>CP106725.1:35732934-37085600 GCA_025506655.1 Gossypium rotundifolium | reverse complement strand
CTAAAATATCCTAATTTATCAAACATTTCTTTACTTATTCATGTATGAATGTCATATTCAAGTTGTTTTTTATAGTATATTGTGAATAATTTGGCATAACAATAAATTATGTAGGAATTTTTTTTCGATCTCATATTATTTTTATTTTTCGTTGAAGGTTCAATTTTTTTTGGTTAACTTTATGTAATTTAATTACTAAGTTAATTTAATTTATCTTTCATTATATTATATATTAAGCTAAAACTTCTCGTGTGCATGTACCATGGAAGATAATTTTTTTGCTAATATAAATGAGAGCAAGTATTGCAAGTATATAGGTCAAATTGTAATATAATTTTTATTACAACAATATACTAAAGTATTTTGAGGATCGTATCAAGGGATATGAAGTAAAATCAATTAAACAACTCGAGACGATGTAACAAATTTTAGACCCTAGTCGGAATAGTGATTTTGAGACCACAAACCGGTGTCAAAAAAATATTTTAATATTATTTTCTTTGTTTATGTGATGTGATAAAATATGTGTGAAATTTCCGTGAAAATTTTATCATTTGTGTGCCGAATGAAAAAAGACTTAATCACATAAAATGCAAAAGCTATGTGCTAATTATTAAAGTGTTTAATTGTCATGGATTATTAAATGAGAAGTCCTTGTGTTGTAATTAGACCTTTGATAGTGGAGATGGACATAAATGGCCATTAAATGAATGAATATATAATGTTTTAATTAAGAGTAAAATGGTAAAATGATAATTAAGTTAATATTAATTAAAACAAAGCATAAATTAGTGGCATTTCATGTTCATCTTGTTAAATTGCTAAGGAAAAATAAAATAAAGAGTTTAAGGTTTTTGCTAGCATATAGCTCAATCAAGGTATGTTTGAGATCTTCTTAGTGATTTTTACGCTTTGTGATCATTGCTTTGTGTTTTAGCTATCCCATATCCTAATTTTTGAATTTGTTGGTGATTTTGTAAAATGCCATTGATGGATGCTTGAGCTTTGTGATAGTTGATGATGAATAATGAATAATTGTTGATAGATTTTAATGTTCAAAGTGATATTTGACAAAATGTTAAAATGGGCTAGATTGTGAAAGTGAGAAATGAGGTACTAGAATGTGAAATAAATGAAATATGTGGGCTTGTATGAGCTAGGGAAAATTTTGCTAAGCATGTAAATGATGAAATTATGTGTACTTGATGATTTTATGAAATAAGGATGTCAAAATATGAAAATGTGAAGGATATTTTGTAAAATGCCCTAAATATGTGTTTTTGGATTAAATGAATGATTTGGTGAACGAATGAGCTAAATTTGAATATGTATAGATCAAGAAAGAGAAATTGACTTAGATTGAGGCAAGAATAAGGTGCTCGATTGATCAACTTGTATCGTGTTTCTACATCCATGGTAAGTTTGTGTATAATCTAATTGTTAAATTTATGTTCACATATTATGCAATGAATGGAAATGTGGTTGTTGAGTTAGTAATATGAATTATGGATTTGAAGAGATGTGGCACTAAGTGTTGGTAAATAGAATCGATATAATGATGATCGGCACTAAGTGCTAGATAAAGAAAGCATTGACTATATTAGTTGGCACTGTGTGTGATATTGAGACATTTTATGTTTAATGTGATAGCACCAGTGTGCGATAATATTGTGGTTTCTGCTAATTATATGGCATTGAGTGTGTGAATTCATCGAATGTTTAAAGAGGATTGAATGAGTAAGGTTTGGAGCATTGAATGGTAAATGTGGTAGTTAAATATGAGATGGTATGTACATACGTAACCTATATGGTTGATGAAGTTGTGTATGAGATATATGGATGTGATGTGAATAAATGATGGAAAGAGTTAGATTGAGTAGCTTGGTAAATGCTTGTTAATGAAAATATAGTTATGTATGAAAGTGAGGAATTGATATGGATAAAATTGATTATTGAGGTGAATTGAACTATTGGTAATTTTGCATATTGAATTTGAATTGTTGAATTAATTGTGTTATATTACTAACTTACTATGCTTTAAAGCTACGTGTGAAGTCTTTCTATGTTTTACTATGTCAATAAAGCTAGCTCGGATCCTGGATCGCGTGACTCAAGCACACTATCGACCATTCATTTTGGTACTTTTGGAAGTTGTATATTTGGTATATGGCATGTATAGGCTAGTGATTATGGTATGTTTTGAGATGTATAGATCTTGCCATGTGATATGGCTTGATAGTTTAATGATTTTGGTATATGCTTTGGATATGTGAAAAGGATGGTTAATATGTGTATGTGTTTTATGTGAATGATCACTATGGTATAAATTAGTCAAATAGAAATGGTATGTTTCATGCTTAAATTTGGTAAGGATTAAATGATGAATGGATTATATGATTTTGATGTGAAGTTGATAATTTGGATTGGTATGTTGAGTTAAATTTGTATAGGGAAATGAATGATGATGTTAAGAGGTTAAGTTGTGTATGTTTTGGTATGTTTAGATGTATTTGGAGTATGAATTTGGAATGGTTTGATGCTTGTAGGTGTGACCCATAATTTGAGTGGCAAATTGGCCTTTAATCGCCTATATTTGCCCATTACGCTTGAGCAACACGCGTGGGTCGACCGTCCCTTAAGATAGTTCAAACAAGTCAGATCACACACGGCCGACACACCCGCGTGACAGGTCAGTTGAAATTAAGTCAGTGTTACCCACGGGTGAAGCACACAATATGCGGCCATGTGGACAAGTCAAGATGTATGCCCTATTTTGTTATGGCTTGGACACACTGTGTGTCTGATTCATATGAGGCACATGGCTCACACGGGCATGTGACCTCTATAACTTTGAAAATGTTAAGTTTTAAAAATTTTGTATGTGCCCGCCATTCTCACCCTTTCCAATGCATGTTTAAGGTCGTCTAGACCTTTTAAAGGGACTCTATGCATATGTATTGTTATGATATGATGATGATGTATCTTATGTTGTGAAATGAATGTAAAAGTTCGATATGCCGTAATGCCTCTTAACCCTATTCTAGTGATGGTTATGGGAAGGGGTTATAGAAGAACATACAATGTGAAGCCTAAACACCTATTTATCTATTCAAGATAGTAAGACAAATCATATAAAATAAGAAAACCGACTACTAACTAAAAGGGACTTAATTGTCAAAAAGTCACATCCCATTTTCTTAAATAATTTTAATTTAGTAAAAAGAAATTGCTAGCTCTTGTGTCTTAAAATTATTACATTATTGAATACAAGGAAGTGTAGTGGTCAAGTGGGTGACTCACCTCCTCTCCACTCGAATCCTACCTAGTGCGTAGCTACGGTTCACCCTAACCAAGAGGACTTATACATGGGCTAAACCCCTAACTAAAACCCGAAAGGGACTAGCCGTATTTTTGTGGAAGCCCTAGTTTTAAAATTTCTAAATTACCCTCTTGATTTGAAAAGATTATTTTTATGAATTTTCCTGAAATAATTTTGATTTACAAATTTACTAAAATACCCCTAGTGGTAAAATTACAAAAATGCCCTTGGTTTATGAAATTTTCAAAATACCCACAACTCTTATCAAAATTTCATTACGTAATAAAATGTTCAAAAACCCTAATTTGCAAAATATCAAAATATCCTTGATTTATTAAGATTTATAAATTTACCCTGGTTTATTACTGAAATACCCCTGTAATTTCAAAATTTCTGAAATACCCCCTGGATTTCAAAATTTACCAAAATACCCTTATTGACAAAATCACCAAGGAACTTTATTTTGAAAAATTACGAAAATACCCCTGTAGGACAAATTACAAAAATACCCCTGGGTAGTGGAAAAACAACAACAATGAAAACTACAACATTTCTCTGAATGAACGAAAGTTCATAATTGATTGATGGATGTATGAATGTAAAGACTGTGTGTATGTATGAATACGAAAGAACCACTCCTAAAATTCTTTCCATAAAACTTCTTCGCAGTTAATCAGTGGAATAAAGGCTAATTCATAAAATTTCTTAATCAGATTAAAGCGCGTCGTTAGATATGAGTTCTAGAGGACGCGATCGTCATGGACGCGGTAGAGGAAGAATGACTATGTCAGAACCCGTTAGATCGGGTCAAGGGTCTGATAATGAGTTACCACTGCCACCACCACCCCCATTTGTTGGTGTCGAGCAAAGAAGCTCGGATGGGGATGATGTCAGACGCAGTTATGCTATGAGTTCTTGAAATGGTGGTGGTGCTAGAGGAATATGGGAGCTCAAAATCTATACCCGAAAGTGACTCGAGCCAACGAGTCAAGTGTTCCGTGGAGTATCCGTGTGGCACCTAGTACAATTTGAATCTCGGTTGGAGGCAACCGAGCGCATTATGGATAAGCTCGATCTAACCCCTGAAGAGAAATTGAAAGGAATGGTGGCACTATTATGCGATGAAGCGTATCAATGGTGGTTAACAGTTCGGGATGGTGCCACAGCTGAGGATCTGACCTGGGAATATGTTAAGGCGGTATATCAGAAGAAGTATGTTGGCACACGTTATACTAATGAGCAGAGGAAGGGTTTTTTAGGACTGGTTCAAGGGAACAAGTCAGTAGCCGTGTGTGAAGCTGAATTTCTAAGGCTGAGCCGGTATGCTCGAGGAGTAGTGGCTACGGAGCATGAGCGGTGTGTCCGGTTTGAGGACGGACTAAGGGATGACATAAGGTTGTTAGTCGCTCCACATCAGGAGCGGGAGTTTTCTGCTTTAGTAGAGAAAGCTAAAATAGCGGAAGGAATTAAAGATTCTGAAGCGAACTCTGATCAAAATAGGTAGAAGAGAGGTTTTGGATCGTCAAGGCCAGCTAGGAATGAGCAAAAGAGGCCTAGAGTTGAAGGGCCGCAAGGTCAGCAAACTGCTGTTGGAAGGCAGTACTCTACTTGTGAACAATGTGGGAAGAATCACTTAGGTGAATGTTGGAAAAAGACGGGAGGATGTTTTAAGTGTGGGTCAAAGGACCATATGATGAAGGATTGTCCGATGAGACCAGATGAGAATCGACCAGTAACTCAGAATGTTAATCAGGCTGGTAGAGGTGGACAACAACCTCAGCGGGGTCGTGGTCCGAATAACAGAGGAAATGGTGTCGGAAGAGGACGTGGAGCACCAAACGGAGGTGCTGAAGGTTCAGATGCAGAGCAACCAAGGTTGGTTTATGCAGTCGGCCGTCGCAAGGAGAATGATGTGCCAGATGTGACAACGGGTAAGTTTCTTATTTCGGAATGCCTTGTTTATTATAGAACTAGTTCGTTCTTGTATTGCTAGAGAATGGTATGAAACCTTGGATGTGAACTTTGGAATTGTGCATAGGAAATGTGTTAGTTTTATTAAGATCAGAGTGCGTAGCAATAGCGTAGTGTGGTTAGTTAGATTGTACGATTGTTCGTTAGTAAGTAATTTCGAGGACAAAATTATTTTAAGGGGGTAGAACTGTAACATCCTGAAAATGGGCCTATGCATTTTTGATTTAATTATACGAAATGGCATGACTTATGTATTATGAATGTATGATGAACATTTTTGGAAACTTGGAAATGTTAAGTTAAAAGAGGAAAGTGAACATTTTGGAAACTTGGAAATGTTAAGTGTAAAAGAGGAAACTAAAACAAGGTGGCCCTAAGAAAATTAGTAGAAGGAATTTAATACACAAATGGGCTTGGTAAAGTGGTTGTAATGTGCCACTTAGGGCCTTAGTGTATGACGCCATACACAGTACAAGGAGGGCTTGTGTTCGAGCCACAAGGAAAGCAAAAAAAGAAGTTTTATTTTTGCTACAAGATAGGTAGAAGTGGACGGCATTAAGGAACTAAAAGGGAGGAGTTTAAGATTGGATTAAATTCTTTTAATAAAATCGGCTAAGGTGGTAGATAATGGATGTTTTATTTTTGGATTATTTTTATGAAAAGATAAAGAGAAAAGCTAGGAAATTGATAGTGTTGGCCGAACAAGGGAGTCTTTGGTGTCAAAATTCGGCTAAGAAGGTTAAAAGGGTGTAGCCAAAACTATATCAAGGGTGAAGGGTATTTCTTTTGGGTTTCTTCCCTTCTTTAGTAAGTGTGTCGAAACTTCCTAAGTCAAGACACCATTATTGCCGAATTTTTCTTCATCTTTCTCTTTACCAATAGCTAACGCCGAATGTTTCTCTCCTTTTCCCAATTGATAGTCATAACCGAATACTCAAAGTAGTCTGAGCTGATTCTTCATTAAGCCCCAAAGCCGAAAATAAGTCCCTTTAGCCTTAGCCAAATCTTTGAGGGACCTCAAACAAAGGGGCTGCCAATTTCTTCAAGTAAGGGTAAGATCCAAATTCGGTTTCCATTCCTTTATATCTTTAGACTTATCAAAATTTAGGGACTAATCCCTATTGTTATTCTTGGCCGAATTATGGAAGGGAGGTTTCGGGATTTAGGAGCTATCAACTACCAAGAGGAGATCTTTCGGGACTTTCAAGGGTCCAAGGTGAGATATTCGGCCAAGGCCTATTTTGGTGTTTTAGATCTAGTTCATAATTATTCAAAATAGCCGAAACTAACAAGTTAATAGATCTAAGGATCAGTCGACTAAAAGGAAGGAGAAATTCTTTTCCCGAAGGTACACCATAGGCCGCGTGTTCCCTAGTTATTCGGTGAGTTTCGGGATTTAAAATCCCCAAGGTAAGTACCTATAGCATCCGGCCAAAGCCTGTATTGATACTAAGATCTATTTCTTACATGTTAAAAAGCCAAAACTAACCTATGTAGAGATCCAGTGTTTGGCTGAATACAAGGAGGAGAATAGCAAAGTTTTCAGGATTTGACTGATAAGCAAATCGGCATCAAGGTAAGTTTTAGTGTACAAATCCTACTAGGATTTGATTTCGTGGCCGAATAGGTTTTCATTAAAAACTTTAATATGGGCCGAATGTAGGAAGTTAAAGATTTAAGGCAGTAGATCGGATTTCGGGATTTCAGTAAAATTGTTAAGCGAATCAGGTGTGTACCCCACACTAAATCTTGATAGATTTACGGCTTTAATTCATTATATGTGTTAATATGAAAGTGTAAGAATATGGCTAAGCTACCGTGTGTACCCCACACTACTTTTTAATAAGATTTATGGCATTAATTAATATGTGCATGTTTTTAAGAATGTGAATATGGCTAAGGTACCATAATATGGTACAAAAGTACTCAGGTACGTTTCCTACTCCTACTAGGACTATGAATATATGTTATTTTTAACATGTGAAAAGTGATAAGAATGTGAATTAAGGCATGATTTTGCATATTATGTATGAAATATGGGGGCATATGGGTTATATGAAAAGGGGAAGTTAATGTGGTGACCTAAGACCACGAAATCTGAATGTGGTGACCTAAGACCACGATAACTAAATGTGGTGACCTAAGACCACGAATTCTAAATGTGTTGACCTAAGACCACGAATTTTTATAAGGGCGATGAGCACATCAACTGCAGCGACTGCCTTTGATGGTGTGTAGCGGATGGAGGGTTGACTTAGTAGTCCCCACGGTGTGCAGGTTGGTACGGGGGACGTGTAGCAGATGGCATATAGGTTTGGGTTCGAGTTGCATCATTATTTCCTATCTGTTATATGAATATGCATGTAATATGTGAACATATGCCTAAACTGTTAAATTTTAGTGTTGGTTACACATTGAGTCTATTTGACTCACCCCTTGTGGGATTATTTTTCAGGTGACGATCAGTGATGGACCGGGCCGGCAGATGCTTAGTGGAGGCCATGTGAAGTTCAAATTTCTTTTATTTGGACTATTTTACTTTAAGTATTTTGAATTTAAATTTTGGGAATTATTTGATGTAATAAGGCCTTAGTAGAACTATTTTATTCTGTTTTTATTTATTAAGCTTACAAACTTTTATTTATTAAAAGATTAATTAAATCTATTTTTAAAACAAAGCCCAAACATTTTGTCACCTAAAGTAAAGGATTTTTTATAATGAAATAAACTTGTTTTCATCTCAAGCCCAACCCAAAACGATTTTTCTTCCAAATCACACAAGTTTTTCCTAAGTAACAAAAGAATTTGAAACGATTTACACCAGGGAACATACCAGATCCGGTCAAGGCTCGTGGGCTAGGTTTGGGGTGTTTCAATAGTTAACCCCCCACACTTAAGATGTGCATTCCCCTCAATGTACAAAGATAGATAATATCAAAATAATCATAAAATCATAAGATTGGGAAAGAAGTGAAACTTCCTGAATTTTGGATGAAGTCAATGAAAAGAAACCGGATAAGATTGGAGGTGAATGTAGGGAAGTGTCTCGAACCGTTTGAAATTGAATCCTCGAAGCAGTCGTTCTAATTTTATTGTATCCTAAGCTAAATCTAAATGGCATGAAGAATAAGAAAAAAAATAATAAAGAAAATAAAAATAAAAATAAAAATAAAAGTAAATAATAGAAAATGAAAGAAGAAAGACAACTAGAAAAGAGATGGGAAGAAGGGGGTTTAAATAGAGATGCATCCCATGCCCGTGTTCCTTCCTGTGGTGCCCACACGGCCACGGCCACGGCCGTGTGGGTATGGAAACCTATGCCTAAATACGAAAAGAAATAAAACAAAACTAATTAGTAGAGTTAGTACTTGGATTGCCTCCCGAGAAGCGCTCGTTTAAAGTCTTGAACTAGACTTACCTGTCATTCGCATAATCATGGTGGTTTGAGGAGGTGAAAATCCTTTCTCATGCGATCAATTCGGTTATTGATATAAAGTTTAAGTTGAGTAGTGTTTACCTTAAAGGTGCTGATTTTAGGACTAGTTACCTCGACTATTCCATCTGGGAAGATTTTGAGTACCTGATCTCCTATCTTAAGCTGGGTTGTCCTATTATTAAGTTCATTGTGGAGTTGCCTCGTTTTTGCTTCGTGTGTTTTTTGTCTCTCATTGAAGTGTGTCTTCCATTCGTTTAGTTCATCGATCTAAAACCTTTGTTCCTCATGAATTTCTTCTTTATCAACACGAGGTCTAGGATCTGGCATCTGCGACAGAGCTTCAAGAAACAGTAAGTTAATATGTAATTTCTTTGGAAATTTAAGAGACTTATCGAATTGTTCCTCTATGTGGTCTTTTTTTATCGCATTGGTTTATGGAACACGAGCTTGGTATTTTGTAATTACCGGGTTTGGTAAATCCTGGCTTACCTCAACCTTACCTTCACTTATCACAAGCTTTTACCTTGGGTTAGATTCCACTAGCCTTTCATTGGCATTATCTATTACGGCTTGATTTTGCTCTTCTGGGTTAGTTTCGGTGTTGTTTGGCAAGCTTTCTTGTGGTTGTTCAGAGATCTGCTTAGCAAGTTACCCGATTTGATCCTTGAGCTCCTGTGACAATACCTCAAGTTTTGTTTCTACCTTTTGGAAACGTGTTTCTGAAGCTGTTTTGGCTTCTTTTCCTGTGGGTAAGGCTATTGTTAGAAGTTTTGAAATGGTTGTTGCCTTCGATTTCCTTGGCCACCCCATGAGAAATTGGGGTGATACCTCCATCCTGCATTAGAACCATAAAAATTATTTTGAGGTCTAGGATAGTTACCCATATAATGGACTTGTTCGTTCTCCATGCCATATCCGTAGGATAGGTACTCAGGATTCGCTACGCCTCCACTTGTTTCGCACTGCATAACTAGATGTACCTGCGAAGAACCATGTAAACCATCAAATTTTTTTATGTAATATCTCTACCTTATTTTATAGCATGGTGACTACGTCGAGGTTGAAGACACTGGCTGCTTTAGTAGGAATTGTCCTCATGACTTGCCATTGATAATTATTCAGTGCCATCTTCTCTATAGACTAAAACAATCTACCAAAAGTAAATAAAGGAAAAATTAGCAAAGTAAAAACAAATAAAAAATCAAAAAAATCAAAATCAAAATAAATTGCAATAAAAAAATGGCTAAAGTAAAAAAAATTGAGCGTTCTTAATATTTTAGTTCCCCGGCAACGGCGCCAAAAACTAGATTGTTGTTTTGTCGAGTCTTAAAATTTATATAAAGAATGATCAAACCTTGAAACTAACTAAGACAATGATGGAGGCAAGCACACCTATCGAACAGTAGTATAGTTTATGTAAGACCGATATGTCGAATCCCAAAGGAACCAAATGTACTAATACTAACTCTCTTTCTATTATTTAGCCTAAGAATTAAGGGAATTTGTTGTTTAATCTAAATTAACTAACTACTAAACTAAAGACTCTAAGACAAAGAAGAATGAAATTTGGAAAATAACTTGAGGAAAAACCAATTGATTAAGATGACACCCAAGGAAGAATCCACCTAGACTTCACTTGTTATCTAACACTGAACCAGACGATTTATTCACTTGACTTGATCCGTAAGATTCCCTAACATATATTAATCCCTCTCTCGAGACGACTAACGTCTAACCCTAGGTTGATTAATTGAAATTTCTTTCTAATTAAAACCCCTAGAATTGCATTAACTCGATCTATGGACTCCCATATTAGGTTTCACCCTAATCTGGCAAAATCTCGTCACCCTATCTCTAGGCGCGCGACCAACTCCACTTAATTATGCTAGATCTACTCATAGGCAGGGACTTTTGCTCCTCCACCTAAGCATATCATACTTGAACTAATATCCCGAAATATCAACACAAGAATTAAGAACACATAATTAAGAACAAGCCAAATATTTATTATATAGTTCAACAAACAATAGCAAGATTCATCTTAGGTCCTCAGGTATCTGAGGGTTTAGTTCATAATTGTAAAAGAAAACATCTCAAAAGAAAAGATAAAATAAAACATAAGAAATCCCTAAAACCATCTGAAGGAATTGAAGGAGAGATCCGCCACCTTGAGTATAATTCTGGCTTCTTGAGATGAATCAACTGGCTATCTTGGAGTAATCTCCACAAATCTCCCCTCTTGGGCCTAGATGGACGCCCCCTGACTAAAGCCCTGGGTTCCCTCCGACAAGCCCTGGCAGAAGGCTTCTGCCGAACTCCCGCTTATGTTGCCCCCTAGGGTGTTTATATAGACTTTGAGATGCTTTACTTGGCCCCTACATATCCTAATTCAAGTAGAATTCCTACTAGGGTGTTTGAATAGGCTTTGGAATGTGTTTCTTTGCCTCCAAGTATCCTATTTCGAGTAAAACTCCTCTTGGCCGCGGCAGGGACACGCCTATGTGAATCGATTTCAGTCTGTGGTCGAGAGAGCTGAAGAGACACGCCCGTGTGTTTCAGGGTCCAAGCCATGTTAGAGTAAATTAGGGAGGCACGGTCGTGTGGTCTTGGGCCCAAGCCATGTCGATTTTCATTGTGACCCAATTTAGTCCGTTTTAGGCCCGTTTCTCGTTCTTTTCATCCTCCGGTGCTCTCCTGAGTATAAAACATAAAAACAATGGATTGAGAGCATCAAATTACATAATTCAAGGCTTAAATCATCCAAAAGTATGCTAAATGTGGGCCTAAAATATGTTACTTTTACAGTTTATCAAACATTTTCAACAGGCTCTACATCGGATAAATGAGCGAAAACTCAACTGGTTGGGGGTTCTCGTTTCCAGTCGAGCGCCATATTGTGATCATAGTGCCCAGTTCATCATCATCTACCAATTACATCTCCATACATTTCCACAAATCGAAGTAAATTGGAAACTTGTAAAAAATATTGACATCGCCTTTCCACAGCAGAGAGTTATTTTTGCACTAATCTTTCTTCTCATTTATTCCAACATCACAGTCTTATTGAATCTCATTCCTACTCTTTGCTGACCTTGAAATACACAACCAACGTCATCATCTATAATTACTACATTGAAAAGAATGTACAAAAAAAAAAAAAACATTGGGCTTTTCATCTTCAAAGCAATTTTTGTTTTCTCTCCTAGTAAACACAAAACGTTCTCTTTCTTTTTGTTTTCTCTTCTACTAAACACTAAACTTTCTCTTTTTTCTTTTTCGGTTGATCAGTTACAACAATGTTCAGCAAAAACCCATATATGTAGGGGTTGGTGATGCCAAAGAATCTAGCATAAAAAAATAAGGCGAGAACAAAAAAATCTGAAAAAAAGCCCAGTGCCGCAAATGAGAACAGTGACACCAATAGCAATGCCGACATAAAAAAAAATCAATTTTCTAACAAAAAACCCCTATGCCGCCAATGTCAAGGCCGACAAAAAAACAAATCAAATTTCTAACCCACTGACACCGCCAATGGCAATGCTGACACCAAAAAAAATTTGACATGATATTTTTTAATAAAAATGCTGGTGATGCCAATGACAACGGCGACACCTATTAAAATATAATTTTTTTCTTTTTTTTCCTCAGAATACAAGTATTTTTGTATGACATGTACGTGTATTTTTACTAGTGCTGTCAATGACAACGACGACACCAAAATTTATTATAATGAATGAGTTATTTTCATACATGATTTTACAAGTTAGTAAATTTTATAATTAATAAAAATTTTAAGTAAATTCCCCAAAAAAAAAAAAAAAACCAAAGAGAACGAAAGGACATCTATAGTAAAAATAACGTATTTATAGTTTGTAAAGAAAAAATATATATATTAAGAACGAACAAAATATATATCAGAATAGAAATATAAGATTTTCTGAACCCAATTTAAAAAAAAAAAAGAAAAGAAAAGAAAAAGTAGAGAGATTGCAATCAATACGTAAAAAAGAATGGTAACATGTAGTTGTGCTCTGTCATTTTCTCACACTTACCTCTCCTATGCAAGTCTTGACGACCCCTCTTTAGTTAAAAAATATTGATTTTAAACAATCTGGCCACCATTGACTGTAAATTGTATTAGTTTCTCTCCTAGAGTTTTCACCATCATTTTATTTCAATACCATACTATTAACGACAGATGTTCTAGTTTTGGAGCTTTGCCACATGCATTCTCTATTCACGAATCATTGCTTTTGTATATCATGATGAGAGGATGGCAGAGGTCTGCAAACTAGTTAATGACTTCATATGGAAACAGTTAGCAATTAAAGAACCCTGGAACAAAAAATAACTTTGAATTGAATGCTAATGAGACTTGAAAGTTTCGCCCAAGTCATCTTCTTAATATCAACTCAATTGCTAAAATAAGCAAGCTAAAACAAGAGATCATGTTTGTTAATGAGCAGGGCTGTGTTTTGAGCTTCTCAAAGAGGAGGTACAGTGGCATTGGAATGACTTATGAGCACACAAAAACCAATGTTGGATAGTGTACTGGCAAAGAAGATCTTTTGGAGTTATGTTTTATTTGGTTATAAAGTATATATAAAAACAGCTTTGCGTGTAAAGGCTGTTCACAGGCTGTTAAATATAATACACTAGTAATTTGCCTTTGCATCTTCGATTGCAGTGGCACTCATACCATTTGCATTAGAATGGAAACTAGGTTCATCTGCAAGTGTTTGCTTCAAATTCATGGCGATAGGAAGGAGCAATTATTCCAGGGTGACAGACTAAACCGTAAGAGGAAAAAAGAAAAACTTTTAGGCTCCACGCTCCTTCAAACATTGTGTCCCACGCTGCACTGTACTTCACTTATTATTCAAACATAAGTTTATTCTTAAGGAAGATGAGGACGTAATTAATAGGTTGTTCAGAACGTGTTAATTTAAATAATATTTTAAATTGATTAATATTATAATATTTTAATTATAAATTTAGATAACTTTTAAATTAATAGGTTTTTAGAAAGGTTGAATATCTATATATCGGTAATAATCAATAATTTTTTTATTGTAGGTGCTCTCTAAAAAAATAAACAATAAACCATGAAACTTATTTTATTTTTATTAATAAATATTGAATTCTAACATCGTAATTAAAAAATAAGATGAACAATCACGGTACACATCTCATGACTAAAATTAAGAGGTTAGTTTTAAAATTTCACATCCATACGACCTTTTGGAAAATTCAAAAACACTTCATTTTGACTTTTTATTTTGGGCTGAAAAGTTAATTTGATGGTAGAAATTAATATTCTAGATTTGTACCATCAACAAAATGTTTTTTCACCTTCAATGGTAAACAAGGACTTTATAGGTTGGATAGAGGGACAAAAAGTTGAATATAAAATTTAAATTAATCTATTCTTTTAAGTAATTCCAAAATAAGTAGGATTAAAGATTATTGATTAAAATAAGTGTTTTTAGTGACTATCCCACAACCATAAATGTCGACATTGAGTGTTAATTTTTTTTATGAATTTTGTAACTCTTAATATCTGGAACGCCTAAAAGTAAGTACACTCAAGTATATGTGTCAAAGTCTCACTTCATTTATTTTTATTTTTAATTATATATTTAACAAATTTATTCAATATGATAAGTATCAAACATTGAAAAACTTGCTAAAAGTTAAACATCACAATTAAATTATTATTTTATTTACATTTTAGTGATAATTTAAAAAATCAAAATAATATAAATTACATCAAGTTACTTGTTAAAAAAAACTAATTATATATCATGGACCCTTTAAATTCAAGGGAGTTGATTTTTCCAAAATATGCCATTTCCATTTCAACAACTTTTGTTTGTCCCCACTTCAATGCATCCTTCATGCAAACTTTCATTCTTTTATTAATTTAGGCAACAACAATAGAGCACTAATATCTTTTTTGGTACACTGAGATCATCCATACCATTGGTATTGACTTACCTCAAAATGAACAACTTACCTTGAACCCGCAACAAACATAAACATGGAAAATATTACCTTTGTCATGAGCAAACCTAATCCATTTCCCTAAATCGTATCATTAGACAATCCTGTGATTTTTGTTGGCCATTGAACTTAAACAAACCTACAAAAAATATTGACCATGTTATTGAGAAATCCTAATCTATCTCCCTCCGCCTTAAATCCTTAAGTTAATGCATTGAATAAGCCATAGATCCCTAGGTGATTTTTCTTAGACCTGACAATTATTTTAAAGTTTTGAGAAACTTTCCCTTGATTTTTCTTGAACTTTGCTGCTCTTTCAAAGTACCAACAAACTTGTGGATGAAAATATCGTAACTTATTTTCTTAAATCTTAAGCTTAAAACTCTAATTTCTAATCCAAATCATGAACCACAAACCTTAAATTAAAACATTTGGTAAACAAACATAAAAGTTTTTTTCCTTAATCAGATCCAAACTTCAACCCTTTGTTAGGTCAAAGATTTTGATCTAACTATAACTTCAATCGAATTTAACCATGACTCTCCTAATTTGGATGTCTTTCGTTAAAATGGATTCGGTAAAGTGTTGGAGAATAAATCAGGTATGAAGATATCCCTTTGACCAGCCTTAAATAGGTTTTAAGGTTTTACTATAAACTCTATTTACGATTAGTCTAGAAAATTTTAGCATTACCAAATAATGCTTCAAAACTTGCAGAAGACCATAGTCACAAAAATCATTTGAATCAAGAGATTCAAAGTTTCCTTCAGTCGAAGATAGAGTTAGGACAAAATCCATGACTTGATAAGTAGTTGTAGTCAGAAACGGTTGAAGAAAAATAATTTAATGGACGTTCATCAAATATTTTAATTTGAAGTTTGGGTTTTAAGAAAATGGGTTACGACTTGACGTTTGAAAGGTTTGGGCATAAGGATAGAGGTTGAATCCATATTTATATAGGACAAACTTACAAAGATCTCAATACTCATGCGTGTTAAAAGTCAGTGCATTGTAATTTTAATTAAGTTTTGCACACGAGAATCAAATTCTAAAAAAATCTCTAACAGAAGCTTTATCTTATGCTAAAATATCCTAATTTATCAAACATTTCTTTACTTATTCATGTATGAATGTCATATTCAAGTTGTTTTTTATAGTATATTGTGAATAATTTGGCATAACAATAAATTATGTAGGAATTTTTTTTTCGATCTCATATTATTTTTATTTTTCGTTGAAGGTTCAATTTTTTTTTTTGGTTAACTTTATGTAATTTAATTACTAAGTTAATTTAATTTATCTTTCATTATATTATATATTAAGCTAAACACTTCTCGGTGTGCATGTACCATGGAAGATAATTTTTTTTTGCTAATATAAATGAGAGTGCAGTGTATTGCAAGTATATAGGTCAAATTGTAATATAATTTTTATTACAACAATATACGAAAGTATTTTGAGGATCGTACCCAAGGGATATGAAGTAAAATCGAATTAAACAACTGAGACGATGTAACAGCCCGGTTTAGACCCTAGTCGGAATAGTGATTTTGAGACCACAAACCCGGTGTCAAAAAAATATTTTAATATTATTTTCTTTGTTTACAGCATGTGATAAAATATGTGTGAAATTTCTGTGTGAAAATTTTATCATTTGTGTGCCGAATTGTGAAAAAAGACTTAATCACATAAAATGCAAAAGCTATGTGCTAATTATTAAAGTGTTTAATTGTCATGGATTATTAAATGAGAAGTCCTTGTGTTGTAATTAGACCTTTGATAGTGGAGATGGACATAAATGGCCATTAAATGAATGAATATATAATGTTTTAATTAAGAGTAAAATGGTAAAATGATAATTAAGTTAATATTAATTAAAACAAAGCATAAATTAGTGGCATTTCATGTTCATCTTGCCGAAATTGCTAAGGAAAAATAAAATAAAAAGAGTTTAAGGGTTTCGGCTAGCATATAGCTCAATCAAGGTATGTTTTGAGATCGGTTCTTAGTGATTTTTACGTTTTTGTGATCATTGCTTTGTGTTTTAGCTATCCCATATCCTAATTTTTGAATTTGTTGGTGATTTTGTAAAATGCCATTGATGGATGCTTGAGCTTTGTGATAGTTGATGATGAATAATGAATAATTGTTGATAGATTTTAATGTTTTGTAAAGTGATATTTGACAAAAATGTTAAAAATGGGCTAGATTGTGAAAGTGAGAAATTGAGGTACTAGAATGTGAAATAAATGAAATATGTGGGCTTGTATGAGCTAGGGGAAAATTTTGCTAAGCATGTAAATGATGAAATTATGTGTACTTGATGATTTTATGAAATAAGGATGTCAAAATATGAAAATGTGAAGGATATTTTGTAAAATGCCCTAAATATGTGTTTTTGGATTAAACTGAATGATTTGGTGAACGAATGAGCTAAATTTGAATATGTATAGATCAAGAAAAGAGAAATTCGGACTTAGATTGAGGCAAGAATAAGGTGCTCGATTGATCAACTTGTATCGTGTTTCTACATCCATGGTAAGTTTGTGTATAATACGAATTGTTAAATTTATGTTCACATATTATGCAATGAATGGAAATGTGGTTGTTGAGTTAGTAATATGAATTATGGATTTGAAGAGATGTGGCACTAAGTGTTGGTAAATAGAATCGATACAATGATGATCGGCACTAAGTGTGCGAGATAAAGAAAGCATTGACTATATTAGTTGGCACTGTGTGTGTGATATTGAGACATTTTATGTTTAATGTGATAGCACTAAGTGTGCGATAATATTGTGGCTTCGGCTAATTATATGGCATTGAGTGTGTGAATTCATCGAATGTTTAAAGAGGATTGAATGAGTAAGGGTTTGGAGCATTGAATGGTAAATGTGGTAGTTAAATATGAGATGGTACAGGTACATACAGAACCTATATGGTTGATGAAGTTGTGTATGAGATATATGGACAGTGATGTGAATAAATGATGGAAAGAGTTAGATTGAGTAGCTTGGTAAATGCTTGTTAATGAAAATATAGTTATGTATGAAAGTGAGGAATTGATATGGATAAAAATTGATTATTGAGGTGAATTGAACTAGGTGTTGGTAATTTTTGCATATTGAATTTGAATTGTTGAATTAATTGTGTTATATTACGAACTTACTATGCTTTAAAGCTTACTGTGTGAAGTCTTTCTATGTTTTACTATGTCAATAAAGCTAGCTCGGATCCGGGGATCGTCAGCGACTCAAGCACACTATCGACCATTCATTTTGGTACTTTTGGAAGTTGTATATTTGGTATATGGCATGTATAGGCTAGTGATTATGGTATGTTTTGAGATGTATAGATCTTGCCATGTGATATGGCTTGATAGTTTAATGATTTTGGTATATGCTTTGGATATGTGAAAAGGATGGTTAATATGTGTATGTGTGTTTTATGTGAATGATCACTATGGTATAAATTAGTCAAATAGAAATGGTATGTTTCATGCTTAAATTTGGTAAGGATTAAATGATGAATGGATTATATGATTTTGATGTGAAGTTGATAATTTGGATTGGTATGTTGAGTTAAATTTGTATAGGGAAATGAATGATGATGTTAAGAGTATGTTTAGATGTATTTGGAGTATGAATTTGGAATGGTTTGATGCTTGTAGGTGTGACCCATAATTTGAGTGGCAAATTGGCCTTACAATCGGCCTATATTTGCCCACACAGTTGAGCACACAGGCGTGTGGCTCGACCGTGTCCCTTAAGATTGTAGTTCGAAACAAGTCAGACTCACACACGGGCCAGACACACGGGCGTGTGACAGGCGTTGAAATTAAGTCAGTGTTACCCACGGGTGAAGCACACAGTCATGCGGCCATGTGGACAAGTCAGTATGTATGCCCTATTTTGCCATGGCTTGGACACACGGGTGTGTCTGATGCTGTGTGAGGCACATGGCCTGCCACACGGGCATGTGACCTCTATAACTTTGAAAAATGTTAAGTTTTCAGAAAAATTTTGTATGTGCCCAGTTTACTCCCGACCCTTTCCAATGCATGTTTAAGGTCTCGTAGACCTTTTAAAGGGACTCTATGCATATGTATTGTTATGATATGATGATGATGTATCTTATGTTGTGAAATGAATGTAAAAGTTCTGATATGCCCGGTAATGCCTCTTAACCCTATTCTAGTGATGGTTATGGGTTAAGGGTGTTATAGAAGAACATACAATGTGAAGCCTAAACACCTATTTATCTATTCAGTATAGTAAGACAAATCATAAAATAAGGGTAGAAAACTGACTACTAACTAAAAGGGACTTAATTGTCAAAAAAAGTCACATCCCATTTTCTTAAATAATTTTAATTTAGTAAAAAGGGTGAAATTGCTAGCTCTTGTGTCTTAAAATTATTCGCACATTATTGAATACAAGGAAGTGTAGTGGTCAAGTGGTTAAGTGCTCCTTATCTAACCTTAAAGTCCTTAGTTTGAACCTCTATGTGCCCATTATTTTTATATAATTTTTACACTTTATTAGCTTATGCATTCAAGCTTTTTCCTTCCACTTATGTTTCTATATAAAGAGGATTTCGTTCCGCAATTAGCAAGTTATACTTGCCTTTTTAAGTGAAACACATCCTCCTTATTGCTCTTGTGTGCCCTTACCTTTCCCATTCCTCACCCTTACCAAAAGTGTAAGTGTTGACCACCAAAAACACCTTAGCTGGCAATACACCCTCATTTCCATAATTTTATTCTTTTTCTTTCTCCTCTCCACCCTTATTTTCTCTCTTTTGACAACAACAACAACCATCACCACCACTATCACCTTTTTTCTTTTGTCCACCGTAAGTTTATTTGTACCACCACATCACCACCGTCCACAACTGATAAATCGTAAAAGTAACATATTTTAACCCTATATTTAGCATGTTTTTGGATGATTTAGCCCTTGATTTATGTAAAAATCTGCTCTTAATCCTTCCTTTTCATGTTTTATACTCAGGAAAGCACCCGAGGATGAAAAGAACGATAAACGGGCTTAAAACGGGCCAATTTGGGCCAAAGTGAAAATCGACACGGCTGGACTTCAAGCACACGACCGTGCCTCAACAATTAACTAAGACACAGCCATGCCATGATTTACACGGCCGTGCCCCAATCGACAGAATCGAGACACGGCCTGAAGATGATTTACATGTGCGTGTACCATGGCCGTGCCCCTATCGTGGAAAAGAGGAATTGTACTTGGATTTGGATACTTTGAGGCAAATAAATACATTCCAAAGCCTATTCAAACACCGAGTAGAAAGTATACTTAAATTGGGACACTTAGAAGCCAAGTAAAGCATTCCAAAAGTCTATATAAACATCCTAAGTATAACCTGAAAAGGGGGAACGGAGGCCGAGACATTCAAAATTCAGCAGAAGCTGAAACTTTTGTGGGAATCACTCAAAGATAGCCAGTTGATCCATCTCAAGAAGCCGGAATTCTACTCAAGACGGTGGATCTCTCATTCAATTCCTTCAAGGGGTTTTAGGGATTTCTTATGTTTTGTTTTATCTTTTCTCTTGAGATTTTTTTATTTGTTATGAACTAAACCCTTTAGATACCTGAAGGGGGTGAAACCTAGATGAGTCTTATTATTATTTTCTGAATTATATGATAAATACTTGATTTGTTCTTAATTATGTGTGCTTAATTCTTGTGTTAATGTTTCTGGAATATTAATTCAAGTCAGATGTTCTTAGGTGGAGGAGGAATAGACCCTACCTAAGAATAGAACTAGCATAATTAAGCAGTGTCATTCGCGTGCCTAGAGATAGGGTGACGAGATTTTTTTTGGATTAGGGTGAAACCTAATATGGGAGTCCATAGTTCGATTTACTGCTATTCTAAGGGGTTATTAAGTGAGAAAGAGACTTCCCTTAATTAACCTAGGGTTAGACGTTATTCACCTCGAGAGAGGGTTTAATATACGTTAGGGAGTCTTATGGATCAAGTCAAGTGAATAAATTGTACGGTTCAATGTTAGATAATAAGTGAAGTCTAGGTGGATTCTTCCTGATGGTATCATTGTGATCAGCTGAGTTTCTCTTCATGTTATTTCCCAATTCATTCTTTTTGTTTTTGCATCTTAGTTTAGTAATTAATTAGTTAATCAACCAAATCATTTAATATTTAGGCTAAATAATAGAAAGAAAATGAGTATTAGTACTTTTAGTTCCTTTGGGTTCTATAATCTGGTCTTACCTAAGCTATACTACTGTTCGATAGGTACACTTGCCTTAAAGTCATTGTCAGAGTTAGTTTTTAGGTTCGATCATTCTCTTTATAAATTTTAAAACTCGACAAAATACCCCCACACTTAAGCTTTTGTTTGTCCTCAAGTAAAATTCTCAACTTACAATTAAAATGAACTTTCCATAATTCACAATTCCTATCAATAATGCCTCATCATAATTCATAGATATTTTATACATGGATAATTTAACTCAAAGACTCCTAAAGATTCAAACAATATAAGTCATATATTTGTAGCACAAAAATATAGGTGTCTCCTCTTATCTAAATAATTACCTTTAATTCAAAATCGGCAAGGATTAACATCCTCACTAAAGATTCACTCAAATCACTCAAAGTGTTTTATGGTTCACAATTGAGCACCCAACAGTTGAACATGAAAAGTTAATCCCACAGGCTTGCTTGAAAATCAAATCTCCACCACTGTAATATGAGATGATACACAAATCAAAAGGTCTTTAACAGGGTTGTAACAGGGCTTAGGTTAAAGGTGTGGATAAAGACTGAGTTAGAAGGTTTAGAATCGAGATTGACTTGAAAAATTACCTAACTAAGAACAATGAACTTAAAAATAAATGATTACATCAATTGAAACTTTGAAACTAATAATACTACGAGCTTTTTCTTTGATAATTGAAATTTAAACGTACAAGCTCACTTTTTATACTACTAATACTGAATACACTTTGATTTTTTTTTAAGAACAAATCAAATAGAAACATAATAAAGAAAGAATTTTATCAACTAAAATAAACTAATTCGGCAACTGATCAAATCAATTCTCGATAGAAGGGTAGTCAAAAGAATGGTGATAACAAGTACAAAGGGTTTTGGGTTAATATTAGCGGGTAAATTAATAAAAAGGGTTGTTAGGATCAAATGAGTTCACTAAGGGTTAATTTGTGAAGGTAGGCTTTTTAGTGGAGTGAATGGGTTAAAACCTAAGTGCCTTTATCATCTCAGTATATCAAATCAATATTGTGGTCTTGATATGTATAATCAAGGCAAGTTCTAGAATAACAATTCAGTGTTGACACACTCATAAACAATAAAGTGATCATGAAAAAGAATATATGCTCTATAAGGCTCAAAATCTCACAAAAAATTATGAGTATTTGACATCAATCCCTGTAAATTTCAAACTTCAAGGTAATATTCAAATTCAGTTTAACAACCTAGGAATTTTTTTTTTGATTCTTGAAAAATAGACTTATCATGCTTGATTCTCTAGTATTCTTCAAGTATAAGTCATCAATGCAAAATTATCAATGACTTACTCAAAAACATATCAATAAAAATCATAAATCATAAAAAATTTCACCCTAATTAAAAATATGAGAGAATTACTTAGGAACAATACTAAAATTCAGGATTTTTGGAATAATGCAAAAAGTTAGGTACTTTTACCCCTCACACTTAATATGTACATTACCCTCAATGTACAAAGATGGATAACTAATAATGTAATCAAAAGAGAAGGGGAGAAGTAACACTTCCTGAATTTTGGATGACTCTGGGAGTTGACGAAGAAAACTGAAGTTAAAAGAAAAGACTAATGGACTGAAGAGTCCTTATTGACAGATGGTTCGCGAGGTGGGTGTGACTTCTAAGGCTGCGGAGGGGCTGTGATCATGGTTCTGGTGTGATTCCCAAGTAGCCTTTAGAACCTAAAACCAAGAAACTAAAATGAAATAAACTAAATTAAACATAAGATAGTCAAAAAGAAGGAAAATAAATGAGAGGAGAAAAATAAAATAAAAACTAAATAGTCGCTAAGACCCCTGGCTTGTTGAGTCGCTGAAGCTACCGGCATGAACTCATGTGAATCGGTCTCCTTTGAGGAGATTGTGGTTGGCCTCTTACGTTTCTTTGGCATAGCTTTGGTGTGGCTCAAGGGTTGGATAGACTTGTGATGAAAAAGAAATCTGAGAAGAAGGAGGAAGAGAAAAGGTGGAAAATAGAAGAATCGGGAGGGGAAAGGTTCGTGTTTAAATAGAGGCTTGATTTTGGTACGTTCCCACGCCCGTGGACCGAGGGTGTGTTGAATTACACGGCCGCATCGGACGTCCGTGTGTCTAGGCGTGTTGGTTCACCCATGTTCGTTTTCCAAATTCCACGCCCGTTCCTGAAAAGGCAATGTCTTGGCACGGTTGGGTAGTATGGGCGTGTCTTTTCCATGTCAGGTAAGTCAGTAGCTTCACACGGTCCTAGAGCACAGCTGTGCCACTTTACCAGTGCCCGTGGGGGAGTGGTTGGATTCGTGACGTTGAGAATTAGGTGGGATTTGATTGTACTGCCTCTGCTATGTCAGTATGGGGATTCTGGTGGTCCACACGGCCACGACCACGACCATGTGCAAGGCCGTGTGGCTTTGAAATCTATAATTTTGTTAATTTAAAACTAAATTTTTTAGAAAGGAAAAGAATTTGAAAGCAAAATGTAAAGATAAATTATGTTAGAGCTCGGGTTGCCTCCCGAGAAGTGCTCGTTTATAGTCTTAAGCTAGTCTGTCCCTTTGTTTGTATAATCATGGTGGTTTGAAGGTTTGAACATCTTCCCTTATGCTGTTGGTTTTACTTTCATGATAAAGTTTAAGTCGAGAATCGTTTACCTTAAAAGTGCCGAATGTTGGATTGCTTACCTCGACTGTTTCGTATGAGAAGATATTTCGTACCTTAAGAGGGATTCCTTCGATTGTTCATGGATCTGCTTTGTTCATCCATACCTTATCTCCTATTTTGAAGTGGTTTGATGTTCCTATGAGCTCTTCTGGGGGTTCTTTAGGTTTTACTTCGTGCGGTTCATGTTCTTCTTTGAATTGTGTCTTCCATTCTTTTAGTTTGTCGACCCTAAGGCTTCGTTCCTCATATAATTCTTCTTTGTTGGCACTGGGTCCGTGCTTCAGCTAGATTCGTATCCATGTGGTGTTTACTGCAATGAAGGTTGCTCAAATTGATCATCAACTGAATTGACTTTCTTACCTTCATCGATTGTAGTCCTGGTCGAGTCAAGAGCTTGAAGACTGATTGATTCATCACCTATACGAAGAATGAGTTCTCCTGTGGCAACATCAATTTTAGTTCTGCCAGTTGCTAGGAAGGGTCTTCCTAAAATTAAGGGGATTGAATTATCCTTATCCATGTCTAATACAACAAAATCTACTGGGAAAACGAATTTGTCAATTTTTACAAGAACATCTTCCACAATACCCCTAGGAATTCTAACAGTTTTATCAGCTAGTTGAATACTCATCCTAGTTTGTTTGGGTTTCCCTAGACCTAGTTGTTTAAACAATGTATAAGGCATGACATTAATGTTTGCTCCTAAATCAGCTAACGCGTTATCAACACTTAAACTACCAATTAAACAAGGGATAGTAAAACTCCTTGGATCTTTTAGCTTCCGTGGTAGTCTATTTTGTAGAATTGCTGAGCACATTGCGTTTAATTCCGCATGTGGCTCCTCGTCTATCTTACGCTTGTTTGTCAAGAGTTATTATAAAAATTTTCTCGAATTTGGCATTTGAAAAAGAGCTTTAAGAAGTGGTAAGTTAATATGTAATTTCTTTAAGAGTTTAAGAAACTTACCGAACTGTTCCTCTATATCGTCTCTGTTTATTGCTTCGGGGTAAGGTATGCGGGGTTGGTACTCTTTGATTATCGATTTTGGCTTTTCATGTGTTACCTCAATTTTGCTTTCTTCATCCTTGTTTTCGCTTGTTGAGATGGGTTCATCTAACCTTACATTTTCCTGAGCTGTTATGGCTTGGATTTGCTCCTTTGGGTTGATCTCGGTGTTGCTTGGTAGACACCCTTGCGGTCGTTCGGACATTAAGTTTGCAAGTTGTCCGACTGCTTTAGTAACTTCCCTTATTGACTTAGTAAGTTCCCTGATTTGGTTCTTGGTCTCTTTAGCCGATGTTTATTGACTTTGAAGTGTTTTCTCGGTATCTTGGAGACGATTTTCTGTGCTTGCCATGAATTTTGTCAACATTTCTTCGAGGTTTTGATTATTCTCTTGCGGATATGGCTGATTTTGGAAATTTTGAGGAGGTTGTTGTCTTTGATTTCCTTGACCTCCCTATGAAAAGTTTAGGTGGTTCCTCCAACCTGGATTGTAAGTATTACTATAAGGATTATTATTGGATCGGAAATTATTACCTATATAGTTCATCTATTCTCTTTCTGTGCTCGGTTGGTAGGGTGGGTACTCAAGATTCGCCACAGTTCCAATTGTGTCGTACTGCATTACTGGATGTACCAGTGAAGAACACACACTATCAAGCTTTTTATTCATCTTCTCTACCTGATTTGATAGCATGGTTACGACATCGATGTTGAAAACTCCGGCTAATCTTGTCGGCTTTGTCCTTGTAACTTGTCACTGATAATTATTCAACGACATCTCTTCAATAAATTCGTAGGTCGCTTGTGAGTTTTTTATTCGAGTTCCACCGCAAATTTGAATCAATTAGTTGCCTTGTTGAGGGATTCACACTGTTATAAAAAGTTGGGACTTGTAGCCACAAGGGTAAACCATGGTGTGGACGCCTTCTTAAGAGGTCCTTGTATCTCTCCCATGCATCGTATAATGTCTCCAAATACATCTGAACAAAAGAAGAGATATCATTTCGTAATTTGGCCGTTTTGGTCGATGGGAAATATTTTAATAGAAACTTTTCGGTCATTTTGTCCCATGTAGTGATTGACCCTCATGGTAACGAGTTTAACAACTGTTTGGCTTTATTCCTTAATGAAAAGGGAAATAATCGAAGAGGAATGCATCATCGGAAATGCCATTTATTTTGAAAGTATCACAGAACTCTAAAAAATTAACTATATGAGTGTTCGGGTCTTCATCCTGCAAACCATCAAATTGAACAAATTGTTGAATCATTTGTATTGTGTTAGGATTTAATTCAAAATTATTAGCAGCTAAATTAGGTTTAGCATAATCATACATAGTACGTAGAGCATTGTTTCCTACCACATCTCGTGGTTGATTATTCTCGTCCATCCCTTCAGTACTATTGGATTCACCTTGTTGTTGTTCTTCTTGGTAATTTAAGGCTCGCCTGATTTCTCTACGATTCCTACGAGTGATTGCTTCGATATCACTATCGTATACTAGAGGTCCTGTTGGGTTCCTTCTAGTCATAAACTAGAGGTACTTGGTAAGAAAGAAATAAAATTAGAAAAATAAAATAAAATCAACTGTGAAAATAAATATAAAAATAATGTCTAGAGTAATAAAAATAGAGTTTTCTTAATATTTTAGTTCCCCGGCAACGGCGCCAAAAACTTCCAATAACTTGATCGTTGTTTTGTTGAATTTTAAAATTTATAAAGAGAATGATCGAACCTGGAAACTAACTCTGACAACGACTTTAAGGCAAGTGTACCTATCGAACAATAGTATAGCTTAGGGAAGACCGAATTATTGAATCCAAATGAACTAAAAGTACTAATACTCACTTTCTTTCAATATTAAATGATTTGGTTGATTAACTAATTAATTACTAAACTAAGATGCAAAGACAAAAAGAATGAATTGGGAAATAACTTGAAGAGAAACTCATTTGATCACAATGATACCATCAGGAAGAATCCACCTAGACTTCACTTATTATCTAACACTGAACCCTATGATTTCTTCACTTGACTTGATCCGTAAGACTCCCTAACATATATTAAACCCTCTCTCGAGGCAAATAACGTCTAACCCTAGGTTAATTAACGAAAATCTCTTTCTCACTTAATAACCCCCTAGTATAGCAGTAAAACGAACTATGGACTCCCATATTAAGTTTCACCCTAATCCGGCAAAATCTTGTGACCCTATCTCTAGGCGCACGAATGACTCTGCTTAATTATGCTAGGTCTATTCTTAGGCAAGGTCTATTCCTCCTCCACCTAAGAACATCTGACTTGAATTAATATCCCGAAAACATTAACATAAGAATTAATCACACATAATTAAGAACAAATCAAGTATTTATCATATAATTCAAAAAACAATAATAAGATTCATCTAGGTTTCATCCCCTTCAGGTATATGAAGGGTTTATTTCATAACAAATAAAGAAAACATCTCAAGAGAAAAGATAAAACAAAACATAAGAAATCCCTAAAACCCCCTGAAGGAATTGAAGGAGAGATCCACCATCTTGAGTAGAATTCTGGCTTCTTGAGATGGATCAACTTGCTATCTTCGAGTGATTCCAAAAAAGTTCTGACTTCTGCCGAATTTTGAATGCCTTGGCCTCCGCTCCCCCTTTTCAGGTTACACTTAGGGTGTTTATATAGACTCTTGGAATGCTTTAATTAGCCTTTAAGTGTCCCAATTCAAGTATACTTCCTTATCGGTGTTTGAATAGGCTTTGGAATGTGTTTCTTTGCCTCAAAGTATCCAAATCCGAGTACAATTCATCTTTTTCACGATAGGGGCACGGCCATGGTACATGCCCGTGTAAATCTTCTTCAGGCCGTGTCTCGATTCTGACGATTGGGGCACGGCCGTGTAAATCGTGGCATGGTCATGTCTTAGTTAATTGTTGAGGCACGACCGTGTCACTTGAAGTCCAGGCTGTGTCGATTTCCACTTTGGCCCAAATTGGCCCGTTTTAAGCCCTTTTCTCGTTCTTTTCATCCTCGGGTGCTTTCCTAAGTATAAAACATGAAAAGAAAGGATTAAGAGCACCTTTTTACATAAATCAAGGACTAAATCATCCAAAAGTATGCTAAATATGGGGTTAAAATATGTTACTTTTACAGTTTATCAACAACCAACCTCTACTTCCCATTTCCTTTTGCTCCCCTTATCTCTTCCATCGTGCACCGCCGTGGCCACTGCCGCAACCACCATGGGCCATCTCTTCCTTCACTGCCTTCCTTTTTCTTCTCTATTTTCTCTTTCTTTCAAATGAAAGTGACTGAACCCTTCTCTCTACTTGTATTTTTGCATCACCACCGTACCCCACCACCAAACTACTTTAGTGGCCGTTGTCGAACCACCATCGTCGCCACCACTAGTGACCGATTTCTTCCTTTTTATTTCTCTTTCTTTTACCGATTACCTTAGTAACTAAAAATGTAACACCCCTAACCCGTATCCATCACCGAATTAGGGTTACGAGGTGTTATCGAACTAAACTCAATTCCATGTAGACTTTCATTAGAATTCAGGCACAAACAGTGCGATCTTTTCTATTTCATATAACATTTCAATCCATTTAATTAAATAACGCACAACAAGATTTATTACAGGTACTTAATATATGGAAATGTTCGAACCACATAACTTAAACATTCATTGTATATATATACAATTAAAGCATAACCCAACTTATATCATTTCATACCCTATATCGGACATAAAACAAGTTTCAATTAATATAAACTTGTAACACCCCAAACCCGGTCTATGCGTTGAGACTAGATTTGGTTTGTTACATGATTCGAACTATTCTTAAATCCTTAATGAGTTGAAAACTACAATATTGTTTACTGAGTTTAAAATTTGTAGAGTATTAGATTTTGATAAATATTTAAAAACATTTAGTTGAAAATCATTGTATTATCTAAAACCGTTAGGAAATTTGTTAAAGAGTTAACAAAAAAGAATTATTTATAAAAGAATTCCATATACTTTGAAAACCCAAGTTCATTTTAGTAAAGCATCATAAATCACAGCCCATGATTTAAAAGCCCAAATAAAGTTTAAATTCCAACACAAAAAAAAATCCATAAGTTATTTATAGAGGCCATTTATTACAACATCCCAAAATAGTAAAAATAATAATTAAAAGTTCGAATTTAAATAACCCTTATTTAGCGGTATGGCCTCCACGAAGTCATCCTCATTAAGTCCACATCGGTTTCCATTACCCGAGATGGAAAGAAATTAAAGGGTGAGTTACTTAGAACTCGATGTGTAACTCACTTACCACCATTATTGGGCCAGTTGTCAAGATATTATGTTTGGGCTTGAGCCCAATTCGTAATTCAATAATATATCATGAATTTAAAATAATTAATAATGCATAAAAAAATGTAATTCCCAACCCAAACCTAATATCCATCCGCTAACACCCCGTACCAACCATCACACCTGGGGGATCAAGTCAACCCACCCGCCATCACACCAATCGTAGGCATTAAGCCTTTTTATAATCGTGGCATAGCCACCTAACTAGAGGCAATAAGCGATATTGTGGCGAGAGCCACCGAACTAGAGGCAATAAGCCGATATTGTGGCGAAGCCACCGAACTAGAGGCAATAAGCCGATATTGTGGCAAGCCACCAACTAGAGGCAATAAGCGATATTGTGGCAATCGCCATTCTTCTTCTTCATAAATCCCACCCATGCAATTATACATGTACTTTAAAATATAAAATTTATTATCAATACATAACATGGTGGGTTTATCAATGACATTTCATTTGGCCCATAATTATAGCAATTTATCCATTTAGCAATTTAGTGGGCTTTGGCCCATTTACCAAACTAGAGCGTTTTGGCTAAATTTTAACGAACTAGAGTATCTATGGCCCAATTTATCGAACTAGAGTATTTACGGCCCATTTTCACGAACTAGAGTATTTACGGCCCATTTTCACGAACTAGAGTATTTACTACCATTTTCACGAACTAGAGTATTTACTACCCATTTTCATGAACTAGAGTGTTTACGGCCCATTTTCACGAACTAGAGTATTTACGGCCCATTTTCACGAACTAGAGTATTTACGGCCCATTTTCACGAAACATCAAATTTTCATAATAACAATTAATTTCTTGAGGCGTTTTCGTAATTTTCACGATTTAGTCGTTTTACGTATTTCGTCAAAATATCAATTTTGTGCTTTTACCGATCTAGTCGTTTTACGATTTTTCTACCATACCGAAATTTGACATACAACCCAAAAATAATGAGGGTGAAATTACACACCTCGATACCGTGAGTATTATCCTTCTCGCTCCTCGGCACCTAAAATATATTTCGATTAGTTAGACAACTAATTCAAAAAATAATCTTATTTGTTAATGGATCCAAAATCTTACCCTCTTGATTTTGAATCACTTGATTTTCGGTTTTCCTTCGTTTATCGATTCACTAGCACGAGAATCCACCAACGTATAACGGCTCCGAGGTTCGTACTACTTCGAATAATGGACTTCTTTCGGAAGATGGCCCACAACCCGGTGGAAAATCCCGGACTGCAGAAACCGCTCTTCGTTTGAATGGGGGATTTACAGATCCACCCTCTTACGATAACTAAACACCGCCTTTTCTTCCCTATCTTGATGTCTTCAAGATCCAAAAGAATTTAGTTAGATCTAAAATAATATCAATAATACTAGAGATTTAAAGAGATTTGATTTCCTTACCAAAATAAAACGTCTCCAACGTTTCTCCCGATCTCTTGAGTTCCGATCTCCGTTATTGCACTAAATAATAACGAAAAACGTTATTAATATGAATGCCATATCAATCCAAAAGACCTTCAATAATCTAATGACATTCTACCATAATATCACTTATTAAAGCGAAAATGGAAAAGAAAACCCCTTACCTATGATCCACAATCGAAAAGAAAAGGATGGAGAATGGTGTCTAAATTGATGAAAGATTCGGATATAAATGATTAAGAATGGAAAAATAATTTTTGGCTTATAGGCACAATAACATTCGCCAAGAGAGTGAAGATGGAGAAAATTTTCGATTGAAAAGAAATAGTATAAGAACGAAAGGATGATGGTGATGATGTTTTGATTTCAAGGAGATTAGAAGAAAAGAAAAGAAAAATATGAACTTAGGTGCTGGTATATTCGGCCATGGCAAAGAAAAAGAAAGAGATTGATTTTGGTATAGGTGATTTGACAAGAAGAAAAGGCTCAAAGAATTGGCTTTCAAGATAGGCAAAAGGAATGACCAAATGGTCACAAAATTTTGGCTTTACCAAATGCAAAATTCGGCCAAAAGGGTGTTGATAGGAGAGGAAAATAAAATTCTGCACAAAGTGCAAAGAACAACCAAAGAGAAAAGAATGAGATTTTGCCAAACTAACAAAATTTTGGCTCTTCCCCTTACCAATATTGCCGTCCAGCCTATGGTCAATTGGCCATTATTTCTTTCCAAATTTTCCCCTTGATAAGTGCCTTATGTCCCCCCTATCTTTCCTTAAACTTTTGATTTCATACCATATGTTAGTTGTTACCTTAATCCCTTGATACACTAACCAAAAATACATGGTCAACACCTTCCTTATATGTCCCTTTGCGACACTTCATAGCCATGAGCGAAAAATTAAAACAAAAATTTTATCTAGGTGCTATACAAGGGATTCGAACCTCTTCCCTCTTACTTGAACCCATGCGCCAATCTCCACCATGCCATATGCTCATTTTATGACACTTTTTAGCACTTAATTTAGCTTAAGTCTTAATCACCTTTGTTTCACTTCCATAAATCTCACTTTAATAAATTTTATTCTTCTCCAAATTATGCTTTACCCTCTCTAGGACTTTAATAAACACTGAAATAAAAGTAAAGATTTTTCCTTTAAAATCTAAACACCAAAATCATGCCAATTTAAATACTCGATTTTTAGGGTGTTACAACTCTACCTCCTTAAAGAAAATTTAGTCCTCGAAATTTACAGTTGAAAAAGGTGAGGTATTGTCTTTGCGAATTGCATCCTCTGGCTCCCACGTAGCTTCTTCCACTCGTGGTTACGCCATAGAACTTTGACCAACGATGCAGTTTTCTTCCTTAATACCTTGACATCTCGGTCTAGGATTTCCAACGGTTCTTCTTCAAAGGACAAATCTGGATTCACTCAATTCTTCTACCGGTATAATGTGCAAAGGATCCGATCTATAACGCCTCAACATGGAAACATGAAAGACATTATGAATTTGATCTAACTCGGAGGTAACTCAATCGATATGCCATCGGACCAACACGCTTCAAAGACACGATAAGGTCCAATATATCTAGGACTTAGCTTGCCCTTCCTTCCGAATCAAGATCTTTTTCCAAGGAGATACCTTCAAGAAAACCCGATCTCCCACACTATACTCGATGTCCCTCCGCTTCAGATCTGCGTCGACTTACATCTATCGAGGCTTCTTTCAACCGTGCTCGAATAACTTTACCTTATCCTCGGTCTCGGATATCATCTCGGGACCTAACATCATCTTTTTCGCCCAACTCAGGTCCAACAAATAGGAGAGCGACACTTACGACCATACAATGCCTCGTAAGGTGCCATCTCAATGCTAGATCGATAGGCAGTTGTTATACGCAAATTCGCGGTGGTAGATAATCCTCCCAACTACCCTCAAGTCGATTACATCCTCTTAACATATCTTCCAATATCTCAATTACTCTCTCCGATCGACCATCGACCGAGGATGAAAAGCCGTCTTGAAATTCAACTTTGTTCCCAAGGCTTCATGCGAGCTTTCCGAATCGTGATGTAAACCTAGGGTCCTATCCGATATAATAGATCAGGTACCCATGTAACCTCACAATTTCGGATCGTAAAGTTTCGCCAATTTCGCAAAGAATAATCCGTCTGAATCGGCAAGAAATGAGCGGTCTTCGTCGGTGATCAACAATTACCCAAACGGAATTTTTCTTAGTAGGTGTTAACGGTAACCCACTAACAAAATCCATAGTTATCCTCTCCCATTTCCAAAGAGGAATCTTTATCGGTTGTAACAATCCAGACGGTAATTGGTGTTCTGCCTTCACTTGCTGACAAGTCAAACATTTTCCCACGAACTCGTAATCTCACGCTTCAACCACGCCACCAATACTTTCACGGAGATCTCGATACATCTTATTTCCTCCGGATGCATAGCGTAAGGCTACTATCGCCTCCGTAGAATCGGTTGCCTCAAATCTAGATCCTTAGGCATGCATACTCTCCCTCGAAAGCACAACACACCCTCCGTGTTTATTCCAAAATCCTCAATTTCGCCATTTTCAACTTGTCGCAGTAAAGGTCCCAACTTCTCATCTGATGTCTGTTTTTCCTTGATTTGTTCCAACCACAGCGGCTTCACCTGAAGTTCTGCTAACAAACTGCCATCCTCGTACAGACTCAAATGGGCAAATAGAGCTCTTAATTCAGATACTGCTTTACGACTTAACGCGTCGGCTACCACGTTAGCCTTTCCAGGATGGTATTCGATGGAGAAATCATAATCTTTTAACAATTCTACCCATCTTCTTTGTCTTAAATTCAACTCCTTCTGGGTAAGGAGGTATTTAAGACTCTTGTGATCCGTGTAGATTATGGACTTCTCACCATAGAGATAGTGCCTCCAAATCTTTAGAGCAAAGACAACGCAGCTAACTCCAAATCATGAGTAGGGTAGTTTACTTCGTGTGGTCTCAATTGACGAGAAGCATAGGCCACCACCTTTCCATTTGCATCAACACACAACCCGGACCCGTGTGAGACGATCACAATAAACAGTGAATTCTTTTCCACCTCGGGTTGAATTAAAGCGGAGCTTCATCGATCTTCTTCAATTTTTCAAAACTCTCTTGCTGCTTTTCAGTCCAGATGTACGGAGCTCCCTTTCGCAACAGTTTAGTTAGGGGTGCAGCAATCAATGAAAACCCCTCTACAAAGCGTCTATAGTATCCAGCCAAGCCTAAGAAACTCCGAATTTCAGCTACTGATGTTGGTGGCTTCCAATCCAGAATAGCCTCAATTTTCCGAGGATCCACCCTTATTCCTTCGGCTGATACTACATGACCAAGGAAAGTCACCTCCTTTAGCCAAAATTCGCATTTACCAAATTTGGCATACAATTGCTTATCACGAAGTAATTGTAATACTATCCGTAAATGCTGGTCATGTTCCTCCTCATTTCTCGAATAAACCAATATATCATCTATGAACACTACCACAAACCGGTCTAAATATGGTTGGAAGACTCGGTTCATCATGTCCATAAATGCAGCTGGTGCATTGGTTAATCCAAACGGCATCACTACAAACTCATAGTGTCCGTAAACGTGTCCGAAATGCCGTCTTATAAATGTCCGCTTCTTTTCCTTAAGCTGGTGATAACCCGACCTTAAATCAATTTTGGAGAAAGCGAAGCTCCTTCAATTGATCAAGCAGTCGTCAATTCTCGGCAGAGGATACCGATTCTTGATCGTCAATTTATTCAATCGCTCAGTAGTCAATGCACATACGCATCGATCCATCCTTCTTCTTGACGAACAAAGCCGGTGCTCCCACGGAGACACACTTGGTCGAATGAATCCCGATCCAAGAATTCTTGAATTTGAGCTTTGAGCTCACCAACTCCTTCGGTGCCATTCTATAGGGAGCAATGGACCTTTGGAGCCGTCGAGCAAAAGCTCAATGCCAAATTCTACTTCTCGATCCGAGGTATACCGGGAAGTTCTTGAGAAATACATCGGAAATTCCTTCACCGTCCTCACATCATTCACGGATAATTCTTTGGCATCCAAAGCACGATAAAGGCTAGGAATGCCCGTACCCTTTTCGCACCAACTTCTCCGCTTTTAATGCGATACCACATTTGCGGATAGTTCTTTCGTTCACCAATCATTATGATTTCCTTATCATCCCGGGTCCTTCATCGACATTCGTTTTCAGCACAATCCAATTGCGCCCGATGGTTAACCAACCAGTCCATGCCCGAATGAGATCGAACTTCGCGAAAGGTAGTTCCATCAAATTTGCTAAGAATACTTCCTCTTGGATTTTAAGGCACGTCTTTAAATATTTTATTAATGATTCTTCGATTGTCTCTAAAGGATGATTCACATCTCATTTTCGATAATTTGATTCTAAATTGATTTCCAGATATGGCACTAGATACATATGAATGAGTAGAGCCAATATCTATTAAGGCAATAACAGGTACATCAAAATGAAGAACGTCTGGGTTATCACATCAGTGCATTGCCGTCTTGCTGCGTCTAACCGCATAAACCACCAGTGTCGTCTTGCATCGCATTTCTCTATTACCATTGCCTCGACCGGTGCACCTTGACCACGACCAGCCCCATTACCACCACGACCGGTCCACGACCTCTCGGTGGTGCTGATTACCCTCGGCCATTGTGCATCATTATTACGGACTTCTTGAGTCGTATCCATTCGTCGAGGACAACTTTTGTCTTGATGTTCCATTGAACCGCATTTGTAGCATGCACCGTTTTCCTCCAAGATTCCCCAAAATGCCTTTTCCCACACTCGGTGCAATCTCGACTTCGATTATTTGCTACCGGTTACGCTTTGAACCGATTCATCATTTCGGGTTTCTTCGGAATCTCTTGGAAGAACCGGATGCTTGTGTCTCTCTCTTGTTTGGGATCTTTCTCGATTCTCGCCGCTCGAGTTCTTAGCCTCTTGGCTATTTTGGCCTTCTCCACAAGAGTCGAAAAATTTCTAACTTGTCATGAGCAATCGAACCCTCACTCATCATTAAGTCCATCCTCGAACGCATACAACGTTCATGATCATTGCTACAATTGTTCGGGCATAACGGCTCGACGTAAAACTCACTTCATATGCTACCACGGTCTTACTTCCTTGGACAAGATTCAGAAATTCCTTCCTTGGGCATCTACATAGCTCGTTCGACGATTTTCCTTGGAAGGCGGCTTTAAAGAATTCCCGATTAATCGATGCGGCTTGTTTTCTCGAGCAGTGAGCCACCAGCGATCGCCTCATCTCTCAATAAGGATACAGCCCTCCGCTTTTGCTCAGTAGTGCATTCCATATCATCCATAATCCGTTCCACGGCTTGAGCCGAAGATTCGCCCACATTTGGAGCTACACGAGAGACTCCTCTGAAAACTTCTGCATTATTCGCCTTAAGTCGCTCTGAAATTGACCCACGAGTTGTTGGCCCAATTCTAGTTCCAGCGACCCTTTCCAAGACTCGTAGCATTGCTTGAGTCAATGCATGATCTTCTTCCATGTGATCGCGTGATCCGGTCTCACTTTCTATTGACGAGTCGTCCCCACTTCCGCATATGATTTGGTGCTTGGTAGTAGCACCTCGGCCTCTACCACTAGCCACGTCTACCGCGTCCACGACCACGTCCTCTTGTACTCATGATTGCTTGTTCGTTTATCTGATTACAAGTTTTATGAATCAGAATTTTGTTTCGGTGTTTATTAACGATATTTTATGAGATTTGAGATATAAAGTTGTTTTTCGCAACGTGTCCTATAGTCTCAATCTCTACAGTTTTTCACATCTAAAACTAGAAGTTCTAGAGTGTTCCTATGATCATATCATAGTAATCATTAAGCAATAATACTTACTTGACTTGTTGCTTGGGATGCTTGTGGTGCCATCTTGATCTTTAAAATATCATTGAGCGTTTTCATACGAAATTATTTTTGAACCCAAACCACAGCCGAGTTTTTGAAACTGGCTCTGATACCACTAAATGTAACACCCCAAACCCGGTCTATGCGTTGAGACTAGATTTGGTTTGTTACATGATTCGAACTATTCTTAAATCCTTAATGAGTTGAAAACTACAATATTGTTTACTGAGTTTAAAATTTGTAGAGTATTAGATTTTGATAAATATTTAAAACATTTAGTTGAAAATCATTGTATTATCTAAAACCGTTAGGAAATTTGTTAAAGAGTTAACAAAAAGAATTATTTATAAAAGAATTCCATATACTTTGAAAACCCAAGTTCATTTTAGTAAAGCATCATAAATCACACCCATGATTTAAAAGCCCAAATAAAGTTTAAATTCCAACACAAAAAAATCCATAAGTTATTTATAGAGGCCATTTATTACAACATCCCAAAATAGTAAAAATAATAATTAAAAGTTCGAATTTAAATAACCCTTATTTAGCAAGATGGCCTCCACGAAGTCATCCTCATTGAAGTCCACATCGGTTTCCATTACGAGATGGAAAGAAATTAAAGGGTGAGTTACTTAGAACTCAATGTGTAACTCACTTACCACCATTATTGGGCGAGTTGTCAAGATATTATCTTGGGCTTGAGCCCAATTCGTAATTCAATAATATATCATGAATTTAAAATAATTAATAATGCATAAAAAAAATGTAATTCCCAACCCAAACCTAATATCCATCCGCTAACACCCCGTACCAACCATCACACTGTGGGGATCAAGTCAACCCACCCGCCATCACACCAATCGTAGGCATTAAGCCTTTTTATAATCGTGGCATAGCCACCCAACTAGAGGCAATAAGTCGATATTGTGGCGAAGCCACCGAACTAGAGGCAATAAGCCGATATTGTGGCGAAACCACGAACTAGAGGCAATAAGCCGATATTGTGGCGAAGCCACCGAACTAGAGGCAATAAGTCGATATTGTGGCGAAACCACCGAACTAGAGGCAATAAGCCGATATTGTGGCAATGGCCATTCTTCTCTTCATAAATCCCACCCATGCAATTATACATGTACTTTAAAATATAAAATTTATTATCAATACATAACATGGTGGGTTTATCAATGACATTTCATTTGGCCCATAATTATAGCAATTTATCCATTTAGCAATTTAGTGGGCTTTGGCCCATTTACCAAACTAGAGCGTTTTGGCTAAATTTTAACGAACTAGAGTATCTATGGCCCAATTTATCGAACTAGAGTATTTACGCCCATTTTCACGAACTAGAGTATTTACTACCCATTTTCACGAACTAGAGTATTTACTACCCATTTTCACGAACTAGAGTATTTACTACCATTTTCACGAACTAGAGTATTTACTACCCATTTTCACGAACTAGAGTATTTACGGCCCATTTTCACGAACTAGAGTATTTACGGCCCATTTTCACGAAACATCAAATTTTCATAATAACAATTAATTTCTTGAGGGCGTTTTCGTAATTTTCACGATTTAGTCGTTTTTACGTATTTCGTCAAAATATCAATTTTGTGCTTTTACCGATCTAGTCGTTTTACGATTTTCTACCATACCAAATTTGACATACAACCCAAAAATAATGAGGGTGAAATTACACACCTCGATACCGTGAGTATTATCCCTTCTCGCTCCTCGGCACCTAAAATATATTTCGATTCGTTAGACAACTAATTCGCAAAAATAATCTTATTTGTTAATGGATCCAAAATCTTACCCTCTTGATTTTGAATCACTTGATTTTCGGTTTTCCTTCGTTTATCGATTCACTAGTCACGAGAATCCACCAACGATAACGGCTCGAGGTTCGTACTACTTGAATAATGGACTTCTTTCTAAGATGGCCCACAACCCGTGGAAAATCCGATTGCAGAAACCGCTCTTCGTTTGAATGGGGATTTACGATCCACCCTCTTACGATAACTAAACACCGCCTTTTCTTCCCTATCTTGGCGGTCTTCAAGATCCAAAAGAATTTAGTTAGATCTAAAATAATATCAATAATACTAGAGATTTAAAGAGATTTGATTTCCTTACCAAAATAAAAGCGTCTCCAACGTTTCTCCCGATCTCTTGAGTTCCGATCTCGTTATTGCACTAAATAATAACGAAAGAAACGTTATTAATATGAATGCCATATCAATCCAAAAAGACCTTCAATAATCTAATGACATTCGGCCATAATATCACTTATTAAAACGAAAAATGGAAAAGAAAAACCCCTTACCTATGATCCACAATCGAAAAGAAAAGGATGGAGAATGGTGTCTAAATTGATGAAAGATTCGGCTATAAATGATTAAGAATGGAAAAATAATTTTTGGCTTATAGGCACAATAACATTCGGCCAAGAGAGTGAAGATGGAGAAAATTTTCGATTGAAAAGAAATAGTATAAGAACGAAAGGATGATGGTGATGATGTTTTGATTTCAAGGAGATTAGAAGAAAAAGAAAAGAAAAAATATGAACTTAGGTGCTGGTATATTCGGCCATGGCAAAGAAAAAAGAAAGAGATTGATTTTGGTATAGGTGATTTCGGCACAAGAAGAAAAGGCTCAAAGAATTGGCTTTCAAGATAGGCAAAAAGGAATGACCAAATGGTCACAAAATTTTGGCTTTACCAAATGCAAAATTCGGCCAAAAGGGGTGTTGATAGGAGAGGAAAATAAAATTCTGCACAAAGTGCAAAGAACAACCAAAGAGAAAAGAATGAGATTTTTGCCAAACTAACAAAATTTTGGCTCTTCCCCCTTACCAATATTGCCGTCCAGCCTATGGTCAATTGGCCATTATTTCTTTCCAAATTTTCCCCTTGATAAGTGCCTTATGTCCCCCCTATCTTTCCTTAAACTTTTGATTTCATACCATATGTTAGTTGTTACCTTAATCCCTTGATACACTAACCAAAAAATACATGGTCAACACCTTCCTTATATGTCCCCTTGCCGACACTTCATAGCCATGAGCAGAAAATTAAAACAAAAATTTTATCTAGGTGCTATACAAGGGATTCGAACCTCTTCCTCTTACTTGAACCCATAAGCAATCTCCACCATGCCATATGCTCATTTTATGACACTTTTAGCACTTAATTTAGCTTAAGTCTTAATCACCTTTGTTTCACTTCCATAAATCTCACTTTAATAAATTTTATTCTTCTCCAAATTATGCTTTACCCTCTCTAGGACTTTAATAAACACCTGAAATAAAAGTAAAGATTTTTCCTTTAAAATCTAAACACCAAAATCATGCCAATTTAAATACTCGATTTTTAGGGTGTTACAAAACTATTTCCATTCGTTTTACTATAATACAAGTACCTATTAAAACAACCGAACCATTTATATTTTATTACTATTTAAAAAAAATCAAATGCACATACAAACATAGCATTATTACCATATGACCGAATATACTATTGATGTATATGTATATATATAAAACGCGTACCTTACCCTATAAGCAAAAGTTACATTTACGATTGCACACAATTAATCTTACAATATATATATACTCAATTCGAATATACATATACACAGCATACTTGAACTTCCTAATTTATCACATTGAAATAACCATACCATTTCACTTACCCTTTGGTTTTGCACTTAACAATTATGAACATGTTCCAAACATATACACATCAACCTCATTTCGCATATAATAGGCCATACCAAATCAAAACAAATGCAAAACATATCAATATGTCATGCTTATCCCAAACGCAACACATCTATATATAATAGGCATATTACTTATTTAGTATACTACATATTATAACTCATTAGAAATCCGTCATTATCTTCCTTATTAAAACACATTACCACACACCACAACATGTATATCATATGACCACTTTCCATTCATGATTAAACCATGACCGAACTTCACATCCAATAATATGATAAGAAAACCATTATAACAAGAGCATAGGAATTAAACTTGACCAAAAGAAATAGCCATTTTCGCAAGGCTATACATATATATACAAAATTGAATGTTCTTAGTCTAAACCTTAGTCTAACCTATACATGCCTTAGATTTAAAACTAAGATTATGTACCAAAAAGGGATGATAGTGTGGTCGACTTTCTTGATGATCCCCTGAGCCCGTAGTTGAATCAATGATCTATAAAACAGAAATACAAACACATACAGAGTAAGCTCACAAGCTTAGTAAGTCTTAAGCAAAAGATCATTCACTAATCAAACACTTTAACATTTTTAATCAATAAATGTAGAACGTTGTATATGTATATTTTGATATGCAACTAATACAAAACTGAATACTAGTGATGTATTAACTCAATTACTTATACTTCACTACCATCAACCTGCAACTCGTCAAAGCACAAAGTACATACATGTCGAGTACCAGCACAAATTCACATAACAACATTCTTATCAAAATTTTTCAACTCAAATAACATTAATCACAACTTACCTTACTTCTGATGAATTCAATGGGACTTAAGCTTACCTGAGTTTTTAACTCAATAGTTTCACTATGTTACACCTCGATCAATTATGGTTTCTTCATTTTAAAGTATCACCGGCATTAAGCCTACTAGGCACGAAGCCCGAATATATCACCGGCACTAAGCCTGCTAGGCACGAAGCCCAAATATGTCACCGGCACAAGGCCTACTAGGCACAAAGCCCGAATATGTCACCGACACTAAGCCTGCTAGGCACGAAGCCCGAATATATCACTGGCACTAATCCTGCTAGGCACGAAGCCCGAATATGTCACCGGCACTAAGACTGCTAGGCACAAAGCCCGAACTGTTTATCAAATCAATTCATCAACTTACATTTCTTAACACATACATCACTATCAATTTATTTTCACAAAAACCAATTTACTTGTCAAACCCAATATACTAAATCATATTATCTTGCAAAACATAACCATCCCAATATAAAACATACACATTCGGCTAACACCTATATCTTACTCAATTTAATCAATTAATTTCATTTCACACTTTCATAATTATTTCTTTAATGAACTTTAACTTAAGAACTTACCTCATTGTCGACGGACAACTTAGGCCAATTATTCGAGAACTTTCATTTTCCCCGATCCAATCCCGTTTTTCTTTGCTCTTGATCTAAAACACATTAAATTCAGCTCATTCAAGTACATTTCAATTCAATTTAGTCCCAAAACACATGAACATGCAAATTACCATTTTACCCCTAAGGTTTCACATTTTTACTATTTAGTCCTAATTGTACAAAACACAAAATACACACAATTTGCCAAGACTATACAAGGGCCGAATATTCCTAGGGACTTTATAAGCCCTCTCATTTCATTTATTTTGTAATTAAGTCCCTCTAAAATTTTATTTTTATAAAATAGCCCTAAATACAAAATTTCACCAAAATTTCTAATACAAAACTTGTAAATCTTTAACACATCTTTAATCTAAAACCATCAAATATCAAAACCATAAGAACACATCAATGGCCGAACCTCATATACAAATGATTCTCAAAAATTCAAGCATGGGTCGGGTAATATACGAAGCAACGATCTCAAAAACGTAAAAATTATTAAAAATCGAGCTAAAATTCATACCTAATTGAGCTTGATGATGGCCGAATGTTTCAAGCCTTTAAACCCTTTTTTTCTTAGCTAAATCATGGCAATGGAAGAAGAAAACAACTCAAAATGGCTTTTAATTTCATGCATTTTAACATATAATACTAATTTAATGATTTACCATTTTAACCTTTATTTAATAATAAAAACAATATATAATATAAGGTTAATCTTGTCATAAACCACCCACTAACTTAAAAAATGGGCTATTTACTCTTTTAATACCCCACTTTAAAAAGCCATCATCAAATAGGCACTTTTCACTATAGTTTGCTACTTTTACCTTTTACGCGATTAAGTCCTTTTTCTAAATTAAACACACAAACGATAAAATTTTTCTACGAGACTTTCACACACATTAATTCACATATAATAAACACAAAATATAATATTAAAATATTTCTGGACTTGGATTCGTGGTCCCAAAACCACCGTTCCGATTAGGGTCAAATTTGGTCTGTTACAAAAAATCATATTTTATTTTCTTTTATTCAATTATTTTAGATTATCCAACCATTGATTTCGATCCATTTTCATTCCTTCAATCATCTTGTAATGAACGAAGTGTGAGTGAAGTTTTGGGATTGAAAATCCTCCGTCCTAGAATTATTGTGACATGGCCGAATGGTATAGGGCCTAGAAATTTTGTATTTAATTTTATTATTTTGAAAATATTAAATACTAACATGATCTCGTGTCAACATGAAGGACCAAACAACAATCTTTCGAGAAACTAATAGTGTGACACCGCGAGAGTGACGAATCCGAGCATTTGAACTGAGGGTAAGTGCTTGTGATATTTCCACATTAGATCTCGTATTAAAAGTTATGTTATTCGATGAGATCATAACTAAAATGGGTTAATTGTGTGATTAGATTTGCGATCGGGACTAGATCAAAATGAGACTTCTACAAGGTAGCATACGATTTAGATTTGTTCAAGGTGTGGGATTTAACTCTCATTTTAAGTGAAATATAATGTTCTTTACTATAATAAAATGTTATTTAATTAATTAAGCTATGATTACATTAAGTACTTGAGTAGAGTTGAAAAACTCAATCAAAGAGGAAGCCAAGTGTCCTAAACTATTAAGTGTTGTGAAAATCCATGATTTGTGATATGTGATGTATTATGTGATGTATCTAATGTTGATCTCAACTCTATGTTATATGATTTATGGCTAAATTGATATGAGATGATCTAAACATGTGATATATGTATTTGTATGTTAATATCCATGTTTTAATATAAATATGTGTATTAAAGCATGCTAAATTGAAAACTATGCGATATGTGAAAATGTGAGCATGATACATGCATATATATAAAAATCGAGAAATATGAGTTACGAGCATGAATATGTGAAAAATGTGAAAAGTGAAACATATATGTTAAAATGACCATATCACGAGCTTGGGGTGGGATTGTAAAAGGAGGAAGCTATGTGGTAGTTTAACTACGATTATGTGGCCGTTATCGTAAATTATGTGGTGGCTTGTCCACAATGTGTTATGTGACTGTTTATAGATCTCTATGTGGTGGCTTGTCCATAATGTGTTATGTGACTGTTTATCGGTACCTATGTGGTGGCTTGTTCACAAATGGTGTGTTATCGGATGGATGAGTTCTAGGGAACTCGATATTGGTGTGTCGCGGAGATGGGTAGGAAATCCTCTGAAATGTGTATTATTACATAAGCATAACTTGTTATGTTCATTAAATCTAATGATATGTGAATTCTGTGAAAGTTATATTTATGATGATTTGGATTTGTTATGCTACGTGTTGAAATATATGTTTGTGACGATCTAACACTAAGCCTTTTAAAGCTCACCCATGTTATGTGTGTATCATAGGTAATCCTCTAATTGAGGCTTGGATTTGGATCTTCTGAGGGCACTTGGATTAATGATATCTTGGTCATGGGTTTTTTTTTAATAATGTGGGACTTTTACAAATTATATGAGTTCATTTTGGATTTTATTATGGACTTTAAGTTGGGTTTGTTTTAATAACTTTTTGGACTTTATTTTTAAATTATGAACTATGGCATGGGATTTCTATTTTGATATTTTGGGATAATATTGCATGAATTGTTTTTATATGGTTTTTAAATGAACAATAAATGTTTTAGTGATTATTAGCCACTGTAGATTTGTGATTTGAAAACTAAGTTACAATATGAATAATTTTAATTAAAAAGGAGCAAACAAATTTTTATTGAAAGGAATGCGATGTTTTTAAAATGACATATTTTCAAGACAAGTGAGTTTTTCTTATAAAAACATTTTTTCCATCTCTATTGCCCATGTAATTAATCAGATTGGGCTGTAGCATTTAGGCCCGATTTGAGGGGATATAAAAATGAAAAAAGTTGGAAATGAATTAAGCAAGATTGATTGTAATAGCTCGCTCGGTGAAGTCTCGGTATATGATTATTATTTAAAGTGTTTTGGTGAATTAAGTGTAGAGATGAGTAAGTAAATTGTTTGTTTTGATTAGGTATAAAATTCTTTGTATGCGCCATTTGATGAACTCTTAGCTTGGAGAAGATTTATGGTTTGGCAGACTCTTCAGTTAAGGGTACACCACCCAGATGCTTTGACGAACTCGCTTAATTTACTGTTAAATGGATTTGTTTATTAGTTAATAAGGAAATTTAGTTAGTTAAATTGAGACTTAGTTAGAATGGAACTAAGTTACTATAGATGAAAATACTTCATTTTTTATAAACGCACTTAATCAAGTGAGTCAAAAGTGTTAGTGGAATTATTTGATTTTCCACTAAACCTGTCTCAGTGCTTACGTATATATGGATAGGAGTGTCTTCACATAAAATCTTATGTTTTCTTTGTATTCATCTTCCTCATTGATCTTCTTTGCATTTTCTGAAAACCAAAGTCCAGAAAACCTATCTGAAGTTGGGTTCACTGTAGTTATCCAACTAATATGTCTTCCATAGCTCTCTGGTAATTATTAATGAACCCTGGTTATTTTTAAGGCTATTTATGTGTTTTCGACTCTGCATGCATAAGTGTCAGATTTGTATTTAAGGAATAAAACTTTTTGGTTCTAGCTTAAGTGTTAATGTTGTGTGCATGCATGTTTAGATTCAAAGAACTAGTAATATGATATGTTTAAATAACCATATTTTAGGCTTAAGACACTACTCAAGGTCTGAGTGACAAAGGAAAAGGACATGCTATTTAGACTTTATTATTTTTCTGGTGAGTTCCTTTTTACTTCCATGTTTTGTGAATATCTTTACTTTATAATATTGTAAGGTAATTTTTCTTACTCTTTAAAGGATGATCAGTGTATGTGTGTGCAAATAATGGTTTTTTGTTAAGAGTCATTAGTCTGAATTCTGTATATCTAGGATAAGAAGTATGGGCCATTTTAATGCTAAGCCACTACCATATGCTTCTGAAATGAATGATATGATATGAACTGATCTACGAAAATGGAGTTAAAGAAAATATGTTATGTCGCCTCTGGTAGGGTAGATATATATTTCAAGTCGGATTGGCATAACACAATTAAACATGCTACTGAATGATTTTGAAATGGAAGCTATAATGAGAGAATGTATATGAATGAAATAGAAACATCTGATATGAATCTTACTCTAAAATCTAGGTATGTGGTTGGCATGAAAGTGGAATGTTTGAGTTATGTTGTGTTGGGGTATTGTATTCGCCCATGTGACATGCTATTGATGTACTGAGTCTATCTGAGTTCTGTATACACCATTGGTCGTGCTCTGTAATGTTGAGTGATTCCTTTTGGAAGATTGGATTGTGTTATTAGTGTTGTGCTTAAGATCTTTATGGAACCCACTAAGTTCTTTTGAACTTACCCCGTTATCCTTCGCTCTTAGGCCTACTATTGAAGGAAGACTTTTTTAAGGATTATGCCAGAGGATATCTACTGCTGTAAGACATCTGTCTATTTGTACTATGCACGACATATGAGGTGATGTCTAGTTGTATTTTGAGATGGAATTTTAATTGAAACTTATGGTTGATAAATAATGCTTTAATGAAATTATCTTATTAAAGTTTATACGCCATTTGACTTATACTTTATTTTAGTATTTTATTAAATATGTAATTTAAACACTGCAAATTATACAAAGTTTTTGCCAGAAATAATTTTAAAGATGGATGATTTCTATGTAGTGACACATCATACTTGGGTCATTCAAAGGGATCGGGTTTGGAATGTTACAAGTTTGGTATCAGAGTTAAGGTTTAGCCGATTCTCGAAAACCTAAAGGCTGTGTCACACCCCATCATGCATAGTGTGCCTTTGGCATAGTCCTTAATGTATGAACCAAGCTAAATTTTCTTTTTTAGTGAATAAAAAAATGTTTGACTGATGTAGAGAAACTATCGAGGAAGAACTAGAGAGTCATATGCCTGCACAACAACATGTTCCTTCCAATAATATGGGTAATGTAAGGAATGCCTTTTGGAATATGTTTTTCACAATAATGACACAAACATTTGATAGTTCATGGGTAACACTTAAGAACCCCAGCCACAACAACCTCAGCAATCACAGCCTAAAGTGGTTCCCCATCACAACCTACTCCATAGGTTCCTGTTGTGACTTCATCCAAAATTGATCATGAATGGGAGACTAGAAAAAGGGTGTCAAAGATTTTCTTGGTGATAAAGGTGATGATCCCACTGTGGCTGAACAATGGTTATCTCGTTTATGTAGAGTGATAAAAGAATTGAAATATCCTGAGGATAGTCTTTTGTATGCCAAATTACTATTAGAAGGGGAAACTTACCAATGGTAGGAAATCTTGGTTAGTGTAACTCCTGAAGAAATGATTGGCTGGGACTTATTTGTGGAAGAGTTCAGCGAAAAATATGTAATCCAGATATATGTTGAAATAATGAGGAATGAATTTCTGTATCTGAGACAAGGTAGGATGTTTGTTATATAATATGAGCGAGAATTCTTCAAACTTAATTGTTATGCAAAGAACATGTTTTAGACAGATAAGGAAATATGTGATAAATTTGAGTAGGGACTAAAGGATGAAATTCGTGCATTAGTGGCAACTTCTAAACGTAAAACTCTTCCAGTAGTGACAGCTAACGGCTATAAGATGGAAATGATTATCAAAGACAGAAGCAAGAATTTTGAAAAGGAAAAGATAAAGAGGGGACGGTCAAGTCCTATTGTAATAGCCCAATTTAGGTCCTAGTCGGAATAGTGGTTGTGAGACCACAAATCAGAGATAGAAATATGTGTTTTATGACTGTTATGAGGCCTAAAGCATGTTCGCATGATTGTGTGAAAATTTCATGAAGAAATTTTATAAATTAGTGAACAATTTGTCTATTAGCGCTAAATTGCAAAGATTAGAAAATATGAGATTCTAGAAAATTTATGTATGAAATAACATCACAAAAAATGTTAGAAGTCCTTATTTAGCAATTAGACCAATATATGTCATGATGGACAAAAATAGACATAGGAAGGAAAAATCTCAAGAAAGGGCCTTAAGGGCATTTTTGTCATTTGGTTAATAAAAAAATTAAAACGGAAAAGAAGTCAAAATTCATGTCGATTTTCTTCCTAAGTGCCAAAAATTTCAAGCTTTCCATAGCTAGGGTTTTGTCAACTTTCAAGCTTGACTGTAAGTACCTCCTAGCCTTGTTTTTAATGTTCTTCATAATTTTGAGATCCTCGTAGCTCGATTCAGTTATTTCTAGCTATATTTTGAGCTAGGGTTTATGTTAAAAAATTTACCCATATATGACATGCATGTATTTTGATGATTAATGGAGGAATATGAAAGTTTGATGTATGACAAATATCTTTTTCTAATAGATTTTCATGAAAAATGTATAAAAAGGACTAAATTGTAAAAGTCATAAAAATGGTCATACATGAGTGAATTAGTGAAAATTGGGGGCTTTGTAGTTATTAAAATGATTTGGCTAGGCTTAAAATATAAGGAAATTGAATAAAAATCATTTTACGAGCCTAGAGGAAAAAATATAATTATGTGAAAGTTTAGGGGCAAAATTGTAATTTTGCCAAAGTATGATTCACGGGTTAATTTAGTCAATTTGAGTATTAAACAAGTGAAATTGTTATTATAGATCAAGAAACACGTAGCCCGGATCGAAATCGAGGTAAGAACAAGGTTGTGGACTAAATCGAACAACTATACGTATTTTGAGTATCGAGGTAAGTTTGTGTGAAATTAAGGCTACATAATGTTATTATGTTTTAAATTACTTTATATTTTGAGAAATGTACATTATTTCCATGAAGTTGATTGTAACGCCTCAAAAATGTGGGGTTTGTTATTTTGCTGAATTGGCTTAAATTCCATGATGTGCTTGAATAGCTAGGTATTTGAGTGTATTTGTAACATCCTAAATAATTGAGTACCATTATGTTGCTAAATGTTAGTTCGGGTTACTTGGAGTTAGAATAAAAAAAAATTAGTTAAGTGTACTTTAGAGCAAATAAATTAGGTGACATTGAGACTTAAGTTAATTAAGTACTAAAAGAAGGCATAAGATGAGTTAATAGCATAGTGGTGATGGCGCCATGAGTTAGACATGATGGAAGAGGCTCGAATCTCCTAGCTTGCAACTTGAAAATTTTTATTTTTTGCTTTCATCTATCAAGTGTCGGCCAAGAAGCAAACATGGCAAGTTTGACTTCTTTATTTTTGGTATGATGGCTAAAGGATTAAGGAAATATTTAAGTTGAGGAAAGAAATCAATAGAACAAGGTAAGTAAGGGGAACAAATGGCTTAAATTGGGGAGTGTGCTATGGAAAGAAAGGGTGGCAAAAATTGGTCTTCGATAGCCAAGTATTTGGTCGATTTTTGGGCAAGGGGCTGGCCAAAATTTTGAAGGCATTTAGATGAATTAGGGGCTAGTTAGGCATATCTTCCTCTTTTGGTCATTTGTTAATTTTTTCTTTTTCCTCTCAAAGCTTGTTTCTCTCAAATTCCCTCCCCTTAGCCGAATGCTTTTTGGACAAAGGTAAACAATATTTTTCTCTTTTCTTTTGGTCATTTTGGTTTTGACCATTTAGGTCTCATTTTACATATTCTCTAAAAATTTTTCCCCTAGTGCCGAAACCATCATCCCAAAGAAAGCTAATCTTTTTCTTTTTCTTTCACCCTTGCCTAATGCACACAAGTCTCCAATTTCAAATCTTTGTTCATCTTTCGTTCTTGAAAAGAATCCAAACATAAACACCATATGTTCTTTTAACCTTCTTCATCTCTTTCTCTTTACAAAAAGAGTTCTCAAAGAAACTTTTCCCTTTTATTTTATCCATGGCCGAATGTTAACCCATTCTTGTTCAAAAATTTCTTTCATTTTCTCTAATCATAACCGAATTCTTCTTACTCAATTTCTATTTCAATCGTGGATATTAGTGAGATTTTGGAGGGTAGAAACTCAAGGTGATCTTTAGAATTTTGGAACTTTGGAATCGATTTCAAGAATCAAGATAAGGAGTTTTTCTTTTAAGGATTTATATTTATTATATTAGTATAGTTAGTATTAATCGATTTCGTTTTAGGGACGCAATCGCCCATCGTTTCTCGAGGAACGAAGATAAATCGTGGTAAGCCAAATCTCAAACCTTACAAACCGTTAGCCATATTTCAATATTTATAGTCGGACTAATGATCGATATCTTTAGAGACTTTCAAGATAGGCGCGAAAAGGGTAGTCCATAGTCTTCGAAAGAGAGGCGATTCCAAAATCCCTAAATATAAACGAAGGTCGTTTTTGGGAATTCAGATTTTCCACCGGTCATGGACCATCAACCGAGGAGAATCATTATTTGAAGTAGTTCGTACTCTCGAGCCTTTGTACGCTCGTGGATTCTCATCGCAACGAATCAATAAACGAGGAGAAACCAAAAATAGAAGTGGTTCAAAATCAAAGGGGTAAGGATTTAGATCGAATACCAATAGTGTATTTTTGATAAATGATAGTGTTCTAATGGTTCGTATTACGTTTAGGTGTTGACGAGCGGGAAGGTTTAGTACTCACGATATCAAGGTGTGTAACTTCACACTTTTCTCGGGTTGGATGTCATTCGTGGTATTGAGTAAAATCGTAAAAACGACAAAATCGGTATAATACGTAATAATTGGTATTTTGGTGAAATAACATGAAAACAATTAAAACTGTGAAAAATTACGAAAATGCCCTCGATGAGTTAGTTGTTAATATATAAATTTTATGTCTCGTAAAAATGGGCCGAAATCTCTGTTAGATCAAAAATGGGCTGAAATCTCTGTTAGATCGTAAATGGGCCGTAATCTCTATTAAATCGTTAAATGGGCCAGAAATTTTGCTAGATCGTTAAATGGGCCAGAAATTTTGCAAGATAGTTAAATGGGCCAAAGATGCTAAATTGTTATATGGAATAAATGATATTTTATATTATGGGCCTTAAGAAAAACTTGAAATATTGACTTATATGTATATAGATTATTTTGCATACATGTTGCATGGGTTGGGATTAACTATGAAGAGAAGGAAGGCCTGTTGCCAAAAATCTAGTTCGGTGGCTTCGCCACAAAATATTTTAATGGCTCATTGCCTCTAGTTCGATGGCTATGCCACAAATAATTTAATGGCTCAATGCCTCTAGTTCGGTGACCTTGTCACAATCTAGTTCGGTGGCTTTGCCACAAATATAAAATGGCTAAATGCCTACGATTGGTGTGTTGGTGGGGTGGGTTGACTTGATCCCCACAGGTGTGATGGTTGGTGCGGGTGGTGTGTAGCGGATGGAAATTAGGTTTGGGTGGGAATATTTCATTTTTCATGCATCTCACTATTTATATTGATAATCCTGCTAATGGGCTCAAGCCCAATGTAATGTCTTGATGATCTAGCCCAATGGATAAAGTAAGTGAGTTATACACTGAGTTCTGGGTAACTCACTCCTTCAAATTTTTCATCTCAGGTAATGGAAATTGACGTCGACTTGGGCCGAGGATGACTTCGTGGAGGCCATACTATAAATAAGGGTTAATTAAACTTTGAACTTTTAATAAAGACATTTCTATAATTTACTATTTTGGGTTTGATGTAATAAGGCCTCTATTAATGTTTTATGGATTTTATGTGTGGATGGATTTAAATTATGTTTTGGACTATTAATATGGGCTTATAATTATTTTGTTATCTTAAAAATAATTTGGGTTTTCAAACATATGAAATTCCTTTATTCATTTTTTAAAAAAATTTTAAATATTTGAAACTCTTATGAAAAAATTACTTTAAAGATTTTGACAATTTAATATTAATGATATTTTCAACTAATGTTTTCTCATATTCATCAAATTTAAAATATTCTTTTGGTTTTATTAAACTTTATTAATAAAAGGATTTTTAAATTTCTGATTCACCTTTATTATTAAGATAGTTTGATCTATGTAACAAACCAAATCTCGTCTTTACGCATAGACCGAGTTTGGGGTGTTTCATTTAATGGTATCAGAGCCAGTTTCAAAAACTCGGCTGTGGTTGGGTTCAACAAATAATTTTCGTAGGAAAAACATTTCAATTATGTTTTAAAGATCAGTATGGCACCACAAGCATTCGGCACCAAGTCAAGTAAGTATCTATTGATAAATGATTATTATGATGATGATGATATGATCATAGGAACACTTTAGAACTTCTAGTTTTAGATGTTAAAATTTGTAGAGATTGAGACTATAGGATGTGTTGCGAAAAATAATTTATCTCTCAAATCTCATAAAACACCGTTAATAAACACTGGAACAATTTTCTGATTCATAAAACTTGTAATCAGATTAAATCAAATTAGTCATCATGAGCACTAGAGGACGTGGTCGTGGACGCGGTAGACGTGGCCGTGGTAGAGGCCGAGGTGCTGCGTCTGAAGCACCAAATCATATGCCGAAAATGGATGCACCTGCGTCATTTGAGAGTGAGACGGGATCACGTGATCATATGGAAGAAGACAATGCTTTGACGCAAGCAATGCTGTGAGTCCTGGAAAGGGTCGCTAGAATTAGGATTGGGCCAACAACTCGTGGGTCAATTTCGGAACGACTCAAGTCAAATAATGCAGAAGTTTTTAGAGGAGTTTTCAGTGTAGCTCTGAATGTGGCTGAATTTTGGCTCGAAGCTGTAGAGCGAATTATGGATGATATGGAATGCATTGTTGAGCAGAAACTAAAAGGAGCTGTGTCCTTGCAAAGAGACGAGGTGTATCAGTGGTGGCTTACTGTTCGAGAAGGCACCGAGGATGCACTGATTACTTGTGAATTCTTTAAAGCTGCCTTCCAAGGGAAATATGTCGAAACAAGTTATGTGGACACCGAAGGAAGGAATTTTTGAATCTTGTCCAAGGGAGTAAGACAGTGGCAGCGTATGAAGCTAAGTTTTTACGCTTGAGTCGCTATGCTCGGACAATAGTGTCAACGGATCATGAACGTTGTGTGCGATTCGAGGATGGGCTGAATGATAAGTTGAGGGTTCTGATTGCCCCACAACAAGTTAGAACTTTTGCCACGCTTGTGGAGAAGGCCAAGATAGCCGAAGAGGTTAAGAACTCAAACGTCAAAATCGAGAAAGATTTAGAAACAAGAGAGATATACAGCAGTCGGGTTCTTCAAAAAGATTTCTGAAGAGGCCTCAGAATGATGAATCAGCTCAAGGTAGAGCACCTGTAACTAATAATCGAGGTCAAGATTGTGCTGAATGTGGAAAAAGGCATTCTGGAGAGTGCTGGAGGAAAACGGGTGCTTGTTACAAATGCAGTTCAATGGATCACCAGTATAGAAACTACCCTTGACGTATGGATACGACTCAAGAAGTTCGTAATACTGATGCACACCCGGCCAGAGGTACTCAGCAGACACCGAGAGGTCGTGGACCAGGTCGTGGTGGTAATGGGGCTGGACGTGGTCAAGGTGCACCGGGTCGAGGCAATGGTCCTAGAGGTAACACGGATGCAAGACAGCCAGGACTGGTCTATGCAGTTAGATGCCGTGGGGATGGCAATGCACCTGATGTAATAACTGGTACGTTCTTCATCTTTGATGTACCTATTACTGCTTTAATAGATATTGGTTCTACCCATTTGTATGTTGCTAGTGCCATATCTGGAAACCTGAATCTAGAATCTGAAATTACCAATAGTGAGATGACAGCAATTAGTCCTTTAGGACAGTCGGTAATTGTAAATAAACTGTTTAAAGACGTGCCCTTAGAAATTCAAGAAGAGGTATTTTTGGCAAAATTGATGGAATTGCCTTTCGTGAGTTCGATCTCATTCTGGGCATGGATTGGTTGGTTAAACATCGGGCGCAATTGGATTGTGCTGAAAAGCGGATGTCATTAAGAACTTTGGATGATAAGGAAGTAATAATGGTAGGTGAACGAAGGAATTACTTGGCAAATGTGGTATTGGCGTTGAAGGCAGAAAAGTTGGTGCGAAAAGGGTATGGGGCATTCCTAGCTTTCATTTGTGCTTTGGATGCCAAAGAGTTATCCGTGAATGATGTGAGAACGATAAAGGAATTTTCGAAGTATTTCCGATGAACTTCCGGTATACCTCGGATCGGAAGTAGATTTTGGCATTGAGCTTTTGCGATGATGGCTTCAAAGGTGTCCATTGCACCTTATAGAATGGCAATCAAGGAGTTGGCGAGCTTAAAGCTCAAATTCAAGAATTGCTGGATCGGGATTTATTCACCGAGTGTATCTCCGTGGGGAGCACCGCTTTGTTCGTGAAAAGAAGGATGGATCGATGCGTATGTGCATTGATTACGCATAATTGAATAAATTGACGATCAAGAATAGGTATCCTCTGCCGAAATTGATGACTGTTTGATCAATTAAAGGGAGCTTCAGCTTTCTCCAAAATTGATTTGAGATCGGGTTATCACCACTTAAGGTGAAAGAAGTAGATATTTATAAGACGGCATTTCGAACTCGTTATAGACATTATGAGTTTGTAGTGATGCCGTTTGGATTAACCAATGCACCAGCCGTATTTATGGACATGATGAACCGAGTCTTTCAACCATATTTAGACCGGTTTGTAGTGGTGCTCATAGATGACATTTTGGTTTATTCAAGAAATGATGAGGAGCATGACACGCTTTTGCGTATTGTATTACAGCTACTTCGTGATAAGCAACTTTATGCCAAATTCAGTAAATGTGAATTTTGGCTAAAGGAAGTGACTTTCTTGGGTCATGTGGTATCAGCTGAAGGAATAAGGGTGGATCCTCGGAAAATTGAGGCTGTACTGGATTGGAAACCACCAAAATTGGTAGCTAAAATTCAGAGTTTCTTAGGATTGGCTGGTTATTATAGACGCTTTGTTGAGGGTTTTCGTTGATTGCTGCACCCCTAACTAAACTGTTGTGGAAGGGAGTTCCGTATATTTGGACTGAAAACAACAAGAAAGTTTCGAGAAATTGAAGAAGATTCTGACAGAAGCACCAGTTTTGATTCAGTCGGAGGCTGGAAAAGAATTTACTGTTTATTGTGATACATCTCACACGGGTCTGGGTTGTGTGCTGATGCAAAGTGGAAAAGTGGTGGCCTATGCTTCTCGTCAATTGAGACCGCACGAAGTAAACTACCCTACTCATGATTTGGAGTTAGCTATAGTGGTCATTGCTTTAAAGATTTGGAGGTACTATCTCTACGGTGAGAAATCTATCATCTACACGGATCACAAGAGTCTTAAGTACCTCCTTACCCAAAAGGAGTTGAATTTGAGACAAAGAAGATGGGTGGAATTATTAAAGGACTATGATTTCTCAATCGAATATCATCCTGGAAAGGCTAACGTGGTAGCTGACGCGTTAAGTCGTAAGGCGGTATCTAATTTAAGAGCAATGTTTGCTCATTTGAGTTTGTATGAGGATGGTAGTTTGTTAGCAGAACTTCAGGTGAAGCCTCTGTGGTTAGAACAAATCAAGGAAAAGCAGACATCAGATAAAAAGTTGGGACTTTTATTTCAGCAGGTTGAAAGGGGTGAAATAGAGGATTTCGGTATAAACATGAATGGAGTGATGTGCTTTCGTGGAAGGGTTTGTATGCCTAAAGACTCAGAATTGAGACAAATGATTCTACGGGAGGCGCATAGTAGCCCTTATGCTATGCACCCTGGAGGAAATAAGATGTATCGAGATCTCTGTGAACAGTATTGGTGGCCAGGGTTGAAGCGTAAGATTTCTGAGTTTGTAGGAAAATGTTTGACTTGTCAACAAGTGAAGGCGGAGCATCAATTACCGTTAGGTTTGTTACAACCAGTAAAGATTCCTCTTTGGAAATGGGAGTGGATAACTATGGATTTTGTTAGTGGGTTACCTTTAACACCTACTAAGAAAAATTCCGTATGGGTAATAGTTAATCGTTTGACAAAGACTGCTCATTTTCTTCTAGTTCGTACGGATTACTCATTACAGAAATTGGCTAAGCTATAAGTATCTGAAATCGTGAGGTTGCATGGGGTACTAGTGTCTATTATATTAGACAGGGATCCTAGATTTACATCACGATTTTGGAAAGCTCTACATGAAGCCTTGGGGACAAAGTTGAATTTTAGTACGGCTTTTCATCCTCAGTCTGATAGTCAGTCGGAAAGAGTAATTCAGATATTGGAAGACATGTTAAGGGGATGTGTGATCGACTTCAGAGGTAGTTGGGAGGATTTTCTACCATTAGCGAAATTTATGATAACAATAGCTATCGGTCTAGCATTCGGATGGCACCCTATGAGGCATTGTATGGTCGTGGGTGCCGTACTCTACTTGTTGGACCGAATTGAGCGAACGGCGATGTTGGGTCCCGAGATGATATCTGAAACCGAGGAAAAGGTAAAAGTTATTCGAGCACAGTTAAAGGAAGCTTGGATGACAGATGTAAATCGTATTGTGACGAGAAGCGAAAGGATATCGAGTTTTCTGTGGGAGAGCAAGTCTTCCTGAAGGTCTCACCTTGGAAGAAAATTTTTAGATTCGGAAAGAAGGGCAAGTTGAGCCCTAGGTTCATCGGGCCATATCGTGTGACGAAGCGTGTTGGCCCAATGGCTTATCAGATTGAATTACCACCGGAGTTGAGTCAAATTCATAATGTTTTCCATGTTTCCACGCTGAGACGCTATAGATCGGATCCATCTCATATAGTACCGGTAGAGGAGGTGGAATTAAATTCAGACTTGTCTTTTGAAGAAGAACCAGTGGAAATTTTAGACCAGGATGTTAAGGTGCTAAGAAAGAAGACTGTGCCGTTGGTCAAAGTTTTATGGCATAATCACGGAGCGGAGGAAGCTACGTGGGAGCCTGAGGAAGCTATTCGACAGCAATATCCTCACCTCTTTTAATCAGGTAAATTTCGAGGACAAAATTTTATCTAAGAGGGGTAGAATTGTAACATCCTAAATAATTGAGTACCATTATGTTGCTAAATGGTAGTTCGGGTTACTTGGAGTTAGAATAAAAAATATTAGTTAAGTGTACTTTCGAGCAAATAAATTAGGTGACATTGAGACTTAAGTTAATTAAGTACTAAAAGAAGGCATAAGATGAGTTAATAGCATAGTGGTGATGGCGCCATGTAACACCCCAAACCCGGTCTATGCATTGAGACTAGATTTGGTTTGTTACATGAATTGAGCTATTTTTAAAATCTTCAATAAGTTGAAAACTACAATATTATTTACAGGATTTAATAAAATTAGAAGAGTATTTTAATTTGATAAATATTAGAAAACGTTAGTTGAAAAAAAAACATTATTAACATTAAAAACCCTTAGGTAATTTATTTAAGAGTTAACAATAATAAAATATCTATAAAAGAATTTCATATATTTGAACCCAAATTTATTTTAATAAAAACATCACATAATCATAGCCCATATTTAAAAGTCCAAATATAGTTTAAAACCAAACACACATAAAAATCCATAAATTATTTATAGAGGCCTTTATTACAATAACCCAAAATAGTAAAATACTTATTATAAAGTTCAGAGTTTAATAAACCCATGTTTTGTAGTATGGCCTCCACGAAGTCATCCTCGGCCCAAGTCCACGTCAATTTCTATTACCTGAGATGGAAAAATTTAAGGGGGTGAGTTACTTAGAACTCAGTGTATAACTCACTTACTTTGTCCACTGGGCCAGATTTTCAAATTATGGATTTGGGCCTTGAGCCCATAAGCAAAAAATAATATAATGAATAACATAATTAATAGCATGCATGTGAAAAATGAATTTTTCCCTCCCAAACCTAATTCCATCCGCTACACACCCCCGTACCAACCATCACACCTGTGGGGATCAAGTCAACCCACCCCGCCATCACACCAATCATAGGCATTAAGCCAATTTATATTTTGTGGCATAGCCATGAACTAGATTGTGACAAAGTCACCGAACTAGAGGCATTGAGCCAGTTATTATTTTGTGGCAGAGCCACCGAACTAGAGGCAAATAGCCATTTATAACTTTTGTGGCAGAGCCACCGAACTAGAGGCAAAAGCCATAATTTTGTGGCGAGCCACCGAACTAGATTTTGGCAACAGCCTTCTTCTCTTCATCATTTCCCAACCCATGCAATATGTATGCAATAGTAAACTATGGTCATACAAAATTTTATTAAAAGGCCCATTAACAAGAGTTATTATTTCCAAATCTTTATTAAGGCCCAAAATAACATTTTGGCCTAATTAACTATTTATCAACTTAGGCCCAATTTTACGATCTAGCAAGTATTTTAGCCCATTTAACAATTTAACGAGTTTACGCCCATTTATCGATCTAGCGAGATTTCGCCCAATTTACATTCATACGAGATTTTCAACTTAATAGAGTTTTCGGCCCATTTATCGATCTAGCAGAGATTTTGGCCCAATTTACAACCAAACAGAGATTTCGGCCCGATTATCAATTTAACAGAGTTTTCGGCCCAATTATCGATCTAGCATATTTTACGGCCCATTTTCACGAAACATACAATTTACATATTAACAAGTAATTTCTCGAGGGCGTTTTCAAAATTTTCACGATTTTAGTCATTTTCATGTATTATCGTCAAAATATCAGTTGTTACGTTTTATACCGATCTAGTCGTTTTTACAATTTTACTTCAATACTGAAATTGACATCCAACCCGAGAAAAAGTGTGAAGTTACACACCTCGATACCGAGAGTACTAATCCTTCTCGCTCCTCGGCACCTAAAACATATTTTGATCCGTTAGAACACTATTTCGTATAAATATACTTTATCGATAATAGATCCAAAATCTTACCCTCTCGATTTTGAATCACTTCGATTTTAGGTTTCTCCTCGTTTATTGGTTGGTTAGTCGTCGAGAATCCACCAACGTATAAAGGCTCAGAAGTTCGTACCACTTCAAATAGTTGACTTCCTTCGGAAGATGGTCCGTAACCTGGTGGAAAATCCCGGACTGCTGAAATCGCTCTTCGTCTAAATGGGGGATTTACGGATCCGCCCTTCTTAATATGACTAAACACCGCCCTTTTCTTCCCTATTTTGAAAGTCTTCAAGGTCAAAGGAATATTAATCCAATCTAAAATAATGTCGAAATAATACTAAAGGTTTTAAAGGATGTGATTTCCTTACCACAATAAATCGATTCCAACGTTTCTACGATTCTCCCGAACACTTGAGTTCCGATCTTCCGTTATTGCACTATATAATAACGAATAAAGCGTTAATAGAACGAACGTTTATTTCGATCCAAATGGTCCTTCATAACACCATCAATATTCGCCATATCACTATTAATTAATCAAAATGAAAAAAGAATCCTTACCTATTTTCCACGATCGAAAAGAAAGGATTGAGAATGGTGTTTGTGATGGATGAAGATTTGCTATGAAGAATCAAAGAAAAGAAAGAAAGGTTCTACTATGGGCACTCTAGCATTCGCCATGAGAGAGTTTAATGGAGAAACTTTGAGTGAAAAGAAATAAAATATGAAAGAGGAGATGGTGATGATGTTGTTTGATTTCAAAGAGAAGAGAAGAAAAAGATGGATTTTAGGAGCTAGGTACATTCGGCCATGGTAAAAAGAAAAGAAAAAGAATGGCTTTTTGGTACTAACAATTTCGGCACTAAGAAGAAGCACAAGAGAAGACTCAAAAGATGAACAAAAGTGACCAAATGGTCAAAAGAATTTGGCTTTACCAAGGTTCAATTTCGGCCAAAGGAGAAAATTGAGAAGAGGAATGCAAAATTCTGCACAAAGTTGCTAGGAATGACCAAAGAGAAAATTCAATTCTTAGCCAAACTATCACCAAAAATTCGGCTCCCCCTATAGTCTAATTTGCCGTCCAAAAACATGGTCAATTGGCCATGATTTTGTTTCCAAAACTTTTCCTTGATATGTGCCTTATGTCCTCATATCTTTCCTTAAGTTTTTGATTCCATTCCTTAAGTTAACAATTTTCCTTAATCCTTTGATATGCTAACCAAAAATAACATGGTCAACACTTACCATATATGCTCTTGACCGACACTTGCTATACATGTGCAGAAAATTAAAAATAAAAATTCATCTAGATGCTAAACAAGGGATTCAAACCTCTCCCCTCGAGCTACAACTCATGCGCCAACACCACCATGCCATGTACTCAACTTATGTCACTCATTAACACTTAATTTAATTTAAGTATTAATGACACTTGCTTCTCTTCAATAAATTCTCAAATATCAAATTTATTCCTTACCCAAATTATGCTATACTCTTCTTAGGACTTCAATAAACACGAAAATAAAAGTAAGAAATTTTCCTTTAAAATCTAAACACCAAATCATGCAATATATATACTCGAATTTTTAGGGTGTTACACACCATGAGTTAGAGATGAGGGAAGTGGTTCGAATCTCCTAGCTTGCAACTTGAAAATTTTTATTTTTTGCTTTCATCTATCAAGTGTCGGCCAAGAAGCAAACATGGCAAGTTTGACTTCTTTATTTTTGGTATGATGGCTAAAGGATTAAGGAAATATTTAAGTTGAGGAAAGAAATCAATAGAATAAGGTAAGTAAGGGGAACAAAAGGCTTAAATTGCGGAGTGTGCTATGGAAAGAAAGGGTGGCAAAAATTGGTCTTTGATAGCCAAGTATTTGGACGGTTTTGGGGCAAGGGGATGGCCGAAATTTTGAAGGCATTTAGATGAATTAGGGGCTAGTTAGGCATATCTTCCTCTTTTGGTCATTTGTTAATTTTTTCTTTTTCCTCTCAAAGCTTGTTTCTCTCAAATTCCCTCCCCTTAGCCGAATGCTTTTTGGACAAAGGTAAACAATATTTTTGTTCTCTTTTCTTTTGGTCATTCGGGTTTTGACCATTTAGGTCTCATTTTACATATTCTCTAAAAAATTTTCCCCTAGTGCCGAAACCATCATCATAAAGAAAGCTAATCTTTTTCTTTTTCTATCACCCTTGCCGAATGCACACAAGTCTCCAATTTCAATTCTTTGTTCATCTTTCGTTCTTGAAAAGAATCCAAACATAAACACCATATGTTCTTTTAACCTTCTTCATCTCTTTCTCTTTACAAAAAGAGTTCTCAAAGAAACTTTTCCCTTTTATTTTATCCATGGCCGAATGTTAACCCATTCTTGTTCAAAAATTTCTTTCATTTTCTTTAATCATAACTGAATTCTTCTTACTCAATTTCTATTTCAATCTTGGATATTAGTGAGATTTTGGAGGGTAGAAACTCAAGGTGATCTTTAGAATTTTGGAACTTTGGAATCGATTTCAAGAATCAAGGTACGAAGTTTTTCTTTTAAGGATTTATATTTATTATATTACTATAGTTAGTATTAATCGATTTCGTTTTAGGGACGCAATCGCTCGATCGTTTCTCGAGGAACGAAGATAAATCGTGGTAAGCCAAATCTCAAACCTTACAAACCGTTATCCATATTTCAATATTTATAGTCGGACTAATGATCGTATATCTTTAGAGACTTTCAAGATAGGGCAGAAAAGGGCAGTCCATAGTCTTTGAAAGAGGGGCGGTTCCGCAAATCCCCCTAAATATAAACAAAGGGCTATTTCGAGAATTTAGGATTTTCCACTGAGTTGCGGACCATCAACCGAGGAGAATCAATTATTTGAAGTAGTTCGTACTCTCGAGCCTTTGTACGTTCGTGGATTCTCATCGGGCAACGCTTCAATAAACGAGGAGAAACCAAAAATATAAGTGGTTCAAAATCAAAGGGGTAAGGATTTAGATCGAATACTAATAGTGTATTTTTGATAAATGATAGTGTTCTAATGGTTCGTATTACGTTTAGGTGTTGACGAGCGGGAAGGTTTAGTACTCACGATATCAAGGTGTGTAACTTCACACTTTTCTCGGGTTGGATGTCATTCATGGTATTGAGTAAAATCGTAAAAATAACAAAATCGGTATAATACGTAATAATAGGTATTTTGGTGAAATAACATGAGTTAGTTGTTAATATGTAAATTTTATGTCTCGTAAAAATGGGCCGAAATCTCTGTTAGATAAAAAATGGGCTGAAATCTCTGTTAGATCGTAAATAGGCCATAATCTCTGTTAAATCGTTAAATGGGCCAGAAATTTTGCTAGATCGTTAAATGGGCTAGAAATTTTGCTAGATCGTTAAAATGGGCCAAAAATTTTGCTAGATCGTTAAATGGGCTAGAAATTTTGCTAGATAGTTAAATGGGCCAAAGATGCTAAATTGTTATATGAAATAAATGATATTTTATATTATGGGCCTTAAGAAAAACCTGAAATATTGACTCATATGTATATAGATTATTTTGCATACATGTTGCATGGGTTGGGATTAACGATGAAGAGAAGGAAGGCCTGTTACCAAAAATCTAGTTCGGTGGCTCCACCATAAAATATTTTAATGGCTCATTGCCTCTAGTTTGTGGCTATGCCACAAATAATTTAATGGATCAATGCCTCTAGTTCGGTGACTTTGTCACAATCTAGTTCGGTGGCTTTGCCACAAATATAAAATGGCTAAATGCCTACGATTGGTGTGTTGGCCGGGTGGGTTGACTTGATCCCCACAGGTGTGATGGTTGGTACGGGTGGTGTGTAGCGGATGGAAATTAGGTTTGGGTGGGAATATTTCATTTTTCATGCATCTCACTATTTATATTGATAATCCTACTAATGGGCTCAAGCCCAATGTAATGACTTGATGATCTGGCCCAATGGATAAAGTAAGTGAGTTATACACTGAGTTCTGCGTAACTCACTCCTTCAAATTTTTCATCTCAGGTAATGGAAATTGACGTGGACTTGGGCCGAGGATGACTTCGTGGAGGCCATACTACAAATAAGGGTTAATTAAACTTTGAACTTTTAATAAAGACATTTCTATAATTTACTATTTTGGGTTTGATGTAATAAGGCCTCTATTAATGTTTTATGGATTTTATGTGTGGATGGATTTAAATTATGTTTTGGACTATTAATATGGGCTTATAATTATTTTGTTATCATAAAAATAATTTGGGTTTTCAAACATATGAAATTCCTTTCTCTATTTTTTTTTTAAATTTTAAATATTTGAAACTCTTATAAAAAATTACTTTAAAGATTTTGACAATCTAATATTAATGATATTTTCAACTAATGTTTTCTCATATTTATCAAATTTAAAATATTGTTTTGGTTTTTATTAAACTTTATTAATAAAAGGATTTTGAAATTTTCGATTCACCTTTATTATTAAGATAGTTCGATCTATGTAACAAACCAAATCTCGTCTTTACGCATAGACCGGGTTTGGGGTGTTTCAGTATTTGGGGGTTCTTAGGAGGCCTGGGTTTGAGTCTGAGCCTTGAAAAATTTTTAGTTTTTGCTCTTAAGAGGAATGGGCTATTAGCAATAATACTTATGTATAAATGTGTGTTTTTGTGTCCGAAAAAGAGCTTGTGAATTGGTGGCTGTGGCGTCACTGAGATGGCAAGGGGAGTGGGGTTTGAATCCCATGACATGCAAATGGGGGGCTTTTATTTTACGTCTTGGTGGTGCAAGAGGTAGAGTTTGGATCAAACTCTGCAAAGGAGGTTGAAGAATTGGTCAACAATTTCGAATGGGAGGCTGGGAGCAATTCAAGGAGGATTTGGTGGAAAGTTGAAGGAGTTGGGATGTGGAGGAGTCTTGGTAGAATGGGAGAGTTAGAGTTAGGGGGAATTCGGCATAAGGGGTTGGATGGGAGCATTTTCGGTAGCTTGGTGGGAGGATAGAACCGAAAGCTCTCTCTATATTTTGGGGTCTTTCTTTATTTTTTTATTTCGGGATTACTTCATCGTGGCATTTCGTGTGACTTTTTGACCATTCGTGTCTCTTCTTTCTATTTTCTTTTTGGCTCTTAACTGTCATTCTTTTGTCAGACACAACACCAACTACCCATTTGCCGAATAAATTTTGGAAACCTGCCCTTCTTCTCCATATCCTTCTACCAAATCACCTTTGCTCCTTTCAGTTTCTCCTTTGGCCGAACACAACCTCTTCTTTTCCCTCTGCTTATTCTTTTCTTTTCTTTGCAAGTTAGCCAAACATTCCCTCTCTTAAACCTTGGTTTTTCTTGTGTCGACCGAATCTATTAAGGTCTAAGTACCTTATTCTCCTCGTTCCTAACCGTTTTTTAACTTCTTCAATTGGTTGGTAAGTGGTGACTTTAGCCGAATCTAGGTTGGCTTTATTCTCCTTATTCGATTTTGTTTCTCTTAGCCGAAAGGTTTTTCCCTAGTTTCCGTAGGGATATGTGTTGCTAACACTTTCTTTCTCGTTGAATGTTGTTAGAGACTCATTTTTCTTAACCAAAGGGGTAGGCCGAATATTTGTTTCACTACAAGGGATCTTTCGTTTCGTGGTAACTAAAGTTAGGTTGATTAAAGCGTTTCAATACTATAGTTTAACAAGGGTTGGTGACTAATTAATGGGCGGTTGTTATCATAGGTGTCTTGGAAGCGCTTCAAACTACTACTCGTAACAAGTGTGTAATTGTACACCCAATATTGTTTCCGTCAATACGACGAACGAAGGTGTGTATTCACACCCCTGATGAATTATGAATCGACAAAAGTCGAAAAGCCAAACTATCGGCATATGAGGGCCCATGAGCGTGCTGACGCTCGTAGGGATAAATCGAGCCATAATCATTGGCGTTAGGCCGTGGAGGCTGCCACGAACGTTCTCATGGGCTTAGGTCGTAATGGGCCTCGTTGGGTCAAAATAGGCCATGTGGTCCCAATGGGCTTATGGGCCCCTTAAGGACAAAATTCATGGTAAGTGACTACTAGTTCGATTAAGTCATGAAGTTCTATAGTTTGTGATCAAATCAATTTGAATGGGCCATACGAGCGTGTGGGCCCACTTGGGTCAAATAGTAGGCTTTAGTCCCAATTACACTGCTTTAGAATATTACATATTTGAGTCATTTGAGACGATGGTAGGCCTTTGGAAAGGTTGTAAAAATTACCGAAATACCCTCGAAGGGTAAAATTACCAAAATGCCTCTGAGGGGTGAAATTACCGTTTTATCCCTAACTAACAAAATAACTATTATACCGCTAGTAGTAGTTTAAGTGATGTATGATATTTATATGACTGATTATGATTATGACATACTACATACACGTATTATCTATGTCACGACATTCTACATTGGGGTTGGGATTCAAATTTGGAGGAAGTACTGTACTAGTGTCCCTGCCACATTTTTACTGTTTTAGTGGCTTTGCCACGTATTCTGATTTTAGTGGTACTGTTATTAGTAGCCTTGCTGCGTTAGTATTAGCAGCTATGTTGCAATATTGGTGTGCTGGCTAGGTGGGTCGACTTAGTCTCCACATTATGTGTTGGTTGGATTGGGTTGGGTTGCATTACTGTTCTGTTCTGTGATCATTTGGGCTTAGGCCCACACTGCTACTATATAGGGCTAAAGCCCAGACTAAACTGATACTGAATAGGGCTCAGCCCCAAACTATTATTGCATGATTGGAGATTACACACTGAGTTCTCGTAACTCACCCTTTCCTTTAACTGCGCAGGTAATCCCTAGCTTAAGATGATTTGGAGCTGCGAGGGACTTAGGGGTGGCCACACGCTCGTTATGTTTTAATCTTAGACTTAGTTATTTTACTTTTATATTCGTTAATAATTATGTAATAAGGCCATTTGAGGTTTTAACTTTTAATTGGTGTTTTCCTTTTTATTACAACCTGCTAGACTAGAAAACACGGGTTTTCCAAAATAATAATTGTGTTCAAAGAGAAACATGCATTTTCAAATTCTAGAGTTTTTGATTGGAAAATCTTCCACGATATTCAATCCTATTTAATAAACTCGTAATAAATGATATGACAAATAAGAGATTAACAAGTTTTGGTTTTACAACCCCAACGCTTTCAGTAGCAATTAGTTTTAAAAGGTTTTACAACTTTAGACACGACTTTTCTTCGACATGACTTGTTATCGAATAAACACCTCAATGTGACATATTAAATTCGGTCGTAATGTCTAGGCCAAGTTTGGGGTGTTACATTTAGTGGTATCAAAGCCAGAGGCTGAAAAACTCGGGTGTAGAATGGGTTCATGAAATTTTTTCTAAAATTTCCTAAATTTTGGTTTTGGGAAGAAAATCGAAAGGTTGTTACTGAAAGTGTGGCACACCAAGTCTTCGGTGCCAAATCTGTAAGTTCTTTAACACTATTTACTGCTATAGGCTGAAATGTTATATTGAGAATCTATTATAGATAGTAGAACTTTGCTAAAACTCTTTTGGTTAGGGTAAACTGAAACTATAGATGTCTGAAAATTGTAGTGAGGTCTTGATCTGCGAAAAAAACCCTAATTACTGTTTATCAAAAAATATCCCTTATTAATTATTGGAATTATAATTGATACATAAAACTCTTAAAACAGATAAATTTGCTACATCGGTATGAGCACAAGAGGTTGCGGAAGGGGTACACATGGCCATGGTAGAGGCTGAGGATGTGCTAGGGCTAGGTCTTCAGCGTCAGGCCATATGCCTACTAGGGAGGCACCAACCTCACCCATAACTGAGACCGGGTCCCATGACCGAGTAGTTGGGGATGATGACCAATCCCAAGCAATGCTACGAGTTCTCGAGAGAGTTACTGGAGCAAGTACGGGATCAATGAGCCGAGGTCGATTTCTGAGTGACTCTGGTTTAATGGAGTAGAAATATTTAGGGGTTTTTCTGGTGTGGCCCCGAATGTGGCAGAGTATTGGTCAGAGGTCACTGAGCGAGTAATGGATGACTTCGACTATACTGTGGAGCAGAAATTAAAATGAGCTGTGTCCTTACTGCGAGACGAGGCATATCAGTGGTGGCTTACTGTAAGAGAGGGTACATAGGCCTACTGTTTGATGTGGGATTTCTTCAAGACGACCTTTCAAGGAAAATATGTTGGGGGAGTTATGTGGATATCCGAAGGAAGGAATTTCTAAGTCTGACCCAAGGGAATAAGACAGTGGCAGTATGTGAGGCAGAATTCTTACGGTTAAGTCATTATGCTCGAGGCATAGTCGTAACTGTGTACAAATGCTGTATGCATTTCGAGGATGGGCTCCGAGATGAGTTGCCAGTGTTGATAGCTTCGTAGAAGGAGCGAGATTTTTTACCCTAGTTGAGAAGGAAAAAATTGCCGAAGATGTAAAGCGCTTGGAGTGCCAGAACAAAGAAAAAGATAGGGGCAGAAAGAAGAGGGATTTTGGGCCCTCAAATTCTTTTGGTGGGCCTAAAAAGAAGCCTAGAATTGATGGGCCAATCTAAGATGGGGCTCATATTGCTACTGCTAGACCACAGCCTTGCGCAGATTGGGAGAGTTCACCAAGGTGAGTGCTAGAAACGAGCCGGGGCATGTTTTAGGTGTGGGTCCATGGATCACCAGGCCAAGAATTGTATACAGAAGCCTATTCAGATGCAAGTCACAAGTTAGGGCTATGTTCAACCGGGGAGAGGTGGTCAGCAGCCGCCGAGAGGCCGTGGTCAGGTCAGAGGAGGAAATGGTTTTGGACTAGGTCGTGGTGCACCGGGCAGAGGTACTGGTAATACTGAGGCGAGACACCCATCTTTGGTCTATACTGCTAGCACCGAGAGGATGGCAACGCTCCTGACGTTATAACCAGTACGTTCTTTAATTATAATGTACCATACACCGCTTTAATTGATATTAGATCTACACACTCGTATGTTACATACACGGTGTTTGGGAAGCTAGGTCCTCAGTTTGAAATTATTGATAGTGAGATGACTGTGATAAGTCCACTAAGACAGTTGGTTAGAGTGAATAATTTGTTTAGAGAGTACACCTAGAGGTTCAAGGTGTTGTTTTTCTGGTAGATTTGATGGAACTACCATTTCGTGAATTTGATTTTATATTGGGCATGGATTGGCTTGTGAAATACCAAGCCAGTTTGGATTTTACTACTAAGCGTATGGTGTTGAAAACCACTAAGGATGAGGAGGTGACTGTGATAGGGGAGTGAAGAGATTATTTTTCTAATGTAATTTTTACGGTAAGGGTCGAAAAGCTGGTTCGCAAGGGCGTGAGGTGTTCCTAGCATATGTTAGTAGTTTTGATTTTAAGGGTCTTTTTGTGGGAGATGTTAGAACTGTTAAGGAGTTTTCGGATGTATTTCCCAAAGAGCTTCCTGGGTTGCTTCCAAACTGTGAGGTTGAATTCAAAATTGAGCTCCTACCTGGAACAGCTTCGGTGTCCATCGCCCCTTATAGGATGGCACCGAAGGAGCTGGTAGAGTTAAAGGCTCAAATTCAAGAGCTACTGGACCGAGGATTTATTCGGCCGAGTGTGTCTCCATGGGGAGCGCCAGTGTTATTCATGAATAAGAAGGATGGTTCCATGCGCATGTGCATAGATTATCGTGAACTGAACAAACTGACGATTAAGAACAAGTACCCTTAACCAAGGATAGACGATCTGTTTGACCAGCTGCAAGGAGCTTCGATTTTCTCCAAGATAGATCTTTGATCTGGATACCATCAGCTAAAGGTTAAGGAGGTGGATATGTATAAGACTGCATTAAGAACTCGTTATGGTCATTACGAGTTTCTAGTAACATCGTTTGGGTTTACGAATACACTAGCTACTTTAATGGATATGATGAGCCAGGTATTCCAGCCCTATTTGGACCGGCTTGTAGTGGTGTTTATAGATGACATCTTGGTGTATTCAAGAACCGAGGAGGATCACGATGCACATCTTCGAATTGTTCTCCAAATTCTGAGGGAAAAGCAGCTTTATGTGAAGTTCACCAATTGTGATTTTTGGTTGCGGGAAGTGACATTTCCAGGTCACGTGGTGTCTGCCGAGGGGATTAGGGTTGATCTTCGAAAAAATAAAGCTGTATTTGATTGGAAACCCCCAAAGACTGTATCTGAGATTCGAAGTTTTCTGGGTCTGGCTGGATATTACAGACATTTTGTGGTGGGGTTCTTATTGATTGCTGCACCTCTAACTAAGTTGCTGTGTAAAGGGGTACCACTTATTTGGACCGATAAGTAGCAAGAGAGTTTTGAAAAACTGAAGAAAGTTTTGACTAAAGCCCCTGTATTAATACAGCCAGAGTCTGGGAAGGAATTCATTGTCTTCAGCGATGCATGCACACTGGATTAGGTTGTGTGTTGATGCAAGAGGGTAAGGTGGTTGTGTACACATCTCGTTAACTTAAGCCTCACAAGGAAAATTACCCTACTCACGACTTGGAGTTAGCTGCGGTGGTATTCGCAATAAAGATTTGGAGGCATTACTTATATGGTAAGAGGTCTATTATTTACACAGACCATAAAAGCCTCAAGTACCTCCTTACTCAGAAGGAGCTGAACCTCAGGCAACGAAGATGGATAGAGTTGCTTAAGGATTATGATTGCTCGATTGAGTACCATCCGGGTAAAGCTAATGTGGTAGTAGATGCATTGAGCCGTAAGGTCATATCTAATCTGAGAGCAATGTTTTCTCGTCTCAAAATATTTGAGGATGGTAGTTTGTTAGCTGAACTCCATGTGAGACCGATCTGGTTTAACCAAATTAAGATGAAGCAGTTGTTGGATGAATCGTTGGTCCCTAGTTTTCAGGGGAGAGTTTGTATGCCGAGAGATGCTGATCTGAGGCAGTCTATCCTACAAGAGACACATGGTAGTCCTTATGCCATGCATCCTGGTGGAAACAAGTTGTACCGATATCTACTTGAACTGTATTGGTGGCCAGGGCTCAAGTGCAAGGTTATAGATTTTGTGAATAAGTGTCTGACATGCCAGCAAGTTAAGGCTGAGCATCAACTGTGTTTTGGGTTACTACAGCCCGTTAAGATTCCACTTTGGAAGTGAGAGAGGGTAACCATGGATTTTGTTAGTGGGCTACCCTTGACGCCTACTAAGAAGGATTCAGTATGGGTTATTATTGATCGACTGACCAAAACTACCCACTTCATAGCGGTCTGCACTGATTATTTGCTGTAGAAGTTGGCTAAGTTATACGTGGCTGAGATTGTGAGACTGCATGGGCTACTTGTGTCTATCATCTCGGATAGAGATCCTAAGTTCACATATCGATTCTGGAAGAAGCTACACGAGGCATTGGGTATAAGATTGGATTTTAGTACAGCGTTTCACCCTCAGACGGATGGTCAGTCGGAGAAGGTGATTCAGATATTGGAGGACATGCTAAGAGGCTGTGTAATTAATTTTAAAGGTAGTTGGGAAGACTGCTTGCCACTAGCAGAGTTCGCGTATAACAACAGTTACCCAAGCTAGTATTTTGATGGCACTGTATGAGGCGTTATATGGTCGTAGGTGTCACACCCCTACCTATTGGACAGAACTTGGTGAATGTCGAGTTTTAGGGCCAGAGTTGGTTGTCAAAACTGAGGAGAAAGTAAAATTAATTCAGGATCAGTTAAAGGAAGCGTTAGATAGGCAGAAATCGTATGTAGATTTAAGACGTAAGGAGATAGAGTACTTTGTGGGGGATTACGTTTTCTTGAAGGTCTCACCATGGAAGATTTTTGTGAGATTTAGGCGGAAAGGCAAACTGAGCCCTAGATTCATCGGACCTTATTGGATATTAAAGCGTGTGGGATCGATCGTCTATCAACTAGAGATGGCTTTGAAGTTAAACCGAATACATGATGTGTTCCATGTCTCTATGCTGAGACGATACCATTCTGATCCCTCATATATAGTGCCGGTGGAGGAGATTAAGGTTAGGCCTAATCTAAATTTTGAGGAAGAACTAGTGCAGATACTGGATCTTGATTTAAGGTATTGAGGAGGAAATATGTTTCGTTAGTCAAGGAACTTTGGCATAATCACGGTTCAGAGGAAGCCACGTGGGAGCCTGAGGAGGCGATGCGACATCAATACCCTCACCCCTTCTGACCAGGTAAATTTCGAGGCCGAAATTTGTTTAAGGGGGTAGAGTTGTAATGCCCCAAAAATATGGGGTTTGTGATTTTGCTAAACTGGCTTAAATTTTATGATGTACTTGAATGGCTAGGTATTTGAGTGTACTTGGGGTTTTTAGGAGGCCTGGGTTCGAGTCTAGGCCTTGGAAAATTTTTATTTTTTACTCTTAAGAGGAATGGGTTGTTAGTAGTAAGACTTATGTATAAATCTGTGTGTTTTTGTGTCACAAAAAGAGCTTGTGACTTGATGGCTGTGGTGTCACTAAGATGGCAAGGGGAGTGGGGTTCGAATCCCATGACATGAAAATGGGGGGTTTATTTTCTGTCTTGGTGGTGCAAGAGGTAGAGTTTGGATCAAACTCTGCAAAGGAGGTTGAAGAATTGGTCAACAATTTTGAATGGGAGGCTGGGAGCAATTCAAGGAGGATTTGGTAGAAAGTTGAAGGAGTTGGGATGTGGAGGAGTCTTGGCCGAATGGGAGAGTTAGATTTAGGGGGAATTCGACATAAGGGGTTAGATGGGAGCATTTTCAGCAGCTTGGTGGAAGGATAGAATCGAAAACTCTCTCTGCATTTTGGGGTCTTTCTTTATTTTTTTCATTTCGGGATTACTTCTTCGTGGCATTTTGTGCGACTTTTTGACCATTTGAGTATCTTCTTCCTATTTTCTTTTTGGCTCTCAACTATCATTTTTTTTATCAGGCACAACACCAACTGCCCATTTGCCAAATTCATTACAGAAACCTACGCTTATTATCCACATCCTTCTGCTGAATCACCTTTGCTCCTCTCAGTTTCTCCTTTGGCTGAACACAACCTCTTCTTTTCCCTCTGCTTATTCTTTTCTTTTCTTTGCAAGTTAGCCGAACATTACCTCTCTTAAATCTTGGTTTTTCTTGTTCCGGTCGAATCTATTACGGTCTAAGTACCTTCTTCTCCTCGTTCCTAACCGTTTCTGAACTTTTTCGATTTGTTGGTAAGTGGTGACTTTAGCCGAATCTAGGTTGGCTTTATTCTCCTTATTCGATTTTGTTTCTCTTAGGCCGAAAGGTTTTTCCCTAGTTTCCATAGGGATATGTATTGCTAACACTTTCTTTCTCGTCGAATGTTGCTAGGTTCTCGTTTTTCTTAACCAAGGGGGTAGGCCGAATATTTGTTTCACTACAAGGGATCATTCGTTTCGTGGTAAGTAAAGTTAGGTTTATTAATGCATTTCAATACTATGGTTTAACAAGGGTTGGTGACTAATTAATGGGCGGTTGTTATCAAAGGTGTCTTGGAAGCACTTCAAACTACTACTCGTAACAGTTGTGTAATCATACACCCAAAATTGTTTCTGTCAATACGACGAACAAAGGTGTGTATTTACACCCCTAATGAACTATAAATTGGCAAAAGCCGAAAAGCCGAACTATCGGATCTGAGGGCCCATAAGCATGCTGACACTCATAAGGATAAATCGAGCCACAATCGTTGGCGTTAGACTGTGGAGGCCGCCACGAACGTTCTCGTGGGCTTAGGTCATAATGGGCCTCGTTGGGCCAAAATGGGGCATATGGGCCCAATGGGCTTATGGGCCCTGTAGGGACGAAATTAATGGTAAGTGACTAATAGTTGGATTGGGCTGCGAAGTTCGCATAGCCATGACTGAAACTAGGCAAAATGGGCCACACGAGCATCTAGACCTACTTGGACCGAATAGTAGGCTCTGGGCCCAATTACACTGTTTTAGTATATTAGATATTTGAGTCGTTCGAGACGATGGTAGGCCTTTGGAAAGGTCATAAAAATTATGAAACACCCTCGAAGGGTAAAATTACTGAAATTCCCTCGAAGGGTAAAATTATCGAAATACCCCCGAAGGATAAAATTACAGAAATGCCCTTGAGGGGTAAAATTACTATTTTACCCCTGACTGACAAAATGAGTATTATACCCCTAGTGGTAGTTTAAGTGATGTATGATATTTATGTGACTGATTATGATTATGGCATACTGTATACACGTATTATCTATGTCACGACATTCTGCATTGGGGTTGGGATTCGGATTTGGAGGAAGTACTGTACTGGTGGCCCTGCCACATTTTTACTGTTTTAGTGGCTTTGCCATGTATTCTGATATTAATGGCTTGACCACATTTACGCTGCATTACTATTAGCAGCTATGCTGCAATATTGGTGTGCTGGATGGGTGGGTCGACTTAGTCCGCACATGGTGTGTTGGTTGGTATGGGTGTTGTGTTGGTTGGATTGTGTTGGGTTGGGTTGCATTACAATTTTTGTTCTGTGATCATTTGGGCTTAGGCCCACACTACTACTGTATAGGGCTAAAGCCCAGACTGAACTAATACTGAATAGGGCTCAGGCCCAGACTATTATTGCATGATTGGGATTACACATTGAGTTCTCGTAACTTACCCTTTCTTTTAACTGTGCAGGTAATCCCCAGCTTTAGATGATTTGGAGCTGCGAGGGACTCGGGGGTAGCCACATGCTCGTTATGTTTTAACCATAGCCTTAGTTATTTTACTTTTATATTGGGTTAATAATTATGTAATAAGGCCATTTGAGGTTTTAACTTTTAATTGGTGTTTTCCTTTTTATTACAACATGCTAGACTAGGAAACACGAGTTTTTCAAAATAATAATTGTTTTCAAAGAGAAACACACATTTTTAAATTCTAAAGTTTTCAATTGGAAAAGCTTTCGCGATATTCAATCTTGTTTAATAAACTTGTAATAAATGATATGAAAAATTAGCGATTAATAAGTTTTGGTTTTACAACCCCAACACTTTCAATAGAAATTAGTTTTTAAAAGGTTTTAAAGCTTTAGACACTACTTTTCTTTGACATGAACGGTTATCAAACCAACACCTCGATGTGACACATTAAATCCAGTCGTAATGTCTAGGCCGAGTTTGGGGTGTTACATTTAATGGTATTAGAGCCAGAGGTTGCAAAACTCGGCTGTGGAATGGGTTCTTGAAAATTTTTTTGAAATTTCCTAAATATTTATTTTGGGAAGAAAATCAAAAGGTTGTTACTGAAAGCGTGGTACACCGAGTCTCCGACACCAAATCTGCAAGTTCTCTTACACTGTTTACTATTATAGACTGAAATGTTATATTAAGAATTATTATAGATAGTAGCACTTTGCTAAAACTCTTTTGCTATGGGTAAACTGAAACTGTAGAAGACTAAAAATTGTAGTGAGGTCTTGATATGCGAAAACAACTCTAATTACTATTTATCATAAAATATCCCTTATTAATTTATAGAAATTATAATCTGATACATAAAACTCTTAAAACAAATAAATTTTCTATATCGATATGAGAACAAGAGGTCATGGAAGGGGTACACGTGGCCACGGTAGAGGCTGAGGAGGTGCTAGGGCTAGGTCTTCAGCGTCGGGCCACATGCCTGCTAGGGAGGCACCAACCTCACCAGTAACTAAGATGGGGTCCCATAACCAAGTAGTTGGGGATGATACCCTATCCCAAGCAATGCTATGGGTTCTCGAGAGGGTTACAAAAGCAAGTACGGGATCAGTGGGTTGAGGGTCAATTTCTGAGCGACTCTGGTCTAATGGAGTGAAAATCTTTAGGGGTTTTTCTGGTGTAGCCTCAAATGTGGCAGAGTATTGGTCAGAGGCCACAGAGCGAGTAATGGATGACCTCGACTGTACTGTAGAGCAGAAATTAATAGGAGATGTGTCCTTACTGTGAGACAAGGCATATCAGTGCTGGCTTACTATCAGAGAGGGTACACAAGCCGACCGTTTAACGTGGGATTTCTTCAAGACGGCCTTTCAAGGAAAATATGTTGGGGTGAGTTATGTGGATTTTTGAAGGAAGAAATTTCTGAGTCTGACCCAGGGGAATAAGACAGTGGCAGTATATGAGGCGAAATTCTTATGGTTAAGTCATTATACTCGGGGTATAGTCGTAACTGAGTACAAATGCTGTATGCATTTTGAGGATGGGCTCCGGGATGAGTTGCGAGTGCTGATTGCTCCACAGAGGGAGCGAGATTTTGCTGCCTTAGTTGAGAAGGGAAAAATTACTGAAGATGTAAAGCGCCCGGAGCGCCAGAACCAAGAAAAAGATAGGGGCAGAAACAAGAAAGATTTTAGGCCCTCAAGTTCTTTTGTTGGGCCTAAGAAGAAGCATAGAATTGATGGGCCAGTCGGAGCTGGGGCTCTTGATACTGCTGCTAGACTGCAGCCTTGCGCAGATTGCAGGAGAGTTCACCAAGGTGAGTGCTGAAAACGAATCAGGGCATGTTTTAGGTGTGGGTCCATGGATCACCAGGTCAGGAACTGTACACAGAAGCCTATTCAAATGCAAGCCGCAGGTCAGGGCTATGTTCAGTCGGGGAGAGGTGGTTAGCAGCCACTGAGAGGTCGTGGTCAGGCCAAAGAAGGAAATAGTTTGGGACGAGGTCGTGGAGCACCGGGCAAAGGTACAGGTAATACTAAGGCGAGAAAGCCAGCTCTGGTCTATGCTGCTCAGCGACCGAGAGGATGGCGACGCTCTTGACGTCATAACCGGTATGTTCCTAATTTATAATGTACCATTCATCTCTTTAATTGATATTGGGTCTACACACTCGTATGTTGCATGCAAGGTTTCTGGGATGCTGGGTCCTCAGTTTGAAATTATTGATAGTGAGATGACTGTGATAAGTCTACTGAGACAGTCGGTTAGAGTGACTAAGTTTCAGAGAGTACCCTTAGAGGTTCAAGGGTTGTTTTTTCGTCAGATTTGATGGAATTTTCGTTTGGCGAATTTGATTTTATATTGGGCATGGATTGGCTTGTGAAACACCGAGCTAGTTTAGATTGTGCTGCTAAGCATAAGGTGTTGAAAAGAACTGTGGATGAGGAGGTGACTGTGATAGGGGAGTGAAGAGATTATTTGTCTAATGTAATTTCTACGTTAAGGGCCTAAAAGCTGGTTCACAAAGGTTGTGAGGTATTCCTAGTGTATGTTAGTAGTTCTGATTCTAATGGGTTTTCTGTGGGAGATGTCAAAACTATTAAGGAGTTTTCGAATGTATTTCCCAAAGAGCTTCTTGGGTTGCCTCCAAATCGTGAGGTTGAATTCAATATTGAGCTCCTACCTGGAATAGCTCTGGTGTCCATCGCCTCTTAAAGGATGACACCGAAGGAGCTGGTAGAGTTAAAGGCTCAAATTCAAAAGATACTAGACTGAGGATTTATTCGGCCGAGAATGTGTCCATGGGGAGCACCAGTGTTATTCATGAAGAAGAAGGATGGATCCATGCGTATGTGCATTGATTATCGTCAACTGAACAAACTGATGACTAAGAACAAGTACCCTTTACCAAGGATAGATGATCTGTTCGACCAGCTGCGAGGAGCTTCAATTTTCTCCAAGATAGATCTTCAATCTGGGCACCATCAGCTAAAGGCTAAGGAGGCAGATGTGTATAAGACTACGTTCAGGACTCGTTATGATCAATACGAGTTTCTAGTAATGCCGCTTGGGTTGATGAATGCACTAGCTGCTTTCATGGATATGATGAACCATGTATTCCTACACTATTTGGACCGACTCATAGTAGTGTTTATAGATGGCATCCTGGTGTATTCAAGAACCGGGGATCACAATACACATCTTCAAGTTGTTCTGCAAATTTTGAGGGAAAAGCAGCTTTATGCAAAGTTCACCAAGTATGAGTTATTTTTGCGGGAAGTGACATTTCTAGGTCAAGTGGTGTCTTCCGAGGAGATTAAGGTTGATCCTCAAAAAATGAAGCTGTATTGGATTGGAAACCCCCAAAGACTGTATCTGAGATTTGAAGTTTTTGGGTCTAGCTGGGTATTACAGACGTTTTGTGGAGGGGTTCTCATTGATTGCTGCACCTCTAACTAAGTTGCTGCGTAAAGGGGTACCATTTATTTGAATCGATAAGTAGCAGAAGAGTTTTGAAAAACTAAAGAAAGTTTTAACTGAAGCCCTGTGTTAATATAGCCAGAGTCTAGGAAGGAATTCACTATCATTAGCGATGTGTCACACATTGGATTAGGTTGTGGGTTGATGCAAGAGGGTAAGGTGGTTGCATACGCGTCTCATCAACTTAAGCCTCACGAGGAGAATTACCCTACTCACGACTTGGAGTTAGCTGCGGTGGTATTCACACTGAAGATTTGGAGGTATTACTTATACGGTGAGAGGTCTATTATTTACACAGACCATAAAAGCCTCAAGTACCGACTTGTTAAGAATGAGCTGAACCATAGGCAATGAAGATGGATAGAGTTGCTTAAGGATTATGATTTCTCGATTGAGTACCACCCGCGTAAAGCTAACGTGGTAGCGGGTGCACTGAGCTGTAAGGTCATATATGGTCTGAGAGCAATGTTTGCTCGTCTCAGCCTATTTAAGGATGGTAGTTTGTTAGTTGAACTCCAAGTGAGACTGGTCTGGATTGGCCAAATTAAGGTGAAGCAATTGTTGGATGAATTGTTGGTCCCTTGTTTCCGACTGATTGAGAAGGGCGAGACTGTGGATTTTGGGTTGAATAGTGAGGGAGTTCTATGTTTTCGCGGGAGAGTTTGTATGCTGAGAGATGCTGATCTGAGGCACTCTATCCTACAGGAGGCACATGGCAGTCCTTGTGCCATTCATCCTGGTGGAAATAAGTTGTACCAAGATCTACATGAACTGTATTGGTGGCCAGGGCTCAAGTGTGAGGTTACAGATTTTGTGAGTAAGTGTTTGACATGCTAGCAAGTTAAGACTGAGCATTAACTGCCTTCTGGGTTACTGCAACCCGTTAAGATTCCACTCTGGAAGTGGGTGAGGGTAACCATGGTTTTTGTTAGTGGGCTACCCTTGACGCCTATTAAGAAGGGTTTGGTATGGGTTATTGTTGTTCGACTGACCAAATCTACCCACTTTATACCGATCTGCACTAATTATTTACTGCAGAAGTTGGCGAAGTTACACGTGGCTGAGATTGTGAGACTACATAGGGTACTAGTGTCTATCATATTGGATAGAGATCCTAGGTTCACATCTCATTTCTGGAAGAAGCTACACGAGGCATTGGGTATAAGGTTGGATTCCAGTACAGCGTTTTACCCTCAAACGGATGGTCAGTCAGAGAGGGTGATTCAGATAATAGAGGGCATGCTAAAAGGCTGTGTAATTGATTTTGAAGGCAGTTGGGAAGACTACTTACCGCTAGCAGAGTTCGCATATAACAACAGTTACCAAGCCAATATTATGAGGGCACTGCATGAGGTGTTATATGGTCGTAGGTGTCGCACCTTTTGCCTATTGGACAGAACTTGGTGAACGGCAAGTTTTGGGCCCAAAGTTGATTGCCGAAATCGAGGAGAAAGTAAAATTAATTCAGGATTAGTTAAAGGAAGTGTCAGATAAGAAGAAATCATATGCAGATTTAAGGTGTAAGGAGATAGAGTACTCTGTGGGGGATTATGTTTTCTTGAAGGTCTCACCATGGAAGAAGATTTTGAGATTTGGGTGGAAAGGCAAACTGAGCCCTAGATTCATCGGATCTTACCAGATATTAAAGCATGTGGGACCGGTCACCTATCAACTGGAGTTGCCTCCGGAGTTAAACTAGATACATGATGAGTTCCACGTCTCTATGCTGAGACGATACCACTCTGATCCCTCACATATAGTGCCGGTGGAGGAGATTGAGGTTAGGCTTGATCTGACTTTTGAGGAAGACCCTTTGCAGATACTGGATTGTGATGTTAAGGTATTGAGTAGGAAACTATTCTCGTTAGTTAAGGTGCTTTGGCGTAATCATGGTTCAGAGGAAGCCACGTGGGAGCCTGAGGAGGCTATGCGACAACAATACCCTTACCTCTTCTGACCAGGTAATTTTTTAGGCTGAAATTTCTGTAAGGGGGTAGGGTTGTAAAGCCGCAAAAATGTGGGGTTTGTAATTTTGCTGAATTGGCTTAAATTCCATGATGTGCTTGAATGGTTAGGTATTGGAGTGTATTTGAGGGTTCTTAGGAGGCCTATGTTCGAGTCTAGGCCTTGGAAAATTTTAGTTTTTGCTCTTAAGAGGAATGGGTTGTTAGCAGTAAAACTTATGTATAAATGTGTGTGTTCTTGTGTCACAAGAAGAGCTTGTGACTTGGTGGCTGTGGCGCCACTGAGATGGTAGAGTTTGGATCAAACTCTGCAAAGGAGGTTGAAGAATTGGTTAACAATTTTGTACAAGAGGCTGGGAGCAATTCAAGGAGGATTTGGTGGAAAGTTGAAGGAGTTGGGATGTGGAGGAGTCTTGGCCGAATAGGAGAGTTAGAGTTAGGGGGAATTCGACATAAGGGGTTGGATGGGAGCATTTTTGGCAGCTTGGTGGGAGGACAGAACTGAAAACTCCCTCTGTATTTTGGGTTCTTTCTTTATTTTTTCATTTCGAGATTACTTCTTCATGGCATTTCGTGCGACTTTTTAACCATTCGAGTCTCTTCTTCTTATTTTCTTTTTGGCTCTCAACTGTCATTCTTTTTGTCAGGCACAACACCAACTGCCCATTTGCTGAATTCATTACGAAATCTACCCTTCTTCTCGACATCCTTCTACCGAAACACCTTTGCTCCTTTTAGTTTCTCCTTTGGCCGAACACAACCTCTTCTTTTCCCTCTGCTTATTATTTTCTTTTCTTTGGAAGTTAGCCGAACATTCCCTCTCTTATACCTTGGTTTTTCTTGTGTCGGGCGAATCTATTAAGGTTTAAGTACCTTCTTCTTCTCGTTCCTCACCGTTTTTGAACTTCTTCGATTGGTTAGTAAGTGGTGACTTTAGTTGAATCTAGGTTGTGTATTTACACCCCTGATGAATTATGAATTGGTAAAAGCCGAAAAGTCGAACTATCGGCATCTGAGGGCCCATGAGCGTTCTGACACTCGTAGGGATAAATCGAGCCATAATCATTGGCGTTAGACCGTGGAGGTCACCACGAACGTTCTCGTGGGCTTAGGTCGTAATGGGCCTTGTTAGGCCAAAATGGGCCATGTGGGCCTAATGGGCTTATGGGCCATGCAGGGACGAAATTCATGGTAAGTGGCTAATAGTTGGATTGGGCTTCGAGGTTCACAAAGCTGTGACTGAAACTGGGCTGAATGGGCCACACAAGCATGTGGGCCCACTTGGGCCGAATAGTGGGCTTTGGGCCCATTTACACTATTTTAGTATATTAGATATCTGAGTCATTTGAAATGATGGTATGCCTTTGGAAAGGTCGTAAAAATTACCAAAATACCCTCGAAGGGTAAAATTATCAAATACCCTCGAAAGGTAAAATTATCGAAATAACCCTGAAGGGTAAAATTATAGAAATGCCCCTAAGGGGTGAAATTACAGTTTCACCCCTAACTGAAAAAATGACTATTATACCCCTAGTGGTAGTTTAAGTGATGTATGATATTTATATGACAGATTATGATTATGACATACTGCATACACATATTATCTATGTCACAACATTCTGAATAGGGGTTGGGATTCGAATTTGGAAAAAGTACTGTACTGGTGGTCCTGCCACATTTTTACTGTTTTAGTGGCTTTGCCACATATTCTGATTTTAGTGGCTTGACCACGTTTACTATCATAAGTAGTCTTGCTGCGTTACTATTAGCAGCTATGCTACAATATTGGTGTGCTGGCTAGGTGGGTCGACTTAGTCCCTACATGGTGTGTTGGTTGGTACGGGTGGTGTGTTGGTTGGATTGGGTTGGGTTGCATTACTACTCTGTTCTGTGATCATTTGGGCTTAGGCCCACACTTCTACTGTATAGGGCTAAAGCCTAGATTGAACTGATACTGAATAGGGCTCAGGCCTATACTATTACTGCATGATTAGGGATGACACACTGAGTTCTCGTAACTCACCCTTTCCTTTAACTGTGTAGGTAATCCCCAGCTTTAGATGATTTGGAGCTGCGAGTGACTCGGGAATGGCCACACACTCGTTATGTTTTAATCTTAGACTTAGTTATTTTACTTTTATATTGGGTTAATAATTATGTAATAAAATCATTTTAGGCTTTAACTTTTAATTGGTGTTTTCTTTTTATTACAACCTGCTAGACTAGGAAACACATGTTTTTTCAAAATAATAATTGTTTTCAAAGAGAAACACGCATTTTCAAATTCTAAAGTTTCTAATTGGAAAAGCTTTTTCGCGATATTGAATCTTGTTTAATAAACTCATAATAAACGATATGACAAATAAGCGATTAACAAGATTTGGTTTTACAATCCCAACACTTTCAATAGCAATTAGTTTTAAAAAGGTTTTAAAGCTTTAGGCACGACTTTTTTTCGATATGATCGATTATCGAATCAACACCTCGATGTGACACATCAAATTTGATCGTAATGTCTAGGCTGGGTTTGGGGTTACATTGATGAATGATGTCTCGATGAAATTATAATGAGATCATGTTAAGTTGATGTCCCTGTTGATCATTCAGAACAACAAAGATACTTGGTTCACAATATGAGATAAGGAAGGTCCCGTGTAAGACCATGTCTGGGACATGGCAACGTCACCAAATAAAAGAGGTCCCGTGTAAGACCATGTGTGGGACATTGCATCGACACCAAATAATGGAGGTCCCGTATAAGACCATGTATGGAAAATGGCCTCTGCACCAAAGAAAGATCTCATGTAAGAGCATGTCTGGGACATGGCATCAACATCTATATACGATCTCATATAAGACCATATATAGGATATGGCATCGACATCGATATATGAGATCCCGTGTAAGACCATATCTGGGATATGGCATCGGCATCAAGATGTGATCTTATGTAAGACCATATTTGGGATATGGCATTGGCATCATGATGCATGTATGATGAGATTGAGTATCCTTCAATATTCCGAGTAGTTCAATGAGAAAAGAGCTAAGTATATGTACACATAACAAAGAGCTAAGTCTATGTTTAAGAGAATAAAAGTGGTAAAGTTGTGTGATGAAGCGATATAGGTACCCTTGAGTAATTTACGAGATATAAATGCAAAATGTGATGTGTGATTTGGTAAGATTGTGCATGAGTAAGTTATGTTGATGTGTTTGAGATATTGTGTTGCTATTATTCAATGAAATGAATGGATGTTATCATAAGTCTTTATGTTGCTATTTATTTCATGCAAACTTACAAAGCTTTATGCTTACTAATCGTGTCAAACAGTTTAGTTTTAATATTTATAAAGAATGATCGAACCTGTAGACTAACTATGACAACGATTGAGGCAAGTGCACCTATCGAACAATAGTATAGTTAGGCAAGATTATTTTATCGAACCCAAAGGAACCTAAAAGTACTACTACTCACTTTCTTTCTATTATTTAGCCTAAAATATGGAGTGATTGGTTTATTAATCTAAAACTAATGAAAAAAACTAAACTAGATGCAAAGAAAAAGAATGAAACTTTGAGAAAAGGCGTGGAAAAACTCGGTTGATTACGACGATACCTCAAGAAGAATCCACCTATGACTTCTCTTGTTATCTAACTTTTAATTCATATGACTTATTTACTTAGCTTGATCTGTGAGACTCCCTAACCTATATTAAACCCTCTCTCGAGGTGAATAACGTCTAACCTTAGGTTAATTAGTGGAACTCTCGTTCTCTTATAATAACCCCCTAAGGAAGCAGTAAATCGATCAATAGACTCCCATATTAGGTTTCACCTAATCCGGTAAAATCTCGTCACCCTATCTCTAGGCATGCGATCAACTCCCTTAATTATGCTAGATCTACTCTTGGCGAGGTCTATTCCTCCTCCACCTAAGCACATCGATTAAATTAAGCAACATAATTAAGAACAAACTAAGTACTTATCATATAATTTAGAAATCAAATAACACAATCCATCATAGGTTTCATCCCCTTGGTGTATCTCAAGGGTTTAGTTCATAACAAAATAAGAAAACATCTCAAGAGAAAAGATAAAACAAAACATAAGAAATCCTAAAACCCCACAAGGAATTGAAGAGGAGATCCTCAGTCTTGAGTAGAACTCCGGCTGCTTAAGATGGATCAACTAGCTATCTTTAAGTAATTCCTTGAATAAAAGCTCTCGTAGAAATCTTCTGCCTAAAACTTGATTATTTAGAACAGCTACCTTGGGTTGTTTATATAGGCTTCCTTAGATGCTTTACTTGGCTCCTAAGTACCTCCTTCAAGTAGAATTACTATTAAGGTGTTTAAGTAGACTTAGGAGTATGTTTCTTTGGCTTCAAGGATCCAAATCCGAGTGAAATTGCTCATTCCCGTGGCAGGGGTACGCCCATGGCACACGCCCATGGAAGTCATGGCCAGACCATGTTGGACTTTTGTCGATGAGGCACGGCCGTGTAAATTGGGGTGAGACCGTGTTGTAAATAAATTGCAAGGCACGGTTGTGTGGTTTGAAGTCCAGGCCGTGTCGATTTCTTGGGTTGGCCCAATTTGGTCCGTTTTAAGCCTGTTTTATATTCTTTTTATCCTTAGGTGCTTTCCTGTGTATAAGACATGAAAAGAAAGGATTAAGAGCACCTTTTTACATAAATCAGGGATAAATCATTCAAAAGCATACTAAATGTGGGATTAAAATATGTTACTTTTACGGTTAATCAAATACCCCCACACTTAAGCTTTTGCTTGTCCTCAAGCAAAATTCTCAACTTACAATTAAAATGAACTTTCCATAATTCATAATTCCTATCGACAATGTCTCATCATAATTCATAGATAATTTATACATGGATAATTGAACTCAAAGAGTCCTAAAGATTCAATCACGATAAGTCATACCTTTGTAGTACGAAAACATAGGTGTCTCCCCTTATCTAAATAATTACCTTTAATTCAAAACCTACAAGGATTGACATCCTCACTAAAGGTTCACTCAAATCACTCAAAGTGTTTAAGGTTCAAGAATAAGCACTCATAAGTCAAACCTGAAAAGTTAATCCCATAGGCTTGCCTGAAAATCAAATCTCCACCACTGTATATGAGATGATACACAGATCAAAAGGTCTTTATCAGGGTTGTAATAGGGCTAAGGTTAAGGGTGTGGATTCAGGCTGAATTAGAGGGTTAGAATCGAGACTGGCTTGATAAATTCCTTAACTAGAAATAATGAATTAAATATGAATATTTACATTGAATGAAAACTAATAATACCACTATTGATAATTACTCTATAATAAAGAGTATTTTCATCACTTAAAATTTGATAATACTTTAATACGAGCTTTTTCTTCAACAATTGGAATTTAAATGCTTTAAGCTTTTTTATATACTACTAATATTGAATATACTTGGGTTTTTTTAAGAACAAACTAAAATATTACATCATAAATGATAAATGTAACTCTTGGACTAATATAATTTGGTAACTTAATCAAATCAAATCTCGATTAAAGGGTAGTCAAAAGAAAGGGTGATAACAAATACAAAGGGGTTTTGGGTTAATATTAGTGGTGAGTCAATAAAAAGGTTGTTAGGATTCAACGGGGTTCACTATGGGTTAATTTTTGAAGGAATGCTTTTTTATGGAGTAAGTGGGTTAAATCCTAGGTGCCTTTGTCATCTCTATATATCAAATCAAAAGTGTGGTCTCGACATGAATAAACGAGGCAAGTTCTAGAATAACAGTTCAAAGTTGACACACTCATAATCAATAAAGTGAGCATGAAAAAGAATATATGCTCTATAAGGCTCAAAATCTTACAAAATTTTTGGGTGTTTTTGACATTAATCCTTATAAATTCTAAATTTCAAGGTAATACTCAAATTCAATTCAATGACCCATCAATTTTAATTTTTAGAAAGTAGACTTACCATGCCCGATTCTCTAGTATTCTTCAAATTTAATCATCAATGCACAATTAACTATGACTTAATCTAAAACATATCAATAAAAATCATAAATCATTAGAAATTTCATCCCGATTAGTAATATGAGAAAATACTTTGAATCAAGACTAAATTCGAGGATTTTGAGAATAATGCAAAAATTTGACACTTTTACCCCCACTTTAAGATGTACATTGCCTCAATGTACAAAGATGAATAATGACAGTTATGGGATAAATCAAAAGATAAGGGGTAAAGTGACTTCCTAATTTTTGGATGGCTTCGAGAGTTGGCAATTGTCGTGGTAGAAGGTAGTTGGAGGAGGCGGTGGTGGCATTTTCTATGGTCCTAGTGGGGTGGCTACCAACGATCTATGCGCTAGATCAGAAAATTGGGGAGCTTGTAGAGAATTAGCCAGGATTATTAAGACATATTTAAAATAAACTAAGTATATATGAAGATAAGAAAGAAGACGAGAATTAAAATAGAAAACAATCTAAAGTGAAAATAAAAAAATAAATGGACTGTTAAGTCCTTATTGAAGGATGGTTCGCAAGGTGGGTGTGGCTCCTAGGGCGACAAAGGTGCTGGTGGTGGTCGTGGCGGCGTGATTCCCAAGCAGCCTTTAGAATCTAATACTAAGAAACTAAATTAAAATAAACTAAACTAAGCATAAGATTGTTAAAGAGAAGGAAATTGAAGCAAAAGAGAAAAAGAAAATAAAAACTATATGGTCTCAAAGACCCTTGGCTTGTTGTTTGAATGAAGCAGCCGGCATGAACTTATGTAGATCGGTCTCCCATAGGGAGATTATGCTTTCCTTCTTTCACTTCTTCGTCATGGTTTTGGTGTTGCTCAAGAGTCTTGACACTTTTTCTAAAGGAAGAAATAAAATTTTGAAGGAAAAAGAAAGAAGAAAGAAGAAATAGAATGAGAAGAAGAGGAAGGGTTGTGGGGTTTAAATAATATTTCAAATATGGCACGTTCCCACGCCTATGGTTCAAGGTGTGTCGATTCACACCTGTTGCCTTGCACGATCAGTAATGTGGAGCGTGTTGCATTGCCCACGCCCATTCTTGATGTGCCATGCCTGTGTCTGAGTAGTCAGTGTCGACCACGACCGTGGGTACAGGCGTGTTGAGCCTCCCACGCCTGTTTCTTAGTTAGCCATGCATTGGGAGATAGTCAGTAGATTCACACGGTTTAGGGGCACGGTCGTGCTGATCTGTCGGTGCCCGTGGGGAAGGGTGGTTGGGCCCGTGACGTCTGACGGTGATTGGCCTGAATTGCATGGCTCTACTCTGTCAGTGCGATGGTTCGGTGGTCCACATGGCCACGGACACAGCCATGTGTAAGGCTGTGTGGCCTGGAAATCTATACTTTTGTGTTAGTTTAAAAATAAATATTTAGAAGAGAAAGATGAAAAGAAATGACTGAAAATAAATTTGAAAATAAATTGAGTTAGTGCTCGGGTTGCCTCCCAAGAAGTGCTCGTTTATAGTCTTAAGCTAGACTGTCCTCGTATTTGAAAATTTTAGGGAGGTTTAAAGGTTTGAATATCTTCCCTCATGCTCATAGTTCTATTTTTGTGACAAATTTGAAGTCGAGAAGCGTTTACCTTGAAATTGCCAAATATTGGATTGCTTACCTCGACTATTTCGTGTGGGAAGATATCGTGTACCTTAAGAAGAATTTCTCCCTTTGCCCTCAGGTCTGTTGAAGTGATGTGGGGATCTGCTTTGTCTAACAGTACCTGGTCTCCTATTTTAAAATGATTTGATGTCCCTATGAGCTTTTCTGGCGGTTCCTATGGCTTTGCTTCGTGTGGATCCGACTTTTATTTGACTTGTATCTTCTGCTCTTCTAAATCGTCGACCTTAAGGTTTTATTTCTTGTGTGATTCTTCTTTGTCAATTTAGGGGCTATGAGTTGGCTTAGGTTTGATGCCTTGTGATGTTTCCTGTAGTGAAGGTTGAACAACTTGATTATCTATTAAAGTGACTTTCTTACCTTCATCATCCATTGTTCTGGCTGAGTCGAGAGCTTGAAGCTTAATCGATTCATCTCCTATGCGAAGTATGAGTTCACCTATGGCAACATCAATTTTAGTTTTAGCAGTTGCTAGGAAAGGTCTTCCTAGAATTAAGGGGATTGAATTTTCTTCATCCATGTCTAAAACAACAAAATCTACTGGGAGAACAAATTTATCGATTTTTACAAGAACATCTTCAATAATGCCCCTATGAATTCTAACAGTTTTATCAACTAGTTGAATACTCATCGTAGTTTGTTTGGGCTTCCCTAGACCTAGTCGTTTAAACAATGCATAAGGCATGACATTTATACTTGCCCCTAGATCAGCTAACGCATTATCAATAGTTAAACTACCAATTAAGCATGGAATCGTAAAACTCCCTGCATCCTTTTGTTTCTATGGTAGTCTATTCTGTAACATTGTCGAGCATGTTGCGTTTAGTTCCACGTGGTGCTCTTTGTCTATTTTACGTTTGTTTGTCAAGAGTTGTCTTAAAAATTTCCTTGAGTCTGGCATCTGGAAAAGAGCTTTAAGAAGGGGTAAGTTAATATGTAATTTCTTTAAAAGTTTAAGAAACTTACCAAACTATTCCTCTGGATCATCTCCTTTCAATGCTTCAGGATAAGGTATGTGAGTTTTGTATTCTTTGATTATTAGTTTTGGCTTTTCGTGTGCTACCTCTATTTTACTATTTTCTTCCTTGGTTTCTTGTGCTGTGGTGGGCTCGTCTACCTTTGTACCCTCTTGAGCTGTGATGGCTTGGATCTGTTCTATTGGGTTTATTTCTATGTTGCTTGGTAGACGTCCTTGTTGAGTTCAGAAATCAGCTTTGTGAGATGTCCCACTGACCTAGTAAGTTCTCCAACTTGATTCTCGATCCCTTTGATCGATTTTTGTTGTTCATCAAGTGCTGCTTCAGTCTTTTGGAAACTAGAATCTATGGCTGCCATGAATTTCGCCAGCATCTCTTCGAGGTTTGATTTCTTATCTTGTGGATATGGCTGATTTTGATAATTTGGAGGAGGTTGCTGCCTTTGATTTCCTTGATTTCCTTTTCCTCCCCATGAAAAATTTGGGTGGCTCCTCCAACCTGCGTTATAAGTGTTACTATAAGGATTATTATTGGATCTAAAATTGTTACCTATATAGTTTGTCTGCTCTTGTTCTGCTCCTGGTTGGTAGGGTGGGTACTCAGGATTCGCCACATTCCCACTCGCTTCGCATTGCGTTACTGGATGTACCTGTGTAGAACATAAATTATCAAGCTTTTTATTAATCATCTCCACATGTTGTGACATTGTCATCAAGGTCTATGTTAAAAACTCCGGTGATTTTATTGGTTTGGCCCTTGTAATTTTCCATTGATAGGTATTCAACAACATCTATTCAATAAAGTCGTAAGCCGCTTCAGGAGTTTTGTTATTCAAAGTTCCACCGGCTGATGAGTCAATCATTTACCTCGTTGAAGAATTCACACCGTTGTAAAAAGTTTGGACTTGAAGCCACAAAGGTAATCGATGGTGTGGACATCTTCTCAGGAGATCCTTATATCTTTCCCATGCATCATATAATATTTTTGCGTCATTCTGCACAAAAGAAGATATGTCATTCTAAAATTTGGCTGTTTTGGCTGGTGGAAAGTATTTTAAAAGAAATTTTTTGGTCATTTGATCCCATGCGGTGATTGACCCTCGTGGTAACGAGTTCAACCACTGCTTTACTTTATTCCTTAATGAAAAGGGAAATAACTGAAGACATATGGCATCGTTAGAAACGCCATTTATTTTGAAGGTATCACAGAACACTAAGAAATTAGCTATATGAGTATTAGGATCTTCGTCCTGCAAACCATCAAATTGAACAAACTGTTGAATCATTTGTATTGTGTAAGGCTTTAATTCAAAATTGTTAGCAGCTATAGCAGGCCTGACAATACTAGATTCTGCTCCTGTCAAATTAGGTTTAGCATAATCATACATAGTACACGGAGCATTCTGTTATTGCACATTTGGCGGTGGATTGTTTTCGTCCATCCCATCAGTATGATTGGATCTGTCTTGTTGTTCTTCTCTTTGGTAGTTTAGAGGTCGTCTAGTTTCTCTGCAATTCCTGTGAGCAGTAGCTTCAATGTCACTTTCGTACGCTAAAGGTCCTCTCGGATTCCTTCTAGCCATAAACTAGAGGTACCTTCTGGGAGAAGAAAGAAAGAAATTTAGAGTAAATAAAAATTTAACCTAAACTAAAAATAAAAGTAAATTGCGAAAAAATAATAAAATAATGGCTAAAGTAATAGAAATAGAGCTTTCTTAATATTTTAGTGTTCCCCGGCAACGGCGCCAAAAACTTGATCGTGTCAAATAGTCGAGTTTTAATATTTATAAAGAATGATCGAACCTGTAGACTAACTATGACAACGATTGAGGCAAGTGCACCTATCGAACAATAGTATAGTTAGGCGAGATTATTTTATCGAACCCAAAAGGAACCTAAAAGTACTACTACTCACTTTCTTTCTATTATTTAGCCTAAAATATGGAGTGATTGGTTTATTAATCTAAAAACTAATGAAAAAACTAAACTAGATTCAAAGACAAAAGAATGAAACTTTGCGAAAAGACTGTGGAAAAACTCAATTGATTACGACGATACCCTTAGGAAGAATCCACCAATGACTTCTCTTGTTATCTAACTTTAATTCATATGACTTCTTTACTTAGCTTGATCCGTGAGACTCCCTAACCTATATTAAACCCTCTCTCGAGGCGAATAACGTCTAACCTTAGGTTAATTAGTGGAACTCTCGTTCTTTTATAATAACCCCCTAAGGAAGTAGTAAATCGATCAATGGGCTCCCATATTAGGTTTCACCCTAATCCAGCAAAATATCGTCACCCTCTCTCTAGGCGTGCAATCAACTCTCCTTACTTATGCTAGATCTACTCTTAGGTGGGGTCTATTCCTCCTCCACTTAAACACATCAGATTAAATTAAGCAACATAATTAAGAACAAACTAAGAACTTATCATATAATTTAGAAATCAAATAACACAATCCATCATAGGTTTCATCCCCTTCAGGTATCTGAAGGGTTTAGTTCATAACAAAATAAGAAAACATCTCAAGAGAAAAGATAAAACAAAACATAAGAAATCCCTAAAACCCCCTGAAGGAATTGAAGAGGAGATCCTCTGTCTTGAGTAGAACTCCAACTTCTTGAGATGGATCAATTGTCTATCTTCGAGTAATTCCCTGAATAAAAGCCCTGGTAGAAAACTTCTGCCTAAAACTTGATTATCTAGAACGGTTGCCTTGGGTTGTTTATATAGGCTTCCTCAGATGCTTTACTTGGCTCCTAAGTACCTCCTTTAGGTAGAATTAGTATTAAGGTGTTTAAGTAGACTTAGGAGTATGTTTCTTTGGCGTCAAGCATCCAAATCTGAGTGAAATTGCTCATTCCCGTGGCAGGGGCACGCCCATGGCACAAGCCCATGTAAGTCGTGGCTAGACCGTGTTGGACTTTTGTCGACGAGGCACGGCCATGTAAATCGGGGTGAGGCTATGTTCTAAATAAATGGCAAGGCACGGCCGTGTGGTTTGAAGTCCAAGCCGTGTCAAATTCTTGGGTTGGCCCAATTTGGTCCGTTTTAAGCCCGTTTTACGTTCTTTTTATCCTTAGGTGCTTTCCTGAGTATAAGACATGAAAGGAAAAGATTAAGAGCACCTTTTTACATAAATCAGGGATAAATCATTCAAAAGCATACTAAATGTGGGATTAAAATATGTTACTTTTATGATTTATCACTTACCCTTCTCTTTTCCGTTTTCCTTGTAGTATTGCCAAGCTAACTCAGGGATCGTAGGATGTCAGAGTTTGGATCACACTATCAACTATTCTTTTGGTATAGTAAAGTTGATTTTATTTTGGGAATGGCATGTGTAGGAAGTTGGTCATTTTGTTATGTCATATTTGTTAACCAAAGTGTTGGCTATTATTGTTACTCATTCATTTTGTAAATGGCTATTGGGAATTGGCCAATACTTGTTAAGTTTTATATATATATCCAATGATGATGATATTCATGAAGTGCAAGTTCGTGTAATTGATCGAGTATGATGTGAAGTGTATGCATGATGAGTTAGTGATTCTTCGTAACGTGTTATCGCTATGTTATGTGTTACTTGTGGTGGTATATGTGTTTTTTTTTTCGGTGGCAAATAGCTTGGTAAATAGCCTTCTAATTGTCCACACGGGTAGACACATGGGCGCATGTCTAGGCCATGTGTAACACCCCAAACCCGACCCATGAGCCTCGATCGGATCTGGTATGTCACAGAAGGAAAACATTTTGAAAGATTTTGATTGTCTGATATAATTCTAAAAATTTGTTAAGATTATAAAACGGTGTCTATTAAAAACTCAGGTGGAATTGTTTTTACAAACATGGTTGAGTTGAAGTGTTTGAAAACATTTGATCATTTAAATTATTAGAACTATCAGAGTTATTGCTAACTTAGTGAATTTTTCTACCCGATGGCAACATCCTTGAAAACTCGTAAAAATTTCCCATTTTGAAAACGTCACTTTTAACTGATTCATTTAAACAATTTATAAATTCTTTAGTAATATAGGAGAAGTGAAGCAAAACAACTACTTAAACACCCAAAATAATAATTAGCGGCCTTATTACAACCCAAACCAAAAATTTAGTAAATAATAATCTTAAACTGTGCTAAATAAAATTCCAAAACCAAGGAACAAGCATGGCCACGAGTCCTCTCCGGCCCCTCTCCGCGATCTACTCATCTCGCAAAATGATATGGGAAGGGGTGAGTCACCAAGACTCAGTGTGTAAATCCCCAACTCGAAAGTGCAAACTCATACACAAAATATTAGTAAATCATGCAAACATGCAACCCAAAACTAACCATCCATACTCCTTTAACTACCCGTGTGGTCAAAACCACCGGTGGTCAAAACCACCGTGACCGAGTCACAAATCAAGTGATGGGGCCAACCCATCGTGTGGTCAAAACCACCGATGACCATAGGTCACAATTATCAATATGTGGTAAAAACCATTTGGTGGTACCAAACCACCGGGACTTAGTCACGATTTATATCAACGGTGTGGTCAAAACCACCGGTGACCAAGTCACAATCAAACCGATGGGGCCAACCCATCTTGTGGTCAAAACCACCGTGACGATCCATAGAGAATATTCCCCTCCTCTCTTCAATCCGTTACTAACATGCTCAAAACATGCTTAACATAATATCATAAATTATGCATATAAGTCATGGCATAGCATCTTACCCACCATATCATTCATATAACATATTTAAAGTCATGCGACTTACCCGGATCCATGCACAAGCCCACAAAGCAAATCACTATCACAATAGTTAATCAGAATATAATAAGCAATGCCAACTAATAAGTGTGTAAGAGTTTTACACACCGACTATTTGCAAAAATCCGAAACTACGCGTTCTTATGAAATCCCGAAACGTATGTCCCTACAGCACCTACATTCGGCCAATACCACTTTTAGATCTAAACTATTCGGCTTAATCACAAATCCCGAAGGATGAATCGCACAAGTTTGATCTCATAACTTAGTACCGATTTGGTCTCCTACCAAATCCCGAAAACACAAACCAAGTCCTCCTTGTATTCGGCTACACTAGCACACTTCAAAAATTAGCCCTCGGCTTTTAATCAATTAAGGATTAGATTCTGAAATATAAATACGCTCACCTAGATTGACCACCAAAACCCGAAGGCTCTTTGAATTGACAATGGCCTCCCTACAATCGGTTTTATCACTTGAAGAGATCTAAAGGCCATTCGCCAAAACAAAAATCGAAACCAAAAGAGTTGACATCTCCTTACCTTAGTCAATGATTCAACTTCCACCCACCAAAGATCGGCACACTCCAAAAAGAAGAAGGATTAGATTCGGCTCTTAATCCTAAGAATCCTAGGAAAAATTAGTTTCCAACAAGGGTTAGGTACCTATGTGAGTTGACAGAGAAAAGAAAAGGAATAAAAGGGTATTCGGCCAAGACACTTACCCTTTCTCAAACCGTTTAATGAAGAAACCAAGAGAATCCACCTTTGTTGCTATTCGGCCAAAACAAGACAAGAGGAAAACTTGGAGGTTTTGGCACAAAGTATGGTGAAGAGAAGAGAAGATTCGGCAATGAGCTTGAGAGAAAGACAAGATGAGTGTGGTGATTTCGGCTTCAAAGTTTCAAAAAGAAAAGAGGGAGATGAGGGTGATGGAAGTTTCAGCTAGGTATTTGAGAGAAAAGAAAGAAAAAAAACAACAACAAATGAGTCTAGGGGCATTCGGCTATACTAAAACTCCTTAAAACTGATAGCCCCCTTGCCCACAATCCACTATTCGGCGAACTCTTCCAAGGGAGCCTAATACACTTCAAACTCCTCAATTCCTCTTATCCACATCCTTATTTGAAATCCAATCTTTTAATCCTCATCCATCAGGAGAGTCCCACCTGAGCACTCCTCTTCTTACCTGTGGCGTGAAAAAGGGTAAGCAGGAGTGCAATTCCTATGACTCGAACACAGGTTCTCCCGTACTGTATGTGGCGTCACTCTCCCTCTAACACCCTAGTGGCGCCTCCTTGCCATTTTACTAGGGTAGTTCTTGTGTCTCCCTTCCCAATTAAAATTTCTTAACCCCTCTCTTCACCTAGCTCCCTCCTCTTAAACACTAAAAGAAATTTCCAGCCTTAAGTCAGACCTACCCCGGGGTTATGACTAGACCCTAGAACATGTCAAGCAATCATAGCATACATATTTCTTCAAGCACACATGGGAAAAATAATTAAATTGCAAACAACCCCTAATTCAGATGTTACGCCTACCCCTTTAAAAATAATTTCGCCTCGATTACCTACGGATCAAGAGTTGGGGTATTGCCATGATCACATCCTCGGGTTCCCACGTGGCCTCCTGCGTACCATGGTTTCGCCATAACACCTTTACCAAAGGTTCTGACTTCCTCCTCAAAACCTTGACATCTCAATCCAAAATCTGTATCGGCTCTTCCTCAAAAGATAAGTCCGAGTTCACTTCAATTTTCGCAATCGGCACTATGTGTGATGGATCCGATCGATAGTGCCTCAACATCGAAACATGGAAGACGTCATGGATCTGGCTTAATTCTACCGACAACTCAAGTTGGTACGCTACCGGTCCCACATGTTTCAACACTGTGTACGGCTCGATGAACCTAGGGCTTAGCTTGCCCTTCTGTCCAAACCTTAGCACCTTCTTCCAAGGTGATACCTTCAAGAATACCTTATCATCTATGGCATACTCCACATCCCTGCGCTTAAGATCGGTGTAGGATTTCTGCCTGTCCAACGCCTCTTTAAGACGAGCTCAAATTACTCTAACCTTATCCTCTGTCTCTACCACTAACTCTGGACCCAACATCCGACATTCTCCCAGCTCTGTCCAACACGTAGGAGTATGGCATTTCTGACCATACAGCACCTCATACGGTGCCATCTGAATACTCGCTTGATAACTATTGTTATAAGCAAATTCTGCCAAAGGTAGGTACTCCTTCCAACTACCACGAAAGTCCAAAACACAGCCCCTTAACATATCTTCCAACACTTGGATTACCCTCTCAGATTGTCCATCAGACTATGGATAAAAAGCCGTGCTAAAATTCAACTTCGTGCCTAACTCCTAATGTAAGGCCTTCCAGAATCTAGACGTGAATCGGGGATCCCGATCTGAGATAATGGACACCGGTACTCTATGTAACTGCACTATCTCTGCTATATATAGCTTGGCTAACCTTTGAAATGAGTAGTCCACCCTTACCGGTATAAAATGGGCCGACTTAGTTAACCGGTCTACTATCACCCAAACTGCATCTTTCTTACTGGGCGTAAGGGGAAGCCCACTTACGAAATCCATCGTAATCTCCTCCCACTTCCACTGTGGGATCTTTACTGCATTTATAAACCACGATGGCATTGATGCTCAGCCTTAACTTGCTGGCATGTCAAACACTTGCCCACTAACTCGATTACTTCCCGCTTAAGACCCGGCCACCAAAAATGCTCCCTTAAATCCCGATACATCTTGCTGCCACCTGGATGCATAGCATAAGGACTGCTATGAGCTTCTTTAAGGATTTGCTACCTCAAATCATCATCCTTAGGCATACATACTCTCCCCTGAAAACACAACACTCCATCACTACCCAAGCTGAACCCTTCGGCCTTACCATTTTGTACTTGCAACCTCCGAGTACTCAGAACTTCGTCGGTCATCTGCGTTTCTTTGACCTCATCAATCCAAGATGGCTTCACTTGCAACTCTGCCAGAAGGCTCCCATCATCATAGAGACTTAGGTGAGCAAACATTACTCGCAAATCCACTACCACCTTACGGCTCAATGCATCAGCTACCACGTTAGCCTTACCCGGATGGTATTTGATTGAGCAGTCATAGTCCTTCAGCAACTCAATCCACCTCCGCTGCCTCAAATTTAAATCTTTTTGAGTCAAGAGGTACTTCAGGCTCTTGTGATCCGAGTACACTACCGACTTGTCCCCGTACAGATAGTGCCTCCAAATGTTCAAGGCAAAAACCACAGCAGCCAATTTCAAATCATGCGTAGGATAGTTACCTTCATGAGGCCTCAACTGTCGTGATGCATAAGCGACCACCTTTCCTTCTTGCATCAACACACACCCTAAACCAAGATGCGATGCATCACAATACACAAGTGAATTCCTTTCCTGCCTCCGGCTAAATCAAGATCGGTGCTTCACAAAATCTTCTTGACTTGTCGAAACTCTCTTACTGCTTCTTAGACCACACAAATGGAACTCCTTTTCTCTGTAACTTAGTCAACGGTGCTGCGATTAAGGAGAAATTTTCCACAAATCTCTGGTAATATCCTGCTAACCCGAGAAAACTTCAAATTTCTGTAATCGACCTCGGTGGTTTCCACTCCAATACTACCTCAATCTTACGGGGATCCACCTTAATTCCCTCGGTTGAAATAACATGCCCAGAGAAAAGTCACCTCCTCAAGCCAAAACTCACACTTACTGAATTTGGCGTACAACTGTTTCTCCCTTAGAACTTGGAGAACCACATGAAGATATGCGTCATGCTCCTCCTCAGACTTCGAGTACACCAAAATGTCATCTATGAAAACCACGACGAATCGATCCAGGTAGGGTTGGAAAACCCGGTTCATCATGTCTATAAACGCGGCTAGTGCATTCGTCAAACCAAAAGGCAATACCAGAAACTTGTAGTGCCCATACTGAGTACAGAATGCCGTCTTGTGGATATCAGCCTCCTTCACCTTAAGCTGATGGTACTCTGACCTAAGGTCGATCTTAGAGAACACCGATGCTCCCTTGAGTTGATCGAACAAGTCATCGATCCTGGGGAAAGGGTACCGATTCTTTATTGTCAGCTTGTTTAGCTACCGATAGTCTATGCACATCCTCATTATTCCATCCTTCTTCTTGACAACTAGAACTGGAGCTCCCCAAGGCAATACACTTGGCCGAATGAACCCTCTATCCAACAATTCCTGGATCTGAGCCTTCAACTCTACTAATTCTTTCGGTGCCATCCGATACGGAGCTATGGAAACTGGCGCGGTTCCGGGTAACAAATCTATACCAAACTCAACCTCTCGATCCGGAGGTAGACCCGAAAGTTCCTCTGGAAACACATCGACATATTCCCTTACGGTCCGGACATCCCTCACAGCTGCATCCTTAGCTTCCAAAGCACAAACATGTACTACATATGCTTCACAACCTTTCCTAACCATCTTTTTCGCCTTCAATGCAGAAACCAGATTAGATAGGTAATCTCTCCTTTTACCTATCATCACCACCTCTTCTCCTTTCATTGTCTTTAATACCATGCGCTTAGCTACGCAGTCCAGGCTAGCCTGATACTTTACTAACCAATCCATCCCGAGGATCAGATCGAACTCCCTAAACGGTAGTTCCATCAAGTCTGCCAAGAACACGACCCCTTGGAGTTCTAGGGGTACATTCCTATAGAGTTTACTTACTTCTACGGAGTGACCTAAGGGGCTTAACATAGTCATCTTTCTAGAAGTAAGCTCAGGGTCTAAGTGTAGAGTTTTCACTACGCTACTAGCAATGTATGAGTGGGTTGAGCCAATATCAATTAAGGTACTATAGGTACTCCAAAGATCAAAACATACCGGTTATGACGTCGGTCAGGCCGCCCTCCTCTTGACGCCTCATGGCATAGACAAAACCAAGTTGCCTAGCCTCAAGAATACCCCAGATTCTCCCTCGGTGCCCCATGACCTCTGCCAGCACCATTACCTCCTCTTCCTGCACCACGACCTCTCGGTGGTTGCCTTTTTCAGACAATCCCTAACTCTATGGTCCATGGATCCACATTCGAAGCATCCTCGATTACCACTCCAACACTCTCCCGTGTGAGACTTCCCACATCGAGCACACCGTGGCGGCCATTGAGGATTACCAGCAGTAGTAGGCCTAGCAGCTTGATCTGACCCACCATACCTCGTCCTCTTCTGTTGATTACCCAAAAATCTCAAAGATCCGAGCTCCTCTTATTCCAACTCCTATCCTGATTCCGCCTAACAGACTGTCTTACCCTTTTAGCAACCTTAGCCTTCTCCACTAGGATAGCGAACTCCCGTTCCTGTTGTGGAGCTATCATCATCCTTAGCTCATCTCTCAGCCCATCCTCGAATCTGACACAGCGTTCATGTTTAGTACCCACAATACCACGAGCATACCTACTCAACCGGAGAAATTTGGCCTCAACCGAAGAAATTTGGTCTCCTACCAAATCCCAAAAACACACACCAAGTCCTCCTTGTATTCGGCTACACTAACACACTTCAAAAATTAGCCCTCGACTTTTAATCAATTAAGGATTAGATTCTAAAATATAAATACGCTCACCTAGATCCACCACCAAAACCCAAGGCTATTTGAATTCGACAATGGCCTCCCTACAATCAGTTTTATCACTTCAGTAGAGATCTAAAGGCCATTCGGCCAAAACAAAAATTCAAAACCAAAAGAGTTGACATCTCCTTACCTTAGTCAACAGATCCAGCTTTCACCCACCAAATATCGGCACACTCCAAAAAGAAGAAGGATTAGATTCAGCTCTTAATCCCAAGAATCCTAGGAAAAATTAGTTCCCAACAAGGGTTAGGTACCTATGTGAGTCGATAGAGAAAAGAAAGGGAATAAAAGGGTATTCGGCCAAGACACTTACCTTTTCTCAAACCGTTTAATGAAAAAACCAAGAGAATCCACCCTTGTTGCCATTTGGCCAAAACAAGACAAGAGGAAAACTTGGAGGTTTCAGCACAAAGTATGGTGAAGAGAAGAGAAGATTCGGCAATGAGCTTGAGAGAAAGACAAGATGAGTGTGGTGATTTCGGCTTTAAAGTTTCAGAAAGAAAAGAGGGAGATGAGGGTGATGGAAATTTAGGCTAGGTATTTGAGAGAAAAGAAAGAAAAAAAACAACAAATGAGTCTAGGGGCATTCAGCTATACTAAAACTCCCTAAAACCGATAGCCCCCTTGCCCACAATCCACTATTCAGCCAACTCTTCCAAGGGAGCCCGATACACTTCAAACTCCTCAATTCCTCTTATCTACATCCTTATTTGAAATCCAATCTCTTAATCCTCATCCATCATGAGAGTCCCACCTGAGCACTCCTCTTCTTACCTGTGGCGTGAAAAAGGGTAAGCAGGAGTGCAATTCCTACAACTCGAACACAGGTTCTCCCTTACTGTATGTGGCGTCACTCTCCCTCTAACACCCTAGTGGCGCCTCCTTGCCATTTTACTAGTGTAGTTCTTGTGTCTCCCTTCCCAATTAAAATTTCTTAACCCCTCTCTTCACCTAGCTCCCTCCTCTTAAACACTAAAAGAAATTTCTAGCCTTAAGTCAGACCTATCCCGGGGTTATGACTAGACCCTAGAACATGTCAAGCAATCATAGCATACATATTTCTTCAAGCACGCACATGGGAAAAATAATTAAATTGCAAACAACCCCTAATTCAGGATGTTACACCATGTGTGACACACGATCAGCCCCATAGGTGTGTTGATAGGCCGTGTCCCTTGCATAAAATTTACGAAAATTCAGTTCGTCACACCGGCCAGCACATGGGCATATGACTAGGCCGTGTGCCCCTAAGTGTTTGTTGACATCATAAACAGAATACCAAGGTTTTCATACACGGGTGAGGGCACGAGCGTGTCTTGGCCGTGTGAGGGAATGTACCGTAGACACTGTGCCAGGTCATGTGAAAACCCCTAGAGGTTCGAAATGAAAAATAAAATCCACAAGGGTTAGGAACATCAGCGTCTGTGACTACACGGCCTGCCCACACAGGTGTGTTCCATTCGACACGGGTGTGTGGCCCTGTTTTAAGTAAAAAATTTCTATGTGTGCGAAAGTTTCCGGTTTAGTCCTGAACCATTCTGTATATATGTTTAGGGTTTCTTAGACCCATAATAGGGACATTATGAATATGAATGAAAAAGTTTTAAGTTAAAACGAAATTTTATGGCCCAATGTTATATGTTTGAGAAAGTTAAGTTTGGTAATGCCTCGTATCCGATTCTGGCGTTGAATACGGGTAAGGGGTGTTACACCTCCACCTCCAGCAAGTTTTAAAAAGCCTAGATATCAAATCTACTCAGCCTCTCGAATGGATTCGCAATTTACAAGTTTCAATTGTGAAGGATTCAGTAGACTAGCTGCTTCGATGGCAGGCTCTAGTGGTTCTAAAGTGGTGAGCAATGTTGATCTAAAGATCATTTAGTTAAGGATTGTCCATCTAAAAATGAAGCGAACACAGAATAGTGTAATAGCCTGTTTTCAGTGGTGTCAAAAATAGTCGCTTCGAACCAAAAATCCAATGACCAGGTCCGTATTAATTATCATTTATTTCGTATGAGTAAATTAAAATTTGATGTTGAGTTTTAACATGGTGAATTTTAGTTAATTGAATAAGTAGTTAGATTTAAGTGGTTGTCGCAAAAGTCAAGTGGTTTTGGCAAATAAGGTATCGAGACTTCATTTCTAAAACCGACTTTATGAATATTTTTATTAATTATTTACATAGATATTATTTTGTTATATCAAGGTTCGGTTCAAAAATTTTATTGTTTGGTTAGTTAATTAATAAAAAATGACTAAATTGTAAAAGATGTAAAACTTAGCCGCTTTTTAATTGTAATGATGGAATAGCTTAATTAACATAAGATGAAGGATTTAAATGGTAAATACACCATTTTTATATTGTGGGACGGTAGGTAAGTAAATTTTATACTTTAAATTTTAATGTTAAATTAATAATAAAGTAAATAAAACATAAAAAATTAAAAGGTCATCTTCCCAAACAAATTCTTCCACAAAATTTGAAACAAGGAAACTCCATTGTTGAAGCTTGGAGGTTCGACCATTGTTTTATCTTGCATGTAAGTCCGTTTTGAGTTCGTTTCTTGTAATTTTTATGTTTTTGAGATCATTACAACTAGGTCTAGCTAACTCGTACCTTCATTTTTGAAACTGTTAGAGATTTTGAATTTTGCCATTAATGAATCTTGGCTATTCTTGATGTTAAATGATGAATTTGTAGTCTTGGTTGTTGTTTAAGACTATTTTGTGAAGTGATTTTAGTTAGTTTTTAATTGAAGGACTAATTTGATAAAATGTTAAAATTGATATGGAATTTTTGTGAATTTTTAATAAACAAGGACTATCCTAGTATAGGAATAAATTCGGCTAGCATGTTAAAATTGGAGTCTCAGGTTTAGGAACTAAATTGTGAGAAATGTAAGAGTTCGGGAAAAATGTGTAAATAATGAAAACTTAAGGGTCATATGCATAAAAGTGAGTTGGAATGTGTATTTGAATTTGATAATATTGAATTTAATTATTATATATCGAGATTTGATTTGTACGGAGGATAATCGAGGAAACGAAAAAATTACGGAATAGTCCCTATGAGTCTACCGTTGGAATTTATTAGGTAAGTTCATAGTGTAAGTATATGTATATGAAAATTTATTTATATTTGTATTATTTTTTTTGGATAATTGTATTTAATGAGAAATTTCATTGTTTATCTATAACCTATTAAATGTTGCGATTGAGTACAAATGGTAAATAAATATTTGAAAGTGATGAATTTTGTGGTTGCAAAAAATTGAAATGAATATAAAGGACTTATGGTATGTGTATGAAAATAAGAACTACCTCTAAATGATTGATTTACCAATATTGTGAATTTAATTATAATGCCCAGTTGAACTTAGTAAACGGTTAGGATACGATTGGCATTGCAATAGGGTTAAAATGCGCGTTTGTACAAGATTACGCTTCGATGCCTCTGATTGCACATTTGTGCCCTTGTCTACACTCCAGTGCCTCTGTTATGCATCCTTGATGCTTTCAGTGTAGTGTAGTTTGTAACATCCGAAATAGGGCCTAAACAGAATAGTGGTTGCGAAACCACAAATTCGAGATAGAAAAGTTTGTTTTGATTAATTTTTATGATTTGCCGATTGATTGGATGCATGTGTTAGAGTATCTATGAATTTCTTATCTAATTTGCTTATTAGGGCTTAATTATAAAAATTGATAAATGAGTAGGGGTCCTTAAATGGTAATGAGACCATTATATTTTCATGGACAAAGATGGACATGCATAGGTAGAAATAAATAAAATTTTAATAAAGGGTATTTTAGTAAAATGTTAAATAAAATAAATTAAATGGGAAAAAGATGGAAAAAGGTTGTCATTTTCTTCCCTAGGCCGAAACTTCAAGGGGGGACTCCATAACTAGGGTTTCCAAACTTCAAAGCTCCATAGTAAGCCAATCCAAGGACCGTTTTTCATGTTCTTTACGTTTTTGGAATCCCGGTAACTTGGTTTATCTTATTCTAGCAATATTTTAATCTAGGGTTCATATTTGGAAAAATACCCATAGGTGAAATATATTTATTTTTATGTTTTATGATAGAATATGAAGGCTGAAATTATGTTAAACAACTTTTGCTAGGTGATTTTATGTGAAAACGAGTAAAACGACAAAATCGGTAAAAATACCTAATGTTCATAAGTACATGTTAAAGTGAGAATTTGATGTTGCCATAGAAGGGAAAAATGTTCAGCACGTCATAAAACATAAGAAAATAGGATGAAATTTAATTTTCGAGCCGAGGGGCAAATTCATAATTTTGTGAAAGTTAGGGGCAAAAATGTAATTTTGGCATAATATGATTTTTGGAATGAATTAAATAGTATAAATATTAAATAAGCTAAATGTGTTATTATAGATCGAGAAGAACGTGGAATCGACCTTGAACGAGGTAAAGGCAAGGTTACGGACTGAATTGCAAATTTTGCCATATTTTGCACCGAGGTAAGTAGTATGTAAATAATTCATTATCTTTATTAATTTTTTTTATATTTCAACATGTTTTATGTATTCTAGCTGATTTTTGAATCATAAATGACTATTGAAGGAATGAAATAAATTATTAAAAAGTGAGATACTTCCCGTTTGAACCTTCGGATTTGGAAGATGTAATTGGTATGTAACTAGGTCACATGAGTTGTACTAAGTGTAGGCCATTACGTGCACTAGAGAGCTAAAAGAAATATACATATATGTAGCTAGGTCACATGTGTAGTACCAAGAGTATGCCATGTGTACAAGAAAGCTATACGTAGCTAGGTCACATGTGTGGTATATTGTAACACCCCAAAACCAGCCTAGAAGTTAGGCCCGAATTCGAAATGTCACATTAAAGGTACAATTCAAAACGGTTTTGCTAATTAAGAAATTAAGGCCAAAAAGCCCAAAATCTAATAGACTTATTAATTAAAGATAAAAAAACCCATTTTATTATTTTAAGCATTTAGTAAACCAAGTTTGAACATAAGAGCTTACTTAGGTTTAATAATTAAATAAACATTTAATCTCAAAACCCAAATTAATCTGAAGTCAAAACGGAGTACAAGGTCTTATTACGTCCACTAAAAATTAAGTAAATAAAACATGTATTTTGAAACGAATAAATGGAAATTCAAGCCTCTTGTAGTGTGGCCATCTCCGAGTCCTTTCCCACATCGAGTCGTCTATTTGAGATTACCTGAAACATTAAATTAAAGGGGTGTGAGTTTCGAAACTCAGTGTACACAACCCTTGGAAAACAAATCACTTATAAATATCCACATTGGGCCTAAGCCCTATCAAAATCGGTGGTCTTGGGCCTTAGCCCACAATAACCTCATATCATATCAGAACGCATCATATACACACAAGATAATGCAAAACCCACCCCAAAATCCATCCGCAACAGACACCATTTCCCTTCAAACCTTATGACTCCTGTAGGGAATTCTAGCTCGACCCACCCCTCCGCTACACACCAAGGGTGGCCTTGTTGCGGTACTACCGAACGTTGCAGCAAAGCTGCTAATCGAATAATGGGCTTAAAGCCTCCTTTAGATCCATACCATACGGCCATGCGATCCTAGATCTATACCATACGGCCCTGCGATCCTGGATCCATACCATACGGCCATGCGATCCTCAAATATTGACACAGAGTCATCAATATATATATGTTAGGCACATAGCCACGGTAAATATGATTGGCACAAAGCCATAATAACAACACAAAGCCTTCGGTATTGGCACAAAGCCCATAATTACGGCACGAAGCCCATATTAATTGGCACACAGCCCTCGGTAACATTATCGGTGCAGTATGGCTGCTCGGTGGCTAAATGCCTGCGGTGGATCCATACCATATGGCCATGCGATCCTAGATCCATACCATACGGCCATGCGATCCTCAAATCTTCCTCTGTACCATAATTACCATCCATATGCATCCTGAACAGAATATCATAGGATGCATCAAACACAAAAGTAACATCCATAAACTCATATTCGTCACATAAGGGTATTTTCGTCATTTTACTACCCAGGGGTATTTTCCTAATTCTACCCTACAAGAGTATTTTGGTAATTTCATAAGTCAGGGGTATATCAGTAATTTTACAAATTGGGGGTATTTTGGTAATTTTACAAATTGAGGGTATTTTGGTAAATTCACAAATTAGGGGTATTTCGATAATTTCGTAAACCGGGGTATTTTGGTAATTTCATAAATCAGGGGTACTTCAGTAATTTCACAAATCGGAGGTACTTCGGTAATTTTATAAATTGGGGGTATTTCAGTAATTTCACAAATCAGGGGTATTCGGTAATTTTACAAATCGAGGGTATTCGATAATTTTACAAATCGAGTATTTCGATAATTTTACAAATCGGGGGTATTTCGGTAATTTTACAAATCTAGGGTCTTTTAGTAATTTCGCAAAATAGGGACATTTCAGTAATTTTACAAACTGGGGGTATTTTGGTAATTTTGCAAATCAAGAGTATTTCGATAATTTCACAAATCGGGGTATTTTGGTAATTTAACAAATCGGGGGTATTCGGTCCCTTTCGGGTTTTAGCTATGAACTTTGGCCCATCAACAAGTCCTCGTGGCTAAAGTGAACAGACACTACGCACCAGGTAGGATTCCAGAAAAGAGGAGGTGGGCGACTTGGGCCGCTTATGTACCAAGCTCTCCCTAGATCCAATCCTAGACATGCGTATGCCCGTTGCCACACCCTAACCCAGCGACTTGTTCATAGGCATGTTTAATTAGATCAAGTCTTATGAAATTTAAGAGTTGTTTAAACTAGGCCTAAGGTTGATAAACCCTAACATACATGTCTACGTCCCCATGAGCCCATCAAGCCTATATCACACCCTAACAGCCCATTAGGCCCAAATCTCATCATATGGCCTATTAGGCCTAAAACAAATCCAATTCATGTATCATGCATGACTAATTCAATTCGTATAACCAACCAAACAATTTCATCAATTCTTAGCCTTAGGGCCCACCGGGCCCATTTAGCCAATTTTGGCTTTTCGGCATTGCCGATATCGTGTGTGTAGTGTTTGTACACACCTGGTAACCACGCGCGCTGCAAACCCCTTAGTCACAAACCTACAATCGACATCACCTAACGATTAATCATAACTTAATATACACTTATCAGAAACTGAAACCTCACCATAACCTTACCGTGTACCTGACGTTCTAGTAGCCCTTCCTTCGCTACTATTGGCGATTATCCTCTAGGTCTACACCCAAATGCCCACGAAGGTATATTAACTCTCCTCATAGAATGCTCTATATATAGTTAGCTTCTCACCTTCCTTCTTTGTATCTTTCTGATATGGGATCCCTCCGTTAGCAGAGTTTAAATCCAACTCAAACTCTTCTCGCCCAATTCGCAAAATAAATACTCCCTTGCTTGTCATGAGATTCGAACCCAAGATCCTTTGCACCCTTAATGACGCCTTCCACTAGACCACTCACTTTCTTGCGTCTAAAATCATGCGCAACTAAATATAACCCTATGGTAAAATTCTAGAGTCCATTTAAAAAGAAATCCAAAATGCAAGAGCCAAGACTTGAACCTTGGACCTCCTTCCTTCCTTGTGGCGTCACCCTATTGTCTCCTATGTGGCGTCACTTTGCCACTACACCACACACTCCACTTGTCATTTTTCTCCACATTTTATTCTTAAAGCCTACTACTAACTCTCAGGGCTTTATTCACCTAAAATCAAAATTTTCCTAATGCCAAAGTTTGAACCTGGGACTTCATAGAAGCCCCCTAACCTTCCAAAATCACTCACCTAATAGGTCCAAGTTGCACTAATTTCGTTCTCTTATTCTTAAAAATTTTAAACACCCCCGTGCCCAAGGCCCAATGGACCCAATTATTCTAGGCCCAATTTCGGGATGTTACAAATCTACCATCCTTAAAGAAATTTCATCCTCAAAATTTCCAACCAACTACTAAACGCACTACTCAAGTCACACCACTATGCTTTCGCTGCGCACTCTAATTTAAGAATTTTATGAAGTTAGTACTTAGTTCCACTTGTTTAGGGCACATGTCTTATGTAAGTAACAACAATTTCTTAGAGTTATTCCATGGTAGAGAATCCACTACAGGCTTAAGTTTCCTACGGGATTTAGTCTCTAAAAGCCTATTTTTAAGTAGCCCATTTTCTATACAGTTCAATAATTCAAACAATAACAGAAAAACTTACTTGGCTCGACGCCGAGTGCTCGATGAACCACACTTCAAGAATCCTGCCAACACTTCTAAACAAAACCCAAAATCTAAGGCCCATTTCACAGCCCGTGCTTTGCAACCGAGGCTCTGATACCACTGGATGTAACACCCCAACCCGGCATAGAAGTTAGGCCCAAATTTGGTATGTCACATTAGAGGCACAATTCAAAACGATTTTGCTAATTAAGAAATTAAGGCCCAAAAGCCCAAAATCTAATAGACTTATTAATTAAAGATAAAAAAACCTATTTTATTATTTTAAGCATTTAGTAAACCAAGTTTGAACATAAGAGCTTACTTAGGTTTAATAATTAAATAAACATTTAATCTCAAAACCCAAATTAAATCTGAAGTCAAAAAGGAGTACAAGGTCTTATTACGTCCACAGAAAATTAAGTAAAAAAACATGTATTTTGAAATGAATAAATGGAAATTCAAGCCTCTTGTAGTGTGGCCATCTCCGAGTCCTCTCCCACGTCGAGTCATCTATTCAAGATTACCTGAAACATTAAATTAAAGGGGTGTGAGTTTCGAAACTCAGTGTGCACAACCCTTGGAAAACAAATCACTTATAAATATCCACGTTGGGCCTAAGCCCTATCAAAATCGGTGGTCTTGGGTCTTAGCCCATAATAACCTCATATCATATCATAACGCATCATATACATACAAGATAATGCAAAACCCACCCCAAAATCTATCAGCTACACACACCATTTCCCTTCCAACTTTATGACTCTTGTGGGGAATTCTAGCTCGACCCACCCTTCCGCTACACACCAAGGGTAGCCCGGTTGCTGTACTATTGAACGTTGCAGCAAAGCTGCTAATCAAATATTGGGCTTAAAGCCTCCTTTGGATCCATACCATACGGCCATGTGATCCTGGATCCGTACCATATGGCCATGCGATCCTCAAATATTGATACAGAGTCGTCAATATATATATGTTAGGCACATAGCCACGGTAAATATGATTGGGACAAAGCCATAATAACAGCACAAAGCCTTCGGTATTGGCACAAAGCCCATAATTATGGAACGAAGCCCATATTAATGGCACACAGCCCTCGGTAACAATATCGGTGCAGCATGGCTGCTCGGTGGCTAAAAGCCTGCGGTGGATCCATACCATACGGCCATGCGATCCTGGATCCATATGATACGGCCATGCGATCCTCAAATCTTTCTCTGTACCATAATTCCCACCCATATGCAACCTAAGCAGAATATCATATGAATGCATCAAACACAAAAGTAACATCCACAAACTCATATTCGTCACATAGGGGTATTTTCGTCATTTCACTACATAGGGGTATTTTCGTAATTCTACCCTACAGGGGTATTTTGGTAATTTCATAAATCAGGGGTATTTTAGTAATTTTACAAATTGGGGGTATTTTGGTAATTTCATAAGTCGGGGGTATTTTGGTAATTTCACAAATTAGGGGTATTTCGATAATTTCGTAAACTGGAGTATTTTGGTAATTTCGTAAATCAAGGGTACTTCGGTAATTTCACAAATCGGGGGTACTTCGGTAATTTCATAAATTGGGGGTATTTTAGTAATTTCACAAATCGGGGGTATTTTGGTAATTTTACAAATTAGGGTATTTCGATAATTTCACAAATCAATGGTATTTTGATAGTTTTACAAATCGAGGGTATTTCGATAATTTTGCAAAACAAGGACATTTCGATAATTTTACCAACTGGGGGTATTTTGGTAATTTTGTAAATCAAGGGTATTTCGATAATTTCACAAATCGAGGGTATTTTGGTAATTTCACAAATCGGGGGTATTTTGGTAATTTTACAAATTGGGGGTATTTTGGTAATTTCGTAAATTAGGGGGTATTCGGTCCCTTTCGGGTTTTAGCTATGAACTTTGGCCCATCAACAAGTCCTCGTGGCTAAAGTGAACAGATGCTACGCACCAGGTAGGATTCCAGAAAAGAGGACGTGGGCCACTTGGGCCGCTTAAGTACCAAGCTCCCATAAATCCAATCCTAGACATGTGTATGCCCGTTGCCACACCCTAACCCAGCGACTTGTTCACAGGCATGTTTAATTAGATTAAGTCTTATGAAATTTAAGAGTTTTTTAAACTAGGCCTAAGGTTGATAAACCCTAACATACATGTCTACGTCCCTATAAGCCCATCAAGCCCATATCATACCCTTACGGCCCATTAGGCCCAAATCTCATCATATGGCCTATTAGGCCCAAAACAAATCCAATTCATGTATCATGCATGACTAATTCAATTCGTATAACCAACCAAACAATTTCATCAATTATTAGCCTCAGGGCCCACCAGGCCCATTCAGCCACTTTCTGCTTTTCGACATTGCCGATATCGTGTGTGTAGTGTTTGTACACACCTGGTAACCACGCGTGCTACAAACCTCTTAGTCACGATCCTACAATCGACATCACCTAACGATTAATCATAACTTAATATACACTTATCAGAAATCGAAACCTCACCGTAACCTTATCGTGTACCTCACGTTCTAGTAGCCCTTCCTTCGCTACTATTGGCGATTATCCTCTAGGTCTGCAACCAAACGCCCACCAAGGTGTATTAACTCTCCTCATAGAATGCTCTATATATAGCTAGCTTCTCACCTTCCTTCTTTGTATCTTTCTGATGTGGGATCCCTCTGTTATCAGAGTTTAAATCTAACTCAAGCTCTTCTTGTCCAATCCGCAAAAATAAATACTCCCTTGCTTGTCATGAGATTCGAAACCAAGCTCCTTTGCACCCTTAATGACGCCTTGCCACTAGACCACTCACTTTCTTGTGTTTAAAATCATGCGCAACTAATTATAACCCTATGGCAAAAATTCTAGAGTCCATTTAAAAAGAAATCCAAAATGCAAGAGCCAAGACTTGAACATTGGACCTCCTTCCTTCCTTATGGCGTCACTCCATTGTCTCCTATGTGGCATCACTTTGCCACTAGACCATACACTCCACTTGTCATTTTTCTCCACATTTTATTCTTAAAGCCTACTACTAACTCTCAAGGTTTTATTCACCTAAAATCAAAATTTTCCTAAAGCCACAGTTTGAACCTGGGACTTCATAGAAGCCCCCTAACCTTCCAAAATCACTCACCTAATAGGTCCAACTTGCACTAATGTCGTTCTCTTATTCTTAAAAATTTTAAACTCTCCCGTGCCCAAGGCCCAATGGGCCCAACTCTTCTAGGCCCAATTTCGGGATGTTACAAATCTACCCTCCTTAAAGAAATTTCGTGCTCAAAATTTCCAACTAACTACTAAACACACCACTCAAGTCACACCACTATGCTTTCGCTGCGCACTCTAATTTAAGAATTTTATGAAATTAGTACTTAGTTCCACTTGTTTAGGGCACATGTCTTATGTAAGTAACAACAATTTCTTAGAGTTATTCCACGGTCGAGAACCCACTACAGGCTTAAGTTTCCTACGGCTTTAGTCTCTAAAAGCCTATTTTAAGTAGCCCATTATCTATACAGTTCAATAATTGAAACAATAACAGAAAAACTTACTAGGCTCGACGCCGAGGGCTCGATGAACCACACATCAAGAATTCTGCCAAAACTTCTAAACAAAACCCAAAATCTAAGGCCCATTTCATAGCCCAAGCTTTGCAACCTAGGCTCTGATACCACTGAATGTAACACCCCAAACTCGGCCTAGAAGTTAGGCCCACATTAGGCCCAAATTTGGAATGTCACATTAGAGGCACAATTCAAAACGGTTTTGCTAATTAAGAAATTAAGGCCCAAAAGCCCAAAATCTAATAGACTTATTAATTAAAGATAAAAAAAACCCATTTTATTATTTTAAGCATTTAGTAAACCAAGTTTGAACATAAGAGCTTACTTAGGTTTAATAATTAAATAAACATTTAATTTCAAAACCCAAATTAAATCCAAAGTCAAAACGGAGTACATGGTCTTATTATGTCCACTGAAAATTAAGTAAATAAAACATGTATTTTGAAACGAATAAATGGAAATTCAAGCCTCTTGTAGGGTGGCCATCTCCGAGTCCTCTCCCACGTCGAGTCATCTATTCGAGATTACCTAAAACATTAAATTAAAGGGGTGTGAGTTTCGAAACTCAGTGTGTACAACCTTGGGAAAACAAATCACTTATAAATATCCGCATTGGGCCTAAGCCCGATCAAAATCGGTGGTCTTGGGCCTTAGCCCACAATAACCTCATATCATATCATAATGCATCATATGCACACAAGATAATGCAAAAACCACCCCAAAATCCATCCAGTACACACACCATTTACCTTCCAACCTTATGACTCCTGTGGGGAATTCTAGCTTGACCCACCCCTCTGCTACACACCAATGGTAGCCCGGTTGCGGTACTACCAAATGTTGCAGCAAAGCTGCTAATCAAATATTGGGCTTAAAGCCTCCTTTGGATCCATACTATACGGCCATGCGAGCCTCAAATATTGACACAGAGTCATCAATATATAAATGTTAGGCACATAGCCACGATAAATATGATTGGCACAAAGGCATAACAACAGCACAAAGCCTTCGGTATTGGCACAAAGCCCATAATTACGGCACGAAGCCCATATTAATGGCACACAGCCCTCGATAACATTATCGGTGCAGCATGGTTGCTCGATGGCTAAAAGCCTACGGTGGATCCATACCATACGGCCATGCGATCCTGGATCCATACCATACAGCCATGCTATCATGAAATCTTCCTCCATACCAAAATTTCCACCCATATGCATCCTAAGCAGAATATCATATGAATGCATCAAACACAAAAGCAACATCCACAAACTCATATTCGTCATATAGGGGTATTTTCGTTATTTCACTACCCAGGGGTATTTTCGTAATTCTACCCTACAGGGGTATTTTGGTAATTTTATAAATTAGGGGTATTTCAGTAATTTTACAAATCAAGGGTATTTTGGTAATTTCGCAAGTCAGGGGTATTTTGGTAATTTTACAAATTAGGGGTATTTCGATAATTTTGTAAACTGGGGTATTTTGGTAATTTCGTAAATTAGGGGTACTTCGGTAATTTTACAAATCAAGGGTACTTTGGTAATTTCATAAATTTGGGGTATTTTAGCAATTTCACAAATTGGGGGTATTTTGATAATTTTACAAATTGGGGTATTTCGATAATTTCACAAATCAGGGGTATTTTGATAATTTTACAAATAGAGGGTATTTTGGTAATTTCACAAAATAGGGACATTTCGTTAATTTCCCAAATCGAGGGTATTTTGGCAATTTCACAAATCAAGGGTGTTTCGATAATTTCACAAATCGGGGGTATTTTGGCAATTTCACAAATCGGGGGTATTTCGTAATTTTATAAATTGGGGGTATTTTGGTAATTTCGTAAATCAGGGGGTATTCGGTCCCTTTCAGGTTTTAGCTATGAACTTTGGCCCATCAACAAGTCCTCGTGGCTAAAGTGAACAGACACTACGCACCAGGTAGGATTCCAAAAAAGAGGAGGTGGGCCACTTGGGCCGCTTAAGTACCAAGCTCTCCCTAGATCCAATCCTAGACATGTGTATGCCCATTACCACACTCTAACCCAGCGACTTGTTCACAGGCATGTTTAATTAGATTAAGTCTTATGAAATTTAAGAGTTGTTTAAACTAGGCCTAAGGTTGATAAACCCTAACATACATGTCTACGTCCCTATAAGCCCATGAAGCCCATATCACACCCTTACGACCCATTATGCCCAAATCTCATCATATGGCCTATTAGGCCCAAAATAAATCCAATTCATGTATCATGCATGACTAATTCAATTCGTATAACCAACCAAACAATTTCATCAATTCTTAGCCTCAGGGCCCATCGGGCCCATTTAGCCACTTTCGGCTTTTCGGCATTGCCGATATCATGTGTGTAGTGTTTGTACACACCTGGTAACCACACGCTGCTGCAAACCCCTTAGTCACGAACCTACAATCGACATCACCTAACGATTAATCATAACTTAATATACACTTATCGGAATCAAAACCTCACCGTAACCTTACCGTGTACCTCACGTTCTAGTAGCCCTTCCTTCCCTACTATTGGCGATTATCCTCTAAGTCTGCACCCAAATGCCCACCAAGGTATATCAACTCTCCTCATAGAATGCTCTATATATAATATCTAGCTTCTCACCTTCCTTCTTTGTATCTTTTCGATGTGGGATCCCTCCGTTAGCAGAGTTTAAATCCAACTCAAACTCTTCTCGTCCAATCCGTAAAATAAATACTCCCTTACTTGTCATGAGATTCAAACCCAAGTTCCTTTGCACCCTTAATGATGCCTTGCCACTAGAACACTCACTTTCTTGTGTCTAAAATCATGCGCAACTAAATATAACCCTATGGCAAAATTCTAGAGTCCATTTAAAAAGAAATCCAAAATGCAAGAGCCAAGACTTGAACCTTGGACCTCCTTCCTTCCTTTTGGCGTCACCCCATTGTCTCCTATGTGACGTCACTTTGCCACTACACCACAAACTCCACTTGTCATTTTTCTCCACATTTTATTCATAAAGCCTACAACTAACTCTCAGGTTTTTATTCACCTAAAATCAAAATTTTCCTAAAGCCAAAGTTTGAATCGGGGACTTCATAGAAGCCACCTAACCTTCCTAAATCACTCACCTAATAGGTCCAAGTTGCACTAATGTCGTTCTCTTATTCTTAAAAATTTTAAACGCTCCCATGCCCAAGGCCCAATGGGCCCAATTCTTCTAGGCCCAAGTTCGAGATGTTACATATATAGTGTGAGCCACTATGTGTACAAGAGAGCTACGAGAAGGCTAGGTCGTATGAGTGGTGCTAGGTGAAGGCCACTATATGTACAAGGGAGCCAGAATAATTAGTACAATCGAATTAGGTCAAATGAGTGGGACCGAGTGAAGGCCACTATATGTACAAGAGAGCTTTGACTTCAAAGGTGGGCTGTGTGCGAAACCACTGCGTATTCGTTATTATTCCAAAGCGTTCAACGGGAAAGTCGACTAACTGAAATTATGTGAGACTTTGTAATGATAAGTATATGTATATGCATGTCTAACATATGAGCAATATGCTCGATATGTAATCAGAAATTGGAAAGATTGTTATAGGTAAGTAATGAATACAACTAAAGTAAGAGAGAGCAAAAATTTACAATAAAACTGTTTTGGACAGCAGCAGTGATGTGAATTTGAAAAATCACCAAAATGGTAGAAAATAAATTATAAGTTGTATGAGATATTGATTTAAATATTATTGAGCCTGTTTTCATATAAAAGAAACATAGAAAGAAAAGGATTTGTATATTTTGAGATATTTAAATTTTTGTGAGACTAGTTCAAAATGATTATGTGATCACCTATTCTGCCTTGGAAAAATTATTAAAAATTGTACAAAACTAATTATGGGATATAATTTATATGACTAAAATCATGAATGAGTCTAGTTTCAAATTAACTAAACAATAAGGTCATATGAATTCTGTACGAAGACAAAATTGATTCGTCATGAAGAGAGGTCAGAATAGTAGAACAGTGAAATAGGGAAAAATTTAATGAATAAACTGTACTAATTGGAAAGACCAAAAATTCTAAAAATTTTATGGTAAGAAGATAAATGAGTCTAATTTTAGGGAAAATTTATGTATCTTAATTTGGAGTTTCTTAGCTCCAGATAAAAATAATTTAGTGACTGTGACTCAAATAGACAGCTTGCTCCGAACTTGAATAAATAGTGAATTTGAATGTAGATATGTTTGTGTTATTTTGTAAACATGTTAAATCCATTATTTATTATTTATATACTTACTTATTAAGCTATATGTTTACTCTCTTTTATATGTTTACTCTCTTTTCTTTTCCTTTTCCTATGGTGTCATCAAGCTAGCTCGGGATTTGGTGATCGTAGGAGATCCATCCACACTATCTGCATTTTTTTGGTATTTTGAAAACAATACGTTGGGAATTATGGCATTTATAGAAGGCTTAATCGTTTTGTTACTTGTAGTAACGAATTGGGCTAAAATACTGGCCTTTAAAAATTTGATGGTTCATTTTGCTTATAGGTATTGATAATGTTCAATATTAATAAAGTTATATGTTTATGATAATGCTTGAATTGGTCGAATGAGAGTGTGATGACTATGTATGGAAAAGTTTTAATTTATATGGATTTTACATTTTAAATTTTTTACAATTGCTTGAATCATGTCCAGTAATGCCTCGTACCTTGTTCCGGCGATGGAACCGGGTGAGGGGTGTTACATAGTTTCCCGAGTATCGGAGTCAAGTTACTATAGTTCATTGGGCTAAGTATTAATTGATCTAATCTTATTTATTGGTTAAATTATATGGTATAATTATATTGCTACTAAGCAATAAATGTTACAATGATATGTTTGTTTATAAATGTTGTTGGTTACATTAAGAAACTGTGGTTGATATAATTGTTTAAGCATATTTGGAAGATGTCATTTAGTTATATATAAGTATAAGTTATTTTATTGAATGCTTCGATACTAACGTTAAGTGACGTTTGTAACAATTGTCAGGGTATAGGTATGAAAGCTCTTTTACTGTTAAATTTATAAGTTAAGGTAAGATGATATTGAATTCATGAATCATATGGAGATGTTAAGTGTTGAAACTGAATATTTGATATGTAACAGCCAGAACTTGGGCTTAGTTGGAACAATGGTTTCGGGACCACAAATCCGACTAGGAAAAATTTATTTTTGTTATATTTTTATGGTCTACAAGTTCACGGAATGATTTTGTAAAAATTTCGTTCGAAAATTTCGACGTTTGGACACTCAATTTAGTCAAAAGGACTAAATTGTAAAAAGTGCAAAAGTTGAGTTCTACATGTTAGAGGTGTCCAATTGTTATGAAACTTTAAATTGGAGGTCCTTTAATGGTAATTATACCATTGCTTAATTTTTTGGACAAAAATGGACATGAAATAGGTGAAATAGAATATTCTTAAGTTAGGGGCATTTTGGTCATTTAGTAATTAAAATGAATTAAAAAAATTTAAAAGCCAATTTTTGTCCATCTTCAACTCCATGGCCAAATTTCACAAGGGGAAACATGGCTAGGGTTTTTCAAGCTTCCAAGCTCGATTGTAAGTCCGTTCTAGCCCCATTTTTAATGCTTTTTACATTTTTGAAATCCCCGTAACAAGATCTATCTATTTCTACCACTAATTTAGATATGGTTAAAGTCTAGGGTTTTGACCCATGATGAATATGTGTGTATTTTTGTGTTTAATGGTATAAAATGCATGTTTATGGTTAGAGAAACAACTTTTACTAAGTGATTTTCGGTGAAAATGCCTAAAAGGACTAATTTGTAAAAGTTATAAAATGTGTCATAAAAGTATATTTTAACGGAAAATTGTGGGCAGTTATAGTTATGAAAATGGTTCGGCTAGGCTTAAAGTATAAAGAAATTGAATGAAAATTATTTTACGAGCCTAGGGACAAAATTATAAATATGTGAAACTTTAGGGGCAAAAACATAATTTTCCATAATATGATTTTTGGGTCAGATTGAATAATGTGACTAATAAATAAGTTAAATGTGATATTATAAAGCAAGGAAAACGAGGTTTGGAGCTAGAACGAGGGAAAAATGATAATTTGACGAATAAGTCCTTTTCACTGGTTGTGCTACCGAGGTAAGTTTGTATGTAAATAATACATCGTTTTTATTTATGTTTTAGTATTTTGTTATATTATATGAGATGTGGTTGAATATGGAGTAATTATTTGATGTAAATTATGAATTGTGATTGATTATGGATAAATTGTTAAAATGTTAAAAAGTGAGAATTTACTATTGAACCTTCAGAATAGAAAAGATATGAATGAGGTAGCTAGGTCACATGTGTGGTACTAAGTGTAGGCCACAATGTGTATAAGAGAGCTGCGAGATGGTTTTAGGTCACGTGTGTAGTTCTAAGTGCAGGCTACTACGTGTACCAGACGGATAGGTCGCACGTGAAGTACTAAGTGCAGGCTACTATGCGTACCCGATAGCTTCGATCACATGTGAGGTACTAAATGTAGGCCACTATGTGTAAGTGATAGTTTTGGACACATGTGTAATACTAAGTGTAGGCTACTAGGTGCACCAGATAGCTTTGGCTACAAGGGTGGTACTATGTGCAGGCCACTGTGTATCTGTTATTATTTCGATGAGTTCAATAGGAAATTGACTAAGTGAAAATACACGTGACCATGTAACGACTAAGTGTAATTGAATATGATTATGTGATGAATAAGTGCAGGTATAAATGTGAAAATTTATGAACAATGTGCTCGATATTTGATCGAACCTTCGGTAAGATGAAATGAAGTAAGTGAAATTATGAAAGAGTAAATTTAGCAACAAAAGAGTTTTAGACAGTAGCAGTTGTGTGAATTTGAAAAATCACCAAAAATGGTGGAAATCGAATTAGAGGTTTAATAAGATATTAAATTAAATCTGAATGAGTATATTTTCAAATACAAGAAACATTTTAAACAAAATAATTTAATATTCTTTGATATTTGAATTTTTGTGAGACAGGGTTAGAATGATGTTAGAATCCCCTGTTCTGAATTTTGAAAATCACTAAAAATTGTATAAAAATAATTATGGGTTATAATTTATATTATTAAAATCCTTAATGATCCTAGTTTCAAAATAAACAAACGGTAACATTATCCAAATCCCATACGAAGAGATAATTAATTTTTAGTGAAGAGGGGTCGAATCTCAAACATCAGAACAGGGGTGATTTTAAAGAATAAACTGTACTTATTGGCTGAGGCAAAAATTATGAAAATTTTATGGTAAGAAGATATGTGAGTATAGTTTCATAAAATATTTTTGTAACTTAATTTGGAGTTCCGTAACTCAAGATATAAATAATTTAGTTACTGTGACTTGAGTAGATAGCTTGAGATGAACATGAATAAATAGTTGAACTATATGCAATTATGATTGTATTATCTTCAGAACATATTCTGAAGATTTATAAAAGCCTGGTAATAAATCACTTATTATTTACATGCGTACTTATTAAGCTATAATGCTTACCCCCTTCCTTTCCTTTTTCTTGTAATGTCACAGATGCTAGCTCGAGTTGGAGGTCATCGGAGATTCTATCACACTAACAAGTTATTGATTGGTATTTCATCAACGATCTTCAATTATTTTTAAGTCTATGGCATGTATGGGGACTTGATTATGTGTATATGTTATTATGAGTTGGCCTAGAATTTTGGCCTATGCTATTTGATGGTTATTGTTGTATAAGGCCACTTAGTATGGCCAATATTCGTTATGTTATAAGTCTATGATGATGCATTTCAAGGATGTGTATGCTTTCATGTGAATGGTTAAGAGTGTGTGTGTGATAATGCATGATGAATGTGGTTTGTATATGGTATGTGGATGTCTTAGTGTGGATGTTTGAATGCTTAATAATACCATGTTGTATGATGATAAATTTCTATAAATGTATAAGTGTTTTGGGGTGGCAAAGGGCTTGGTAAATAACCTTTATTGTAGCCACACGGGCAGCCACACGGCCATGTGCCTAGGGTGTCTGAGGTCAGCACTTGTTTTTTCAGAAAATCAAAATGGCACACGGGCGTGTATCTCAGCTGTGTGAAGGACATGACCTTAGACACTGGCGTGTGCCCCTATTTTTCAAGAAATTTTTCAGTGCTTTCAAAAGTTCTCGGTTTAGTCTCGGACCACTTCCAAGGTATGTATTGGACCTTGTAGGACCTATTTAGGGACTCAAAGATAAAAAAGTTTGAAAAGTTTCAATTTTGATGAAATTTTATGACTCGGTTTAATACGTTTACAAGTGTATGTGTTCCAGTAATGCCTCGTACACTATTCCGATGTCGAATACAGGTAAGAAGTGTTACATGATATTTATATGTTTAAAACTGTTTGTAACAATGTTGAAAACATGGGAAAGTTTATAGTTATATGTGTGTAATGCACGCCTTGTAAATGAAAAATTAGTGTCGGAGTTATGTGTTTAAAAGAAATGGAATTAGAATGTGAATTGATGTAACAACCCGATTTTAGTCAAATTAGAGAAGTGGTTTTGGGACCACAAAATTGAGGTCAAAATAATTATTTTATTATTATATTAATACTTACAGTATGATATAATGATTGTGTGAAAGTTTCGTTTAGAAATTTTATCATTTGAATGCTTAATTTGATAAAAAGGACTGAATAGCGTAAAGTGCAAAAGTGGTGTTCTAATAGTTAAAGGTGTCAAATAGCTATAGAACCTTAAAGTAAAGGTCCTTATGTGGTAAATATATCATTGTTAATGTTAGTGGATTTTTATGGACATGCATTAAGTGTTTTTAATAGTTTATAATAAAGGTTAATTAAGTAATTTATAAATTAAGGTTAAAACAAATGAAATAAAAAAAAGTACCATCTTTTCCTCTTCATGTTTCAACTGAAACTAGGGAAAGGAAACACCATTTTTCATCTCCTTCATTCGGCCATGCTATTCTTGCTCAATTAGGTATGGTTTTTGCCCCATTTTTAATGACTTCTATGTTTTTGAGATCGTTGCAGTTTAGTCTAGCTAGCCCAGGGACTATTTTGCAAAATTTTTAAAGGTATTGTTAAAGGTTTAGGGTTTTTCCATTAATGAATTTATGTGTATTTTGATTTTAATGGTAGAAAATGCATGGTGGTTGTTAGATAAACAACATTTGTTAAGTGATTATTAGCAAAATGTTTAATTAGGGATTAAATTGTGAAATGTGTAATTTTTGTGGTTAAATTGTGAACTTAATGAAAAATATGGGCTACTATGGACCTAATTGGAATTTGGTTATTATGGGTTTTGGTTGAATTACATGACTTGATGATTTTATGAAATAAGGACTAAATTGTAAAAATGTTGAAATGTTAGGGGCAAAAATATAAAATTACTTTAATGTGTGTTTTGGATTAAATTGAATAGAGAGATTGTTAAATAAGTGAATTTTGATTACAATTAGATCATGAAAGGTGAAATACGGATTTAGATCGGGGAAATAATAAGGTTTCGGATTAATCGACTTAATTCACCATTTTTACATTCGAGGTAAGTTTGTATGTAATAAGTATTGCTATATTTGTGTTTTAAATGCTTTAATATTACATAAATTGTGAAAAAGATATTGCGGACCTATTCAATGAAGATTCGACATTACAAATCCCGGTTGAACCTTGGGAATAGATTATGATACAAATGACATGTCATTAGGGGTTATTATTATTTTGGGTGCTGGTCCGTACGTCCTACCAGTGGCTAAGTTATCCATCTTGTGTTGCGGATTCTCGTCAGCTTGTGTGAGCAGCACTGTGTAGTTACGTCATGACCGTCAACTTGTGTGAGCAGATCCGTTGATAGCTCGAGAGTGAGCATTATTGAGATATGATATTGAGATAGCTTCACCTATATATATATATATGGCAATTTAGGGTGCGAGATTCTCGAGTATCCTGTATTATTCTAAATGGTTGAACGGGTATATCGAAGATATAAAATTGTGAGAAATAGATACATATCAATACAGGTATGTTTGAAAACTATATATGTATCGAACATATGGAAGAAATGAGTTCATGGTTAAATAGGTGATTTGAATACATTTAATATTGTGATTAAATATTTTATAGTATGTTATATGCATATTTTGAATGATAATTAAATGGTGAGTTTTGCTTATTATTTTCATACGGGCTTACTAAGCTTTATAACTTACTTTGTTTAATTTTTATGTGTTTTATAGTGAAATCAAAGCTAGCTCAGATTTGGAGATCGTCAGAGACTTCGTCAGACTATCCTACTATCTCTTGGGTACTTTTGAGCTTAAGTGTTTTAAGTATATGGCATGTATAGGAGTTTGGTCATTTTGGTATATGGGTTGGTAATGACTTTGGTCATTTGAATTGGTTTGTAAGTGTCTAAATTATGGTTTTTTTTGGTTGAGTTAGATGAATGCCTATATATGCTATGTTTTGGTGCCAAATAGGTTCGTTTAGGTGTGTGCAAGTTTGAGTGGTAAATTGGCTTGTTAAATAGCCTATCTTTGTCCACACGGGTAGAGACACAGGTGTATGTCTTAGCCGTGTGTGACACACGGTTAGGTTACATGGCCATGTATCCCCTAGTGTTGAATTAAAAATCAAGTCAGTATGTTCCACACAGTTTAGCACATGGACATGTGACTTGGCCGTGTGGCATAGGTCAATATACCCTACAAGTTTGGCACGGCCTGGCACACGGCATGTGTGGCCTTTTCTTAGGGCACACAGATGTGTGTGTTGGCCGTGTGACCCAAGTCAAAGAGTTACATTGGGTCAAACACGAGCTAAGACAGGACCATGTAATCCCATTTCGAATGTCCACATGGCCTATGACACAGGTGTGTCTTTGGCTATGTGAGACACATGGCCGGGCCACACGGATGTGTGTCCCCTGAAATTTTAAAAATTTTCTAAGTGTTGTAAAAGTTTCCTAAGTTACTGGTTTAGTCTCGAACCACCTCGAATGCATGTTTTAGGTCGTGTATGTTTATACTAGGGGCGATATGTATGTTGTTGAATGATGATTATTTGGAAATTAAAAATGTATGTGAAATTAATGTTTAATTATTGAATATGTTTGATAATGCTCCTTAACCCTATCTTGTAGTTGAATACGGGTGAGGGGTGTTATATTTATTAGTATTAGAGCTACAGTTTAGTCGATTCTCGGGCTAACGTAGCATATGTGAGAGTCTAGCTATACATGCCATATATAACCTGTGATAGTGTGATATCTCCTGACAGTTTTAAATCGTGTTTTCATATAGTAAATAGATCCCAGTCGAGTTGTAGCTGATGATGTTGAAAGTAATACCCCAACCTCCGTTCACAGAGTAGCGTAATTAGAGTTGAAACCTGTATGGGGTAGCCAAGGAGGAGAGGCTAAAGAAGCCTTCTTCCAGATGATGAATGAGTGGTTTACGAAGTTTGTTCGAACAAATCCGGCTGCTCAGCAACCTCCACCCCCACCTAATACCCAACTGGTTCCCGTAGCTCCTCAAGGTGTGGAACTTTTAAGATTGAATAAGCTACCAATTAATAAGATCTGGAAATATAGGTCCGAAGAGTTCAGAGCTACTATTGATGATGATTCGGATAGAGCCGAGTTTTGGCTTGAAAATACTATTCGTATATTTGATGGACTTTCTTGCACACTAGCTAAGTGTTTAAAATGTGTCGTATCACTTTTGAGGGTCAATGCGTATCAATGGTGGAACACTTTGGTATCCGTGGTACCGAGAATAAGAGTTACCTGGGAATTCTTTCTAGCTGGATTTAAAAAGAAATACATCAGTCAACAGTTTATTGATCAGAAGTGCAAAGAGTTTCTTGCACTAAAATAGGGCCGTATGTCTGTGACTGAATACGAGCGAGAGTTTGTTAGTGTAACAGCCCAAACCCGACCCAAACGTTAGGACCGAATATGGGTCGATACGGAGAAAAACTTTTTGAAACCCATTTTAAAATCCAATTTAGGTTTTGTTGAAAACTTCTCGTTTTTGGTTATCTTGCTGAAATCATACTTAGATTAAACTCGGAAATTTAATTGAAGTCAAGTTATTATACCAATTTTGAATGTGTCCGCTGACACGATAAAACATTTTCGTGTTGATTTAGGAAAACATGTGATTTTAATTTAATTTTAATAATGTAGCTTTAAACAAGTATCCGACATATGAGTAATAACAAAAATAAAGTTTATGGAGGCCTTATCACAACCCAAATAAAAACAAACCAATAATAAAATAAAATAACTAAGTTAAAGTTCATTTAATTCAAGTCCACTGCATGGCCACCTCGAGTCCCTCCGGCTCCATATCCGCGATCTATGTATCACCTGAAAAATAATAAGGAGAAGGTGAGTCACCAAGACTCAGTATGTAACCCTTTCCCGTTTTAAAACATTTTCATACACAACACATAACCATTAATATGCAGAATATTAAATACCCATCCTAGCCATCCAAATGCCACTGTCTACCCCGTTGTGGTACCAAACCACTGGTGGTGCCAAACCACTGGTGACATATAGTCACAATGTGTTACCAAAACACTTGGTGTCCAAGACACGGATCAATTGATGGGGCCAACCCATCGTGTGATACCAAATCACCGCGACGATCCCATATCTCAAGTGGGGCCAACCCACTGTGGTGTTAACCACGTGGATAAGTCGCTATGAGGTGCCAAACCTCCGGAGGTACCAAACCTCTGGTGACCGTAGTCACGGTGTGTTACCAAAACACTTGGTGCCCGCTTACACGATTAACACTTCCCTCCACTCATAAATCCCACATCAATCACATATGTATATGTTTCATGTCATCACATACTTAAATCTCATGTATCAATGCATCATGCTTCCCAAAAGCATCAAATAACAAATTCATATTAACAGGAACTTACCTGAATCACCATCTATACCGATGTGGTATATTATCCAATGCTACATAAAATTAAGATAGCATTCACAACAATCAGCATATTTAACAAGTTATATGTGTGTATGTACACACCTGTCACCACTGGATAGTCTAAATCCCGAAAAGAAGAGTCGACCACCCTAGATCCCTCTGTACCTATTTGCTTTTGGATACTAATCACAACACCCGTTTCCCGAATCACTTGATTGGTCACGATTGAAACTTAGTTTGACGATCTCCAAAATCTCGAAGCACCTAGACAGATTTAATTCAACAAAAGATTAGCACCCTTATCGTCAATTGCCGAACCAACTACTTACCCTTATCAAAGCCGACAAGAGAGGGAGAGAACATGGGCATTCGGCCAAATATACTTACCAAAAGGGATTAAAAGAAAGCCTCCCCCCTTGTACAATATTCGGCCTAGGTGTTCTAAAAAAAAAAAAAAAGAAAGAAATTCGACACCTTGATAGGGATCAAATTCGGCTATGATGGATTAAATAAGGCTGGACTTTTAGTAAGAAAAAGAAGAAGAAAGGTAAAGGAAGTAGATGATTCGGCTAATGTGGGTAAAAGTAGAGAAGGAAGAATTTTGGAGAAAAGAGGAGTGGGGAGTTTCGGCCAAAAGACTTTTATGAAGAAAGAAATTAAAGGAAGAATGAGAGGGAGGGTAATCGGTTTTGAAAAAGAAAAGAAAAAGAGGTGCTAAAAGGAAAAAGGCTAGCCGAAATTGCCAAGTAAAATGGCTAAGAAGAATTCGGCATACTCCCTTCACCAAGACTCCATGCCGTCCACTCCACTCCAACAAGGAGTTCAACTTTAATCAACCTCCTTGAATCACTCCAAGCCACTCACTCAAATTAATTCAAACTAATTTGAATTTAATTCCTAATAATCTTTTATTAATCCATACAATATCTCTTTTACCCTCTATTATCCTTAGAACCAAAATTAAGTCCCTTTTTAAAAGCTCATATTATCTTTTAATAATAAAAAAAAAAGAGTTTAAAGGGAGGAAGACTCTCCCATATGTGCCGTCCAACATAATGCCAAAAAAGAGGAGAATTGTGACTCGAACCAAGGTTCTCCCTTGTTCCTGATGGCGTCAATTGTAGCTCCCAAGTGGCCCTCCCTTTGCCACTTATTCTAGGCTCATTTTATGTCAAATGTTCCCTTATTTATTCTTATAATCCCTAACTCCTAAGGCTATCCACCCTTAAAGCTCATAAATAATATTTTCTACTCTTTCGAGCCAACTCAAGGTCTTTAATTAAATCTTATCAAGCCATAATTAATATCTCAGCCATTCCACACATAAACAAAATAATACAAATACTAATAACCCCATATTTAGGATGTTACAGTTAGACTCAGTAAGTATACTTGAGAATGTGTTTCAACTGAGGCCATTATGTGTAAAAGATTCGAAGATGGGTTGAATGAGGATATTAGATTGCTAGTCGGGATTCTAGAATTGAAAGAATTCGTGGTACTAGTTGGCAGAGCCTGTAAAGCCAAAGAACTTGGCAAAGAAAAGAGAAAAATGGATTTCGAGGCTAGCGATTTGAGAAAAAGATCGATGAATAAGCCATATCAATCTTCACCAAAGAAATCAAGAGATTTGTATACTTGTTCGGATGCTTCAATCGGGTATCCAAACAGAGATCGTGGGAAACAATACTCAAGTCCTAAGACTCAAGTTACATCAGTATCAAGTATTGGTAGTGTGAGAAACAATAAACCCGAGTATCAACAGTGTGGTCAATGACATTTTAGAGATTGTTGGATGAATAATAATAAAGCTTGTTTTAGATATGGTTTGGATGAACACTTTATTCGTGATTGTCCTCAATTATCCGGGAAAGATAATCTTCAGACTTCAAGGTCGATTAATATAGTTGCCAGGAGTAGACCACCTCGAGGTGTTGGAAATGTGATTAGTAGTAAAGATGTGAAAAAAGATTCAACTGTGAGATCTGAGGTTAGGGCACCACCAGAGCTTACGCTATTCGAACTCGCGAAGAGGCGTCGTCACCAAATGTTATCACCAGTACATTTTCTCTCTATGACACTAATGTAATTGCCTTGATTGATCTGGGATCGACTCATTCATAGATTTGTAAGAATTTAGTGTTTAGTAAGATTTTTCCTGTTAAGTCTATTGAATTTCTGATTAAAGTATCGAACCCCTTAGGCAAGTATGTCTTAGTTGATAGAGTTTGCAAGAATTGCCTTTTAACGATTCGGGGTTACAATTTTTTGGCAAATTTGATGTTATTACTATTTGATGAATTTGATGTAATTCTAAGTATGGATTGGTTGACACTGCATGATGCTGTTGTGAATTGTAGACGAAAGACTATTGAAATGAAATGTCAGAATAGTGAAATCCTTTGAATTGAATCTGATGAGTCGTGTAACAACCCGATTTTGGGGCTAGTCAGAATAGTGATTTTGAAACCACTAATTCGAGGCTAGAGAAATTAGTTTTAATAATTTTATATGTGTTATATCATGATTATATGGGTGTATGAAAATTTTGGTGCATTAATTTTGGTGATTGCATGTTTAATTGCGAAAAAGGACTAAATCACATAAAGTGTGAAAGTTTCATTTTAAAAGCTAGAGGTGTCTAATATCTATGGAATATTAAATTGGAGGTCCTTAAAGTGCAATTAGGCCATTAGGGAAGTGATGGTCGGCCATATGGGACAAATTAGAGTCATGGTTAAGGGTTAGGTGAGTTGATGACTTAATTGAATAAAATAAGAGAGAAATAAGAAAGCTATCATCTTTTCCTATTCCCATTTCTTCTTCCATCAATTTTTACACTCAAAAAGGGCCTTGGAGAGCTTGAAATTTTAGCAACTTATTCCAATTGCTAGTAAGTGATTTTTTGAGGTCTTTCTTGATAATATTTGTACTTTTGGAACCTCTAAAGCTTAAGCTAGCTAAAGAGGGACTATTTTGCAAAATAATTGAAAGTTTACAGTTTTTCCATGTGAGCATTTATGTTGTTTGCTACATTTTTATGGAAGAAAATGAGTCTTAGTTGTTAAATAAACAACTTTTGTGAAAGATGTTACCATGAAAACACCTAAAATGACCTATTTGTAAAGGTTGCAAATTGAGTAGTAAATGCATGAAATGATGGGTATTGTGAATTGTTATAAGACTAATAAATGTTCAACAAGGCTTGGTTAATGAGAAAATTTGATGAAAAATTATTTACAAGCCTAGGGGCAAAATCATAATTTTGCCAAAGTATAAGGGCAAACATGTCATTTTTGCCAAAATAGAGATTTTGAAGTGTCATGATTTATGTAGTGATGAAATGAGTAAATTTTATTATTATAGATCAAGAAGAACGCGGAAACAACCTTGACCAAAGGAAAGGCAAGGTTTCGGACTAAGCCGCAAATTAACATATTTTGCACCGATGTAAGTTTATGTGTAAATGATACACTCTTATTACATATGTTTTTAACTATTGATGCATTGTATGGATGAAAATGCTTATTGGTGAGATTCGTTGAAAATGCTAGAAATTGTGTAATTCTTGAATGAACCTCAAAATAGAAATGTGAGTACGGATAAATATCCATAAATAGGTAATTATTGGTGGGTTGTGTGTGATACCACCTTATTATTTATCAACGATGGGCTATGTGTGATACCATCGTATTTATTAATACTTTCGTGGGCTATGTGTGATACCACTGTAATTATCATTGTTAGTGGGCTATGTGCGATACCACCCTATTATTGATTAATGGTGGGCTGTGTGCGAAACCACCGGGTATCTTGTACCATTACGAAGGGTTCATTCGAAAGACTTATTTAAGTAAATATTTCATGTGGCTTTGTGGTGATAACTGTAGGGTAAAAGTGCAAGTAATTGTGGGCAATGTTTATGATATGTGTTTGGGATATGGTAAGACTTGAAATGAGTAAGCATGATTATGAGGATATGAATCATTATTACATAGCATGTAATGTTTGACTGATTATTATTATTGTATGATGCTTATTTTTTACATATAGACTTACTAAGCTTAAAGCTTACTCCCTTCTCCTTTCCCTTGTTTTAGAGTGTCAAAGAGCCATCTCAAGATACGAAGATAATCAGAAGATCATCCACACTATCTGCACATCTTAGTACAGTTAGACTTAGCATTTTGAGTGTGGCATGTATAGAGACTAGGCTTAGTAAATGTCATTTTGTTTTGGCCAAACGTGTTGGCTCATTCAAAGATGAACACTTTTGTATAAGGCCATAGTTGGTGGCTCTTTCTTATTAGTCTATGAAAAGATGCGGTTATCCATGATTGTGCAAGTTGCATGATTGGTTCACTTAGTTTATTTATGCATGAATGGATTGAAGGTTTAATATGCTTTATGGTTGTATGAGTTGGGGTGATAGAAAGAGCTTGGCAAATATCCTTATTCTTATCCACACGCGTAGATACACGGGCGTGTGTCTAGGCCGTGTGTGACACATGGTCAGCCTCATGGGCGTGTGGTTAGGCTGTGTGTCCCCTTGCATATAACACCCCAAACCCGGCCTAAAAGTTAGGCCCAAATCTGGCGTGTCATAAAAAAAAACTCGTTTGAAAATTTCGGCCTCTTTGTTCAAACCCAATACAACTAAAGCAATTCTGTCTACGTGAAAACATAATCATCTTTAATAAACCTTTTCAGTTGCGAAAGCATATTTGAAATAAATGATTTGTGAAAACTAGAGTCGTAACAACATTTTTGAAACATTTCGAAAACGTAGATAAAATTCAAGTAATTTGATAAATCACAAATCAAGGAATTGAACTTTAAATCCGTGACTTTTGAAAATGTCGTTAATAAATTGAAAGAAAGTTCGAGTTAAATCATATTTGTAAAAGTTTATCTTGAAATCCATTTGTTAATCAATTTCAAAAAAACTTTTATTTACATCTTTAGAAATATTCTCGTTTAAAACAATTTAAGTAAAATAATAAGTAAACCAACCATAAAGCAAATAATAAAATAGTTCAGAGGCCTTATTACAACTTAAACCAAAATAATAAAATAACGGGAATAGAAATTCAAAATTTAATAACACTATTTCTGAAGAATGGCCTCCACCGAGTCATCCATGGCCCAAGTCCACCTCACGGAGCATTACCTACAGGGTTAAGAAAGTAGGGGGTGAGTTACTTAGAACTCAGTGTGTAATCCACTCACCATTGTTCACTGGGCCAAAATCCATAAAGCAAATATTTGGGCCTAAGCCCATTTACAAATGTAACAATATAACAAATATAAAATGCATGTGATATGCAATTCCCAACCAAGCCTAAATTTCCATCCGCTACACACCACCCGTACCAACCAACACACCTGTGGGGATCAAGTCAACCCACTCCGCCTGTAACATCCTGAAAAGGGCCTATGCATTTTGGCCAAATTGTATGAAAAGACATGTTTTATATGTTTTGAATAAATTCTGAATATTTTTTTGGAAACCTGAGAATGTATGGAAATGTTACGTTAAAAATAGGAAAGTGACCATTTTTGGAAACCTAAGTAAATTAGGAAAGTGAACATTTTGGAAACCTAAGCTGAAAGAGGAAGGTAAACATTTTGGAAACTAAGCTAAAAGAGGAAAGTAAACATTTTGGAAGCTAAGCTAAAAGAGGAAACTAAACAATTTGGAAACCTGGGAAATGTCAAGTTATAGAGCCGCGCGAAAATTTTTGGAAACTTAAAAATGACCCCGAAATGTCAAATTTTAAAGTTCAAAGGGGAACTTAGGGCCAGGTGACCCTAAAATAAAAAGCACGTGAAATTTGACCCAAAAACAGACTTGGAAAAGTGGCCTAAAGATGCCACTTAAGGCCTCAGGAAATGGCCCACATGCAAGGATGTTGGGCATGAGTTCGAGTCACATAAGAAGCAAATAAAAGAAGTTTTATTTTGCTTCCATAAGAAGAGAGTTGGACGGCATAAAGGATCTTGAAAGGGGAGTTTTAATTCCTTTGGAATTTTCAGCTAATTAGGAGATTTGATGGAATTTAAAATTTGATAAAATTAAAATTTATCACATAGGAAGAGTTGGCCGATTGAGGGACTCTAAGGCTAGTAGTTTCGGCCAAAGAGGGAAAGTAAAGGGCCATTCTTCATTATTTTCTCTTCAAGGGAAACCCCTGCCGAAAATACTCTAGCAAATTAGCATCAATCTTTTCTCCTCTCTTTAGTCGAATTCTCTCTGTCAAAACTCTCTCCTTCTCTTTTCTTTTCTTTTCTTTTCTTCTACTATCCCTTCACAAAAGCCAAAACTTTGTGATCCATAAAAGTGCCATAGCCGAATAGTATAAAGGATCATCTGGGATTTGAAAACGAGGTAAGTACATCTATGTACATTCGGCCAAAAAGGTCTCTTCCATACTTGAATGATAGATCAGATCTAACATGTGATTTCGTAGGAACCTAAACTAAAAGATCAACTTCAGGATTTGAGAACTCCAAGGTAAGTGTGTTCATATATTCGGCCAAGGCCAATCTTAAGTATTTAGACCAAAAGTGATAAAAAATTAATCGATTCAAGGATTTAGGTTTTGGCCGAATACAAGGAAGAGAAAAGTGAAGTTTTCGGGATTTAAAATCCATAAGGTAAACACCTAAAAGTATTCGGCCAAGGCTTGTATGATTACATAGATCGGTTCTTTAATTATTAAAAAGCTGAAAACTAACCCATATTGAGATTCAAGGTTGGCCGAATATCAGGTGAAGGAAAACCAAGTTTTGGATTTGAATAAACATCAAATCGGCATCAAAGGTAAGTCTTTTACAAATCCTACTAGGATTTGGATATCATAACCAAATAGAATTTATGCTAAGTAATAAATGATAAATCAAATGTAGGGACTAAGGATCTAAACATTAGATCTAGCTTTCCGGAATCTCAAGGAATCGCTAAAAAAATCAGGTGTGTATCCCACACTAATCCTAATAGATTTATGGCTTAATTATGTGATATATATATTAATATGAAAGTGTAAGAATGTGGCTAAAGTACCATATTATGGTACAAAGTACTCAGGTACGTTTTCCTACTCCTACTAGGATTTCGAAATATGTTATATTGAACATGTGAAAAGTGATGTGAAAGTGAAATTAAATATGATATGCATGATATGTATAATTTGGGGCATTCGGTTACTTGAGAAAGGGGAAGTGAATGTGATGACTTCGGTCTCACTAAGTGAAACGTGATGACTTCGGTCTCACTAAGAATATTTGATGACTTCGGTCTCACTAAGTGAATGTGGTAACTTCGGTTACATTATCTAAATGTGGTGTCTCATGACACAAATATCAGTGGCTATGCCACAATATCTTAAGTGGGCGATGAGCATGTCGATTGCGCAAAGGATCGCCTTCGATGGTGTGTAGCGGATGGAGGGTTGACTTAGTAGTCCCACGGTGTGCGTGTGTTAGTACGGTGGAGTGTAGCGGATGGCATATAGGTTTGGGTTGGGTTTGCATCATTATCTTGAATTTTTTATATGAATATGATATGTATTATGTGCCTATTTCTATTATGTTTTGGTGTTGGTTACACCTTGAGTCTATCGACTCACCCCATTGTGGGAATATGTTTGGTGATGAGCGAATGGACCAGGACTAAGAAAACTTGTGGTGGCCATGTTCACTTTGAAGTTTAATTTAATTTGAATCTTTATTTTATTTTAAGTCTTGTACAATTTTATTTTGGGTTTCGCTTTTATGTAATAAGGCCATCGTGATTTATTTTTATTTCTACTTTAATTACTATGTTATGAATTTAAGGCTTTATAAAGAATAAGCCCATTTAATTTAGAATAAGTTTAAACATTTTGTCACCCAAACAAATGGGTTTTGTGATGTAAAATAAATTTGTTTTCAACTCGAGCCCAACCCACAACAAATTATCTTTCAAAATACACGCTTATCAAAGTATTCGAATGAATTTGAACCGTTACTTGAGGAACATACGGATCCGGTCCATTCTCATGGGTAAAGTGGGTGTTTCAATTTGATATCGAGCCAGCTTTTAAACTCTCTACTGTGGCCTAAGGCCCAAAACGTTTTTCAACCAAGCCCAAAAGAGTTTTATGGAAATATTTCTGAAAATGGACAGGTATGATGACATGGTACCCAAGTATCCGACCCACAGACCATCAGGTAAGTACCTCTATCTATCTGTGTGATTATGTGAATTATAGAAGGGTAGAAAAGGAATGGAACGTAGAATAGCATGATAGGAACTTGAACCCTAAGATTAGTGTACTCAAACACAAATACATAAGACTTAATACACTAAACAAACCTATGGCTAAGTCAGACAAGTTAGGGTGTGGCAACCATGGTACGCATGTCTAGGATTGGATCCTGAAGAGCTTGGTATTTAAGCGGTCCTAGTGACTCACCTCCCTTCAGAGAATCCTACAGTGCGTAGCTTCGGTTCACCCTAACCCGAGGACTTAGTGGGTGTGGCAACCCTTATACGCATGTCTAGGAATGGTTTCAGTGGGAGCCTGGTACTTAAGCGGTCTCGTGACTCACCTCCTCTCCACTCGAATCTCGCTGTGCGCAACTTTGGTTCACCCCGACCAAGAAGGCTCGGTTATAGGCTAAACCCAAGAACTAAAACCCGAAAGGGAACTAGCCATTTTTCGGAACCTTAATATTAAAATTCTTAAATCATTTTTTCCTTAATTCACGAAAACTATTTCTTATACACAATTTTTTTCAAAAATTTCTGACTTATAAAATTACAAAAATACCCCTAGTGGTAAAATTACAAAAATACCCTTGGTTTATAAAATGCCCAACTACTCAACAGTTTTGCCAATATATCATTATCTCATAAATGTTCAAAAAACCCTAATTTACAAACTATCAAAAAAAAATAAAATATATACCTTGATTTATGGAAAATTACAAAATTAACCCTAACTTACTAAAAATTACCAAAATGACCCTAACTTCCAAAATTTTTGCAACTTCATCGTTTTGGAAAATAAATTTCTCAAAAAGAACCCTAAAAATTTTGAAACTTCTGAAATATCCCCGATTTATAAAAATTTTACAATTTACCCCAGTTTGTGGGAAAATTTCCAAAATACCCCCAAGGTCCAAAAATTTTCGAAATACCCTCAGATTTTAAAAAAATTTTCCAAAATACCCCGGGAACTTAAAAATACCAAAATACTTTGCGACAAAATCACCAAGGAACCTTATTTTGACAAATTACGAAAATACCCCTGTAGGATAAAATTATAGAAATACCCCCCAGGTAGTGGAAAAACAGCAACAAATGAAAACCACAATGTTTCTCTGAATGAACTAAGGTTCATAATTGTTTGATGGATGTATGAATGAATGAAAAGACTGTGTGCATGTATGAATACGAAAGAACCACTCCTAAATTCCTTTTCATAAAATTTCTTCGCGGGTAATCAAGTGAAACAAAAGTACTAATTCATAAAAACTTTTTAATCAGATCTCAACGTTAGAAATGAGTTCTAGAGGACGCGATCGTCAAGGACGCAGAGAGAAGAATGATCGTGTCGAACCCGTTAGATCGGTCAAGGGTCTGACAATGAGTTACCACCGCCACCACCACCCCCACCGTTAATGTCGAAGCGACAAGCTCAGACGGGGATGATCTTTGTGTCGCAGGCTATGTTGCGAGTTTTGGAAATAGTGGTTGGTGCAGGTGGAAATACGGGAGCTTGGAAATCTGTACCCGAGCGACTCTGAGCCAACGGGGCCGAGGTATTTCGTGGAGTGTCCGGTGTGGCACCCAGTACAGCTGAGTATTGGTTGGAAGCAACTGAGCGTATTATGGATGAACTCGACCTGACCCCTGAAGAGAAGTTGAAAGGGATGGTGGTACTGTTACGTGATGAAGTGTACCAATAGTGGTTAACTGTCCGGGATGGTGCCACGGCTGAAGATCTGACCTGGGAGTATGCTAAGGAGGCATATCAGAAAAAGTATGTCAGCACATGCTATATTGATGAGTAGAGGAAAGCTTTTCTTGGACTAGTTCAAGGAACAAGCCGTAGCGACATATGAGGCTGAATTTACGAGGTTAAGCCGATATGCTCAAGAGTAGTCGAATCGAACATGAACGCCAGTGTCGCTTTGAGGACGAATTAAGGGATGATCTAAGATTATTGATAGCTCCACATCAGGAATGGGAGTTCTCCGCGTTGGTTGAAAAGGCTAAGATAGCTGAGGGAATCAAGGATTCGACTAGGTAGAACTCTGACAGGAATAGACCCAAGAGGGGTTATGGATCATCGGAAATGTCGTAAAAGGCCCGAATCGAGGGTCGAAGGGTCGCAAGTTGGTACCGAGGCGATGTCGTCCTTGTGAGCATTGTGGAAAGAAGCATTTAGGTGAGTGTTGGAAAAAGACGGGAGGATGTTTTAAGTGTGGGTTCAAGGACCATACGCTCAAAGACTGTCCAAAGATATCAGATGACAAACGACCAACCTTTCGTAATGTTAATCAGTTTGGTAGGGAAGACAATGACCTCAACGAGGTCGAGGTTCGAATAATGAGGTAATGGTGCCGGCAGAGGACGTGGCGAGAGGTGTCATGCTATCTTGAGGCAAAGGCGGTAGGGTTTGGTTTATACTGTTCACCGCAGAGAGGATGGAGACGCGCCGGACATCATAACCGGTACGTTCCTCATTCATGGCAAACCCTATTATGCTTTAATTGATGTGGGCTTGACCCATTCTTATGTTGCCTGTAGTGTAGTTGAAACACTAGGCCTAGACTCTGAACTTTCTGATAAGGAGATGACGGTAGTAAGCCCATTAGGCCAAACTATAGTGGTAAATAAGATCTTTCGGAATGTATCCCTAAAAATTCAGGGAGTGAACTTTCGGGCTGACCTAATGGAATTACCCTTCGGGGAATTTGACCTTATACTTGGTATGGATTGGTTAGTAGAACACCGAGCCGTGTTGGATTGCGCGGCTAAATGAATGGAACTAAGGACCCTTGAGGATGAGGTGGTCATTATGGTAGGAGAAAGAAGAAACTAATTGACTAATGTAGTTTCGGTGCTTAAGGCTGAAAGGATGGTTCGTAAAGGGTGCGAGGTGTTCTTAGCCTTTGTAAGTGCGTTGAATGGAAAGGAAGAAGGTGTCAAAAGAGTCAGAACGGTAAGGGACTTTGAGGATGTGTTTTCGAAGGAATTACCAGGAATACCCCTAGATAGAGAAGTTGAATTTGGAATAGACTTACTACCAGGAACAACACCTGTGTCAATCGCTCCATACCAAATGGCGCCAAAGGAGTTAGTAGAGCTCAAAGCTCAAATCCAAGAATTATTGGATCGTGGGTTTATTCGACCCAGTGTGTCTCCGTGGGGAGCACCGGTCCTGTTAGTGAAGAAGAAGGACGGAACTATGCGTATGTGCATAGACTATCGTCAATTGAATAAGCTGACCATCAAGAACAAGTATCCCTTGCCTAGGGTTGATGACTTGTTCGACCAGCTGAAGGGAGCGGCAGTGTTTTCAAAGATCGACTTAAGGTCAGGATATCACCAGTTAAAAGTAAAGGAGGTGGATATCCATAAGACAACTTTTAGAACAAGATACGACCATTTTGAGTTTGTGGTAATGCCATTTGGGTTGACCAACGCCCCAGCCGCATTCATGGATATGATGAACCAAGTGTTTCAACCTTATTTAGATAGGTTCGTGGTAGTGTTCATCGATGATATTTTGGTATACTCTAAGTCTGAAGTGGAGCATGATGATCATCTTCGGATTGTGTTGCAAGTATTAAGGGAGAAGAAGCTTTATGCCAAATTCAGCAAGTGTGAATTTTGGCTTAGGGAAGTTGCTTTCTTAGGACACGTGGTGTCTGCCGAGGGAATAAGGGTGGATCCTAAGAAAATCAAAGCTGTGTTGGATTGGAAACCACCTAAGTCAGTGGCGGAGATTCGTAGTTTCTTAGGATTGGCAGGCTATTACAGAAGGTTCGTGGAAGGATTTTCATCAATAGCCGCGCCATTAACAAAATTGTTGAGGAAGGAAGTACCCTTTGTGTGGACGGACAAGCAGTAGGAGAGTTTTGAAAAACTTAAGAAGGTATTAACGGAAGCTCCAGTGTTGATTCAGCCTGAGGCAGGAAAGGATTTTATGGTGTACTGTAACGCTTCACATACGGGGTTAGGATGTCTTCTTATGCATGATGGAAAAGTAGTCGCTTACGCGTCTCGACAGTTAAGGCCGCATGAGGTGAACTACCCAACTCATGACTTGGAATTGGCAGTAGTGGTCTTCGCTCTCAAGGTGTGGAGGCATTATCTTTATGGAGAAAGGTCAGTGATTTACACAGACCACAAAAGTCTCAAGTACCTGTTGACTCAGAAGGAGTTAAACTTGAGGCAACAAAGGTGGGTGGAATTACTGAAAGACTATGACTGTTCGATAGAATATCACCTGGGCAAGGCGAATGTAGTAGCGGATGCCTTAAGTAGGAAGGTTGTGTCGGACCTAAGAGCAATGTTCACCCATCTAAGCTTGTATGAGGATGGAAGCCTGTTGGCTGAGTTGCAAGTCAAGCCAACGTGGTTGAAGGAGGTGAAAGAGGGACAGTTGGTTGATGAGGATTTAAGTGTTAAGTTACAAAAAGCACAGAACGGAGATTTGGAGGACTATGAGGTTAATGATGAAGGAGTATTGTGCTATAAAGGAAAAGTTTGTATGCCGAGGGACAAGGAGTTAAGATAGAGGATTCTTTGGGAAGCACATAGTAGCCCTTATGCTATGCATCCCAGAGGCATTAAGTTGTACAGAGATTTAAGAGAACAATTTTGGTGGCTTGATCTTAAACGAGAAGTTACAAAATTCGTGGAAAAATGTCTGACGTGTCAGCAAGTTAAGGCTGAACACCAAGTTCCATCAGGATTGCTTCAACCAATCCAGATTCCGTAGTGGAAGTGGGAAAGAATTACCATGGACTTTGTTAGTGGGCTTCCCCTTACGCCTACTAAGAAGGACTCGGTATAGGTGATAGTGGACCGGTTGACTAAATCCGCGCACTTTATCCTGGTAGGAGTTGATTATTCTTTTCCGAAATTAGCTAAGTTATATGTGGCAGAAATTGTGAGGCTACACGGAGTGCCGGTGTCAATTATTTCAGATAGAGACCCAAGATTCACGTCTTGATTTTGGAGGGCACTTCACCATGCTTTAGGCACCAAGTTGGATTTCACTACGACTTTTCATCCACAATCAGACGGGTAGTCTGAACGGGTAATACAAGTGTTGGAGGATATGTTGAGAGGATGTGTGATGGATTTCAGAAGAAGTTGGGAGGAGTATTTGCCTTTAGCAGAGTTCGCCTACAACAACAGTTATCAGGCTAGCATTCAAATGGCACCATATGAAGCATTCTACGGATGGAAGTGTCGTACTTCTACTTGTTGGACTGAGTTAGGAGAACGTCGAGTTTTGGGACCAGAGATGGTGGCAGAGACGGAAGAGAAGGTTGAGATAATTCGAGCACGATTAAAGGAAGCCTCTGATAGGCAGAAGTCTTATGCCGACCTCAAGTGGAAGGAAATAGAGTTTGAAGTGGGAGACCAAGTGTTTCTAAAAGTCTCACCATGGAAGAAGGTGATGAGGTTTGGTCGGAAAGGGAAGTTAAGCCCAAGGTTTATAGGGCCCTATCAGGTACTAAAGCGAGTGGGACTAATGGCATACCAGCTAGAGTTGCCACCCGAGTTGCAGCAGATGCACAACGTGTTCCATGTGTCCATGCTACATCGCTACCGATCGGATCCCTCTCACGTAGTACCAGTTGAAGAAGTGGAGCTAAGGCCAGACTTAACCTACAAGGAAGAGCCGATTCGGATTTTGGAACATGACGTGAAAGTTGTGCGAAGAAAATCGATTCCTCTAGTCAAAGTGTTATGGCGCAATCATGGATCGGAGGAAGCTTCGTGGGAATCAGAGGAGGCAATGCGACAGCAATACCCTCAATTGTTTAGTTAGGAAAATTTCGAGGACGAAATTATTTTAAGGAGGGTAGAACTGTAACATCCTGAAAAGGGCCTATGCATTTTGGCCAAATTGTATGAAAATACATGTTTTATATGTTTTGAATAAATTCTGAATATTTTTTTGGAAACCTGAGAATGTATGGAAATGTTACGTTAAAAATAGGAAAGTGACCATTTTTGGAAACCTAAGTAAATTAGGAAAGTGAACATTTTGGAAACCTAATTTGAAGAGGAAGGTAAACATTTTGGAAACTAAGCTAAAAGAGGAAAGTAAACATTTTGGAAACTAAGCCAAAAGAGGAAGGTAAACATTTTGGAAACTAAGCTAAAAGAGGAAACTAAACATTTTGGAAACACGAAATGTCAAGTTCTGAACAGTCGAAAATTTTGGAAATTTAAAATGACCCCAAATGTCAAATTTTAAAGTTCAAAGGGAACTTAGGGCAGGTGACCCTAAAATAAAAAGCACGTGAAATTTGACCCAAAACGGACTTGGAAAAGTGGCTCAAGATGCCACTTAAGGCTCGTGAAATGGCCCACATGCAAGTGTGTTGGGCACGAGTTTGAGTCACATAAGAAGCAAATAAAAGAAGTTTTATTTTGCTTCCATAAGAAGAGAGTTGACGACACAAAGGATCTTGAAAGGGAGTTTTAATTCCTTTGGAATTTTCGCTAATTAGGAGATTTGATGGAATTTAATATTTGATAAAATTAAAATTTATCACATAGGAAGAGTTGGCGATTAAGGGACTCTAAGGCTAGTAGTTTCGCCAAAGAGGGAAAGTAAAGGGCCATTCTTCATTCTTTTCTCTTCAAGGGAAACCCACATGAAAATACTCTAGCAAATTAGCATCAATCTTTTCTCCTCTCTTTAGCCGAATTCTCTCTGTCAAAACTCTTCCTTCTCTTTTCTTTTCTTTTCTTTTATTCTACTATCCCTTCACAAAAGCCAAAACTTTATGATCCATAAAAGTGCCATAGCCGAATAGTATAAAGGATCATCCGGGATTTGAAAACGAGGTAAGTACATCTATGTACATTCGGCCAAAAAGGTCTCTTCAATACTTGAATGATAGATCAGATCTAACATGTGATTTCGGCAGGAACCTAAACTAAAAGATCAATTTTGGGATTTGAGAACTCCAAGGTAAGTGTGTTCATATATTCAGCCAAGGCCAATCTTATGTATTTAGATCAAAAGTGATCAAAAATTAATCGATTCAAGGATTTAGGTTTTGGCCGAATACAAGGAAGAGAAAATTAAAGTTTTTGGGATTTAAAATCCATAATGTAAACACCAAAAAGTATTCGGCCAAGGCTTGTATGATTACATAGATCGGTTCTTTAATTATTAAAATGCCGAAAACTAACCCATATTGAGATTCAGGGTTGGCCGAATATCAGGTGAAGGAAAACCAAGTTTTCGGGATTTGAATAAACATCAAATCGGCATCAAAGGTAAGTCTTTTTACAAATCCTACTAGGATTTGGATATCATAGCCAAATAGAATTTATGCTAAGAAATAAATGATAAATCAAATGTAGGGACTAAGGATCTAAACATTAGATCTAGCTTTCCGGAATCTCAAGGAATCGCTAAAACAAATCAGGTGTGCATCCCACACTAATCCTAATAGATTTATGGCTTAATTATGTGATATATATATTAATATGAAAGTGTAAGAATGTGGCTAAAGTACCATATTATGGTACAAAGTACTCAGGTACGTTTTCCTACTCCTACTAGGATTTCGAAATATGTTATATTTAACATGTGAAAAGTGAAGTGAAAGTGAAATTAAATATGATATGCATGATATGTATAATTTGGGGCATTCGGGTTATTTGAGAAAGGGGAAGTGAATGTGATGACTTCGGTCTCACTAAGTGAAACGTGATGACTTCGATCTCACTAAGAATATGTGATGACTTTGGTCTCACTAAGTGAATGTGGTAAATTCGGTTACATTATCTAAATGTGGTGTCTCATGACACAAATATCAGGTGGCTATGCCACAATATCTTAAGTGGGCGATGAGCATGTTGACTGCAGCGACTGCCTTCGATGGTGTGTAGCGGATGGAGGGTTGACTTAGTAGTCCCCACGGTGTGCAGGTTGGTACGGGTGGAGTGTAGCGGATGGCATATGGGTTTGGGTTCGGGTTTGCATCATTATCTTGAATTTTTTTTATATGAATATGATATGTATGATGTGCCTATTTCTATTATGTTTTGGTGTTGGTTACACATTGAGTCTATCGACTCACCCCGTTGTGGGAATATGTTTCAGGTGATGAGCAGTAATGGACCGGGACGGAAGAACTTGTGGTGACCATGTTCAGCTTGAAGTTTAATTTAATTTGAATCTTTATTTTATTTTAAGTACTGTACAATTTTATTTTGGGTTTCCTTTTATGTAATAAGGCCATCGTGATTTATTTTTATTTCGCTTTAATTACTATGTTATGAATTTAGGGCTTTATAAAGAATAAGCCCATTTAATTTAAAATAAGTTTAAACATTTTGTCACCTGAAACAAATGGGTTTTGTGATATAAAATAAATTTGTTTTCAACTCGAGCCCAACCCACAACAAATTATCTTTCAAAACACACAGTTCTCAGAGTATTCGAATGAATTTGAACCGGGTTACTTCGAGGAACATACCAGATCCGGTCCATTCTCGTGGGCCGGGTGTGGGGTGTTTCACCACCAACACACCAATAGCAGGCATTAAGCCAATTATAATATTTGTGGCAGAGCCACCGAACTAGATTTTTGGCAATAGGCCATTGTGATAGAGTCACCGAACTAGATTTTTGGCAACAGGCCATTGTGACAGAGTCACCGAACTAGATTTGTGGCAAGAGGCCATTGTGACAGAGTCACCGAACTAGATTTGTGGCAACAGGCCATTCTTCTCTTCGTCAATTATCCCAACCCATGCAGTCATGTATATACATATTTAATGCATAATAATATATTCATAAGGTAAATTTCAACAAAAAGCCCATATTACAAGTTATCAATTTGGCCCATTAGTCAAAATAGAAATTTTGGCCCATTTAACGATCTAGCAGACCTTGGCCCATTTAACACATGAGGCCCTTTTCACAATATTCTCACTTGGCCAATTTATCAAAATAATCATATGGCCCATTTAATGATCTAGCAGACTTTGGCCCATTTAACACATGAGGCCCTTTTCACAATATTCTCACTTGGCCAAATTATCAAAATAATCATATGGCCCATTTAATGATCATGCAAATTTTGGCCTATTAAACATATTTTTGGCCCTCATAACAAAATATATCAGATTGGCCCATAAAGTAATATGTCAATTCAGTTCATTAAGCAATTCCGTATTTCGGCCCATTACGGGCAATTTCGTAATTCGGCCCATAATGGCATTTTCGTAATTCAGCCCATAAGGGCATTTTCGTAATTTTACTCATCAAGGGTAATTCGGTAATCTCGTAACCCAGGGGTATTTCGGTAATTTACCCTCTAAGGGTATTATGGTAATTTCACAACCTAGGATTAACTACTAATTTGGAGCATAAAATTGAAACTGTCCATCTGCATCATATTGACTAAATTGACCATAACTCGAGTTAAAAAACTCGAAATCTAAATCCGTAAATTTTCCTTGAAAGTAGACACATATATCTTTCTCTTATAATTTTTCCAGAATTTTTAGCTTAATCATTTAGTACAGTTTATTCCTGAAAGTTTACCTTGTTTCACTATCCAATGATTCTGATCTCTCTTTCCTTAATCACAAATATCTTACTGTACGCTTTTCATCTACTGCTCCCACTTGTTTCCATCGAAAATAGGTTCATTAAGGAATCCATAATATAAATTATGTCCCATAATTCACTTTGTACAATTTTATATGATTTTTCCAAAATAGAGCATGAATACCTCAAGTCATTCAGAACCAGTCTCACTAAAATTAACATATCTCCCTTTCCTTCTCCGTTTCTTCCATATTAAAGTAGACACAGTAAGCTTTAATCTGATATCTTGCTCACTTTTTAATTCCTTTTATCCAATTTTTCATGAGTTTTCAAATACATGTCACTGTTTCTGACCGAAACTATTTTATTACAAAATACGATTACCACTACGAATATATGCACTCCCGAGTGATCACGGATGCCGGTTATCGGTTTTATTCGATATTTCTACCGAATCACAAAATATGTCATGTAAACTTTCAAAGAGATGTGAGACTTACTCACCATTTCAAACATATATTCGGAAGGGTACGAGATTACACACCTTATTTGGAATCCGTAACACGATATTCTCTGCGGCACCTAAAGATACAATCGGTCAACCATTAATCCAAAAGTCAATTTACCACTTCAACCAATATTTCGATTGATTAAAAATCTATATCACTTACCAACAATCCAAGTCTCTTATTACGAGGGATATATCGAGCGATTAAGTACCTAAAACATATAGTCGATTAATTATCCTTCAATCCTCTTAATACAATAACCAAGGAAGTTATTGAAAAAGACTATGAGAGAGCTTCCTTACCTTTAACAATGAAATCCCCGTTTCACACGATCTTTCTATGGCTAAGGCGATTAAGCGATGTGGTAGAAAATTGGCACTCCTCTATACCACGATTGATCAAAGATTGAATGTAAGTACGGATGAGAAGAAAGGTAGAAAGGAAATGAGAGTTCGGTTTATAAAGAAAATGAAAATGAATATTCGGCTATCAAGAGGAAGATAAACAAGAGATGAAAATCTTGATCAAACAAAAGAGTAAGAAGATGCACCAATGTGCTTGAAGAATTCGGCCAAAGTAAAATGAAAGGAGAAAATATGGTCACCAAGGCTAGGAATTTCGGCACAAAACAAAGGAAAGGATTGAGAGAAAAACACTTGCAAAAGTGACTTTTGGCCTAATCAACGCCAAAAATCCTACCAAAAGACTAAGCAATTTCGACTATCATTATATAGCCCCTAAAACCGTCTACATACATGCTCTAAAGGTTAAAAACTTTGCCAACCGCCCTTTCCATAACCTTTCCCTTGAAATATGCCACATGTTCCCCCTACATTCCCTTTTTCTTTTGATTCCTTTCCCTAACTTCATCCTTGCCTCATTCTTTTAGTCACCTTACCAAAATAATAAAGTCCACCCTTGCCAAAATTACTCCTTGACTGACACAATAAAGAAGGGAAGAAAAAAAAATAAAAGTTAAATTGCACACAAAGTGATTTGAACCTCTTCCCTCAAGGTACCTCACTTGATGCCATAACCTCTTTCCCAATACCTCATTTATGCTAACCATTTATTCATTTATTTCCATATGCTTTAAGGTCACTTACTCCATCTCCTTAAAGTGCTAAAATACCAAAATTTTCCTAAGGCCCAATTAAACCCGAGACTTCATAGAAACCTCGTAACCTTCCAAATTCACTTAACTAACAAGTCCAATTTGCAATAATGTCATTCTCTTATTCTTAGAATTTTAAACATTCTTATGCCCAAGGCCCGTTGGGCCCAACCCTACTAAGCCCAATTTTGGGATGTTACAATGCTAGGTTTGCAAGTCAGTATGCTTAATAGTAAACACACGGGTGGAGACACGGCAGTGTGTCTTAGCCGTGTGGAAGGCACGGCCATGGACATGGGCGTGTGCCCAGGCCGTGTGAAGTCTACACCTGAAATTAGGAATTTAATTCACCACACGGCCGAAGGACACGGGCGTGTGCCTTGGCATTGTGACATTTATGGGGTGATGATGTCAGAAACAAAATGCCAGAGTTTTTGGTACACGGGCGTGTCAAGGCCGTGTGAGGGACACAAACGTGTGTCTGGCCATGTGAAATCCCCTGTAGGTTCGAATTGAAAAATAAATCCACATGTGTGTGGAACACGGGCTTGTGATATGCCACACGGGCGTGTCCCTTCTTCCACACAAGCGTGTGGACTGTTTAGTGAAAATTTCCTAAGTTTTTCTAAAGAACTTCAAAAGAGTTTGATTAATCCCGAACCATTCCTAAAGTGTGTTTGAGCCCTAGTAGGCTTATTTAAGAGGTGTTATGAAAATTTTTAAATTGAGGTGGAAAGTCATGTTTCGGTATAGGATATTTGTTTACGTATATGTCTAGTAATGCCTTGTACCCTGTTTTGACGTTGAATATGGGTAAGGGATGTTACAAGTCAAGTGAGTTGCTTATTGTGATTTCATCTACGTTAGCTTAGAGATCTGTAAGAAAATGTTGCGAAGCTTATCTTGCTTATGTTTTGGATACAAAAGTGTCTGAATCAAAAATTGAATCTGTGCCAGTATCTGTGAGTATCTGGATGTGTTTCTAAAAGAGTTACCGAGGTTACCACCGATCAGGGAGGTTAAGTTTGCTATTGAATTAATACCAGGAACATCACTGATATCTATAGCTCCATATAGAATGGCTCCGACAGAGTTGAAAGAGTTGAAAGCTCAATTGCAAGAGTTAATGGATAGAGGTTTTACACAACCTAGTTTTTTGCCCTGGGGTGCACCATTCTTAAAGAAGAAAGATGGATTGATGAGAATGTGTATTAACTATCATCAACTCAACAAGGTTACAATAAAGAATAAGTATCCTTTGCCGAGAATTGATGATTTGTTTGATCAGCTGAAAGGAGCAACAATATTTTTGAATATTGATCTGTGGTCTGGCTATTATCAATTGAGAGTAAAAGATTCAGATGTGCCAAAAACTACGTTCAGAACAAGGTACGGGCATTATGAATTTCTTGTTATGCCTGTCGGATTAACTAATGCTCATGTCATTTTTATGGATTTGATGAATTGAATTTTTAGACCGTATTTAGACAGATTTGTGGTTGTATTCATTGATGACGTTCTAATCTATTCACGAGATGAGTCTGAGTATGCCGAGCATTTGAGAATTGTGCTGCAAACCTTCAGAGATAAGTAACTATTTACTAAATTTGGTAAATGCTAATTTTGGCTCCAACAAGTCAGATTTTTGAGACATATTGTTTCAACGGAAGGTATACAAGTTGACCCGAGCAAGATTTCTGCAGTTGTTGACTGGAAGCCACCAAGAAATGTGTCTAAAGTCAAAAGCTTTCTGGGATTAGCTGGTTACTATTGACATTTTATTAAAGGATTCTCGATGATTTCTACATCGATGATTATATTTCTATAGAAAGATGTGAAATTCGAGTGGTCCGAGAAATATCAATAGAGTTTTGAACAATTGAAAGCATTGTTAACTGAGGCACCAATTTTACTTCAACCTAAGTCAGGTAAAGAGCTTGTTATTTTCAGCGACGCATCATTGAATGGTTTTGGTTACGTTTTGATGCAAGAGCGTAAAGTGATAGCTTATGCTTCCAGACAGTTGAAACCACATGAAAAGAACTATCTGACGCATAACTTAGAATTGGCCACCATTGTTTTTGCATTGAAAATTTGGCGATATCACTTATACGTGAAAAATGCCATATTTTTACTGATCACAAGAGTTTGAAGTATATAATGACTCAGAAAGATTTGAATTTGTGATAATGAAGATGACTCGAGTTGTTGAATGACTATGAGTTAGAGATTGATTATCATCCAGGGAAAGCAAACGTAGTTGCAGATGCGCTGAGTAGAAAATCATTATTTACTTTGCGAGCGATGAATACTCAGTTATCTTTTCCTGATGATGGTTTGGTTCTAGCAGAGTTAAAAGCTAAACCAATATTTCTTTAGTAAATTTGTGAAGCTTAGAAATGTGATAATAAATTGCAAGCTAGAAGAGTGCAATGTGAGTCAACTACTGATTTAGATTATCAGATCGGATTCGGTGATTTTTTAACGTTCCGAGATAGAATTTGTGTACCAAAGAATCCTAAGCTTATTCAAAAAATTTTACACGAAGCACATAGTGGATGTTTATCTGTTCATCCGGGGAGTACTAAAATGTACAATGATTTGAAATAGTTGTACTGGTGGTTGGGCATGAAACGAGACATTTTAGAGTTTGTGTCGAGATGTTTGGTTTTTCAGCAAGTTAAAGCCAAACATCAGGTGCCTTTAGGATTGCTACATCCTGTGATGATACTAGAGTGGAAATGGGATAGAGTCGATGGATTTCGTATCAGGATTACCCTTATCTCTGAAGAAGAAATATGGTATTTGGGTTGTCATTTATCGACTGATGAAATCTGCACATTTCTTCCAGTATGTATAGACTATTCACTTGATAAATTGGCTGAATTGTACATCTCTGAGATCCTTAGATTGCACGGGGTGCCAGTTTCGATTATTTAGGATAGAAATTCAAGGTTTACGTCACGATTTTGGAAGAAATTGCAAGAAGCTTTGGGTACGAGGTTAAACTTTAGTACCACATTTCATCCGCAAACTGACGGTTAGTCTGAGAGAGTAATTCAGATTCTCGAAGATATGTTTCATTGTTGTGTTTTATAATTTGAACGCAATCGGGAGAAATATTTACCATTGGTTGAATTCGCGTATAACAACAGTTTTTAATTGGGTATTAAAATGACACCATATGAAGCATTGTATGGTCAAAAATGCCAAATTCCATTGTATTGGACCGAGCTGAGTGAGAAAAAGATTCATGGGGGTTGATTTGATTGGAGAGACTAAAGATAAAGTGAAAGTAATTCACGATAGTTTGAAAGCAACTTCAGATTGACAGAAATCATACACGGATTTGAAACAAAAAGATAATGAATTTTAGATCGGTGACAAAGTATTTCTGAAAGTATCTCTGTGGAAGAAAATCCTTCGGTTTGGTCGTAAAGGAAAATGGAGCCTGCGATTTATCAGACCATACAAGACTATTGAGCGATAGGGCCAGTGGTATATAGGCTAGCTTTACCGTCAGAGTTAGAAAAGATTAATAATATGTTTCATGTGTCGATGTTACAACAGTATCGATTAGATCCATAACATGTAATTTCTCCGTCAGAGATTGAAATTCAACCTGATATGACGTATAGTGAAGAACCTATCAAGATTTTAGCTTGAGAGGTTAAAGAATTGAGAAATAAGAACATAGTTTTAATAAAGGTTTTGTGGCAACGACACAGCGTCGAAGAGGCTACTTGGGAACCCGAACAAGCCATGAAGAAAGAGTACCCTAACCTCTTTTCAGGTCAGATTTTCGGGGACAAAAATTCCTAAGACAACCCATTTTTAGTCAAATCGGAACAGTGGTTTTGGGCATACAAATCTAAGGTAAAAATAATCATTTTATTTTTATTTTAATACTTACAGTATGATATAATGATTGTAACACCCAAACCCTAAGTTAATACACCACAATAGAATACGGTATGTTACGAGGAAGAATGTATTTGAGAGGTTTTAGGTTTAAGTTTAGGAGTTTGTTAAAATCATCTTGCTAAATTTGTACTTGAAGAAAATCTTGGGGATGACTGTTTAAAACCGATGGTGCATTTGAAAACCCGATAATTTTGAAAACTTAATCGATATGTAAGTAAAACAAGTTTATCTCGTTTAAAATTCAATTAATCCTTGTTATTGCTTAAAAACATTTTGACTTAGTACGCGAATGCATTCAAGTTGGAGAACATTTGAGTTTCATTTATCTTGAATTACGATTGTGATACCCGATGGTAAAGTTTAAAACATATTGCTTGTAGTTTGAAAACCTTATCTTTACAAATTTTAGCCAAATTTTAACCCAATAAATTATTAAGGCATATTTGAAATCCAATCTAAGCATGTAAATAACAAAACATAAGTTTAAAAAGGCCTTTGACAATCCAAATGAACCAAATGGAAAACCAGTCAAATAAATTACCAAGTTTAAATCAATGCAACTCTAAATTTATCCATGGCATGGGCACCTCGAGTCCATCTCGGCTCCATGTCCGCGATCTATGTGTCACCTGAAATGATAAGGGAGAAGATGAGTCGCAAGACTCAGTGTATAAATCCCTCTCCCAGTATATGCAACATGCTAACACACATCATAACAAAGCAATACAATTAATGCACCCGATCCTAACCATTCGTAACACCTTTTCTACCCCGTGTGGTACCAAACCACTGGTGGTGCCAAACCACTGGTGACCCAAAGTCACGATATCCATAGATGTGGTGCCAAACCACTGGTGACCGAAAGTCACGAAGATCCATCTGTGGGGCCAACCCATGTGTGATACCAAATCATGGCGACAATCCGTATCTCAAAAGTGGGGCCAACCCACGGTGGCGTTAACCATAGGGACGAGTCGCTATGAGGTGCCAAACCTCTGGTGTCCCAAAGACACAAGTGTGATACCAAATCACTGGTGACTGCAGTCACGAATCAAATGACGGGGCCAACCCATCGTGTGATACCAAATCACTAGTGTCAATCCGTATAATCAACCGTGGGGCCAACCCATTGTGGTGCTAAGCCATTGGGGAGAGGCGGAGGTGCCAAACCTCCGTGACCCAAAGTCACAATAATCAATCTGTGGTACCAAACCACCGGTGGTGCCAAACCACCGGTGTCCCAAAGACACGGATATCATATCCCCCTCCTCTCATATCACCCAATAACATATCATACTAATACAAATTGTGCAATCATGCTATCATGCTCACATGCTTAATATGACATCTCAAAATACATACACCATAAATCATGATATCACATATCATCACAGATCTCAGAATGAAACGGACTTACCGAATCCGTATCCATACCTCATTGGGTATTATATCACCAACCATCTTTGTTTCACTTACACAATCAAAGTTATTAACATATTACTCGGTAAGAAGGTGTGTTAGTTTACACACCTATTAGAACGCACACTCAATCCCAAAGAACCGGTCTAAATCCCTTGATTATCTTGCTCATAAAATCGGCCAAACACAAGATTAATCACTTAAAACCATTCGGCCAGAATAGATAAACCAAAGGGGTTAGTGTTTGAACCCTTACCTTTGCAAATGGTTTAGTTTCCTACCAAACCCGAACCAACAATGGTTCCTTCTGATAATCGGCCTCCCCCCTAAACACAAACCATTAGTCTCATAATTCTTTGGCTTAGCAACTCTAAAGAAAACCATTAAAGCAACCTCTTACCACCACTTACCCAACGATTATCAGAGAAGGAAGGCTCTTCTTGCTTGCTTCCGAAATCCAAAGGCCCTATACGAAATCGATTACCAAAACCAAAGGTTAACTCCTTTCAACAAATGCCGAAATCGGCCCTTAAACAAACCCAAAATCGATAAAGCACAAGGGAGGGGAGAAATGGCCATTCGGCCAAACACTTACCTTCTACTAGACCGATTGAAACAAGAATCCAAAAAGGTCAACACTCCTCTAATATTCGGCAATGAAGAACTATAAGGAGAGAAAAGATTCGGCTAGCACCCTTAACAAAAAGGAAAAGGAGATTCGGCCTTAAGTGAAATGGGAAGAACAAATAGTGACAAAAGGCTAAGGGGGTTTGGAAAAGAAGAAAAATAAAATGATGAATGGAGGGTGCTTTCGGTTAAAGAAAAAAAGAAAATAGAGGATGATGTTTTTGGAGAATGGAGTTTCGGCAAGAGGATATTGAGAGAGGAAAAGAGAGTATGAGAGGAAGAGAAGCTAGTTTCGGCTCAATAGCAATGGAAAATGTAAGTTTTGGCACTAGCTTAAAGAGAAAGGAAATAAACGTATGAGAACAAGGGGATACTAGTTTCGGTTTACCCCAAATGAAAATAAGAAGAAATGGAAAGAACATTCGGCTACCAAGTACATCAAGAGAAAACAAAGTAAATTCGGCAAGGGTAAGCTTGGACCTTCGGTTTCTAAAAAAAAAAAGAATAAGAAAAAGAAATGTTTGCTTGACACCAAAAGTGATCGAAAGAAAACAAATGCACCAAAATTGCCTAATGAATTTGACATATCACTCCCCACTACACCTACCAACCGCCACTCCCAAAATCTCTCAAAATCCCGCCACAACTCCCCAAACACTCCAAGCCACCCATTCAAACTACTTTGAACTAGTCCACCTCCACAAATCACTCTCCACCTACCATTTGAACTTTTGACTTGGTCCAAGACAGAGTTTGAACGCCCACAACTCCTCCCCTCCATGCCGTCAAAATAGAAGCCAAAATGGAGCACTCTGCAGCTTGAACACAAGACCTCTTCCCCAGCAAGTGGCGTCACACACAAGCCTCAAGTGGCGCCTATCCCGCCACTCCACCAGCTTATTTGTTATGCTAAAATTCACCTAAAGATATTTATAAACCCCACCTCCTTGACTTCTCCCACCTAAGCCTAAAAGCAAAGATTTTTCCTACCACTCAAGCTTACACCTAGCTTATAACTAAGCCCCAAAACATCAAAACACAACAACATAGCAGGCCAAACACATGCAAACAAAGCCATAATAAAATAGCCCTAACCCGGATATTACGGTTCTACCCCCCTTAAAAATAATTTCGGCCTCGAAATTACCTGATCAGAAGAGTTACGGGTATTGCTGTCTCATCATATCCTCGGGTTCCCACGTAGCTTCTTCCACGCCATGATTCTGCCATAGTACCTTAACCAAAGGTATAGACTTCCTACGCAGAACCTTCACATCCCGATCTAGAATCTGAACAGGCTCTTCCTCCATGGTCAAATCCGGATTCACCTCGATCTCTTCCACTGCTATGACATGCGATGGATCTGAACGATATCGCCTAAGCATCGAAACGTGGAATACGTCGTGAATCTAACTTAGCTCTCTGCAACTCGAAATTGGTAAGCTCTTGGTCCCACTCGTCTCGATGACTTATACGGCCCAATAAACCTCAGACTTAGCTTGCCTTTCCTTCCAAACCTTAACACTTTCTTCCACGGCGAGACCTTCAGGAAAACTTGATCTCCCACCGCAAATTCAATATCTCTCGCTTAAGATCGGCATAAGACTTCGCGGTCAAGAAGCTTCCTTCAATCGAGCTGAATCAACTTAACCTTGTCTTGACCTCTGTAACCAACTCGGTCCCAACAACTAACGTTCACCCAACTCGATCCGACAAGTAGGTGAGCGACACTTCCTACCGCATAACGCCTCATAAGGTGCCATCTTGATGCTTGTTTGGTAATCTTGTTGTAGTAAGCGAACTCATTAATGGTAGAAACTCCTCCCAATTACCTCTGAAGGCCGAACACAACCTCGCAACATGTCTTCCAAGATCTGAATAACCCTTTCCGATTGCTGTCGATTTGCGGGTGAAATGTCGTCTTTGAAATCCAACCGCGTACCCGAGAGCTGATACTAACGCTTTTAGAACACGAGCGTAAATCTGGGATCCCTATCCGAGATAATCGATACTGGCACACCGTGTAGTCTCACTATCTCTAACACATACAGTTTCGCCAACCTCTAAAGTGAGTAATCAACCCTCACTGGAATAAAGTGAGCTAATTTAGTCAGACGATCTACAATTACCCAAACTGAATCCTTCCTGCTAGGTGTAAGAGGTAATCCACTGACGAAATCCATAGTTATCCTTTCCCACTTCCACTGTGGAATCTTCACTGGCTGAAGCAACCCTGACAGAAACTGATGCTCAGCCTTGACCTGCTGACATGTCAAGCACTTCCCCACAAACTTTGTCACTTCCCTCTTTAGACCCGGCCACCAGAACTGCTCTCTGAGATCTCTATACATTTTGCTACCTCCAGGATGCATAGCGTAGGGGCTGCTATGTGCATCCTGAAGAATCTTCTGCCTTAACTCAATATCCCTCGGCATACAAGCTCTCCCACGAAAACACAAGACTCCATCACTTGGACAAATCAGAACCCTCCAAACCACCATTCAGCACTTGTGACCTCTGCGCTCAAAACCTCATCCATTAACGGTTTTCTCGATCTACTCAACCCAAGTAGAAGCAACTCGCAGCTCCGGCGAGAATACTCCCGTCGTCGTACAAACTTAAATGGGCAAACATCGCTATTAAGTTTGAAACAACCTTACAGCTCAACGCGTCTGCCACCACGTTAGCCTTGCCCGGATGATACTCAATCGAACAGTCGTAGTGTTTCAGCAACTCAATCCATCTGCGTTGCCTCGATTCAAATCTTTACGAGTCAAAAGGTACTTCAGACTCTTATGATCTGTGTAGACTATCGATCTCTCTCATACAAGTAATGTCTCCAAATCTTCAAAGTGAAAACTACTGACCGCTAACTCCAGATCGTCGTCCGATAATTGACCTCATGTGGCCTCAATTCTTTGAGATCGTAAGCCACAACCTTCCCTTCCCGCATCAAGACACAACCCAAACTCAGATGTGATGCATCGCAATAAACTGTGAATTCCTTTCCTGCCTCAGGTTGAATTAGAACCGGAGCTTCAGTCAAAATCTTCTTCAACTTATCGAAGCTCTCCTGTTGCTTCTCAGTCCAAATAAATGGAATCTCTTTTCTTAACAATTTGGTCATCGGTGCTGCGATCAACGAAAATCCCTCTACAAATCTTCGGTAGTATCCTGCCAAACCCAAAAAACTCTAAATCTCAGCTACTGACCTAGGCGGCTTCCAATCCAAAACTGCCTCAATCTTTCGAGGATCCACTCTAATCCCCTCAGCCGACACTACATGACCCAAGAACGTCACCTCTCTAAGCCAAAACTCGCATTTACTAAACTTTACATAAAGCTATTTCTCCCTCAGAATCTGCAATACCACCCGCAAATGCGCATCATGTTCCTCCTCAGTCCTTGAATATACCAAGATGTCGTCGATAAAAACCACTACTGGCCGATCAAAATATCTGCTGAACACCCTATTCATCATATCCATGAATCTTTGCAAGACGTTAGTCAACCCAAACGGCATGACTAAGAACTCATAGTGCCCATATCGAGTACGAAATGCCGTCTTGCAGATATCCGCCTCCTTCACCTTTAACTGGTGGTACCCAGACCTTAAATCGATCTTCGAGAATATCGACGCACCCTTCAGCTGATCAAACAAGTCATCTATCCGGGGCAGCGGATACTTGTTTTTGATCGTCAGCTTATTCAATTGGCGGTAGTCTATACACATCCGCATTGTACCGTCTTTCTTCTTGACAAAGAGTACCGGTGCTCCCCAAGGCGAAACACTTGGCCTGATAAAACCCCGGTCCAACAACTCCTGGATCTGAGCCTTAAGCTCTACTAACTCTTTAGACGCCATCCTATACGGAGCAATAGACACTGGCGCAGTTTCGGGTAACAGATCTATCCCGAACTCTACCTCACGATCTAGTGGCAAACCCGAAAGCTCCTCAGGGAACACATCAGCAAATTCCCTAATTGTTCAGACCACCCCCACAGCAGACTCTTTAGCCTCCAAGGCACACACATGAACCATATATGCTTCACAGCCCTTCCTGACCATCTTCTCGGCTTTCAGAGCAGACACCACGTTGGACAAGTAATTTCTTCTATTACCGATCAGAACTACCTCATCACCCTTAGCTATTTTCAAAACCATGCGCTTAGCCGCGCAATCCAACTTCGCCTGGTACTTAACCAGCTAGTCCATCCCAAGAATCAGATCGAACTCCCTAAACGGCAGTTCCATCAGATCAGCCACAAACACTACCCCTTAGAGTTCTAGACATACATCTTTATACAGCTTACCTACAACTACAGAGTGACCTAGGGGTCTAATTACAGTCATCTGCCTAGAAGATATCTCAGAGTCTAGATCCATGGTCTTCACTATGCTACTTGCAACATATGAATGCGTCGAACCCACATCAATCAAAGCAGTAAATGGAGAACCAAAGATTAAAAACATACCGATTAGACGTCCGGTGCGTTGCCCTCCTCTCGGCGCCTCTCTGCATATACTAGCCCACTGTCTGGCCTCAGAACTACCTGCACCTCTGCCCGATGCTCCACGGCCCCGACCTAAACTATTACCTCCTCTGCCATTACCTCGGCCCCTCTGCGGTGGTGGTCCATTATTCCTAAACTGAGTATGGCCCTGACTCTCGGACTGAATCCTAGCCAACTTACGCTGACAGTCCCTCACATGGTGGTCCAGCGAGCCACACTCAAAACATCCTCTACCACCACTCCAACATCCTCCCTAATGAGCTTTCCCACAACGGTTACATCATGCGGTGGTCCCCGACTAGCAAAGACAAACCTACAGGTGATTCGACCCACTCGGTCTAGCTCTTTTCTGAGGATTACCTGATGACCCAGAAGACCCAAAATTCCTCTTATGTCAATTCCTATCCATGCCTTGCCTCACAGACTCCTTAATACCCTCGGCTACCTTAGCCTTTTCAACCAGGATAGCAAATTCACGCTCCTGCTGTGGAGCAATCAACAACCTTAATTCATCTCACAGGCCATCCTCGAAACGAACACACCTCTCGTGTTCAGTAGCCACCATACCCCTAGCATACCGACTCAGCCTGAGGAACTCTGCCTCGTACTCTGACACAGATTTACTCCCCTGAACTAACCTCAAAAATGCTTTCCGTTGCTCATTAATGTAGTTAGCTCCAATGTACTTTTTCTGATAAGCAGCCCTAAAATAGTCCCAAGTCGATTTTTCATTGCGGTACCGTCTCCGACCGTGAGCCACCACTGGTATGACTCATCTCGAAGAAGTGATACTATCCCCTTTAACTTCTCTTCAATAACAGTCCAGATCATCCATGATCCGCTCTGTCGCCTCCAGCCAATATTCAGCCGTGCTGGGAGCAACACCAGACACACCTCGGAATACCTCAGCCCCGTTTGCCCGAAGTCGTTCAGGCACAGATTTTCTAGCTCCTGCGCCTCCACCTACTCTAGCTACCCTTTCCAGAACCCGCAGCATCGCCTATGACACTGCGTCGTCCCCAGTCTGTTCCTGAAACTCACCACCTCCAGCTGGTGGTGGTACCAGTATCTCATTCTTTGACCCCTGACCAGAACCTACGGGTTCAGAAACTGTCATCCTACCTCGACCACGTCCACGACCACGTCCAACTCGTGTACTCATGACTAAAATCTTATCTGATTTAAAGAATTTTATGCATCAGTAATTATTCCACTGTTTAAAAGCAAAGTCTTATGGATATTAAAGAAGCTTGTTTTCGCAAGTCCACAGAGTCCTATCAGTTTTAGTTTCTAAGGTAATCCACTATTGCTAGTCATCCACTCACATCATCATCAAAATCACAAGCAATAGTAAGGGGTACTTACCTGGGCGGACTGGTGTTGGAGACTCGGTGCCATGCCTTTCAAACCATATTCTTTAAAGCCAAAACACATTAAAAACTAGAATTTAAAACATTTTGGGCCTCGGGCCCACAGCCGAGCCTTTAAACTTGGCTCTGATACCACAATTGTAACACCCCAAACCCGGTTAATACACCACGATCGAATCTGGTATGTTACAGGGAAGAATGTATTTGAGAAGTTTTACGTTTAAGTTTAGGAGTTTGTTAAAATCATCTTGCTAAATTTGTACTTGAAGAAAATCTTGGGGATGACTATTTTAAAATCGATGGTGCATTTGAAAACCCGATAATTTTGAAAACTTAATCAGATATGTAAGTAAAACAAGTTTATCTTGTTTAAAAATTCAATTAATCCTTGTTGTTGCTTAAAAACATTTTGACTTAGTACGCGAATGCATTCAAGTTGGAGAACATTTGAGTTTCATTTATCTTGAATTACGGTGTGATACCCGATGGTAAAGTTTAAAACATATCGCTTGTAGTTTGAAAACCTTATCTTTACAAATTTTAGCCAAATTTTAACCCAATAAATTATTAAGGCATATTTGAAATCCAATCTAAGCATGTAAATAACAAAACATAAGTTTAAAAAGGCCTTTTACAATCCAAATGAACCAAATGAAAAACCAGTCAAATAAAGTACCAAGTTTAAATCAATACAACTCTGAATTTATCCATGGCATGGGCACATCGAGTCCATCCCGGCTCCATGTCCGCGATCTATGTGTCACCTAAAATGATAAGGGAGAAGGTGAGTCGCAAGACTCAGTATATAAATCCCACTCTCGGTATATACAACATGCTAACACACATCATAACAAAGCAATACAATTAATGCACCGATCCTAACCATCCGTAACACCTTTTCTACCCGTGTGGTACCAAACTCTGGTGGTGCCAAACCACTTTGGTGACCCAAAGTCACGATATCCATAGATGTGGTGCCAAACCACTAGTGATCGAAAGTCACGAAGATCCATCGTGGGGCCAACCCGTGTGATACCAAATCACCGGCGACAATCCGTGTCTCAAAAGTGGGGCCAACCCAGTGGCGTTAACCACAGGGACGAGTCGCTATGAGGTGCCAAACCTCTAGTTTCCCAAAGACACAAGTGTGATACCAAATCACTGATGACTGCAGTCACGAATCAAATGATGGGGCCAACCCATCGTGTGATACCAAATCACTAGTGTCAATCCCGTATAATCAACCGTGGGGCCAACCTACTGTGGTGCTAAGCCACTGGGACAAGACGCGGAGGTGCCAAACCTCTAGTGACCCAAAGTCACAATAATCAATCTGTGGTACCAAACCACTGGTGGTGCCAAACCACTGGTGTCCCAAAGACACGGATATCATATCCCCCTCCTCTCATATCACCCAATAACATATCATACTAATGCAAATCGTGCAATCATGCTATCATGTCACATGCTTAATATGACATCTCAAAATACATACACCATAAATCATGATATCACATATCATCACAGATCTCGTAATGAAACGGACTTACCGAATCAGTATCCATACCTCATTAGGTATTATATCACCAACCATCTTGTTTCACTTACACAATCAAAGTTATTAACATATTACTTAGAAAGAAGGTGTGTTAGTTTACACACCTGTTGGAATGCACGCTCAATCCCAAAGAATCGGTCTAAATCCCTCGATTATCTTGCTCCTAAAATCGGCCAAACACAAGATTAATCACTTAAAACCATTCGGCCAGAATAGATAAACCAAAGGGGTTAGCGTTTGAACCCTTACCTTTGCAAATGGTTTGGTTTCCTACCAAACCCGAACCAACAATGGTTCCTTCTGATAATCGACCCCCCCTAAACACAAACCATTAGTCTCATAAGTCTTTGGTTTAACAACTCTAAAGAAAACCATTAAAGCAACCTCTTACCACCACTTACCCAACGATTATCAGAGAAGGAAGGCTCTTCTTGCTTGCTTTCGAAATCCAAAGGCCCTATACGAAATCGATTACCAAAACCAAAGGTTAACTCCTTTCAAAAAATGCTGAAATCGGCCCTTAAACAAACTCAAAATCGATAAAGTACAAGAGAGGGGAGAAATGGCCATTCGGCCAAACACTTACCTTCTACTAGACCGATTAAAACAAGAATCCAACAAGTCAACACTCCTCCAATATTCGGCAATGAAGAACTATAAGGAGAGAAAAGATTTGGCTAGCACCCTTAACAAAAAGGAAAAGGAGATTCCGCCTTAAGAGAAATGGGAAGAACAAATGGTGACAAAAGGCTAAGGGGTTTTGGAAAGAAGAAAATAAAATGATGAATGGAGGGTGCTTTCAGTTTAAAGAAAAAAGAAAATGGAGGATGATGTTTTTGGAGAATGGAGTTTCGGCAAGAGGATATTGAGAGAGGAAAAGAGAGTATGAGAGGAAGAGAAGCTAGTTTTGGCTCAATAGCAATGGAGAAAGCAAATGGAGAATGTAAGTTTGGTACTAGCTTAAAGAGAAAGGAAATAAGCGTATGAGAAGAAGGGATACTAGTTTGGTTTACCCCAAATGAAAATAAGAAGAAATGGAAAGAACATTACTTACCAAGAACATCAAGAGAAAACAAAGTAAATTCGGCAAGGGTAAGCTTGGACCTTCGATTTCCAAAAAAAAAAGAATAAGAAAAAGAAATGTTTGCTTGACACCAAAAGTGACCGAAAGAAAACAAATGCACCAAAAATTGCCTAATGAATTTCGGCATATCACTCCCCCACTACACCTACCAACCGCCACTCCCAAAATCTCTCAAAAATCCGGCCACAACTCCCCCAAACACTCCAAGCCACCCATTCAAACTAGTTTGAACTAGTCCACCTCCACAAATCACTCTCCACCCACCATTTGAACTTTTGACTTGGTCCAAGACAGAGTTTGATCCGCCACAACCTCTCCTCCATGCTTTGTCAAAATAGAAGCCAAAATGGAGCACTCTGCAGCTTGAACACAGACCTATTCCCTGCAAGTGGCGTCACACACACAAGCCTCAAGTGGCGCCTATCCTGCCACTCCACCAGCTTATTTGTTATGCTAAAATTCACCTAAAGATATTTATAAACCCCAGCTCCTTCAGCTTCTCCCACCTAAGCCTAAAAGCAAAGATTTTTCCTACCACTCAGGCTTGCACCTAGCTTATAACTAAGCCCCAAAAACATCAAAACACAACAACATAGCATGCCAAACACATGCAAACAAAGCCATAATAAAATAGCCCCTAACCCGGGATATTACAATGATTGTGTGAAAGTTTCATTTAGAAATTTTAACGTTTGTATGCTTAATTTGATAAAAAAGACTAAATCGCATAAAGGGTAAAAGTGGTGTTATAATAGTTAAAGACGTCAAATAGCTATAGAACCTTAAAGTAAAGGTCCTTATGTGGTAAATATACCATTTTTAATGTTAGTGGACTTTTTTGGACATGCATTAAGTGTTTTTAATAGTTTATAATAAAGGTTAATTAAGTAATTTAGAAATTAAGGTTAAAATAAATGAAATAAAACAAAGTACCATCTTTTCTTCTTCATGTTTCAACTGAAACTAGAGCAAGGAAACACCATTTTTCATCTCCTTCATTCGGCCATGCTATTCTTGCTCAATTAGGTATGGTTTTTGTCGCGTTTTTAATGATTTTTATGTTTATGAGATCGTTGTAGTTTAGTCTAGCTAGCCAAAGGACTATTTTGCAAAATTGTTAAAGGTTTAGGGTTTTTCCTTGATGAATCTATGTGAATTTTGATTTCAATGGTAGAAAATGAATGGTTGTTGTTAGATAAACAACATTTATTAAGTGATTTTTAGTAAAATGTTCAATTAGGGATTAAACTGTGAAATGTGTAAATTTTGTGGTTAAATTATGAAATAAATGAAAAATATGGGATGCTAGGGACCTAATTGAAATTCAGTTAGCATGAGTTTTGGTTGAATTACATGACTTGATGATTTTATGAAAAATGACTAAATTGAAAAAAATGTTGAAATGTTAGGGCCAAAAATATAAAATTACTTTAATGCATGTTTTGGATTAAATTGAATAGAGAGATTGTTAAATAAGTTAATTTTGAATACAATTAGATCAAAAAAGGTGAAATACAGATTTAGATTGGGGAAATAAGAAGGTTTTAGATTAATTGACTTAATTCGCTGCTTTTACATTCTAGGTAAGTCCGTATGTAATAAGTATTGTTATATTTGTGTTTTAAATGCTTTAATATTGCATAAATTGTGAATATGACATTGCAGACCTATTCGATGAAGATTAAACAGTGGAAATCCCAATTGAACCTTGGGAATAGATTAGGATACGAATGACATGACATTAGGCGTTATTATTATTTTGGGTGCTGCTCCGTATGTCCTACCGGTGGCTGAGTTATCTAGCATGTGTTGCGAATTCTCGTCAACTTGTGTGAACAGCACCGTGTAGTTACATCATGATCGTCAGCTTATGTGAACAGACCTGTTGATAGCTCGCGAGTGAGCATTATTGAGATATGATATTGAGATAGCTTCGGCTATATATATTGGCACTTAGGGTGCAGGATTCTCGAGTATCCTGTATTATTCCAAATGGTTCAACGGGTATATCGAAGATATGAAATGTTAAAGAATAGATATGTATCAATATAGGCATGTACGAAAACTATATATGAATTGAACATATGGAAGACATGAGTTTATGGTTAAATAAGGTGATTTGAATACATGTTAATATTGTGATTAAATATTTTATAGTATGTTATATGCATATTTTGAATCATAATTAAATGGTGAGTTTTGCTTATTATTTTCGTACGGGTTTACTAAGCTTTATAGCTTACTTTGTTTAATTTTTCTATGTTTTATAGTGAAATCAAAACTAGCTCAGATTTGGGGATCGTCGGAGACTTTGTCACACTATCCTACTATCTCTTGGGTACTTTTGAAATTAAGTGTTTTAAGTATATGGCATGTATAAGAGTTTGGTCATTTTGGTATATGGGTTGATAATGGTTTTGGTCATTTGAATTGGCTTGTAAATTTCTAAATTATGGTTTTTTTTATATAGCAATGAGAGCTGGCTTAATTTGGTTGGTTTGGTTGTGTATACATATGTGCATATGGCTTTGGTTATGTGCTAAATGATGGATATGTGATGCTTGTTGATAATAGGTATTGTGGATGTCAAATGGTTGATGAATTTAGAATTAGCATGCTTGTGGGTTTAGGTAAATTGATGCATGTTTGAAAGTGTTCATTTAGTTGAATTAGAAATATGAATTTGGTATAAAATAGAATAGCATTTTGTGGTACATGTGAGACTTATTGTTATTGGTATTGAAATGGTATGATTTATGCTTGGTTGAGTTAGATGAATGCTTATATATGCTATGTTTTGGTGTGTGCAAGTTTTGGTGGCAAATTGGCTTGTTAAATTGCCTGTTTTTGTCCACACGAGCAGAGACACAGGCATGTGTCTCAGCTGTTTGTGACACACAGTTAGGTTACATGGTCGTGTGTCCCCTGGTGTTGAATTAAAAATCAAGTCAGTATGTTGCACACAATTTAACATACGGGCATGTGACTTGGCCGTGTGGCATAAGTTAGTATACTTTACAGGTTTGGTATGACCTAGCACACGGCCTGGCACACGGGCGTTTATGGTCATTTCTTAGGGCACACGGGCGTGTGTGCTGGCCATGTGACTCATGTCAGAGAGTTACACGGGTTAGACACAGGCTGAGACATGTCCATGTGATCCCATTTCAAATGTACACACTGCTTGTGACACGGGCATGTCTTTGGCTATGTGAGACACACGGCCAGGCCATACGGGCGTAAAAGTTTCCTAAGTTACCGATTTAGTCCTGAACCACCCCGAATGCATGTTTTAGGCCTCATAGGTTTATACTAGGGACGATATGTATGTTTCTGAAATATGATTTTTTGAAAATTGAAAATGTATGTGAAATGAATGTTTAATTATTTAATAAGTCAGGTAATGCTCGTAACCCTATTCTGGCGTTGAATACGGGTGAGTGGTGTTACAATTGACATGTCAAATGGTTAATACCTTTTATATGTTGAAACTTTCCTACTAGATGATACAAAATTATGTCAAATTAAATGATTACAAGATTATATGATTGGTGTGTGAAACACTCATTTAATTGTTTTAAATGCTTTGTCTGAAAATCGTATTAAATTTAGTTATATTCATTTACCTCATGTATGTCAAGATAAAAGTTTTTTTTTAATACCTACAAACTTACTAAGATTTATAAGCTTACTCTATCTTTTTTTCCTGTTTTCTATAGCCATCATTTTGCGGAATGGGTCGAATAGATCAACTTCAATGCTCACACTATCTAGACTTTTTTCAGTAGTTTTTGTCTTTGGGTCATTTTGGTTTTGGCATGTATATATAGGGTTTGATGTGGTTACAGTTAACATGTTAGTTTATTTGTATTTAAGTATATATAAATGGTAATGTTTATTAAGTTATGTGTTTTCTTGGTACTAATGTGGTATGGTAATGTTTGTGCCTTTGTATAGGTATTGTTTTGATTTAGTACTTTTAATGATGTTTGAAATGTGCTATAGTCAATTTAATAGGTGATATAGGGTATTGGTTATGTTAGATTTGCTTATGGTTTATGTTTGATATTAGGAAATGGTTACATGGTGGTTAATTGAATAGCATATGCATGATGGTAATCTTTTAAGTGATATGGTAAAGGTATATGCGTATAAAAATTATGATGTCATTGAGGACACATTGGTTTGACACATAACTACATAAATTTGGTATGTTTTGATGTGTTAAATGTGGCTTTGAATAGGTCATTTTTGTTAGAAATGGGATGTCTTGATGTCCAACTTTGAATGATTGTTTTGACATGAAAATGAAGAAATTTAGCTGCACATGGACATATCACACAGCCGTGTGTAAATTTGATTTTAGGTGCAGGTTTCGCACAGTTTGGCACACTACTGTTTGGCCTTATTTTGAATACCCACACAGGTGGACACGTGACCTGGGACATGCCGTGTGTCCTGACTTCAAATGTTCATACGGTCTGTGCTGTGTCACATGGCTTGGCCACACGGCCATGTGACCCCTGTTTTCAAAATTTTCAAATTTTTTCTAGCATTTTTGATTTGTTTTGATTTGATCCTAAAATTTGAATTGTCCATCCGTGAACACTTTAACCCCAAACCAGTTTAAATTGTGATGTCAGAAGATAAGTAGTTCTTGCTGGCTCGTTATGTTAACGGAAGATCGGAAGATCCTACTAGGGTAGCGACTAGTTGATTGATGAGGAACCCGAAACGACAGGTGATGTAGATTATCGAAGCGAGCTAATAATAATCAAATTTGATTTATTCTCTCCTTTTAATCTCTTCAATTTTATCTTTTTATGTTCTTTTTTATTACTATTATTATAAAACCCCAAAAATCCTTTTATTTCATATTTTTCGTACTATAATTGATTTGAAAATATTAATTAGATCTTTTAGTGTTTAGGTTAGAATTGATATAGTGCTCGCCTCCCTTGGGTATGATCCTCGAAGTACTCACTTACTTCATTGTAAAACTATATTACAAATCGACCCTTATACTTCTAAATATCGCCTTGTCTTTCTATATTTTAATCCAGTATTCGCACTTTAAAATTTAGTACGTCTTAAGGTGGTTAGGCTCCGGTATTGATTTCACCTTATCATATTGCACCAACAGAGTTGAAGGAACTAAAATTTTAGTTCCAAGATTTACTTGACCGTGGCTTTATACGCCCTAGTATATTGCCTTAGGAAGCTCTAGTGTTGTTCGTTAAAAAGAAAGATGGTTTGATCCGGCTTTATATAGACTATCGACAACTGAATAAGCTGATGATTAAGAATCAGTACCCCTACCACATTTCGATGATTTATTCAATCAGTTGAAAGGAAATTCAGTTTTTTCAAAAATTTATTTGAGATCAGGTTACTATAAGCTGAAAGTGAAAGATAGTGACATACTAAAAATTATGTTTCATTTACGTTATGGCCAGCACGAATTCCTCGTGATGCCTTTCAGTTTGAAAAATGTAACATCCCAAAAATGGGGTTATTTGGAATTTAATTATTTTTCTTATGTAAGAACTGCTATGTCATTATTTATGGAATAATAATGATCAATTTAAGGCTTTGTGTTGGCTCGATTTGGTAGGAAATTTTAGTTTTAACTTTTAAGGTAGGGAGCCTTGGCAAGAGGGTGTTATAAGAATAAATGGGGATAATTTGGACATAAAATGAGCTTAGACCAAGTGGCAAAGCAAGCCCACTTAAGAGCTACATGTGGCGCCACCAAGGGAGCAAGGGAGCCTTGGTTGAGTCACAAAATCCTCTTTTGGCAATATGATGGATGACACATGAGGGAGAGTCCTATCTCTCTTTAAATTTTATTTTCCTTAGATAATCAAGGATAATATGAGTTTTTTTAAAAGGGGATGTTATTTTTATTTTGTGAGGATAATAGGGGATATCACATGGATTGTTTAAGGATTAATACTTATTATTGGAAATTAAATCAAAATAGTTAGGATTAAACTAAATGGTTGGCCTAGAGTGATTCAAGGAAGATTGATGAATCTTGAACTCTTTGTTAAGAGAAGTGGACGGCAAGGACACTAGGGAGGGGGTGCCGAATTCTTATATAAGCACCTAAAGTGATCACCTTATTTTCGTTTTCCAAGTTTGCTAGCCGAATCTCTAAACCCTCTCATCATATATTCTCTTTTTCTTTTTACATCCTCTCCAAAACCTAGGCCGAAACCCTCCTAGCATCTCCCATTGCCGAAATCCCCTCCTCAATTCTTTCTTCTTTTATTTCCTACTAGCCGAATCACCACTTCCCTATTTACCTTTCTTCTTTCTTTTTTCTCATTAAAAATCAGCCTTGTTTAAAGCCAAATATAGCCGAATCTAGTACCTAGCAAAGTGCCGAAAATCTTTTCTTTTACTTGAAGGCACTTTGGTCAATATCAAAGGTAACACAAGACCTTTCGGACTATCTATTCAATCGATTATCAAGGTAAGGGATGGCGAACCCTCCTTCTCAGATTTTCTTTTCTTGTCGACTTATGGGATTGAATGGAAGCCAAAGTTTGACAACTAGTAGCAAGAGTTCTAACCGGTGTTGAAATCAATGATAGGCACTTGGGATCTCAAAAGAGAGATCGGATCAGGCATTCTCGACATTCGGTTTTGGGTAGGTGGTGGTAAGTGTTTACTTATAAAAGATTACTCCTCTAATGATTCTGGCCGGAAGCCATGGTTGCTAATATTGACCAACTGTAGTTTATGAACCAGTTGCGATTCGGTGCCAAGCTAGGATTCAAGCGATTAGGTAAGGATGCGAGTACAAAATATGACCCTTAAATAATTTGGTTTGGCGAATGGCCATATTACTAACCTTGATAGTTGGTCAATATAGGGGCAAGGACTTAGAGGGTGGCGATTGATTATCTTCGGGATTTAAGACTATCGTGGTGACAGGTGTGTACATACACTATATAATATATTAAATATGCTTAACTTTGTGAATGCTCATTTTATGAATGTAGCATTGGAATGAATACCAAATCGGTATAAGTGGTGATTCGTAAGTACCGTTAACGTGATTTATTATTATTGATGCTTTTGGTAAGCATGATGTGTTGACACATGAAATTTAAGAATGTGATGGCATGAAATATATGTATGTTTATCTGCTGTGGGATTGATGAGTGGAGGCGGTGATATTGTGCCGACGGGCACCGTGTTTTGGTAACACACCGTGACTATATGTCACGGAGGTTTGGTACCTCCGGAGGTTTGGTACCTCAATAGCGACTTGTCCCCGTGGTTAACACCACCGTGGGTTGGCCCCACTTGAGATATGGGATCGTCTGCGGTGATTTGGTATCACACGATGGGTTGGCCCCATCACCCGATTTGTGTCTCGGACACGGTGTTTTGGTAACACATTGTGACTATATGTCACCAAGTGGTTTGGCACCACCAAAGGTTTGGTACCACAGCGGGTAGACAAAGGGCGTATGGTTGGCTAGGTTGGGTACACATTATTTTGCATATTAAATGTTATATGTTGTGTATGAAAATATTTTAAGCGGGAAGGATTACATCTTGAGTCTTGGTGACTCACCTTCTCCATTAATTTTTCGTGATGCTTAGATCGCGGACATGGAGCCGGAGGGACTTGAGGAGGCCATGCGGTGGACTTAAAATTTAATGGACTTTAATTCTTGTTATTTTAAATTCGGTTATTGGGTTGTTTTATTTTGGATGTAATAAGGCCTCATATTACTTTACTTTGGTTTTTTTATATGTTAGATATTTTTAATTGTACTTTAAAATTTGAATCACGCGTTTTATAAAATTAACACGGAAAATGTTTTATCGTGCCATCGGACACATCCAAAATTGGTATAACAACTTGACTTAATTAAATGTTCAAATTGGACTAAGTATAATTTCAGCAAGATAACTTAAAATGAGAAGTCTACAACAAAACCTAAGTGGATTTAGAAAATGGGTTTCAAAAGTTCTTCTTAGTAACGACCCATATTCTGTCCTAACGATTAGTAGGGTTTGGTTTTATTACAAATTGGTATCGAGCCAGTTCAAAGCTCTCACTGGGGCCCAAGGCCCAAAATGTTTTAATAGGCCTTATTAATTGTTTTTGGGTTTTAAAGCGGATGGCCCGAGTCTCCCAAGACCGATCCGCCTGTAAGTACATCTAAACCTCTTTGTGAATTATATTACGGAGAAGGGTAGGAAGCATGGAACGTAGATAGACCTATAGGAACTTGAACCCTAGGATTAGATTACTCGGACACAAATGTAACATAAGACTTAAAGAACTAAACCAACCTATGACTTAGTCACCGAGCTAGGGTGTGGTAACCCCAGTAGGCATGTCTAGGATTGGATCCAGGAAGAGCACAGGTATTTAAGCGGTCAGGTGACTCACCACCTCTTCGCAGTATCCTACAGTGCGTAGCTTGGGTTCACCCTAACTCGGAGGGCTCGATGGTGTGGTAACCTCTGTCGCATGTCTAGAAAGGTTCGGTGGGAGCTTGGTATTTAAGCGATCCGTGACTCACCTCCTCTCCACACGAAACTCGCACAGTGCGTAGCTTGGTTCACCCCGACCAAGAAGGCTCGGTCATAGGCTAAACCTAATGACTAAAACCCGAAAGGAATTAGCCATGTTTTGAAAGGAACGAAACAACAAGAACCCTAATGTTTTCAAAATTTCTGTAATAACTCTTTCAAATCAGAAAACATCGTTTTACAACGTTTTCCTTGGAAAACTTGATTTGTGGAAAAATTACAAAAATGCCCTTAGGGGTAAAATTACTAAAATACCCTTGGTTCATAAAATATTAACTCAATGATTTTTTCAACTACTTCTCAAATATTCAACCCTGCTTTGAAAATCATCAATAAAATAATTTGGTTTTGGAAAATTACGGAAATACCCTCAACGTGTAAAATTACCAAAACGCCCCTGAGTACAAAATTTTTGCAACATCACCGTTTTAAGAAAGAAAAATTCTCAAAAGGGACCCTTAGAGTCTTACAATGGTTAAAACATCCTTGATTTACCAAAATTTCAAAATTACCCTTGGAGGACCAAATTACCAAAATACCCCTGGTTTTCGAAATAATGCCATAACTTCAAATCTTGTCAATTTTCAATAATACCCTCCAGTTTGGGGAACTTCAAACAATCTACTCTAATAAAGTTTTAAATTTTCTTTTATTACGAAAATACCCCTGTAGGAAAATGACGAAAATACCCCTGGGTTAGAAATGGGCAGAAATGTCCAAAGAGTGAATAGGTATGGAAAGTATTAAGGAATGGATGCAAGAACTTCTTTGTGTGAACTAGGATAGAAGACTGAAACCTTGTTTGCACGAAAGAATCTCTGATTAAACTTCTTCATAAAATTTCTTGTGAGTAATGAAGTGGAACAACCGCTAATACATAAAATTTCTCTTAATCGATTAAAAGCGCATAGATAGAATGAGTTCTAGAGGGCGTGGGCGCCGTGGGCCGCAGTAGGGGTAGGATGACGGTGTCGAACCCGTCAGTCGGGACAAGGTTACGAAAGCGATGTACCTCGCCACCACCACCTCCACTTTTGGAGGCGGAGGCGAGATCGAGGAGGGAGGAGGATGCTCATGGCGGTATTGCGAGTCCTTGAATTGGTGGTCAATGGTGGAAATTTAGGAGCTCGAAATCTGTTCCGGCGGATTCGATCCAACGAGCCGAGGTGTTAGGGTGTGTCGAGTGGCACCAGTGTAGCAGTATTGGAATCTACGAAAAGGATAATGGATGACCTTGACTTTGACCGAGGAGGAAAAGTGAAAGGCGGTGTCGCTTCTAAAGGATGAAGCGTGCAGTGGTGGTGACGATTCGGGATGGAGCCACGGTGATGATCTCACGTGGGACTACTTTAAACCGCTTTTGGAAGAAGTATGTTGGCACCGGCTACACCGACGCCAGCAGAGGAAGGCTTTTCTCGAGTTTAGTACAAGGAACTAAGTCCGTGGCAGTACGAGGTGAGTTTACGAGGCCGAGTAGGTATGCGGAGGAATCGTAGCCCGAACACGAAGCGCCGTGTCCGCTTTGAGGACGGACTCGAGATGACTTGAGGTTCTTGATTGCCCCGACAAGTTCGTGAGTTTTCATCTCGGTGGAAAAGGCTAAAGTAGCCGGGGATTAAAGAGGTCGTGAGGCGTAATTATAGTAGAAATAATCGGAAGAGAGGATTTGGGTCACCGGATCCAAAGGTAATGATCGAGAAGAAGGCTAGCGAGAATGGGCCAAATCAGCAAACAAGGCCCGTAGCTACTAATCGAGGGCTCGGTCAAGGTAATCATTGGGAAGTCCCATTGGAGAGGTTGTTCGACCGTGATAGGGGATGTTTTGAGTGTGGATCTTTAGAACATCGGTCGAGATTGTCCCCAAAACGAGCTCGGAATCGACCGAGGCGAACTGTACTCGGGGCAAAATGTGGGACCGCAGAGGGTCGTGGTAATGGCGAGGAAGCAATGGTCCTAACCGAGGTCGAGGAACTCGAGGCGGAGGTTACGGCAACCTGAGGCTAAGCGCACTGGCTTAGTCTATCTGCAAGGCGTCATGAGGAGGGTGACGCCTTGGATGTCATAACCGCACGTTTCGATTTTGGTCTCCCTTATTATGCATTAATTGATGTGGGGTCTACACATTAACGTAGCCGATGAGTGTGGTAGAGACTTTGAACCTAGACTCGAGACTAACTAGGGAGATGACCGTAGTGAGTCCTTTAGGTCACTCAGTAGTGGTAGACAAACTTTTAGGGGCGTACCCTAGAACTCCAAGGGGTCGATTCGGGTGATCGATGGAACTACCATTCGGGAGTTCGATTTGATCCTTGGAATGGATTACGGGTTAAGTATCGAGCAAATTTGGATTGCTTGACTAAGCGCATGGTTCTTAAGACTACCAAAGCGGTGAAATGGTTATGATAGGTGATAGAAGGAATTACCTATCCATGTGGTGTCTGCCTTGAAGGCGTAAAAGATGGTCGGGAAGGGTTGTAAAGCGTTCTTGGTTCAAATCGTGCTTTGGAAGCTAAGGAGTTAGCGAGTTGGAAGGTCCGAACGGTTGGGGAATTTCTTTGATGTGTTCCCGGAAGAACTTCCGGATCCGCCTCCGGATCGGGAAGTCGAATTGATATAGACACGCTACCCTAACAACACCGTGTCTATAGCACCTCATCGAATGGCACCAAAAGAATTGGTGGAGTGAAGGCTCAAATTCGTGAGCTCTTGGATAAGGGATTTATTCGACCTAGTATATCTCCGTGGGAGGCGCTTTGATTGTTTGTCAAGAAGAAGGACGGTTCTATGCGAATGTACATCGATTCCGTCGCTTAAACAAGTTAACGATCAAAACAAGTACCCATTACTGCGGATCGATGACTTGTTTGACCGATTGAAGAGGGCGTCAGTGTTTTCAAAGATAGACCTTAGGTCGGGTTACCATCAACTTAAGGTGAAGGGGGCCGATGTTCACAAGACGGCGTTTCGAACTCGGTATGGGTATTACGAGTTTCTAGTAATGCCATTCGGGTTGACCAATGCACCGACGGCGTTCATGGATCTCATGAACCGAGTTTTTCAACAGTACTTGGACCAATTTGTCGTAGTGTTCATAGACGACATATTGGTCTACTCAAAGACGGAGGAGGAGCACGACAAGCATTTACGGATAGTCCTACAAGTGTTGAGGAAAATAGTTGTATGCCAAATTCGATAAGTGCTAATTTTGGCTAAGTGAGGTGGCTTTCTTAGGTCACGTGGTGTCGTGGAAGGATTAGAGTGGATCCCGCAAGATTGAAGCGGTATTGGAGTGGAAACCACCTAAGTCGGTGGCTCAGAGATACGGAGTTTTCTGGGGTTAGCAGGGTATTACCGGAGATTTGTGGAAGGGTTCTCTCTGATCGCAGCGCCGTTGACTAAGTTGCTAAGGAAAGGTGTTCCATTTGTATGGTCGAGAAGCGAAGAAGAAAGTTTTGATAGGTGAGGAAGATTCGACTAAGCTCTTGGTTTTAGTACAACCAGAAGCAGGGAAATTATTTATAGTTTATTGTGACGCATCTCACACTGGTTTGGGGTGTGTGTTGATGCAGGATGGGAAGGTAGTAGCCTATGCGTCCCGTCAGCTGAGACCGCATGAGGCTAACTACCCAACTCACGACCTGGAGTTAGCCGCAGTTGTCTTCGCCCTGAAAGTATGGAGACATTATCTTTATGGGGAGAAGTCGGTAATTTACACGGACCACAAGAGTTTGAGGTATCTTCACCGTATGATCTGAATCGAGACAATGCCGATGGATTGAGTACATTAAAGGACTACGACTGTTCCATCGAATATCATCCGGGAAAAGCTAACGTGGTGGCTGACGCATTAAGCCGGAAGGTTGTGGCGGATTTAAGAGCAATGTTTGCTCAGTTGAGCCTGTATGACGATGGAAGCCTTTTGGCAGAGCTTCAAGTTAAGCCAACATGGATCGAGGAAATCAAGGACAAACAGTTAGTGGATGAAGGGTTAAAAGCGAAGAGAATACAAGTTCAGAATGGTGGTGTAGAGGGGTATAGTGTGACTGGTGATGGTGTGCTATGTTTTCAGGGACGGCCTTGTATGCCAAAAGATATGGAGTTGAGGCAGAAAATTCTCCAGGATGCTCATAGCAGCCCATACGCTATGCATCCGGGAGGAAACAAGATGTATGGAGATCTACTAAGCTTGATTACGGTGGCGGGTTGAAGCATGAAATAACGGAATTCGTAGGGAAGTGTTTGACGTGTCAGCAGGTTAAGGCTGAACACCAGTTACCATCGGGGTTACTTCAACCGGTTAAGATCCCTCAATGGAAGTGGGAGAGGATCACTATGGATTTCGCTGGTCTACCCCTTACCAAAGAAGAAAGATGCAGTTTGGGTGATCGTAGACCGTCTGACTAAATCAGCTCACTTCATACCGGTGAGAATGGACTACTCACTCCAGAAGCTAGCAAAGTTGTATGTGGCCGAGATAGTCAGATTGCATGGTGTGCCCGTATCAGTTATCTCGGATAGGGACCCAAGGTTCACTTCGAGGTTTTGGAAAGCGTTACATCAAGCGTTGGGAACACGATTGGATTTCAAGATGACTTTCCATCCACGTATCGGACGGGCAATGAAAGGGTCATCTGATCTTAGAAGATATCTTTGAGGGTTGTGTCTTGGAATTCGAGGTAGTTGGGAGGAATTTTACCTCTAGCTGAGTTCGCCTACAACAATAGCTACCAAGCGAGTATTCGGATGGCACCGTCTGAAGCAATCAGTATGGATTTGAAATGCGAACCCGACGTGTTGGACGGAGTTGAGTGAACGACAAGTGTTGGGCCCAGAATTGGTAGCGAGACCAAGACAAAGTTAAAGTGATTCGGTCTCGTCTCAAGGAAGCATCGATAAGCGTAAGTCTTATGCCGATCACAAACGCAAGGAAATGGAGTATCTTGTGGGAGATAAGGTCTTCTCAAGGTGTCGCCTTGGAAGAAGGTACTAAGATTTGGGCGAAAAGGAAGCTAAGCCCAAGATTCATTGGTCCATATACAATCTTGAAGTTTAATAGGACCTGTAGCTTATCGCTTAGAGTTACCGCGAAATTAAGTCGATACATGACGCCTTTCACGTATCAATGCCGAGAGGCGGTATCGGTCGGATCCATCACATGTGGTGCCCGTGATGTAAATCGAAGTTAACACGGACTTATCTTTTGAGGAAGAACTGTTCAGATCTTGGATAGAGATATAAAGGTTCTACGTAGAAAATCGATGCCCTTAGTGAAAGTGCTATGGCGGAATCATGGTCTTTGAGGAAGCTACGTGGGAACCTGAGGATGTGATACGGCGGCAATACCCTCATCTGTTTTAGTTATGTAATTTCGGGACGAAATTTATTTTAAGGGGGGTAGAACTGTAACATCCCAAAAATGGGGTTATTTGGAATTTAATTATTTTTCTTATATAAGAATCGCTATGTCATTATTTATGGAATAATAATGATCAATTTAAGGCTTTGTGTTGGCTCGATTTGGTAGGAAATTTTAGTTTTAACTTTTAAGGTAGGGAGCCTTGGCAAGAGGGTGTTATAAGAATAAATGGGATAATTTGGACATAAAATGAGCTTAGACCAAGTGGCAAAGCAAGCCCACTTAAGAGCTACATGTGACGCCACCAAGGGAGCAAGGGAGCCTTGGTTCGAGTCACAAAATCCTCTTTTGGCAATATGATGGACGGCACATGAGGAGAGTCCTATCTCTCTTTAAATTTTATTTTCCTTAGATAATCAAGGATAATATGAGTTTTTTAAAGGGATGTTATTTTATTTTGTGAGGATAATAGGGGATATCACATGGATTGTTTAAGGATTAATACTTATTATTGGAAATTAAATCAAAATAGTTAGGATTAAACTAAATGGTTGGCCTAGAGTGATTCAAGGAAGATTGATGAATCTTGAACTCTTTGTTAAGAGAAGTGGACTGCAAGGACACTAGGAGGGGTGCCAATTCTTATATAAGCACCTAAAGTGATCACCTTATTTTCTTTTTCCAAGTTTGCTAGCCTAATCTCTAAACCCTCTCATCATATATTCTCTTTTTCTTTTTACATCCTCTCCAAAACCTAGGTAGAAACCCTCCTAGCATCTCCCATTGTCAAATCCCTCCTCAATTCTTTCTTCTTTATTTCCTACTAGCCAATCACCACTTCCCTATTTACCTTTCTTCTTTCTTTTTTCTCATTAAAATCAGCCTTGTTTAAAGCCAAATATAGTCAATCTAGTACCTTGCAAAGTGTCAAAATCTTTTCTTTTACTTGAAGGCACTTTGGTAGAATATCAAAGGTAACACAAGACCTTTCGAGACTATCTATTCAATCGATTATCAAGGTAAGGGATGGCAACCTCCTTCAGATTTTCTTTTTCTTGTCGACTTATGGGATTGAATGGAAGCCAAAGTTTGAAGAACTAGTAGCAAGAGTTCTAACCAAAGGTTGAAATCAATGATAGGCACTTCGGATCTCAAAACAGAGAGATCGGATCCCATTCTCCCGACATTCGGTTTTGGGTAGGTGGTGGTAAGTGTTTACTTATAAAAGATTACCCTCTAATGATTACGAAAAGCCTAAGCCATGGTTGCTAATATTGACCAACTGTAGTTTATGAACCAGATTGCGATTCTAAAAGTCAAGCTAGGATTCAAGCGATTAGGTAAGGATGCGAGTACAAAATATGACCCTTAAATAATTTGGTTTGGCGAATGGCCATATTACTAACCTTGATAGTTGGTCAATATAGGGCAAGGACTTAGAGGTGGCCGATTGATTATCTTCGGATTTAAGACTATCGTGGTGACAGTGTACATACACACTATATAATATATTAAATATGCTTAACTTTGTGAATGCTCATTTTATGAATGTAGCATTGGAATGAATACCAAATCGGTATAAGTGGTGATTCGTAAGTACCTATTAACGTGATTTATTATTATTGATGCTTTTGGTAAGCATGATGTGTTGACACATGAAATTTAAGAATGTGATGGCATGAAATATATGTATGTTTATCTGCTGTGGGATTGATGAGTGGAGGGCGTTGATATTGTGCCGACGGGCACCAAGTGTTTTGGTAACACACCGTGACTATATGTCACCAGAGGTTTGGTACCTCCAGGTTTGGCACCTCAATAGCGACTTGTCCCTCGTGGTTAACACCACCGTGGGTTGGCCCCACTTGAGATATGGGATCGTCTGCGGTGATTTGGTATCACACGATGGGTTGGCCCCATCACCCGATTTGTGTCTACGGACACCGTGTTTTGGTAACACATTGTGACTATATGTCACCAGTGGTTTGGCACCACCGGTGGTTTGGTACCACAACGGGTAGACAAAGGCGTATGGTTGGCTAGGTTGGGTACACATTATTTTGCATATTAAATGTTATATGTTGTGTATGAAAAATATTTTAAACGGGAAGGATTACATCTGAGTCTTGGTGACTCACCTTCTCCATTAATTTTTCAGTGATGCTTAGATCGCGGACATGGAGCCGAGGGACTTGAGGAGGCCATGCGGTGGACTTAAAATTTAATGGACTTTAATTCTTGTTATTTTAAATTCGGTTATTGGGTTGTTTTATTTTGGATGTAATAAGGCCTCATATTACTTTACTTTGGTTTTTTTTATATGTTGGATATTTTTAATTGTACTTTAAAATTTGAATCACGCTGCTTTATAAAATTAACACGGAAAATGTTTTATCGTGCCATCGGACACATCCAAAATTGGTATAACAACTTGACTTAATTAAATGTTCAAATTGGACTAAGTATAATTTCAGCAAGATAACTTAAAATGAGAAGTCTACAACAAAACCTAAGTGGATTTAGAAAATGGGTTTCAAAAAGTTCTTCTTAGTAACGACCCATATTCGGTCCTAACGATTGGGCCGGGTTTGGGCTGTTACAAAAAATGCTCTGACGGTATTCATGGATCTCATGAACAATATTTTCAACCCTATCTGGATCAATTTGCGGTAGTTTTCATCAACGACAGTTTGATCTATTCAAAATCTGAAGTTGAGCACGAATAGCATCTCTGAATCACTTTGCAAGTGTTGCGAGAAAATAAATTGTACAGGAAGATTAGCAAATGTGAATTTTGGTTGCTTGAGGTTGTGTTTGTTTGGCATGTTATTTGGCTGATGGGATTAAATTTGATCCAAAAATGATCGAGGTTATCATGTAGTGAAAAGCACCGAGAAATGTGACAGAAGTCTATAGTTTTCTAGGATTGGCCAATTACTACTGAAGGTTTGTTAGTGGGTTTTTGAAAATAGCCATGTCAGCTACTAAGCTATTATAAAATAATGTTCAATTTTTTTAGAGCAGTCAGTGTCGGGAGAGTTTCGAGAAATTGAAATAGATGTTAGCTGAAGTGTCAGTTAAAACTTTGCCTGAAACGAGGAAAGACTTTTTTGGTATATAGTGATGCTTCATTGAGTGGTCTAGGCTGTGTTTTGATGCAAGACGAGAAAGTGATTGCGTATTCCTCTCGCTAGTTAAAAACGCATGAATGTAACTATCTATCACATGATTTAAGACTAGTTGCCCTAGTTTTTTCTATAATGATTCGGAGGCACTTTTTGTATGGTGGAAAGTGTCATATTTATACCAATCACAAAAGTCTTAAATACATCCTAAACCAAAAGGATTTGAATTTGAGGTAACATCATTGGTTTGAACTTTTAAAAGATTACTGCTACGTTATCGATTACCACCATGGTAAAGCTAACATTGTAGCTGACGCGTTGAGAAGAAATGTAGTAGTTAAGTGCAAACAATGTCCGCTCAATTTAGTATTGGCAATGACAACATTTTGTTGGTCAAGTTGAAAGTGAAATCAGTGTTGTTTGACCATGTCAGAAAAGCATAATTAGTTGATGCTAAGTTGTTGGAGAAAAGAGAAATTGCTCAGAATGGTGTAATAGAAATTTTTAGCATTGATGATTGTGATTGTTTAAGGTTCCATAATCAAATTTGTGTTCAAGATGATGATTTAAAAGAATTAGTACTTCACAAAACTCACAGTAGTCCTTTTGTTACGCACCCTAGTGGAACGAAATGTATTGTGATTTACGGGAGTTATATTGGCGGCTCATAACGGAAAGAGAAATAGTTGAGTTCGTGGCTAAATCTCTAACTTATCAACGAGTTAAGGTAGAACATCAGGTTCCTACTGGACTTGTTTAGCTTATTTCAATTCTTGAATGGAAATGGGAAACCATAATTGAAACACCCCACACCCGGCCCACGAGCCTGGACCGGATCTGGTATGTTCCTCGATGTAAACTGGTTCAAAATTCTTTTGTTACTTTGAAAACTGTGTGTTTTGAAGATAGTTTGTTTGTGGGTTGGGCTCAAGTTGAAAACAAGTTTATTTTTATATTGAAAACCCATTTATCTCAGGTGACAAAATATTTAAAATTTATTTTAAATTAAATTGACTTAATCTTTAAATAACATAAATTCGTAACATAGTAATTAAAACAATAATAAAATCATCACTAAGGCCTTATTACATAAAACAAAACCCAAATAAAATTGAAGAGTACTCAAATAAAATAAAATGTCCAAATTTAAATAAAACTTTAAGTGAGAATGGCCACCACAAGTTCTCGCCGTCCGGTCCATCACCGCTCATCACCTAAAACATGTTCCCTAGCGGGGTGAGTCAACAGACTCAATGTGTAACCAACACTAAAATTTAACAATTTAGGCATACTATACATATCATGTTCACATAATAATAATGATGCAACCCAAACCCAAACCTAGATGCCATCCGCTACACAACCCCGCACCAACAACCTCGCACACCGTGGGGACTATTAAGTCAACCTCCATCCGCTACACACCATCGAAGGCGATCATTGCGATCGGCGTGCTCATCGCTCAGATAAAATTCGTGGCATAGCCACCAGATTAAATAATTGTGTCATGAGACACCACATTCGAGATAATGTAACCGGGTTACCACATTCGGATAATGTGATCAAGTCACCACATTCAAATAGTGAGACCAAGTCACCACTTTCACTTCCCTTTTCATATAACCCAATGCCCCATAATATTCATATCATGCATATCATACTTAAATTCACATTTATGTCACTTTTCACGTGTTAAATATAACATATTTCGTAATCTTAGTAGGAGTAGGAAACATACCTGAGTACTTTGTACCATAACATGGTACCTTAGCCATATTCACATTCTTATAAACATGCATATATTTATTATAGCCATGAATCTTATTAAAAGTAGTGTGGGGTACACACCTGATTCGCTTAACAATTTCATTTGAAATCCTGAAATTCAATCTACTGCCTTAGATCTTTAACTCCCTACATTCGGCCCATATTAAAGGTTTAATGAAAAACTCATTCGGTCATAAAACCAAATCCTAGTAGGATTTGTGCACTAAAACTCACCTTGTTGCCGATTGAATTAAAAATCAAATCCCAAAAACTTGTATTCTTCCCCTTTGAAATCGGCTACTCACTAGATTCCTTGAATCAGTTAGTTTTCAGTTAAAACAAATAGATCTAAGTACTTAAGATAGGGCCTTGGCCGAATATGTAAGTACACTTACCTTGAAATTCTCAAATCCCGAAACTTTGCTTATGCTCCTTCCTTGTATTCGGCCAACTCTAGATCCTTTTAACATATTAGTTTTCGGCTTTTAAGATAATAAAAGATAGATCCAAACACTAAAATAAGCCTTGGCCGAATGCTATAGGAACTTACCTTGTGAATTTTTAAATCCCGAAGCTCACCGAATAACTAGGGAACACGCGACCTATGGTGTATCTTCGGGAAAAGAACTTCTCCTTCCTTGTAGTCGACACTTAGTAAATCCCGAAAGATATCCTTACTGAAGAATTCGATGGAACTCTTGCTTGAACCCTTAGCACTATTCGGCTATGGCCCTGATATGTATCACAATTTCGGTTCTTGAGGCTTAGTGAGAAATCGGCTAGGGATATTGGTACTTTCGGCTTTTGATTGTGTTTGTAATAGAAGAAGAAAAGAAAAGAGAAGAAGAGAATAATGGCGAGAGAAATTCGATAGAGGAAAGAAAGAAAAGAATGGAGAAATTTGCTAGAGAATTTCTGAAGCTTCCTTGAAGAGAAAAGAATGAATGAAGAATGGCCTTATTTTCCTTCTATTGTCAAATTCCTGTGCTAGAGTCCCTACTTGGCCACCACTCTTCCTATGTGATAAATTTTTATCTTTTAATTATCACTTTATTCAATAATAGACTTAATCCCCAATTTTCTCTTATCTCTTAAAAATAACAATAATTATCCATCATTTATCCACCTACTTAGCCAATTTTAAAGAGAATTAAACTCTTCACTTAGGTTCCCTTGTGCCGTCCACCTCCTTTGCTTCCAGTAGCAAAAATAAAATTTCTTTTATTTGCTTCCCAAGTGACTCGATCCTCGGCCCAAATACACAAGCTTGTGGCGTCACTTGTTTGGGCTTTTAAGTGGTGCCTTCAAGCCACTTTGAGCCACTTTGACAAGCCTGTTTGTGTGTCAAACTTCTTCTATTAATTTTCTTAAGGCCACCTTGCCTTAGTTTCCTCTTTTAACTTAAGTTTCCAAAATGTTCACTTTCCTCTTTAACTTAGGTTTCCAAAATGTTCACTTTCTCTTTTAACTTAGGTTTCCAAAATGTTCACTTTCCTCTTTAACTTAGGTTTCCAAAATGTTCACTTTCCTCTTTTAACTTAGGTTTCCAAAATGTTCACTTTCCTCTTTAACTTAGGTTTCCAAAATGTTCACTTTCCTATTTTAACTTAACATTTCCATACATTCCCAAGTTTTCAAAAATATTCAAAATACATTCATAACACATAAGACATGTCATTTCGTACAATTAAACCGAAAATGCATAGGCCCTTTTCAGGATGTTACAGTTCTACCCCCTTAAAATAATTTCATCCTCGAAATTTCCTAGCTAAAATAATTGAGGGTATTGCTGTTGCATTGCCTCTTCTGGCTCCCCCGAAGCTTCCTCCGATCCATGATTGCGCCATAACACTTTGACTAGGGGAACTGACTTCCTCCGTAATATTTTCACATCACGTTCTAATATCTGAATCAGCTCTTCCTCGTAGGATAAGTCTGGTCTTAGCTCCACTTCTTCAACTGGTACCACATGAGATGGATCCGATCGGTAGCGATGTAACATGGATACATGGAATATGTTGTGCATCTGCTGCAACTCCGGCGGCAACTCTAGCTGATATGCCACTGGCCCAATTCGCTTTAGTACTCGATAGGGCCCTATAAACCTTGGGCTTAACTTCCCTTTCCGACCAAACCTCATCACCTTCTTCCAAGGCGAGACTTTCTGAAACACCTGGTCTCCCACTTCAAACTATATTTCCTTCCGCTTGAGGTCGGCGTAAGACTTCTGCCCATCAGAGGCTTCCCTTAACCATGCTCAGATTATCTCAACCTTCTCTTCAATTTTTGCCACTAACTCTGGTCCCAAAACTCGACGTTCTCCTAACTCAGTCCAACAAGTAGGAGTTCGACACTTCCGACCATACAATGCTTCATATGGTGCCATCCGAATGCTAGCATGATAACTATTGTTGTAGGCGAACTCTGCTAAAGGCAAGTAATCCTCCCAACTTCCTCGGATATCCATCACACAGCCTTTCAACATATCCTCCAACACTTGTATTACCCGTTCAGACTGCCCGTCTGATTATGGATGAAAAGCCGTAGTGAAGTCCAACTTAGTACCTAAAGCTTGATGAAGTGCCCTCCAAAATCGAGATGTGAACCTTGGGTCTCTATCTGAAATAATTGACACCGACACTCCGTGTAACCTTACAATCTCTACCACGTATAATTTGGCTAACTTCTGAAGGGAATAATCCACTCTTACCGGGATGAAATGTGTGGACTTAGTCAAATGGTCCACTATTACCCATACCGAGTCCTTCTTAGTAAGCGTAAGGGGGAGCCCACTAACGAAGTCCATGGTAATTCTTTCCCACTTCTCATGGAATCTCGATTGGTCAAGCAACTCGATGGAACTTGGTGTTCACCTTAACTTGTCGACATGTCGACATTTTCCCATGAATTCAAGAACTTTCATTTAAGATCGTGCCACCAAAATTGTTCTCTTAAATCTCTATACAACTTAGTGCCTCCGGGATGCATAGCATAAGGGCTACTATGCACTTCTCGAAGAATCCTCTGTCTTAACTCCTTGTCCCTCGGCATATAGACTTTTCCTTTGTAGCACAATACTCCTTCATCATTAGCACCATAATCCTCTAACTCTCCGTTCTATACTTGCTGTAACTTAGCACTTAGGTCCTTATCAATCAACTGTCCCCTTTTCACCTCATTCAGCCATGTGGGTTTGACTTGCAACTCTGCCAATAGGCTTCCATCATCGTAAAAACTTAAGTGAGCGAACATAGCCCTTAGATCTGACACAACCTTTTGACTTAGGGCATCAGCTACCATATTCGCCTTACCCGGGTGGTACTCTATCGAGCAATCATAATCCTTCAATAACTCCACCCACCTTCGCTGCCTCAAGTTCAACTGCTTCTGAGTCAACAGATATTTAAGGCTCTTGTGGTCTGTGTAGATCACTGACCTTTCTCCATAGAGATAGTGCCTCCACACCTTAAGGGTGAAAACTACGGCTGCCAATTCCAAGTCATGGGTTGGGTAGTTAACCTCATGCGGCCTTAACTGCCGAGATGCATATGTGACTACCTTTCCGTCTTGCATCAATACACATCCCAAACCTGTATGGGAAGCGTCACAATGCACCGTGAATTCCTTTACTACCTCTGGCTAAATCAATACTGGAGCTTCTGTTAAAACCTTCTTAAGCTTCTCAAAGCTCTCTTGCTGCTTATCCGACCATACAAAAGGTACTTCCTTCCTCAACAACTTTGTCAAAGGCGCGGCTATAGATGAGAACCCTTCCACAAACCTTCTGTAATAGCCTGTCAAACCTAAGAAACATCGGATCTCAGCCACGGACCTAGGTGGCTCCCAATCCAACACTACTTCGATCTTCCTAGGATCCACTCTTATTCCCTCTACGGATACCACATGCCCTAAGAACGCCACCTCCTTGAGCCAAAATTCACACTTGCTTAATTTGGCATAGAGCTTCTTCTCCTTAACACTTGCAAAGACAACTCGAGATGCTCATCATGCTCCTCTTCGCCTTGAATACACCAAAATATCGTCGATGAACACGACGATGAACCTATCAAGTAAGGTTGGAAAACTTCGGTTCATCATATCCATGAACATGGCTGGGCGTTGGTCAACCCAAACGGCATTACGATTTAACTCAAAATGGCCGTACCTTGTCCTAAAAGTCGCCTTATGGATATCGCCTCCTTCACCTTCAACGATGATATCCCGACCTCAAGTCTATCTTTGAGAATATCAGGTTCTTTCACCGATCAAACAAGTCATCAATCCTTGGCAAAGGATACTTGTTCTTGATGGTCAGCTTATTTAACTGACGGTAATCTATGCACATACGCATAGTTCCGTCCTTCTTATTTACAAACAAAATCAGTGCTCCCCACGGAGACACACTGGGCCGAATAAACCCACGGTCAAGTAATTCCTGGATTTGAGCCTTGAGCTTAACCAACTCTTTTGGCGCCATCCGGTATGGAGCGATTGACACAGGAGCTGTTCCCGGTAGCAAGTCTATTCCAAATTCCACCTCCTTATCTGGGGGTATTCCTGGTAATTCCTCTGGAAACACATCCTCAAAGTCCCTTACCGTTCTAACTCCATTGATACCTTCCTCCTTTCCATCCAAAGAACTTACGAAGGCTAAAAATGCCTCGCACCCTTTACGAACCACCTTTTCAGCCTTAAGCGTCGAAACTACATTAGGCAAGTAGTTTCTTCTTTCTCCTATCATAATGACCACCTCATCCTCCAGGGTCCTTAATTCCATTCGTTTAGCCACACAATCCAACACGGCTCGGTGTTCTACTAACCAATCCATACCAAGTATGAGGTCAAATTCTTCAAAGGGTAACTCCATTAAGTCAGCCCAAAAGCTCACTCCCTGAATTCTAGGAATATATTTCGAAAGATCTTATTCACCACTATACTTTTGGACTAATGGGCTTACTACCGTCATCTCCCTATCAGAAAGTTCAGAGTCTAGGCCTAGTGTTTCAACTACACTACAGGCAACATAAGAATGGGTCGAGCCCACATCAATTAAGGCATAATAAGGCTTGCCATAAATAAAGAACGTACCGATTATAACGTCCGATGCGTCTCCATCCTCCCTTCGACGAACTGCATAAACCAAACCCGGCTACCTTGCCTCAGTATTAGCAGCTCCTCTGCCTTGTGTTCCACGTCCTCTGCCAGCACCATTACCTTTGTTATTCGAACCACAACCTCGTTGAGGTTGCTGTCCTCCTCTACCAGCCTGATTAACATTCTAAGCCGATGATCGACTTTCATCTGGTTTCTTAGGACAATCTTTGAGCATATGGTCCTTGGACCCACACCTAAAACATCCTCCCGTCTTTTTCCAGCACTCCCCTAAGTGCTTCTTTCCACAATGATCACAAGGACGATACTGCCATCCTGTACCAGCTTGTTGATTTTGCGACCCATCAACTCTAGGCCTCTTCTGCACATTTCTCGATGACCCATAACCCCTCTTGGGTCTATTCCTACCAGAGCTCTACTTAACCGAATCCTTGATTCCCTCGGCTACCGTAGCCTTTTCTACTAAAGCAGAAAACTCTCATTCCTGATGTGGAGCTATCAATAACCTTAGGTCATCCCTTAGACCATCTTCGAACCGCACACAGCGCTTATGCTCCGTAGCCACTACTCTCCGAGCATATCGGCTTAACCTCAAAAATTCACTTTATATGTCAAGCTTCGACTTGTTTCCTTGAACCAAATTTTAAAAGCTTTCCTTGCTCATCAATATATCGTGTGCCGACATACTTTTTCTGATATGCCTCCTTAGCATACTCCCAGGTCAAATCCTCAGCAGTAGCACCATCCCTCACTGTTAACCACCATTGATACGCTTCATCTCGTAGTAGTGCCACCATTTCTTTTAACTTCTCCTCCGGGGTCAGATCGAGCTCATCCATAATGCGCTCGGTTGCTTCCAACCAGCATTCAGCTGTACTGGGTGCCACACCAGATACTCCACAGAACACCTCAGCTTTGTTGGCTCGGAGTCGCTCGGGTACAGATTTTTGAGCTCCCGTATTTCCACCCGCGCCAGCCACCATTTCAAGAACTCGCAGCATAGCTTGCGATACAACATCATCCCCCGTCTGAGCTTGCTGCTCGACACCGACAGCTGTGGGTGGTGGTGGTGGTGGTAACTCATTGTCAGACCCTTGACCTGACCTAACGGGTTCTGACACAGCCATTCTTCCTCTACCACGTCCTTGACGATCGCGTCCTCTAGAATTCATATCTAACGATGCATTTTAATCTGATTTAAGAAAGTTTTATGAATTACCCTTATTCCACTGATTATCCACGATGAAGTTTTATGAAAAGAATTTTAAGAGTGGTTCTTTCGTATTCATACATGCACACAGTCTTCACATTCATACATCCATCAATCAATTATGAACTTCCGTTCATTCAGAGAAATGTTGTAGTTTTCATTGTTGTTGTTTTTCCATTACCTAGGGGTATTTGCGTAATTTGTCCTACAGGGGTATTTTTGTAATTTGTCAAATAGGGTTCCTTGGTAATTTTGTCAAAATGTATTTCAAATTTTTAAAATCTCGGGGCTTTTCGGTAAATTTGGAAATTCCAGGGGTATTTCAGTAATTTTGAATTTCGAGGGTATTTTGGTAATAAACCAGGGTAAATTTGTAATGTTTAATAATTCAGGGATATTTCAAAATTTACAAAACTTTGAGGGTTCTTTTTGAGAAATTTATTTTCCAAAATGATGAAGTTGCGAATGATTTTGGGAATCAGGGTCAGTTTGGAAATTTTGGTAAGTTAGGGGTAATTTTGTAATTTTCCAAAAATCAAGGTATTTTTGATAATTTGCAAATAAGGGTTTTTGGACTTGTTATAAAATAATGATAATGTTGATTAAAACTTTGGGTATTTCGGACATTTTATAAACCAATGGCATTTCGTAATTTTACCACTAGGGTATTTTGTAATTTTATAAATCGAAATTTTTGAAAAATTGTGTAGGAAAATAATTTTCACAAATTAAAGAAAATGATTTTAAGAGTTTTTAAAATTAGGGTTCTTATTAATAAAAACATGGCTAGTTCCTTTCGGGTTTTAGTTATTGGGTTTAGCTTTATGACCGAAGTTTTCTTGGTCGGGGTGAACCAAAGCTACGCACTGTAGGATTCGAGTGGAGAGGAGGTGAGTCACATGGATCGCTTAAATACCAAGCTCCCATCGAAACCATTCCTAGGCATGCATTGTGGGTTGCCATACCCACTAAGTCCTCTCGGGTTAGGGTGAACTGAGCTACGCACTGTAGGATTCTGCGAAGAGGAGGTGAGTCACTAGGACTGCTTAAATACCAGGCTCTTCCGGATCCAATCCTAGACATGCGCACAGTGGTTACCACACCCTAACTCAGTTCACTTAGCCATAGGTTTGTTTAGTTAGGCTTTTAAGTTTTATGTAGTAGTTGGGGTAGACTAGTCCTAGGGTTCAAGTACCTATCATTCTATTCTACGTTCCATTCCTTTTCTACCCTTCTGTAAATCACATAATCACACAGATGGTTAAAGGGTACTTACCTGGTGGACTGCGGGTCAGAGACTTAGGTGCCATGCCATCGAACCTGCCTATTTTCAGAAATACTTACATAAAACTCATTTGGGCTCGATTTGAAAACGTTTTGGGCCTTAAACCCAAGGTCGAGAGTTTAAAATCGGCTCGATATAAATTGAAACACCCTTTTGGCCCACGAGCCTGGACCGGATCTGGTATGTTCCTCGATGTAACCGGTTCAAAATTCTTTTGTTACTTTGAAAACTGTGTGTTTTGAAGATAGTTTGTTTGTGGGTTGGGCTCAAGTTGAAAGCAAGTTTATTTTTATATTGAAAACCCATTTATCTCAGGCGACAAAATATTTAAAATTTATTTTAAATTAAATTGACTTAATCTTTAAATAACATAAATTCGTAACATAGTAATTAAAACAATAATAAAATCATCACTAAGGCATTATTACATAAAACAAAACCCAAATAAAATTGAAGAGTACTCAAATAAAATAAAATGTCCAAATTTAAATAAAACTTTAAGCTGAGCATGGCCACCACAAGTTCTACCGTCCCGGTCCATCACTGTTCATCACCTGAAATATGTTTCCACAACGGGGTGAGTCAACAGACGCAATGTGTAACCAACACTAAAATTTAATAGATTTAGGCATACCATACATATCATGTTCACATAATAATAATGATGCAACCCAAACCCAAACCAAGATGCCATCCGCTACACATCCCCGCACTAACCACTTTGCACACCGTGGGGACTACTAAGTCAACCCTCCATCCGCTACACACCATCGAAGGCGATCATTGCGGTCGGACGTGCTCATCGCCCAGATAAAATTCGTGGCATAGCCACTAGATTAAATAATTGTGTCATAAGACACCACATTCGAGATAATGTAACCGGGTTACCACATTCGATAATGTGACCAAGTCACCACATTCGATAGTGAGACCAAGTCACCACTTTCACTTCCCTTTTCATATAACCCAATGCCCCATAATATTCATATCGTGCATATCATACTTAAATTCACATTTATGTCACTTTTCACATGTTAAATATAACATATTTCGTAATCCTAGTAGGAGTAGGAAACGTACCTGAGTACTTTGTACCATAACATGGTACTTTAGCCATATTCACATTCTTATAAACATGCATATATTTATTATAGCCATGAATCTTATTAAAAGTAGTGTGGGGTACACATCTAAATCGCTTAACAATTTCACTTGAAATCCCGAAATTCAATCTACTACTTTAGATCTTTAACTCCCTACATTCGGCCCATATTAAAGGTTTAATGAAAAACTCATTCGGTCATAAAACCAAATCCTAGAAGGATTTGTGCACTAAAACTTACCTTGTTGCCAATTGAATTAAAAATCAAATCCCGAAAACTTGTATTCTTCCCCTTTGAAATCGGCTACTCACTAGATTCCTTGACTCAGTTAGTTTTCAGTTAAAACAAATAGATCTAAGTACTTAAGATAGGGCCTTGGCCAAATATGTAAGTACACTTACCTTGAAATTCTCAAATCCCAAAACTTTTCTTATGCTCCTTCCTTGTATTCGGCCAACTCTAGATCCTTTTAACATATTAGTTTTCGGCTTTTAAGATAATAAAAGATAGATCCAAACACTAAAATAAGCCTTGGCTGAATGCTATAGGTACTTACCTTGTGAATTTTTAAATCCTGAAACTCACCGAATAACTAGGGAACACGCAGCCTATAGTGTACCTTCAGGAAAAGAACTTCTCCTTCCTTTTAGTCGACACTTAGTAAATCCCGACAAATATCCTTACTGAAGAATTCAATGGAACTCTTGCTTGAACCCTTAGCACTATTCGGCTATGGCCCTGATATGTATCACAATTTCGGTTCTTGAGGCTTAGTGAGAAATTGGCTAGGGCTATTGGTACTTTTTGCTTTTGATTGTGTTTGTAATAGAAGAAGAAAAGAAAAGAGAAGAAGAGAATAATGGCAGAGAGAATTCGGTAGAGGAAAGAAAGAAAAGAATGGAGAAATTTGCTAGAGAATTTGACGAGAGGCTTCCTTGAAGAGAAAAAATGAATGAAGAATGGCCTTATTTTCCTTCTATTGCCGAAATTCCTAGGCTAGAGTCCCCTACTTGGCCACCACTCTTCCTATGTGATAAATTTTTATCTTTTAATTATCACTTTATTCAATAATAGACTTAATCCCCCAATTTTGTCTTATCTCTTAAAAATAACAATAATTATCCATCATTTATCCACCTATTGAGCCAAATTTTAAAGTGAATTAAACTCTTCACTTAGGTTCCCTTGTGTCGTCCACCTCCTTTGCTTCCAGTAGCAAAAATAAAATTTCTTTTATTTGCTTCCCAAGTGACTCGATCCCTGGCCCAAATACACAAGCTTGTGGCGTCACTTGCTGGGCTTTTAAGTGGTGCCTTCATGCCACTTTGACAAGCCTGTTTGTGTGTCAAACTTCTTCTATTAATTTTCTTAAGGCCACCTTGCCTTAGTTTCCTCTTTTAACTTAAGTTTCCAAAATGTTCACTTTCCTCTTTAACTTAGGTTTCCAAAATGTTCACTTTCCTCTTTTAACTTAGGTTTCCAAAATGTTCACTTTCCTCTTTAACTTAGGTTTCCAAAATGTTCACTTTCCTCTTTTAACTTAGGTTTCCAAAATGTTCACTTTCCTCTTTAACTTAGGTTTCCAAAATGTTCACTTTCCTCTTTAACTTAGGTTTCCAAAATGTTCACTTTCCTATTTTAACTTAACATTTCCATACATTCCCAGGTTTCCAAAAATATTCAAAATACATTCATAACACATAAGACATGTCATTTCGTACAATTAAACTGAAAATGCATAGGCCCTTTTCAGGATGTTACAGTAATGATGGATTCTGTATCAAGGTTACCATTATCTCCGAGCAAAAGAAATATGTTTTGGGTATTAGTTGATCGACTTTCGAAACCAACTCGTTTTGATGTGGTCAGAACTAATTGTTCACTTCGAAAGCTTGTAAAGGTATACATTTGGGAAATTTTTAAATTTCATGGTGTATCTATATCAATTATCTCTGATTGGGATCCTCGGTTTACTTTGAGATTTTTGAAATAGTTGCGTGAATCTCAAGGTAAAGACTTAACTTCAGCACAACTTTTCACCTGCAGATGGATGGGCAATCTGAGCTTGTTACTCAAATTTTGGAAGACATGCTCTGAGCTTGCGTTATTGATTTTGAATCATGTTGGGAACACACTGAACAGGGCTCACCCAAGAGGTATCAGAAATTGGGTTATATAATCCCAGCATCCAACCATTTGATAATCTCCTTCACTACTTCTTTCATGTTAGGATTCAATCTCCTCTGCTGTTCAATAGATTTGCAATGACAATCTTCAAGTATTATTTTTTGCATGCAAATTGCTGGGCTAATTCCTTTGATACCCGTAATTGACCATCCTAGAGCTTTCTTGGATTTCTTTAAAACCTCAAGTAATTTTATCTCCTGATCTATTGTAAGCTGGGCAAAAATAACTACATGAAGTGTATCGTTTTCTTCCAAATAAGCATACTTCAAATGCACTGGTAATGGCTTCAAATCCAAAACCGGTGGATATTTTATTGATGGGAGAGGAGGGTTGAAAGAGTGACTTGATAAATCTAATGATTCAAAGCTCCTTCTACATCCATTTTTGAATTGCTGAGTTTCCATCAGTTCTTTAGAATCTTCAGTAAAATTTTGTCCAGTTAATTAGATAGAGCCTGCATTAAAATTGTTGTGCATATGTCTTGCAAATTCTTCCTGAATTATAATGCCAACAAATTCTACAGTATGGAATTCTTCATTTGGGTCTACACACTTTAAAGCATCAAACACATTAAAAGTCAATTGTTGATCATTAATTCTCATAGTTAACTCACCTTTCTAAATATCAACCAATGTTCTACTGGCTGCAAAGAAAGGTCATCCAAGTATTATAGGTACCTCTTTATCTGCTTCACATTCCAGAATAATAAAATTTGCTGGAAAGATGAACTTGTCGACTCTTACCAGTACATCTTCAATTTTACCTTTTGGATGGACATCCGATCTATCAACTAGTTGTAGTGTGACTGGAGTAGGTCTTGCCTTTCCTATCCCAAGTTTCCTGAAAACATGCATAGGCATTAGATTGATACTTGCACCTAAATCACATAATGCTTTGCCTACGTAATGGTTTCTAGTTGAATAAGGTATATAGAAACTCCTTGGATATTTTAATTTTCATGGTAGTTTGTTCTTTAGCATTGCTATGCACCCTTCAGTAAGTGTGATAGTTTCGAATTCCCCTAACCTTTTCTTATTGGATAGGATATCTTTCATGAATTTCGTATAGTTAGGCATTTGATCTAATGCTTCCACCACAGGTATATTAATGTGTAATTGCTTTAAAACCTCTAGAAATTTCTTCAATTGAGCATCTTGTTTCAACTTTTGGAAACTCTAGGGAAAAGGTGGCGGTGGCCTTCCTTCTATTTATTGAGGCAGCCTTTCCATGACATTTGTATTGGCTTAGCAAGATGATTTTCCTTACGTATGCTTCTACCGACTCCCATCTCATGTATTTTGTTCCACTTCTGGTTTGAAAGTTCTACTTCTAGGGACTTCAAAACTTTCCTCAGACAAGGCATCATTCAAAACTCCTGGTAGCTGAGTGCCAATCCAGAGTGTTATGGCTTTACATTGTTCTTTCCCTCGAGGTTTAGAACTTTCTGTGTCACTAGGCAATGCTCCTTATTGTCTGGAGCTTAATGTAGTGGCAGTTTGTCCCACTTAATTCTCTAGAGCTCTTAAGAAAGTTGTTTGGCTTTGAATAATTACATCATTCTTAGCCATATACTCTTTTAATAAAGCTTCCATAGCTAATGTTGAAGATGACGAACTTTTTTCCACATTTTACCACAGCATTGGTTGATTATGTCCATGTGGTACACCAGCCGCATTCTATCTATTAGCAGTGCTAGCATTTCCCATTCCCTGATTACTCCAGCAAAAATTTGGATGTTGCTTCCACCCTAGATTGTAGGTGTTGGAGTAGTGATTCTTATTGCTATGGTTAAAATTTCTGATGTAATATGTAGAGGCTAGATTGGATAGACATTCTTCAAAAGCATGATATTGTCCATAGTATACACATGCTAGTTCTATAACCTGCATCTCCTGCATTACAGAGGGTCTTTTCAGAGTTTTAATCATATTCGTTAAATATGATACTTAATCTGTTAATGATGTAATCGCATTAAGTTCCATTGCTTTAGCAACTCTTCTACCAGTACCAAATCTGGTAGTGGGGTACTAATAATTATTATTTGCTATTCTTTCTAGAATTTTGTATGCTTCATTGTAGGATTTGTCAAGAAACATCCCATTAGTAGATGCATCCACCAACATTCGTGTATGAGCATTTAATCCATTGTAGAACATCTCAATTTGTGTCCAATGTTGAAAACCATGCATCGAGCATTTTCTAATTAATTCCTTGAAACACTTCCATGCCTTGTATAATATCTCATCTTTAGACTGTCTAAACAATATAATGTCATTCCTCAGCTTGGCATTCATGTTGGGAGGATTGTACCTAAGCAAAAATCTCTGACAGAATTCATTCCAAGATGCCACCGTACTTGATGGTAATGCATTCAACCATGATCTAGCACGATCTCACAATGAATAAGGGAATAGTTTTGATTTAAGGGCATCTTCAGGAACACCCTACTGCCTGAATGAATCATAAACTTCAAGAAAAAGTCTCAAGTGTAATCTAGGATCTTTGGTTGGTAAACCACAAAACTTCCTTACAGTTTGTAGCATCTGAAACATTACTGGTTTTAATTCAAAGTGTTGGGCTTGAATATGTCGCCTAGCAATTCTTAGACTTAGATCACCCAAAGTAGACACTATTTGTTCTCTAATGGGTCTGTCTCTGTCATATAAGTTTTGAGGAATATCAGCATCCCATTCATTCTAGAATACTTGATCGACTCTGATTGGATCATTTATAATCCTTTCCATTTCTCTTAATGTTTTCCTTCTTTGACTTAGTGTCCTTTCAATAGGATCAAAAATAGTATTTTGTATCCTCTTGAATACTTCTTCTCATGCACTAGTACAAAACCTAAAAAATCAAATAAAATACTAATTAACTGTACTAACACAAAATTAGCAAAAGTAATGACAAATCAAAATTTTCACCAATTCCGCCGATCCCCGGCAAAGGTGCCAAAACTTGTTGCATGTAAAATACTAATGCAATTGTGCAACTGTACACGTCATTTAAGTAATAAAATGATAAGTGATAAAATGATAAGTGTTGTCTCCATGGGGATCATAGTTTTAGTAAGAAATTTATTAAGTTATTATAATCCTATTAACTATACTAAATAGCAGGAAATACTTTTAAACCGAATAAGAATTTGATATAATGAATGAATGTATTTTAATGCTAAAAATAGAAAATTGATATGGCAAATAAAATGTAGTGGAAAATTATAGAGAAAAGCAAGGGTAATTCTATTGTTGAATGAACAGGGCTGGAATTATTCAGGTGAAATGTTCATATCAAAATAATGCCATGACAAAAGATTGCCTAATCAACTATTCAGAGAAGTGCAACTATAACCTACCTCTTTTGATAGCTAGATTTAAGCTAGAAATTTGAGTTAATGTATGTTTACAGAACTCTCGATTAATAATTGCAATGAACGATCTTATCTGTACAATTTGCAACATCTATGTCTAGAGTGCTACAAGTATTCTATCGAATATTCGTTTGCATCACACAATTCTAGATCGAATACATTTAACCTTTTCAGAATTAAAAATGTAACATCCCGAAGTAGGGCCTAAACATAACAGTGCTTGTGAAACCACGAATCCGAGCTATAAAAGTTTATTACGATTGATTATTATAGTTTACCGAGTGATTAAATACATGTGTTAAAGTATTGATAAGAAGTTTATTGATTTCAGGCTTAAATTGCCTATTAGGACTTGTTTGCAAAAGTTGCTAAATAGGGGTTCTAATTTATAGAGTACTTGATTGAAATGGGGGTTTGAAGTAGGAGTCCTTAAATGGCAATTAGACCATTATATTTTCATGGACAAAAATGGACATATATAGGTAGAAAGAACCAAAGTTTTTAATGAAGGGTAATTTAGTCATTTGGTAATAAAAAGAAATTAAAAAGGGAAAAAGATGGCAAAATATGCTCATCTTCTTCATTAGGCCGAATTTTCAAGTGTTCATCATAGGTAGGGTTTGTTTCAAGCTTCCAAGCTACATAGTAAGTGATTCCAAGCCTTGTTTTTAATGTTCTTTACATTTTTGAAGCCCCGGTAGCTCGGTTTAGCTTATTCTATCAATAATTCATGCTAGGATTCATATTTGAAAAAATACCCATAGGTGAACTGTGTTTATTTTGATGTTTTGTGATAGAATATGAAGTCTGAAATTATGTTAAACAACTTTTGCACAGTGATTTTAAGTGAAAACGAGTAAAACGACTTAATCGGTAAAAATACCTAATGTCCATAAGTACATGTTAGAGTGAGAATTTGATGTTGTCATAGAAGGGAAAATGATCAGCATGTCATAAAATATAAGAATAAGGGATAAAATATAATTTCCGAGCTTTGGGGAAATGTGTAAATATGTAAAAGTTTAGGGGCAAAATTGTAGTTTTGCCAAAGTTAGACTTAAGGACTGTTTGGATAAATGTGAGTATTAAATAAGCTAAATTTTCTATTATAGATCAAGGAGAACGAAATCTGGAGTTAGATCTGGGAAAGAAAAAGATAGTGGACAAAATCGATATAGTTTATCGTATTTTGTTTCGAGGTAAGTTTGCGGTAAATAAATGCAACATTCTATTATTTTACATTTGATACTATTAAATTCCAGCATTTATATATTTATTCTGTAAATTTATCGTTTAAAGACTCAAGCATGAATTGACGAAGAAGCAATCTCAAAACGTCCCAGTTGAACCTTAGGAATGTGTAGGATACAAATGTCCTGACATTAGGATTTAAGGAAATCATGTAAAACCATGCCAAGGCATGGCATTGGTGAATTTATAAGGCAAAGGTCCCATGTAAGACCATGCCAAGGCATCGCATTGGTGAATTTATAAGGCAAAGTCCCATGTAAAACCATGCCAAGGCATGGCATTGGTGAGTTCATAGGCAAGGATACCACGTAAGACCATGTCAAGACATGGCAATGGTTAAGTTTCACAAGGAAAGGTACCCGCGTATTCTTAGTATTCCAAGTGGTTCAACGGAAAAATTTAAAGAGTATACCAAAGGAAAGGTAAGACAAGTTCAAGCTAATAAGGTACAGGTAAGAATTTAAGACTTAAGTATATTAAGTTAAAGGCTTAAATAATTTTGGTAAGAAAAGAATATGATAATGCATTAAGAATGTTGTTATTATTTAAATGCAAGCTTACTAAGCTTAATGCTTACTCCCATTCCTTTCTTTCTTTTCATAGTTTTACAAGCCAACTCAGGGATCGTAAGGACATCGGAGACCGTTACACACTATCAAAGGATTATATTGGTATTTTGTGACTCGAATGTTTTAAGTTATGGCATGTATAGGGACTTAGCCATTTCGTGAGTATGACCTTATGACATGGCTTAATATTGGCTTTTAAATGTTTGGTAATGATTAGCTATTAAAACGGTTAATTAAGAACTTGTTTTGGATGTTATGTAATGCCTAGTTGATATTTATTTTAAGAAATTATGTAATTATATGCAGGGAACAGTTTGGACAGGATCAGGGACGTGATTTTGAAAAATCACCAAAAATAGTAGAAATGGAATTAGCTTGTGCATGAGATATAGAATTAAATCTTATTGAGTGATTTTTATATAAAAAAATAGTGTAGGAAAAAGAATTACATATTATAAGATAATTGATTTTTAGTGAAGAGAGGTCAGAACTATCGAACTGTGTAATAGGGGAGACTTTAACTAATAAAATGTACTAATTGGCCGCACCAAAAATTCTGGAAAAATTATAGTAAGAATATATATGAGTCTATTTTCAAGGAAAATTTACAGATCTATATTTCAAGTTTCGTAACTCGAGTTATATTTAATTTAGTGAACATGATGCAGATGGATAGTTTCAATTTTTATGCCCTAATCTAGTAAGTTAAGTCTAGTAATGCCTCGTGCTCGACTCCGAAAACGGCCTCGAGTAAGGGGTGTTACATTTATTGATATCAGAGTGAGAGTTTAGTCGATTCTCGAAATATTCAGTATGAGTAAAAGTCTAACTATACATTCCATACTTATATTTTGATAGTGTGACGACTCCTGACGATTTTAAAATGTTTTTCTTTTATAGTTATGGATCCCGAACGAGCTGGTGCATATGACGTAGAGAGTACTGTGCTCGCTCCTGTAGAAGGGATGGTGCCACCAGATAGCAGTGAAAGGCCCGTTATAGTTAGTCAGGGAGGAGGGGCTCGAGAAGCCTTCTTCTAAGCTATGAATGAATGGTTTACTGAGTTCATTCGTATGAACCCGGCTGTTAGACCTCCACCCCCTCAGGATCCTCAGACCACTCATGTAGCTTCCCCAATTGCAGATATAGTTAGAAGAGAGAAACCACCTATTGACAAGATCAGAAAACAAGGGGCAGATGAGTTTCGGGCTACCAAAGATGATGGTGCAGAGAAAGATGAATTTTGGCTTGAGAACACTATCAGAGTCTTTGATGAGTTATCTTGTACACCGAAAGAATGTATTAAGTGTGTGGTGTCACTTCTTAGAGATTTGACCTACCAGTGATGGTAGAAACTTGTGTCAGTAGTACTGAAAGAAAGAGTTACCTGGGATTTCTTTCAAGAGGAGTTCCGTAAGAAATACATAAGTCAAAGGTTTATTGACCAGAAAAGAAAAGAGTTCCTCGAGTTAAAACAGGGTAAGATGACTGTGACTGACTATGAACATGAATTTGTCCGACTCAGCAATTATGCTCGAGAGTGTGTGTCTATAGAGGCTATCATGTGCAAAAGATTTGAGGATGGATTCAATGATGATAGCCGACTGTCAGTTGGTATATTAGAGATAAAAGAGTTTGTTGTTTTAGTTGAACGAGCCTGTAAGGCAGAAGAGTTATTAAAAAGAAAGGGTAAAGCTGAAATTGAGATGCAAGACACGAAGAAAAGACAGATAAGCAAGTCATTTCAGTCTACATCCAAGAGGCCTAGAGAGTTCTTTACGAGACCTAATTTTTCAGCCGGGTATTTTAGCCGAAACAGAGGTGGAAGATTTATGGATTCAAAAGCTCAAACCACTTCGATTGCGAGTGTTGGTAGTATTCAGCCTGATAAATCCAAGTGTCCTCAATGTGGTCAACGTCATCCAGGTCAATGTCGAGCAACTGAGACTGGTTGTTTCCAATGTGGTGCACCGGATCATTTCATTCGGGAGTGTCCCAAAATGGTTAAAAAAGAAGTAATACCGAGTGCAAGATCAGGCAATGCCCCTGTTAAAGGCAGATACATTTAGAGACACAGCAATGAGATCTGATGTTAGAGCACCCGCAAGGAGTTATGTTATCAGTGCTCGTGAAAAGGCATCTTCCCCGGACATAATTACGGCATCACCAAAAATTCATAGTGACCATATCTCGTCCGAAAAGCAGTCTTTGGTATATCAAATTCTCTAACTCGTAGTTGATAATAACCCTACCTCAAATCAATTTTTGAGAACACTGAAGCTCCCTTGAGTTGATCGAATAAATCCTCAAATACTACCGAGCCAACATTGATGATATCATAGTCGGTAACCCACTTAAATCCGTAGATTCAATCCGTAGTACCTCATTATTTTGACACCTCAAATCAATAGTCTTTCGTCTGCAATTTACTATCGCATCGTGTACAGTTAACCAATCCATACCGAGGATAATATCAAACTCATAAAATGGTAACAGCATCAAATCAGTCGGAAAACACGAGTCTCAAATCATTAAAGGACAATTATTGCATATTTTATCAACGAGCACACACTAACCTAGGGGGTCGAAACCCGAATCATGAATTCAGTTGGACTCAATAGGTAGAGTCTTACTGGATACTAATGTTTCGCACACATATGAATGAGTTGAACCGAGGTCAATCAAAGTAATTACACTAGTATCAAAGAGAGTGAAAGCACCGGTAATGACATCTGGGGATAAGGCTTCCTCTCTGGTACGGATGGCATAAACCCTAGCCAGTACACGAGTATCTGATCGAACAACTGCATCTGTAGTCCCTCTTTGTGCACCACCCTTACTCACAAAATGAGATGATCTACCTCCAGCCATAGTGCCGCTCGGTCTCACACTCTGAGTAGCACCCTTTCCAACAATTTTTGGGCAATCCCGTATGAAAGGATCCTGTGAGCCACACTTGTAACAAGTGCGAGAAATGGATTTACCCCAACACTCTCTGAAATTCCGTTTGCCACACTGCTGACACTCTGGTTTACTTGATCTCTCATTATCAACACTAGCAACAGATGTAGCCCGAGAGCTCACTGGGGTCGCTCTCGTATAGAAATCCCGGTGTTGGGTTTGGATCGACTGCCATCATTTTTAAACTTCTTTGTTACTATTTGTAAATGTTTACCCGACAATCTCTTTCGAAAATCTCTAGATTCAAGCTCAACCTTTCGTTTTTCTTTCCCAGTTCTTCCGCATTACAAGCACTTTCAAGTAACATGACGAACTCGTTAATTTCAAGAATGCCAACCAGAAGCTTTATATCTTCATTCAATCCGTCTTCAAATCTCCCAAGACATAACACCTCTTCTTTAACACACATCATGAGCTTAGCGGTCGAGTCGCACAAACTTTCGCTCAAATTCAGATACGGTCATACGACATTGTTTGAGTTCGAGGAATTCTTTACGCTTGGAGTCAATAAAGCGTTGACTTATATACTTCTTGTGAAATTCAGTCTGAAAGAAGTCCCAAGTAATCCTTTCTTTCGGGACAACTGACACCAGCGTGTTCCACCAGTAATAAGCAGACTCCTGTAACAAAGATATAGCACACTTCAAACATTCATCGGGTGTGCAAGATAATTCATCGAAGACCCCAAACTTAGTCATGCTTATATATACTTAGGACAATATACTCAATCATTCTTGTATATTTACTTGCATTTATAATAGAAGTCTTTAAAACGAACCTCACACCTACACATTGTCAATATGGTTAGCAACGTCTCACACGCTTAGTGTTATTCCTTAATACTTCTCGTAACGTATCGCTCACATAGTGTCGTTACTTCATACTTCTCGTAACGTATCACTCACATAGAGCCGTTACTTACAAATTTGCACATATGGTGCTCATTGAACCATTTCACTCAACGTATGCTTCTCTTAACTTATTATTCATTCGATATGCATACTTTATATATATATATATATATATATAAATATATATATATAATTCACATTCACTTTACACACAGGAACATACACTTATATATGTATTAATCAAAGTATTCAATATCCCAAATACTATATGGCATTCGGCCTATACCACATCAAGCCATCATCAACTCCATTTAGTATGCCTGGATCTCATCATAATATCATTATTAAAATTTCCTATTTCATGCATCTAATTACAACAACCAAGTACCATCACTATCGACTATCTATTATCAATTTCATATATATATGTATATTCGGCATTACATTGAAATAAACTATCACCATTTAACTTAAACTTGTAAATAAGTATTATTTCAATTTAATTTCATTGCTTAAAACTTACATTGATAGTTGAAGTGTAAGGATGTCCCGGTTACTCGTCTAGTTTAGCTTTCCCCCGATCCTTTTCCAAAACTTTCTTCCTTTGATCTAAACAAAGTTCGAAAAGAGTCTATTCAAATAATTTTCATTCATCTCAATTCGAAACACATCATTTACTATTCCCTCAATTGATCATTCATAGTTTCAAAATCCTTACAATTTAATACCAATTCTTTCATTCATTCGAATATATAAAAATTCATACACATTTAAGCTAATGCCGAATACTCCTCAAGATGAATTAATTCTCTTTATACACTAAAATACCTCATAACATGAAATTTTACTAATTTACAAATTTACCCCTCTAGTTTTGATTTTCTCACAATTTAGTCCCCTGACATAAAACACACGAATTACATGAAATTCAGACTAGCCCCTTAAGAACCAAATTTTATCCATTCCTATTCAAGTCTATATAAGCCATTTATTTTTGCATTTATACCCTCAACTATTAAATTTCATAACTCAAGCTTTCACTCATCCATCTTATCCAAATTCCTACTCAAACACGTTTATGTCTAGCTCATACTTAAAAAAAATTTCTATCAAACATGCCTAAATCGATGCACTCATCCATGGGCAAACCTAAAATAAGCTTCCAACTCCAAAATTTCCACATGTATTTTAAAGTATTTATGATAGTTAACACAACCATGCAAGATTTAAAAAAAAATAAAGCTTAATTACTTACCTTAAGAGGACATGCAAGGACCGACTATGGAGTTTAATTTTCACTTCTTTTCTCTTTGTTTTCGTGGAGAAGATAAAGTAAGTGGGGAGGAAAAAATATGTTTTTCTTATTATTTCCTTACCCAAATAATACTTTATTAATTAACACCCCACTAACTAATAATAATAATAACATATAATGTATTATATAATATATACACTACTCATGGTCAATGTCATCCACTAGGAGGAAAAAAATGGTTAAATTGCAACTTAAATCCCATGTGAAAAGAAATCCAATCAATTTAGCCCTAATTTCCACAATAGTTAATTTCTCATTTACTCATTTAAATTTTTTTCTTAAATTAACCACTCAAACAAACAAATGACTCCTCAAAATTTTAACACACACTCGAATGCATAATCTAACTATCAAATAAAATATTTAAAAATATTTTAATCCGAAATCGTGGTCCCGAAACCACCATTTCGATGAGGGTCACATTTGGGCTGTTACAGTTTTTCTCTGGGCAAAGAGAGGTTGCTGTCACCAGTCTCTTTGTCACACAAACTCTCCTCCTTTTTACTTCTTCTCACTCCCTCTTTGATGGGGTATATCCGTCCCTCCTCAGCACACATTTTTTATTCATCTTTTTAGGTTGACTTTTTTGGTACACGTTGATCGGTCTAAAATTGTCGATTTTTAAAATTTATAAAGATAATGATCGAACCTGGAAACTAACTCTAACAACAACTTAAGGCAAGTGTACCTATCGAACAGTAGTATAGCTTAGGCAAGACCAGATTATCGAACCCAAAGGAACTAAAAGTACTAATACTCACTTTCTTTCTATTATTTAGCCTAAATATTAAATGATTTGGTTGATTAACTAATTAATTACTAAACTAAGATGCAAAGACAAAAAGAATGAATTGGAAAATAACTTGAAGAGAAACTCAGTTGATCACGATGATACCATCAGGAAGAATCCACCTAGACTTCACTTATTATCTAACACTGAACCATACGATTTATTCACTTGACTTGATCCGCAAGACTCCCTAATGTATACTAAACCCTCTCTTGAGGCGAATAACGTCTAACCCTAGGTTAATTAACGGAAATCTCTTTCTCACTTAATAACCCCTAGAATAGTAATAAATCGAACTATGGACTCCCATATATGGTTTCGCCCTAATTCAGAAAAATCTCGTCACCCTATCTCTAGGCGCGCGAATGACTCCGCTTAATTATGCTAGATCTATTCTTAGACAAGGTCTATTCCTCCTCCACCTAAAAACATCTGACTTGAATTAATATCCCAGAACCATTAACACAAGAATTAAACACACATAATTAAGAACAAATCAAATATTTATCATAAATTCAGAAAACAATAATAAGGTTTATCTAGGTTTCATCCCCTTCAGGTATCTGCATGGTTTAGTTCATAACAAATAAAGAAAACGTCTCAAGAGAAAAGATAAAACAAAACATATGAAATCCCTAAAACCCCCTGAAGGAATTGAAGGAGAGATCCACCGTCTTGAGTAGAGTTCTGGCTTCTTGAGATGGATCAATTGGCTATCTTCGAGTGATTCCCACAAAAGTTTCGGCTTCATCAAATTCCGAATGTCCCCCTAAAGGTTGGCCTCTAGGGTCTTTATATAGGCTTTAAGATGCCTTACTTGGCCTCTAAGTATCCTAATTCAAGTATAATTCCTACTCAGGTGTTTTAATAGGCTTTGGAATGTTTTTCTTTGCCTGAAAGTATCCAAATCCGAGTAAAACTCCTTGTGGTTGCGACAGGGACACGTCCATGGCACACACCCGTGTGAATTGACTTCAGGTTGTGTTCGGGTTTATTGATGGAGCCACGACCATGTGAATCGTGGTTAGGCCGTGTTCTAGTTAATTTTTGAGGCACGGCCGTGTAGCTTGAAGTCCAGGCTATGTCGATTTCCACTTTGGCCCAAATTGGTCCGTTTTAAGCCCGTTTCTCATTCTTTTCATCCCTAGGTGCTTTCCTGAGTATAAAACATGAAAAGAAAGGATTAAGAGCACCTTTTTACACAATTCAAGGAATAAAGCATCCAAAAGTATGCTAAATGTGGGATTAAAATATGTTACTTGTACGGTTTATCAAATACCCCCACACTTAAGCTTTTGCTTGTCCTCAAGCAAAATTCTCAACTTATAATTAAAACGAACTTTCCATAATTCATAATTCTAATTAACAACGCCTCATCATAATTCACAGATAATTTATACATGGATAATTTAACTCAAATACTCTTAAAGATTGAAACAATATAAGTTATATATTTGTAGCACGAAAACATAGGTGTCTCCCCTTATCTAAAAAATTACCTTTAATTCAAAACCTTTAAGGTTCAAGAATAAGCACTCATAAGTCGAACCTGAAATGTTAATCCCATAGGGTTGCCTAAAAATCAGATCTCCACCACTATAATATGAGATGATACACAAATTAAAAGGTATTTGACGTAACAGGGCTTAGGTTAAAGGTGTGGATAAAGGCTGAATTAGAAGGTTTAGAATCGAGATTGAATTGACAAGTTACCTAACTTTTAGAAAAATAATTGAACTAATAATCTGAATAATTACATCACATGAAAATACTAATAATACGAGCTTCTTCTTCTAGATGCTGAATTTAAACGTATAAGCTCTTAGAACATAGAACTAATAATGAATATACTTCATTTTTTTCAAGAACAAATCAAATAAGTACATAATATAAGAAATAACTATATCAACTGAAATAAAGTAATTAAGCAACTTATCAAATCGATTCTCAATAGAAGGGTAGTCAAAGGAATGGTGATAACAAATACAAAGGGTTTTGGGTTAATATTAGTGAGTAAATCAATAAAAAGGGTTGTTAGGATCAAATGGATTCACTAAGGGTTAATTTGTGAAGGTAGGCTTTTTAATGGAGTGAATGGGTTAATACTTAGGTGCCTTTATCATCTCAGTATATCAAATCAATAATGTGGTCTCGATATGTATAATCAAAGCAAGTTCTAGAATAACAATTCAGTGTTGACACACTCATAATCAATAAAGTGAGCACGAAAAAGAATATATGCTTTATAAGGTTCAAAATCTCACAAAAATTATGGGTATTTGACATCAATCCCAATAAATTTAAAACTTTAAGGTAATATTCAAATTCAATTTAACAACCTAGGAAATTTTTTCTTAAAAAATAGACTTATCATGCTTGATTCTCTAGTATATTAAAGTATAAATCAGCAATGCACAATTATCAATGACTTACTCAAAAACATATCAATAAAAATCATAAATCATCAGAAATTTCACCCTAATTAATAATATGAGAAAATTACTTAGGAACAAGACTAAAATTCAGGATTTTGGAATAAGCAAAAGGTTAGGTACTTTTACCCCCTACACTTAAGATGTACATTATCCTCAATGTACAAAGATAGTTAACCAATTATGTAATAATAAAAACAAAAGAGAAGGGGAGAAGTAACACTTCCTGGATGACTCATTGTTCCTTGTCGAATTGTAAAAGGAGGCGACGATGGCATTTTCTATGGTCCTGGTAGGGTGGCTACCGACAAGAATTGTGCTAGATAAAGAAATTGGGTAGCCTGGAAAGATATAGCCAAGAAATCTAAAGAAACATTAAAAATATACTAATAATATAATAAGAAAACTGAAATTAAAAGAAAAGACTAATAGACTGAAGAGTCTTTATTGAAAGATGGTTTGCAAAGTAGGAGTGATTTCTAAGGCTGCGGAGGTGTTGGTGGTGACGAAAGTGGCGTGATTCTCAAGCAGCCTTTAGAACCTAAAACCAATAAACTAAAATGAAATAAACTAAATTAAACATAAGATAGTCAAAGAGAAGGAAAATAAAGGAGAGGAGAAAAATAAAATAAAAACTAAATAGTCGCTAAGACCCCTGGCTTGTTGAGTCGCTGAAGCTGCCGACATGAACTCATGTGAATTGGTCTCCTTTAAGGAGACTGTGGTTGGCCTCTTACGCTTCTTCGACATAGCTTTGGTGTGGCTCAAGGGTTGGAGAGACTTGTGATGAAGAAGAAATCTGAGAAGAAAAGGGGAAGAGAAGAGGTGGAAAGTAGAAGAATGGGGAGGGGGAGGTTGGTGTTTAAATAGAGGCTTGATTTCTGGTGCTTGCCCATGCTCGTGGACCAAGGGTGTGTTGATTCACATGGCCGGTTTTCAGCTAGCCACGCCCGTGTGTGATAAGTCAGTATGTTGGCATGGTTGGGTGGCATGGGCATGTCTTTCCCTTGTTTGGTAAGTCAGTAGCTTCACATGGTCGTAGAGCACGGCTGTGCCACTTTGTCGTTGCCCATGGGGGAGTGGTTGGATCTGTGACTTCAATAGTTAGTTGGGCTAATTTGTACCATCTCTGCAATATCAGTATAGAGATTCTGTACTTTCACATGGCCACGGCCACGGCCGTGTTCTAGGCCGTGTGGTCTGGAAATCTGCACTTTTATTTTATTAAAATTCTGGAATAAAAATATAAAGAAATAATCAAAAATAGAAATAAATAGATAGTGTTAGTGCTCGGATTGCCTCTCGAGAAGTGCTTGTTTAAAGTCCTAAGCTAGACATTCCCTTCGTTTGTATAATCATGTTGCTTTGAAGGTTTGAACATCTTCCCTCATGCTGTTGGTTTAATCATTCACGATAAATTTTAAGTCAAGAGGCGTTTACCTTAAAAATGCCGAATGTTGGATTGCTTACCTCGACTGTTTCATATGGGAAGATATTTCATACCTCCAAAGGAATGTCTTCATTTGAACTTAGGGTTGGTGTTGTGATGCGCGATCTACTTTATCTAATCGTATCGATCTCCTATTTTGAAGTGGTTTGATGTTCCACTGAGCTCTTTTGGGGGTTCCTTAGGTTTTACTTCGTGCGGCTCCTATTCCTCTATGAATTGTGACTTCCATTCTTTTAGTTTGTCGACCCTAAGGCTTCGTTCCTCATATAATTATTCATTGTTGCCTGTAACACGCCAAACCTGGCCCAAATGTTATGACCAGATCTGGCATGCTACGGGTTGTTTATTTAAGATCAAATCCTTTGATCGCTTTGAAGAAAGCATAATTTCGAAAAAAAACCTTTCAAGTAGCACATTGAGTTGAAACCTTTGCTTGTTGATTTTGGAAATCTCAGTTTGTTTAACCGGTTAATCATTAAATGTGAAATTTTTGAAATAAACCTTAGCTTTTGTGTTGACCGTGTTTGAAAAGGCCATTTTTTATTCCCTTTATAATTGGATCTTTGAAAACATAAGTCTATAATCCTTGAATCATGGATAACAGGAAACTAGAAATTTTAAGCAAAGAGGCCTTATTACATGCTAACAAAAATAACCCAAAATTTAAAACTAAAGGGAAACCCGAAAATCGATTCACATAATAAAAGTCTTTATGGTCCCTCGAGTCCGCCTCGGCTCTTGTGTCGATGATCTACTGCTCATCTGAAAAGTTGAGAAAAATAAAAGGGTGAGTCACCAAGACTCAGTGTGTAAATCCCAGAATCACATAAACAGCTAAGGCCCAAAAACACATTCTGTCCTTGGCCCACACAAAATAGCAACAAAACGGTTACATGCTGAATGTCCCAACCCAACCTAAAGTTCCATCCTCTACACGCCAACCCTTACCAGCCATCACACCGTAGGGATTTCCACAATCAACCCTCCATTTGCTACACGTCATTTCGACAGTTGTGCTGCCTGTCATAAAGACTGATCACTCTATGACCTTATAATCAGATGTGGTAGAGCCACCGATCGCCATGCGACCTTAATAATATATTGTGGTTTAACCACCGATCACTCTGTGACCTATTAATCAAATGTGTCAGAGCCACCGATTGCCATGCGACCTTAATAGTATATTACGGTTTAACCACTAATCACTAAGTGACCTATTACATGCTCTTCCCCTCCATCATATCAATCCCATCCCATGCATATGCACATGCAAAAGCAAAAACAACATGCCATCTACAGGTTAACAGGTTATCACATATATTGATACACATAGAGAATTTACTATGTTCACGTACCTGGCATCCTTAGCCTAACCCCTACGGGTTAATCGACTGTCCGCATAGCCTTTTTCGGCTTTTTAGCCCATAACAGGTATATTATAGAAAACTTATGTGATAAAGATCTACACACCTGATCAAAGACAAGATGATACTTTCTATGTCGACACAGTCAGTAGCCAATACGACTGCTAACTGCCTATTGTTTTGTTCCAAAGCTGGTCCACAACCCGGTTACCAATCCCTGACGACAGACACCACACGCTTCTTAAACTTAGGGGTTGGTTTAATGGATCCAATTCCCTCCTTCGTCTGATCGACATTTGATTCCATTTATCAGTTGCTACCACCACAACCTGTGGTTGTCAATCCTTAACAGAGGATTTAGATCACGAATACATTCAATAAAACCTACGAAAATCTAAAGAAACCCTTACCTCAAACTCCCGAAAAGTGATCTAGTTTTGAGACTAGCGATTTCTGGCTTTTGGAATGTAAGTGATCCAACCTACTCCGATTCCCGAGATGTCGTCCCAACAGAAAATGTAAGAAGATAAGAAGTATTAGACCAATCGACAGCCTTAACCAACCAAATAGCCATTCGACTTTGGCCCCCAAAACTGAAAGAGAGAAGATAAAAAAAATCGACACGTACCAATAGATTCGGCTTCTCCTAACAGATTTTGGCTACTGAGAAGATCAAAAGAAAGACAGTGCAACAGGATCTATGAAGATTCAGCTATGAAGAAATCGCCAAAGAGAGAATAAAGGAAAGAATAATGATCATTCGGTTATAGAAAAAGAATAGAGAAGAGAAGAGTTATGCGTTTTGGCTTTTGAGAAAGAGATGATTGAGAAAAGAGAGGTAGGTTGAAAGGAAAAGTAGCAATAGAGACGGTAGAGAAAAGAGAATTTCGGCAGACTAGAGGTAGGTTCGGCTTTGGCAAAATTTTGAGAAAAGTGAGTGGGAGAATGAATACTCAAATGCTGATAATGAAGAGATATTCCCCTCACTTAATGCAAAATTTCGGTATCCCTAAACAAATATCAGAAATGCCCTTTTCAAATCTCAAAAACTCATCCTATTAACAGGGTAATTTTGGCACCTTAAAGCCACTCTAAACCGATTCCTCCTCCCTCTTAGAGTCAAAAATTCGGTCACCACCTAGCCTTTCAGATAATTCCTAATCTTTCTCCCTTATCTTCACATGATCACTCATCCACAGTGTCATGGATAACACCACCTCTTCCTCCCTTTACCAGCACATTATCAACCATATTATCCATATTGAATAATTCTAATTTCAAGTATCCAAGCCGAACTCCACTACTACTCTTTCCTATTGCCAAAAATTATAATATAAAAGTATCATGTGACTCGAACATTGGACCTCCTTAACTGCTTAACATGCCACCTCCTAGTTTCTGCATATCGCCACTGACCACTGGGCCACAAGCCCATTTTTGTGTCTTAATTCACAGATAATATCTTTTATGCCCTATCCTACCTGACTCTCCACTAGAGTGCCTAAATAGATAATTTTTGCTAAGGCCTCGGCCCAACTTCGAGCCCATTCTGGACCCCTAAAACATTTTAACAAGCATAAGAAGCACAACAACACATCACAGCATGTCAAATGCAAAGCCCCATAAATTCAGGATGTGATAGTTCTACCCCCTTAAAGAAATTTCAGCCTCAAAATTACCTGGTCAAAAATAGATGCGGGTATTGCTGCCGCATTGCTTCCTCCGGTTCCCAAGTAGCCTTCTCAGAACCGTGATTCTCCCATAGAACCTTAACCAAAGGAACTGTCTTCCTCCGCAATACTTTGACATCACAATCCAGAATTTTCACTGGTTCCACTTCAAAGGATAAATCGGGTCTTACTTCGATTTCTTCCACAGACACCACACGGGATGGATTCGAACGGTATCGTCTTAACATAGAGACATGAAACACATTGTGAATCTGGCTTAACTCTGAAGGTAGCTCAAGCTGATAGGGTATCGGCCCCACTCGTTTCAATACCCGATAATGTCCGATGAATCTGGGACTTAATTTACCTTTCCGTCCAAATCGTAGCACTTTCTTCCACGGCAACACCTTCAAGAACACCTTGTCACCCACTGCAAACTCTATGTCCTTACGCTTCAAATCAGCATAGGATTTTGTCTATCCGACGCTTCCTTTAGTTGAGATCGAATTAACTCAACCTTCTTTTTTGTCTCATAACCAACTCTGGCCCCAAAATTCGATGTTCCCCCAACTCCATCCAATAGGTAGGAGTACGGCACTTCCGCCTGTATAATGCTTCATAAGGCACCATTTGAATACTGGATTGGTAGCTATTATTGTAAGCAAACTCCGCCAAAGGTAAAAACTCCTCCCAACTACCCCTAAAATCAATGACACAACCTCTCAACATGTCTTCTAAGATCTGAATTACTCACTCCGACTGTCCATCGGTCTGAGGATGAAACGCTGTACTAAAATCCAACTTCGTACCCAATGCTTGATGCAATACCTTCCAAAATCGTGACGTGAACCTAGGGTCCTGTCCGATATGATCGATACTGGTACTCCATGTAACCTCACTACCTCCGCTATGTATAGCTTAGCCAATTTCTGCAGAGAGTAATCGACCCGTACTGGTATGAAATGAGCAGACTTTGTCAAGCGATCAACAATCACCCAAACCGAATCTTTCTTAGTAGGCGTAAGAGGTAGCCCACTAACAAAGTCCATTGTGATCCCTTCCCACTTGCATTATGGAATCTTTAATGGCTGCAATAACCCTAATGGTAACTGATGCTCTACATTTACCTGCTGACAGGTCAAACACTTACTCACCAATTCAGTCACCTCTCGCTTCAAGCCCGGCCACCAAAATTGATCTTGCAAATCCCGATACATCTTGCTCCCTCCAGGGTGCATAGCATATGGACTACCATGCGCTACTAACAAAACCATATGCCTCAACTCAGGATCTTTTGGCATACAAATTCTTCCTTGAAAACATAATAGCCTTTCCTCATTCGTACTGAATTCTTTTGATCCATCACTCGATCCTACCTAAAACTTTTCTTTCAGCAACTCATCGGTCTACTGCTTCTGCTTAACCTGACTGACCCAAGAGGGTTTCATTTGAAGTTCAGCTAATAAACTCCCATCACCGTACAGACTAAGGTGAGCAAACATTACTCTCAAGATAGAAATTACATTACGACTCAAAGCATCCACCACCACATTAGCTTTACCAGGATGATACTTGATCGAGCAGTCATAATCCTTTAACAACTCGATCCACCTTCTTTGCCTTAGATTCAACTACTTCTGGGTTAAAAGGTATTTTAGACTCTTGTGATCGGTATAAATGACAAATTTCTCCCCGTACAGATAATGTCTCCAGATCTTCAAGGCAAAAACCACTGCCGCCAATTCCAAATCATGCGTGGGATAATTTGATTCGTGTGGTCTTAACTGCTGAGATGAATACGCAACTACCTTCCCATGTTGCATTAATACGCATCCTAGCCCCGTGTGTGAAGCATCACAGTAAATCACGAATTCTTTTTCGACTTCTGGCTAAAGCAACACCGGAGCCTCCGTCAATATCCTTTTCAACCTTTTGAAACTTTCTTGCTGCTTATCAGACCAAACAAACGGAACTCCTTTCCACAGTAACTTAGCCAACGGTGTCGCAATCAACGAAAATCCTTCAACAAACCTTCTGTAATACCCGGCCAGACCAAGAAAACTCTGTATTTTTGCTACGGACTTAGATGGCTTCCAATCCAACACCGCTTCAATTTTCCGATGGTCAACCCTAATCCCCTCTATCGAAACAACATGGCTTAGAAAAGTAGCTTCCCTTAGCCAAAATTCACACTTACTAAATTTGGCATACAACTGCTTCTCCCTCAAAATCTGCAAAACCACTCGAAGGGATAAATCATGCTCCTCTTTCGATCTTGAATAAACCAGGATATCGTCTATAAATACAACAACAAACTAAACCAAGTAGGGTTGGAATACTCGGTTCATCATGTCCAAAAATGCTGCTGGCGCATTGGTCAATCCAAATGGCATTACCATAAACTCGTAATGACCATAGCGAGTCCTAAAAGCCGTCTTATGAATATCCGCCTCTTTGACCTTAAGCTGATGGTATCCTGACCTCAGATCTAGCTTTGAAAAGACTGAAGCCCCCTTCAACTGATCGAACAAGTCATCGATCCTCAGAGGCGGTATTTGTTCTTGATTGTCAACTTATTTAATCGGTGATAGTCAATGCACATACGCATTGAGCCATCCTTCTTCTTAACGAGTAATCTCAAGCGCCCCTAAGGCATACACACTTGGTCGAATAAACCTCTATCCAAGAACTCTTGTATCTGCGTCTTTAACTCCACCAACTCTTTCGGTGCCATCCTATATGGGGCGATAGATACCGGCCCTGTTCCCAAAAAAAGGTCAATACCAAACTCCACTTCATGGTCTGGAGGTAATCCTGAAAGCTCCTCTGAGAAAACATCAGGAAATTCTTTCACCGTCCTAACATCCCTGACAGATAGGTCCTTAGCTTCCAGAGCCCGAACAAACATTAGAATTGCCTCGCATCCTTTCCTCACCATCCTTTCTACTCTTAGAGCAGTTTCCACATTCGACAAACAGTTTCCCCTTTCACCCATTACCAACACTTCGCCACCCTCAGGGGTTCTTAGCACCATATGCTTGGCTGCACAATCTACATTAGCTTGATACCTCACCAGCCAGTCCATGCCTAAAATTAAATCAAACTTTTTGAATGGTAATTCCATCAGATTAGTCAGGAAATCTATTCCCTGAACTTCTAAAGGTACCTCCCGATAAAGCTTATTTACCACCACAGAGTGTCCTAATGGGCTAATTATAGTCATCTCCCTAGAGGAAATCTCAAAATCTATGCCTAAGGTTCCAGACACCCTACTAGCAACATATAAATGCGTTGACCCAATATCAACCAATGCAGTGTAAGGTAATCCAAGAATTAAAAACGTACAGGTTATGACATCCGGTGTGTCAGCCTCCTCTCGACGTCTGGCAGCATAGACTAGCCCCGACTATCTCGCCTCAGTGTTTCCTGCCCCTCGACCTAGTGCTCCACGATGCCAACTGAAATCGTTACCACCTCTGGCTAGACTACGACCTCTCTGCGGCTGCTAACCTCCTCTACCCTACCGAAAGATTTTCTCGCCTCATGGGCCTCAGACGCCTCATGGTCATGGACAGTCTCTAATCTGATGATCCGTAGATCCACACCTGAAACACTTCCCATTGTTCGACCAACACTCACCTGAATTGAATTTGCCACAGCGAACACACCTCCGTCTCGGGCTAGCAGCAGCAGGTCTCCCAACCTAGTTCAACCCATCGGACCTAGGTCTTTTCTGAGTACGTCCAGCTACCCCTGACGATCCAAAATTTCTCTTACTTCAACCCCTATCTCTATCCCAGTTCAGTTTTTCTGTCCGCTTTACCTCCTCAGCTATCTTAGCTTTTTCCATAAGCACAACAAATTCCCTCTCCTGCTGTGGAGCTATCAATACATGCAGATCATCCCTCAGGCCATCCTCAAATTGAACACAATGTTCATGTTCTGTGGCCACTATCCTTCGAGTGTAAGGACTCAAACACAGGAATTTTGCTTCATACGCAGCCACCAACCTACTTCCCTGAACCAGATTCAGAAATGATTTACGCTGCGCATTGACATATTTTGAACCGATGTACTTATTCTGAAATGCCGTCTTGAAGTAACCCCAAGTGATACGGTCAGCCATCGTAGCATCCTTAACCATAAGCCACCATTGATACACTTTATCCTGGAGAAGAGGCACCACTCCCTTCAGCTTTTCTTCTTCCGTGAAGTCAATATCATCCATTATACGTTCCACTGCTTCCAGCCAATACTCAGTTATACTAAGAGCTACACCGAAAATTCCCTTAAACACTTCTGACCCATTGGCTCTAAGTCGCTCTGGCACAGATTTTTGAGCTCTTGTACCCATGCTTGCTCCCACAACTCTCTCCAACACTCGGAGCATCTCTTGAGACACCGCATTGTCTTCGCCCATTTGGTCCTGGTATTCTACCTCCACAGCTTGTGGCGTTGATATCTCATTTCCTGACTTGTGACCAGACCCTACCGGTTCCAACACAGTAATTCTGCCTCTACCTCGGCCACGCACACCATGCCCCCTAGTGCTCATATCTACTGTTTGCGATTTATCTGATAAGAAGTTTTATGGATTAATAATTTCTTCCACTGATTAATAATGAACAATCTTATGGGAAGTAGTTTTAGTAATAGTTCTTTCGAATTCAAAACTATATCTACAAGGTTCAGTTCTCAAGTCTGCATTTCTTAGCTCTAGAAACCACATTCAATCAACATCCATTTGTATTCCAACCAGAGCATCACATACATGCATCAGACGCACAAGTAACATCCATAAACTCACCTTCGTCACACAAGGGTGTTTTCGTCATTTCACTACCCAGGGGTATTTTCGTATTTCTACCTTACAAGGGTATTTTTATAATTTTACAAAATTGGGTATCTTGGTAATTTTACAAAATAGGGGTATTTTGGTATTTTTACAAACTAGGGGTATTCTGGTAATTTTACAAACCAAGGCTATTCCGGTAATTTTCACAACCTAGGATATTTTAGTAATTTTCATAAATTGAGGGTATTTTAGTAACTCTGGAAAGATAAGGTATTGGTCCCTTTCGGGTTTTAGTTATGATCTTTGGCCCATTAACAAGCTCTCGCGACTAAGTGAACAAACACTGCGAACTAGATATGATTCTAGCAAAGAGGAGGTGGGCCACTAGGGCCGCTTAAATATCAAGCTCTCCCTAGATCCAATACTAGACATGCGTACGCCTGTTGCCACACTCCAGTCCGGTGACTTGTTCATGGACATGTTTAACTAGAGAAATTAAGTCTTATGGATTTCAAGAGTTGTTTGACTAGACCTAAGGTCCATAAACTCTAGCATACTTGCCTACGTCCCCATAAAGCCCATCAAACCCGACATGCATATCTTATCAAGGGTTAGAATACTTATTTACGTGGATCCGGTGTCGGTAGACTCGAAGGCCCAAAAATTTTTCCTACCCTTATATCAACCTATAAAACACTACTGGACCCATTTCACAGTCTGAGTTTTGAACCGGGCTCTAATACCAAAATGTAACACCCCAAACATGGCCCAAACATTACGACCAGATCTGGCATGCTACGGGTTGTTTGTTTAAGATCAAATCCTTTAATCGCTTTGAAGAAAGCATAGTTTTGAAAAAAAAACTTTCAAGTAGTACGTTGAGTTGAAACCTTTGCTTGTTGATTTTGGAAATCTCAGTTTGCTTAACCGGTTAATCATTAAATGTGAAATTTTTGAAATAAACCTTAGCTTTTGCGTTGACCGCGTTTGAAAAGCCCATTATTGATTCGCTTTATAATTAGATCATTGAAAACATAAGTCTATAATCCTTGAATCATGGATAATAGTAAACTAAAAATTTTAAGCAAAGAGGCCTTATTACATGCTAACAAAAATAACCCAAAATTTAAAACTAAAGGGAAACCCAAAATTAGTTCACATAATAAAAGTTTTTATGGCCCCTCGAGTCCACCTCGACTCCCGTGTCCACGATCTACTGCTCATCTGAAAGGTTGGGAAAAATAAAAGGGTGAGTCACCAAGACTCAGTGTGTAAATCCCGGAATCACATAAACTGCTAAGGCCCAAAAACACATTCTAGCCTTGGCACACACAAAACAGCAACAAAATAGATACATGCTGAATGTCCCAACCCAACCTAAAGTTCCACCCTCTACACGCCAACCCTTACCAGCCATCACACCGTGGGGATTTCTACAATCAACCCTGCATCCGCTACACACCATTTCGATAGCTGTGCTGTCTGTCATAAAGACTGATCACTATGCGACCTTATAATCAGATGTGGTAGAGCCACCGATCGCCATGCGACCTTAATAATATATTGTGGTTTAACCACCGATCACTATGTGACCTATTAATCAAATGTGGCAGAGCCACCGATCGCCATGCGACCTTAATAGTATATTGTAGTTTAACCACCGATCACTAAGTGACCTATTACATGCTCTCCCTTCATCATATCAATCCCATCCCATGCATATGCACATCCAAAAGCAAAAACAACATGCCATCTAAAGGTTAACAGGTTATCACATATATTGATACACATAGACAATTTACTATGTTCACATACCTGGCATCCTTAGCCTAACCCCTACGGGTTAATCGACTGTCCGCACAGCCTTTTCCAACTTTTCAACCCATAATAGGTATATTACAGAAAACTTATGTGATAAAGATCTACACACCCGATTACAGACAATACGATACTTTCTATGTCGACACTATTAGTAGCCGATACGACTGCTAACTGCCTATGGTTTTATTCCAAAGCTGGTCCAAAACTCGGTGGCCAATCCTTGACGGCAGACACTGCACGCTGCTCAAACTTAGGAGTTGGTTTTACGGATCCAATTCCATCCTTCGCCTGATCGACATTTGATTCCATTTATCAGTTGCTACCATCACAACCTATGGTTGTCAATCCTTAACATAGGATTTAGATCATGAATACATTCAACAAAACCTGACGAGAATCTAGAGAAACCCTTACCTCGAACTCCCGAAAAGAGATCTAGTTTCGAGACTAGCTATTTTTAACTTTTGGAATCTAAGTGATCAAACCTACTTCAATTCTCGAGATGTCGTCCCAATAGAAAATGCAAGAAGATAAGAAGTATTAGACCAATCGATAGCCTTAACCAACCAAATAGCCATTCGGCTTTAGCCCCAAAATCGAATAAGAAAAGATCAAAAGAAATCGACACTTACCAACAGATTCAGCTTCTCCTAATAGATTTCGGCTTCTGAGAAGATCAAAAGAAAGACAGTGCAGTAGGATCTATGAAGATTCGGCTATGAAGAAATTGCCAAAGAGAGAATAATGGAAAGAATAATAATCATTTGGTTATATAAAAAGAATGGAGAAGAGAAGAGTTGTGCGTTTCAACTTTTGAGTAAGAGATGATTGACAAAAGAGAGGTAGGATGAATGGAAAAGTAGCAATAGAGACGGTAGAGAAAAGAGAATTTTAGCAGACTAGAGGTAGGTTCGGCTTTAGCAAAATTTTGAGAAAAGTGAGTAGGAGAATGAAGAATCAAATGCCGATAATGAAGAGATATTCCCCTCACTTAATGCAAAATTTTGGCACCCCTAAACAAATGCTGGAAATGCCCTTTTCGAATCTCAAAAAATCATCCTATTAACAGGGTAATTTCGGCACCCCTAAAGCCACTCTAAACCGATTCCTCCTCCCTCTTAGAGTCAAAAATTCAGCCACCACCTAGCCTTTCAGATAATTCCTAAATTTTCTCCCTTGTCTTCACCTAATCACTCATCCACAGTGTCATGGATAACACCACCTCTTCCTCCCTATACCAGCACATTATCAACCATATTATCCACATTAAATAATTCCTAATTTCAAGCATCCAATCCGAACTCCACTACTGCTCTTTCCTATTGCCGAAAATTAAAATATAGAAGTATCATGCGACTCGAACCTTTGACCTCCTAACTGCTTAACACGCCATCTCCTAGTCCCTGCATATCGCCACTAACCACTGGGCCACAAGCCCATTTTTGTGTCTTAATTCATAGATAATATCTTTTAAGCCCTATCCTACCTGACTCTCCACTAGAGTGCCTAAACAGATAATTTTTGCTAAGGCCTCGGCCTAACTTCAAGCCCATTCTGGACCCCTAAAACATTCTAACAAGCATAATAAGCACAACAACACATCACAGCATGTCAAATGCAAAGCCCCATAAATTTGGAATGTGACATTGGCACTCGGTCCGTGCTTCAGCTATGATTCGTATCCTTGTGGTGTTTCCTGCAATGAGGGTTGCTCAAATTGATCATCCACTGAATTGGCTTTCTTACATTCATCGATTGTAGTCCTGGTCGAGTCAAGAGCTTGGAGACTGATTGATTCATCACCTACACGAAGAATGAGTTCTACTGTGGCAACATTAATTTTAGTTCGCGCTTGCTAGGAAGGGTCTTCCTAAAATTAAGGGATTGAATTATCCTTATCCATGTCTAAGACAACAAAATCTCATCGGGAAAATGAATTTTTCAATTTTACAAGAACATCTTTGATAATACCCTAGAAATTCTAACAGTTTTATCAGCTAATTGAATACTCATCCTAGTTTGTTTGGGTTTCCCTAAACCTAGTTGTTTAAACAGTGTATAAGGCATGACATTAATGCTTGCCCTTAAATCAGCTAACGCGTTATCAACACTTAAACTACCAATTAAACAAAGGATAGTAAAACTCCCAGGATCTTTTTGCTTCTGTGGTAGTTTATTCTGTAACATTGCTGAGCATACTGCGTTTAATTCCACATGTGGCTCTTCATCTAATTTTCGTTTGTTCATCAATAGTTATTTTAAAAATTTTCTCAAATTTGGCATCTGAAAAAGAGCTTCAAGAAGTGGTAAGTTAATATGTAATTTCTTTAAGAATTTAAAAAACTTACTAAACTGTTCCTCTATATCGTCTCTATTTATTGCTTCAGGGTAAGGTATGCGGGGTTGGTACTCTTTGATTACTAGTTTTGGCTTTTCTTGTGTTTCCTCAATTTTACCTTCTCCGTCCTTGTTTTCGCTTGTTGAGATGGGTTCATCTAACCTTACATTTTCTTGAGCTGTTATGGCTTGGATTAGCTCCTTTGGTTGATCTCGGTGTTGCTTGGTAGGTGCCCTTGCGGTCGTTCAGACATTAATTTTGCAAGTTGTCCGACTACTTTAGTGACTTCCCCTACTGAGTTAGTAAGTTCCCCGATTTGGTTCTTGGCCTCTTCAGCCGATGTTTTTTGACTTATAAGTGTTTTCTCAGTATCTTGGAGATGATTTTCTGTGCTTGCCATGAATTTTGTGAACATCTCTTCGAGGTTTGGCTTTTTCTCTTACGGATATGACTGATTTTGGAAATTTTGGAGAGGTTGTTGTCTTTGATTTCCTTGATCTCCTTGACCTCCCCATGAAAACTTTGGGTGGTTCCTCCAACCTAGATTGTAAGTATTACTATAAGGATTATTATTGGATCGAAAATTATTACATATATAGGTCATCTGTTCTATAACACCCCAAACCTGGCCTAGAAGTTAGGCCCAAATATGGTGTGTCACATTGGAGGAAGTTGAAAAGCTAAGCAATTGTTTAGAAAAGTTTTATCAGATTTTTGAGCTCCGAGTTCGTTGTTTGCTTGAGAAAATGTGATTTGCTAAATGACCGTTTAAAAGTTGTTATTATTTTAAAAAACTATTTTGTTATGAAAGTTGAACTTGCATCGCTATGTAAACATGATATTTTAGAAAATGATTGCTAATGTTTTAAGAAATCCTCAGATTTATAAGTTTAATGCTTATAAATGAAAACTTAGAAAAAAAATAAACCAATGGCCTTATTAAAAATATTAACCCAAAATAAATAATCTAAAAGAAAAGGTAAAAATCGAAATTACTAAAGTTCACGAGTAGTATCTCCGATTTATAGCCACCCCTGAGTCCTCCACGACTCCCAATCCTCTATCGTTGGGAATTACCTAAAACATTTAATAAAAAGAGGGGGTGAGTTTACAAAACTCAGTGTGTACAACCCTCATCGACAAGAACATGTATCACAACAATCCGGGCCGAAGCCCATTACAATAACGACGGTAATTGGGCCTTAGCCCAAAATAGCCTAGGTTGAGCCTTAACCCATATCGTATGTCATAGCAGATAATGTATGAAATGCTATGCAAACCTAGCCCAACCTAATTTTTTCCATCCGCTACACACCACTCATTCCTGCCAAACACAGTAGTGGGGATTTCTACAATCGACCCTCATCGCTACACATCAAGGGTAGCCCGGTTGCGGTACTACTGAACGTTGCAGCAAAGCTGCTTAATCACGTACATTGGGCTTAAAGCCTCCGATGGATCCATACCATACGGCCATACGATCTTGGATCCATACCATATAGCCATCCGAGCCTCAAATATTGACACAGAGTCATCAATATATATACGTTAGGCATATAGCCACGGTAAATATAATTGACACAAAGCCATAATAATAGCACAAAGCCTTCGGTATTGGCACAAAGCCCATAATTATGGCACGAAGCCCATATTAATGGCACATAGCCCTCGGTAACATTATCGATGCAGCATGGCTGCTCGATGGCTAAAAGCCTATGGTGGATCCATACCATACGGCCATGCGGTCCTGGAACCATACCATAAGGCCATGCGATCCTCAAATCTTCCTCCGTACCATAATTCCTACCCATGCAATATGTCGTGTATGTCATGCTAAATAATTACATGTGTATCCAAAATGGACATGCTTAGTAACAATTATTTAAACATGTAATAAAAGCATATCAGTCATACATCCACAGTCAAATTAGACGACTCATTGCATAAGTTGATAATTTACCTACAAGGGCAAATCAGTCATTTTACCCTATAAGGGTATTTCGGTAATTCCACCCTATAAGGGTAGTTCGGTAATTCTACTCATAAGCAATCCGTGTAAGCAATGCATCTCAAGCATAATCAATCATACAATTAACACATACAATGCTAGTACTATCGCGAGGATACAACGATCATTTTATCGTGTAAGTGTAAAATGATAATTTCACAAACTAGGGGTATTTTGGTAATTTTTCAAATCGGGGTATTTCAATAACTTTGTAAACCAGGGTATTTTGATAATTTTACAAACCAGAGGTATTTCTGTAATTTTACAAACCAAGGGGTTTTTTGGGAATTTTACAAATCAGGGGTATTTCGGTAATTTTGTAAACTAGGGGTATTTCGGTAACTTTGTAAACTAGGGGTATTTCGATAATTTGGAAAACCAGGGGTATTTTAGTAATTTTACAAAATAGAGGTCTTTCAATAATTTTACAAATCGAGGGTATTTCGGTAATTTAGTAAACAATGGGTATTTTAGTAATTTTGCAATTAATGGCCTTTCTGATGGCCTACTGTCGCCTCGAGCGACATGGATACCTTTTCTTATCAAAACGGTGCAATTGGGCTTAGGGCCTATTCTCGGCCCAAATGGACCCACACGCTTGTGTGGCCCATTTAGCCTAAATCTAGCCACAGATATTAGATTCACCTAGTCTAGTCCAATTTCTACGACAGAGTCATACAATTTATTCATATGGGCCCACCTCAGCCCATCATGGTGCAAGAAGCCTCAACCTACAAGAATACTCATGGTGGCCTCGACTATCATGTCGAAGCTCCCACACGTGCGCTCGTACGCTTGTGTGGCTACCATTGCCATGTGACCGACTTTTCAGCATTTGCCGCTCTACAGCTAGAGTAGAGAGGAGTACACACCTGGTAGGAATCTAGTGCTAATCTCGCTCCGACAACTCCTGCCCAAACGCCCACCAAGGTATCTTAACCCTCCTGATAGACTACTCTATATATAGCTAGCTTCTCACCTTCCTTCTTTGTATCTTTTCGATGTGGGATCCCACCGTTAGCAAAGTTTAAATCCAACTCAAACTCTTGCCATCGATTCCACAAAATAAATACTCCCTTGCTTTCCACGAGATTCGAACCCAGGCCCCCTTGCAGCATAATCCACGCCGCTAACCACTTGGCCACAAGCTCCTCTTGTGTCTAAAATCATGCACAACTAAATATAACCCTATGACAAAATTCTAGAGTCCATTTAAAAAAGAAACCAAAATGCAAGAGCCAAGACTTGAACCTTGGACCTCCTTCCTTCCTTGTGGCGTCACCCCATTGTCTCTTATGTGGCGTCACTTTGCCGCTACACGACACACTCCACTTGTGTCATTTTTTCCACATTTTATTCTTAAAGCCTACTACTAACTCCAAGGGTTTTTTTCACCTAAAACCACAATTTCCCTAAAGCTAAAGTTTGAACCTAGGACTTCATAGAAGCCCCCTAACCTTCCAAAATCACTCACCTACTAGATCCAACTTACATTAAAGCCGTTCTCTTATTCTCTAAAATTTTAACCGCTACTACGCCTAAGGCCCAATGGGCCTAATTCTACTAGGCCCAACTTTGGGATGTTACAAATCTACCCTCCTTAAAGAAATTTCATCCTCGAAATTTCTAGCTATAGAAACAGTCGCACATCCTAACCTACAACACTACACTCACGCTGCGCACTTTGATTCTAAAATAGAAATACACTTTCTAACTTAAGCTTGGAACCTCTTCACACAACCAAATATCTAATACGTATAAAATGATATTTAACACTCATACTTAAAAATTTTTCATTCAAACATCACATCCAAAACATACACAGAATAAATAAAGTCAGTATAGCATATAATAATAAGTAAGGGGACTTACGGATTTGGTGCCGGAGACTTAGGTGTCATACTTCCAATAAAGATACTTTTTTTTAAAACCAAATTTCAAATAACTTTGAAAAACATTTTTGAACCCATTCCACAGCCGAGTTTTGCAACATAGGCTCTAATACCATAATTGTAACACCCCAAACCTGGCCTAAAAGTTAGGCCCGAATCTGGTATGTCACAGTAAAGGAAGTTGAAAACCAAAGCAATTGTTTAGAAAAGTTTTATCAGATTTTTGAACTCCGAGTTCATTATTTGTTTGAGAAAAACGCGATTTGCTAAATGACCATTTAAAAGTTGTTATTATTTTGAAAAATTATTTTATTATGAAAGTTGAACTTGCATCGTTGCGTAAATATGGTATTTTAGAAAATGATTGTTAATGTTTTAAGAAAACCACGTATTTATAAGTTTAACAGTTATAAATGAAAACTTAGAAAAAAATAAACCAATGGCATTATTACAAAATATTAACCCAAAATAAATTATCTATAAGAAAAGGTAAAAATTGAAATTTCTAAAGTTCACGAGTAGTATCTCCGATGTATAGCCACCCCCGAGTCCTCCACGGCTCCCAATCCTCTATCACTGGGAATTACCTAAAACATTTAATAAAAAGAGGGGGTGAGTTTACGAAAACTCAATGTGTACAACCCTCATCGGTAAGAACATGTAGCACAACAATCTGGGTCGAAGCCCATTATAAAAACGGTGGCAATGGGCCTTAGCCCAAAATAGCCTCGATTGAGCCTTAACCCATATCGTATTTCATAGCAGATAATGTATGCAATGCGATGCAAACCCAGCCCAACCTAATTTTTTCCATCCGCTACACACCATCCATTTCTGCCAAACACAGTAGTGGGGATTTCTACAATCGACCCTCACCGCTACACACCAAGGGTAGTCAGGTTGTGGTACTACCAAACGTTGCAGCAAAGCTGCTTAATCACATACATTGGGCTTAAAGCCTCCAATGGATCCATACTCTATGGCCATGCGATCCTTAAATATTGACACAAAGTCATCAATATATATATGTTAGGCACATAGCCACGGTAAATATGATTGGCACAAGCCATAATAACAGCACAAAGCCTTCGGCATTGGCACAAAGCCCATAATTACGGCATGAAGCCCATATTAATGGCACACAGCCCTCGGTAACATTATCGGTGCAGCATGGCTGCTCGGTGGCTAAAAGCCTGTGGTGGATCCATATCATACGGCCATGCGATCTTGGATCCATACCATATGGCCATGCGATCCTCAAATCTTCCTCCGTACAATAATTCCCACCCATGCAATATGTCGTGTATGTCATGCTCAATAATTACACGTGTATGGAAAATGGACATGCTCAGGAACAATTGTTTATACATGTAATAAAAGCATATCAGTCATACATCCACAGTCAAATTAGACGACTCATTGCATAAGTTGATAATTTACCTACAAGGGAAAATCAGTCATTTTACCCTATAAGGGTATTTCGGTAATTCCACCCTACAGGGGTAGTTCAGTAATTCTACTCATAACCAATCCATGTAAGCAACGCATCTCAAGCATAATCAATCATACAATTAACACATACAACGCTAGCACTACCACGAGGGTACAACGATCATTTTGTCGTTTAGGCGTAAAATGATAATTTCGCAAACTAAGGGTATTTTGGTAATTTTATAAATCAGGGGTATTTCAGTAAATTTGCAAACCAGGGGTATTTCAATAATTTTGCAAACCAGGGGTATTTCGATAATTTTACAAACAAGGGTATTTCGACAATTTTACGAATTGGGGGTATTTCAGTAATTTTGTAAACCAGGGGTATTTTGGTAATTTTGCAAACTAGGGGTATTTCGGTAATTTTGCAAACCTAGGGTATTTCAATAATTTTACAAACTAGGGTTATTTCAATAATTTTACAAACTGGGGGTATTTCGATAATTTTGTAAACTAGGGGTATTTCAGTAAATTTGCACTTAATGGCCCATTCACGGCCCAAATGGACCCACACGTTCGTGTGGCCCATTTAACCCAAATTTAGCCATAGATATTAGATTCACCTAGTCTAGTCCAATTTCTACTACACAGTCATACAATTTATTCATATGGGCCTACCTCGACCCATCATGGCCCAAGCAGCCTCAACCTACAAGAATACTCATGGTGGCCTCGACTATCGTGTCGAAGCTCCCACACGTGCGCTCACACGCTCGTCTGGCTACCATTATCGTGTGACTGACTTTTTGGCAATTGCCGCTTTACAGCTAGAGTAGATAGAAGTACACACCTGATAGGAATCTGGTGCTAATCCGCGCTCCGACCACTCCTGCACAAACGCCCACCAAGGTATCTTAACCCTCCTCATAGACTGCTCTATATATAGCTGGCTTCTCACCTTCCTTCTTTGTATCATTTCGATGTGGGATCCCTCCGTTAGCAAATTTAAATCCAACTCAAACTCTTACCGTCCAATCCGTAAAATAAATACTCCCCTGCTTTCCATGAGATTCGAACCCAAGCTCCCTTGTAGAATAATCCACGCCGCTAACCACTTGGCCACAAGCTCCTCTTGTGTCTAAAATCATGCACAACTAAATATAACCCTATGGCAAAATTCTAGAGTCTATATAAAAAAAACCAAAATACAAGAGCCAAGACTTTAACCTTGGACCTCTTTCCTTCCTTGTGGCGTCACCCCGTTGTCTCTTATGTGGCGTCACTTTGCCACTACACCACACACTCCACTTGTGTCATTTTTTCCACATTTATTCTTAAAGCCTACTACTAACTCCCAGGGTTTTTTTCATATAAAACCAAAATTTCCCTAAAGCCAAAGTTTGAACCCGGGACTTTATAGAAGCCCCTTAACCTTCCAAAATCACTCACCTACTAGATCCAACTTGCATTAAAGCTGTTCCTTTATTCTCTAAAATTTTAACCACTACTACGCCCAAGGCCCAATGGGTCCAATTCTACTAGGCCCAACTTTGGGATGTTACATGTTCGCTTTCTGTGCTCGTTTGGTAGGGTGGGTATTCAGGATTCTCTACAGTTCCATTTGTGTCGTACTGCATTACTAGATGTACCTGCGAAGAACACAAACTATCAAGCTTTTTATTTATCATATCTACCTAATTCGATAACATGGTTACTGCATCGATGCTGAAAACTCCGGCCGATCTTTTCGGTTTTGTCCTTGTAACTTGCCACTGATAATTATTCAGTGACATCTCTTCAATAAATTTGTAAGCTGTTTTAAGAGTTTTGTTATTCAGAGTCCCACTGGTGGCTAAATCAATTAGTTGCCTCGTTGAGGGATTCACACAGTTATAAAAAATTTGGACTTGTAGCCATAAGGGTAAACCATGGTGTGGACACCTTCTTAAGACATCCTTGTATATCTCCCATGCGTCGTATAATGTTTCTAAATCCATTTGCACAAAAGAAGAGATATCATTCTGTAATTTGGCCGTTTTGGCCGGTGGGAAATATTTTAGTAAAAATTTTTCAGTCATTTGGTCCCATGTAGTGATTGACCCTCGTGGTAATGAGTTCAACCACTGTTTGGCTTTATTCCTTAATGAAAAGGGAAACAACCGAAGAGGAATAGCATCATCAGAAATGCCATTTATTTTGAAAGTATCACAGAACTCTAAAAAATTAGCTATATGATTATTCGGGTCTTCGTCCTGCAAACCATCAAACTAAACAAATTGTTGAATCATTTGTATTGTGTTAGGCTTTAATTCAATATTATTAGCAGCTATAGTAGGCCTAACAATACTAGATTTTGTTCCTGTTAAATTAGGTTTAGCATAATCATACATAATACGCGGAGCATTATTTTCTGCCACATCTCGTGGTGGATTATTCTCATCCATCCCTTCAGTAGGATTGGATTCGCCTTGTTGTTGTTCTGCTTAGTAATTTAAGGCTTGCCTGATTTCTATGCGATTCCTATGAGCGATCGCTTCGATATCACTATCGTATACTAGAGGTCCTGTCAGGTTCCATCTAGTCATAAACTAGAGGTACCTACTAAAAAAGAAAGAAATAAAATTAGAAAAATAAAATTAAAATCAATTGTGAAAATAAAAATAAAAATAATGGCTAAAGTAATAAAAATAGAGTTTTCTTAATATTTTAGTTCCCCAGCAACGAACCAAAAACTTGATCAGTCTAAAATTATTGATTTTTAAAATTTATAAAGAGAATGATTGAACCTGGAAACTAACTCTGACAACGATTTAAGGCAAGTGTACCTATCGAACAGTAGTATAGCTTAGGAAAGACCGGATTGTCGAACCCAAAGGAACTAAAAGTACTAATACTCACTTTTATTCTATTATTTAGCCTAAATATTAAATGATTTGGTTGATTAAGTAATTAATTACTAAACTAAGATGCAAAGACAAAAAGAATGAATTGGAAAATAACTTGAAGAGAAACTCAGTTGATCACGATGATACCATCAGGAAGAATCCACCTAGCCTTCACTTATTATCTAACACTGAACCATACGATTTATTCACTTGACTTGATCCATAAGACTCTTTAACATATATTAAACCCTCTCTCGAGGCGAATAACGTCTAACCATTGGTTAATTAACGAAAATCTCATTCTCACTTAATAACCCACTAGAATAGCAGTAAATCGAAGTATGGACTCCCATATTAGGTTTCACCCTAATCTGGCAAAATCTCATCACCCTATCTCTAGGCACGCGAACGACTCCGGTTAATTATGCTAGATTTCTTCTTAGGCAGGGTCTATTCCTCTTCCACCTAAGAACATCTGACTTAAATTAATATCCCGGAAACATTAACACATGAATTAAGCACACAAAATTAAGAATAAATCAAGTATTTATTATATAATTCAGAAAACAATAGTAAGGTTCATCTAGGTTTCATCCCTTTAGGTATCTGAAGGGTTTAGTTTATAACAAATGAAGAAAACATCTCAAGAGAAAAGATAAAACAAAAAAAAAAATCCCTAAAACCCCTTGAAGGAATTGAAGGAGAGATCCACCGCCTTGAGTAGAATTTCGGCTTCTTGAGATGGATCAACTGGCTATATTTGAGTGATTCCCACAAAAGTTTTAACTTCTGCCAAATTCCGAATGTCCCCCTTAAGGTTGGCCTCTAGGGTATTTATATAGCCTTTGAGATGCCTTACTTGGCCTCTAAGTATCCTAATTCAAGTATAATTTCTACTCGGGTGTTTGAATAGGCTTTGGAATGTGTTTCTTTGCCTCAAAGTATCCAAATTTGAGTAAAACTCCTTTTGGTCGCGGCAGGGACATGCCCATTGCACACGCCCGTGTGAATCGTGGTTAGGTGTTCTAGTTAGTTGTCGAGGCACAGCCGTGTGGCTTGAAGTCCACGTCGTGTTGATTTCCACTTTAGCCTAAATTAGACCGGTTTAAGTTCGTTTCTCATTCTTTTCATCCCTAGATGCTTTCCTGAGTATAAAACATGAAAAGAAAGGATTAAGAGCTCCTTTTTGCACAATCAGGGAATAAATCATCCAAAAGTATGCTAAATGTGAGATTAAAATATGTTACTTTTATAGTTTATCACACGTCTAGCTGGCTGAGAGTGACATGGATAGAGTGCTGAGTTATTTTCAGAAATTGTCATGGCAATTCTACTGGAAATCAATCTTGCCAATTGCCATAGCAATGTTTCAGTTCCCTTCATTTCCCTCTTCATCTTCTTGCTCTTCCTACACTTGTATTCACATAGAACCACACCTTTCCTCCCCAGGTCAAAAAAGTAACAAATAATGGCCAATGTAGCGCAATCCAAGCTTTGTTATAAAATGTTCTGAAATTATCCTATAAATACAGATGTATTCACTTAATTTCAAACAATTAATTCCACCTAAAGGCCTTAAATATAACTCTTTTCAAGAGTTATCAATCATTTTGCCAATAAAAATGCCACAGTAAAACAATATCAGCAACCTAAAAGAAGGCCAACTCCATTTTTTCCTTAGAGATTCTAAAATTCCGAGTAGGATTTTCAATTCAAGAGATTTTTGAAAGTCCTAAAGCAACTCCATATAAACATACCGTTAATAGAAGCTTTGGAGAAAATGCCCAATTATTTGAAATTCATGAAAGATATATTATCAAGGAAATGGCGATTGGGATAATTCAAAATTGTTGCTCCCACTGAGGGGTACACAGCGATGCTGATGAACAAATTGCCTCCAAAGTTAAAGGACCTAGGGAATTTTACTATCCCTTGTTCAATTGGAAATCAGTATGTTGGTAAGGCATTATGTGATTTAGGAGCAAGTATAAATTTAATGCTTATGTTTATCTTTTGGAAACTGGGAATTTGGAAGGCAAGACCCATGACAGTCACACTACAGCTAGCTGGTAAGAGTAGATAAGTTTATTTTTCAAGCCGATTTCATTATTTTAGAATGTGAAGTTGAAAAAGATGTGCCGATTATTCTTGGGAGACCTTTTCTTTCTATAGGCAAAACTCTTATTGATGTACAAAAAGGTGAATTGACCATAAGGGTAAATGATCAGCAAATCACCTTCAATGTATTCGATGCCTTGGAATGTGATGATAAGAATGAAGAATGCTACGCCATTAAGTTAATAGATATAGCAGAGGAGGAGGAGTTTGCAAAAGTTTACCATAGCAAGTCTGATGATGGGGAAATTTCACCTGAGTTGAGTGAAGCAGAAATATTTGAAGACCTTGGTGAACTTATGGAGACAAAACATCTTATGGATAGACCAGGGATGAAGTTTGAATCATTGGATTTATACAATCGTTCTTTCAAACTTCCTAAAACTTCTATAAAGGAACCTCTCACATTAGAGTTAAAGCCTTTGCGATTGCATTTAAAGTACGCTTATTTGGGAGACAACAACACTTTTTTAGCAATTATCTCTGTAGAGTTAACACCTGATCAAGAGACCATGTTGGTAGATATTCTTCGGCAATCTAGGAAGGCATTCGGATGGACAATTGCTAACATCAAGGGAATCAACCCTGCTATCTGTATGCATAAAATTTTGTTGAAGGATTGCCATAGCAATTATATTTAACAGTAGAGAAGGTTGAACAGCATCATGAAAGAAGTTGTTAAGAAGGAGATTATCAAATGGCTTGACATTGGATTTTATACCCTATTTCTGATATCTCGTGGGTAAGTCCTATACAATGTGTACCTAAGAAAGGTGGTTCATAGTGGTTAGTAATGGTAACAACGAGCTCATACCAACTCGTACTATTACTAGATGGAGAGTATACATGGACTATCACAAGCTTAACAAGGCAACTCGGAAGAACCATTTTCCCTTACCTTTTATCGATCAAATGTTGGATAGATGATAGCTCATGAAAAGAGTTATATTTCAGGCCATTAAACTTAATTAATGTTTGTAATTAAGTAGATATGTTTGCATTTTTAGGATATTTTTAGAACATTGCATAACAAAGCTTGGACTATGCTATAAATGTTATTATTTGTTACTTTTATTATTTGGGAAGAAAGGCGTCGGTTTTGGTTGGCAGTAGTGTAGGATAAATAAGAGAAGAGAGAAAAGATTAGGAAAATGAAGGAAGTGAAATATTGCTATGGAAAAATGTTGGTTAGATTGCCAACAAGAATGCCATGGCAATTCTAGGAAGATGACGCAACACTCAACCTACATCATTCTCAACCAGTTGTACTTGTATCAAATAAACCACCCTAAAAAAGAGGGAGCAAAAGCTCTGTGCTGAGAGGGAGGGACCTACCCTATAAAGAACGAAAGAGAAAAGAGAAAAGGGAATCTAGGGGGAGAGAGAAGGATTAGAGAAAATTTTTTCTATATATATTCGATTATTGTGAAAAATTCTTAGAGAAAAGAGAGGAGAGGGTAGTAGCTTACAGAGCAGAATAGTCATATACGTAAGGAAGGGGAAGATAAATTTGCCCTGGGTTTTGCATCGAATCTCATTATTAATGTGAAAGCTAGAGTAGTGAGAGCCTCCTATAGTTCTTCCTCTATTTTCTGATTTGAACATTGTGATTTGTAAAACTAAATGATGATATTGAACAGTTTTGTTTTGGATTTGAATGTCCAACCCATAAGCTAAATCTCACTAGGTTGGAATTATTTGGGTGAATTTTTATTATCCTTAATGCCGATTTTGAGTAGACTACTATTTCATTCTATTTGTGATTATTTTAGATGCATTCATGTAACCTCTAGACATATAAGACTGTATGGTATGTTATTAGATCTAATTTAATTCTTCAAAGATTGAATAGATTGGATTATTATCGGTTGATACATACCAGTATTTGAAAGAATATTTACAGCGCTCTAGACGTAGAAGTTGCGATTTGTACAGGGAAAGGAAGAACAATCTCGAAATCATTCTTGAGTTCTATAGACATACAAACACTCAGAATGATAGCTTAATGTTTGGCTCTCGATAAAAGCACACTATAGTAGTGAGTCCCTGAGCAGTAAAATGGTCAAGATTTTGCCATGGCATTATGCTGATATAAAAATAAAGCCTAAGTAATTCCAACCTTTATCATTCAACAGTACAAATCTTCCCACTTATTCTTTGAGATTTCCACAACATTTCAATTTCCCTAGCATTTTTTCATTCATAATATTAAATTTCTTGATCAATTTGGCATCTATTTTTTTGTGCAGTTTAATTAGTCAATTTCATAGTAATAGCATCACCAATTATTTTAATCAATTCAGATCCCTATGGAGATGATACCCACTCATCACTTTATTATTTGATTCGACGTGTATACTTGTACATTCTTATTCCACATTTACATGCAACAATAAATTAGCTAGGAAAGCCTTCTACTGTTTATTGGATGGTTATTTAAGGTATAACCAGATTGCCATAGCTCCCAATGACAAAAAGAATACCATTTTAACCTGTCCATGTGGAACTGTTGCATTTAGACGAATTCCATTCAGTTTATGTAAAGCCTTAGCAATGTTTCAGCCCGATGGCAATTTTCTCTAACATGGTGGAAAATTTTCTTAAAGTCTTCATGGATGATTTTTCTATTTTTGGCAATACCTTTGAGAGCTGCTTAAAATATTTGGAGCTGGTTCTTTGTCATTGTGATGAAACAAATCTGATGTTAAATTGGGAAAAATGTCAATTCATGGTTCGTGAAGGCATTATTTTGGGACATAAAGTATCCTAGTAAGGGATTGCAGTTGATAATGCCAAAATCAAGGTGATAGAGAAATTGCCACCTCTCACCAGTGTAAAAGGTATCTAGACTTTCTTAGGCCATGCAAGATTTCATAAAAGATTCATTAAGGATTTCTTAAAGATAGCCAAACCCCTGTATGCATTGCTAGAGCATAATGGACCCTTCCATCTTGATGAACCTTGTTTGTGAGCTTTCAAAGAATTAAAGAAGTGATTGCTAATAACACCTATTGTGATAGCTCTGAAATAGACACTACCATTTGAAGTTATGTTTGACGCCAGTGAATTTGCTATAGATGCAGTGTTGGGGGAAGAGAAGGACAAGGTATTTCATGCTATATATTATCCAACAAGGACGCTGACTAACACGCAGCTCAATGACACAACCATTGAAAAAGAGTTATTTGATGTGGTATTCGCATTCAATAAATTTAGATACTATCTAGTTGGTACCAAGGTCACAGTCTACACAAACCACTATGCTATCAAGTATTTAGTGACCAAGAAAGATGCCAAGCTAAGGTTGATCCAGTGGATGCTGTTGCTATAGGAATTCGATTTAGAAAATAGAGATAAAAAAGGGACTGAGAATCAAGTGGTTGATCACTTGTCATGATTAGAAGCTAGACTTGAAGATGGAAATACTCGACTTATTAAGAAGATTTTCCAAACGAGCAACTGCTGGTTGCCACAGCATTACCTTGGTATGCCAATATTGTGAGTTTCCTAGTGAATGAGTTGATGCCCTCTAATTCCAATAGCTAATGAAGACAAAAAGTTCTTCATAATGCCAAGCATTACTACTGGGATGAGCCTTTCCTATTCAAGCATTACGCTAACCAGATTATTCAGAAATGTGTTCCTGATGATGAGATTCATAGTATCCAGCAACATTGTGATGGAGATCCTTACGGAGGACATTTCGGAGGAATGAAAATTGCTGCCAAGGTTCTCCAATCTAGCTTTTATTGGCTGAGGTTGTTCATAGACTCTCATGAATTCTATCAGTCATGTGATCATTGTTAAGGAACGTGTAATTTATCTAGGCGACCTGAAATGCCACTGTAAAATGTCCTAGAGATTGAGTTGTTTAATGGATGGGACTAGATTTTATGGGTCCATTTCCACATTCCTCAAGCAACTTGTACATACTTCTGGCAGTGGATTATGTCTCAAAGTGGGTTGAAGTTCTAGCTCTCCCTACTAATAATGCCAAGTCAGTGATGAAATTCTTGCACAAAAGTATCTTCATATAATTTGGTACACCTCGCGCAATTATCAGAGATGAAGGTTCTAATTTTGATTGCAAATTAGTTTCTCATGCTTTGCATACGTATGGGGTGAAGCACAAGATTTCCACAACAGATCACCCCAGAAAAATGGATAGGCAAAAATTTCTAACAGAGAAATTACGCAGATCCTGGAAAAAGTGGTGAACCCAACTCTCAAGGACTTGTCATCTACACTTGTAACAGCTCATTTTTTAATGGTGTCAAAAATAGTGGTTTCGAGACCAAAAATCTAACGAGTAAGTTCGTAAATATTATTAGTTAATATTTACGAGTCAATTAGGGTTTTTAAAAGGTTTTTGATATGGTAATTTATGCTATTTGAATGATTAATTAAGTTCAAGTATTAAGACCCTAAGGTCAAGTAATTATAAAAAATGAGGTATCGAGACCTCATTTCTATAAACCAAGCCATAAATATTTTTATAAATATTTATGGGGTGTCATTAAGGTTGTATTAATGTTTTATTAAAAAATTTTAACGTTCGATAGTTAATTAATTAAAAAGGATTAATTTGTAAAGGATGTGAAATTTGATCACTATTTGATTTAAGTGATTAAATTCCTTTATGAATAAAGGTAAAAGGACTTAAATGATAATTAAACCATTGAAGGAGTTAGTGGACTAAAATGGACATGGATTTGATGTTTTATTTAGTCATTAACTAATTTTAAAATGATAATTTGATAAATTAATTAAATTAAATAAAACATAATGTAAAGGATGAATGGTTGTCATCTTCTTTTCTGTTTTGTTTCAATCGGATATCCATGGAAGCTTTAAGCTAGGTTTGGCCATGGTGGTTTCCTCATGCATGGTAAGTAAGTCTTACCTATTTTTAGTAATTTTAATGTTTGTGAGATCATTGCAACTAGGTCCAGCTAGCTTGTACCTTTGATTTGGAAATTGTTAAAGATTTTGAATTTTCCATCGCTGAACCTTGTGATTTTAGATGTTAAATGATGAATTTCAAGTGTTAGTTGGTATTTAAAAGTATTTTGTTAAGTGATTTTGATGAATTTAATGATTAGGGATTAAACTGTTAAAATTGTAAAAACACAAGGGCTTAGTAAGAAATTATTGAAAAAATGGGCTAAAATGGAGGCTATGAATATTTGGCTAGTGTGAAATTTTAATAAAATGGTTTATTTTCATATTTTAGGTTCAGGGACTAAATTGAATAAAAGTAAAATATTATAGGAAATTTTGTAAAATGTCAAAATACTAAATTGCATAAAATAAATTATTTTACTGCCTAAATTAATAAATTGAATGAAATTATTAATTTAGATCAAGATATAGTGGAAAATCGAGGAGAATGGAAAATTACTAATATGCCCTTGTACTTTGACATTTTTGCAATTTAGCTAGGTAAGTTCGTATGAACTATTATAATCTAGTGGTTGATTAAATTGAATGTTTAATGTATAATTTTATTGAAGATGAATCAATATATATATGCTATTATGCAAATTATCATATCATGAAACGACGTAAATCCAACGTTGTACGATGATTATCGAGCGCTGTTCGAACCTTAGGAATTCGTAGGATACAAATGACATGTCATTGGGGTTTACATGTTTTGGGTACTGGTCTTGAATGTCCTACCGGTGGCTGAGTTATGGAATTTGTTGTAGAAACTCAATAGCTTGTTGAGCAGCACCGTGTAGCTACGTTCCGACCCACAGCTCATATGAGCAGGCCTATTTCATAGCCCATGTAAGCATAGTCATTTCACAGCTCATGTGAGCATAGTCATTTCACAGCTCTTGTGAGCATATATGTAAAGGAAAGGACAAACTACGATTATATGTTTAACACACTTTGTATGAGCTATCCCTCGTATCCAACGACATTCTATTCGGTTCAACGAGCATGAATTTACAAGGATATGGTAAGTGTTCTATATGAACCAAGACATGTATGTATGAAATACTTTGAAATGGTGAGTTACATGGAAAATATGTTATGTTGAGATGGATGATAAATCCAATTGAATCATGCTAAAGTAAAAATTGTTATCCATGTCAAACTCATATGAATCATGTTTAAATGAACTAACATGTATTGTTGATGTACTTATGCTTGTGTCAAGCTTGTGGATATGATCGATGTTTATGATTGTGCTTGTACTATGCTATGAAACGGATAAGAAAAGAGAATGAAATGGTAAGTACGTAATTGGGATGTATTATGATGTTATAAAATGTTTAATGTGATAAATGATGTATTTATATGTGAGCAAACTACTTATGCTAAAGATGAATCCACCTGAATCATAGATAAATACACTTAGTTGGTAATTAATAATGTTGTTTAGGCTTATGATAAGCATTGGGGATGGAATGGAAAGCAACTAAATAGAAAGATATATAATCTTATTAAAAGGTTGATGATTATATTATGTCTCATGAAATCCTATCATGTTATGAATGGTCAATATATATGCGACATGAATGAACTTATTCATTTATGAATTGATGATTATATAGTGGATAATATTGAGGCATTCATATAGGTTTCTGTTTAAACTATAAATTTCATTATCAAAATGTAATATTATGCTTATGGTTTATACGAGCTTACTATGTAACACCCCAAACTCGGCTTATACGTTATGGCCGTATCTGGCAATGTTTTGAAACCTCATTATTACGATGAAAACATTCAATGTTATTATCTTTAGTAAACCTTTCTTAGAACATAGGAAGTCGTCTTTATTCGTTTAAAACATTTGGTTTAAAACATCCCTCGTTGCAGAAGCTTTAATAAAATAGTCTAGGTGATCATGCGTTTAGAAATTACTTTAACTTTTTGAAAACCTATGTAACACCCCAAACACGGCCCAAAAACTATGAACGGATCTGACATGTCATTAGGAGAGAATATATATAGTACTACGAACTTCAAAAGATTCTTAAATCATTTTTTTAAATGCCAAATCTTCGTGGTTCGACTGAAAACCCATTATTCATTTAAGATAAAATTCAATTAGCAAAAACCTTGTGATTAGGTGACATTTGAAAACACCTATTGTTACATTTGATAAAGCTAGAGGTGTGTTGTGGAAATCTGTTTGCAAAATCATTAATTAAGTTATAAGAAAACTTATTTGCTTTTCGGTGAATAAAACATCTTATCAATTATATTATATTTAAAGCGTCCAAGACTTGAAACCAAAATTATAAACCAAATTGATAGTGGCCTTATTACAGCATAAAATCCCAAAAATTAAAGATAAATAATGTTCTATTTTAAAAGAAAGAAAACCGTGCATGGACACCTCGTAGTCCTCTCTAGCCCGGTCCACTGCACTAGGTATTACCTGCATAGATGTTAAACAAATGAGGTGACTCAAAAGACTCAGTGTGTAATTTCCAAGCACCATTATTGGGCTCAAGCCCTCCACTTACCACTTGGAACTTAGCCCCCTTTAAATAATCATATTGGGCGAAGCCCATCCGAAATTAGATTGGGCCTTAGCCCCACAGTAAGAATAGCAGAATAACATATGCAAGATAGTGCAGAACCCAACCCAACCTAAATTTCCATCTGCTACACACCACCTATACCTACTAGTCACAACAATGGGGATTTCTACAATCAACCCTCACCGCTACACACCATTGATGGCAGTCATGCTGCAGTTAGCTGCTCATCGTCACAAATTGTGACAGAGTCACTAGGCTGAAATGGCATAGCCACCAGAACAGAGTGTGGCAGAGCCACCAGATCATCAGGGTTGTGACAGAGTCACTAGGCTGAAATGGCAAAAGCCACCAAATCATCAGAGTTGTGACAGAGTCACCAGCCTGAAATGGCAAAAGCCACAAGATATACTTCCCCTTCTATCCATGGCATATTCCCTCATGCAACATAAAATTGTGATTTATGCATGCAACATATTTCAACATGTATCAAATGCTCAGAATGCGCTAATAATCATACATATTTAACACAGATTAAAGTCACTAACCTGATATCCTGCTTTTACTCACCATGTCTAAAGAACAGCTAACGCCAAAGTTCCGGCATTTCACAGAGCATAAACATACTTAAAAGTAACAGTAAAAAGGTGTGAATATTACACACCTGTATATGAGGAGAACTAAGCTCTCAATATTCTCGACACTCTCGGAAGAGGGAACGACTACAATCTACCTATTCTGCTCTAACGCTGGTCCACAACCCGGTAGCCAATCTCAAACTGCCGATACCGCATGCTTTTTGAACTTAGGGGTAGGGGCTACAGGTCCAACTCCCTCCTTTGCTTGGCTGGCATTTGATTCCATGAAAGAAATCTTGGTCAGAAGACCGGGTTAAGGCATTGAAGCAGATGAAATAAGAGTATACGCTCAAATGAAGAGGTTGTATACAGAAATCAATGGGAACCGTAAGCTTCAAGCTTGGATTAAGGATCGATTGAATCCCTAAAACATTACTACATTAGAACCGATCTTTCACATGAATTAAAAGAATGGTCTTTTGGCTAAACGAGCAAATAAGGGAACTCTTACCACCATTCAGCCAACTACCAAAGATCTTTTAACTAATAGCTAGATGCAGCAAAGAGTCCAACAGCGAAGCCCCTCCACTAAATAGGAAGAAACCGACTTGAGAGAGATAGAAGGATGAGTGGTGGCAACCCACTGAAATAAGAATTGAACGAAAAGATATAAACACCAAAGAGATTCGGCTAGCAAGAAAATAAGAACAACCCAGGAAGAAAGAAGAGAAGATAAGTTTTGGCTTTGAAGGAATAAACCTTAAAACAAATGGTGACAAATGGTGACTAGAGGATGAAGCACTAGGTTTCGGCAATGAAGTAAGAAACAAAAAGAATGCTACGGCTTTGAGTAAATGAGGGAAGAAACAGAAAGAAGAATGGAAGCTAAGAGAATTTGGCAAGAGGGATGAAAGCTTGCTACATGAAGTATATGAGAAGAAAAGAGAAAGGAGTAGAAAGGGAAAAGGGTGCCCTATAGGTTTCGGCCTTACTAAGCAAAAGAATGAACCAAAATAGTTGAGGAGTTTCAGCAAACCAAAGAAAAGATTGAACAAGATAGAGGAATACCAAATGCCCAAAAAGAAAATGAAAGCTCTTAACACCCAAATACTAAACACCCCACAAAATTTTGGCACCTAAACCCCTCTACCAAAACCGAATGCCTACACACTTCCAATGACCCCATATAACCGATTTTGCTCCCCCTAACACCTCCCAACATTTGGCCAACTTGCTTCTCACCTCAATCCCCAAGCTTCCTCCTTGATTTACTCCTTAATCCCATATCCTCCACTCATTCATTTTGGTTTGAATAATTCAAACTCCCCAAATGGCTCTCCACCACATATTTGAATTATTTGACCAGTTATTGTCTCTCTCCTCCACAGTTTGATTACCATCCAGCCGCCTCCCTTGCCTGAGCCAAAATTAATACCCTCTTGTGCTGCTTGAGAGATTCTAACCCTCTCCCTCTCAGCTTCTCCTGTGACGCCACCTCCCTGCATGCTAGGTGGCGTCTCCTTGCCACTTTACCACTGCACTTCTTGTGTCTTCAAACAAAAGCAATAATACTTAACACTTGCCTCAGCTAGCTTTCCCCTAAAGTGGCCAAAATTAAAATTTTGACCAAGACTTTGGCTTAACCCCGAGCCTTCACAAAGCCCCCAAACACACCCAAACAACAAGAACAACATACCAAACATAGAGAAACATAATAAATGCAAAGCCCCTAATTCCTGGATGTTACAATTCTACCCCCTTAATGAAATTTTGGCCTTGAAATTACCTGCTAAAAAGAGATGTGGGTATTGCTGCCGCATAACATCCTTTGGCTCCCACGTGGCCTCCTCTGAGCCGTGGTTCTGCCACAAAAGTTTAACCAAAGGGACAGATTTTCTCCTCAGCACCTTAACGTCTCGATCCAAAATTTGCACTGGTTCCTCTTCAAAGGACATGTCTGGTTCTATCTTGATCTTTCCTACTGGCATAATGTGAGTCATATCTGAACGCTAGCGTCTCAACATCGAGACGTGGAACACATCATGAATCTGTTTCAATTTCGAAGGCAATTCAAGTTGATACGCCAATGGTCCTACACGCTTTAATACCCGATAAAGCCTGACGAACCTAGGACTTAGCTTGCCTTTTCGTCCAAACCTCATCATTATCTTCCACGGTGAAAATTTTAAGAAAACTCGATCACCCACTGCAAACTCTATTTCCTTTCGCTTCAGATCTGCATACGACTTTTTCCTGTCAGAGACTTTTTTCAATCGAGTCTGAATTAACTTAACTTTCTCTTCTGTTTCTGAAATCAAATCCGGACCCAACAACTGTCGCTCACCCAACTCTATCCAACAGGTAGGAGTACGACACCTCCGTCCATACAATGCTTTATAAGGTGCCATTGAATACTAGATTGGTAGCTGTTGTTGTATGTGAATTCTACCAACGGTAGAAACTTTTCCCAACTCCCCCTGAAATCTATAGCACAACCTCTCAACATATCTTCCAGGATCTGGATTACCCTTTCAGATTGACCATCAGTCTGTGGATGAAAAGCTGTATTGAAGTCTAGTCTTGTACCCAATGCCTGATGCAGTGCCTTTCAAAAATGTGATGTAAACCTGGGGTCTCTATCCGATATAATCGACACTGGTACCCTGTGCAACCCCACAATCTCTGCTACATACAGCTTAGCCAGCTTCTGTAGGGAATAGTCAACACGAATAGGTATGAAATGGCCAGACTTCGTCAACCGATAAATAATCACCCATACCAAATCTTTCTTAGTAGGCGTAAGAGGTAGCCCACTAACAAAGTCCATTGTGATCCTCTCCCATTTCCACTGTGGAATCTTCACCAGCTGTAATAACCCCGAAGGCAACTGATGTTCTGCTTTCACTTGCTGACATGTTAAACACTTACCCACAAACTTCGTAATTTTTCACTTTAATCCGGGCTACCAAAACTAACCACGTAGATCCTGGTACATCTTACTCCCTCCAGGATACATAGCGTAAGGGATACTATGCGCTTTTTGAAGAATCATCTACCTTAACTCAACATCCTTCGGCATGCAAACCCTTTCACGAAAACACAAAACCCCATCACTATTCAAATTATAATCTTCTACCCCACCATTCTGTACTTGCAGAAGTTGAGCACTCAAGACATCATCCGCTAACTGCTTCTTTTTAATCTGACTTACCCACGTCGGTTTCACTTGGAGTTTAGCTAACAAACTTTCATCATCATACAGACTGAGATGAGCAAACATTGCCCTCAAATCTGATATCACTTTTTGACTCAACGCATCCGCCACCACGTTAGCTTTTCTCGGATGGTACTCTACCGAGCAATCATAGTCTTTCAACAGCTCAATCCACCTTCGCTGCCTTAAATTTAACTCCTTTTGAGTTAGAAGATATTTCAGACTCTTTTGGTCAGTGTAGATAACTGACTTCTCCCCATATAGGTAATGTCTCCAGATCTTCAGAGCGAACACTACCGCAGCCCACTCCAGATCATGCGTGGGATAGTTTATCTTATGTGGTCTCAACTGCCGAGACGCATTGCATTAACACACACCCTAACCCCGTATGTGAATCATCACAATAAACTACGAACTCTTTCTCGGCCTCTGGCTGAATCAAAATCGGAGCCTCTATTAAAATCCTCTTCAGCTTCTCAAAGATTTCGTGCTGCTTGTCAGTCCAAACAAATGGTACCCCTTTTCGCAACAACTTAGTTAAGGGTGCCGCAATTAGGGAGAATCCCTCAACAAACCTTCTGTAGTAACCTGTCAATCCCAAGAAACTTTGAATTTCCACTACGGACTTAGGCAGTCCAACACAGCTTCAATCTTCCGGGGATCTACCCTAATCCCCTCTGCAGATACCACATGACACAGAAAGGTAACTTCTCTCAACCAAAATTCAGACTTGCTGAATTTGGCGTACATTTGCTTTTCCCTCAAAATCTGCAGAACCACCCGAAGATGCGAATCGTGCTCCTCTTCTGTCTTGGAATATACCAGAATTTCGTCTATGAATACTACAACAAATTGGTCCAGATAGGGTTAGAAAATCCAGTTCATCATATCCATGAATGCAGCTGGTGCATTTGTCAATCCAAACGGCATAAAAACTCATAGTGACCATAGCGAGTTCGAAATGTCGTATTATGAATATCCAATTCCTTGACCTTGAGCTGATGATATCTTGACCTCAAATCTATCTTTGAAAAGAACGAAGCCCCTTTGAGCTCATCAAACAGATTGTCAATCCTCGGCAGCGGATACTTGTTCTTAATTGTCAGCTTATTTAACTAGCGGTAGTCAATGCACATACGCATTGACCCATCCTTTTTCTTCACAAATAGTAACGATGCTCCCCACGGAGATACACTTGGTCGAATGAAACCACGATCCAACAACTCCTGGATCCAAGCTTTAAGTTCAACCAGCTCCTTCAGTGCCATCCTATAAGGGGCGATGGACACCGGAGCTGTACCCGAAAATAGCTCAATTCCAAACTCCACTTCACGGTCCGGAGGCAACCCTGGAAGTTCCTCAGGAAAGACATCCATGAATTCCTTCACTATTCTAACCTCATTAAGAGTCACTTCCTTGGCATCCAAAACACTGATAAAATTTACAAATGCCTTGCACCCTTTCCGAACCATCTTAATAACCCTTAATGCAGAAACCACTTGGACAAATAATTCCTTCTTTCCCCTATCACAACCACTTCTTCATCCTCTAGGGTACTCAACACCATTCGCTTAGTCGTACAATCCAATTTAGCACGATGTTTACCTAACCAATCCATGCCTAAGATGAGATCAAACTCCCCAAATGTTAATTCCATTAAGTCCACCAGAAATAATACTCCTTGAATCTCTAAAGGCACCTATCTAAATAGTTTGTTCACTACCATGGATTGTCCTAATGGGCTAACCATAGCCATCTTCCTAGCAACTATTTCAGATTCTAAACTTAAAGTCTCAGATACAGTACATACAACATAAGAGCGGGTCAATCCAATATCAATTAAGGCAAGAAATGGCTTTTCAACTATAAGAAACGTATCGGTTATGACATCTGGCACGTCACCCTCCTCTCGGCGTCTGCCTGCATAAACTAAACCTGGTTGTCTGGCATCTGTACTACCAACACCCCTGTTGGGTGCTCCACGACCCCGACCAAAATGATTTCCTCCTCTAGCTAGACCCCGACCCCTCGGTGGTTGCTAACCACCCCTCCTAAACTGATCAAAACTCTGTCCAACTGGCCGCACTTGCTCTACTTGTGGACAATCCTTAATCATATGATCCATATACCAACACCTGAAACATCCATCGATTCTTCTCCTACACTCCCCAAAATGCCTTCTCCCACACAAAGCACATGATTGAAACTGACCCATCACCGCCGACCTCACAACCTGAACTGGCCCATCAAACCTAGCCCTCTTTTGGAAACCTCCCGATGACCATGACGACCCAAAGCTTCTCTTATTCTTACCTTTATCTTTCTTCTTACTTTGGTTCTCAGTCTGCTTAACCTCTTCAGCTATTTTTGCTTTCTCAACCAAGACGTGAAAGTCTCTCTCTCACTGCAGAGCTATTAACACTCTCAACTCATCCCGCAGCCCATCTTCGAATCGCACGCAATGCCCATAGTTAGTCGCCACTATTTCCCGGGCATAACGGCTCAAGCGCAAAAATTCTACCTCATACTCAGCTATAGATTTGCCCACTTATAGTAAATTCAAGAATGCCTTCCTCTGAGCATCCACATAACTGGTCTCAACATACTTCCCCTGAAATGTCATTTTAAAGAAATCCCAATCAATATGATCTGCCGGAGTACCCTCTCTTACGATAAGCCACCACTGATAGGCTTCGTCTTGAAGAAGAGACACTGCTCCCATCAGTTTTTCCTCTGCCGTGCAGTCTAGATCATCCATAATCCTCTCGACTGCCTCTAGCCAATACTCAGCTACGTTTGGAGCTACTCCATAAATAGCTCTGAACATCTCAACTCCTTTTGCTTGAAGTCGCTCAAGAATAGACTTCCGTGATGCTGTTCCGGTGCTTACCGTAGCCACTCACTCCAACACATGTAGTATTGCTTGAGACAGGGCATCATCCCTACCAATTCTATCTTGCAATCCCGCTTCTGCCACAGTGATGCTGGCACTTCACCATTGGGCTCATTCCTTGCTTCTGAAAATTCAGCCTCAGCACCCTGGCCTCTCCCACGTCGCGTGCAACACGTCCGCGTCCTCTACCAGTCATGTCTAATGTTTCATCTTAATCTGATTTACAAGTTTTATGAATTAGCATTTCATTTCACTGTTGATTAATGCGTAGTCTTATGATGATAGAGTTATAAGTAGTTTTTTTGCAAAGCACATGTATACCTAAGGGTTTTTATCTCTACAATAGAGTTTCTAAATTCTAACATTCATAGCGATGTATTTATATAATAAAACTACCTCATGCAAAACACTTAACAATCAAAAGACTTCCCTGGCAGACTTGGGCCAGAGACTTGAGTGCCATACTTCCAAGAGAGAAAAAAACATGTACCTGTGTATTTTCTTTTCTAAACCATCTTAGACCAAAACTTTGGAAAACATTTTGAACCCAAAACCCAAGGCCAAACTTTTAAACCTGGCTTTGATACCAAATTGTAACACCCCAAACCCGGCCCAAACACCACGACCGAATCTGGCATGCCACTAGGAGAGAATATATATAGTACTACGAACTTCAAAAGATTCTTAAATTATTTTTTAAATGCCAAATATTCGTGGTTTGACTGAAAACCCATTATTCATTTAAGATAAAATTCAATTAGCCAAAACCTTATGATTAGGTGAAATTTGAAAACACCTGTTGTTACATTTGATAAAGCTAGAGGTGTGTTGTGGAAATCCGTTTGTAAAATCATTAATTACGTTATAAGAAAACTTATTTGCTTTTCAGTGAATAAAACATCTTATCAATTATCTTATAATTAAAACGTCTAAAACTTTAAACTGAAATTATAAACCAAATTGATAGTGTCCTTATTACAGCATAAAATCCCAAAAAATTAAAGTTAAATAATGTTCTATTTTAAAAGAAAGAAAACCGTGCATGGCCACCTCGTAGTCCTCTCCGACCCGGTCCACTGCACTAGGTATTACCTACATAGATGTTAAACAAACGGGGTGAGTCAAAAGACTCAGTGTGCAATTTCCAAGCACCATTATTGGGCTCAAGCCCTCCACTTACCACTTGGGCCTTAGCCCCCTTTAAATAATCATATTAGGTGAAGCCCATCCGAAATCAGATTTGACCTTAGCCCCACAGTACAGAATAGCAGAATAACATATGCAATATAATGTAGAACCCAACCCAACCTAAATTTCATCTGCTACACACCACCCATATCGGCTAATCACACTAATGGGGATTTCTACAATCAACACTCACCACTACACACCATTGATGGCAGTCATGCTGTAGCTAGCTGCTCATCGTCATAAATTGTGACAGAGTCACCAGTTGAAATGGCATAGCCACCAGAGTAGAGTGTGGCAGAGCCACCAGATCATCAGAGTTGTGACAGAGTCACCAGGCTGAAATGGCAAAAGCCACCAGACCATCAGAGTTGCGACAGAGTCACTAGGCTGAAATGGCAAGAGCCACCATATATACTTCCCCTTCTATCCATGGCATATTCCCTCATGCAACATAAAATCATGATGTATGCATGCAACAGATTTCAACATGTATCAAATGCTCAGAATGTGCTAATAATCATACATATTTAACACAGATGAAAGTCACTAACCTAATATCCTACTTTTACTCACCATGTGTAAAGAACAACTAATGCCGAAGTTCTGGTATTTCACAGAGCATAAACATACTTAAAAGTAATAGTAAAAAGGTCTGAACATTACACCCCTGTATACGAGGAGAACTAAGCTCTCAATATTCTCGACACTCTCGAAATAGGGAACGATTGCAATCTGCTTATTCTACTCTAATGTCGGCCCACAACCTGGTGGCCAGTCTCGAACTGCCAATACCGCACGCTTTTTGAACATAGGAGTAGGGACTACGGGTCCAACCCCCTCCCTTACTTGGCTGGCATTTGATTCCATGAAAGAAATCTTGGTCAGAAGTGTAACACCCCAAACCCGGTCCATATGTCATGACCGGATCTGGTATGCTACGGGTTGAATGTTGAAAACTTTACTTTGAAGGGTTTTGAAAATCTCAGTTTATTTTAACCGATTAATCATTAATTGTGACATTTTGTGATGAAACTTTAACATTTGTGTTGAACATGTTGGAAAAAACCTATTTTCCTTTCACTTTATCATTAAGACTTTGAAAACATAAGTTTATAAGAAGTAACATAAAAAAAATATAGTTTGATAACCAAAGCTATGGAGGCCTTATTACAAAAATAATCCCAAAATTGAAACTTAAAGAAAACACAAAAATAGTCTATGAAGATAAAAGACTTGATGGCCCCTCGAGTTTGCCTCGGCTCCCATGTCCACGATCTACTGCTCATCTGATAAGTTGGGAGAAATGAAAGGGTGAGTCACCAAGACTCAATGTGCAAATCCTAAAATACATAAAAGCCTTGAGGCCCATTAAACACATTATGGGCCCCGGCCCATACACAATGGCAAATGTAATATATATTTACATGCAACATGGCCCATCCCAAACCTAAGAGTCCATCCTCTATACACTCCCGTACCAACCATCACACCGTGGGGATTTCTACAATCAAACCTCCATCCGCTACACACCATATCGATAGCTGTGCTATCTATCATAAAGACCGATCACTATGTGACCTATGTGGCAAAGCCACCGATCGCTATGCGACCTTAATAATACATTGCAATATTTTGACAGCTGTACTGCCTGTCATAACGACTGATCACTATATGACCTATGTGGCAAAGCCACTGATCGCTATGCGACCTTCTTCCCCTTCATCATATCAATCCCATCCCATGAATACATACATGTGAGAATCATAACATTATGCTATCTAAACAGATCACAGGCTTTCACATACTTCGATAGACATAGAGAAGTTTCTATGATTACGTACTTGGCATCCCTTTCCTACCCTTTCTGGGTAATACGACTGTTCATACAGCCTCATTTTCTGGCTTTTAGCCCATCACAAACATATAATATAGATTAGCTAGTGTGATAGAGATCTACACACCTGATTACCGATAGGGTAGTACTTTCTATGATGACACTATCATAAGTCGATCCGACTACTAACTTTCTAAGGTTTTGTTCTGAAGTCAGACCACAACCCAGCGGCCAATCTCGTGCTACTGACACCGCGCATTTTTTGAACTTTGGGGCTAGGACTACAGATCCAACCCCTTGCTTCGATTTGCTCACATTTGAGTCCATAAATGACCTTAGTCAGAGGATACTATAATGATTACTTAATGAGGAATTAGGTTAAGGCACAATAAAGAAAGGAACCGATGGAGCAACTTAGGGAGAATTGAAATCCTTACCTTCAAATCCCGAAAGAAGACAATAAGATTGGGAAGTTGCCAATTTTTGCCCTAGGAACCTAGGCGGGTATATTCCTTTAAATCGTGAAATGTCGTCCAAACAGGACACAAGATCAGTGAATAGAATATTGAATTAATGATGGCCTTACAACCCATTAGCCAATCGACCATGGCCCCCAAAATGGAAAGAGAAAAAATTAAAAGAAATTGGCACTTACCAACAAGTTTGGCTTCTCCTGACAGATTTCGGCTTCTGAGAAGATCAAAAGAAAGATAGTGTAACAGGATCTATGAAGATTCGGCTATGAAGAAATTGGGAAAAAGGAGAATACAGGAAAAAACAATGATCATTCGGTTATAGGAAAAGAATGGAGATGAGAAGAGTTACGAGTTTCGGCTTTTAGAGGAAAAGATGAGAGAAGAGAACAATGAAATTTTCGGCTTTTGTATAGAAGTGGGGATGAGAGGAAAGAAAAAGAGAATAGGGTCAAATGCCAGAATTGAAGAGATATCCCCCTACTTAAGTAAAATTTCGGCACCTACTGCCTAAAACCGAAAATGCTCTTTTTTAAAACTAAAACTAAGCTATTAATCAAGGGAAATTTCGGCACCCCCTGATCATATCAGAACCGATTTCTCCTCCCCCTCAGTGATTGAATTTCGGCCACCACTATGACCAGCAGATAAATCCTAAATTTCCTCCCTTATCTTTATCTGATCACACCTCCAAAAGAATCCTAGATAACACTACCTCTTCCTCCCTTTATCTGCCATATTATCTGTATTATCCACTCAAATAAATCCTCCTATATCCAAGCCTTATTGTTGTCCCACTCTATCCACTTAAATGCCAAAAATTAGCTGAATTTCATTAAAAATAATTAGGCTTTATGCGACTCGAACCTTAGACCTCCTTAACAGCTTGACACGTCACTCATAGTCCCTGCATATCACCACTGACCACTGGGCCACAAGCCCATTTTTGTGTCTTAATTCACAGGTAATGTCTTTTAAGCCCTGTCCTAACTTACTTTCCACTAGAGTGTCCAAACAGAAAATTTGACTAAGGCCTCGACCCAACTTCGATCCCATTCTGGACCCCTAAAAATTTCTATCAAGCATAACAAGCACAGCCACGCACATTAAACGCATAGGCCCATTAATTCAGGATGTTGCATTTCTACCCCCTTAAAGAATTTTTGGCCTCAAAATTACCTGATTAGAATAGATGTAGGTATTACCACCGTATCGCTTCCTCTGATTCCTAAGTAGCCTCCTTAGCACCGTGATTCCGTCATAGAACCTTAACTAACGGAACTATTTTCCTTCGGAATACCTTGACATCATGATTCAGGATTTCTACCAGTTCTTCTTCAAAGGATAGGTCAGATCTCACTTCTATTTCTTCCATAAACACCACCTGGGATGGATCCGAATGCTAACGTCTTAACATAGAAACGTGGAATACATTGTGAATCTGGCTTAGCTCAGAAGGTAGCTCTAACTGATAGGCTACCAGCCCCACTTGTTTCAACATCCGATAAGGTCTGATAAATCTGGGACTTAATTTACCCTTCTGTCCAAACCTCAGCACTCTCTTCCATGGCGACACCTTCAAGAACACCTTGTCACCCACTACAAACTCTATGTCCTTACGCTTCAAGTCTGCATAGGACTTCTATCTGTCTGGTGCTTCCTTTAGTCGAGCTCGAATTAACTCAACCTTCTCCACTGTCTTGGTAACCAGCTCCAGACCAAAAATTTGACGTTCCCCTAATTCCGTCCAACAGTAGGAGTATGACACTTCCGCCCGTCCAATGCTTCATAGGGCGCCACCTGAATACTAAACTAGTAGCTGTTGTTGTAAGCAAACTCCGCAAACGGTAAAAAGTCTTCCCAACTACCTCCAAAATCAATGACACATCCTCTCAACATGTCCTCCAAGATCTAAATTATCCGCCTGCATCGCCCATCCGTTCAAGATGAAACGTCAGATCGAATCCAACTTGCACTCCAACGATTCATGCAAAGCCTTTAAGAATCGCGACGTGAACCTCGGGTCCCTGTCTGATATGATTGATACTGGTACCCCATGCAACCTCACTACCTCCGTTATATATAACCTAGCCAGCTTCTGCAGAGAGTAATCGACCTGTACTGGTATGAAATGAGCCGATTTCGTCAAGCGATCAACAATCACCCAGACTGAATCTTTCTTAATAGGCGTGAGGGGTAGCCCACTAACAAAGTCCATTGTGATCCTTTCCCACTTCCATTATTGAATCTTCATTGGCTGCAATAACCCTGATGAAACTGATGCTCCGCCTTTACCTAGGTCAAACACTTACTCACCAGTTCAGTTACCTCTCGCTTCAAGCCCGGCCACCAGAACTGATCCTGCAAATCCCAATACATCTTACTCCCTCCGGGGTGCATAGCGTATGAACTTCCATGCGCTTCTTGCAAAATCCTATGCCTCAATTCTGGATCATTTGGCATGCAAACTCTCCCTTGAAAACATAACAGTCCTTCCTCATTCATACTGAAGTCCGTTGATCCATCACTTGATCCTACATGAAACTTCTCCTTTAACAACTCATCGGTCTGCTACTTCTCCTTAACTTGACTGACCCAAGAGGGTCTCACTTGAAGTTCAGCCAATAAGCTCCCATCATCGGATAAACTAAGGTGAGCAAACATTGCTCTCAAGTTAGAGATTACTCTACAACTTAAAGCATTCGCCACCACATTAGCTTTACCCGGATGGTACTTGATCGAGCAATCATAATCCTTTAACAACTCGATCCACCTCCTCTTCCTTAGATTCAACTCCTTCTGGGTCAAAAGGTATTTTAGGCTCTTATGATCGGTGTAAATAATAGATTTCTCCCAGTACAGATAATGTCTTCATATCTTTAAAGCAAAAACCATCGCCGCCAACTCCAAATCTTGGGTGGGATAATTTGCTTTGTACAGTCTTAACTGCCGAGATACATACGCAACAACCTTTCCATCTTGCATCAACACGCATCCTAATCCCGTGTGTGATGCATCACAGTAAATTATGAATTCCTTTCTACACTCCAGCTGAATCAATACCGGATCCACCGTCAAAATCCTTTTTAACTTCTCGAAACTCTCTTGCTGCTTATTGGACCAAACAAACGGAACTCCTTTCCCTAATAACTTAGTCAATGGTGCCGCTATTGAAGAAAATCCTTCAAAAAACCTTCGATACTACCCGGCCAGTCCAAGAAAACTCTGAATTTTTGCCACAAACTTAGGCGGCTTCCAATCCAATACCGCTTCAGTGTTTTGAGGGTCAACCCTAATCTCCTCTACTGACACAACATGGCCTAAAAACGTAACTTCCCTTAGCCAAAAATCACACTTACTGAATTTGGCATATAGATGCTTCTCCCTCAAGATCTGTAAAACCACCTGAAGGTGTGAGTTATGTTCCTCCTCCAATCTTGAATAAACCAGGATATCATCTATGAATACCACGACAAACTGATCCAAGTAGGGTTGGAATATTCGGTTCATCATGTCCATAAATGCTACTGGCGCATTGGTCAATCCGAATGGCCTTACCATGAACTTGTAATGACCATAGCGAGTCCTAAAAGCCGTCTTATGAATATCTACCTCCTTGATCTTAAGCTGATGGTATCCTGACCTTAGATCTATCTTTGAAAAGGCTGAGGCTCTATTCAACTGATCGAACAAGTCATCTATCCTCGGAAACAGGTATTTGTTCTTGATTGTTAGCATATTCAACTGACGATAGTCAATGCACATACGCATTGATCCATATTTCTTCTTGACGAATAACACCGGCACTCCCCACGGCGACACACTTGGTCGAATAAACCTATCCAGCAACTCCTGAATCTACTATTTCAATTCCACCAACTCCTTTGGCACCATCCTATATGGAGCAATAGACACTAGCGCTGTTCCCAAAAAAGATCGATACCAAACTCCACTTCACGATCCGGGTGTAGTCTCAGAAGTTCTTTTGGGAAAACATCAGGAAACTCTTTCACTGTCCTAATGTCCCCAACAGTTAGGTCCTTGGCTTCTAGAGCTCAAACAAACATTAAAACTGCCTCGCATCCTTTTCTCACCATTCTTTTCTGCTCTTAGGGCAGTCACTGCATTCGACAGGCAGTTCCCCCTTTCTCCTATCACCAACACTTCACCACCCTCGGTGGTTTTCAACACCATACGCTTGACTTCACAATCTAAATTAGCTTGATACTTTACCAGCCAGTCCATGCCCAATATTAAGTCGAACTACCCGAATGGTAATTCCATCAAATCCGTCCAAAAAACTATTCCTTGAACTCCTAAGGGTACCTCTCGATAGAGTTTATCTACCACCACAGATTGTCCTCATGGGCTAATTACAGTCATCGCCCTAAGGGTAATCTCAGAATCTAAACTTAAAGTTCCAGACACACTACTAGCAACATATGAATGTGTCGACCCAATGTTAATCAATGTAGTGTAAGGCAAACCAAATATTAAAAACGTACCGGTTATAACATCTTGTGCGTCAGCCTCCTCTTGATGTATGGCAAAGATAAAGTAACCCCTACTGTCTTGCCTCGAGTTTCACGCCTCGACACAGTGCTCCATGGCCCCGATCAAACCGTTACCACCTCTAGTCGGACCACGATCCTTCTGCATCACGACCTCCTCTACATGGTCGAGCATTTCCACGCCTCGCAGTCTTACATCGCCCCATGGTCGTGGACGCCTCTAACTGATGGTCCAAAGATCCACACCTAAAACACTTTCCACTGCCTGGCCAACACTCACCTACATGGAATTTACCACAGCAAACACACCTCCGTGTCTGGTTAGTAGCAGGTCTCTCCACCCGGTTTGGCCCATCCGACCTAGGTCTTTTCTGAGTATGCCTAGTTGCTCCTGACGATCCAAAATTCCTCCTACTTCTACTTCTATCTTTATCTCGATTCAGCTTTTCTCTTCGCTTTACCTCTTCAGCTATCTTAGCCTTCTCCACAAGCACAACAACTTCCCTCTCCCGCTGTGGAGCTATCAAAACACGTAAATCATCCTTCAGGTCATCTTCAAATTGAACACACCGTTCATGTTCTGTGGCCACTATCCCTCGAGCATAACGGCTCAAGCGTAGGAATTCTGCTTCATACGCCGCCACCGACCTACTTCCCTGAACCAGATTCATAAATACTTTACGATGCGCATCCACATAACTTGTTCCAATGTACTTACTCTGGAACGCTGTTCTGAAGTAATCCCAGGTGATACGGTCAGCCATTGTACCATCCTTAACCATAAGCCACCATTGATAAGCTTCATCCCAGAGAAGGGACATTACTCCTTTCAGCTTCTCTTCTTCCGTGAAATATAGATCATCCATTATGCATTCGACCGCCTCCAACCAATACTCAGATGTACTCGGGGCTATCCTAGAAATTCTCCTCAACACTTCTACCCCATTAGCTCTAAGTCGCTCCGACACAAATTCCCAGGCTCATGTGCTCATGCCTGCCCCAGTAACCCTCTCTAAAACCCTCAACATCGCCTGAGATACCATATCATATCCGACTGTCTGATCCTAAAATTCTGCCTCCACAGCTTGGTGGCACTGCTACCTCATTCCCTGACTCGTGACCAGACCCTACCAGTTCCGACACAGCAATCCTGCCTCTACCTCAGCCATGCACACCACGTCTTCTAGTGCTCATTCTACCGATTCGCTTTTATCTGATTAGGAATATTATGAATTATTAATTTCTTCAACTGATTAATAAAGAACAATCTTATGGAGAGTAGTTTTAATAGTAGTTCTTTCGAATTCGAACTCTATCTACAAGGCTCAGTTCTCAGGTTTGTATTTCCTATCTCTAGAATCCACATACATTCAACCATCACACATCAAAATACAAGTAGCATCCATGAACTCGCATTCATCGCATAAGGGTATTTTTGTCATTTCACTACTTAAGGGTATTCTCGTAATTTTCTAAAATAGCGTATCTTGGTGATTTTATAAAATAGGGGTATTTTGGTAATTTTGCATTTAGGGGTATTTTGGTAATTTTGCAAACCAAGGGTATTTTGGGAAATTTTCACAAATCGAGGGTATTTCAAAAATTTTACATAACTAGGGTATTTTACTAATTTTGGGAAATAGGGTGGCCGGTCTCTTTCGGTTTTAGTTATAAATTTTGGCCTCAACAAGTCCCTCAGCTACGGTGAATAATCCTACGACTAGGTAGGATTCCAAAGAAGAGGAGGTAAGCGCTAGGGCCACTTAAATACCAAGCTCTCCTGGATCCAATCCTAGACATGCGATGCTCACATTACACCCTAACACCGTGACTTGTTCACAGACATTCTTAATTAGAAATTAAGTCTTATGAGATTTGAAGAATTGTCTATACTAAACCTAAAGTCCATAAACTCTAGGATTCTAGCCTACGTCCCTATAGAGCCCAACATGCATATCACCTAATGAGTTTAGAATACTTACCTAGGTGGATCAGGTGCCGGTAGACTTGAAGGCCATATCTCAACCGAACTTTTCTCAAACTTTCATCACTTTAACAAATCACTACAGGACCCTTTTCACAGCCCGAGTTTTGAACTGGGCTCTGACACCAAGAATGTAACACCCCAAACCCGGCCCATACGTCATGAACGAATCTGGTATGCTACAGGTTGAATGTTGAAAACTTTACTTTGAAGGGTTTTGAAAATCTTAGTTTATTTTAACCGATTAATCATTAATTGTGACATTTTTTGAAGAAACTTTAACATTTGCGTTGAACATGCTGGAAATAACCCATTTTCCTTTCATTTTATAATCAAGACTTTGAAAACATAAGTTTATAAGATGTAACATAAAAAAAATATAGTTCAATAACATGAGTTATGGAGGCCTTATTACAAAAATAATCCCAAAATTGAAACTTAAAGAAAAACCGGAAGTAGTCTATGAAGATAAAAGACTTGATGGCCCCTCAAGTCTGCCTCGGCTCCCATGTCCACGATCTACTACTCATCTGATAAGTTGGGAGAAATGAAAGGGTGAGTCACCAAGACTCTGTGTGCAAATCTCGAAAACACATAAAAGCCTTGAGGCCCACAAACACATTATTGGCCCTGGGCCCATACACAATGGCAACAGAATATATATTTACATGTAACATGGCCCATCCCAAACCTAAGAGTCCATCCTCTACACACCCCCGTACCAACCATCACACCGTGGGGATTTCTACAATCAACCTCCATACGCTACACACTATATAGACAACTATGCTGTTTGTCATAAAGACCGATCACTATGTGACCTATGTGGCAAAGTCACCGATCGCCATGCGACCTTAATAATACATTGTAGTATTTCGACAGCTGTGCTGCCGGTCATAAATACCGATCACTATGTGACCTATGTGGCAAAGCCACCGATCGCCATACGACCTTCTTCCCCTTCGTCATATCAATCTCATCCCATGCATACATACATGCGAGAATCAGAACATTACACTATCTAAATAGATCACAGACTTTCACATACTTCGATACACATAGAGAAGTTTCTATGATTACGTACCTGGCATCCCTTGCCTACCCTTTCTGGGTAATACGACTATTCATACAGCCTCATTTTTTGGCTTTTAGCCCATAACATACATATAATACAGATTAACTAGTGTGATAGAGATCTACACACCTGATTACCGACAGGATAGTACTTTCTATGCCGACACTATCAGAAGTCGATACGACTGCTAACTTTCTAAGGTTTTGTTCTGAAGCCAGTCCACAACCCGGTGTTGACACCGCGTATTTTTTGAACTTTGGGGCTAGGACTACAGATCCAACCCCTTCCTTCGATTTGCTGACATTCGAGTTCATGAATGGCCTTAGTCAGAGGATACTATAATGATTGCTTAACGAGGCATTAGGTTAAGGCATAATAAATAAAGGAAACCTATGGATCAACTTAGGGAGAATTGAAATCCTTACCTTAAAATCCCGAAAGAAGAAAATAGGATTGGGAAGTTACCGATTTTTATCCTAGGAACCTAGGCGATTAGATCTCCTTTAAATCCCAGAATTTCGCCCAAACAGGACACAAGATCAGTGAATAGAATATTGAATTAATGATGGCCTTACAACCCATTAGCCAATCGGCCATGGCCCCCAAAATTGAAAGAGAAAAGATTAAAAAAAATTGGCACTTACCAACAAGTTCGGCTTCTCCTGACAGATTTCAACTTCTAAGAAGATCAAAAGAAAGACAGTGTAACAGGATCTACGAAGATTCGACTATGAAGAAATTGGCAAAAGGGAGAATAAAGGGAAAAACAATGATCATTCGGTTATCGGAAAAGAATGGAGATGAGAAGAGTTATGAGTTTTGGCTTTTGGAGGAAAAGATGAGAGAAGAGAACAATGAAATTTTTAGCTTTTGTATAGAAGTGGGGATGAGAGGAAAGAAAAAAGAGAATAGGGTCAAATGCTAGAATTGAAGAGATATCCCCCCTACTTAAGCAAAATTTCGGCACCTACTGCCTAAAACTGAAAATGCTCCTTTTTAAAACTAAAACTAAGCTATTAATCAAGGGAAATTTTGGTACCTCTTGATCATATCAGAACCGATTTCTCCTCCCCATCAGTAGTTGAATTTCGGCCACCACTATGACCAGTAGATAAATCCTAAATTTTCCCCCTTATCTTTATCTGATCACACCTCCAAAAGAATCCTAGATAACATTACCTCTTCCTCCTTTTATCTACCATATTATCTGCATTATCCACTCAAATAAATCCTCCTATTTCCAAGCCTTATTGCCGTCCCACTCTATCCACTTAAATGCCAGAAATTAGCTAAATTTAATTAAAAAGAATTGAGCTTTATGTGACTCGAACCTTGGACCTCCTTAACAGCTTGACACGTCACTCATAGTCCCTACATATCACCACTGACCACTGGGCCACAACCCCATTTTTGTGTCTTAATTCATAGGTAATGTCTTTTAAGCCCTGTCCTAACTTACTTTCCACTAGAGTGTCCAAACAAAAATTTTATTAAGGCCTCGGCCTAATTTCGAGCCCATTCTGGACCCCTAAAAAATTCTATCAAGCATAACAAGCACAACCGCGCACATTAAACGCATAGGCCCATTAATGCAGGATGTTACAGTTCTACCCCCTTAAAGAACTTTTGGCCTCAAAATTACCTGATCAGAATAGATGTGGGTATTGCCATTGTATCGCTTCCTCTAGTTCCCAAGTAGCCTCCTCAGAATCGTGATTCCATCATAGAACCTTAACTAATAGAACCATTTTCCTTCGCAATACCTTGACATCATGATTCAGGATTTCTACCAGTTCTTCTTCAAAGGATAGGTCAGGTCTCACTTCGATTTCTTCTACAGACACCACATGGGATGGATCCAAACGCTAACGTCTTAACATAGAAACGTGGAATACATTGTGAATCTAGCTTAGCTTAGAAGGTAGCTCTAGCTGATAGACTACCGGCCCCACTTGTTTCAACACCCGATAAGGTCCGATAAATCTGGGACTTAATTTACCCTTCTGTCCAAACATCAGCACTCTCTTCCATGGCGACACCTTCAAGAACACCTTGTCACCCACTACAAACTCTATGTCCTTACGCTTCAAGTCTGCATAGGACTTCTGTCTGTCCGGTGCTTCCTTTAGTAGAGCTCGAATTAATTCAACCTTCTCCTCTCTCTCAGAACTAACTCTGCACCAAAATCGGACGTTCCCTAATTACATCCAATGTAGGAGTATGACACTTCCGCCCGAACAATGCTTCATAGGACCCCACTTGAATACTAAACTAGTAGCTGTTGTTGTAAGCAAACTCCGCCAACGGTAAAAACTCTTCCCAACTACCTCCGAAATCAATAACACATCCTCTCAACATGTCCTCCAAGATCTCAGACACTCGCCAGACCGTCCATCATGTCGAAGATGAAACGTCAGATCAAATCCAACTTTGTACCCAATGATTGATGCAAAGCATTTTAGAATCGCGACATGAACCTCGGGTCCCTGTCCGATATGATTGATACTGGTACCCTATGCAACCTCACTACCTCCGTTATATATAACCTAGCCAGCTTCTGTAGAGAGTAATCGACCTGTACTGGTATGAAATGAGCCGATTTCGTCAAGCGATCAACAATCACCAATACTGAATCTTTCTTAGTAAGCGTGAGGGGTAGCCCACTAACAAAGTCCATTGTGATCCTTTCCCACTTCCATTATTGAATCTTCACTGGCTGCAATAACCCTGATGGAACTAATGCTCCGCCTTTACCTGCTGATAGGTCAAACACTTACTCACCAGTTCGATTTCCTCAGCTCTTACCACCGTAATCGATCCCGCAAATCCCAATACATCTTACTCCTCCGGTGCATAGCGTATGAACTTCCATGCGCTTCTTGCAAAATCCTATGCCTCAATTCTGGATCTTTTGGCATGCAAACTCTCCCTTGAAAACATAACAGTCCTTCCTCATTTATACTGAAGTCTGTTGATCCATCACTTGATCCTACATGAAACTTCTCCATTAACAACTCATCGGTCTACTGCTTCTCCTTAACTTGACTGACCCAAGAGGGTCTCACTTGAAGTTTAGTCAATAAGCTCCCATCATTGCATAAACTAAGGTGAGCAAACATTGCTCTCAAGTTAGAGATTACTCTATGACTTAAACCATCTGCCACCACATTAGCTTTACCCGGATGGTACTTGATCGAGCAATCATAATCCTTTAACAACTCGATCCACCTCCTCTTCCTTAGATTCAACTCCTTCTGGGTCAAAAGGTATTTTAGGCTCTTATGATCGGTGCAAATAACAGATTTCTCCCCGTACAGATAATGTCTCCAAATCTTTCAAGCAAAAAACAACCACCGCCAACTCCAAATCTTGGGTAGGATAATTTGCTTCGTACGATCTTAACTGTCGAGATGTATACACAACAACCATTCCATCTTGCATCAACACGCATCCTAATCCCGTGTGTGATGCATCACAGTAAATTATGAATTCCTTTCCATCCTCTGGCTGAATCAATATCGGAGCCTCCATCAAAATCCTTTTTAACTTATTGAAACTCTCTTGCTGCTTATTGGACCAAACAAACGGAACTCCTTTCCGTAATAACTTAGTCAATGGTGTCGCTATTGAAGAAAATCCTTTAATAAACCTTCGATACTACCCGGCCAGTCCAAGAAAACTCTAAATTTTTACCACGGACTTAGGCGGCTTCCAATCCAATACCGCTTCAGTTTTTTGAGGGTCAACCCTAATCCCCTATACTGACACAACATGGCCTAAAAACCTTCGATACTATCCGCTTCAGTTGTTTGACAGCTTCATCCTTTCCTTACTAAAAAATTATCTCTTAGTACGGAATTTAGATGATATTTCCATTTGTTTCTCTTGAAAATAGACTCATTAAGGATTTAAACATATAAATTTAAGCCTCTAATTATTTTTTTACAATTTTTGATGATTTTCCTAAGTCAGAACAGGGGAGCCCGAAATCATTCTGACCTTGTCCCATAAAATTTATTATATCCCATGATTTACAATTCCATTGCTTACATTGTTTCTTCCATGAAAAACAAGACTCAATAAAATTTAATTTCATATTTTATTCAACCTCTAACTCAATTCCCACTATTTTTTATTATTTTTCAAAGTTAGACTACTGCTGTTGTCCAAAACTATTTTAGTACAAAATGTTGATTTCCAAGTTTATAACACCCTTATTTCCTTTCTCTACAATTTTTCGTATCATTTTCTCTTATTTCTCTTATTTCTCGACAGCAAGCAATTTTAGCTTTTTGACGAATACCGTTTTCTACGTTTCGGGTACACACCATGTATCGTGTCTGATGCGTAAGCACCCTAAGCATCCATAACCTAAAAATCGACCAACATATCTCCAGATTAATCACTTAATTCATTTTTAATCAATAAATTTTGGAAGGAACTTGACTAAAAACCTAGTAAAACCCTTAATTTGCTTGAGTAACCACGACTTCACACAATCATAGTGCCGATACAAAACCACCAGCCCCTTGATTAACTCCTAAACACCAAAAAGGAATCCCTTTATTAGAGATTAACCAAGAACGATTAACAATAGACAAAATCGTTACTTACCGAACACAAGCAACCAATGATGAACAACCGAATCAATTGGAAAAAAAGAGAAAGAAATGGAAGGAAAAAATAATGGAAATTTTAGCAGCAACTAGGGGAAAGAATTGACAGAAGAGAGAAAAAGAAAAAGAAGAAAACGTTAAAAAAAGTTTGGAGAATTGGAGAGAAAACTGAAACTCTACTCTTTTTTTTTTTGCAACAAAAAGATAATCAGATTATTTTTTGATAACCTCTCCCCAATAATCTCCTAAAATCAATCCTATTAACCCGTTAAAACACAACTACTTAGAATTTTGTCCTAACACAACTCTTAACCAAAATTGGAGCAAAAATGTTGTCTCCACGCCATCACAGAGAATTGAACACAGGACCTCCAACACTCCAACACTCCACTTAACCACCAGACCAGCATGCCCATTATGTTATAAATTTACCAACAATTAAACTTAAGCCTTTTGCACAAGGTTAAGGCTTTATTTATAAAAATACCAAAATTTGCCCAAGTAAGGATTGAACTTAGGACCTCACACACACACCCAGAACACAACCACTGAAGCAGATAGACATTGTGTGTCACACATACACGAAATCAAAAATTAAAATTTTGGGGTGTTACATACTAAGCATTCATTGCTTATATGGTTTTATTTCTCTTGCTTTACAGATTATTGGAAGCTCGATCGGGTTTGAAGCTAGTCAGAGATCCATCGTACTATCCATCGATTTTATAGGCATATTTTGATGTTTTGGTTGTGGTTACAATGGCATGTATAGGTGGACTTATATCTAATGTTTAGTTAATGATACTGGCATGTAATGCTGCTTTGAATATGTGAAACTTATGTTGTTATGATGCCTTGATGGTTGGTGTGCATATGGCACTTTGATGCTTAATGGTTGGTGTTTATAAGATCAAATTTATATGGCCAAAGTGGTAAGTGTTGGAATGTTTGCAAAGTGATCATTTAGGGTATGTATTGATATGAAATTTATTCAAGTATGTTTGGTTGAATTATGACCATTTGGACATAAATTTGCTATGTATATATGTTGGTTGTTGGAACCAATTAAAATCTGCTAGTTTGGTGTCATTTAGATGGTTATGGTGCATGGGTGAAGTGGTCTAAATGGTAAGGTTACTTTGTTATGGCATAATCTAATATAGTATGATTGATGTGTGTCAATTTTGATATGTTTTGGTATGGAAACAAGTCAGTTGATTAATGGTGAAATATGCACATATTAGGTATGTTTGATGTATGTAACTGATGTGCCTTATGGCATATTTGATGTTTAGGTAAATGACCTATTGAATTGTTCTTAATATGCATATTTTAGGTATATTTGAAAGCTTGATTGTATGTGCAAATGTATTGTAGGTGTGAGTTTGAAATGGGTGAAAGAAATGCATTGAAATTGGCCTATTTCTTGTGCACGTAGTCTAAAACACGGGCAAGTGTCTTAGCCGCGTGTGGCACACGGCCATGTGACATGGCCATGTTTCCCCTGTAGGTTTTAAAGGTTGGATTTTGAGAGTTACACAACCTGGCATACGAGTGTGTGGCTTGTCCATGTGACCCATGTTAGAGAGTTACATGAGCACGAACATTGGTTGGGACACGGCCGTGTGTCCCTACTTCGAACGTCCAAACATCCTGAGACATGGGACTGTGTCTCAGTCGTGTGTGTCACACGGCCGTGTGACACATGCAGTGTGAATTTTTCCATCTTTTTCCATAAAGTTTCAAATGTTTTTTATTTAGTCCCAAATCAGTTCTAATGTGATTTTAAGGCCTTGGGGGCTCAAATAAGGGAAAATATGCATGTGTTTAATTGAGCTTTGATATGATTTTTAAAATGATTGTTATCAAATGATTTAAGTTACATTTTTATGGTAACATTTTGTAACCCTATTCTATCAATGGATACGGGTTAGGGGTGTTACAACACTAGATGAAGCTTTGTGGGCTTATCGCACTGCATTCAAAACACCGTTAGGGATGTCACCTTTTAAGCTTGTTTATGGGAAGCCATGTCACCTACCCGTTGAGCTGGAGCATAAAACATTTTGGGCCATTAAGAAGCTAAATATGGAGTTGATCCCTGCTAGCCATAAAAGGTTATTAGAGCTAAATGAAATGAAAGAATTTCGAGCCAAAGCATATGAGAATGCTAGACTATACAAAGAGAAAACCAAGCACTAGCATGACAATAGGATTATGCGACAACAATTTGAACCAGGACAACATGTGTTATTGTTCAAATCTAGGATCAAATTGTTCCTTGGAAAATTAAAATCTCACTAGTTAAGGCCTTGTGATGTAGCTAGCATATACCTTTATGGAGCTTTGGATGTCAAAGATATGAGGACTAGGACTACATTCAAAGTCAATGGACGATACTTGAAGTATTACCGGGGCACTCTTGTGACTCTAAATAAACAGTCCATTGATCTTTAAGACGTTTATCTTATGCATCTCGATGGATATTTTTGTTTCATTATTCTTGAATTTAAATTTTTATTAGTTCTTTCATTTGCTTTGTTTAATAAATTCTATTCCTTTTGTTTTGAATGTAAGTATGTTTTCTTGCTCGAAAAAGAGGAGTCGGGCTTATTTAATTTCCTGTTAGCCCATTAGAATTTTCCTTACTATTTGCCATCCAATAATATTTTTACTTTCCTAAAAATTTCAATCACAGCACAGTTAGGTCATTATTACCGCTCATCCACTTCCAACGTCACACTATTACTTTGCCATCGTTTTATTTTTCTTTTACCTTAATTGTTTCAACTTCTCTTACAGTTAACCTAAGTTTTCTTTCTCGTCAAACTTACTCGTGTTTCTTCTAATATTGCATGTTTTCACTTTTTTCATCTACCATTTACTCTCCCTTCTCCTAATGGCCATACGTTTTACATTGCAACCATCTGCTATGCCACAAAGCATTTTTGTCAACTAAGCAGCGAAAGACGAGGACATGCACAATAACTCCAAGAATCCTTTTTGCTAGGAAACAGGCTTCCTCTTTCAAGAGGAACCTTTTATGGGATATTATCAGTCTATTTCTTCTATGGTAGAACATCATGGATGGCAGATTTTATGCTTGCGTCTAAAGGATGTTTTGACAAAGGTAGTTCGTGAGTTCTACGCTAACCATACTTCTCCCAACAATGCTTTTATTTATGTGTAGGGAGCCTCGATGTTGTTTGATGAAGATACCATCAATGTGTAGTATGACCTTTCTACTTTGCTCAAGATGAGCATAACCAGCTTCCTCTACAATCACTTTGCTGATGGTTTGACTCGGGTTCTTCAAGACTTGAGTATAGCAGATATTGAGTGGGCGGTGTCAAGGCGAGATTTGGTACCACTTCCTGAAAACATGACTAATTCATTCAACTCATAACTCCACGCTTTCTTAGGAGTTGATCTTACTGCTCCATTCCATCATAAAGTGGAGGAAGATGAATGTAGGAAAAATCATATTCAAAGAAGTCCACCAGTGAACCCAAAAGAATGCAGGGATCCTTAAGATTCCCTTTTCCCATCATCGCGTTGTGCTAGCGTGTGAATGTCTCTGTCCAGGACAATGAAGATGTCACCCCAAACAATGGAGCCATTACAAAGTAAATTGTTGCGAATATTTTAGGGGAGGATTTATTGCGGCACCAACCTTTTAGTTTCTCCACTACCTCTTCTACCCCAATATGTGCAACAACACCACCCTCTACTACTAATAACATTATTGAGCAGCAAGTGCTTAACTCATTTGAGAAGTTGTACAAGTGACTCAATCTAATTAAGACTCAAAAACTCTACAGACTTGGCACGAGCACAAGAACAAATGGCCATATTCTACGCCTATGTGGAAAGGGGAGACACTACCATAAAGATGTCCCTTCAAAATAATTTCACCAAGCCTATGCCTGCATTTCATAACATTCCAAGGAACTGCATGTAGATGAAGAGGAATGGGAAGGTGAAGGAGAGGCTGATGCGACAAACCCTATCCCTACACACCCTACTACTTAAAGACAAGAAGCAGAAGAACCTGTGGAAGAAGAAAATACTGAACTAGTAATGAGGAAGAAGTAGAAGCAACTCCATCTCCTACACCACCAATGGATACCATTACTACTGTCCCACCTCCATCGATTGAACCTATGTCTACATAAGATCAGGAGTTCAATTAGCTCATTAATGATCTCACCAAATATGGTGATGAGGATGAAGAAGTGCCACTCAATGCATTGAAATGAAGCTATGCTACAAGCTTATTGCATGCAAATCCACCCGAACTAATTAAAGTAAAAATAAAAACTTAGCTACAAGCATTTAATCAAATTTTTATGCCATTTGTTTATCTTTTTATTTTATTACATCATGCATTCATAATTAGTGTCATATTATTTTCTGTATAAATATATGTTTTTGCATTTATGACTCTTGTCTGTTCATGCATCGAGGACAATGTATCCCTTAGGTTTGGGGGTGTGTTGTGCATGTAAGATGCATTAGATATTTAGTTAAGTATGTTCAGTTTAGTATTTTTGTTCATTTTGTCATTCATTCTACCATTACACATAATTGCCAAGGACTATTTAGATTGTGATGAGTATATGTTTGTCTGTGATGTTCGATGAGGAGATTAATTCTTCAATAAACCTAGAAAACTGTGATAGTGGATTAGATGATTTTAGCTTAGGATAGTTGCTTGAAAATTGACCTTTAAAAATAGAATACCCTAACTCCTATTCTAATTGTTCTATAGTAAGTTTCTTTTAATAAACTTAGTGATTTTTTAAGCTAAATTTAGTAAAATGGTAATACTCAATAACGAATAAAATTGAAAAGTTGAAGTAAAATCAAGAGAAAAATCAAAGAAATGCCATGAAATACTCCAACACTCCAATTCTTGAATTTGTTGAATAGGTTAGCGACATTTTTTTTGCTCCATTGTGTTGTTGATTAGAAAAGCAGGTTTAAGTAAGAGTGTGTAAAAAAGAAGAAGAAGAAATAGTTTAGGGGCACTCCACTGTAGTAATATGCTAAGTAGCTAAAGAGGTAGTTGTTTGCTCTATCCATCTTCTAAGTTAAAAGCCTTGGCTTCATGAGTGAATCTCATTCAAATCATGACATGATTGAGTAGTCAACAATTCGGTGTATGCTCTATTATGATTGTCGAGTCAAAGAACAATGTGATGAGATGAATACCCTAGTTGGAAAATATATAATAAATATATTTATACATGTTAAAGTATACAAGATTCCAAATTTAAAAATAAAACTGAATTTGGTTAAAGGATGAACTAAGTAATTGAGGAGATACTTGCTATAGTCAAAATTGCATAAAGACTAAGAATTTTTATTTTTAGGGCAATATTTTCTGCATCGCCTTTGCTAAATATGCTTATGAAGCTTGTACAAATTTTAGATCGTAAGATTGTCGACAACCAAGTACAAAATTTTCTCTATACAATTTGTTAGTACAAAGATAGTTATGTTGCTATGGTAATTATTACATTCATTCATTTTTTTCTTGGGGGCAAGAAATAACTCAAGGTTAGGGGTGCGATAACTCTTGAAAAGAGTTATATTTTACGCCTTTATACTTGGTTCATTGCTTGTACTTCGATAGATTTAGTTGCATTTTAGGATATTATATTAGTATATTTTTACAACATTGCATCATGGAGCTTGGACTGGGCTTAAATGGAATTATATGTTACTTTTGCTTGTGGGTGAAAAGGATTTGTTTGTTGTTTGAGTGGCCGATGCAGAAAGAGGAAAATAAAGTAAAAGAGTGAAGTTTTGTCGTGGCTAATGGTTGGTCAGTTTGCCAACACTAATGCCATGGAAATTCTAGTAAGATTCTGAGTCACCACTCAACATGTACCAGCCCCAGCTGTATTTTTACCAAAAAATTTACCTGAAAAGAGGAGGTGAAAATTCATGGGCTAAGGGACCTACCTGAGAAAAAAATATAATACGAAACGAAGTAACTCTAGGAAAAGGGGGCTTTGGAGAGTCTTTTTTGGAGGACAAATCCTAAGGAAAAAATGAGGGTAGCAGTAGAGGTTGAGCAGCATAGCAGAACACGAGGGAGAAGAAGAAGGTAGTCAACCTAATCTTTGTAAGACGTTGTGCCACCATAGTTGAGGGCTAGATCGACGAAAGCTTCCTAAAGTTCTTCATTTATTTTCTTAAATTGCTTCTTTGTGAAGTTAATTGTTGAAGATGTTGAATGATATTTTGAATTCTGATTTGATTAACCAACCCATGAGTTAAATCTCATTGGGTTGGGATTACTACATAATACTTTATGTAACACCCCTCACCCGAATTCAGCACTGGAATAGGGTTACGAGCATTATCAGTCTTATAAAACAATTAAACAATAATTTGACATACATTTTCAATTTCCAAATATCATCATTCAAACTCAATCATATTGTCCCTAATACGAGCCTACGAGGCCCTAAACATGATTTAGGAGTGGTTCGGGACTAAACTGACAGTTCAAGAAATTTTTGAAACACTTAAAAACAATTTAAATTTTTAGGCGGCATACGCCCGTATAGCACGGCCGTGTGTCTCACAAGGTGAAAGACATGCCCGTGTGACAGGCCGTGTGGACATCCGAAATGGGATCACATGGTTGTGCCCCAACCCATGTCTGACCCTGTGTAACCCTCTGATTTGGGTCACACCGCCAGCACACACTCACGTGTGACTAGCCCGTGTGCCCTAGAAATGGCCACACATGCCCGTGTGCCAAGCCATGTGCTAGGCCGTGCCAAAATTGAAGGGTATAATAACTTATGCCATATGACCAAGTCATATGCCCGTGTGCTAGGCCGTGTGGAGCATACTGACTTGATCTCTAATTCAACACCAGGGGGCATATGGCCGTGTAACCTGACCGTGTGTCACACACGACTGAGACACACACCCGTGTCTCTGCCCGTGTGGACAAAAAAATAGGCTATTTAACAAGCTAATTTTCCACCCAAACTTGCACACCCCTAAACCAACCCATTTGGCACCAAAACATAGCATATATATAGGCATTCATCTAACTCAACCAAGCGTAAATCATACCATTTCGATACCAATAACAACAAGTCTCACATGTACCATAAAATGTTATTCCATTTAATACCAAATTCACATTTCGAATTCAACTAAATGGGCACTTTCAAACATGCATCAATTTACCTAAACCCACAAGAATACTAATTCTAAATTCATCAACCATTTGACCACCACAATACCTATTGTAACGCCCCTCACCTGTATTCAACGTCGAGGGTTACGGAGCATTACCAAACTTACGAAAGAATAAAACAACTACTTAAACATATATTTGTTCAATTCAACCATTCATCATTCATATATCAATCAAATACAATCACTTTATGCCTTAAAAGTGCCAACGAGGCCTTAAACATGCTTTAGAAATGGTCTAGGACTAAACTGATAACTCAAGAATTTTTCGTGAAACTTAGAAAATTTTACTTCAAACAGAGGAACTCACGGCCACTAGACAAGCCCGTGTCACTGGCCATGTGAAAACAGGGGGTACATACTGACTTGGGTCACATGGCCAACCACACGCCCGTGTGTCAAGCCCGTGTGCCCTTCGAAGTGGCCACACACTCTCGTGTGCCAGGTTGTGTGCTAGGCCATGTCAAACCTATAGGGTATACAAACTTATGCAACACGGCTAAGTCACACACCCATGTGACCGGCACTCCCCACGGCGACACACTTGATCGAATAAACCTATCCAGCAACTCCTGAATTTGCTATTTCAATTCCACCAACTCCTTTGGCACCAAAAAAAGACCGATACCAAACTCTACTTCACAATCTGGGGGTAGTCTCGGAAGCTCTTTTGGGAAAACATCAGGAAACTCCTTCACCGTCCTAACATCCCCAACAGTTAGGTCCTTGGCTTCTAAAGCCCGAACAAACATTAAAACTGCCTCGCATCATTTTCTCACCATTCTTTTCTGCTCTTAGGGCAGTCACTACATTCGACAGACAGTTCCCCCTTTCTCCTATCACTAACACTTCACCACCATTGGGGGTTTTCAACACCATACGCTTGACTTCACAATCTAAATTAGCTTGATACTTCACCAGCCAGTCCATGCCTAATATTAAGTCGAACTCCCGAATGGCAATTCCATCAGATCCGTCCGAAAAACTATTCCTTGAACTTCTAAGGGTACCTCTCGATAGAGTTTATCTAGCACCACAGATTGTCCTAATGGGCTAATTGCAGTCATCGCCCTAATGGTAATCTCGGAATCTAAACTTAAAGTTCCAGACACACTACTAGCAACATATGAATATGTTGACCCAATGTCAATCAATGCAGTGTAAGGTAAACCAAATATTAAAAACGTACCGGTTATAACATCCGGTGCATCAGCCTCCACTCGACGTCTGGCAGCATAGACTAACCTCGGCTGTCTCACCTCAGGGTTTTCTGCCCCTCGGCCTGGTGCTCCATGGCCCCGACCGAAATCGTTACCACCTCTAGCTGGACCACGATCCTTCTACATCACGACCTCCTCTACTGGTGAGCATTTCCACCTACATGGGTCATACATCGCTCCGTGGCTGTGGACAGTCTCTAATCTGATGGTCCAAAGATCTACACCTAAAGCACTTTCCACTGCCTGCCCAACACTCACCTGCCTGGAATTTACCACAGCGAACTCACCTACGTGTCTGGTTAGCAACAGGTCTCCATTCGGTTCTGCCTATCTGACCTAGGTCTTTTCTAAGTATGCCCAGCTGCTCCTGACGATCCAAAATTCCTCCTTCTACTTCTATCTTTATCCCGATTCAGCTTTTTCGTTCACTTTACCTCCTCAGCTATCTTAGCCTTCTCCACAAGCACATCAGCTTCCCTCTCCCGCTGTGGAGCTATCAAAACACGTATATCATCCTTCAGGTCATCTTCAAATCGAACAAACCATTCATGTTCTGTGGCCACTATCCCTCGAGCATAACGACTTAAGCGTAAGGATTTCGCTTCATACGCCGCAACCGACCTACTTCCCTGAACCAGATTCATAAATGCTTTACGCTGCACATCAACATAACTCGTTCCAATGTACTTACTCTGGAACGCCGCTCTGAAGTAATCCCAGGTGATACGGTCAGCCACTGTATCATCCTGAATCATAAGCCACCATTGATAAGCTTCATCCCGGAGAAGGGACACTACTCCTTTCAGCTTCTCTTCTTCCATGAAATCCAGATCATCCATTATGCATTCGACTGCCTCCAACCAATACTCAGCTGTACTCGAGGCTATCCCAAAAATTCTCCTAAAACTTCTGCCCCATTAGCTCTAAGTCACTTCGACACAGATTCCCAGGCTTCTGTGCCCATGCCTGCCCTAACAACCCTCTCTAAAACCCTCAACATCGCCTAAGATACCGCATCATCTCCGTAATCCGTCGATCCTAAAATTACGCCTCCACGGTGGTGGCATCGCTACCTCATTCCCAGACTCGTGACTGGACCCTACCGGTTCCGACACAGCAATCCTGCCTCTACCTCAGCCACGCACACCACGTCTTCTAGTGCTCATTCTACCGATTCGCTTTTATCTGATTAGGTATATTATGAATTATTAATTTCTTCCACTGATTAATAACGAACAATCTTATGGAGAGTAGTTTTAACAGTAGTTCTTTCGAATTTGAACTCTATCTACAAGGCTCAGTTCTCAGGTCTGTATTTCCTATCTCTAGAATCCACATACATTCAACCATCACACATCAACATACAAGTAGCATCCATTAACTCACATTCATTGCATAAGGGTATTTTTATCATTTCACTACTCAGGGGTATTCTCGTAATTTTCCAAAATAGCGTATATTGGTGATTTTATAAAATAGGGGTATTTTTGTAATTTTGCAATCTAGGGGTATTTTGGTAATTTTGTAAACTAAGGGTATTTTGGGAAATTTTCACAAATCGAGGGTATTTTAGAAATTTTACATAACTAGGGTATTTTAGTAATTCTGGGAAATAAGGTGGCTGGTCCTTTTCGAGTTTTTGTTATAAATTTTGGCCCGTCAACAAGTCCCGTAGCTACGGTGAGCAGATCCTACACACCGGGTAGGATTCGGTGAAGAGGAGGTAAGCCGCTAGGGCCGCTTAAATACCAAGCTCTCCCTGGATCCAATCCTAGACATGCGTATGCCTGTTACCACACCCTAACCATGTGACTTGTTCACAGACATGTTTAATTAGAAATTAAGTCTTATGAGATTTGAAGAATTGTTTATACTAAACCTAAAGTCCATAAACTCTAGCATACTAGCCTACGTCCATATAGAGCCCATCAAGCCCAACATGCATATCACCTAATGAGTTTAGAATACTTACCTGCATGGATCGGGTGCCGATAGACTTGAAGGCCATATCTCAACCAAACTTTTCTCAAACTTACATCACTTTTACAAATCACTACAGGACCCTTTTCACAGCTCGAGTTTTGAACTAGGCTCTAATACCAAAAATGTAACACCCCAAACTCGGTCCATACGTCATGACTGAATCTGGTATGCTACGGGTTGAATGTTGAAAACTTTACTTTGAAGGGTTTTGAAAATCTCAGTTTATTTTAACCGATTAATCATTAATTGTGACATTTTTTGAATAAACTTTAACATTTGCATTGAACATGCTGGAAATAACCCATTTTCCTTTCATTTTATAATCAAGACTTTGAAAACATAAGTTTATAAGATGTAACATAAAAAAAATATAGTTCGATAATATAAGTTATGGAGGCCTTATTACAAAAATAATCCCAAAATTGAAACTTAAAGAAAAACCAGAAATAGTCTATAAAGATAAAAGACTTGATGGCCCCTCGAGTCCGCCTCGGCTCCCATGTCCACGATCTACTACTCATCTAAAAAGTTGGGAGAAATTAAAGGGTGAGTCACCAAGACTCAGTGTGCAAATCCCGAAAACACATAAAAGCCTTGAGGCCCACAAACACATTATGGGCCCTGGGCCGATACACAATGGCAACAAAATATATATTTACATGCAACATGGCCCATCCCAAACCTAAGAGTCCATCCTCTACACACCTCCGAACCAACCAACACAACGTGGGGATTTCTACAATCAACCCTTCATACGCTACACACCATATAGACAGCCATGCTGTCTGTCATAAAGACCGATCACTATGTGACCTATGTGGCAAAGCCACCGATCGCCATGTGACCTTAATAATACATTGTAGTATTTCGACAACTGTGCTACCTGTCATAAAGACCGATCACTATGTGACCTATGTGGCAAAGCCAATGATCACCATGCGACCTTCTTCCCCTTCATCATATCAATCTCATCCCATGCATACATACATGCGAGAATCAGAACATTACACTCTCTAAAAACATCATAGACTTTCACATACTTTGATACACATAGAGAAGTTTCTATGATTACATACCTAGCATCCCTTGCCTACCCTTTTTGGGTAATATGACTGTTCATACAGCCTCATTTTCTGGCTTTTAGCCCATAACATACATTTAATACAGATTAACTAGTGTGATAGAGATCTACACACCTGATTACCGACAGGATAGTACTTTCTATGTCGACACTATCAGAAGTCAATACTACTGCTAACTTTCTAAGGTTTTGTTCTGAAACCAGTCCATAACCCGGTGGCCAATCCCGTACTACTGATACCGCGCATTTTTTGAACTTTGGGGCTGGGACTACAGATCCAACCCCTTCCTTCGATTTGCTGACATTCGAATCCATGAATGACCTTAGTCAGAGGATACTATAATGATTGCTTAACGAGGCATTAGGTTAAGGCACAATAAAGAAAGGAAAATGATGGATCAACTTAGGGAGAATTGAAATCCTTACCTTGAAATCCCAAAAGAAGACAGTAGGATTGGGAAGCTATCAATTTTTATCCTAGGAACCTAGGCGATTAGATCTCCTTTAAATCCCAAAATGCCGCCCAAACAAGACACAAGATCAGTGAATAGAATATCGAATTAATGATGGCCTTACAACCCATTATCCAATCGACCATGGCCCCCAAAACTGAAAGAGAAAAGATCAAAAGAAATCGCACTTACCAACAAGTTCGGCTACTCCTAATATATTTCGGCTTTTGAAAAGATCAAAAGAAAGTCAGTGTAACAGGATCTATGAATATTTGGCTATAAAGAAATCGACAAAAGGGAGAATAAAGGAAAGAACAATGATCATTCGGTTGTAGGAAAAGAATGAAGATTAGAAGAGTTATGAGTTTTGGCTTTTGGAGGAAAAGATGAGAGAAGAGAACAATGAAATTTTTGGCTTTTGCATAGAAGTGGGGATGAGAGGAAAGAAAAAAAGGAATAGGGTCAAATGTCGGAATTGAAGAGATATCCCCCTACTTAAGTAAAATTTTGGCACCTACTGCCTAAAACCGAAAATGCCCCTTTTTAAAACTAAAACTAAGCTATTAATCAAGGGAAACTTCCGCACCCCTTGATCATATCAGAACCGATTTCTCCTCCCCCTCAGTGTTGGAATTTCGGCCACCACTGTGACCAGCAAGTAAATCCTAAATTTCCCCCTTATCTTTATCTGATCACACCTCCAAAAGAATCCTAGATAACACTACCTCTTCCTCCCTTTATCTACCATATTATCTGCATTATCGAATCAAATAAATCCTCCTATTTCCAAGCCTTATTGCCATCCCACTCTATCCACTTAAATGTTGAAAATTAGCTGAATTTAATTAAAAAGAATTGGGCTTTATGCGACTCGAACCTTGGACCTCCTTAACAACTTAACACGCCACTCCTAGTCCCTGCATATCGCCACTGACCATTGGGCCACAAGCCTATTTTTGTGTCTTAATTCACAGGTAATGTCTTTTAAGCCCTTCTAACTTACTTTCCACTAGAGTGTCCAAACAAAAAATTCGACTAAGGCCTCGGCCCAACTTCGAGCCCATTTTGGACCCCTAAAACATTCTATCAAGCACAACAAGCACAACCACACACATTAAACGCATAGGCCCATTAATTCAAGATGTTACAAGAAGATCGAGTTAAGGCATTGAAGCCAATGAAATAAGAGTATACGCTCAAATGAAGAGGTTTCATAATGAAATCAACGGGAACCGTAAGCTTCAGGCTTGGATTAAGGATCGATTGAATCCCTAAAACGTTACTACATTAGAACTAATCTTTCACATGAATTACAAGAATGGTCTTTTGGCCAAAGAAGCAAATAAGGAAAGTCTTACCACCATTCGACCAACACTACTTAATAAAGATCTTCTAACCGATAGGTAGATGCAGCAAAGAGTCCAATAGCGAAGCCCCTCCACTAAATAGGAAGAAACCAATTTGAGAGAGATAAGAGGATGAGTGGTGGCAATCCACTGAAACAAGAATCGAACGAAGATATATAAACACCAGAGAGATTTGGCTAGCAAGAAAATAAGAACAACCGAGGAAGAAAAAAGAGAAGATAAGTTTTGGCTTTGAAAGAATAAACCTTGAAATAAATGGTGACAAATGGTGACAAGAGGATGAAGCACTAGGTTTCGGCAATGAAGTAAGAAACAAAAGGGATGCTACGGCTTTGAGTAAATGAGGGAAGAAACAAAAAGAAGAATGGAAGCTAAGAGAATTCGGCAAGAGGGATGAAAGCTTGATGTATGAAGTATAGGAGAAGAAAAGAGAAAGTAGTAGAAAGGGAAAAGAGTGCCCTATAGGTTTCGGCCTTACTAAGCAAAAGAATGAACCAAAATAGTTAAGGAGTTTCAGCAAACCAAAAGAAAGATTGAACAAGATAGAGGAATACCGAATGCCCAAAATGAAAATGAAAGCTCTTAACACCCAAATACTAAACACCCCACAAAATTTTGGCACCTAAACCCCTCTACCAAAACCGAATGCCTACACACATCCCAGGACCTCATATGACTGATTTTGCTCCCCTCAACACCTCCCAACATTTGGCCAACTTGCTTCTCACCTCAATCCCCAAGCTTCCTCTTTATTCACTCCTTAATCCCCTCTCCTCCACTCATTCAATTTGGTTTGAATAATTCAAACTCCCCAAATGGCTCTCCACCACATATTTGAATTATTTGACCAGGTCTTGTCTCTCTCCTCCAGAGTTTGATTACCATCCAGCTACCTCCCTTGCCTGAGCAAAAATAATACCCTCTTGTACTGCTCGAGAGATTTGAACCCTCTCTCTCTCAGCTTCTCCTGTGACGCCACCTCCCTGCATGCTTGGTGGCGTCTCCTTGCCACTTTACCACTGCACTTCTTGTGTCTTCAAACCCAAGCAATAATACTTAACACCTGCCTCAGCTAGTTTTCCCCTAAAGTGCCCAAAATTGAAATTTTGACCAAGGCTTCGACTTAATCCCGAGCCTTCCTAGGCCCCCAAACACACCCAAACAACAAGCACAACATACCAAACACAGAGAAACATAATAAATGCAAAGCCCCTAATTCTCGGATGTTACAACCTAATTTCCTACAACCAACAGGTATAAATCCATAAAGTAAAATAAATAAATAAAAACCCAAATTTAAAACAAAAGTCCCATAAGGTCCTTAAATTACAACCCAAATAATCAATAATAATCAAATCATAAATCGTAAATTGAAAACCTTGAAGTCCAAAATTACCGTGGTCACTGCTGAGTCCTCCATCGTACCGATCCGTCTAAGTCTGGGGATTACCTTTTCACAGTAAACAAAAAGGGTGAATTTAAGTAAACTCAGTGTGTAATCCTGCAGAAACAAACAAACAATCAGTATTCACAGTGCACAGTTGAGCGGTCTTGGGCCTCAGCCCTTTTTAGCATTAGTGATAGTTTGGGCCTTAGCCAATCTCAGTACAGTGTCAAAAATGCAATAGAGCCTTAACCCATTCTGATGTCGATGAGCGATATGATTATACAAGATGCAAAATCCTACCTAACCAGCCTCTACACACCATCTCCGTCCAACCCTACACACCATGTGGGGATATAATCAACCAATCCATCTCTACACTCCAAGTAGTACCGAATGTGGCACAATGCAGTAGTTTGCAACTGAGCTGCCAGTAAATTAGACTTAAAGCCTTTCAGTATGCTTCCTTCGAATAACAACCCCCAACCCAATGCAATGCAACACATAATGGATGGCATGATATTATGCAATTTCAGTACATATATTTAGTTCATATATTAACATGCCTAGTACAGATATCATTCAGTCAATTTCATACATTTAGGGGTCTAAGTAGTGCTTACTGACCCTACAGTAGGTTCACAGTCGACTTGGGTGACCCGTGCAACCTTAAATACATTTCGGTAAAAATAGGCCCACATGCCCATGTGATCTGCCCTTGTGGCCCACTCGGCCCAAATTGGCCTTGGTCGTCTGATCCATTTTTAAAGTAACCCATGCTAGCTCAATACTCATATATGTTTTCACTATTTACTTATATGTTCATTCAAAGATGTCTACTTTAGTCATTATGACTAAATTATTTATATATTGAGCTAAAAAATTCCAAATTAAGATCTGCTTGATGTTTTTGAAACTAGACTCAAATAACTTGCTACCATAAAATTTTCAAAATTTATAGTTAATCAAATAAGTACAGTAAAATCTTTAAAGCTGTTGTTTGGCAGCTTCATCCTTTCCTTACTACAAAATTATCTCTCAGTACAAAATTTAGATGATATTTCCATTTGTTTCTCTTGAAAATATACTCATTAAGGATTTAAACATATAAATTTAAGCCTCTAATTATTTTTTTTACAATTTTTGATGATTTTCCTAAGTCAGAACAAGGGAGCCCGAAATCATTCTGACCTTGTCTCATAAAATTTATTATATCCCATGATTTACAATTCCATTACTTACATTGTTTCTTCCATGAAAAACAAGACTCAATAAAATTTAATTTCATATTTTATTCAACCTCTAACTCAGTTCCCACTATTTTTGATTATTTTTCAAAGTTAGACTACTATTGCTGTCCAAAACTATTTTAGTACTAAATGTTGATTTCCAAGTTTATAACACCCTTATTTCCTTTCTCTACAATTTTTTGCATCATTTTCTCTTATTTCTCTTATTTCTCGACAGCAAGCAATTTCAGCTTTTTGACGAATCCCGTTTTCTATGTTTCGGGTACACACCTGGTATCGTTTCTGATGCGTAAGCACTCCTAAGCCTCCAGAACCTAAAAATCGACCAACATATCTCTAGATTAATCACTTAATTCATTTTTAATCAACAAATTTTGGAAGGAACTTCACTAAAAACCTAGTAAAACCCTTAATTTTCTTGAGTAACCATGACTTCGCACAATCATAGTGTCGATTCAAAACCACCAGCCCCTTGATTAACTCCTAAACACCAAAAAGGAATCCCCTTATTAGAGATTAACCAAGAACGATTAACAATATATAAAACCATTACTTACCGAACACACGCAACCAACGATGAACAACCGAATCAATTGGAAAAAAAAAGAGAAAGAAACGCAAGGGAAAAATAATGGAAATTTTGGCAGCAACTAGGGGAAAGAATCGGCAGAAGAGAGAAAAAGAAGAAGAAGAAAACATCAAAAAAATTTTGGGGAATTGGAGAGAAAACTGAAACTCTACTTTTTTTTTTGCAACAAAAAGATAATCAGATTATTTTTTGATGACCTCTCCCCAATAATCTCCTAAAATCAATCCCTATTAACCCATTAAAACACAACTACTTAGAATTTTGCCCTAACACAACTCTTAGCCAAAATTGGAGCAAAAATGTTGTCTCCACGCCATCACAGAGAATTGAACACAGGGCTTCCAACACTCCAACACTCCACTTAACCACCAGACCAGCATGCCCATTATGTTATAAATTTACCAGCAATTAAACTTAAGCCCTTTGCACAAGGTTAAGGCTTTATTTATAAAAATACCAAAATTTGCCCAAGTAAGGCTTGAACTTATGACCTCACACACACACCCAGAACATATAACCACTGAAGCAGATAGACATTGTGTGTCACACATACATGAAATCAAAAATTGAAATTTTGGGGTGTTACATACTAAGAATTCATTGCTTATATGGTTTTATTTCTCTTGCTTTACAGATTATTGGAAGCTCGATCGAGTTTGAAGCTAGTTGGAGATCCATCGCACTATCCATCGATTTTATCGGTATATTTTGATGTTTTGGCTGTGGTTACAATGGCATGTGTAGGTGGACTTATATCTAATGTTTAGTTAATGATACTGGCATGTAATGTTGCTTTGAATATGTGAAACTTATGTTGTTATGATGCATTGATGGTTGGTGTGCATATGGCACTTTGATGCTTAATGGCTGGTGTTTATAAGATCAAATTTATACATGGTTTTATGGCCAAAGTGGTAAGTGTTGGAATGTTTGCAAAGTGATCATTTAGGGTATGTATTGATATGAAATTTATTCAAGTATGTTTGGTTGAATTATGACCATTTGGACATAAATTTGCTATGTATATATGTTGGTTGTTGGAACCAATTAAAATCTGCTAGTTTGGTGTCATTTAGATGGTTATGATGCATGGGTGAAGTGGTCTAAATGGTAAGGTTATTTTGTTATGGCATAATCTAATATAGTATGATTGATGTGTGTCAATTTTGATATGTTTTGGTATGGAAACAAGTTAGTTGATTAATGGTGAAATATGCACATATTAGGTATGTTTGATGTATGTGACTGAGGTGCCTTATGGCATATTGGATGTTTAGGTAAATGACCTATTGAATTGTTCTTAATATGCATATTTTAGGTATATTTGAAAGCTTGATTATATGTGCAAATGTATTGTAGGTATGAGTTTGAAATGGGTGAAAGAAATGGATTGAAATTGGCCTATTTCTTGTGCACGTAGTCTAAAACACGGGCAAGTGTCTTAGCCGTGTGTGACACACGACCATGTGACACGGCCACGTGTCCCCTGTAGGTTTTAAAGGTTGTATTTCGAGAGTTACACAGCTTGGCATACGAGTGTGTGGCTTGTCCATGTGACCCAAGTTAGAGAGTTATATGAGCACGGACATTGGCTGGGACACGGCCGTGTGTCCCTACTTCGAATGTCCAAACATCCTGAGACATGGGACTGTGTCTCAATCGTGTGTGTCACACGACCGTGTGACACATGCAGTGTGAATTTTTCCATCTTTCTCCATAAAGTTTCAAATGTTTTTTATTTAGTCCCGAATCGTTTATAATATGATTTTAAGGCCTTGGGGCTCAAATAAGGGACAATATGCATGTGTTTAATTGAGATTTGATATGATTTTTAAAATGTTTGTTATCAAATGATTTAAGTTACATTTTTATTGTAACGTTTTGTAACCGTATTCTATCAATGGATACGGGTTAGGGGTGTTACAACACTAGTTGAAGCTTTGTGGGCTTATCGCACTACATTCAAAACGCCATTAGGGATGTCACCTTTTAAGCTTGTTTATGGGAAGCCATGTCACCTACCTGTTGAGCTGGAGCATAAAACATTTTGGGCCATTAAGAAGCTGAATATGGAGTGGATCCCTGCTGGCCATAAAAGGTTATTATAGCTAAATGAAATGGAAGAATTTTGAGCCAAACCATATGAGAATGCTAGACTATGCAAAGAGAAGACCAAGCACTAGCATGACAACAGGATTATGCGACAACAATTTGAACCAGGACAACAGGTGTTATTGTTCAAATCTAGGCTCAAACTGTTCCTTGGAAAATTAAAATCTCACTAGTTAAGACCTTTTGATGTAGCTAGCATATACCCTTATGGAGCTTTGGATGTCAAAGATATAAGGACTAGGACTACATTCAAAGTCAACAGACGATGCTTTAAGCATTATCGGGGCACTCTTGTGACTCTAAATAAACAGTCCATTGATCTTTAAGACGTTTATCTTATGCATCTCGATAGATATTTTTGTTTCATTATTCTTGAATTTAAATTTTTATTAGTTCTTTCATTTGCTTTGTTTAATAAATTCTATTCCGTTTGTTTTGAATGTATGTTTGATTTCTTGCTCGAAAAAGAGGAGTCGGGCTTCATAAATTTCCTATTAGCCCATTGGAATTTTCCCTAGTATTTGCCATCCAATAATATTTTTACTTTCCTACAAATTTCAATCACAGCACAGTTAGGTCATTATTACTGCTCATCCACTTGCCCACGTTACACTATTAATTTGCCATCATTTTATTTTTCTTTTACCTTAATTGTTTCAACTTCTTTTACAATTAACCTAAGTTTTCTTTCTCTCCAAACTTACTTGTGTTTCTTCTAATCTTGCAGGTTTTCACCTTTTTCATCTACCATTTACTCTTTCTTCTCCTAATGGCCATCGTTTTACATTGCAACCATCTGCTATGCCACAAAGCATTTTTTTCAACCAAGTAGCGAAAGACTATGACATGCACAATAACTCCAAGAATCCTTTTTGCTTGGAAAAAGGCTTCCTTTTTCAAGAGGAACCCTTTATGGGATATTATCAGTCTATTTCTTCTATGGTAGAACATCATGGATGGCAGATTTTATGCTTGCATCTAGAGGATGTTTTGACAAAGGTAGTTTGTGAGTTCTAAGCTCACCATACTTCTCCCAACAATGCTTTTATTTATGTGTAGGGAGCCTCGATGTTGTTTGATGAAGATACCATCAATGTGTAATATGACCTTTCTATTGTTCAAGATGAGCATAACCAGTTTCCTCTACAATCACTGCTGATGGTTTGACTCAGGTTCTTCAAGACTTGAGTATAGCATATATTGAGTGGATAGTGTCAAGACAGGATTTGGTACGACTTCCTTAAAACATGACTAATTCATTCAACTCATAACTCCACGATTTCTAAGGAGTTGATCTTACTGCTCCATTCCATCATAAAATGGAGGAAGATGAATGTAGGAAAAATCATATTCAAAGAAGTCCACCAGTGAACCCAGAAGAATGCAGGGGTCCTTAAGATTCCCTTGTCCCATCATCGCATTGTGCTAGCGTGTGAATGTCGCTGTCCAGGACAATGAAGATGTCGCCCCAAACAATAGAGCCATTATAAAGTAAATTGTTGCGAATATTTTAGGGGAGGATTTATTGTGGCACCAGCCTCTTAGTTTTTCCACTACCTCTTCTACCCCAGTATGTGCAACAACACCACCCTCTACTACTAATAACATCATTGAGCAGCAAGTGCTCAGCTCATTCGAGAAGTTGGACAACCGACTCAATCTAATTGAGACTTAAAAACTATGGATTGCTACAGACTTGGCATGAGCACAAGAACAAATGGCCATATTCTAGGCCTATGAGGAAAGGGGAGACACTACCATAAAGAGGTCCCTTGAAAATAACTTCACCAAGCCTATGCTTGCATTTCCTAACATTCCAAGGAACTGCATGTAGATGAAGAGGAATGGGAAGGTGAAGTAGAGGCCGATGTGACAAACCCTATCCCCACACACCCTACTACTTAAAGACAAGAAGCAGAGGAACCTGTGGAAGAAGAAAATACTGAACTAGTAATGAGGAAGAAGTAGAAGCAACTCCATCTCCTGCACCACCAATGGATACCATTACAACTGTCCCACCTCCATCGATTGAAACTATGTCTGCATAAGATCGGGAGTTCAATTAGCTCATTAATGATCTCACCAAATCTGGTGATGAGGAGGAGGAAGTGCCACTCAATGCATTGAAACGAAGCTATGCTACAAGCATGTTGCATGCAAATCCACCCGAACAAATTAAAGTAAAAACAAAAACTTAGCTACAAGCATTTAATCAATTTTTTATGACATTTGTTTGTCTTTTTATTTTATTACATCATGCATTCATAATTTGTGTCATATTATTTTCTGTATAAATATATGTTTTTGCATTTATGACTCTTGTTTGTTCATGCATCGAGGACAATGTATCCCTTAGGTTTGGGGGTGTGTTGTGCATGTAAGATGCATTAGATATTTAGTTAAGTATGTTCAGTTTAGTATTTTTGTTCATTTTGTCATTCATTCTACCATTACACATAATTGCCAAGGACTATTTAGATTGTGATGAATATATGTTTGTTTGTGATGTTCGATGAGGAAATTAATTCTTTAATAAACCTAGAAAATTGTGATAGTGGATTAGATGATTTTAGCTTAGGATAGTTGCTTGAAAATTGACCTTTAAAAATAGAATACCCTAACTCCTATTCTAATTGTTCTATAGTAAGTTTCTTTTAATAAACTTAGTGATTTTTTAAGCTAAATTTAGTAAAATGGTAATACTCACTAACGAATAAAATTGAAAAGTTGAAGTAAAATCAAGAGAAAAATCAAAGAAATGCCACGAAACACTCCAACACTCCAATTCTTGAATTTGTTGAATAGGTTAGCGACATTTTGTTTGCTCCATTGTGTTGTTGATTAGAAAAGCAGGTTTAAGTAAGAGTGTGTAAAAAAGAAGAAGAAGAAATAGCTTAGGGGCACTTCACTGTAGTAATAGGCTTAGTAGCTAAAGAGGTAGTTGTTTGCTCTATCCATCTTCTAAGTTAAAAGCCTTGGTTTCATGAGTGAATCTCATTCAAATCATGACATGATTGAGTAGTCGACAATTCAGTGTATGCACTATTATGATTGTTGAGTCAAAGAACAATGTGACGAGATGAATACCCCAGTTGAAAAATATATAATAAATAGATTTATACATATTAAAGTATACAAGATTCCACGTTTAAAAATAAAACTGAATTTGGTTAAAAGATGAACTATGTAATTGAGGAGATACTTGCTATAGTCAAAATTGCATAAAGACTTAGAATTTTTATTTTTAGGGCAATATTTTCTGCATTGCCTTTGCTAAATAAGCTTATGAAGCTTGTACAAATTTTTAGATGCAGAAGATTGCTGACAACTGAAGTACAAAAATTTTCTCTATACAATTTGTTAGTACAAAGATAGTTATGTTGCTATGGTAATTATTACATTCATTCATATTTTTCTTGGGGGCAAGAAAGAACTCAAGGTTAGGTGTTCGATAACTCTTGAAAAGAGTTATATTTTACGCCTTTATACTTGGTTAATTGATTGTACTTCGGTGGATTTAGTTGCATTTTAGGATATTATATTAGTATATTTTTACAGCATTGCATCATGGAGCTTGGACTGGGCTTAAATGGAATTATATGTTACTTTTGCTTGTGGGTGCAAAGGATTTGTTTGTTGTTTGATTGGCAGGTGCAGAATGAGGAAAATGAAGTAAATGAGTGAAGTTTTGTCGTGGCAAATGGTTGGTCAGTTTGCCAACACTAATGCCATGGCAATTCTAGTATGGTTCTGAGTCACCACTCAACATGTACCAACCCCAGCTGTATTTTTACTAGAAAATTTACCTGAAAAGAGGAGGTGAAAATTCATGGGCTAAGGGACCTACCTGAGAAAAAAAATAATACGAAATGAAGTAACTCTAGGAAAAAGCGGCTTTGGAGAGTCTTTCTTGGAGGACAAATCCTAAGGAAAAAATGAGGGTAGCAGTAGAGGTTGAGCAGCACAACAGAACACGAGGGAGAAGAAAAAGGTAGTCAACCTGATCTTTGTAAGACATTGCGCCACCATAGTTTAGGGCCAGATCGACGAAAGCTTCCTAAAGTTCTTCATTTATTTTCTTAAATTGCTTCTTTGTGAAGGTAATTGTTGAAGATGTTGAACGATATTTTGAATTCTGATTTGATTAACCAACCCATGAGTTAAATCTCATCGGGTTGGGATTACTCCATAATACTTTATGTAACACCACCACCCGAATTCAACACTAGAATAGGGTTACGAGCATTATCAGACTTATAAAACAATTAAACAATAATTTCACATACATTTTCAATTTCCAAATATCATCATTCAAACTCAATCATATTGTCCATAATACGAGCGTACGAGGCCTTAAACATGCTTTAGGAGTGGTTCGGGACTAAACTGACAGTTCAAGAAATTTTTGAAACACTTAAAAACAATTTAAATTTTTGGGCGGCATACGCCCATGTAGCCCGACCGTGTGTCTCACAAGGCCAAAGACATGCCCGTGTGATAGGCCGTGTGTACATTCGAAATGGGATCACATGGTTGTGTCCCAACCCATGTTTGACCCCGTGTAACACTCTGATTTGGGTCACACGGCCAACACACACTCACGTGTGACTAGCCCGTGTGCCCTACAAATGGCCACACATGCCCGTATGCCAAGCCATGTGCCAGGCCGTGCCAAAATTGAAGGGTATAACAACTTATGCCACATGACCAAGTCACATGCCCATGTGCCAGGCCCTGTGGAGCATACTGACTTGATCTCTAATTCAACACTAGGGGGCATATGACCATGTAACCTGACTGTGTGTCACACACGACTGAGACACACACCCGTGTCTCTGCCCGTGTGGACAAAAAAATAGGCTATTTAACAAGCCAATTTTCTACCCAAACTTGCACACACCTAAACCAACCCATTTGGCACCAAAAAATAGCATATATATAGGCATTCATCTAACTCAACCAAGCATAAATCATACCATTTCGATACCAACAACAACAAGTCTCACATGTACCACAAAATGTTATTCCATTTTATACCAAATTCACATTTTGAATTCAACTAAATGGGCACTTTCAAACATGCATCAATTTACCTAAACCCACAAGAATACTAATTTTAAATTCATCAACCATTTGACCACCACAATACCTATTGAAACACCCCTCACCTGTATTCAACGTCTAAGGTTATGGAGCATTACCAAACTTACGAAGTAATTAAACAACTACTTAAACATACATTTTCTCAATTCAACCATTCATCATTCATATATCAATCAAATACAATCACTTTATCCCTTAAAAGGGCCTACAAGGCCTTAAACATGCTTTAGAAATGGTTCGGGACTAAACTAATAACTCAGGAATTTTTTTGTGAAACTTAGAAAATTTTGCTTCAAACAGAGGAACACACGACCACTAGACACGCCCGTGTCACTGGCCATGTGAAAACAGGGGGTACATACTAACTTGGGTCACATGGCCGACCACACGCCTGTGTGTCAAGCCTGTGTGCCCTTCGAAGTGGCCACACACTCTCGTGTGCCAGGTTGTGTGCTAGGCCATGTCAAACCTGTAGAGTATACAGACTTATGCAAGACGGCCAAGACACACACCCGTGTGGTAGGCTATGTGCCAAATAGGGGGCATACTGACTTGTGCCACACGGCCGATCACACGCCCGTGTGTGAGACTATGTGGAACATACTGACTTCATTATAATTTCAACACTAAGGGACACATGGCTGTGTAACATAACCGTGTGTCACACACGGCCTGTAACATAACTGTGTGTCACACACGGCTGAGACAAACCCCTGTGTCTTTGCCCGTGTGGACCAAAATAGGCTATTTGCAAAGCCATTTTGCCATCCTATTTTTCAATACTTGCACAAACATAATTTGCAACATTTTGTAACTCAATAGGCAGCCAATCCATAACATTTCATACACATATTTGAATACTTATATGCAACCAAAGAATCATACCAATTTAAGCCAAATCAAATGGCTTTATCATATACCAGAACATGTACCAAAATTACTAGCTTAAGTAACCATAACTATCATATTTATAACTAGCCCATACATGCCATATTTACATATATCCATGAGTTCAAAAGTACCAATCGGGACTGGATAGTGTGATGTGTATCTCCGACTTTATCTGAATTGAGTGAGCTATCGAACCTCTTTAAAACATAGAAAAAAATAGAGTAAACTTTATAGCTTAGTAAGCCCGAATAATTTAGAATTAAACTTACCATTTATTCATAATCAAGTCAAACAAATAAGGTATACTCAATTCAATTACCAAATGCCTAAACACAAGCATTCATTAACAAGTTAGTCACATAAGTGCATATAAATCATCCATTATCTCAAGTTAGTACTCAATACATTGTATCATATCAAATTAATATATCATGTACATCATTTGTAGCATTTCACTCTCAATAATATAATCAATAATTCATTTGTTAAAAATAACTCATCCGTATAAAGAGTAATTCATCCGTATAGACACATAGTTTTATCACATAACCAATAACAAAATTCGTGCCCGTTGAACATATTCTAACATCGAGGGATACTAGGGTAATATGCAATACGTATAAGTTGGTAATCCATCAATTCATTATCATTTTCGCTCTTTCGAGCTATGATTAGTAAGCTTCTCCTGAGCTGATGGACAGTAAGCTCTGTTGAGCTAAAACGGTAAGCTCTAACGAGCTAAAAATAGTAAGCTCATATGAGCTGATATATCAGTAAGCTCATATGAGCTGTGATGAGTCGGCAACATATGCAGGATCTCGACCAAAACGGTAACCATAGTGACATGTCACTCGTATCCTACGACTTTCTACGGTTTAAACGGGACTTGATATTCAATAATTCTCATCAATTAGGCATTCAAACCCAGTAATACCATTTAACTCAATTATACTTTCATTTCAAATACTTACAAGTATTTAATGATTCAATTCTAATTATATGAACTTACCTCGAGTTGCTCGGATGGAAATTATCGACTATTCGTCCACTTTTCCTTTTCCCCGATCAAAACCCGATCTCAGCTTATCTTGATCTATATATTGTTAAATTTAGCACATTCAGCATTCAGTCTATTCAATTTAGTCCAAATTTCACTTTAATACATTTTTACACATTTGTCCCTAATATTTCACATCTCTTACAATTTAGTCCTTATTTCATAAAATCACAAATTTATGCAATTTAACCACAACCCATGCTAGCCGAATTTCTCTAGTAGTCATATGATAAACTGTAAAAGTAACATATTTTAACCCCACATTTAGTATGCTTTTGGATGAATTTATCCTTAATTTATGTAAAAAGGTGCTCTTAATCCTTTCTTTTCATTTCTTATACTCAGGAAAGCACCCAAGGATAAAAAGGAAGCAAAACGGGTTTAAAATGGACCAAAGTGGGCCAACCCAAGAAGTCGACACGGCCTGGACTTCATGCCACATGGTCGTGCCCCATATTTAGATTGCACAAGGTCACACCCTAATTTACACGACCGTGCCTCATTGACAAAAAGCTCAACACGGCCTGACCCCGATGTACACGGCCATGCCCTAATTGGCAAACTCGAAGCACAGCCTCTACCCAGATATTACACGGGCATGTCAAAGCCGTGCCTAAATCGACAGAATGGAGATATGGGCTGGACCACGATTTACACGGGCGTGTCAAGGCCGTGCCCCTGCTGCGGGAAAGAGCAATTTCACTTAGAATTGGATGCTTGGAGCCCAAAAAATGCAATCCTAAGTCCACTCAAACACTTAGGACGAATTTCACTTGAATTACGAGTACTTAGGAGCCAAGTAAAGCATCCCAAACGTCTATATAAACAATCCAAGGTAGCAATTCAAGGGTGGTAGGTTCTAGCAGAGTTTTCTGCCAGAGCTTTACTCATTTAGGGAATTACTCGAAGATAGCCAGTTGATCCATCTCGAAGAGTTGGAATTCTACTTAAGACGGAGGATCTCTCCTTCAATTCCTTCAGGGGGTTTGAGGGATTTCATATTCTTTGTTTTATCTTTTCTCTTGAGATGTTTTCTTATTTTATCATGAACTAGATTCTTCGGATACCTGAAGGAGATGAAACCTATGATGGATTTTGTTATTTGATTTATTGGTTTATATGATAAATACTTAGTTTGTTCTTAATTATGTTGCTCAATTTAATCTGATGTGCTTAGGTGGAGGAGGAATAGACCCTGCCTAAGAGTAGATCTAGCATAATTAAGCGGAGTTGATCGGGCGCCTAGAGATAGGGTTACGAGATTTTATCGTATTAGGGTAAAACCTAATATGGGAGTCCATTGATCGGTTTACTGCTTCCTTAGGGGGTTATTACAAGAGAACGAGAGTTCCACTAATTAACCTAAGGTTAGACGTTATTCGCTTTGAGAAAAGGTTTGATATAGGGTAGGGAGTCTCACGGATCAAGCTAAGTAAAAGAAATCATATGAATTGAAAGTTAGATAATAAGTGAAGTCATAGGTGGATTCTTTCCGAGGGTATCATTTTTATCCACTGAGTTTTCCAAAGTCTTTTCCCAGTTTATTCTTTTGTCTTTGCATTTAGTTTAAGTATTTCATTAGTCTTAGAAAAGTTAATTAATCGCTCCATATTTAAGGCTAAATAATAGGAAGAAAGTGAGTAGTAGTACTTTTAGGTTCCTTGTGTTCGATAAGATATTCTTGGCAAAGCTATACTCTTTGTTAACAGTGCGATTGCCTCTATCGTTGTCATAGTTAGTCTACAGGTTTGATTATCCTTTATAAATTTTAAAACTAGACTATTTTGCAGCGATCAAGTTGTTGGTGCCGTCGCCGGGAAGTTTAAAATATTACGAAAACTCTATTTTTATTACTTTAACCATTATTATTTTTACTTTGCTAACTTTTCTTTTATTTAAATTTTGACAGATAATTCTAGTTTTTCAAAGGAATGGCACTGAAAAATTATCAGTGGCAAGGCATGGGGACAATTCCTACTAAAGCAACTAGTTTTCAACCTCGACGTGGTCACCAGGCTATCTAATCAGTTCGAAATAATGAATAAAAAGATTGATGGTTTGAATAATCTCTCGTAGGTACACTCAGTAATGCAGTATAACTCGAATCTGAGAGGCGTGGCGAATCCTGAGTACCCACCCTACAGATATGGCATGAAAAACGAACAAGTCCACTATATAGGTAACTACTCTAGATGTCAAAATAATTTTGATAGTGACACTTATACTACAGGATGGAGGTACCATCCCGACTTCTCGTGGAATGATCAAAGACAGGATTTTCCTCCAAATTTTCAACAACCTTATCCACGGGAAAAAAAATCAAGCCTTGAAGAGATGCTGACAAAATTCATGGTAGCCACAGAATCTCGTCTTCAAAAGACTGATACAAACCTTGATGAACAACAGAAGTCGATGAAAGGACTCAAGAATCAAGTTGGAGAACTTACTAGGTCAGTGGGACACCTCACAAAGCTAATTTTTGAACACCAACAAGGACGTCTACTAAGCAACACAGAAATAAACCCATAAGAGCAAATCCAAGCCATTACAACTCAAGAGGGTACAGAAGTAGATAGACCCACATCAGCATAAGAAAAGAAGGATAAGACCGAGGTAGCTTAAGAAAAGCCAAAATCGGTAGTCAAAGAATACCAACCTCGCATACCTTATCCCGAAGCATTGAAAAAAGATGATTTAGAGGAACAATTCAATAAGTTTCTAAAACTCTTGAAGAAATTACATATTAACTTACCTTTTCTTGAAGCCCTTTTTCAGATGCCTGATGTAAGGAAATTCTTAAGCAAGCTTTTGACGAACAAATGCAAAATAGATGAAGAGCACCATGTGGAATTAAACGCAACATGCTCAGCAATGCTACAAAACAAGCAAACACAAAAACTAAAAGATCCAGGGAGTTTTACGATTCCATGCTTAATTGGTAGTTTGACTATTAATAATGCGTTAGCTGATTTAGGGGCAAGTATCAATGTTATGATTTATGCACTGTTTAAACGACTAGGTCTAGGGAAGCCCAAACAAACTAGGATGAGTATTCAACTAGCTGATAAAACTATTAGAATCCCTAGGGGCATTATTTAAGATGTTTTAGTCAAAATTGATAAATTTGTTTTCCCAGTAGACTTTGTTGTTTTAGACATGGATGAGGATTATTCAATCCCTTTAATTTTAGGAAGGCCTTTTCTAACAACTGCTAGAACTGAGATTGATATTGCCACAGAAGAACTCATACTTCGTGGGAGATGAATCAATAAATCTTCAAGCTCTCAACTCAGCCAGAGCCATGAATGATGAAGGTACGGAAATTACTCTAGTCGATAATCAAATTATTCAACCTTCATTGCAGGAAACACCACACGACATCAAATCTGAGTCAAACCATAGCATCTTAGTTGACACAGAAGAATCACTTACACTTAAGGTCGACAAATTAGAAGAGCAGAAGACACAAGCAAAGACGGATCCACACGAAGTAAAGTCAGAGGACCCCCAGAACAACTCATAGGGACATCGAATCACTTTAAAATAAAAGATGAGGTACACGAAATCTTCCCCACAACATGGTCGATGTAAGCAATCCAATGTTCAAAATTCCAAGGTAAACACTTCTCGACCCCAATTTTTTCATGAAAGAAGAACTACAGACATGAGGGAAGATATTCAAACCTTTAAATCTCCTTGAAATCTTCAACACAAGGATAGTCTAGCTTAAGACTATAAACGAGTGCTTTTCGGGAGGCAACCCGAACACTAACAATTTTTATTTTCAGTTTCTTTTCTTTCCATATTTTTGTCCTAATTATTTCATTGAAAACAAACATAAAAGTCTAGATTTCCAGGCCACACGGCCTTACACACGGCAGTGTCCGTGGCTGTGTGGACCACCGGAACCACCACACTGACAAGAGCAGGGCCGTGCAAATCAGTCCAACCACCCCCCAATGTCACGGATCCAACCACCCACAGCACGGGCACCAAAAAAAATAGCACGAATGTGCCTCATAGCCGTGCTAAGATACTGACTTATTTGGCACAGGCAAACCACGCCTGTGCATTCCAACCGTGCTCCTATACTGGTTTTTTAGGAACGGGCGTACAAACAAACAAAACAGGCATAGAAGGACAACACACCCCACAACACGGCCGTGCAATACGGCCGTGTGAATCGACACCCCTAGCTACACGGGCGTGGGAATGTGCCAGATTTGAAATCCTATTTAAATCCCCACAGCCCGTCCTCTTTGTCCCATCTTCTTTCTTATTCCTTCTTTCTCTTTTCTTTCAAATTTTTCTTTCTATTCATAGAAAAGATCCAAGACACTTGACGAACACAAAGATCATGCCGAAGAAACGTAAGCATCATCTCCGTAGAGGAGACCTCAACATGAGTTCATGCCGGTAGCTTCACTTAATTGACACACCAAGGGTCTCGGAAACCTTTTTGGTTCTATTTTTCTTTTCTCGTCTCCTTTATTTTCCTTATCTATACTTCTTTTCTGCTTAATTTAATTTATTTCATATTAGTTTCTTGGTTTTAGGTTCTAAAGGCTACTAGGGAATCACACACCACAGCTTTCGAGGTCACACCCACTTCGCAAAACCATCCAACAATAAGGACTCCTTAGTCCATTAGTCTTTTCTTTCAATTTCAGTTTCCTTCTTAGTCTCCTTCTTTTTATTTCATTAATCTTTAAATTTATTATTAGTATATTATTGTTATTTCTCTAGATCTATTGGCTATATCTTCACATGCTACCCAATTTCTTCATCTAGCAAATTGCTTCTCGGTAGCCACTCCACCAGGCCCATAGAAAATACCATCACCGCCACCAAAGACACCAGGGATCATCCAGATTTCAGGGAGTATTACTTTCCCCACTTCTCTTTTTGATTTGGCACATAAATTTCATTATCTATCTTTGTACATTGAGAGCAATGTACATCTTAAGTCTTGAGGGTAATAGTGTCTAACTTTTGCATAATTCTCAAAACCCGAAATTAGTGTTGATCTTAAGTATTATTCTCATATTATTAATTAGGATGAAATTTCTAATGATTTATGATTTTTATTGATATGTTTTAGAGCAAGTCATAGTTAATTATGCATTGATGATTAAATTTGAAGAATACTAGAGAATCAAGCATGATAAGTCTATTTTTCAAAAATAAAAATTGATAGGTTGTTGAACTAAATCTGAGTATTACTTTGAAATTTGAAATCTATAGGGATTGATGTCAAAAACACCCATAATTTCTGTGAGATATTGAGCCTTATAGAGCATTTATTATTTTTCATGCTCACTTTTGTTGATTATGAGTGTATCAACTTTGAACTGTTATTCTAGAACTTGCCTCATTTATGCATGTCGAGACCACAATAATGATTTGATATACTGAGATGATAAAGGCACCTAGGTTTTAACATGTTCACTCCACTAAAAAGCCTACCTACATAAATAACTCCTAGTGAACCCCGTTGAATCCTAACAACCTTTTTTTTTGACTCACCCACTAATATTAACCCAAAATCCCTTTGTATTTGTTATCAACATTCTTTTGACTATCCCTTTATCGAGAATTGACTTGATCAATTTCCAAATTAGGTTATTTCAATTATCAAAGTTCCTTCTATTAAGTTTTACTTAGTTTGTTCTAAAAAAACAGATCCAAGTTTATTCAATATTAGTAGTATAAAAGAGCTTAGAGCAATTAAACTCCATTTGTTGAAGAAAAAGCTCGTATTAAAGTATTATCAAATTTTAAAGTGAAGAAAATACTCTTTATTATAGAGTAATTATCAATAGTGGTATTATTACTTTTCATTTGATGTAAATATTCATATTTAGCTCATTATTTTTAGATTAGGTAATTAGTCAATTCAATCTCTATTTTAACCCTCTAATTCATCATTTATCCACACCTTTTAACCCAAGCCCCGTTACAACCCTAAAAAAGACCTTTTGATCTGTTTATCATCTCATATACAGTGGTGGAGATTTGATTTTCAGGCAAGCCTATGGGATTAACTTTTCAGGTTCGACTTTTGAGCACTTTTTCTTAATCCTTAAACACTTTGAGTGCTTTAAGTGAATCTTTAGTGAGGATGTCAATCCTTGTCAGTTTTGAATCAAAGGTAATTATTTAAATAAGGGGGGACACCTATGTTTTCATGCTACAAAATTATGACTTATCTCGTTTGAATCTTTAGGGCACTTCGAGCTAAATGATCCATGTATAAATTATCTATGAATTATGATGAGGCATTGTCAATGGGAATTATGAATTTTGGAAAGTTCGTTTTAATTGTAAAATGAGAATTTTGCTTGAGGACAAGCAAAAGCTTAAGTGTGGGGGTATTTGATAAACCATAAAAGTAACATATTTTAATCCCACATTTAGTATGCTTTTGGATGAATTTATCCTTAATTTATGTAAAAAGGTGCTCTTAATCCTTTCTTTTCATGTCTTATACTCAGGAAAGCACCCAAGGATAAAAAGGATGCAAAACGGGTTTAAAACGGACTAAAGTGGGCCAACCCAAGAAGTCGGCATGGCCTAGACTTCATGCCACACGGTCTGGACTTCATGCCATACGGCTGTGCCCCAATATTTATATTGCACACGGTCACACCCTAATTTACACGACCGTTCCTCGTCGACAAAAAGGCCCAACACAATCTGACCCCGATGTACATTGTCGCGCCCTAATTGGCAGACCCGAAGCACGGCCTCTACCTAGATATTGCATGGGCGTGTCAAAGCCGTGCCTAAATCGATAGAATGGAGACACGGGCTAGACCATAATTTACACGGGCGTGTCAAGGCCGTGCCCCTACCCCGATAAAGAGCAATTTCACTCGGAATTGGATGCTTGGAGCCCAAGAAATGCAATCCTAAGTCCACTCAAACACTGAGGATAAATTTCACTTGAATTACGAGTACTTAGGAGCCAAGTAAAGCATACCAATCGTCTATATAAACAATCCAAGGCAGTAATTCAAGGCGGCGCGTGTTTTAGCGAGTTTTCGCTGAGCTTTACTCATTTAGGGAATTACTCGAAGATAGCCAGTTGATCCATCTCGAAGAGTCAGAATTGTACTCAAGATGGAGGATCTCTCCTTAAATTCCTTCAGGCTATTTTAGGGATTTCTTAAGTTTTGTTTTATCTTTTCTCTTGAGATGTTTTCTTATTTTATTATGAACTAGATCCTTCGGATGCCTGAAGGGGTTGAAACCTATGATGGAATTTATTATTTGATTTATTGGTTTATATGATAAATACTTAGGTTGTTCTTAATTATGTTGCTCAATTTAATCTGATGTGCTTAGGTGGGGGAGGAATAGACTCTACCTAAGAGTAGATCTAGCATAATTAAGCGGAGTTGATAGGGCGCCTAGAGATAGGGTTACGAGATTTTGCTAGATTAGGGCGAAACCTAACATGGGAGTCCATTGATCGATTTACTGCTTCATTAGGGGGTTATTATAAGAGAACGAGTTATTCGCTTAGAGAAGGTTTAATATAGGTTATGGAGTCTCACGGGTCCAGCTAAGTAAAAGAAATCATATGAATTGAAAGTTAGATAATAAGTGAAGTTATAGGTGGATTCTTACCGAGGGTATCATTTTTATCAACTGAGTTTTCCAAAGTCTTTGCTCAGTTTATTCTTTTGTCTTTGCATTTAGTTTAAGTATTTCATTAGTCTTAGATAAGTTAATTAATCACTCCATATTTAAGGCTAATTAATAGGAAGAAAGTGAGTAGTAGTACTTTTAAGTTCCTTGGGTTCGATAAGATATTCTTGCCAAAGCTATACTACTGTTCGGCAGGTGCACTTGCCTCTATCGTTGTCATAGTTAGTCTACATGTTTGATTATCCTTTATAAATTTTAAAACTAGACTGTTTTGCAGCGATCATCATATTAGCCCATATTTCTCATCTATTCACACTTTTGACCACCACATTTCACATTTTCTCAATTTAATCCCTTTTTGACATTTTTGTCAGAAATCACTTTACAAAAGCTATTAATCTAACATTAAACCTTCCAAATCTATCAGAATTCATCAAATTACTCAAGCATTCAACAATGGCAACATGTTAAATCTTTAACAGTTTTGAAATCTAAGGTACGGGCTAGCTAGAATTGTAACACCCCTCACCCAGGTCCATCGCCAGAACAGGGTACAAGGCATTACCGGACATGATTCATACTACTGTACAAAATTTAAAATGTAAAATCAATATAAAATTAAAACTTTTTCCATAGATAGTCATCAATACCCATAAGCAAAATAATCATTCGTTATTACAAATAACAAAACAATTAAGCCTTCTATAATTCCATAATTCCCAAAATATTGTTTTCAAAATACCAAAAGAAGGCTGATAGTGTGGATGGATCTCCGACGATCACCGAATCCCAAACTAGCTTGATGACACTATAGAACAAGGAAAATAAAAAAGAGTAAGCATATGGCTTAGTAAGTAAGTATATAAATAATAAATAATAGATTTAATATGTTTACAAGATAACACAATCATATCTACATTCAAAGTCACTATTGATTCAAATTCGGAGCAAGCTGTCTATTTGAGTCACAGTCACTAACTTATTTTTATCTGGACCTACGAAACTCCAAATTAAGATCCATAAATTTTTCCTAAAAATAGATTCACATATATTTTTACCATAAAAGTTTCAGAATTTTTGGTTCAGCCAATTAGTGCAGTTTATTCTTCAAAGTCTCCCCTGTTCTGCTGTCTGACAATTCCGACCATTCTTTGACAAAATTTAATTACCTTTTTGTACAAAATTCAAATGATGTTCTAGTTTTCTTATTCTAAAACTAGACTCAATAAGGAATCTAATCATATAAATTATGTCCCAATATTAGTTTTGTACAATTTTCAATGATATTTCCAAGTCAGAAGAGGGGATCTCCAAATCACTCTAAACCAGTCTCACAAAAATCTAAATATCTCAAAATATACCAATCCTTTGATTTCTCTGTTTCTTTTATATGAAAATAGACTCAATAAGATTTAAATAAATGTCTCATAAAACTTATAATTCAATTTCTACCATTTTTAGTGATTTTTCAAATTCACATCACTGCTGCTGTCCAAAACAGTTTTATTGTAAAATTTTGCTTTCTCTCACTTTAGTTGTATTCATTACTTACCTATAACAACCATTCAAATTTCCAATAACATATTGAGCATATTGCTCATACATTATACATACATATACATATACTTATCACTACAACATCTCACATAATTTCATTTAGTCAGTTTTCCCGTTGAACGCTTCGGAATAATAACGAATATGCGGTAGTTTCTCACACAGCCCACTTTTGAAATCGAAGCTCTCTCGTACACATAGTGGCCTACACTCAGCACCACTCATGTGACCTAGCTCTATTATTCTTATAATCCTGGCTCTCTTGTACATATGGTGGCCTTCACTTAGCACCACTCATATGACCTAGCCTTCTCGTAGCTCTCTTGTACACATAGTGGCCTACACTCAGTACCACTCATGTGACCTAGCTCGATTGTACTTATAATTCTGGCTCTCTTGTACATATGGTGGCCTTCACTTAGCACCACTCATATGACCTAGCTACATGCCAACTACATCTTTCGATTCCGAAGGTTCAAACGGGAAATAACTCACTTTTTAACACTTTATTTCATTCTCGGTGCAAAATATGGAGAAATTTGCAATTTAGTCCTTAACTTTTCCTTTCCCTTGTTCAAGATCGATTCCACGTTCTTCTCAATTATGGAGCTTGGAAGCTTGGAAACCCTAGCTATGGAGTCCCCCCCTTGAAGTTTCGTCCTAAGGAAGAAGATGAGCATATTTTGCCATCTTTTTCCCTTTTAATTTCTTTTTATTACCAAATGACTAAATTACCCTTCATTAAAAACTTTGGTTCTTTCTACCTATATTTGTCCATTTTTGTCCATGAAAGCCTAATGGTATAATTACCATTTAAGGACCTCTACTTCAATTATGCTCTTCAATTAAATCCTTGTAACACCCCAAATCAGGTCTATGCGTCAAGACGAGATTTGGTTTGTCACATAGATCAAACATTCTTTTAATCTTTCTAATGATTTAAGTGAATCGGTACTACAAAACCTTTTGAAAATAAAGTTTAATAAAAACCAAAAGAATTGATTTAAATTCGTTAATTTTAAGAAACATTAGTTGAAGTCTTATCATTTAGTATTCAAATATCAAAATCCTTTAAGTAGTTTTTTAAAAAACAGAGTTCAAAAGAATTTGAAGATAAGATAAGTTAAAGAATCTCATATGTTTCAAAGTATTTTTTAAAAAAAAATCATTTTAGGATTAGCATAAACCCATCAAAATAAAATTTAAATCCATCCACACATAAAAATCTATAAATATTAATAGAGGCCTTATTACATCATATCCAAAATAGTAATTTAAAGAAAGTACTTAATAAAAGTTCAAAGTTTATAAAACCCATGTTTGCGTGATGGCCTCCACGAAGTCATTCTCGCCCAAGTCCACGTCAATTTCCATTACCGTGATGGAAAATTTAAGGAGTGAGTTACTCGAGCTCGATGTATAACTCATTTACTATATCCACTGGGCAGTCATCAAGTCATTATTTTGGGCTTGAGCCCATAAAAGATTTAGAAATATAATAAATGAAATGTATGCAAAATGAAATTTCCCAACCAACCTAATATCCATCCGCTACACACCACCGCACCAACCATCACACTGTGGGGATCAAGTCAACCCACCCCACCAACACACCGATCGTAGGCATTAAGCCATTTTATATTTGGTTGTGGTGAACCAACGAACTAGATTGTGACAAAGTCACCAAACTAGAGGCATTAAGCCATTAAAATATTTGTGGCAGAGCAACCGAACTAGAGGCAATAAGCCATTAAAATATTTGTGGTAGAGCCACCGAACTAGAGGCAATAAGCCATTAAAATATTTGTGGCAGAGTCACCGAACTAGATTTTTGGCAACAGGCCTTTCTTCTCTTGATCATAAATCCCAACCCATGCAAACATGTATGCATAACAGTCTATATACATATGATAATTTTAGCAAAAGGCCCAATTTACATGTGAATCAATATTTCAAGTTTTTATTAAGGCCCATAATACAAAATAACGCTTAGCCCATTTAGCAATCTAATACGTTGGCCCATTTAACGATCTAGCATATTTTTCGGCCCATTTAACGATATAAAGATTTTTCGGCCCATTTAACGATTTAGCAGATTTTTCAGCCCATTTAACGATCTAGCATATTTTTCGGCCCATTTAACGATCTAGCAGATTTTTTGGCCCATTTAGTGATCTAGCATATTTTTCGGCCCATTTAACGATCTAGCATATTTTTCTACAATTTATCAAATACTCATTGGGGACGTTTTCATAAATTTCACAACTTTAACAGTTTTCATGTATTTTCACATAAATACTAATTATTACACATTTTCAAATTTTGTCAATTTTACGATTTTTCCCAATACTTACGGTATAACATCTAACCCGAGATAAGTGTGAAGTTACACACCTGGTTATTGTGAGAACTAGACTTCCCCGCTCGTCAATACCTAAACGTAACACGATAAATTAGAACAATATTTTTAAATAAAACTACACTATTGATAAACGATCTAAATCTTTACCCTCAGGATTTTGATCCACTTCTTTTTTTGGTTTCTCCCAGATTGTTGATTCGTTACCCGATGAGAATCCACGAACGAACAAAGGTTCGGTAGTACGAATGACTTCAAACAATTGGTTCTCCTCGGATGAGGGTTTGCAACCCGGTGGAAAATCTCGGATTCCTGAAACAGCCCCTCGTTTATACTTAGGGGGATTAGCGGAACCACCCCTCTTTCGAAGACTATTCACTGCCCTTTTCTGCCCTATCTTGAATGTCTTTAATGACATAAAATCATTAGTCAAACTAATAACTATCGAAATAGGACTAACGATTTAAAAAAAATGAGATTGGCTTACCACAATTATCCTCGTCCCACGAGGTAGCAATCGAGCGATTACATCTCTATAACGAAATCGATTAAATAACCAACTATACCAATATGACGAATAATATGAAAATCCTTGAATAAACTCATTACCTTAACTCTTAAGGTCGATTCCAACAATCCACGATACTCAAGAACACTTTGAGTTTCTGCCCTCCAAAATCACTCTATTGCCCACGGTTGAAAAGAATTGAGTGAGAAGAATACTTATGTCTAATGGAAGATTCGGTTATGACTAAACAAGAAAATGAAAATGATTCGGCACAAGAGCAAACTAGCATTCAGCCATGAGAGAAAATATTGAAGAAACTTTAGTTGAGAAAGAAGTAAAAGAATGGAAGATAGAGATGATGATGATTCGATTTTTATGAGAGAAAAAGAGAAATGAAAAGAGAAAGAAAAGAGAAAGAAAAGAGAAGGAAAAGAATTGAGTTTAAGAGAATTGTACATTCGGCATTTGGGGAGGAAAAATAAGAAAAAGAATGGCATTCTTTCTTTTTGTGTGTTGATAGTTTCGGCACTAGGAAAAATAAAACACTAAAATGATTAGAAAAGAAATGACCAAATGGTCAAAAAGAAAGATGCAATTGTTTCTCAAGGTTGTTAACAAACTCGGCTAGAGAGAAAATAGATGGAGAGAAAATATGTTTTGCCAAAGCCAAAAATAACCAAAAACAATGTGTTTCTCCAACACACAAGCCAATCAACAAAACCGCCATCCCCTAGCCTACCAAGCCAATCAACAAAACCGCCATCCCCAAATAGCCCCTATGCCTACCATCAAGTCAATCACACATCCCTTAACATGTCTTCCAATACCGAATTACTCTTTCCAACCGACCATCATGCGAGGATGAAAAGCCGTCTTGAAAATTAACTTTGTCCACATACATAGTCAAAGTCTTTAGGCCATGAAAGAGTTTCCAAAACATCATCCTAGTCTCAAGCCATATCATCCTCCTTTTGGTGGTTTCCAATCTAAGTTTAAGAAACATTATCCCCAATTCAAGCCATTCTATCCCCTAACTCAAGCTTTCCATAACCCTTAGTCTTCTTACCAAAAAAATAATTAATCCAACTCATCCAAATCTTATCCATAGACAACTGAAGCTCCTTTCAATTGATAAACAGGTCATCAATTCTCGGAAAAGGATACCTATTCTTGATCGTCAATTTATTCAATTGTAGGTAATCAATGCACATACGCATCGATCCATCCTTCTTCTTAACGAACAAAGCTGGTGCTCCCCACAGAGACACACTCAGTCGAATAAATTCTCGACCCAACAATTCTTGAATTTAAGCTTTAAGCTCCGCCAACTCCTTCGGTGCCATTCTATAAGGACCAATGGACACTATAGCTGTCCCGGGCAAAAGCTCAATACCAAATTCTACTTCCCGATCTGGAGGTATACCAGGAAGTTCATCAGGAAATACATCTAGAAATTCCTTTACCGTCCTCACATCATTCACAGATAACTCTTTAGCATCCAAAGCACAAATAAAGGCTAAGAATGCTCCATACCCTTTTCGCACCAACTTTTCTGCCTTTAACGCAGATACCACATTTGCCAAGTAATTCCTTCGTTCACCTATCATTATTACTTCTTTATCACTCGAAGTTCTTATTGACATCTACTTTTTAGCACAATCCAAATGCACCCGGTGCTTAGCTAACCAATCCATGCCCAGAATGAGATCGAACTCGCCGAAAGGCTATTCCATCAAATTCGCCAAAAATATTTCTTCTTGAATTTCTAAGGGCACGTCTCTAAACAATTTATTTACAATTACCGACTGTCCTAAAGGGCTAATTACCGTCATTTCACTATCGATAATTTTAGATTCTAGATTCAAGTTTCCAGATATGGCACTAGCAACATATGAGTGGGTAGAACCAATATCTATCAAGGCAATAACAGGTACATCAAAGATGAAGAACGTACCAGTTATTACATCAGGTGCATTGCCATCCTCACGGCGTCTAACTGCATAGACCAATCCTGGTTGTCTTGTATCTGTGTTACCTCTAGAACCATTACCTCGGCCCGATGCACCTTGAACACGTCCAGCCCTATTACCACCACGACCTGGTCCACGGCCTCTCGGTGGCTGCTGAGTTTCTCTTACCGGCTGTGCATCTGTAATACGAACTTCCTGAGTCGTATCCATACGTCGAGGGTAATTTCTATATTGATGATCCATTGAACCACATTTATAACAAGCACCCGGTTTCCTCCAGCACTCTCTGGATTGCCATTTCCCACATTCAGTACAATCTCGACTCTAATTACTAGCCACAGGTGCTCTACCTTGAGCTGGTTCATCATTCCGAGGCCTCTTCAGAAAAAGGCCTCTTCAAAAACTTTTGAAGAACCCGGATGCTTTATATCCCTCTTGCCTCTAAATCTTTCCCGATTCTGACGTTCTGAGTTCTTAGCCTCTTCGGCTATCTTGGCTTTTTCCACAAGCGTGGCAAAAGTTCTAACTTGTTGTGGGGCTATCAGAACCCGCAACTCATCATTCAACCCATCCTCAAAGCGTACACAACGCTCATGATCTGTTGACACTATTGTCCGAGCATAGCGACTCAAGCGTAAAAACTCAGCCTCATACGCTGCCATTGTCTTATTTCCTTGAATTATATTCAAAAATTCCTTCCTTCGGGCGTCCATATAACTTGTTCCTACATATTTCCCTTGAAAGGCAACTTTGAAGAATTCCCAAGTAATCAATGCAGCCTCGGTGCCTTCTCGACCAGTAAGCCACCATTGATACGCCTCGTCTCTTAGCAAGGACACGGCTCCTTTCAAATTCTACTCGACAATGCATTCCATATCATTCATAATCCGCTCCACAGCTTCGAGCCAATATTTTTCCATATTTGGAGCTACACGAAAAACTCCTCTAAAAACTTTTGCACCATTAGACTTGAGTTGTTCTGATATCGACCCACGAGCTATTGACACAACTCTAGTTCCAGCGACCCTTTCAAGGACTCGCAACATTGCTTGCGTCAAAGCATTATCTTCTTCCATATGATCATGTGTTCCCGTTTCACTTTCAAGTGATGCAGGTGCATCTATTTTCAGCATATGATTTGGTGCTTCAGACGCAGCACCTCGTCCTCTACCATGGCCACGTCTACCGCGTCCATGACCACGTCCTCTAGAGCTCATAATGTCTAGTTTGATTTAATCTGATTACAATTTTTATGAATCAGAATACTATTTCAGTGTCTATTAACGATGTTTTATGAGATTTGAGAGATAAAGTTATTTTTCGCAAACACATCCTATAGTCTCAATCTCTACGATTTTCAACATCTAAAACTAGAAGTTCTAGAGTGTTCCTATGATCATATCATCATCATAATAATCATTCAGTAATGAATACTTACTTGACTTGGTGCCGGATGCTTGTGGTGCCATACTAATCCTTAAAACATAATTGAAATAATTTCATACAGAAGTTATTTGTTGAACCCAACCACAGTCGAGTTTTGAAATTGGGCTCTGATACCATTAAATGTAACACCCCAAATCAGGTCTATGCGTCAAGACGAGATTTGGTTTGTCACATAGATCAAACATTCTTTTAATCTTTCTAATGGTTTAAGTGAATCGGTACTACAAAACCTTTTGAAAATAAAGTTTAATAAAAACCAAAAGAATTGATTTAAATTCTTTAATTTTAAGAAACATTAGTTGAAGTCTTATCATTTAGTATTCAAATATCAAAATCCTTTAAGTAGTTTTTTTTTTTTAAAGAGTTCAAAAGAATTTGAAGATAAGTTAAAGAATCTCATACGTTTCAAAGTATTTTTTTTTTAAAAATCATTTTAGGATTAGCATAAACCCATCAAAATAAAATTTAAATCCATCCACACATAAAAATCCATAAATATTAATAGAGGCCTTATTACATCATATCCAAAATAGTAATTTAAAGAATGTACTTAATGAAAGTTCAAAGTTTATAAAACCCATGTTTGCAGTATGGCCTCCACGAAGTCATTCTCGGCCCAAGTCCACGTCAATTTCCATTACCTGTGATGGAAATTTTAAGGGAGTGAGTTACTAAGAACTCAGTGTATAACTCACTTACCATATCCACTGGGCCAGATCATCAAGTCATTATTTTGGGCTTGAGCCCATAAACAGATTTAGCAATATAATAAATGAAATGTATGCAAAATGAAATTTCCCAACCAACCTAATATCCATCCGCTACACACCACCCGTACCAACCATCACACCTGTGGGATCAAGTCAACCCACCCCGCCAACACACCGATCGTAGGCATTAAGCCATTTTTATATTTGGTTGTGGTGAACCAACGAACTAGATTGTGACAAAGTCACCGAACTAGAGGCATTAAGCCATTAAAATATTTGTGGCGAGCCAATTTAACTAGAGGCAATAAGCCATTAAAATATTTGTGGTAGAGCCACCGAACTAGAGGCAATAAGCCGTTAAAATATTTGTGGCAGAGCCACCGAACTAGATTTTTGGCCATAGGCCTTTCTTCTCTTCATCATAAATCCCAACACATGCAAACATGTATGCATAACAGTCTATATACATATGATAATTTTAGCAAAAGGCCCAATTTACATGTGAATCAATATTTCAAGTTTTTATTGAGGCCCATAATACAAAATAACGTTTAGCCCATTTAGCAATCTAATACTTTGGCCCATTTAACGATCTAGCAGATTTTTCGGCCCATTTAACGATCTAGCAGATTTTTTAGCCCATTTAACAATCTAGCATATTTTTTGGCCCATTTAACGATCTAGCATATTTTTTGGCCCATTTAACGATCTAGCAGATTTTTTGGCCCATTTAACGATCTAGCATATTTTTCGGCCCATTTAACGATCTAGCATATTTTTATACAATTTATCAAATACTCATTGAGGACGTTTTTATAAATTTCACAACTTTAACAGTTTTCATGTATTTTCACATAAATACTAATTATTACGCATTTTTCAAATTTTGTCAATTTTACGATTTTTCCCAATACTTACGGTATAACATCTAACACGAGATAAGTGTGAAGTTACACACCTGATTATTGTGAGAACTAGACTTTCCCGCTCGTCAATACCTAAACGTAACACGATAAATTAGAACACTATTTTTAAATAAAACTACACTATTGATAAATGATCTAAATCTTTACCCTCAGGATTTCGAACCACTTTTATTTTTGGTTTCTCCACGGTTGTTGATTCGTTACCCGATGAGAATCCACGAACGAACAAAGATTCGGCAGTACGAATGACTTCAAACAACTGGTTCTCCTCGGATGAGCATCCGTAACCTGGTGGAAAATCTCGGATTCCTGAAATAGCCCTTCATTTATACTTAGGGGGATTAACGGAACCACCCCTCTTTCGAAGACTATTCACTGCCCTTTTTTGCCCTATCTTGAATGTCTTTAATGACATAAAATCATTAGTCAAACTAATAACTATCGAAATAGGACTAACGATTTAAAAAAAATGAGATTGGCTTACCACAATTATCCTCGTTCCACGAGGTAGCAATCGAGCGATTACGTCCCTATAACGAAATCGATTAAATAACCAACTATACCAATATGACGAATAATATGAAAATCCTTGAATAAACTCCTTACCTTAGCTCTTGAGATCGATTCCAACGATCCATGATACTCAAGAACACTTTGAGTTTCTGCCCTCCAAAATCACTCTATTGCCCACGGTTGAAAAGAATTGAGTGAGAAGAATACTTATGTCTAATGGAAGATTCGGTTATGACTAAACAAGAAAATGAAAATGATTCGGCACAAGAGCAAACTAGCGTTCGGCCATGGGAGAAAATATTGAAGAAACTTTAGCTGAGAAAGAAGTAAAAGAATGGAAGATGGAGATGATGATGATTCGGTTTTCAAGAGAGAAAAAGAGAAAGAGAAAGAGAAAGAAAAGGGAAAGAAAAGAGAAGGAAAAGAATTGAGTTTAAGAGAATTGTGCATTCGGCATCTGGGAGGAAAAATGAGAAAAAGAATGGCCTTCTTTCTTTTTGTGTGTTGATAGTTTCAGCACTAGGAAAAATAAAGCACTAAAATGATTAGTAAAGAAATGACCAAATGGTCGAAAAGAAAGATGCAATTGTTTCCTCAAGGTTGTTGACAAATTCGGCTAGAGAGAAAATAGATGGAGAGAAAATATGTTTTGCCAAAGCCAAAAATGACCAAAAAGAATGTGTTTTTCCAACACACAAGCCTACCAAGCCAATCAACAAAATCGGCCATCCCCCCTAGCCCCTATGTTGTCCACATACATAGTCAAAAGGCCATGAAAGAGTTGCCAAAACATCATCCTAGTCTCAAGCCATATCATCCTCCTTTTTCCTTAAGTTTAAGAAATATTATCCCCCAATTCAAACCATTCTATCCCCTAACTCAAGCTTTCCATAACCCTTAGTCTTATTACCAAAAAATAATTAATCCAACTCATCCTAATCTTATCCATAAGCCGACACATGCTAGGCTAAAGCAAAAATAATTGATGATAAATAATTAATAAGAAATAAAATTATTTTATATCATCTTCTTCCCAAACCTTCCATGGAAACCCTTGAAAAGGAAAACAAGCTTTCTTAGCTTAATTGGGTAAGTATTCAAGCCACGTTTTTAGCAATTTTATATTTTTAAGATTGGGATAGTCTAATCTATCCATTTTAGGGATTTATTTGAAAATTTAACAACGATAGAAATTTTATCATGGATGAATATGCTGAAATTTATGGTAGAATATGAAAGGTTGTTGATAGATAGACAACCTTTACAAAGTGAATTTTGATGAAAACATGATTTAGGGACTAAATTGAAAAGTTGTAGAAAAATTTTGAATTTTGTGAAATACATGTGTTGTAAAAGTTATATTAAAATTTTGGTTAGGCTTGGAATAAGGAATAAATTGCATGAATTTCATTTTCTGAGCCTAGGGATGAAATTGGAATTTATGAAAAGTTAAGGGCAATATGGTAATTTTTCCTAGAGTTTAATTTGAACTCAGTCAAATATGGAATATGATAAATTGATGATTAAATTCATTTATATAGATCCGAACAACTCAAATTCGAAGCTAGATTAAGGAAAAGAGAAAGTTTCGGATTAGTAGATTCTCTTATATGAATTATAATCGAGGTAAGTTAGTGTAACTTAATTATGCATGTTAATATGTTTTAAATTGAATTTGGTATATGTTTATGTTATTTATATGAATGTTATAAATACATGAAATGATCACATGATTGGAAATGTTTTTAAAATGTTAAGTTCCGTTGGAATAATGAAAATCGATGGATACGTGTGATTTTTCGTATGTGAATGTGATTCTGCATATGTTGCAGATAGGATTTAACTCAGATGAGTAATCCTGATATAGCCCTCTCGAGCATCCTGATGTATAGTTCCTGCAAGTATCCTAACCGGTAGTGATTTAGCATGTGTTGTGCACTACCGCAGCTCTTTGTGAGCGTCCTGTTACATGTTTCGATCGGTTGTGATCTAGCATATAGTGCAGACACAAACACAACTCTACGTGAGCATCCTGATATGAACTCTTAAGAGTTTCTTAACATGGCTCACTTGAACTCCCTGTTACCTTATCCAGTGCTCCCTGATATCATCTCTTCAAAGATACCTAAGAAGCTTTATGAGCTCCCTGAATAAAACTCTTATGAGTTTACTGATTAGCTCAGATAAGTGTCCTGTTACATGATTACATGGATCATCTGAGCATTCTAATATGTGGCTCGAGAGTGTGCTTCCTAATTAAGTTCCTTATCAGGTACCCTTGATTATGAATTAACGGATTATAGATTTGTACACCTTGAGTGTACTATTTGAGTATACATTGATATTTCAATAATTCAACGGATAAAGCTCTTGACATGATAAAAACTATGAGATAAATAGAAATATGTCTTGAATGCCTTTGAATTATTTGATGAAGAGTTATATGATGAGCTCATCTATGCTTATTTGATGTAAAAATGTATTATATGACTAACTTGCTTGATTGAGTATACGTGTTTAGGTAAACTTGTCAAATTGATGAAAAGCATGTTAGTTGTATGCTTAACATTAATAAATGTGATTGGTAAGTTTTAATTCCTGTTATACGAACTTAATAAGCATCAAATGCTTACTAGGTTTTATTTTCTCTATTTTATAGTGCTCGGAAGCATGCGAAGGTTAGAGATCGCTTGGATTACGCATTTTCAAATTTTGTCAATTTTACGATTTTTCCCAATACTTACGGATAACATCTAACACGAGATAAGTGTGAAGTTACACACCGATTATTGTGAGAACTAGACTTTCCCGTCGTCAATACCTAAACGTAATACGATAAATTAGAACACTATTTTTAAATAAAACTACACTATTGATAAATGATCTAAATCTTTACCCTCGGATTTCGAACCACTTTTATTTTTGGTTTCTCCACGATTGTTGATTCATTCGATGAGAATCCACGAACGAACAAAGATTGGCAAGATTGAATGACTTCAAACAACTGGTTCTCCTGATGAGCATCCGTAACCGTGGAAAATCTCGATTCTAAATAGCCCTTCATTTATACTTAGGGGATTAACGGAACCACCCTCTTTCAAGACTATTCAACGCCCTTTTTGCCCTATCTTGAATGTCTTTAATGACATAAAATCATTAGTCAAACTAATAACTATCGAAATAGGACTAACGATTTAAAAAAATGAGATTGGCTTACCACAATTATCCTCGCTCCACGAGGTAGCAATCGGCGATTACGCCCTATAACGAAATCGATTAAATAACCAACTATACCAATATGACGAATAATATGAAAATCCTTGAATAAACTCCTTACCTTAGCTCTTGAGATCGATTCCAACGATCCACGATACTCAAGAACACTTTGAGTTTCGCCTCCAAAATCACTCTATTGCCCACGGTTGAAAAGAATTGAGTGAGAAGAATACTTATGTCTAATGGAAGATCTTGTTATGACTAAACAAGAAAATGAAAATGATTCAAGACAAGAGCAAACTAGCTCGCCATGGGAGAAAATATTGAAGAAACTTTAGATGAGAAAGAAGTAAAAGAATGGAAGATGGAGATGATGATGATTCGGTTTTCAAGAGAGAAAGAGAAAGAGAAAGAGAAAGAAAAGGGAAAGAAAAGAGAAGGAAAAGAATTGAGTTTAAGAGAATTGTGCATTAGATCCGGGAGGAAAAATGAGAAAAGAATGGCCTTCTTTCTTTTTGTGTGTTGATAGTTTCAAGACTAGGAAAATAAAGCACTAAAATGATTAGTAAAGAAATGACCAAATGGTCGAAAAGAAAGATGCAATTGTTTCCTCAAGGTTGTTGACAAATTCGCTAGAGAGAAAATAGATGGAGAGAAAATATGTTTTGCCAAAGCCAAAAATGACCAAAAAGAATGTGTTTCTCCAACACACAAGCCTACCAAGCCAATCAACAAAATCGGCCATCCCCCCTAGCCCCTATGTCGTCCACATACATAGTCAAAAGGCCATGAAAGAGTTGCCAAAACATCATCCTAGTCTCAAGCCATATCATCCTCCTTTTTCCTTAAGTTTAGGAAATATTATCCCCCAATTCAAACCATTCTATCCCCTAACTCAAGCTTTCCATAACCCTTAGTCTTATTACCAAAAAAATAATTAATCCAACTCATCCTAATCTTATCCATAGCCGACACATGCTAGGCTAAAGCAAAAAATAATTGATGATAAATAATTAATAAGAAATAAAAATTATTTTATATCATCTTCTTCCCCAAACCTTCCATGGAAACCCTTGAAAAGGGAAAACAAGCTTTCTTAGCTTAATTGGGTAAGTATTCAAGCCACGTTTTTAGCAATTTTTATATTTTTAAGATTGGGATAGTCTAATCTATCCATTTTAGGGATTTATTTGAAAAGTTAACAACGTATAGAAATTTTATCATGGATGAATATGCTGAAATTTATGGTAGAATATGAAAGGTTGTTGATAGATAGACAACCTTTACAAAGTGAATTTTGATGAAAACATGATTTAGGGACTAAATTGAAAAGTTGTAGAAAAATTTTGAATTTTGTGAAATACATGTGTTGTAAAAGTTATATTAAAATTTTGGTTAGGCTTGGAATAAGGAATAAATTGCATGAATTTCATTTTCTGAGCCTAGGGATGAAATTGGAATTTATGAAAAGTTAAGGGCAATATGGTAATTTTTCCTAGAGTTTAATTTGAACTCACCAAATATGGAATATGATAAATTGATGATTAAATTCATTTATATAGATCCGAACAACTCAAATTTGAAGCTAGATTGAGGAAAAGAGAAAGTTTTGGATTAGTAGATTCTCTTATATGAATTATAATCGAGGTAAGTTAGTGTAACTTAATTATGCATGTTAATATGTTTTAAATTGAATTTGGTATATGTTTATGTTATTTATATGAATGTTATAAATACATGAAATGATCACATGATTGGAAATGTTTTTAAATGTTAAGTTCCTTGGAATAATGAAAATCGATGGATACGTGTGATTTTTCAGATGTGAATGTGATTCGCATATGTTGCGATAGGATTTACTCGGATGAGTAATCCTGATATAGCCCTCTCGAGCATCCCGATGTATAGTTCCTCAAGTATCCTAATCGGTAGTGATTTAGCATGTGTTGTGCACTACCGCCTTTGTGAGCCCGTTACATGTTTCGATCGTTGTGATCTAGCATATAGTGCAAATAAACACAACTCTACGTGAGCATCCCGATATGAACCTTAAGAGTTTCTTAACATGGCTCACTTGAACTCCTTTACCTTATCCGGTGCTCCCGATATCATCTCTTCAAAGATACCTAGAAGCTTTATGAGCTCCCTAATAAAACTCTTATGAGTTTACCGATTAGCTCGATAAGTGTCCGTTACATGATTACATGGATCATCCGAGCATTCTAATATGTGGCTCGAGATGTGCTTCCTAATTAAGTTCCTTATCGGTACCCTTGATTATGAATTAACGGATTATAGATTTGTACACCTTGAGTGTACTATTTGAGTATACATTGATATTTCAATAATTCAAAGGATAAAGCTCTTGACATGATAAAAACTATGAGATAAATAGAAATATGTCTTGAATGCCTTTGAATTATTTGATGAAGAGTTATATGATGAGCTCATCTATGCTTATTTGATGTAAAATGTATTATATGACTAACTTGCTTGATTGAGTATACGTGTTTAGGTAAACTTGTCAAATTGATGAAAAGCATGGTAGTTGTATGCTTAACATTAATAAATGTGATTGGTAAGTTTTAATTCTATTATATTTAACTTAATAAGCATCAAATGCTTACTAGGTTTTATTTTCTCTATTTTATAGTGCTCGGAAGCTTGCGAAGGTTGGAGATCAGTTGGAGCATCATCACACTATCCGCTAACTTGTTTTGGTATAATGGCATGTATGGGTAACTTGGCCATTGTTGCCTTATAAATGTTGTTTGTAAACTAGCAATTGGAATGGCTAGTAATGATTTGTTTTGGTATATTTATAAGGTTGTATTACGGCCTGCAGAATGGGCGTGTCCTATGGTCAGACGGGCATGTGGAACGATGTAATTGTGCAAGTGTACACAATCGTAACAAGTAATAAAGTGACAAGTAAATGTCGAGTTATCGTATCCACACGGACTGTGAAAAAAATTATTTATGAATGTAATTTTAAAAATACTTTGGTGAAGAAAAATATTTTGATTTGAAGAAGTGATTAAAAACTAGGATTTTAACAAAGTAAAATAAATAAAATAAAATAAAAGTTCCAATGCATGATTTCAAAAGATGATTTTAATCAAGATAACATAATTGTGTTAGATTAATTACATTTCTTAACTTAGAATTATTAAACTCATGTTCATGTTGTTACGAATAAATTCACGACAACTCGGTAAATTGTTAACTTATGAACATACTTACCTACCAAAATCTATTTATCTCTTGGCCATATCTCTACGTCAATTCAACCGATTAAAGAAATTTTAATAAGCAAATGTGTTAATGCACATTCATACTTATGAAATTAAAATAATCCCTTGTACATATCTTTATGCCAATTCAAAAATTTAATTCAATCTCATAAGCACATAAAATATTACGTGAGGTAACAATGTATTTCTACCTTGAAATAGTTTAATCATAATAATCTTGCAAGTTATGCAAGGCAAATGTATTGCTAGGAATTGTTGCTAATTTAACCATCAGTTACCTTTGATGATTAAACATGCACTGACTAAGTATCGTGTCAATTAATTTCAATTTCAATCCGTTTAAATAATTAGTTCATTCGTTACCTTACAATTGTAATGCAAGAATAACTTAGTCATACTTAATAAAACATCTTACCGAGGCCTATAACAACACAAGCACAATTTTGATAACTCAACAAGACAAAATGCAATTAACCTAACACGAATTAAATTTAAGCCATATTAAATAAATTAAACATATCAACATCACAAATATTCATAGACATGTTCATATCAACAACAATAACATTAAAAGGGTAAGGAACAAGAATCAAATCTGGTGTTTCTTCAAGCTTGACTAATTTGCTCCACTCCTCCTTCTCTGTTTATTCTTGTTGAATCGAAGCTTCTGTGAACACTTGAATGCTGCTCCAAATGATGGTTGAAGGAATCTTTTTCAAGAGGTGAACTAGGGAAAGGAATAGGGAAGGAAATAAAGAACAATGAAGAGAGAAAAGTGAGAGAGAAGTGAACAATGGATGGTTCTGAGATGTGTTTGAAGTGAGAAGCCAAGGGGGTATTTATTGGTTGATAAGGCTGAAAAAAATAGCCAAAATCAGCAGCCAAAAACTCCGCCCATGGCTGGCCACACATGTGGCATGTTTGAAGATTTCAAACATGCTATTTTTAGGTAGGGCCAAATCTTGAAAGGCATGAACAGTGGAGGGGTTTGAATGCAAATTGAAGGAGTATTCAAGGGCCATTTTGAAAGCCAAGTAATCAGCCAAAAAAGCTGTTTGGTCATCCGGTGAGATGGTTTTGGGCTGCCCAGTGCTCGGTTGAATTGGTTTTCTCGGTTCAGCTCAATTAGGCCACTTTTCATAATTAATTAATTGTAATTTATTTAACCCAAATTAAATTGGATAAAAATTAAAATTAATTATATTACGAATAAATACACATAATTTGGACTGTCTTAGGCTGAAAATTTAATTCGCCTTGATGCTTCAAAAATCGCTCCTTGATTTTGTGCTTTTAACAGTCTCTACCGAGCCAATTTTCGCCTTTTGTTCAAATCTATCGAGAATGGTCAAAATTAATCAAAATTTATTATAAAATTAATTAAAATACAACATGTTCATAATTTAAGTACAATTCAATTGTTTTATAATAATTATATATTTTTTTGACAAGAATTTTATTGAAACTGCATGAATTTGAGTTAAAAAGGGCATGAAAAAGTGTGCATATTTTCGTGTTTCCACACCCCCAAACTTAATTCATTGCTTGTCCTGAGTAATGCACAAATTGAAAAAAATTTCTCGGAAACACCTTTGAAATATTCCTTCAGAACAACATTCTTCCCAAAATTATGAATTTAGCATATTTATGCTCAAGAACAAGAATTTTGATAATTATGCTACTTAGGTATACATATCATTCAAAGTAATCTCAATAAATTTTATGATTGCAAAATAGTCTAAATTCTTTCTTAATATAAACATGTAAATCCTTCCAATTTGATTTTATTCTCTTATTTAAGATTAAGCTGCAATCATGAAGCTTACTTATGCCTTCATATGTTGAACATAGCAATTTCTCTCCACTAATGTAGGTAACACAAAAACTTGAATCAATATGTCTTTTAAATAGGTTGTAACGTGTCTAGGCTAGGGGCAGTTAAAAGATAGATAAATCTAGGTTAAAACCCCTAGAATCAACTTGAATATGACCTTAGAAATAATTACCTTCAATGCACCAACTTATTTTGCTTTCACATGCTTTTTTGTACATCAATTTCTTTCGAGTACATATGCTCTCTTTTTTTCTTTTTGTTTTTCTTTTTTTTCACGAGCATTTTGTTGTATGTACTAAAATATTTTTTTAGCATTTGATACTTCTTTTCAACTCCCCAAAACTTGTTTCAAAGAATATTCTGAATAGTACTGAGTCTAGTGTTTGAGACAATTAAAAGATAGTTAAAAGGAAAGTGATGGCTAAATATTGCAAATGTTCAAACAAAATTAGGCCATATAGTCTCAAAGTTGGGTTTCAAGGGATAAAAATTCATCAATGTTGGCTTGAAAGTCTCAAACGGTTCAAACAAAAGTCGCCTCAATCATTTTCAACATTCCATGCTTCCTAGGATTCCGCCTTAAGAAATTACTACGTCAATTTTAGAGACTTAAACTTCCATGCATGCCTAGCTTTCCTAAGGAACTAAAATTTTATGGTGTGATTTACACACTTTATTAAGAGTACATTTGTCATACTTCAGCTAACAACAATTATTAGAATAATAGAACTTTATTCATACTAAAGTTTAGCATACTTAACAAAATTTTAAATTTTGAACAAAATATATCCTAATCATAATTAAAAGAAAAATTTATTTTAAGAGGAAATAATTTCAATTTTTCGGTCCCCCTACTTAAGATGAACAATGTCCCCATTGTTAAACATAATAAAGAAAATGAAAATATAGAAGTGAATAGATACTGTACACCAGATATCCGGCTTAAATACCAAGCTCTTCCTAGACAGATCCAATCCTAGACATGTATATATCTATTACCACACTTCCTATTTTAAAAATTGTTCAATTTTATTAATGATTTAAACCTATTGATTTATTATGCGAGAAATAAAAATATCTTGAGGGATAAAATAAAATAAAGTAGAGGCAAGATCCCCCCTTTTTATTTGCAGAACCCTCAGAATCTGATCGCCTCTTTCCTTCCTCGACATTGGAGTCCATGGTTTGAGTATTAAGTCTGGAAATTCAAGAAAAAATAAACTAATGGGTTATGAAATATATATTTTAAATATATCTCTAGTTAAGTCATCCTAAATTTTTGAGTATCTCTAGTAAGCTTGTTGCTACAACTGCATGTGTTGCAGCATAGCCATTACACCAAACTATTCACTTCGTGGAATGGTGCTAGATAAAGGGACTCTCAGCGTCAAACTTAGGAAATCTGTTAAGGGTGGTTTCAGTTTTGGGCAAGTGGTTGAGTAGCTGATGGTAAGGTTTAGAGTTGAAGAGGGTCGTGGTTTTAAGGATAGTTTAGGTGTGGTAGTTGGTGACTTCAAATTAATGTGTTTAGGGTGGTGATTCAAGGAGTTAAGGGCTGCAACATTAAAGGGTTAAGTGAGATGCATTATTAGGCTACTTGGGAGTAGTGGTGGAGCAAGGTAAGGGCTATAGGTTTTTGCGGAAAAGGGTTGAATATTTTCCTTCTTAGTAGTGTCTTAAGCCCAATGGCAGCTCCTTTTTGGATGCTATGCTCTTGTACTGAAAATAAACTAAAAACAAACTCAAAGAAATTAGTGCTTAGGTTAAAAGTTGACCTTTTATTTAACAAAACAAATACTTAAATTCTTTGGGCTTGTAACACCCCTAACCCGTATCCATCGTCGGACTAGGGTTACGAGGTATTACTGGTCGAATCATAACATTTAAACAACCATTGCTCACACATCAACATATCATAGTTAATCAATAACACAAAGTCCCTTTAGAAGGTCTACGAGACCTTAAACTTCCTTTAGAAGTGGCTTGGGACTGAACTGATCGCATTTAAAGCTTTTACGAAACTTTAAAAAATTTTCTTCAAAATAGGGCAGACGCCGTGTAGCTAGGCTGTGCCTTAGACCATGTCTTACCCCGTGTGCAGCATTGACTTAGGATCACACGGCCTGTCACACGCCCGTGTGCCTGGCCCGTGTGCAAGTCTGACTTGCTTCGAATTGGGATATTGAAGGATACGGTCGAGACACATGCCCGTGTGATTAACCATGTGGGTAATTATAGGCCATTTACAAGGCCGAATTTGCCACCTATTTTGGGTCATTCCTACAAACATCACTGTATACTCAATTCATGCCCAATTAATTGTTAAAACTCTACCAAAACATGCACAATTCATGCTACATTATCCTTATTCATTCCTATATACAATTCCAACCCAAAACATGTCCATTTCATGAACTAATTCCATACCAAAAGCATATGATTCACATCTCATTTTAAACCATTTCAAACATGCAATATATTTACCATCTTAGCTACCAAATCAAGTATGAAACATACTATTTCTATTCCACTAAAGTATACCATAATGGCTATTTACACAAGACCATATATACACATCACATACACTATTTTCACATAGCAAAACATATACCAAAATCAATCCAAAGTCTCATCCATTGTCAAGCCATATCACATGGAAAGATTTATACATCTCAAAACATTCCACAACCTTACTAGCCTACAATTCAAATTTAATATGCAAAATTTAACTAACACTTAGTTCAATTCACATCACTACTCAATCTCATCCATGGCTATTACTCACTTTCATACCCTATCTATAAGTTTATATACAAGCATTTATAATGCTACTCAATCCAACTCTTTTCACCATTCATTCACGTAATCTTCCATCTATCTCATACACAATATCATCAACCACATAGGTTCTATATGTAACACCCCTAACCCGAATCCTCTCAAATAGGGTTAAGAGGCATTCTTGAACAATCGAATAATTTCACATCCCTTTTATGACACAAAGTCAATCATCATCATAACACATCAAAAACATAAAAAAATAGTCCCTTATTAAGGCCTACAAGACCTTAAATACATGCAAGAGAAGGGTCGAGACTAAACCGGAACACATACAAAAATTCTTTGGAATTTTAAACTTATCTAAGTTTTAAGGGTTACACGCCCGTGTGGGCAAACCGTGTGCCTCCCATGGTTGCTAGACACACCCATGTGTCCTCCCCGTGGCCGAACCTGACTTAACTCTATGGTTACCAAGCACCCATGTGTGCTAAGGCCGTGTACTCATAGGCCATATACTGACTTATTCACACAGCTACCAAGCACGCCTGTGTACCATGGTCGTGTGTCCTTCTAGCTAGCTACTGACTTAGACCCATGACTAGTTGACACGCCTGTGCCAAGGCCGTGTACTATTAGGCTAGATCCTGACAAACACTCACGGTCATTAGGCACAACCATGTGCCGTAATCGTGTTGGCAAAATAGGCCTTATGCAAGGCTATTTTACCACCTACACAAGGGTCAAACCTACAAGCACATTAAAGTAAATTTCCCCACACAATTTGACAACCAATTTCATGTCAAGTGATCAACATATCATCTCATATAATCTCATTTCTAAACATGTCAACTTAAAAACTAAATTACACCAATTGAACACATTCAATACCAAACATGATTCATTCCGAAATTCTTTATATCATACTAGCATCGTACCATCACAAAGTTTACCATTGATAAGTCAATTTATTTACTCACAAGCCATACCAAAATATGCATCAAATATCAAAGCCATTCATGCTTAAAGCCAACAGATATCTAGCCACATCACATGGCTATTTACACATCTCAAAAGTGATTCAAATAACTAGCCTATACATGGCATATTTCAACTATATACACCTTTCCAAAAGTACCTAAAATAGATTGCCAATAGTGTGATTGAGACACTGACGATCCCCAGATCCGAGCTAGCTTTACTGACACTGCAAAGCAGAGAAACAAATCACACAGTAAGCTTTCTAAAGCTTAGTAAGCTCAAAAATAAAATACAATTATTGCTTAAATATTCCACATTAGTACATAATTAACCTTCACATAGATAAATGCATAATTAGGCTTATCATCAAACTCAACCAACTGCTCAAGTATTTATTCATTCAACTTCAAAGATTGTCATCAACCACATAGGTTCAACATGCCTTAATCAACACATAGTTACTTACCATTCATGCTATTCCATAGCTCAATATTACATCTCATCGAACCTTTTCTATTCCTTTAATTTATTTGCACACTTAGTGCCAAATTACATAACCAAAACATAGTCGACATTTACACTTAGTGCCGATATGTTAAATCAAACTTATATCAGTATTGCACACACAATGCCAATTCATTAAACCAAAGCTTTTATCATCTCACACACATAGTTCCAATTCATTGTCAAGCTTTTATCATCTCACACACACAATGCCAAACATTTCTATCTCGTATCTAAATTCACACATTTAGTGCCTTTTAGTTAAATTCGTACTTAGCATGTCAAAGCTCAAAGTTATATAGATATTCATTCAATTCACATCACATATAACATAAGTTAACAACATGTTTTATATCCAAACTTACTCTGACGTCGAACTATCGAAACGATCAATTAATCGAGAACTTTATCTTTACCTCGATCTTGATCCAACCTCTCCTCTCTTAGTCTATACACATTCAAATTCAATCCATTCAATCACCAATTCATTCAATTTAATCCATACACACTTATTTAGGGCATTTTACAAAATAGCCCTCATATTTTCACATTTTGACACTTTAGTCCCTATTTCACAAAATCATCAAATATACAAAATTTCAAAACACATATGCTAGTCGAATTCTTCCCATGCTAATACAAGCTCATACATTTCATTTATTTCACATTTTATCCCTTCAATTTCTCATTTCCTCAATTAAGTCTAAAATACTCAATTTCACTAAAAATTTCAATACAAATTATGCTAATCCAACTCCAAGTTTTCATATTACACCATCAACTTACACATATCTCAAGTTTTCATCAAAGATTCATTACAAAAACATTATTAATTCGCAAAATTTCAACATGGGTTAGCTAAATCACAAAGCAACGATTACAAAAACGTAGAAATTAACAAAAATCGAACACAAAACACTTACTAATTGAATCTTGAAGTTGTCGAAACCATGAAAGCTTCATGCCCTCTTTTCTTTCTCAAATTTCAGTGGAAAATACATGTTAAAGATGAGCATTTTAGTTTCATTTTGTTTATTATAACATTTACAATTGATTACCAATTATACCCTTAATGAAATGAACATTAAAGCTTATTATGGATGGTTATAAAGGTCCATCAACCTTCCACTATCACTAAATATGGTCTAATTGCACCAAAGATCTTCTTATTCAAAAGACAACAACACTTAGGTACTTATAAATAGCACACAGCTTTTACTCTTTACGCGATTAAGTCATTTCTCTTAATTCAGCACACAATCGATAAAATTATCACACAGACTATGTGACACAGAATCAACACCAAAGATAACATTAAAATATTATTTCAACCTCAGATTTATGGTCTCAAAACCACTGTTCTGACTAGGATCTTAACCGGGCTGTTACACTGTGCGTACTTGTACCATCACATATTTATCTATCACATTTACCACTTCAATGCTTGATGCCATTATTCATTCCATCCTCTTTAAACGTTCAATGAACTAGCACAATTAGTGCCAATTAATTAGTCAAAGCTATAATAATAACGCACACTTAGTGCCATCACGTTAAACCTAATTTGTCTCAGATCCCACACGAGTGTAACAAATCTGCTTAGACCCTAGTCGAAATAGTAGTTTCGTGACCAAAATCGAGTTAGAATAATATTTTAATATTATTCTCAGTGTTTCTAATGTGTGAGTTGATATCCATTAAAGTTTCGTGATTTAATTTTATCAATTGTGTGCTTAATTTGCAAGAATGATTTACAAATCAAGTATAAACATACTATTTCTATTCCACTAAAGTATACCATAATGGCTATTTACACAAGACCATATATACACATCACATACACTATTTTCACATAGCAAAACATATACCAAAATCAATCCAAAGTCTCATCCATTGTCAAGCCATATCACATGGAAAGATTTATACATCTCAAAACATTCCACAACCTTACTAGCCTACAATTCAAATTTAATATGCAAAATTTAACTAACACTTAGTTCAATTCACATCACTACTCAATCTCATCCATGGCTATTACTCACTTTCATACCCTATCTATAAGTTTATATACAAGCATTTATAATGCTACTCAATCCAACTCTTTTCACCATTCATTCACGTAATCTTCCATCTATCTCATACACAATATCATCAACCACATAGGTTCTATATGTAACACCCCTAACCCGAATCACTCTCTGAAATAGGGTTAAGAGGCATTGCTGAACAATCGAATAATTTCACATCCCTTTTATGACACAAAGTCAATCATCATCATAACACATCAAAAACATAAAAAATAGTCCCTTATTAAGGCCAACAAGACCTTAAATACATGCAAGAGAAGGGTCGAGACTAAACTGGAACACATACAAAAAATCTTTGGAATTTTAAACTTTTCTAAGTTTTAAGGGTTACACGCCCGTGTGGGCAAACCGTGTGCCTCCCATGGTTGCTAGACACACCCATGTGTCCTCCCCGTGGCCGAACCTGACTTAACTCTATGGTTACCAAGCACCCATGTGTGCTAAGGCCGTGTACTCATAGGCCATATCTTGACTTATTCACACAGCCTACCAAGCACGCTGTACCATGGTCGTGTGTCCTTCTAGCTAGCTCTTGACTTAGACCCATGACTAGTTGACACGCTGTGCCAAGGCCGTGTACTATTAGGCTAGATCCCGACAAACACTCACGGTCATTAGGCACAACCATGTGCCATAATCGTGTTATAAAATAGGCCTTATGCAAGGCTATTTTACCACCTACACAAGGGTCAAACCTACAAGCACATTAAAGTAAATTTCCCACACAATTTGACAACCAATTTCATGTCAAGTGATCAACATATCATCTCATATAATCTCATTTCTAAACATGTCAACTTAAAAACTAAATTACACCAATTGAACACATTCAATACCAAACATGATTCATTCCGAAATTCTTTATATCATACTAGCATCGTACCATCACAAAGTTTACCATTGATAAGTCAATTTATTTACTCACAAGCCATACCAAAATATGCATCAAATATCAAAGCCATTCATGCTTAAATCCAACAGATATCTAGCCACATCACATGGCTATTTACACATCTCAAAAGTGATTCAAATAACTAGCCTATACATGGCATATTTCAACTATATACATCTTTCCAAAAGTACCTAAAATTGATTGCCAATAGTGTGATTGAGACACTGACGATCCCCAGATCCGAGCTAGCTTTACTGACACTGCAAAGCAGAGAAACAAATCACACAGTAAGCTTTCTAAAGCTTAGTAAGCTCAAAAATAAAATACAATTATTGCTCAAATATTCCACATTAGTACATAATTAACCTTCACATAGATAAATGCATAATTAGGCTTATCATCAAACTCAACCAACTGCTCAAGTATTTATTCATTCAACTTCTAAGATTGTCATCAACCACATAGGTTCAACATGCCTTGATCAACACATAGTTACTTACCATTCATGCTATTCCATAGCTCAATATTACATCTCATCGAACCTTTTCTATTCCTTTAATTTATTTGCACACTTAGTGCCAAATTACATAACCAAAACATAGTCGTTTACGCACACTTAGTGCCGATATGTTAAATCAAACTTATATCGGTATTGCACACACAATGCCAATTCATTAAACCAAAGCTTTTATCATCTCACACACATAGTTCCAATTCATTAAGCCGAAGCTTTTATCATCTCACACACACAGTGCCAAACATCTCTATCTCGTATCTAAATTCACACATTTAGTGCCTTTTAGTGAAATTCCGTACTTAGCATGTCAAAGCTCAAAGTTATATAGATATTCATTCAATTCACATCACATATAACATAAGTTAACAACATGTTTTATATCCAAACTTACCTCGGACGTCGAACTATCGAAACGATCAATTAATCGAGAACTTTATCTTTACCTCGATCTTGATCCGAACCTCTCCTCTCTTAGTCTATACACATTCAAATTCAATCCATTCAATCACCAATTCATTCAATTTAATCCATACACACTTATTTAGGGCATTTTACAAAATAGCCCTCATATTTTCACATTTTGACACTTTAGTCCCTATTTCACAAAATCATCAAATATACAAAATTTCAAAACACATATGCTAGTCGAATTCTTCCCATGCTAATACAAGCTCATACATTTCATTTATTTCACATTTTATCCCTTCAATTTCTCATTTCCTCAATTAAGTCCAAAATACTCAATTTCACTAAAAATTTCAATACAAATTATGCTAATCCAACTCCAAGTTTTCATATTACACCATCAACTCACACATATCTCAAGTTTTCATCAAAGACTCATTACAAAAACATTATTAATTCGTAAAATTTCAACATGGGTTAGCTAAATCACAAAGCAACGATTACAAAAACGTAGAAATTAACAAAAATCAAACACAAAACACTTACTAATTGAATCTTGAAGTTGTCGAAACCATGAAAGCTTCATACCCTCTTTTCTTTCTCAAATTTCAGTGGAAAATACATGTTAAAGATGAGCATTTTAGTTTCATTTTGTTTATTATAACATTTACAATTGATTACCAATTATACCCTTAATGAAATGAACATTAAAGCTTATTATGGATGGTTATAAAGGTCCATCAACCTTCCACTATCACTAAATATGGTCTAATTGCACCAAAGATCTTCTTATTCAAAAGACAACAACACTTAGGTACTTATAAATAGCACACAGCTTTTACTCTTTACGCGATTAAGTCATTTCTCTTAATTCAACACACAATCGATAAAATTATCACACAGACTATGTGACACAGAATCAACACCAAAGATAACATTAAAATATTATTTCAACCTCGATTTATGGTCTCAAAACCACTGCTCGACTAGGATCTTAACCGAAATTACAACATCGCGTGCATTGTACCATCACATATTTATCTATCACATTTACCACTTCAATGTTTGATGCCATTATTCATTCCATCCTCTTTAAACGTTCAATGAACTAGCACAATTAGTGCCAATTAATTAGTCAAAGCTATAATAATAACGCACACTTAGTGCCATCACGTTAAACTGAATTTGTCTCGGTATCCCACACAGAGTGTAACAGTTCGGTTTAGACCCTAGTCGAAATAGTTGTTTCAGGACCAAAAATCTAAGTTAGAATAATATTTTAATATTATTCTTAGTGTTTCTAATGTGTGAGTTGATATCCATTAAAGTTTCGTGATTTAATTTTATCAATTGTGTGCTTAATTTGCAAGAATGATTTAATTATGAAAAATGCAAAAGTGACTTTCTAATTGTTAATGTGCTAAATTACTATGGTTTGAATTGTTGGAAGTCCTTATAAGACTAATATGCCATTATTAAGTTAGTGGACATTTATGGCCATAATTTAAATGTTTTTCATTAATGTTTTATTAAGGTTAAAAGTGGAAAAATATAATTAAGTGTTTGATTAAATAAAACAAACAATTAGATGGCCATTTCTCATCATCTTTTCATCGAAAATAGAGAAAAGAAATAAGGGTTGAGCTTAGTGAATTTCAGCACCTTTGAGCCTTGATTTAAGGTATGTTTTTGTTTTGGTTTTTGATAATTTCTACATTTTTTGTGATCGTTGCTTTGTGTTCTCTTAAGCCCATGTCTCAATTTTAGAATGTGATGAAGATTTCAAGTTTAGCCATTGATGATTATGTGAGTTTAGTGTTGTTAGTTGATGGATTATGGAAGCTGATATGAGATTAATAAGTATTATCTTTGGATTTTTGATGAATTTGACTATTATGGATTAATTTGTAAAAATGACAAATAGAAGGACTAAAATGTGAAATAAATGGAATATGTGGGCTTATATGAGCTAAGGGAAAATTTGGCTAAGCATGTGTATAAAGAAATTATGTGAATTTGGTAATTTTATGAAATAGGGACCTAAATGTTAAAATGTAAAAATGTGAGGGATAATTTGTAAAATGCCCTAAATATGTGTATTTGGATTGAATTGAATGATTTGGTGAATGAATAAGCTAAATTTTAATGTGAATAGATCAAGAACCAAAGAAAACGAAATTAGATCGGGGAAAGTCGAAAGTGGTCGAGTAGTTGTTTTCATCCGTTCATATCCGTACGAGGTAAGTCTATATACAAATAAATATGTTTGTGTTGATTTGTTCATCCTAATATGAAATTGAATTGTGATTAATAACTATGGAAGATGTATATGTGAAACCCGAGAATGTTTGACGATGTGTCAATGTCCGAAAAGCCTCGTACGAACCTTAGGAATAGTTAGGATACATATGTCATTACATAGGGTTCCGATATGTGTTATCATGTAAGACCACGTCTGGTATGTTAGCATCGAATTGAGTTATACGTGTAAGACCATGTTTGGGACATCAGCATCGTATATGATTTCGTATAAGACCCTGTCTGGGATAGTGGCATCGATATATGATTACATGTAAGACCACATCTGGGACATTGGCATTGTACGAGATTTCAGAGATATCTGAGTATCCTTTTGAATTCCAAATGGTTCAATGCACACTCTGAGAAATGAATGACTATGTGAAATGTGTATCTGATGCAGGTATGCTTGAAAAGCAAACAAAAGTTGAGTATGAAGAGTAAGTATGTATACATGGAATGTGATATATTGTAAGCAAATGGTAACAGTTGAGCCAAATGAGAAGTATGGGGATTTCTATTGTGTTATGCCATATTTATATGTATGAAATGACTTATAATTGTTCTATGTGATAATTTTATTTGTATATGGCTTGCTAAGCTTTTGAAAGCTTACTTTGTGTGTGATTGCATTGTTTTGTAGATTTTCGAAGCTACTGGAAGCTTGGGGATCATCGAGGATCATCACCACACTATCAAACTATACTTTGGTACCTTCTGAAGATGTATATATTGAAGTATGGCTTGTATAGGCTAGAAGTGTTAAGATATGTTTTGTAACATGTCTATATAGCCATGTGATATGGCTTGATAATAAATATGAATATGGGTTAATTTTGTATATGATATAGTTATGAGACAATTTGTGTATAATTTGGTATGTTTTGGTTGCTCTTGGAGCATGAAACGATACTTATTTGGTGATTGTAGGTTTGACCTTTAATGGGTGGCAATTTGGCCTTGCATAAGGCCTATAATGGCCCATACGGTTGAGCACACGGGCGTGTGTCCTGACATTGTTTTCACTAAACTATTTTGAAGTAAATTAGTGTTGCACATGGGCTAGACACACGAGTGTGTGACAGGCCATGTGGTTTAATTCAGTATTACACACGGGCCAGACACACGGGCATGTGACAGGCATTGTGGCATTAGTAAGTTTTGTACACGGACTGAGACACGGGCCAAGGCACAGTCGTGTGAGGCACACAGTCTAACCACAAGGTCTAACCACACGAGCATGTGTCTTATTTTGAAAGAAAATTTTTATGAGTTTTACAAAGTTTTGTATGTGCTCGGTTTAGTCGCGAACTCTCTCTAAATCATGTTTAAGGTCTTGTAGATCTTTTAAGGGGACATAATAATTATGAATGATGATATATTATTGATGTGAAATGTATGTTTGTGAAATGTTCCGATATGTCTGGTAATGTCTCTTAATCCTAGTCCAGTGATGGATACAGGTTAGGGGTGTTACATTTGATTGGTATCAGAGCTATGGTTTAATTGATTCTAGGACTAACGTAGTGTGTAAGAGTTTAGCTATACATGCCATATATATCAACTTTGATAGTGTGATGACTCCTGACAGATAAAATGTCTTTTTCGTGTAGTAAATGAATCCCGAACGAGCCGTAGTTGACGATGTCGAAAGTAATGGGCCTGCTCCCACTCAAGGGACAGTGCCATCTAATTCTAGAAGACTACTAGTGGTCAGTAAGGAGAGGCTAAACAAACCTTCTTCCAAATGATGAATGAGTGATTCGCTCAATACATTAGAACAAATTCGACTGTTCCTCAACCTCAACCTCCGCCTCACCTAATCCCCCTCAGACTTCTGTTGTACCTCTGATTATAAATCTGAATCTGTTGAATAAGCCTTCGATCGATAAAATCTATAAATATGGGGCCGAAGAGTTTAGGGCCACTAGTGATGATGATGCTGAGAGAGTTAAGTTTTGGCTGAGAATACAATTCGAGTGTTTGATGAAATGTCATGTACCCATGAAGAATGTGTGAAATGTTTTGTTTCTTAGTTAAGAGATGTAGCTTATCAGTGGTGGAAAACTTTGACTTCTATTGTTCCGAAAGAACGCATTACATGGGATTTCTTTCAAATGAAATTTCAGAAGAAATATATTAGTCGAAGATTCATTGATCAAAAGTGGAAAAGTTTCTTGAATTGAAACAGGGTCGTATGTCTGTTACAGAATACGAACGAGAATTTGTGAGGTTAAGTCAATATGCACGGAAATGTGTTTCAACTGAAGCAATAATGTGTAAAAGGTTTGAAGATGGCCTAAATAAAGACATTCGTTTGCTAGTTGGAATTCTAGAAATAAAAGAATCATTCTGCTTGTTGATCGTGCGTGTAAAGATGAAGAACTTGAGAAAGAGAAAAGAAAAGCCGAGTTAGAAGCTAGAGATATGAGAAAAGATCTTCAAGTAAATCATTTCAGTTTGCATCAAAGAAATTTCGAGATGAGTACAGTCAACCAAAGGCTAATGTGAGACATGACCAGAGATCGGGCTAAATCGTATTTGACTTTCAAAGCTCTAGTTACTTTAATAGCTAGTGTTGGAAATGACAGATCTGAGTGACCTGAGTGTAGATATTGTGGTAAAAAACATCCGGCAATTGTAGATTGAATGATCGAGCTTGCTTTAAATGTGGATCATTAGATCATTTTGTTCGAGACTATCTTGAGTTTGTAGAACAAGAGATTGTACAGAATCTAAAATCGGGCAATGTTTCAGCTAGAGATAGACCTTTCAGAAATATGAGAAATGTGAGTGGTAGTCAGAGAGCTATGAAAGATACAGTTGCGACATCTGAAGCAAGAGCACCTTCCAGAGCATACATCATTAGAGCTCGTGAGAAAGCTTTGTCTCCAGATGTTATTACGGGTACATTAACTCTTTATGATAATTCTATGATTGCATCGGCAGATCCAGGGTCTACTCATTCGTATGTATGCATGAATTTAGTATCCAATAAGACTTTTCCTATGGAGTCTACTGAATTTGTAATTAGAGTATCGAACCCCTTAGGCAAGTGTGTTCTGGTTGATAAAGTGTGCATGAATTGTCCGTTGATTTTTAGAGATAACTATTTTTCGGCTGATCTAATGTTATTACCCTTTGATGAGTTTGATATAATTTTGGGTATGGATTGGCTAACATTGCATGATGCTGTTGTGAACAGAAAACGAAAGACTATAGATTTGAGATGTCAGAATGATAAAATAATATGGATTGAATCTAGTGATTGAATGGCTTACCGACAGTGATATCTTCGATGAAAGCTCTAAGTTATGTGAAAAAGGGATGTGAAGCTTATTTTGCGTATGTGATAGATACGAAACTGATTGAAAAGAAAGTTGAATCTGTGCCAGTTGTTTGTGAGTTACCTGATGTCTTTCGTGAAAAATTACCGGGATTATCTCCTGTAACACCCCTTACCCGTGTCCAATGTCGGGACAGGATAAAAGGCATTACTAGACTTAACTTGCTTGGACATACATTATCGGGCTATAAAATTTCATTTCAAACTTAAAACTTTTCATTTATTTTCATAACATCTTTATTATGGGCCTACGAGGCCCTAAACATACATACGGAAGGGTTCGATAATACATCAGAAACTTTTGCACACTTAGAAATTTTTTTCCTAAACAGGGGCCACACGCTCGTGTGAAATGGAACACGCCCATGTTCCTAGCCCTTGTGGAATTTATTTTTTTCATTTTGAACCTACAGGGGTTTTCACACGGCCGGACACACGCTCGTGTCTTTAGCCCTTGCTTATCACACGGCCTAGACACACTCGTGTCCTCACCCGTGTGTGAAAACTTTAAGATTCTGTTTATGACGTCAGCCACCTCTTAAAGGTACACGGCCTAAGCACACGCCCGTGTGTTGGCCTGTGTGACTAATCGAATTCTCGTAAATTTGATATAGGGGACACACAGCCTACCAACACACACATGGGGTTGACCGTGTGTCACCCATGACCTAGACACACGCCCGTATGTCTATCCATTTGGACAATTAGAAGGCTATTTACCAAGCCAATTGCCGCCCTGAAACATAGACACACATGTGCCCACATAAGCAATACATGATAAGACAGTAATACCCTATAAAGAACCACTAATCATCATTTAAAAACTTCACATTTTACCTCATCATTTGCATAAACTTTCCCTTCATAAAACTTATCATCATTAAAATATGAACTCGAGAAATATTGGCCAATTCAGAATGGCCATTTACAAAATGAGTATATTGTAACACCCCAAACTCGGTCAATACGCTACGACCAAGTCTAGTATGCTATAGGAAAGGAAATTTGGAAAAACTGATTAAAAAAAAAACTCTGCGTTTCGTTATTGTACATTCATTTCACAATATCAAAAAATACATCATCAATTCAAGATAATTCATATTCATTTAATCCCTTAAGCAGGTCTATGAGACCTTAAACTTACTTTAGAGAATGATCTAGAATAAACATATCTCTTAAGAAAACTTTACGAATTTCAAAAAAAAATTCTTCCTAAACAGGGCACACACCTGTGTGGCTAGACGTGTGCCATACATGGCCGTGCCTTGGCCCATGCTCCAGCACGTGTGCAAAACTGACCTGAATCAAACGGCCTGTCACACGCTTGTGTGTCTGGCCCGTATGCAACACTGCTTTAAGTCACACGGCTTGTCACACACCCGTGTGTCTAGCCCACGTGCAAGTCTGTCTTGCTTTAAATTTGGACAGTGAAGGACACAGTTGAGACACATGCCCATGTGCTCAACAGTGTGGGCTATTATAGGCCATTTGCAAGGCCAAATTTCCATCCATTAGGGTCATACCTACAAGCATCAAATAAGCATCATTTTATGTGTCACACCCCCAGACCCAGCCCAGACGTTATGATCGAATCTGGAGATGTCACATTAAGGACAATTCCAAATTGATGTTGCTATGTTAAAAATTAAGGCCAAAAAGCCCAAAATCCTTGAATCTGCTTAGGTAGTGATAAAAGCCCATTTAATTATTTTAAGTATCCTGAAAACCATGTTAAAAGATAAGAAATTACTCAGGTTTAATAATTAAGTAAACAGTTGGAACAATGATAACAAAACTCAAAATCTAAAGTTAAATCGGAGTATAAGGCCTTATTACATCCAATGAAAATAAAGCAATTAAAATCATGTCTTCTGAAACAAATGCTTAAAAATTCTAAATATCTTGTGTTGTGGCCATCTCCAAGTCCTCTCCCACGTCGAGCCGTTTACTGAGGATCACCTGAAACATTTAATAAAAAAGGTGTGAGTTTCGAAACTCAGTGTGTACTACCCTTGGCAATCAAATCAACATACAAATATTATATTGGGCCTAAGCCCTATCAAAATCAATAGTCTTAGGCCTTAGCCCACAATGACCTCATATCATATCACATCATATCACATGAAAACAAGGTTATGCAAAACCCTCCCCAAAAGTCCATCCGCTACACTCCATTTCCCTTCCAACCCTACACTCTTGTGGGGATTTCTAAATCGACCCACCCATCCACTACACTCCAAAAGTAGCACCAACAGCGGCACTACTCAAGGTTGCAGCAAAGCTGCTAAGTATGTAATGGGCTTAAAGCCACCGGTGGATCCACGATCATCAAGCAACTATGCGATCCTCAAGTTGTTCCTCCGTACCATAATTCCCACCTATATGCATCCTAAACATAATATCATATGAATGCAGCATGCACATGAGTAACATCCATAAAACTCATACTCATCACATAGGGGCATTTTAGTCATTTCACAATCAAGGGTATTTTTGTAATTCTACCCTACAAGGGTATTTAGGTAATTTTTTAAATTAGGGATATTTTGGTAATTCTGCAAATCAAGGGTATCCTGGTAATTTTACAAATTAGGTATTTTAGTAATTTTGCAAATCTAAGGATATTTTGGTAATTTTTCAAATCAGGGGTATTTGGTCCCTCTCGGGTTTTCGCTATGAACTTTGTCCCATTAACAAGTCCTTGCGGCTAAAGCGAACAGACACTATGCACTAGGTAGGATTTCAAAGAAGAGGAGGTGGGCCACTAGGACCGCTTAAGTACCAAGCTCTCCCTAGATCCAATCCTAGATATGCATATGTTCGTTGCCACACTCTAACCAAGCGACTTGTCCACAGACATGTTTAATTATTAGATTAATCTTATGCGGTTTAAGAGTTGTTCAGAACTAGACCTAAAGTCCATTAAACCCTAGCATACTTGTCTACATCCTCATAAAGCCTATCAAGCCCATTTCACGTTCATATAACCCCTTATGCCCAAATAACATCTTTATGGCCCATTAGGCCCAAATCTCATTCTTATGCCCTATTATGCCCAAATTAATTCCAGATCATGTAACATGCATGGCTAACTCAATTCATATAACTAGATCAATCGATTTCATCAAACTTAGCCTCAAGGCCTACCGGGCCCATTTAGCCACTTTCAGTTTTTCAGCTTTTCGGCATTGCCGATATCATGTGTGTGTAGTGTTTGTACACACCTTGTTACTGCGACGTGCTATACTATCCTTAGCCTTGAACCTACAACCAACCAACCTTCAATCAATCACTAAATCAAAACATTTACCAAAAGTCGAAGCCTTACTGTAACCTTACCGTGTGCCATCGGGTTCTAATAGTCCTTCTTTAGCTACTAATCACGAGTATCCCCTAGATCTGCACCCACAAATACACCATCAAACTTCAAGTGACTCATAATCCACACAGGTCACCCTATAGATCATACTCACATTCGGCCATTTACTTAAACCACAATCGAGTTGAGTACACTTACCCTTGCTAACGATTCTACCACGCTTGTGATCTTTGAACCTTATTCTTGTTATCCCAGAGTTAACGACAGGATAATTAGATAGCCTTTTGGCTTTTAGCAAAAAGGTACAAGAGAGGTTAACAAAATACTTATCAAATCCACTTTCGATCCTGTGGCCTAAATTCAGCTTTCAACCTTGACTAAGAGTAGGTAACAATCAATTTGGGATGGAGGAACAACAACAAAGATTCGGCGCTAATAAGAACTTGGCAAAGAAGAATTATGGTAATTCAGCAAAGAAGAGAATTTGGCTATAGGAAAATTCGAAAAAAATGGAAAAACAAAATTTCGACAAAGGAATGACGATTTTTTTGGGTTAATGGAAGAATTCGGCTGAGGGGGAGAAAAGAAGAGTAATGGAACCTTTCAAAAGAATTTGGCACCCCCTTTTATAGCCAAAATCAAAAACTCCCTTTCCCCTAGAGTCCCATTTGGCACCAACATATCCACACCTCAATCCCCTATCTTTTCTCTCTTATATTTACCTCAATTTTTTCTCCTGAACACTCTCTTCTAGTGTCCACTCCAACGCCGCTACTAACCATCTAGAAGGAAAAAATAAAACCTCCAATTTACCACTATCAAGCCTCGAACCTTGGACCTTTTCACCTGCTAATGACGCTACCTCCCTGCTCCCTAAGTGGCGTCACTTTGCCACCACACCACAAGCTCCTCTTGTGTCATTTTCCATCTGTATTTTTTTAAAAGGCCTACTAATTGAAGTCACTGTTCCCTAGGGCTAAAACCAATTTTTTTCCTATACCCTTACTTGACTCCAGAACATCTCCATCACCCCTAGACACTCCAAATTCCTTAACCATTAAAGCAAACATGCAATTTGCCATTTTCTTGCTCACATAAAAATTTTTTGAGACCCAAAGTCCAAAGTCCAATAGGTCCAATAGTTCTAGGCCCAAATTTGGGGTGTTACATTATGACCGAAAACAACCAAAACATATCAATTTCAATATACCAACCTCTAATCAAAAACATACTAACCTTTTCATCACATAACATAGACTAGATTCATGCATATTCAAATTCATTAACAAGCCATATCACATGACTATATATATACATATTTCAAAACATAACCTAAGTTCTCTAGCCTATACATGCCATACTTCAATATGTACATCTTCTAAAGGTACCAAAATATAGTTCGATAGTGTGGTGATGATCCTCAACGATCCCCGAGCTTTCAGAATCTTCGATAATCTATAAAACAATACAAACATACACAAAGTAAGCCTTCAAAAGCTTAGTAAGCCATATACAAATAAACTTATCACATAACACATTTTTAGATCAATTCATTCTTGTAAATCATGACAAAACACAATTACATGTCTGTATTTCTCATATAGCCTATTTGATCATATCATGCTTGCATATAACGCATCTTATTTCAATTTTCTCATACATATATCTCATTTCCACACTTTCACATATACTTACTTTACACATTTAAACTTTGCATATTTCAAACGTACCTGAATTGAATACATGTTTCACATAATCATTCATTTCTCGGAGTGTCTGTTGAACCGTTCAGAATCAAATAGGATACACGGATAGCTCAACAAGCTCGTATAATGCCAACGTCCCAGACGTGGTCTTACATGTAATCAGTATTGATGCCATTATTTCAGACAGGGTCTTACACGTAAATAACAAATCGATGCCAATGTCCCAGATGTGGTATTACACGATAACACATATCGAATTCCTATGTCATGAAATATGTATCCTAACTACTTCCTAAGGTTCGTACAGGACTTTTTAGACGATGACACATTATCGAAACTTTCCTAGATTTCATAGAATCAGCTCAAATAGTCATTCATCACATTTCATTAGCATATAACCAATAATAATTCAATTGAAACACATTTATTTGTATATCAACTTACCTTGTACTGATACGAATGGATGGAACAACTACTCGACCACTTTCGATTTTCCCCGATCTAAATTCGTTTTCTTTGGTTCTTGATCTATACACATTCAATTTTAGCTTTTTTATTCACCAAATCATTCGATTCAGTCCATATACACACATTTAGGGAATTTTACAAATTATCCCTCATGTTTTTACATTTTGACATTTTAGTCCCTATTTCATAAAATCACAAATTACACATAATTTCATTTTACCCATGATAGGCTGAATGTTACTACATTTCATATAAGCCCATATATTTCATTTATTACACATTTTAGTCCCTCAAAATATCATTTTCACAATTTATCCCATATTACTCAAATTCATCAAAAATCAAAAGACAAAACATATTGATTTCATATCAAGCTTCCATAATTCATCAACTAAAATCACTAAACTCATATAATCATCAATGGCATAACTTGAAATCTTCATCAAATTTAGAAATTTAGACATGGGCTTAAGAGAACACGAAGCAACAATCACAAAAACACAAAAATCATTAAAATCGAGCTCAAAACATACCTTAATTGAGCTAAGTGAGTACCAAAGCAAATGAAACTTAAAACCCTTCTTTTCTTTCTAAAATTCGGTGATGGATGAACATAATGGACAAAATTTTGTGCTTTGTTTTATTAATCAAACATTTAATTATCAATTTCAACTTTTAACCTTAATGAAATATTAATGAAAAGATTTAAATCATGGACATAATTGACTACTAACTCAATAATGGCATATTAGCCTTTTAAGGACTTCTAACAAATCAAATCATATCAATTTAGCACATTAACATATATAATGCCACTTCTACTCTTTTCGTAATTTAGTCCTTCTTCATAAATAAGCACACATACGATCAAATTAAATCACAGAATTTTCACATATACTATAAACACAGAAAATAATATTAAAATATTTTTTGACTCAGATTTGTGGTCCCAAAACCGCTATTTTGACTAGGGTCTAAACTGGACTGTTACATATTTGTAAAAAGGTCAAAAGTATAGGGGTAAAATGGTAATTTTACCATAATATGAAATTTGATTGAATTGAGTAGAATAATGATTAAATAAGTTAAATTTGATTATATAGATCAAGAAAAATGATGTACAGAATTAGATCAAGGAAAAGACAAAGTTATTGATTAAACGATTGTTTTTCGTCGTACGAGTTCGAGGTAAGTTCATATAATTGAACTTAAATGTGCATTTATTTAATTGATGTATGGAATTGAAATTGTATTTATCCTATTTGTTAAATTTGGAGATCTTAAATTAAATGTATGATTTAAATAAGACGAGTTGTTAAATAAGACCATAGTTGGGCTATGGCCATTAGAATATAAGACCATAATCGGGTTATGGCATGTGAATGTAAGACCACGGCAGGGCCATGGCAATGTATGTGTAAGACCATAGTTGGACTATGGCATCAAAAAATCGAAGTACTCGTACCGTAAGCATTTATAAATCCGGAGTGATTTGGCAAGTGAATTATGGAATTACTATATAAAGTCTTATTATTATCAATCCAAGGTTGGGTATATTTCTTGATATTGGAATAATTCAACGGGTAAATTGAAGAAGTGAAATGGTGAGAAATAGATATGTATCGATACAGGTATGTACGAAAGGCTATACGAGCATTAAAACTAAAGAAGTTGTGAACATTATGAGTAATTATGTGATTGAATTTATGTTAACTTTGTGATTAATGTGCTGATGATTATCATATTCGTATTATTTTAATGGTATATGTAACACCCCTAACCCGAAAACCATCACTAAAATAGGGTTAAGAGGCATTACCGAACAATAGGATTATTTCACATCACATTCACGACACAAAGTCAATCGTCATCAAACACATTTGAATACAATCATAGAGTCATTTAAATAAGTCATCAAGACCCTAAGCATGCCTATAAACCGAGTTAGGACTAAACCGAAACACAAATGTAATTTCATGAAAATTTGGAACTTTTCTAAAATACAGGGGACACATGGCCATGGGGGTAGGCCGTGCCTCACTCACGGCTACTTGACACTCCTGTATGTCCTCCCGTGGTAGTATACTGCCAAAATCAACACGGTCACCAAGCACGCCCGTGTGCTAACGCCGTGTACTACTAGATCACACACTGCCATTTCTCACACGGCCATCAAGCACACCCGTGTCGAGGCCATGTGCAATTTAAGAGACATTCTGCCAATTTACCCACGGTCTTAGGCACGCCCGTGTGCCTCATCTGTGTGACATCATAGGCCATTTTACATGGCCAACATGCAACCCACTTAGGGTCTTACCTACAAGCAATATATGAAAATCAAAACATATCAAATTGACCATTCAATTTATACATTCAATACAAGTTCCAACATGACAATTCCAAAGAAATAAAATCATATCATTACAAGCATGATTCATTCATTTGCTCATTCAAAACTTGGCCATTTCACATGCTTTCACCTTATCAAGATATGCATCATATATCGCATTCATTAAAGCAAAGTTTTATCTCATAAATAGCCAAATCACAAAGTTAAGATTACATAACAACTTATACCAACATACTAGCCTATACATGCCATATTTAGTTATATACACTTTCAAAAGGGTACCAAAAATCAGTTTAGTAGTGTGATGGCGATCCCTGATGGTCCCGAGTCTTCAGTAGCTTTTGACGACCTATAAAATAAAGAAAACACATACAAAGTAAGATTTCCAAAAGCTTAGTAAGTCATATGCAAAGAAACTTCACATAGAAGGCACTTATGCAAATAAATACATTAGTACATATCAATCATTTAACATAATATCGCATATATGTTTTGTTTCATACACTATTAACCACATTTGATATCTTTGCAAATTCAAGAATCATATAATTACGTAATTCATATAATCCAAACTTTACATATCATATCATCAGTTCCGTATCCATAGCGTCATATTAAAATCACTTAGATGCTTTGTAACACCCCAAACCCGGCCCATACGTCATCACTGGATCTGGTATGCTACGGGTTTAAATCTTGAAAACTTTACTTCGATGGGTTTTAAAAAACTAGTTTATTATAGCTGAATAATCCATTAAATGCATTGATTGGGTTTGAAAAGCCTGTTTTCCATTTTGTTTTGTATTTGAGATTTTGAGGCAAAAGATAATTGTAAAAACCAACATAACAAGAATGAAGATAAATCGAAACCTAAGTTGTGGGGCCTTATTACAAAACTATATTCCAAAAAAAATAATAATAATCCATAATAATAATGAAAGTCTTGATGGCCCCTCGAGTCCACCTCGGCTCCCGTGTCCACGGTCTACTGCTCATCTGTAGAGTGGGGAAAAAATAAAAGGGTGAGTCACCAAGACTCAGTGTGCAAAAATTGAAAACACATAAAATCCTAGGACCCACAAACACATTATGGGCCTTGGCCCGCATACAATGGTAACAGATTATGTCATTCATCATGGCCCATCCCAAAACCTAAGAGTCCATCCTCTAAACGCCCCCGTACCAACCTTTACACCGTGAGGATTTCTACAATCAACCCTCCATCCGCTACACACCACATCAGCAACTGTGCTGCCTGTCATATAGACCGATCGCTTACGCGAACCTCAAAAATACATTATAGTATTCGATAGCTATGCTGCCTGTCATATAGACTGATCGCTTACGCAAACCTTAGAAATACATTATAGTATTCGACAGCTATGCTACCTGTGGCAAAGCCACGATCGCCTCGCAACCCTGCTCCCCTACTATAAATCCATAAATCATTCCCATCCCATGCATGCATACATACAAGAAGCAAGTCATCAAGCCATCTAACAGATCTCATACTTTCACATGCTACAAATCACATAGAAAAGTTTCTATGGGTACGTACCTGGCATCCCATGCCTACCCTTTCCGGGTAATACGACTGTTCATACAGCCTTTATTTTCGGCTTTTAGCCCTTAGCATACATATAATATATAAATGCTTAAGATTCTACACAACTTATTACTATTAAGACGACACCCTCTATGTCAACACTGTCAGAAGCTGATACAACTGCTATCTGCCTAAGATGCTGTTCAGAAGCCGGTCCACAACTCGACGGCCAATCTCGAACAGCGGACACTGCTCGTTTCTTAAACTTAGGGATTATGGACCTAACCCTCTCCTTTGCCTGATCCATATTTGATTTCATCCAAAAAGTCCTTATCAGAACTACTATAGCGAAATAGGGTTAAAGCATATCATATGAGTTAATAACTCAATTATGATAGCGAATCTTAATGGAAATCTAAAGAAATCCCTTACCTTGAGATCCTAAAATCGATAGGATACTAGAGATTATTGGTTTTCGACTTTTTGAGATCTAGATGATTCGATCTACTATGATTTCCCAGAGTGACGCCTAAAAGAACATGCGATTAACGAAAGAGTTAAACTAAAGATAGCCTGTCAAACTAATAGCCATTCGGCTATAGTCTTAAAACTGAAAAAGAAAAGAATTCGGTTCTTACCTTTATAGAGAAATCAGCACTTCAAGAAAATCCCGATTTATGGAGAAATAGGCACAAGAGGAAAAGAATGGAAAAAAAAGTGAATTAAGGGGTTACGGCTTTTAGTAGAGAAATCGACAGAGAGAAAAAAGAAAGAATAATCAAAGGTATTCAGTTATGGAGATGAGAATAAAGTTGAGAGGTTTCGATTTTTGGAAAAGAAAAGACAATAGAAAGTGTAGAGAGGGACTGAAAATTTTTAGCACAAAGGCTAGGATTCAAATGCTGGAATTTGAAGAGATACACTCCTATTTATAGGGGATTTCAATACTTACCTATCAAATGCCAGAATTGTTCTCTTCTGAAAATCGAGACTAATTGACAAACATGGGGAATTTTGGCACCCCTTATGCCACTTCAAAATCGATTCTTCCTCCCCTTCGAGTTGGAATTTCGGCCATCTCCTTCCCTCTGAGTTGGTATTTCGGCCAACTCTGCCTACAACAGATAACTCCCATCTTTTCTCCTTAATCTACTCATAACTAATATCAGCACAATTATCTATATTATTCATCAGATAAATCTCCCTATTTTTAAGCCTTGTTGTCGTCCAACCTTACCCACCTATATGCCGAAATTTAGCTAATTACAATTAAAGGAATTGGGCTTCATGCCTCTTGCGTTTGGGCCTCCTTAGTTAACGGCACCTCCTTGCTCCCTAACTGGCGCCATTTGCCACTGGGCCACATGCCCACTTATGATTGAAACACATATAACATCTTTTAAACCCTTTAATGTCCAAGCAGAAAATTTACCCAAGGCCTTGGCCCAATCTGAGCCCCTTAAATACTCTAGTTAACACATTGAACGTAATACACATCAAATGCAAAGGCCCATTAATCCAGGATGTTACAGTTCTACCCCCTTAGAGAAATTTCATCCTCAAAATTACTTGATTCGAATAGATACGGGTATTGCTGTCGCATTGCTTCTTCCGGTTCCCATGTAGCCTCCTCAGAGCCGTGATTCCGCCATAGAACCTTCACCAACGGAACCTTCTTCCTTTTAATACTTTAACATCACGACCCAAGATTTCCACTGGCTCCTCTTCAAAGGATAGGTCAGGTCTTACCTCGATTTCCTCCGTAGGTACCACATGAGAAATACATCGTGAATCTGGCTTAGCTCAGGAGGTAGCTCTAGCTGATACGCTACTGATCCAACTCATTTCAGCACCTGATAAGGTCCGATGAATCTCGGACTTAACTTACCCTTCCGCCCAAATCTTAATAGTTTCTTCCATGGCAACATTTTCAAGAACACCTTGTCACCCACGGCAAACTCTATGTCCCTACACTTCAGATCAGCATAGGACTTCATTCTATCCGACGCTTCCTTTAGTCGAGCCCAAATTAACTCAACCTTCTCCTCCGTCTCGGTAACCAACTCTGGACCCAAAATCCAACGTTCCCCTAATTCCGTCCAACAAGTAGGAGTATGACATTTCCGCCCGTACAATGCTTCATAGGGCGCCATCTGAATGCTAGACTGGTAGCTGCAAACTCCGCCAATGGCAGAAACAACACCCAAATACCTCTAAAATCAATGACACGACCTCTTAACATGTCCTCCAAGATCTAAAGCACCCGCCGATCGTCCATCGGTCTCGAGGATGAAACGTCAGATCAAGTCCAACTGCACCCAACACTTGATGCAACGCCTTCCAAAACCTTGACGTAAACCTAGGATCTCGGTCTGAGATAATCGATACAAGTACTCAATACAACCTTACAATCTCCACTATATACAGCTTAGCCAACTTTTGTAAGGAATAATCAACCCGAACTGGTACAAAATGAGTGGACTTCGTCAACCGATCAACGATCACCCAAACTGAATCTTTCCTAGTTGGCGTGAGAGGTAGCCCACTAACAAAGTCCATTGTGATCCTTTCCCACTTCCATTGGGGAATCTTTACCGATCGCAATAATCTTGATGGTAATCGATGTTCGCCTTTACTGTTGACAAAGTTAAACACTTCCTACCAATTCACCACCTCTCGCTTAAGCCCGCCACCGTAACTATTCCCAGAAATCTCGATACATCTTACTCCCTCCAGGATACATAGCGTATGGACTACCATGCGCTTCTTGCAAAATCCTTCGCCTCAACTCAGGGTCTTTTGGCATGCACACTCTCCCTTGGAAACATAATAATCCTTTCTCATCCATACTAAATTCCGTTGGCTTATTACTTGAGATCAACTGCAACTTTCCCCTAAGCAATCCATCGCTCTGCTGTTTCTCCTTAACTTGACTAACCCATGAGGGTTTCACTTGAAGTTCAGCTAGTAAACTTCCATCATCATATAAGCTAATGTGAGCAAACATCGCTCTCAAATCAGAGATCATCTTACGGCTTAAAGCATCTGCCACCACGTTGGCCTTACCCGGATAATACTCGATCGAGAAGTCATAATCCTTTAAGAACTCGATCCACCTTCTCTGCCTTTGATTCAACTTCTTCTGATTGAAAAGGTACTTCAAGCTTTTATGATCCATGTAAATGATAGATTTCTCCCCGTGCAAATAATGCCTCCAAATTTTCAAGGCAAACACCACCGCCGCCAATTCCAAATCATGGGTGGGATAGTTTGATTCGTACGGTCTCAACTGCCGTGATGCATACGCAACCACCTTTCTATATTGCATCAACACGCATCCTAATCCTGTGTGTGAAGCATCACAGTAAATCATGAATTCCTTCCCACCTCTCGGTTGAATCAACACTAGAGCCTCCGTCGATATCCTTTTTAACTTCTCGAAACTATCTTACTGCTTATCAGTCCACACAAATGGAACTCCTTTTCGTAACAACTTAGTCAACGGTGCCGCAATCAAAGAAAATCCTTCCACAAATCTTCTATAGTACCCGGCTAAACCAAGGAAACTCTAATCTCTGCCACCGACTTAGGCGGCTTCCAATCCAACACTGCTTCAATTTTCTGAGGATCAACCCTAATCCCCTCTGCTAAAAAAGTAACTTCCTTCAACCAAAATTCGCACCTGCTAAATTTTGCATAAAGCTACTTCTCCCTCAGAATCTGTAGAACCACGCGTAGATGTGAATCATGCTCCTCTTTTGATCTTGAGTAGATCAAGATGTCATCAATAAAAACCATGACAAATCGATCCAAGTAGGGTTGGAACACTTGGTTCATCATATCCATAAATGCTGCTGGTGCGTTAGTCAACCCAAATGGCATCACCATGAACTCGTAGTGACCATAGTGAGTCCTAAAAGACATCTTATGAATGTCCGCCTCCTTGACCTTAAGCTATTGATACCCAGACCTCAGATCTTTGAAAAGACTGAGGCCCTCTTCAACTGATCGAACAAGTCATCAATCCTTGGCAACGGGTATTTGTTCTTGATGGTTAACTTATTCAGTTGACGATAGTCAATACACATACACATTGAACCATCCTTCTTCTTAACAAATAACACCGGCGCTCCTCAAGGAGACACACTTGGTCGAATAAACCCTCTATCCAACAACTCCTAGATTTGCACTTTCAATTCCACCAACTCCTTCGACACCATTCTATATGGAGCTATAGATTCCTACACTGTTCTCGAAAGAAGATCAATTCAAAACTACACTTCTCGATCCAGAGGTAATCTCGGAAGCTCTTCGGGAAAGACATCAAAAAATTCCTTCACCGTCCTAACGTCCTTAACAGTTAGGTCATTGGCTTTCAACGCCCGTACAAACATTAGAACTGCCTTGCACCCTTTTTTCACCATTCTTTCTACTCTTAGGGCAGTTACCACGTTTGATAGACAATTCCCCCTTTCTCCTATCACCAACACTTCACCTCCCTCGGGGGTTGTTAACACCATCCGCTTGGCTGCATAATCTAAGTTTGCTTGATACTTCACTAGCCAGTCCATGCCTAAAATTAAGTCAAACTCCCTGAACGGTAATTCCATCAAATCCATCAGGAAAGCTATTCCCTGAATTCTAAGGGTACCTTCTGATAAAGTTTATCTACTATCACAGATTGTCTTAATGGGCTAATTACTGTCATCGCCCTAGGGGTAACTTCAGAATCTAAACTTAAATTTTCAGACACACTACTAGCAACATAAAAATGTGTCGACCCAATGTCAATCAAAGCAACATAAGGTAATCCAAAAATTAAAAACGTACCGGTTATAACATCCGGTGCATCAGCATCCTCCAGACGTCTGGCAGCATAAACCAACCCCGGTTGCCTTGCCTCAGTGTTTCTTGCCCCTCGATCTAGCGCTCCTCAGCCTCGACCAAAACCATTACCACCTCTGGCCAGACCACGACCTCTGTGGCTGCTGACCTCCTCTACCTGGCTGAGCATTTCCCTACCCTGCGGGTCTTTCCTCATCTCGTGGCTAAGGACAATATCTTATCTGATGGTCCAAAGAACCATACCTAAAGCACTTCCTACTGCCTGCCCTACACTCACCTGCATGGAATTTGTTACATCGGGCACACCTTCGTGTTTGGTTAGTAGTAGGTCTTTCAGCTCATCTCGGTCCATCCGACCTTGGTCTTTTCTGGTTACTCCTAATTGTTCCTGATGCTCCAAAGTTTCTCTTACCTCCACCCCTGTCTCTATCCCAGTTCAACTTCTCCGTTCACTTTACCTCCTCAGCTATCTTAGCTTTCTCCACAAGCACAGCAAATTCCCTCTCCCGCTGTGGAGCTATCAACACCGTAGATCATCCTTCAGGCTATCCTCAAAACGAACACATCATTCATGCTCTGTGGCCACTATCCCTCAGGCATAATGACTAAGGCGTAAGAATTCTACTTCATACGCCGCCACCGACCTACTTCCCTAAACCAGATTCAGGAACGCTCTACGCTGCGCATCCACATAACTCGTTCCAATATACTTACTCTGGAATGCCGCCATGAAGTAATCCCAGGTGATATGGTCAGCTACGGTACCTTCCTTAACCGTAAGCCACCATTGATAAGCATCGTCCCGAAGAAGAGACACCACTCCCTTCAGCTTCTCTTTATCTGTGAAGTCGAGATCATCCATGATCCACTCCATTGCTTCCAACCAGTACTCAGCTGTACTAGGAGCTACACCCTAAATTCCCTTAAACACCTCCGCCTCATTGGCTCTCAGTCACTCTGACACAGACTTCCAGGCTCCTGTGCCCATGCCTGCTCCAGTAACTCTCTCTAAAACCCTTAACATAGCCTGAGATACAGCATCATCTCCGGCCGTCTGATCTTGAAACTCTGCCTCCACAGTTGGTGGCACTGGAACTTCATTCCCCAACTTGTGACCAGACCCCACGGGTTCTGACACAGTAATCCTGCCTCTACCTCGGCCACGCACACCACGTCCTCTAGTGCTTATTCTACCATTCGCGATTTATCTGATTAAAAATTTTATTAATTAATAATTCTTTCTTCCACTGATTAATAACGAACAGTCTTATGGAAAGTAGTTTTAACAGTAGTTCTTTCGAATTTGCATTCTATCTATAAGTTGAGTTCTCAAGTCTATATTCCCTAATTCTAGAGTTCATATTCAATCAACATCAAGCAGAGCACCACATACATGCATCAAACAGACAAGTAAACATCCACGAACTTGCATTCACCACCTAGGGGAATTTTCGTCATTTCACTACCCAGGGGTATTTTTGTAATTTTATCCTACAAGGGGTATTTTTGTAATTTTCCAAAATAAGGTTTCTTGGTGATTTTTCAAAATAAGGGTATTTTGTTAATTTTACAATCCGGGGGTATTTCGATAATTTTTGTAGATTAAGGGTAATTCAGTAATTTCTCGTACAAGGGTACTTTGGTAATTTTCAAACAAGGGTATTTTGGTCATTTTTCAAAATTATGGGTATCTCGGTAAATTTTCTCAACCTAGGGTATTGCGAATAATTTTACAAAATCAGGGACATACAAGTCATTTTAAAAAAATAGGGTACTGGTTCCTTTCGGGTTTTAGTTATGAATTTTGACCTATCAACAAGTCCTCGTGGCTAAGGCGAACAGTCACTACGCACCAGGTAGGATTCCAGAAAAGAGGAGGTGAGTCACTAAGACTGCTTAAGTACCAAGCTCTTTCTGTATCCAATCCTAGACATGCATATGCCTGTTTCCACACCCTAACACTGTGACTTGTTCACAGACCTGCTTAATCAAGAAAAATTAAGTCTTATGAGATTTAAAGAATTGTTTCATCTAGGCCTAAGGTCCATTAACACTATCATACTAGTCTACATCCATAAGGTCCATCAAACCCATCATATATATCACATCAAAGGTTAGAATACTTACAGGTGGATCGGTCTTGATAGACTCAAGGCCATATCTTTCAAAACTTTTCTCAACTTACATTACTTTCATAAATTCCTCTCGACCCATTTCACAGACTAGTTTTGAACCGGCTCGACACTAAAAATGTAACACCCCAAACTCGCCCATACGTCATCACCGGATCCGTATGCTACGGTTTAAATCTTGAAAACTTTTCTTCGATGGGTTTTAAAAAACTAGTTTATTATAGCCGAATAATCCATTAAATACGTTGATTGGGTTTGAAAACCCATTTTCCATTTTGTTTTATATTTGAGATTTTGAAGCAAAACAAAAGTTGTAAAAACCAACATAACAAGAAAGAAGATAAATCGAAACCTAAGTTATGGGGACTTGTTACAAAAATGTATTCCCAAAAAAAAACAATAATAATCCATAATAATAATAAAAGTCTTGATGGCCCCTCGAGTCCGCCTCAACTCCCGTGTCCACGGTCTACTGCTCATCTGTAGAGTGGGGAAAAAAAATAAAAGGGTGAGTCACCAAGACTCAGTGTGCAAAACTTGAAAACACATAAAAGCCTAGGACCCATAAACACATTATGGGCCTTGGCCCCCATACAATGGTAACAGATTATGTCATGCATCATGGCCCATCCCAAAACCTAAGAGTCCATCCTCTAAACGCCCCGTACCAACCATTACACCGTGGGGATGTCTACAATCAACCCTCCATCCGCTACACACCACATCGGCAGCTGTGCTGCCTATCATATAGACCGATCGCTTACGCGAACCTCAGAAATACATTATAGTATTCGACAATTATATCGCTGTGGCAAAGCCACGATTGCCTCATGACCGCCTCCCCTACCATAAATCCATCAATCATTCCAATCCCATGCATGCATACATACAAGAAACAAGTCATCAAGCCATCTATCAGATCTCATACTTTCACATGCTACGAATCACATAGAAAAGTTTCTATGGGTATGTACCTAGCATCCCATGCCTACCCTTTTTGGGTAATACGACTGTTCATACAGCCTTTCTTTCCTGCTTTTAGCCCTTAGCATAATATAATATATAAATGCTTATGTGTTAAGATTCTACACAACTTATTACTGTTAAGACGACATCCTCTATGTCGACACTATCAGAAGCTAATACGACTGCTATCTGCCTAAGATGATGTTCAGAAGCCGGTTCACAATCCAGCAGCCAATCTCGAACAACAGACACTGCTCGTTTCTTAAACTTAGGGATTACGGACCCAACCCTCTCCTTTGCCTGATCCATATTTGATTTCATCCAAAAAGTCCTTGTCAGAACTACTATAGCAAAATAGGGTTAAACCATATCATATGAGTTAATAACTCAATTATGATAGTGAATCTTAATGGAAATCTAAAGAAATCTCTTACCTTGAGATCCCAAAATCAATAGGATACTAGTGATTGTTGGTTTTCAGCTTTTTGAGATCACGATGATTCAATCTACTACGATTTCCCAGAGTGCCGCCTAAAAGAACATACGATTATCGAAAAAGTTAAACTAAAGATAGCCCATCAAACTAATGGCCTTTCGGCTATAGTCTTAAAACCAAAAGAGAAAAGAATTTGGTTATTACCTTTACAGAGAAATCGACACTTCAAGAAAATCCTAGTTTATGGAGAAATCGGCACAAGAGGAAAAGAATGGAAAAAGAAAGTGAATTAAAAAGTTTCGGCTTTTAGTAGAGAAATCGACAGAGAGAAAAAAGAAAGTATAATCAAAGATATTCGGTTATAGAGATGAGAAGAAAGTTGAGAGGATTAAGTTCTTGGAAAAGAAAAGAGAATCGAAAGTGTAGAGAGGGACTCAAATTTTTGATACAAAGGCTAGGGTTCAAATGCCGGAATTTGAAGAGATACACTCCTATTTATAGGGGATTTCAACACTTACCTATCAAATGCCGGAATTTCCCTCTTTTGAAAATCGAGACAAATTGATAAACATGGGGAATTTCGGCACCCCTTATGCCACTTCAAAACCGATTCTTCCTCCCCTTAGAGTTGGAATTTCGGCCATCTCCTTCCCTCAGAGTTGGTATTTCGGCCAACTCTGCCTACCGCAGATAACTCCCATCTTTTCTCCTTAATCTACTCATAACTAATATCAGCACAATTATCTATATTATTCATTAGATAAATCTCCCTATTTTTAAGCCTTGTTGCCTTCCAACCTTACCCACAAATATACCAAAATTTAGCTAATTACAATTAAAGGAATTGGGCTTCATGCCCCTTGCGTTTGGGCCTCCTTAGTTGACGCCACCTCCTTGATCTCTAAGTGGCGCCATTTGCCACTGGGCCACAAGCCCACTTGTGATTGAACCATAGATAACATCTTTTAAACCCTCTAATGTCCAAGCAGAATATTTACCCAAGGCCTTGGCCCAATTTGAGCCCCTTAAATATTCTAATTAACATATTGAACGTAATACACATCAAATGCAAAGGCCCATTAATTCAGGATATTAGATTCTTACCTTATATACACAATTAGTGTATAATCAATGTACCTGAAATGGTTTTACAAACACATATTTATTCTTAACTCAGATTTACAATTCGCTTCACAGACTTGCCCGTTGATCCAATAGGAATCTAATAGGATTCTCAAAAACTCAAACAATGCAAAGCCAATGTCCTAAATGAGACCTTTCATGTACTTAGATATCGATACCTCAGTCTCGGATAGATTCTTACACGAATCAATATGATGCCGATGTCCTAGACATGGTCTTACACGAAAAACTCATATCGTTGCCAACGTCCCAGACGTGGTCTTACATATAATCAGATAACGATGCCTACGTCCCGGACGAGGTCTTATATATAATCAAATAACGAGGCCTACATCCCAGATGAGGTCTTATATATAATTAGATAATGATGCCTACGTCCCAGACGAGGTCTTATATATAATCAGATAATGATGCCTACTTCCCAGACTAGGTCTTATATATAATCAGATAATGATGTCTACGTCCCAGATGAGGTCTTATATATAATCAGACAATGATGCCTACTTTCTAGACGAGGTCTTATATATAATCAGATAACGATGCCTACGTCCCAGTCAAGGTCTTATATATAATCAAATATCGAAGCGACTGTCTGAGATAGGGTCTTACACGATTATCAAATCAATGCCAAAGTCCTATACGTGGTCTTACATGATAAAACAGAACAGATACCTTTGTATTCTCAAGTTCATACAAAACTTCTCCGACTTATCACTATGTCGACCTTATCTCAGAATTCATATACATAGTATCACAAATGCAGTCATTATCATTGATAATCATGTAAATAAACTCAATTCAATACAATTACATTTATTAGCAATATGACTTACCTCGTATTTGGTTAATCGAAATGAAAACAGCTACTCGGTTACTTTTGCATTCCCGCGATCTACATCCGTTTTCCTCGGTTTTTGATCTAAACATATTCAGAATTAATCCTTTTATTCACCAATTCATTCAATTCAATCCATACACACATATTTTGGGCTATTTACAATTTATCCCCCATATTTGTATATTTTATCAATTTAGTCCTATTTTCTCAACACATCAAATATACAAAATTTGTTCACACATATGCATAGCCGAACCTCCCTAAGGACTACATAGGTCTAAATATTTCATCAAATTCACACATTAACCCTCCAAAATAATATTTTCACAATTTAGCCCTATTTAGCTAAATTTATCAATACTTCAAGAATAAAGTATGTTTATCTAGCTCATATCTTTCATTTAACACCAAAAATCATCAAAAAGCTTAACAAATCATCAATGGCATCTCACAAAAACATCATCAATTCACAAAATCAAAATATTGGTTTTGTAGCTCTCAAAGCAACGGTTGCAAAAACGTAAAAATTATCTAAAATCGATCGAAAACACATACCCGATTTTATGCTTGAACCATGGCCGAATGAACAAGCTTAACTCCTCTCTTTTTCTTTCACTTTTGGTACCCCCAAAGAAAGATGATAATGTTCATTTTTTTTCTTTTGTTTATTACAAACAAAATAATATTCATTTACCATATTATCCCTTTTTCTAAATATTTAATTACAAACATGCATTAATGGCATAATTGTCCATCTAATGTCCACTATCTTAAAAGTGGTTTATTTGCCCCTTAAGGCCACAACTTTACAAAGCCACAACACATTGATACTTTAACAAATAGCAAGCAACTTTCACATTTGATCCAATTTCATCCTTTCTCTTAATTCGACACACAAACGATTAAATTATCACACAGACTATGTCACATATCATACACACAGAAAATATCATTAAAAATATTTTTTTACGACCTCAGATTTGTGGTCTCAAACCACTATTTTGACTAGGGTCTATGCCGGCCTGTTACAATTCTCCACCCTTAGGGATTTTCGTCCCCATAAATCTTACCATTAAATAGATTTGGATATTACTGTCTCATTGAATCCTCAGGCTCCGACGTAGCCCCTTCGATTCCGTGTCGATTCCATAATACTTTTACTAATGGAATTTTCTTGTTTCTCAATTCTTTCACTTCACGAGCTAAGATACGTATTGGTTCCTCTTCATTGTCATATCAGACCAGATTTCAATTTCAGATGGAACAATCACATGCAACGGATTGGATCGATATCTACGAAGCATCGAGACATGAAATACGTTGTATCTTTTCTAACTCAGAGGCAACTTTAATCTATAAGCAACATGCCCTATATGTTCAATAATCTCATACAGTTTGATGAATCTCGGACTTAACTTGCCTTTTTGTCCGAATCGGAGTACTTTCTTCTACGGAGACACTTCCAAAAATACTTTATTGCTGATCTCAAATTCTATATCTTTTCATTTCAAATCTGCATAAGACTTCTGACGATCGGATGCTGCTTTCAAACAATGTCGGATCAATTTCACTTTCTGTTCTGTATCTTTTATCAAATCAACATCATGTAACTTATCCTCACCGAAGTTCACCAATATAGAGGTGTACGACATTTACGTCCGCATGAGCTTCACATGGTGCCATTTTGATGCTTGACCGAAAACTATTATTGTATGTAAGTTCTATCAAAGTCGTCATCGCTCCCAAATACCGTTAAATTTAAGAACGCAACATCTTAACATATCTTCTAGAGTTTGAATGATCCACTGCATAATCCATCTATTTGCGGATGAAAAGTTGTATTGAAACACAATTTTGTGCCCAAAGCTTTTTATAATTTTCTTCTAAAATCGCGATGTGACTCTCGGATTTCTATATGGCGCAATGAATAGTGGCACTCCGTGAAATATTACAATTTCAGAAATATAAAGCTCGTCTAATCTGTCAAGTGAATAATCAAATCTTACCGGAATAAAATGGGTAGATTTTGTCAATCGGTCAACCACGACCTAAATCACATCTTACTTTCTCGAAGTCCGAGGCAAACCAGAAACAAAATTCATAGTCACTCTATCCCATTTCCATTCGGGAATCAGAATTGGCTATGACAAACCAGATGGAACTTGATGTTCAGCTTTCACTTGTTGACAAACTAAACATTTCAAAACAAAGTCAGAAATATCATGTTTCATACCAGACCACCAATAGTGTCATTTCATATCATGATACATCTTTGTACTACACAACTGAACATATAAATGACTATTATATACTTTATTCATAATCAACTAGATTAACTCAGGGTTTCTCAGGACACAGATACGATCTCAAAATCTCAAGCAATCATCAACAACTCAGAGCTCGAATTTAAAATTTGAATCACACTGAACTCGGTTAGCTAACATTTCATTATCAACTTTCTGAGCATCACATATCTGCTGTAAAAACAATAGTTTTGCTTTCAATTCAACTAACACCGAATTATCATCAAAAAATTTAACACCCTAGGGTGAAAAACTCGACTTTATAACCCCCGTTGGTTAATTCTTGCAATGTTGACTTTAACTCTTTCAATTCCATTAGTGTCAATCTATACAGATCTATCAAAATAGGGTCGTATTAAGCAACAAATCTATACCAAATTCAACTTTGCAATTCAAGACAATCCCAAAGAATTTTTCAAGGAAAACATCGAGAACTCACGCATCATCGCACCGATTCAACTTTCTTTTCATATACTTTCAAATCAATCACATAAGTAAAATATGCCTCAGAACCCTTTTTAATTTAATTCCAAGCTTTCAACACGATGTCACAAAGAAGCAATCCATTTAAATCCTTCAACTCAATACAAACTACTTCACCATTCCGACGACTCAAATCAATTGTCTTTCTTTTACAATTCACTTCAACATCATGCAGTGCCAACCAGTTCATTCCTAGAATTATATCAAACTTTAATAATATCAGATTAGCATGGAAACAGATATCTCGAAACATTAATGGGCAGTTCTCACCTACTTTGTCAACCAGAATATTTTTACCTAAGGGGTTCGATACTTCTATAACAAACTCAGTAGACTTTACAGGCAAAGTCTTACTGAATACTAATTTTATACATATGTAGAAATAAGTAGAACCAGGGTCTATCAAAGCGATCACAGAAGTATCATAAAGTGTAAAAGTACCCGTTATAACATCTAGAGATAAAGATTCCTCTCGAGCTCGGATAACATGTGCTCTAGAAGGCGCTTTAGCTTCGGATCTCACAACAATATCTTTAGTAGTTCTCTGACTACCATTGACGTTTCTTACGATTTGAGGAGATCTACCTCTTGATGAAACATTCTCAGATCTCAGGTTCTGAACAATCTCTTGTTCAATGACTCGAAAGCGGTCTCGGATGAAATGATCTAATGATCCACATTTGAAACAAGCTCGATCATTTAATCTGCAAATTCCCGAATGCCTTTTGCCACAATGTTTACATTCATGTCGCTTGAATCTGACATTTCCAATACTAGCCATTAAAGTTGTTGGAGCTTTAGAGCTTAACTGTGATCTAGTTTGATCTCTACTCGAATACCTCACATTAGCTTTTAAATGACTATGTTAATCTCAGAATTTCTTCGAGGTAGACTAAAATGATTTGCTCATAAATCTCTTTTTCATATCTCTAGCTTCCAACTCAGCTTTGCATGCTCGGGCAACTAGCACTACGAACTCTTATGTCTCCAGAGTACCAACTAGCAATTGGATATCTTCATTTAGGCCATCATTATCACTTCAGTTGAAACGTATTCCCGAGCATACTGACTTAATCTTACAAACTCTTGTTTGTATTCAAGGACAGACATGTGGCCTTGTTTCAATTCCAAAAATTCCTTTTGTTTCTGATCAATAAATCTCTGAATAATGTATTTCTTTCTGAACTAAGACTGAAAGAAATCCCATGTGATCCGTTCTTCAGGAACAACCAAAATTAAAGTTTTCTACCACCGATAGGCTGTATCTCGTAACAAAAAAACAACACACTTTATACATTCTTCAGCAGTCAGTGACATCTCATCAAATGCTCGAAGAGTGTTTTCTAACCAAAATTTGGCTTTCTCAGCATCATCATCATTAGCAGCCCAAAACTCTTCAGCCCCACACTTATTAATCTTTTCAACCGAAGGCTTATTCCACGAATTCAAATTTGTAGTTAGAGGTATATCGGATGTCTGAGGGGGATTAATCGGGGACAGGGTTTATGAAACAGTCGGGTTATTCCTCATAATTTTAGTGAACCATTCACTCATCATCTGGAAGAAAGCTTGCTTAGCTTCTTCCTCCTGACCTCTCATAGCCGGTCTCGAACCAGAAGGCATTGTCCATTGCGCGGGAGCAGGTGCATTACTTTCTATGTCGTCTACTATGGCTCTTTTGGGATCCATTACTATATGAAAATCACATTTTATACGTCAGGATTCATCACACTATCACTGTTCAAATATATGGCATGTATAGCTAGACTCAAACATGCTTCGTTAGTTCGAGAATCGACTAAACTATAGCTCTGATACCAATAAAATGTAACACCCCTAACCCAAAAACTGTCACTGAAATAGGGTTAAGAGGCATTACCGAACAATAGGATCATTTTACATCACATTCACGACACAAAGTCAATCGTCATCAAACACATTTGAATACAATCATAGAGTCCCTTAAATGAGTCATCAACACCCTAAGCATGCCTATAAACCGAGTCGAGACTAAACCAAAACACATAAGTAATTTCAAGAAAATTTGGAACTTTTCTAAAATACAGGGGACACACGGCCGTGGGGGTAGGCCGTGCCTCACCCACGACTACTTGACACTCCCGTATGTCCTCCCCGTGGTAGTATACTGCCAAAATCAACACGGCCACCAAGCACGCCCGTGTGTTAAGTCCGTGTACTACTAGATCACATGCTACCATTTCTCACACGGCCATCAAGCACACTCGTGTCGAGGCCGTGTCCAGTTTAAGCCACATTCTACCAATTTACCCACGGTCTTAGGCACGCCCGTGTGCCTCAACAGTGTGGCATCATAGGCCATTTTACATGGCCAATATGCCACCCACATAGGGTCTTACCTACAAGCAATATATGAAAATCAAAACATACCAAATTGACCATTCAATTTATACATTCAATACCAGTTCCAACATAACAATTCCAAAGAAATAAACTCATATCATTACAAGCATGATTCATTCATTTGCTCATTCAAAACTTGGCCATTTCACATGCTTTCAACTTATCAAGATATGCATCATATATCACATTCATTAAAGCAAAGTTTTATCTCATATATAACCAAATTACAAAGCTAATATTACATAACAACTTATACCAACATACTAGCCTATACATGCCATATTTAGTTATATACACTTTTAAAAGGGTACCAAAAATCAGTTTAGTAGTGTGATGATGATCCCTGACGGTCCCGAGCCTTCAGTAGCTTTTGACGACCTATAAAACAGAGAAAATGCATATAGAGTAAGCTTTCCAAAAGCTTAGTAAGTCATATGCAAATAAACTTGACATAGAAGGCACTTATGCAAATAAATACATTAATACATATCAATCATTTAACATAATATCGCATATATGCTTTGTTTCATACACTATTAACCACATTTGCTATCTTTGCAAATTCAAGAATCATATAATTACGTAATTCATATAATCAAAACTTTACATATCATATCATCAATTTCGTATCCATAGCGTCATAGTAAAATCACTTAGATGCTTACCTTATATACACAATTAGTGTATAATCAACGACACAAATGGTTTTACATACACATATTTATTCTTAACTTAGATTTGCAATTCACATCATAGAAATGCAAGTTGATCCAATAGGAATCTAATAGGATGCTCAGAAAACTCGGAATAGTTGTACAAAGCCAATTTCCTAAACGAGACCTTTCATGTACTCAGATATCGATACCTCAGTCTCGGACAGATTGTTACATGAATCAATATGATGCCGATGTCCTAAACATGGTCTTACACGAAAAACTCATATCGTTGCCAACGTTCCAGATGTGGTCTTACATATAATCAAATAACGATGCCTACATCCCAGACGAGGTCTTATATATAATCAAATAACGATGCCTCACGCCCCATTTAGGTCTTCCATATAATCGATAACGATGCCTCACGTCCCGTATGAGGTCTTATATATAATCGATAACGATGCCTACGCCCCGCATTTAGGTCTTATATATAATCGATAATGATGCCTATGTCCCGTATGAGGTCTTATATATAATCGATAATGATGCCTACTTCTCGATTTAGGTCTTACATATAATCGATAATGATGCCTACGCCCCGCATTTAAGGTCTTATATATAATCAGATAATGATGCCTACTTCCTAGACCAGGTCTTATATATAATCAGATAATGATGCCTACGTCCCAGATGAGGTCTTATATATAATCAGACAATGATGCCTACTTTCTAGACGAGGTCTTATATATAATCAGATAACGATGCCTACGTCCCAGACAAGGTCTTATATATAATCAAATATCGGGTTAATCGTCTCGAGATGTGGTCTTACACGATTATCAAATCAATGCCAAAGTCCTATACGTGGTCTTACATGATAAAACAGAACAGATACCTTTGTATTCTCAAGTTCATACAAAACTTCTCCGACTTATCACTATGTCGACCTTATCTCAGAATTCATATACATAGTATCACAAATGCAGTCATTATCATTGATAATCATGTAAATAAACTCAATTCAATACAATTACATTTATTAGCAATATGACTTACCTCGTTTTTGGTTAATCGAAATGAAAACAGCTACTCGGTTACTTTCGCATTCCCGCGATCTACATCTGTTTTCCTCAGTTTTTGATCTAAACATATTCAGAATTAATCCTTTTATTCACCAATTCATTCAATTCAATCCATACACACATATTTTGGGCTATTTACAATTTATCCCCCATATTTGTATATTTTATCAATTTAGTCCTATTTTCTCAACACATCAAATATACAAAATTTGTTCACACATATGCATAGCCGAACCTCCCTAAGGACTACATAGGTCTAAATATTTCATCAAATTCACACATTAACCCTCCAAAATAATATTTTCACAATTTAGCCCTATTTAGCTAAATTTATCAATACTTCAAGAATAAAGTATGTTTATCTAGCTCATATCTTTCATTTAACACCAAAATCATCAAAAAGCTTAACATATCATCAATGGCATCTCACAAAAACATCATCAATTCACAAAATCAAAATATGGGTTTTGTAGCTCTCAAAGAAACTATTGCAAAACGTAAAAATTATCTAAAATTGATCGAAAACACATACCCGATTTTATGCTTGAACCATGGCCGAATGAACAAGCTTAACTCCTCTCTTTTTCTTTCACTTTTGGTACCCCCAAAGAAAGATGATAATGTTCATTTTTTTCTTTTGTTTATTACAAACAAAATAATATTCATTTACCATATTATCCCTTTTTCTAAATATTTAATTACAAACATGCATTAATGGCATAATTGTCCATCTAATGTCCACTATCTTAAAAGTGGTCTATTTGCCACTTAAGGCCACAACTTTACAAAGCCACAACATATTGATACTTTAACAAATAGCAAGCAACTTTCACATTTGATCCAATTTCATCCTTTCTCTTAATTCGACACACAAACGATTAAATTATCACACAGACTATGTCACATATCATACACACAGAAAATATCATTAAAAATATTTTTTTACGACCTCGAATTTGTGGTTTCAAACCACTGTTCTGACTAGGGTCTATGCCAGCCTGTTACAATTCTCCACCCTTAGGGATTTTCGTCCCCATAAATCTTACCATTAAATAGATTTGGATATTACTGTCTCATTGAATCCTCAGGCTCCGACGTAGCCCCTTCGATTCCGTGTCGATTCCATAATACTTTTACTAATGGAATTTTCTTGTTTCTCAATTCTTTCACTTCACGAGCTAAGATACGTATTGGTTCCTCTTCATTGTCATATCAGACCAGATTTCAATTTCAGATGGAACAATCACATGCAACGGATTGGATCGATATCTACGAAGCATCGAGACATGAAATACGTTGTGTATCTTTTCTAACTCAGGAGGCAACTTTAATCTATAAGCAACATGCCCTATATGTTCAATAATCTCATACAGTTTGATGAATCTCGGACTTAACTTGCCTTTTTGTCCGAATCGGAGTACTTTCTTCTACGGAGACACTTCCAAAAATACTTTATTGCTGATCTCAAATTCTATATCTTTTCATTTCAAATCTGCATAAGACTTCTGACGATCGGATGCTGCTTTCAAACAATGTCGGATCAATTTCACTTTCTGTTCTGTATCTTTTATCAAATCAACATCATGTAACTTATCCTCACTGAGTTCAGTCCAATACAGAGGTGTACGACATTTACGTCCGTACAGAGCTTCACATGGTGCCATTTTGATGCTTGACTGAAAACTATTATTGTATGTAAGTTCTATCAAAGTCAGGTATTGTTCCCAAATACCGTTAAATTTAAGAACGCAACATCTTAACATATCTTCTAGAGTTTGAATGATCCACTCAGACAATCCATCTATTTGCGGATGAAAAGCTGTATTGAAACACAATTTTGTGCCCAAAGCTTTTTATAATTTTCTTCTAAAATCGCGATGTGACTCTCGGATTTCTATATGACGCAATGAATAGTGGCACTCCGTGAAATATTACAATTTTAGAAATATAAAGCTCATCTAATCTGTCAAGTGAATAATCAGATCTTACCGGAATAAAATGGGTAGATTTTGTCAATCGATCAACCACGACCTAAATCACATCTTACTTTCTCGAAGTCCGAGGCAAACCAGAAACAAAATTCATAGTCACTCTATCCCATTTCCATTTGGGAATCAGAATTGGCTATAACAAACCAGATGGAACTTGATGTTCAGCTTTCACTTGTTGACGAACTAAACATTTCAAAACAAAGTCAGAAATATCATGTTTCATACCAGACCACCAATAGTGTCATTTCATATTATGATACATCTTTGTACTGCACAACTGAACATATAAATGACTATTATATACTTCATTCATAATCAACTGGATTAACTCAGGGTTTCTCAGGACACAGATACGATCTCAAAATCTCAAGCAATCATCAACAACTCAGAGCTCGAATTTAAAATTTGAATCACACTGAACTCGGTTAGCTAACATTTCATTATCAACTTTCTGAGCATCACATATCTGCTGTAAAAACAATAGTTTTGCTTTCAATTCAACTAACACTGAATTATCATCAAAAAAAATTTAACACCCCTAGGGTGAAAAACTCAGCTTTGCGAACCCCCTGTTGGTTAATTCTTGCAACAGTGACTTTAACTCTTTCAATTCCATTAGTGTCAATCTATACAGATCTATCAAAATAGGGGTCGTACCAAGCAACAAATCTATACCAAATTCAACTTTGCAATTCGAAGACAATCCCAGCAATTTTTCAAGGAAAACATCAGAGAACTCACAGACTACTGGCACCGATTCAACTTTCTTTTCATATACTTTCAAATCAATCACATAAGTAAAATATGCCTCGTAACCATTTTTAATTTAATTCCAAGCTTTCAACACAGATGTCACAGCAGGCAATCCATTTAAATCCTTCAACTCAATACAAACTATTTCACCATTCCGACGACTCAAATCAATTGTCTTTCTTTTACAATTCACTTCAACATCATGCAGTGCCAACCAGTTCATTCCTAGAATTATATCAAACTTTAATAATATCAGATTAGCAGGGAAACAGATATCTCGAAACATTAATGGGCAGTTCTCACCTACTTTGTCAACCAGAATATTTTTACCTAAGGGTTCGACATTTATAATAAACTCAAGAGACTTTACAGCAAAGTCTTATCAATACTAATTTTATACATATGTAGAAATAAGTAGAACTAGGGTCTATCAAAGCGATCACAGAAGTATCATAAAGTGTAAAAGTACCCGTTATAACATCTGGAGATAAAGATTCCTCTCGAGCTCGGATAACATGTGCTCTAGAAGGCGCTTTAGCTTCGGATCTCACAACAATATCTTTAGTAGTTCTCTGACTACCATTGACGTTTCTTACGATTTGAGGAGATCTACCTCTTGATGAAACATTCTCAGATCTCAGGTTCTGAACAATCTCTTGTTCAACAGACTCTGAGCAGTCTCGGATGAAATGATCTAATGATCCACATTTGAAACAAGCTCGATCATTTAATCTGCAAATTCCCGAATGCCTTTTGCCATAATGTTTACATTCATGTCGCTTGAATCTGACATTTCCAATACTAGCCATTGAAGTTGTTGGAGCTTTAGAGCTTAACTGTGATCTAGTTTGATCTCTACTCGAATACCTCACATTAGCTTTTAAATGACTATGTTAATCTCAGAATTTCTTCGAGGTAGACTAAAATGATTTGCTCATAAATCTCTTTTTCATATCTCTAGCTTCCAACCCAGCTTTGCATGCTCGGGCAACTAGCACTACGAACTCTTATGTCTCCAGAGTACCAACTAGCAATTGGATATCTTCATTTAGGCCATCTTTGAATCTTTTACACATTATCACTTCAGTTGCCCGAGCATACTGACTTAATCTTACAAACTCTTGTTTGTATTCAAGGACAGACATGTGGCCTTGTTTCAATTCCAAAAATTCCTTTTGTTTCTGATCAATAAATCTCTGAATAATGTATTTCTTTCTGAACTAAGACTGAAAGAAATCCCATGTGATCCGTTCTTCAGGAACAACCAAAATTAAAGTTTTCTACCACCGATAGGCTGCATCTCGTAACAAAGAAACAACACACTTTATACATTCTTCGCTAGCCAAGACATCTCATCAAATGCTCGAAGAGTGTTTTCTAACCAAAATTTGGCTTTCTCAGCATCATCATCATTAGTAGCCCAAAACTCTTCAGCCCCACACTTATTAATCTTTTCAATCGAAGGCTTATTCCACGAATTCAGATTTGTAGTCAGAGGTATATCGGATGTCTATGGGGGATTAACCGGGGACAGGGTTTACGAAATAGTCGGGTTATTCCTCATAATTTTAGTAAACCATTCACTCATCATCTGGAAGAAAGCTTGCTTAGCTTCTTCCTCCTGACCTCTCGTAGCCAGTCTCGAACCAGAAGGCATTGTCCATTACGCGGGAGCAGGTGCATTACTTTCTATGTCGTCTACTATGGCTCTTTTGGGATCCATTACTATATGAAAATCACATTTTATACGTCAGGATTCATCACACTATCACTGTTCAAATATATGGCATGTATAGCTAGACTCTGACATGCTTCGTTAGTTCAAGAATCGACTAAACTATAGCTCTGATACCAATAAAATGTAACACCCCTAACCCAAAACCATCCACCAAATAGGTTAAGAGGCATTACCAACAATAGGATCATTTCACATCACATTCACGACACAAAGTCAATCATCATCAAACACATTTGAATACAATCATAGAGTCCCTTAAATGAGTCATCAACACCCTAAGCATGCCTATAAACTGAGTCGGGACTAAACCAAAACACATAAGTAATTTCATGAAAATTTGGAACTTTTCTAAAATACAGGGGACACACGGCCGTGGGGGTAGGCCGTGCCTCACCCACGACTACTTGACACTCCCGTATGTCCTCCCCGTGGTAGTATACTGCCAAAATCAACACGGTCACCAAGCACGCCCGTGTGTTAAGTCCATGTACTAATAGATCACATGCTACCATTTCTCACACGGCCATCAAGCACACTCGTGTCGAGGCCGTGTCAAGATTAAGCCACATTCTGCCAATTTACCCACGGTCTTAGGCACGCCTGTGTTTCAACAAATGTGGCATCATAGGCCATTTACATGGCCAATATGCCACCCACATAGGTCTTACCTACAAGCAATATATGAAAATCAAAACATACCAAATTGACCATTCAATTTATACATTCAATACCGCCCAACATAACAATTCCAAAGAAATAAACTCATATCATTACAAGCATGATTCATTCATTTGCTCATTCAAAACTTGGCCATTTCACATGCTTTCAACTTATCAAGAGATGCATCATATATCACATTCATTAAAGCAAAGTTTTATCTCATATATAACCAAATTACAAAGCTAATATTACATAACAACTTATACCAACATACTAGCCTATACATGCCATATTTAGTTATATACACTTTTAAAAGGGTACCAAAAATCGCTTTAGTAGTGTGATGATGATCTCCGACGGTTCCGAGCCTTCAAGAGCTTTTGACGACCTATAAAACAGAGAAAATGCATACAGAGTAAGCTTTCCAAAAGCTTAGTAAGTTATATGCAAATAAACTTGACATAGAAGGCACTTATGCAAATAAATACATTAATACATATCAATCATTTAACATAATATCGCATATATGCTTTGTTTCATACACTATTAACCACATTTGCTATCTTTGCAAATTCAAGAATCATATAATTACGTAATTCATATAATCAAAACTTTACATATCATATCATCAATTTCGTATCCATAGCGTCATAGTAAAATTACTTAGATGCTTACCTTATATACACAATTAGTGTATAATCAACGTACCTGAAATGGTTTTACATACACATATTTATTCTTAACTTAGATTTGCAATTCACATCATAGACATGCAAGTTGATCCAATAGGAATCTAATAGGATGCTCAGAAAACTCGGAATAGTCGTACAAAGCCAATTTCCTAAACGAGACATTTCATGTACTCAGATATCGATACCTCAGTCTCGGACAAATTGTTACATGAATCAATATGATGCCGATGTCCTAAACATGGTCTTACACGAAAAACTCATATCGTTTCCAATGTTCCAGATGTGGTCTTACATATAATCAAATAACGATGCCTACATCCCAGACGAGGTCTTATATATAATCAAATAACGATGCCTACGTCCCAGACGAGGTCTTACATATAATCAGATAACGATGCCTACGTCCCAGATGAGGTCTTATATATAATCAGATAACGATGCCTACATCCTGCATTTAGGTCTTATATATAATCAGATAATGATGCCTATGTCCCAGATGAGGTCTTATATATAATCAGATAATGATGCCTACTTCTCAGACGAGGTCTTACATATAATCAGATAATGATGCCTACGTCCCAGACAAGGTCTTATATATAATCAAATAATGATGCCTACTTCCCAGACGAGGTCTTATATATAATCAGACAACGATGCCTACGTCCCAGACGAGGTCTTATATATAATCACATATCGAAGCCACTGTCCCAGATAGGGTCTTACACAATTATCAAATCAATGCCAACGTTCTAGACGTGGTCTTACATGATAAAACAGAACAGATACCTTTGTATTCCCAAGTTTGTACAAAACTTCTTTGACTTTCACTATGTCGGCCTTATCTCGGAATTCATATACATAGTATCACAAATGCAGTCATTATCATTGATAATCATTTAAATAAACTCAATTCAATATAATTACATTTATTAGCAATATGACTTACCTCGTATTCGATTTATCGGAATGAAAATAGCTACTCGGTTACTTTCGCTTTCCCGCTATCTACGTCTGTTTTCTTCGATTCTTGATCTAAACATATTCAGAATTAATCATTTTATTCACCAATTCATTCAATTCAATCCATACACACATATTTTGGGCTATTTATAATTTAACCCCCACATTTATATATTTTATCAATTTAGTCCTATTTTCTCAACACATCAAATATACAAAATTTGTTCACACATATGCGTAGCCGAACCTCCCTAAGGACTAATATTTTCACAATTTAGCCCTATTTAGCTAAATTTACCAATACTTCAAGAATAAAGTATGTTTATCTAGCTCATATCTTTCATTTAACACCAAAAATCATCAAAAAGCTTAACATATCATCAATGGCATCTCACAAAAACATCATCAATTCAAAAAATAAAAAAATGGGTTTTGTAGCTCTCAAAGCAACGATTACAAAAACGTAAAAATTATCTAAAACCGATCGAAAACACATACCCGATTTTATGCTTGAACCATGGCCGAATGAAGAAGCTTAACCCCTTTCTTTTTCTCCTACTTTCGACACCCCCAAAGAAAGATGATAATGTTCATCTTTTTCTTTTGTTTATTACAAACAAAATAATATTCAGTTACCATACTATCCCTTTTTCTAAACATTTAATAACAAACATGCATTAATGGCATAATTGTCCATCTAATGTCCACTATCTTAAAAGTGGTCTATTTGCAACTTAAGGCCACAACTTTACAAAGCCACAACACCTTGATACTTTAACAAATAGCAAGCAACTTTCACATTTGATGCAATTTCATCCTTTCTATTAATTCGACACACAAACGATCAAATTATCACACAGAATTTTCACACGGACCATGTCATATATCATACACACAGAAAAATATCATTAAAAATATTTTTTGCGACCTCAGATTTGTGGTCTCAACCACTGTTCCGACTAGGGGCTAAACCGAACTGTTACATTATATAAATTTATGACATATGAATACATGATGAACTCAATTGTTGTTAAATTGGTATAATGGAAAATGTCTCAATTTGAATTCCTATGAAAGCATGGAAAGGAGTATGAGTGTAACACACCTAACTCATATCCGTCGCCGGATTAGGGTTACGAGGTATTACCAAAGGAAACACGGCTTTCATACATTCACATAATCACATAGATGTCACTTGCAAATATTTATAAAAATAACATTTTGTTATTTAAATATAGAAATCATATATCAGAGTTCAATCAAAGTCATTTCAAACATATACCATATTTACAAGTTAATGTACATATTTTAAAGCCATGCCGAATATCTTATAATACATATATATATATACAAGAGTTTAATAGCCGACTATATATGCGCGTTAAATATTGTTAATATGAACAAACATACATAACATATTTCTTAAAGACTAAACATACCTATTCTCTACTTACAAGATCATTCAGAAATGACCATATTATCATACTATTATGCCAATTATCATTTTCAGTTATGATTAATAAACTCATAGTACACCTAGTTTATTAACATAATAGCAATTCCAAATAACATATCAACTTGGTTTTATTCGACCAACTCATTACATTAGCCATTATGATATATGCACATATACTATTATGAACTAAATCATGAGTCATTTACGACAAGACCAAACAAAAAATATGATCAAGATAACAATCATACAAGTTATGCTCCATACCAAATACATATATATACCAAGCCGAATCATCAAAACCAAGTACTCAAACATTTAACCAAAAACATAATAAATCAAGATTAAACATAATGGTCTAACCACTTTCGTATGGCTTAATATATATACAACTTTAAGATGAACCAAACAAAAGTTATCTTATACATATAGAGTATGACATAGTCATCCGTAACTTGACATTGCGGTACTTACATATAATTGTGCATAAGTTCATCCAACTACCTTAATATACTATATGTCTTACTCAAAACCTTATTCATTCATTCACATATATGACATATATGAAATATCAAGGAATAACTTCTGAAATAAACTTACAACAAAACCAAATATACACAAACATTATCATCATGATAAGATATTTATAACCAACTCAAACCCCAAACATGATGTAAAGCCATTTTCGCATGGCATTTTTTTATTATACATCATATACAAAATAACTCAAAAGAGTAATAAGGCCTATACATGCCAGAGTTCCAAAAGTTTAACTTATAAAGAGGGTACCAAAGATAGTTGATAGTGTGTGTAACATCCTTAAATCAGGGTCCTTGCATTTTATCTGCTTGTATTAGATAGTATGGATATTATGCTAGTTCAGGCTATTTTTGGCTCTAGGCTTGAGCCAGGGATAGGCCAGAGTTTTTATGAAATTTGCATTTTGGGCTTCTAGAGAGGGGAAGCTGAGTGGAGCTAGGTGTTAAGTGTGGTTGAGGGGTAAGTTTTGACGCAAGAAGGGCCTTGGTTAGGTGGCAAGGAGGCGCCACTTAATGCTTAAAGAAGTAATGCCTCAGGGGAGTGAGAGAGCATTGGTTCGAGCATCAGAATTCCCCTTTCTACTTATTATTTTTAACGCCAGGACAAGGGAGAGTTGCACTCAGGTGGGATTCTGGTGGATGATTATTGAAAGAGTCAACATATTCAAATGAGTGGAGGAGAGAAATCTGTGGAGTTTGAAACATTCAAACAGGTTTGAATGTGTGGTCAGGAGGAAATTGTGGAGGAATAAGGGGGATGAAAACTTGAGCCTAGAGTTGGCCGAATGTCAAACACTATGGGAGAGGGGAGCAATCGATTTTAGGGGTAGCCTAGGTGGGTGGTCGATTGATAGAGTGTGCCTTGGGGGAGTGTTGAGAATTCGGCTAGTTAGGGAGCACCTAGAGGTTCTTGCTTCCCATTTCTTTTGTACCGAAACTGAACCACTCCCACACTTTCATATTTTTGCATTCTTTCTTTCTTTCAAATACCAAAACTGAATGCTCTCCTCAGCTTCTTCTTCCCCTTTCCTATTTTTATTATTGGCCGAAACTTGCATTGCTCCTTGTTCATCATTTTCGTTTATTTCATCTACCAATAGCATCAAGCCGAATCTTCCTTTCTTGTTTGGTTTTCTCTTTTCTCTCAATTGCTGCTCAAAACTGAAACTCCCTGACTCTCTCTTCTCTTCTTCAATTTCTTCCCATAGTCGAACCCTCTAGCCATCCCCATTACGATTTCTCAATCTCCTTAAGAGTCAAAACTTGATTCTCATTCTTTTCTTCACTATTTGTGTACTCTCCAAAATTGAAACCTCAAACACTCTCTATATTTCACTCTTCTCTAAAAGCAGAAACCCCCAAACATTCTGTTAAAGATCTTTATTTCTATTTTTGGTTTCTTATTGGATCCCCTCTTGTTCTAGCTTTTGCCAAATCATCTCTAGGGTGTCGTGGTGCCGAATCTTATTAGTGGGTGATCGAATCTGTCAGGTTAAGGTAAGGGGGCAATTTCCTTTTATTTTGTGTTATCTTTTTTGGCTTTCATGCCAAAGCCGAACGGCTATTTGGCCTAATGATGAGATGTTTGGCTGAATGTAGGAAGGGGGTGGCGCATTCTCTTGGATTCTCAGGATTTGTTCGGCCTGTGGATTAAATCTTGCGCTTTAGATTTTTTCGATCTAGGTAAGGTACTTTCACTTTAAGTGTTGTATTGATCTCTTAGATTTGATTTCGTTGCTTTAATCTGACTTAGTGACCAAGGGTTGTTATGGACTCAAATGCCAGCCAAGCGTTAGGAGGGGTTGGATCGGTGAACCCAGCCCCTAAGTTCAAGAAGCGAGACAGTATCAACGGTGAGGGATTGGCCACCGGGTTGTTGGCCAGCCTCTGAATAGGAAAGTAGGCAGATAGCGGTAGTGTCAGTTAATAACAATGTCGACGTAGAAAGCGTAGTGTTACGAGTAATTAGGTGTGTAACTCTTACACACTTTCTTTGTTTAATATGCTATTTGTTATGTGTTGTTAAAGGCCGAAATAATGGCAGAGATCACCAATTTACCTATGTGGGTAAAAGCAAGGATGTCGGGTAAGTTGCTATGGCTGCTAACGTTAATTGCATATATTGAAATCTATTAGTGCGATGTTATTTTACGTATGTTATTCTATATGTTAAGCATGATTATACTTGGTGGCAAACATGTACATGAGAAATGGGTAATGAGAGGAGGGGGAAGGAATATTTTCATTTGTCACCAAGTGGTTAGGTACCACAAAGGGTTGGCCCCGCTTACTATGATATTGTGACTAAGTCTCAGTGGTTTGGAACCACCAGTGGTTAGGTACCACATATCCATATTTTTTTGTGACTCGTCCTAGTGGTTTGGTACCACTGTAGGTTGGCCCCACATATCGAGATAAGGGATCATCGCAAGTGGTTAGGTACCACACAATAGGTTGGCCCCACTAATGATTATTTGAGACTTCGGTCACCAGTGGTTTGGAGCCACCAGTGGCTAGGTACCATCAGTGGCTAGGTGCCACAAAGTGTAGAATTGGGAGTTTCAGTTGGATACGTTGGATGGGTTGCATGACATACATATTGGCATATGAAACTGTGTAAAAGTTTAATATATTCGAGATGGGGATTTACACACTGGGTCTCGGTGACTCACCCCTTCCATTACCATCTTGCATGTAATTTGTAGACCGTGGATATAGAGCCGGGGTAGACTGGGTGGCCATGCTCAAGATTACATTTCGTTTTCTTTAAATGGTTATTTCGGATTTATTTTATTTGAAATTTGGGTTATCAATTGCAATAGGGCCATTTAGTTTTTTCTTTGGGACTATTCTTTTGGTAGAATTTCTTTATAATTTTTTTTAATTATTGAAAGCATGCCTAGTAAGTTATAAATGGACATTTTCAAAACTAAATAGACTTTCGGGATTTTCCTAGTTTCACCATCGAAAAACTGATTATCTAGTATAACAAAACGGCCACTCTAATTTCTTAAGACTAAGGGTTAAAATGTTTTTCCCATTTTACACAATATATACTGGTTTCTTTCATAAGTGCAAAGGTTTACTTTCTAACTTGAGACGACAAACAGGTTTTCAAATGTTTTCTTCCCTGTAACATACTAGATTTGATCATAGCATTTTGACTGGGTTTGGGGTGTTACAATTGTGGTATCAGAGCCTGGTTTAAAAGCTCGACTGTGGATATAAGGCTCAAGATATTTTCAATAAAAAGGGTCTGTAAAATGATTTTTGGGGAGACGTATATTGGGAAGAGCATGGCACCTGAGTCTCTGGCACTGATCCACCCAGGTAAGTATCTTAATCCCTGATGTGATATATATATATATATACGTGATAGGGTTAATAGGTTTATAGGGACGTAGATAGATATGTTAGAGTTTATAGACCTTAGGCCTAGATACACAAGCTCTTATATAAAACTTGATTTCCCTAAATAAACATGTCTGTGAGCAAGTTGAAAGGACTAGGGTATGGTAACAGGCATACGCATGTCTAGGATTGGATTCAGGAAAAGCTTGGTATTTAAGCAGTCCTAATGACTCACCTCCTCTTTACTAGGATCCTACCTAGTGCGTAGTGACTGTTCACCTTAACTGAGAGGACTTGTTAATAGGCCAAAATTTTAACTAAAACCCGAAAGGGACCAACACCCTACTTTTGCAAAATTACTTATATGACACTAAATTTTGTAAAATTTTCCACAGGTACAAGACCAAAATACCCTTAATTTATGAAATTACCAAAATACCCCCAGTTTGCAAAATTACCAAAGTACCCTTAATTTGTAAAATTACCGAAATACCCCTATTTTGAAAAATCACCAAGATACCTTATTTTAGAAAATTACGAAAATACCCCTGTAGGTTAACATTACGAAAATACCTCTAGATAGTGAAATGACAAAAATACCCTTAGGTAATGAATGTGGGTCCATGAAGGTACTAGTGTGGTTAATGCATATGTGTGGTGTTCCATTGGATGCTGATTGAGTAGGAACTCTAGAACTAGGGAATACTGACTTAAGAACCGAACTAGGTAGACATAGTTCAAATTCGAAAGAACCACTGTTAAAAACTTCTTTTCATAAGATAGTCCGTTGTTAATCATTGAAAGAAAAAGGTATTAACCTATAAAATTTCTAATCATATTAAATCCCAAACGGTAGAATGAGCAGTTGAGGTCGTGGGCATATTGCGCGCGGACGTGGTAGGGGTAATAAAATTGTGTCGGAACTGGTAGGGTCTGGTTATGGGTCAGAGAATGAGGTACCGCTTCCACCAGCTGTAGGCACCGATTATCAAGAGCAGGCAGGTGGTGATGATGCAGTGTCGCAAGCTATGCTGCGAGTCCTAGAGAGAGTTGTTAGAGTAGGTGTAGGGACGGGGACTCAGAAATTTGTGTTTGAACGACTCCAAGTGAATGGAGCCAAGATATTTAGTGGAATTTTGGGTGTAGCTCCCAACACCATAGAGTACTGGTTAGAGGCGATAGAGCGCATAATGGATGACTTAAAATTCACGCCCGAGGAGAAGCTAAAAGGGATAGTATCTCTTCTCTGGGATGAGTCTTACCAGTGGTGGCTCACAGTCAGGGAAAGTGCGTTGGCCGACGATGTCACTTGGGATTTCTTTAAGACGGCTTATCAGAGGAAGTATGTTGGGTCTAGTTACATTAATGCTAAAGTAGGGCATTTTTAACCCGTGCGGGAGTAAGTCAAGATTCTGAATATGAGGCATAATTCTTAAGGTTGAGCCGTTATGCTCGGGGTATCGTGGCTACGGAACATGAGCGCTGTGTCAAGTTTGAGGATGGGCTGAGGGATGAGCTACGGGTGTTGATTGCATCACAGTGAGAGAGGGAATTTCCTGTCGTGGAGAAGGCCAAAATAGCTGAGAAGGTGAAGCGAACCGAGCGATAGAATTTGAATAGGAATAAGGACAAGAGGGGTTTTGAGCCATCAGGGTCTGCTGAGAATCCTCAGAAAAGGGTTAGATTTGGTGGACTGAGTCAGGCTGCTGTTCAGTGGCCGCCACGGTGTGTTCGATGTGGGAAGTCTCATTTGGGGGAATGTTGGGCAGGTAAAAAAGGGTGTTTCGAGTGCGGGTCGATAGATCACCGGATAAGGGATTGTCCGTGGAGGCCAGTCAGGATTCAGTTTGAGGGTCAAGGACGTACTCAATTCAGGATAGATGGTCAGCAACCGCAGAGGGGTCGAGGTTCATCCAGGGGAGGTAATGGTAATGGGCGAGGTCGTGAAGCATCGGGCAGAGGTGCTAAGTATACTGGTGCAAGACAGTCGGGGTTGGTCTATGCAGCAAGGCATCGAGAGGAGGGCGATGCACAGGACATCATAATCGGTATGTTCTTAATTTTTGGATTGCCTTATACTGCTTTGATAGATGTTGGTTTGACGCACTCCTATGTTGCTAGTACTGTAGTGGGAACTTTGAACCCAGCCTATGAGATTTCTTCTAGGGAGATGATTGTAGTTAGTCCTCTAGGACACTCAGTAGTAGTGAACAAATTGTTTAATGACGTACCCCTAGAATTTCAAGGGGTAGTGTTTTTGGCTGATCTGATGGAACTTCCATCCGGGGAGTTCAATTTGATCCTAGGCATGGACTGGTTAGAGAGGTATCAAGCAAATCTAGACTATGCAGCCAATCGTATGGTGTTGAGAACTGACGAAGGTGAATAAACGATGGTGTTAGGGGAATGAAGGAACTGCCTAGCTAATGTGGTGTCCGCTTTGAAGGCCAAAAAATGGTGTGAAAAGGGTGCCAGGCATTCGTGGTTCATGTTTGTGCTTTGGAGGCCAAGGATTCAACTGTGGGGGATGTCCGAGTGGTGAAAGAATTTATCGATGTGTTCCCAGAAGAGCTTTCGGGTTTGCCTCCAGACCGTGAAGTTAAGTTTGGTATATACCTGCTACCCGGAACCGCGCCAGTGTCTATTGCCCCGTATAGGATGGCGTCGAAGGAGTTAGTGGAACTGAAAGCGCAGAATCAAGAGTTGTTAGATCGGGGTTTTATCCAGTCGAGTGTATCGACGTGGGGAGCACCTGTACTTTTTGTTAAGAAGAAGGACAAAACAATGTGGATGTGTATTGATTACCGTCAGCTAAATAAGTTGACAATTAAGAACAAGTATACGTTGCCAAGGATAGATGACCTGTTTGATCAACTTAAGGGAGCATCAATTTTCTCTAAGATAGATATGAGGTCAGGGTATCACCAACTTCAGGTGAAGGAGGCAGATATTCATAAGAAGGCGTTTCGTACTCGTTATGGTCACTATGAGTGTTTGGTAATGCCGTTTGGTTGACCAACGCGCAATAGCGTTTATGGATATGGTGAATCGAGTTTTTCAACCGTATTTGGATCAGTTCATCGTAGTGTTTATAGACAACATTCTGGTGTACTGGAAATCTAAGGTGGAGCATGATGCACATTTGCGTGTGGTTTTGCAAACTCTGAGGGAGAAGCAGTTATTCGCAAAGTTTAGTAAATGCGAGTTCTAGTTGAAAGAAGTTACCTTTTTGGGCCATGTGGTGTCATCTGAGGGGATTAGAGTGGATCCTCGAAAGATTGAAGCTGTATTGGATTGGAAATCACCTAAGTCTATGGCGAAGATTTGGAGTTTTCTAGGTTTATGGGTATTACGGAAGATTTGTGGAAGGGTTTTCTTTGATTGCAGCACCGTTAACCAAGTTGTTAAGGAAAAGGGTTCCATTTGTGTGGTCAGACCAGCAGCAAGAAAGTTTTGAGAAGTTAAAGAGGATTCTGACAGAAGCTCCGATTTTAATTTAGCCTGAGGTAGGGAAAGAGTTTACGGTTTATTGTGATGCGTCACATACTGGGTTAGGATGTATACTGATGCAGGAGGGGAAAGTGGTAGCATATGCTTCTCGACAGTTGAGACCTCACGAAATGAACTATCCGACGCATGATCTAGAGTTACCACAGTGGTCTTCGCTCTAAAGATTTGGAGGTATTACTTGTATGGGGAGAAGCATATCATCCACACGAATCAAAAGAGTCTGAAATACCTCCTTACTTAGACGGAGTTGAATTTGAGGCAGTGAAGATGGATCGAGTTGTTAAAGGACTATGACTGCTTGATTGAGTACCATCCGGGGAAAGCCAACGTGGTGGCAGACGCATTGAGCCATAAGGTGGTGTCAGACTTGAGAGCAATGTTTGCTCACCTTAGCCTGTATGATGACGAAAGTTTGCTAGCAAAACTACAAGTGAAGCCGCCATGGGTAAACCAGGTTAAGGAAAAGCAATTGGTAGATGAAGTTTTAAGTGCCTGATGTTTGCAAGTGCAGAATGGTGGATTAGAGGGGTACAATTTGAGCAGTGAAGGTGTGTTGTGTTTTCAGGGAAAGGTTTGCATGCCGAACGATGTGGAGTTGAGGCAAAACATTCTTCAAGAGGAGCATAGCAGCCTGGCATCCGGGAGAAAGTAAGATGTACCGAGATTTGCGGGAACAATTTTGGTGGTCAGGTCTGAAGCAGAAGGTAACAAAATTTGTAAGTAAGTGTCTGACGTGTCAGCAAGTCAAAGTCGAACACCAGTTACCTTCGGGTCTGTTGTAGCCGATAAAGATTCCACAGTGGAAGTGGGAGAAGATTACGATGGATTTTATCAGTGGGCTACCTCTCAAGCCTACTAAAAAGGATTAAGTTTGGGTGATTGTGGATCGTTTGACAAAATCGGCTCATTTTATTCTGGTTCGGGCCGATTACTCCCTCCAAAGGTTGGCTAAGTTGTATGTGGCAGAAATCGTGAGATTGCATAGGGTGCCAGTGTTGATTATCTCAGATAGGGATCCTAGGTTCACGTCAAGATTTTGGAAAGCGTTGCATCAAGAATTGGGTAGAAGGTTGGATTTTAGTACGATGTTTTATCCTCAGTCAGATGGGCAGTCAGAAAGGGTAATTCAAATTTTAGAAGATATGTTGAGGGGTTGTGTCTTGGATTTTTGAGGTAGTTGGGAAGAATTTCTACCATTGGCAGAATTTGTACACAACAATAGTTACCAAGCAAGTATTCAGATGGCACCGTATGAAGCGCTATATGGGCGGAAATGTCCTACCCCTACATGTTGGACAGAGTTGGGTGAACGTCAGTTGTTGGGTCTAGAATTGGTTGCTGAAATAGAGGATAAGGTTAAGCTGATTTGGGCTCGTCTGAAGGAAGCTTCGGATAGGCAAAAGTCCTATGCTGATCTTAAGTGGAGGGATATAGGTTTGTAGTGGGTGACAAGGTTTTCTTGAAGGCGTCATCGTGGAAGAATGTGCTGAGATTTGGTCGGAAGGGCAAGCTGAGCCCTAGGTTTATCGGGCCTGATAAGGTGTTGAAGCGTGTGGGACCAGTAGCTTACCAGCTCGAGTTACCATCAAAATTGAGCCAGATCCATGATGTGTTTCATGTTTCCATGCTTAGACGCTATTGTTTCGATCCGTCACATGTTGTGTCGGTGGAAGAAATTGAAGTGAGCCCGGATTTGTCTTTTGATGAGGAACCAGTGTAGATTCTGGAATGGGATGTCAAAGTCTTGCGTAGGAAATCGATTCCTTCGGTGAAGGTGTTATGGCAGAATCATGGAACAAAAGAAGCCACGTGGGAGCCCGAGGGCATGATATGACATCATACCCTCAACCCTTTTGACCGAGTAATTTCAAGGACAAAATTATTTTATGGGGGTAGAACTGTAACAACCTTAAATCGGGGTCCTTGCATTTTATCGGCTTGCATTAGATAGTATGGATATTATGCTAGTTCAGGCTATTTTTGGCTCTAGGCTTGAGCCAGGGATAGGCCAGAGTTTTTTTGAAATTTGCGTTTTGGGATTCTAGAGAGTGGGAGCTGAGTGGAGCTAGGTGTTAAGTGTAGTTGGGAGTAAGTTTTGACGCAAGAAGGGCCTTGGTTAGGTGGAAAGGAGGCGCCACTTAAGGCTTAAAGAAGTGACACCACAGGGGAGTGAGGGAGCCTTGGTTCGAGCAGCAGAAATCCCCTTTCTGCTTGTTATTTTTGACGTCAGGATAATGGAGAGTTGCACTTAGGTGGGACTCTGGTGGATGACTGTTGAAGGAGTCAATAGATTCAAATGAGTGGAGGAGAGAAATCTGTGGAGTTTGAAACATTCAAACTGGCTTAAATGTGTGGTCAAGAGGAAATTGTGGAGGAATAAGGGGGATGGACACTTGAGCTTAGAGTTGGCCGAATGTCAAACACTATGGGAGAGGGGAGCAATCGGTTTTAGGGGTAGCCTAGGTGGGTGGCCGATTGATGGAGTGTGCCTTGGGGAGTGTTGAGAATTCGGCTAGTTAGGGAGCACCTAGAGGTTCTTGCTTCTCATTTCTTCAGTGCTGAAACTGAATCACTCCCACACTTTCATATTTTTGCATTCTTTCTTTCTTTCAAATTCCAAAACTGAATGCTCTCCTAAGCTTCTTCTTCTTCCCCTTTTCTATTTTTGTTATTGGCCGAAACTTGCATTGCTCCTTGTTCATCATTTTCGTTTATTTCATCTGCCAATAGCATCAAGCCGAATCTTCCTTTCTTGTTTGGTTTTCTCTTTTCTCTCAATTGCTGCTCAAAACAGAAACTCCCTGACTCTCTCTTCTCCTCTTCAATTTTTTCCCATAGCTGAACCCTCTAGCTGTCCTCATTGCATTTTCTCAATATCCTTAAGAGCCGGAACTTGATTCTCATTCTTTTCTTTACTATTTGTGTACTCTCCAAAACTAAAACCTCAAACACTCTCTCTATATTTCACCCTTCTATAAAAGCTGAAACCCCCAAACATTCTGTTAAAGATCTTTATTTCTATTTTTAGTTTCTTATTGGATCCCCTCTTGTTCTAGCTTTTGCCGAATCATCTCTAGGGTGTCTTGGTGCTGAGTCTTGTTAGTGGGTGATCGAATCTGTTAGGTTAAGGTAAGGGGGTGATTTCCTTTTATTTTGTGTTATCTTTTTCGGGTTTCATGCCAAAGCCGAATGGCTATTTGGCCTAATGATGAGATGTTTGGCCGAATGTAGGAAGGGGGTGGCGCATTCTCTTAGATTCTAGGGATTTGTTCGACCTGTGGATTAAATCTTGCGCTTCAGATTTTGTCAATCTAGGTAAGGGGCTTTCGCTTTAAGTGTTGTATTGATCTCTTAGATTTGATTTCGTTGCTTTAATCCGACTTAGTGACCAAGGGTTGTTATGGACTCGAATGTCAGCCAAGCGTTAGGAGGGGTTGGATCGGTGAACCCAGCCCTTAAGTTCAAGAAACAGACAGTATCAACAGTGAGGGATTGGCCGTCGGGTTGTGGGCCAGCCTCTGAACAAGAAAGTAGGCAGATAGAGGTACTGTCAATTAACGATAGTGTCGACATAGAAAGCGTAGAGTTACAAGTAATCAGGTGTGTAACTCTTACACACTTTCTTTGTTTAATATGCTATTTGTTATGTGTTGTTAAAGGCCAAAATAACGGCAGAGATCACTAATTTACCTGTGTGGATAAAAGCAAGGATGCCGGGTAAGTTGCTATGGCTGCTAACGTTAATTGCATATATTGGAATCTGTCAGTGCCATGTTGTTTTACATATGTTATTCTATATGTTAAGCATGATTATACTTGGTGGCAAACATGTACATGAGAAATGGGTGATGAGAGAAGGGAAGGAATATTTTCGATCGTCACCAAGGTTAGGTACCACACAGTGGGTTGGCCCCGCTTACTATGATATTGTGACTAAGTCTCAATGGTTTGGAACCACCAGTGGTTAGGTACCACATATCCATATTTTTTGTGACTCGTCCCAGTACGTTTCGTTTGCTTTAAATGGTTATTTCGGATTTATTTAATTTTAAATTTGGGTTATCAGTTGAAATAAGGCCACTTAGGTTTTCTTTGGGACTATTCTTTTGGTAGAATTTCTTTATAATTTTGTTTAATTATTGAAAGCATGCCTAGTAAGTTATAAATGGATGTTTTCAAAACTAAATAGACTTTCGAGATTTTCCTAGTTTCACCATCGGGAAACTGATTATCTAGTAATAACAAAACGGCCACTCTAATTTCTTAAGACTAAGGGTTAAAATGTTTTTCCCGGTTTACACAATATATATTGGGTTCTTTCATAAATGCAAAGGTTTACTTTCTAACTTGAGACAACAAACGGGTTTTCAAATGTTTTCTTCCCTATAACATACCAGATTCGGTCGTAGCGTTTTGATCGGGTTTGGGGTGTTACAGTGTGATTGACTTTGACGATGATCCCCGAGCTCGAACTTAGACTTCAAAATCTATAAAATAGTCAAATGCAAAAATACAATAAGCTAACATACCTTAGTAATTTATAAGCAATGCTAAAGTATACAATTGATTTTATATAAATTAAATAAAATTAACATGATCATCTACGAAACTCATAAACATAAGTATAGATCATATCACCATTCTTTAACTACTGTATTTAGTACTCTCAAAATTAAATACTCATGCATACCTTATTAGATTTCATTTTAAACTATGCATCATTGTTCATATCAAAATGAACTCAACACTAATAACGACCTCTCATTCTCCTTTGTTTCACATGCAAGTATAACTTACCTCATTAATAGCAAATTATCCAACTATCATGAATCTCATACCTGTTTATTTCTTTTTGTTTATTAAAATTCACTAGCTGATATCCTTAAATAATTTCAAACACGAACACTTAGTGCAAAACCATGTAACATATCGCACACTTAATGCCGTTACTTTGATAAAGTGCACACATAGTGCAAGTTTCATGCAATGTATCGCACACTTAGTGCCATTACATTATATTCCACACACTTAGTGCCAAATGACCTATTTCACACACTTAGTGCTTGGTGTATAAGTTCGCACACATATTTCTCATTAACCCAATCTCCTCCTCATTCATATAGGCATATATAATTACATTTAAAACATATAAACACCCACATATGTATATGTTCGAGCCAACCCATTCTTCCTATAAAAACACCATCACATTCGGCCATAGTCAATAAACATGTATACTCACCTAATCAATACAATCCTCACCCATTACAATTCCACATTTAACTATCTCTCAAACTATATATTATCATTAAAGTCAAATAAATCAAAGCTTATATAAATACCAACCTTATTTTCGGCTAGCACATAAATTATTCAATGTCACATTCGGCATTAAGTAATTTAACATGCTTACTTCTATATAACATATGCGCCTTAATATAGATTAAAATTCAATTCGACCAAATTGCTTAAAAACTTACCTCGAGTATCGACGGACTTTGTTTTCCGACTATTCGATTATCTTTTCCTTTCCCCAATCCAATCTCGATACTTCTTGTTCTTGATCTAATAAATTTCAAATTAAACTCATTCAACATATTTTCATTCAATTTAGTCCAAAACACATAATCTAGCAAATTTACGCTTTTACCCTTGACATTTACAATTTTTATAATTTAGCCCCTATTGCGTAAAACACAAAATAAGAAAAATTTGAATACACTCCTTCAGGGCCGAATAATACTCATGTCTATACAAGTCCATACAATCCATTTATTTCACATTTTGGCCCTTCAATTTACAAATTTTACAATTTAGTCCTAATTACTCAAAATCATCAAAATTTTCAATATAAAACATGTTAATCTAAAACATATCTTTAATATATAATCACCAAACACCACAAAACACAAGTTTCCATCAATGACCGAACACCACACATGCATCAAAATTAGAAATTCTAACACGGGTCGGATAGTACTCGAAGCAACGATCTCAAAAACGTAAAAATTTTCAAAAATCGAACTCAATTACATACCTTAATCAAGCATGCAAGGGGCCGAATGTTTTGAGAGCTTAAGTTCTTTCTTTATTCTTTAGTTTCGGTGATGAAGAAATAAAAATGGTGAAGAAAAACATGTTTCTTTATTTTAATATTGTTAACTTATTATAATATGACATTTTAACTTATATTTTATGTATATAAAAACATATTAACATAAAATTAAAGCCAAATGCCATCCACTAACATGCTAATTGGTTAATTTACAACCTAAGTCCACATATAAAAGAAGACAAATCAATTAAACCACTTAATTAAATAAAAGACTACTTTTACCACTTATGCGATTTAGTTATGTTCCTTAAATTAAACACACAAATGGGCAAATTAATTCACGAAATTTTTGCACATGCTCACTCATAGATCATAGACACCAAATATAATATAAAATATTCTATTGTCTCATATTTGTGGTCCCAAAATTACTGTTCTAATTACGGTCAGAATCGGGCTATTACAACTCTACCCCCTTAAGGGATTTTCGTCCCCGAAAATCTTACCGATGAATAAATGTGGGTAGCGTTATTTCATTGAATCTTCAAGTTCCTAGGTTGCTTCTTCAACCCCGTGCTTATGCCACATAACTTTAACCAATGAGATTTTCTTATTTCGTAACTCTTTCACTTCACGAGCCAAAATGCGTATCGGTTCTTCCTCATAAGTCAAGTCAGGCTAAATCTCAATCTCTGATGGGCTAATCATATGAGAAGGATCGGATCTGTATCGTCGAAGCATCGATACATGAAAAACATTATGGATCTTGTCTAACTTAGATGGCAACATCTATATGTATGCAACTGGTCCGACACGCTCAATAACCTCGTACAACCCAATAAATCTCGGACTCAACTTTCCTTTACGACCAAATCTAAGTATCTTCTTCCACGATGATACTTTCAAAAATACTCGATCACCCACCTGAAACTCTATATTTTTTCGTTTCAAGTTTGCATATGATTTCTAACGATCAACACAGCTTTTAAACTTTCTCGGATCACTTTTACTTTCTATTCAGTCTCTTTGATTAAATCAACCCCGTGTATCTTGCTTTCACTTAGCTTAGTCCAATATAAAGGTGTACGACATTTACGACCGTGCAAAGCTTCATAAGGTGCCATTTTGATACTCGATTGAAAGCTGTTATTGTACGTAAATTCAATCAAAGGCAAGTATCATTCCCATGTACCCTCGAACTCAAGAACACAACATCTCAACATATCCTCGAGTATTTGAATAACACGTTAGAATTGACCATCCGACGGAGGGTGAAAAGCAGGATGAAGTGCAATTTAGGACCTAGAGAATCTTGTAGTTTCTTCCAAAATAGCGATGTAAACCTCGGATATCTATCCGAAGCAATAGAAATAGGTACTCCGTACAATCGTACGATCTGAGAAATATACAATTCAGCTAACTTATCAAGTGAGAAATCCATACATACCGAAATAAAATGGGTCAATTTCATCAATCTATCAACAATAACCCAGATTGCATCTTTCTTGCTCGGCGTCAACGGTAACTCAGCTACGAAATCCATTGTGACTCAATCCCATTTCCACTCAGGTATCATAATCGGCTGAAGTAATCCCGATGGCACCTACTGCTCAACTTTTACTTGTTGACATATTAAACATTTCGACACAAAGTCTGAAATATCTCGTTTCATACCGTGTCACCAGTAATGTTGTCTCAAATCATTCTACATCTTTGTGCTACCTGGGTGAATAGACAATTTACTATTATGAGCTTCATTACAAATCATCCGAATCAATTCAGGATCTTTTGGTACACACATTCGGTTTCTGAACCGTAAGCATCCCTCAGTATCAATCTAAAATTCTGAATCAGTATTTGAGTCACAATGATTCCTTTTTGCTAATAAATCATTATCAACCTTTTGAGCTTCACATATCTATTGAATGAATAATGGTCTCACTTTCAACTCTACAATAATTACACCGTCATCAGTCATAGCTAAATCTGTATTCATTGCACGTAGAGCATAAAGTGATTTTCGACTTAGTGCATCAACAACTACATTAGCTTTCCCCAGGTGATAATCAATCACAAGCTCGTAATCTTTTAGTAGTTCCAACCATTTTCGCTGTCTCAAATTCAGATCCTTCTGAGTCATTCAGTATTTTAGACTCTTGTGATCAGAATAGACATGATATTTTTCACAAAATAGATAGTGGTACCATATTTTCAAAGCGAAAACTATGACAACTAACTCGAGATCATGCGTCAGATAGTTCTTTTCATGCGGTTTCAACTGTCTCAAAGCGTAGGCTACAACTTTACCCTCCTGCATCAAAACATAGCCCAAACTATTTACAGATGCATCGCTGAAGATAATGAACTCTTTACCCGACTCTGGCTATAACATCCTAAAAATAGGGGTTTTGCATTCTGCACTATTTATTATGTTTGGCTTGTTAAGCATGTTATTTTGGTTTGTTTAGGGGTCTTGGGGAGGCTCGGGGTCAAGCCTGAGCCTTGGTAAAATTTTGCTTTTTGGGCACTTTAGGGGGAAGAGCTGGTTGAATCAAGCCTTCAGAATATTTTCTTGTGTTTGTTGACACAAGATAGAGTGTGGTAGGGTGGAAAGTGATACCACTTAATGAGCAAGGGAGTGGTGTCACAAGAGAGTAGGAGAGGGAAGGAGTTCGAGTCCCGTCAACAGCATCTTAGAGCTTTTTTTTTTTGTGCTCAAAAGGGTATAGTGTTGGCATTCGGCTTGGACACTTCAAAGGTGGGTATTGAATGAGTCAAATACATTTGAATGAGTGGAGGAGAGGTACTTGTGGAGTTTGAATTGGTCAAACCATTTCAAATGGGTGTTGGAGAGTGAAAGTAGGAGCAAAACAAGGGATTTGGTGAAGGTGGAAGGTGTTGGTCGAATTTGGGGAGCTTGGAGGAGAAATTTTGGCTATGTGTTATTATGGCTAGGGAGTGACGGCATTGGATGTGTGTGTTAGAAAAACTAAAAGCTTAGAAGAGTGTGTGCCAAAATTCCCTTATGTTCTTAGTTTTCTCCTTTTGACATTTTAGGCTTTCATCTTAAGTCATTTCAGGTCCTCTGTGTTGTACGGTTCCTACTATTTCCTTTTGAGCATCTCTTTTTCTTTTCTCCCTTTTATCCACTTGTTTTATTTTGAGTTTCCATTCCCCTTGTCAAAATCACTAGCTACCATTTCCCTTTTCGTCTTATCATTCTCTTGTGCACAGTGTTGTCGAATCCACTTCTGCTCCCTAACTCTTCTCTTTTCTCTATTAGATAGCCACCATATATACTTGTGGTCATTTGTTTGGGGGGGACGAACCTTTTCTTTGAATCTCTATTCATCCATTCTCATCTTGCTCCTCTCATCTCTTCCTCTTGTAATCTCTATAGCCGAATTCTGCCAAATTTTGAGAAGCAAATAGATAGGTCTCTGTTGTCTGCAAAGGTTCCTCTGCATTCGGCATTTGCTAGTTGCAAGGTAATATTTTTCTTAATGTCCTTGTCAGTGGTTCTTAGTCTTTTCCTTTCTATCTTCTTCACTCTTAAGGTCGATAGTCTTACTCTGTTTCTTGTTCTTAAGGCTGAATCTATTGAAGTGCAAGCACACCCTTCTAGCCCATGCTTAGCTTCGGGATCTCGTAAGGTAGGTGGTAAGTTGTTATGGTCGAATGAGGGGAGTGCCCTCATTCATGTTCTGTTTAGGCCGTAAGGCCGTTTCTTCCTTATCTTGGGAACACCATTTTCTAACTTGTGGGTTGTTTAGGAGTTCACCTGGAATTGCAAGTCGAATTCGCTGGTGCGATTCCTTAGTAGTCAAGGTAAGGAGTTCTTCTTTTATTCTTTTCGGCAAGATTCTTTTCATTGTACTCTGCCTAAATCAAATCTTTTGGTTAGACAATCAGCGTTTCTTTTTGAGTAACTGATCAAGGCTCTCTTCATGGATGCAAGTGTCGGACAATCTAAAGAGGGGAGTGGACCCGTAATCTCTACTCCTAAATTTAAGAGACGTGTTGTGTTGGTGGTTTGTGACTTTTCGCCAAGCTGTGGTAGAGAGCCGACGTCTGCTTGGGATAGACAAATAGTTATTTTCCCTGCTAGCAAGAGCATTGATGTAGAGAGTCTAGTTTTATGCATAATCAGGTGTGTAATGCTCACACTTTTTCTTTATTGTTTTGTGTAAATAACTTGATGGCTGAAAGCTGAAATGTCTGTGCAATCGGTCGAGATACCCTTGTGGGTAAGGTTGAGGACACCAAGTAAGTACCGCTGTAGTTTCTTTGCATATAATATAATTATGTATGACATTATTAACTATTGCACGTGGATAATATGTTTGCATCGGGTTTTGGGATGTGAACAAAATGGAAAGTGTGATTTAGTGACTATTGTCACAGTGGTCTAGGACCACAATGGTTTGGAACCACGTATACATATGTTTATCAATGACTTGTCTCAGTGGTCTAGGACCACAGTGGGTTGGCCCCACGTATACTTATCAGAGATTGTCGCAGTGGTCTAGGACCACAGTAAGTTGGCCCCACATTTATATATATATTCTGTGACTCTGTCACAAGTGTCTGAGACCATAGTGTCTTGTTGCCACAGGTGTTTCATTGACTCAGGTGACCTAGAAGATGGAAAACTAGGTTGGGTTGGGGCTGCATTGCATACATTTTAATATTGTTATATTATGTGGGCTGAGGCCCAATGTGTATCTGTGGGCTTAAGGCCGATTGCATTATAAGGGAAATTACACACTGAGTCCCGGTGACTCACCCCTCTGCTTAATTTTGCAGGTAGCCACTAGATCACGGATTTGGAGCCGAGGCGAACTTGAGGTGGCCATACAATGTTTCATCGTAAACTTGTTTCTTTTATTTGAACATATTTTAATTTGGGATTTTATTATGTAATAAGGCCTCCTAATCTTTAATTTGGGTTGGGATTTTATGTTGTTATAACATATCTTGTGAGATGTCGAATATGGAGTCTTCTAAAATAAAAACCTAAACAATCATGTTTTTCAAGTGTTAACAAAAAATGGTAAGCGATTAATTATCTAAATTCAGAGATTTCTCTTAAACCTTCATACACTGTTTTCAAAATATCACGTTTTGGAATACCTCCAGTTTTTGGTTTTCGCAATACAAACCTATTTTCGATTGATAAGATTACTCATATTATGTTCTTGTGAGAAAACCCCAAGGCCAGATTGAATTTTCAAATGCTAACACATCGCGAAATTTTTCCTATTTCAAAACAACCTTTCCCTGTGACGTACCAGATCCAGTCATAATGTTTAGGCTGGGTTTGGGGTGTTACACTGGCTAAACAAGCATTGGAGCTTCCGTTAACAATGTTTTCAACTGATCAAAACTCTTCCGCACCTCTCTGTCCATTCAAATTTAACATCTTTCTGTAACAACTTTGTCATCGGAGCTATAATCGTTGAAAATCCTTTCACAAAGCATCTATGGTAACTTGCAAGTTCCAGAAAACTCCAAACTTTAGAAACATTTCACAAGGTTTTCCAATCAAGTATAGCTGAGATTTTACTCGGATCAACCTGAATACCTGATGCTGAAACAACATGCCACAAAAACCGACTTCATTTAACAAAAACTCACATTTGCTGAATTTCGCGTATAATTACTTATCACACAAAATCTATAACACAAGTCTTAAGTGTTTGGCATGCTCAGTTTCGTCACGCAAATAGATCAAAATATCATCTAGGAATACAATCACAAATCGATCCAGATACTATCTGAATACACGATTCATCAAATCCATGAAAATAGCAGGGGCATTAGTGAGTCCGAACGGGCATCACTAGAAACTTGTAATGGTTGCATCTCGTCCGAAAAGTGGTCTTAGGTACATTTGAGTCTCTAACTCGTAGTTGATAATAACCTGATCTCAGATCGATCTTCAAAAATATTGAGGCTCCCTTTAGCTGATCAAATAAATCATCAATACGAGGCAATAGATATTTATTCTGTATGGTCAATTTATTGAGTTGTCGGTAGTCGATGCACATTATCAAAGTTCTGTCCTTCTTTTTCACAAATAGAACTAGCGCAGCCCAGGGAGAGAAACTCGGTTGAGAAAAACCTAGGTCTGTCAATTCTTGCAACTAAGCTTTCAACTCTTTTATTTCAGTCGGTGCCATTCTATATGGAGCTATCAAGATCGGAGTCGTCTCTGGCATGAACTCAATACCAAACTCTACCTCCCGAACAAGTGGCAATCCCAGCAATTCCTCCGGGAACACATCCGAATACTCACATAAAATCGGTACAGATTTAATCTTCTTTTCGGTCACTTTATTATTGATCACATAAGCAAAGTAAGTTTCGCAACCCTTTCTCAAATACTGTCGAGCCAACATCGAAGATATCACTCCTGGTAGCCCATTCAAATAAGTAGATTCAATTCAAATTATCTCATTATTCTGACACCGCAGATTAATAGTCTTTCGTCTGTAATTCACTACTTCATCATGCACGGTTAACCAATCCATACCAAGGATAATATCAAACTCATCAAATGGTAGTAACATCAAATCAGCCGGAAAACATGACTCTCGAATCATCAAAGGGCAATTCTTGCACACTCTATCAACTAGAACACATCGGCCCAGGGGGTTCGAAACCCGAATCACAAACTCAGTAGACTCAACATGTAGAGTCTTACTGGATACTAATGTTTCACACACATAGGAATGGGTTGAGCCCGGATCAATCAGAGTAATTACACTAGTATTAAAGAGAGTGAATATACTGGTGATGACATCTGAAGATGAAGCCTTCTCTCGGGCACGAATGGCATAGGCTCTAGCTGGCACACAAGCCTCTAATCAAATAGCTATTTTTGAAGTCCCTCTCTGAGTGCTGCTCCTACCTACAACATTACGAGGTGGTCTACCTCTAGCTGCAGTACTGCTCGGTCTTGCACTCTGAGCATTGTCTTTTTTAACTATCCCCGGGCAATCCTAAATAAAATGATACTGCAAACCACACTTGTAGCAAGCTCGGTTGTTAGATTTACCCCAAAATGTCACCTACCACACTATTGACACTCATGCTTATTTGGTCAAGTATTGTCGACACTTGCTATCGCGGTAGCTCGTGAACTCACTGGTGGTCGTTCTCAAATAGAGATCCCTGTATTAGCTTTGGATCAGCTACTGTCATTTTTGAACTTCTTTGATGACATTTGAGGAAATTTACCCGCTGATCTCTTACGAAAATCTCTAGCTTCAAACTCAACTATTCATTTTTCTTTCTCCAACTCTTCGGCTTTATAAGCTTGCTCAACAAGTACCACGAACTCATTTATTTCAAGTATGCCAACTAGTAGTTTTATATCTTCATTTAACCCTTCTTCGAATCTTATGCACATAGCAGCCTCAGTTGAAACACACTCATGAGCGTATCGGCTAAGTCTCACAAACTTGCGCTCATACTCAGATACGGTCATATGACCCTGTTTAAGCTCGAGAAATTCTTTGCGTTTCAAATCTATGAATCGCTGGCTGATGTATTTCTTGTGAAACTCTATCTGAAAGAAGTCCCAAGTATCTCGTTCCTTTGGAACAACCAATACAAGAGTGTTCCACCAATAGTAGGCAAAATCCCGTAATAAAGATATAGTACATCTCAGGCACTCATCAGGTGTACAGAAGAGTTCATCAAAAACACGAATTGTATTATCGAGCCAAAATTCAGCTCGGTCAGCATCATCATCATCTTCGGCTCTAAACTCTTGAGCCCTGTGTTTTCTAATTCTTTGGCCGAAGGCTTATTTATTCTCTTAGGATTAATGATCGGGGGTACCACCAATACTACAGGTGGAGTATTCAGATTCGAGGGTTTTTGAATAGTCGGATTGGTCCAAATGTATTGGTTGAACCAATCATTCATTATACTAAAGAAGGCTTGTTTAGCCCCCTCATCATATTACTTATAGCTAGTAGAGATTCATCCGGTGTGGTCCCTTGCGTAGGAGGAGGCGCCACACTCTCGACATCATCGGCTACAGCTTGCTCGGGATCAGGATCCATTTACTATAGAAAAGAAGAGAACACATTTCACTGTCAGAAGTCATCACACTATCACAGCATATCTATGGCATATATAGCTAGACTCACATGCACTACTTTCGTTTGATAATCCACTAAACCGTAGCTTTGATACCAATCAAATGTAACAACCCTAACCCGTATCCGTCGTCGGATTAGGGTTACGAGATATTACCAAAGGAAACACAACTTTCATACATTCACATAATCACATAGATCTCATTTGCAAATATCTATATAAATAACATTTTGTTATTTAAATATAGAAATAATATCTCAAAGTTCAATCGAATTCATTTCAAACATATACCAAATTTACAAGTTATTATACATATTTCAAAGCCATGTCGAATATCTTATAATACATATATATAAATCATGAGCTCAATAGATAGTACCATATGCGGCGTTAAATATTGTTAATATGAACAAACATACATAACATATTTATTAAAGACTAAACATACCTATTCTCTACTTACATGATCATTCGCAAATGACCATATTATCATACTATTATGCCAATTATCATTTTCAGTTATGATTAATAACCTCATAGTAAACCTAGTTTATTAACATAATAGCAATTCCAAATAACATATCAACTTGTCTTTATTCGACCCACACATTACATTAGCTATTATGATATATGCACATATACTATTATGAACTAAATCATGAGTCATTTACGGCAAAACCAAACAAAACTTATGATCAAGATACCAATCATACAAGTTATGTTCCATACCAAATATATATATATACCAAGCCGAATCATCAAAACCAAGTACTCAAACATTTAACCAAAAACATAATAAACCAAGATTAAATATAATGGTCTATCCACTTTCGTATGGCTTAATATATATACAACTTTAAAACGAACCAAACAAAAGTTAGCTTATACATATAGAGTATGACATAGTCATTTCATAACTTGATATTACGGTACATACATATAATTATGCATAAGTTCATCCAACTACCTTAATATAATATATGTCTTACTCAAAACCTTATTCATGCATTCATATATATGACATATATGAAATATCAAGGAATAACTTCCAAATAAACTTACAAAAAATAATAACGTAAACATTATCATCATGATAAGATATTTATAACCAACTCAAACCCCAAACATAGATGTAAAGCTATTTTCGCATGGTATTTTTTATTATACATCATATTCAAAATAACTCAAAAGAGTAATAAGGCCTATACATGCCATAGTTCCAAAAGTTCAACTTATAAAGAGGGTACCAAAGATAGTTGATAGTGTGATTGACTTTGACGATGATACCCGAGCTCGAACTTAGACTTCAAAATTTATAAAATAGTCAAATGCACAAATATAGTAAGCTAACGTAGCTTAGTAAGTTGTAAGCAATGGTAAATTATACAATTTGATTTTATATAATTTAAATCAAATTAATATTATCATCTACTTAAACTCATAAAAATAAATATAGATCATTTCACCATTCATTAACTACCATATTTAGTAGTCTCAAAATTAAAAACTCATGCATACCTTATTAGATTTCATTTTAAACTATGCACGATTATTTCATATCAAAATGAACTCAAAACTAATAACCACCTGTCATTCTCCTTGGTTTCACATGCAAGTATAACTTACCTCATTAATAGCAAATTATCCAACTATTATGAATCTCATACCTGTTTATTTCATTTTGTTTATCACAATTCACTAGTTGATATCCTTAAAGAATCCGCAAACCCACACACTTAGTGCAAAACCATGTAACGTATCACACACTTAATACCGTTACTTTGATAAAGAGCACACATAGTGCAAATTCCGTGCAATATATCGCACACTTAGTGCCATTCGTATAGACATATATAATTACATTTAAAACATATAAACACCCATATATGTATATGTTCGAGCCAACCCATTCTTCCAATAAAACACCATCACATTCGGCCATAGTCAATTAACATGTATACTCACCTAATCAATACAATCATCACCCATTACAATTCCACATTTAACTATCTCTCAAACTATATATAATCATTCAAGTCAAATAAATCAAAGCTTATATAAATACCAACCTTATATTCGGCTAGCCCATAAATTATTCAATGTCACATTCGGCATTAAGTAATTTAACATTCTTACTTCAATTTAACATATGCACCTTAATATAGATTAAAATTCAATTTGACCCAATTGCTTAAAAACTTACCTCGAGTATCGACGGACTTTGTTTTCCGACTATTCGATTATCTTTTCCTCTCCTCGATCTAATCCCGATCCTTTTTGTTCTTGATCTAATAAATTTCAAATTAAACTCATTGAACATATTTTCAATCAATTTAGTCCAAAATATGATAATCTAGAAAATTTACGCTTTTACACCTAACATTTACAATTTTTACAATATAGTCCCTATTGCGTAAAACACAAAATATGAAAAATTTAAAAACACTCCTTTAGGTCTGAATGTTAATCATGTCTACACAAGTCCATGCAATCCACTTATTTCACATTTTGACCCTTTAATTTACAAATTTCACAATTTAGTCCAATTACTCAAACTCATTAAAATTTTCAATATAAAACATGTTAATCTAAAACATATCTTTAATATATAATCACCAAACATCACAAAACACAAGTTTCCATTAATGGTCGAACACCACACATGCATCAAAATCAAAAATTCTAACACGGTTCGGATAGTATTCGAAGCAACGATCTCAAAAACATAAAAATTTTCAAAAATGGAACTCAATTACATACCTTAATCAAGCATGCAAGGGGCCGAATGTTTTGAGAGCTTAAGTTATTTCTTTATTCTTTAGTTTCGGTGATGAAGAAAAAAATGATGAAGAAAAACATGTTTCTTTATTTTAATATTATTAACTTATTATAATATAACATTTTAACTTATATTTTATATATATAAAAACATATTAATATAAAATTAAAGCCAAATGCCATCCACTAACATGCTAATTTGTTAATTTACAACCTAATTCCACATATAAAAGAAGACAAATCAATTAAACCACTCAATTAAATAAAAGACTACTTTTACCACTTATGCGATTTAGTCCTTTTCCTTAAATTAAACACACAAACGGGCAAATTAATTCACGAAATTTTTGTACATACTTTCTCATAGATCATAGACACCAAATATATTATAAAAATATTCTATTGTCTTAGATTTATGGTCCCAAAACCACTATTTCGATTAGGGTCAGAATTGAGCTGTTACAAAGAGTTATTAGATGGTAAAATTATGCTTATACACATGCTTAAAAAGGGGAATACACTAAGTAGGGTGTACTTATGCTATGTTTGTTTGAGATGGGTTGCTAAATTATGTGATAATTAAAATTGAGAGGTTAATGTAGTTTATACTAGGGCCATGATATATTGAATTGACTAAAGTGGATTATGCTTATAATTGAAGTAGTAAGCTTTATTCTTGAATTACGAACTTACTAAGAATTTCATGCTTACTTTGTGTTAATTTCTTTGTGTGCTTAGATATCGAAAGCTCATTCGGGTTGGAAGAAGGCAGAGATTTCATCACACTGTCTATCGGCTATTTTGGTATTGTGGTTTTATAAATATTTGGTTATAATGGCATGTATAGGTAAATTTGGCTAATGATAGCCTACCTGTTTTGTTATGTTTTGAGCCATTTGATTTGGCTTATATATGATGTTTATTTTGGTTTGTGAATAGCCAGGTGATTTGGTTTATCTTGGTATGTATATGTATATATGTGTAAAAACCCTTTTTTGATGTGGTTTATATTTGCTTGTGAATGTCTTGTTGTAAATTGGTAATGATGGTACCAAATGATTGAATTTGGGATTTGTATGCTTGTGGTTGTAAGTAAAATGATGCATAAATGAATGTGACCACATTGATGAATGGAGAATGTGATTTTGGTATGAGATTTAATGGCATATTATGGTACTTATGTGTCTTGTGATTGATGGTATTGATATATCATGAATTGAACTTGGTTTAGAGGAGTTTTAATTCCATTTGATGATATCGTCATACGTGTTTTGAGTTGGCTTAGGTGTATGCAAGTTTGGGTGAGAAATGTGGCTTGAAACATAGCCTATTTTTGTCCACACGGACATGTGTCTCAGCCGTATGTGACACACGATCATGTTACACGACCGTTTGTCCCCTAGTGTTGAAATTAAAATCATGTCAGTATGCTCCACACGGGCGTGTGTGGCCACTTGGAAGGGCACACAGGCTAGACACACGGGTGTGTGTGTTGATCATGTGACCCAAGTCAAATAGTTACGCGGGGTCGGACACGGGCTGGGACATGGGCGTGTCACTTGGCCATGTGAGTGACACAGCTGGGGTACACGGGTGTGTGACCCTTGTAGCCTGAAAAATTTCATAAGTTTTGTAAAAGTTTTATATGTTATTGGTTTAGTCCCAAACCACTTCCAAAGCATGTATTGAGCCTCGTAAGCTTGTATTAAGGACATCATGATAAATAATGAATGATGATTGGATCAAATGTGAAAATGTTTAAGAAATGTATGTGTAATTGTATGATAAGTTCAATAATACTCTATAACCCTCTTCCGACATTGAATATGGGTAAGGGGTGTTACATTATGTTTATATTTTATGAACTTACTAAGCATTATGTGCTTATGTAGTTTGCATTATGAGCTTATGTAGTTTTCTTTCCTATGTTTTATAGATAATCAGAAGCTCGATCAGCTTGGAAGCTCATTGGAGGTCTATCACACAATCCAAGATAAATTTTGATAAATTTTTATGTTTTGATCAAGGTTATAATGACATGTATATGTGGATTTGTATTGGAACCTAGTTGAATGTTAGTTGATGATTTTGGCATGTATAAGTTGTTTTGGTACCATTTGATGTTGGTTAGTTTGTGTCATTTTGGTACTTACGATGCATAAAAGGTATGACCCAAATGGTAAGTTGTGTTGAAGTGCTAATGATCAAATTTGAAGTATGATTTGGTAAAAGTTGAATTATGCTTGATAGTAGAAATGTAATCAAACATATGCATGTTTTGGTAAGTTTCTCTGTTTATAATTGAGGTATCTTGTATGGCATATTGGTTGAACAGTTTTGGACAATTGAATTGGTCATTTCATGTTGGTTTTGGTCATATTTTGATGCTTTGGTTAGGCGTTTTAAAGGCCTTTAGATGGTTGTTAGAATTGGTGATGGAAATGACTTGTTTTTGGGCAAATTCATGTCCGCACGACCGTGTGACCCAACTCAGAGAGTTTCACGGGTGAGGACATGGGCTAGGATACTACAATTTGTCCCTATTTTGATTGTTACACAGCTTGAGACATAGACGTGTATCTCAAATTGTGTGACACACTCACTTAGCCACACACTAGTGTGACCCACATGATCAATTTTTTAACTTTTCTTTATAATTTTTTATTGTTTCCAATTTGGTCCAAACTTCTTTCTAAGGTATATCTCGGGCCTTGAGGGCTCGACTAAGGGACATTATGTGTTTGATTGAATGTATTTAGATTATGTTTCCAATGATGTATGAAATGAATGTTTTAATTGTAACACCCCAAACCCGACCCATGCGGTATGACCAGATCTGGCATGTCACACGAAGAAAATGAGTAAAGAACTTGTGATCCTTATTAAAGATGTTGTTATTTGTTTATAGTTTAAGAAAACAAGTTTGGTTATAAATATTTGATAAAATACTACTAATTTCGAGAGGTTGATTGATAAATCGAAAATCGAACTAGTGAACCTTAAAATCGTAACTTTTGAAAATGACATTGATAATTCGAAGAAAAATCCAAGTTAAATAATTTGTTCATATTTGATATGAAATTCATTTGTTAATCAACTTTGGAAAACCGTTATTTATGATCTTAGAAAAATCCCCCTTTAAAACAATTTAAGAAAAGTAATAAGTACGTCAAAATATAAAGCAAATTTAAAACATATCCCAGAGGCCATATTGCAACTTTAAAACCCAAAATAGTAAAAGTAACGAAATAAGCGGAAAAGAAATTTACTAAAGTTCAAAATTACTATTCCCAAAAGTATGGCCTCCACCGAGTCATCCATGGCCCCAAATCCTCGTTACTGAGCATTACCTGAAAGGATAAGGAAAAGGAGTGAGTTACAAAAACTCAATGTATAATCCCCTTACCGTTATCCACTGGGCCTTAACCTGAATAGCATCATCTTGGGTCGAAGCCCATTTACATAACAGTATAAATATGCAATGTATGCAACCCAACCCATCCATGCATCACACCCCCGACCAGCCAATCACACCTGTGGGGATCAAGTCAACCCACCCCGCCGCTCACATCAAATTTGTAGTCAAGCTACTATTTATAATATTTTTTTGGTCAAGCCATCAAAATCATAGTTAAGCACGATAGTAAATGAATTGTGGCAATGCCACCAAGCTACACTGCTCTCCATACAATTTTTCCATCCCATGCAATATGTAAATTGCAACATAATAAAATATCCACATATATATAACAACCATTAATCTAGTAAATTATTACGGCGAATTGGTCCAATTAAGTAATTTAATAATTCGCCCCACTAAGGCATTCTAGCAAATTGGCCCATTAAGGCATTCTACCAATTGGCGCATAGGGGCATTTTTGTAAATCGACACTTTAAAGATGTTTAAGTAATTCGACCCGTTAAGGTATTTTGATAAAAATGGCCCATTTAGGTATATTCGTAATTTGGCCCATAAGAGCATTTTCATAATTTAACAAATTTTATACTGATTTTAACAGATTTTAGAAATAATGATGTTTAAGCCAATTACTCGATTCATGCTATATTACAGTTATTAGACTTGTAAAACAACAACGATCTATTCTTCCAACATAATATTGAATCACGAACCTATGAAATTTTGGTGTGAGATTACACACCTGATTATGGTAAGAACTAATCCTTCTTGATTGTCGGCACCTAAATCACCATTACACTCGATTAACCAACAAACGAGATTTTATTAATCCAAATCTAAATCAAACAATCTAATGCAATGCTTACCCTTAGTATCGTGAACGACCACAATTTTCCTATTCTCACCGGATGTTGGTCCACAACCCAGTGGAAAATCTCAAACTGTCGATACCGCCCTACGCTTGAACTTAGGAGTAGGAATTGTAATTCCACTCTCTTTTTGTCCTCCTATCGCCTTTCTTTTTATATCAATACCACTTGCCTCCATTATAAAGTCTCGATTAGAAAAATACTACTATAAGAGAGTTGTTATTCAGGGATAGGATTCGGCTTACCACTACTTCTGAAGAACCAACGAGAGAGAAAACGAGTAGTTAGGCCCTAAAATAATCGATTAGTCAAAACTTCAATCTGATTTGCAACGTAACCGAGTAGAGATATATCGAAAGAACCAAGAAGAAACTCCTTACCTTAACGATGATGAATCCAATTTCCACTGATTGACTTATGGCTACAGGTGAGATAAGGGTATGAGATTCGGTTTTCCACTGTAATACTACAACAAGAAGATGATCAAGATATCAGGGATTAGGAGGGAGTGATAATTTGGTTTAGAACAAAGTGAATCAACCGAATGATAATAGACACACATTCGGCTAGGGGAAAAAGAAAATAAAAAGAGAAGAAAGAAGTCACTTATCGATTCGATCAAAGAAGAGAGTGCCAACACGAAAGAGAAAGAAATAATGAAGAACAGATTAAGGATGTTAATAGGTTCGGCTATGGAGAGAAATGAACAAAAAAAGATTCGGCCATAAGATTATGTCGATTTAAGAAAAAAGGGAAAGGTTGAAGAAATGGTGGAAAAGAAACGAAGAGATGGAAAAAGAGTTCTAGATAGTTTCGGCTATCAAAGGGATGATGAGCAAAAATGAGGTGAGTATTTCGACAACAAAGGAAGAATATTGGAAAAGAAATCACTAAAACTATTCAAAAAGAATGAAAGCTTTTCTTGCATAAAATTTGCAGAAAGGCTATTGTAATGACCCGAACTTGGGCCTAGTAGAACTGGGCCCATTGGGCCTTGGGCGTAGGAGTGTTTAAAATTTTTGAGAATAAGAGAACGACATTATTTCAAGTTGGAATTATTAGGAAGGTGATTTTGAAAATTTACGGGGTTCTAGGAAGCTTCGGGTTCAAGTTAGGCTATAGGAAATTTTTTGTGTTTATGCATTTATGGGGGAGAAGGTAAGTGACATCAAGACTTAAGGAAATAAGTGTTCATTTTGCTAGCACAAGGAGTCTATTGGTAAAGGTAGAAAGTGGTGTGTGGAGTGTACCAATGGTCTGAGGTTCAAATTCCACCTAGTGCAAATATTTCGGATTAAATTTTTGTACTAATAAGGTAAGTGTCGGCCAAGGCTTTAATATGGTAAGAAAGACTTTTTAATTTTGGAAAGGAGGCTAAGGAATATGGTAAGGAGGAAGATAAGGGAAAAAGAAGGAAGGAAATGAAAGAAAAGGAAAGTGAAGGGAACATATCGGCCTATAGTGGGGAGAATGTTTTGGAAAGTGTTTTTGGTCAATTCTTGATTCTATTAAAAAGGTAAACACGGTTTTGGGGGAGGGAAAACTTGGTAGCCGAAATTACTTTAGACATTTTGCAATTTTGTGTGAAATGCTTGTTCCTTTCTAGCATATTTGGTTGCTCTCTCCCAATTTCTTCTTTTCCCTTTGCCGAAACTTTAAAGCCAATATTCTACACCATTTTTCCTCATTTTGGCTGAAACTACTAGGCCATTTATTAATCTTTCTACTTTGTTTTGCCATAATCCTCAAACCAATCTTACTCATTTTCTTTTGATGGCCGAATCACTCTAGCACAATTGTCCATCTTTCTCTCTTGTTTAGCCGAAACTATTCATTTCTCTATCTTTTCATTTCTTTTCACAAAGTTCTTCAACCATCCTTCCTTCTTATTTAATCCATATTTTCATAGTCGAATCTTGATCATCACTTCTTCTTCATCTTGCATGTTGGACATTTATTTCTTGATTAAATCGGGTAAGTGACGTTTCTCCTAATCTTTTCATTCTCTATTCTCCCTAGCTGAATGAATGTTCCCTATCATTCGGTGTTTCATCTTGTTTCTAAAACCAAAATAATGATCTTCCATACTCCCTCATATTTTGATAATGTTCTATTTGTAGTATTCTAGTGGATTGGCCAAATACCATATCATTGCCTATTCATTTCTGGTCATAAGCCAATCGGTTGGAATCGGGATCATCATCGATTAAGGTAAGGAGTCTTTTCATAGTCCATTCGATATCGCTACTCAGTTATTGTGTTGATCTGATTGAAAGTGTGGGTAATTGATTATGTTGTTAGGAACGAAATCACTCGATCTATCCACTTGTTGATTCAACAGAAATAGTGGTAAGCCAAACCCTTTTTCCTTTGACAATCGATATATATCGTAATATTGTTCTGACTATGTTTTAAACCAATGGAGGCTTGTGGTGCCGATTCGAAAAGAAAGGTGAGTGGAGAACTCAAAAGGAGTGGATTTACGAATCCTACTCCTAAATTCAAACGAAGGGTGGTATCGGCGGTTCGGGATTTTCCACCAGGTTGTGGACCATCATCCCGTGAAAGTAGTAAAATTGTGGTCGTTCACGATTCTAAGGGTAAACATTTTAGATCATTTATTTTAGAGTTAGTTTAATAAATTCACGTATGTCGATTAATCGAGTGTTATGATATCATAGGTGTTGATGATCAAGACGGCTTAGTACTCTTCGTAATTAGGTGTGTAATCTCACACCGTTTTTCCGTGGGCTTTAAGATTTGATATCATATTGGAAATAAATCATTATGGTTAAAATCGTAATATGGCGTAAACTGGAAAATTGGTCTAAACTACACTATTTTGATAAATTTGTCAGAAACGATATTAACACTATGAGAATTACGAAAATGCCCCTAATGGGCCGAATTATGAAAATGTCCCTCATGGGACGAATTACAAAAATGATCCTAACTGTGAGAATTACAAAAATGCCCCTAATGGGCTGAATTACAAAAATGCCCCTAATGGGCCGATTTGATTGTTTGCCCTAATGGGTCGATTTGCAAAGTGTTATAATGGGCCGAATTTTTGTAATGAATCTCTGAATTAATGATTGTTGTTTATATTTGTAAATATCATGATTTACTATGTATATTGCATTTACATAATTTTGCATGGGATGGGAAAATGTTGAAGAGAAGTGATTCTGGTGGCATTGCCACAAAAATGTTTGTTAATATGATTCATTATTATTCCAGTGGCTTGGCCGCAATAAAAATTTCTTATAAATGGCATCTTGCCTGCAATTGGTGTGTTTGGCGGGGTGGGTTGACTTGATCCCCACAGGTGTGATGGGATGGTATGGGTGGTGTGTAGCGGATGGATTATTAGGATAGGTTGGGTTGCATACTTTGCACATAATTACATATATATTATGTTATGTAAACGGGCTTTGGCCCAAGATTATGCTATATGGGCTTAGGCCCAAGATATTGCTTTACGGGTTCAAACCCAGTGGATGAAGGTAAGGGGATTATGCAATGAGTTCTAGTAACTCACCCCTTTTCCTTAACCCTTGCAGGTAATGCTCAGTAACGTGGATTTGGGCCATGGTTGACTTGGTGGATGCCATACTTCAGAAATGGTTTTATTTGGACTTTAGATTTCTTTTTTGTTCACTTTATTACTTTACTATTTTGAGTTAAATATTGTAATAAGGCCTCTGGATTATTTTATTTTGCTTTATGTTTGACGTACTTATATCTTTCTCAAGTTATTTTAAAACGGGAATTTTTAAAAAAACTTAAATAATGATTTTCCAAAATAGATTAACAAATGGATTTCATAACAAACTTTTACAATTATTTTTAACTCGAAAATTTTCTCTCGAAATATCAACGGTATTTTTTAAAAGTCACGGTTTATAAGATCTCTAGTTCAAAATTATCGATTTATCGATCAATCTTCGAGATTAGTAGTATTTTAACAAATATTTCAAATCAAATTTATTTTCTCAATTTTTACAAATCAATACCTATTTTAGTACGAATAAAAAAGATTTAACATGTTTTCTCATTTGACATGTCGGATCCGGTCATAACGCATGGGCCGGGTTTGGGGTGTTACAGCTATAGGAATTTCGGATAGCAAAAGGAAGAGGTTGAAAAAAAATGCACCTACACTTTCAAAACTATATTTGGCTCATCCCTCCTCCTTCAAAAACCGTGTACCCCTTACCAAAAGATGAGTGATGACCAAAAATTCTTTCCCCATGGCAACTCCTACTATTCAGCCAACATGTCCCCCTCCCTTATCCCTTTCCTTTATTTCTTTCCTTATTTTTCCCTTGTTTTCCTCCTTACCATATTTCTTAGCCTTCTTACCATCATTAGAAAGTCTTCCTTGCCTTATTTATAGCCATGGCCGACACTTACTATATAGCACAAAAAAAAAATAATCCAAATTATTTGTAGTAGGTGGGATTCGAACCCAAGCTCTCCCCTTTACCATTTCACGCCACAACCACCTTGCCATGCTCCACTTGTGTTAGCAAAATTACACACTTATTTCCTTAGGTCTTGATGCCACTTGCCTTCTCCCCTTAAGTGCTTAAATACAAAAATTCTACTATGGCCCAACTCAACCCCAAGCCTTCTTAGGGTCACTAAACATACACAATTAACATTCTTAACTAGCCTAACACATGGTATAAAGGAAAATATAAAATCTTGAATTTTAGGATGTTACGATTCTACCCCCGTTAAAGAAAATTTCAGCCTCGAAATTTACCTAATTAAAAGAGATGAGGTGCTATTACTGGTTCGTGTCTTCTGGCTCCCATGTAGCTTCCTCTGACCTGTGATTACTCTATAATACTTTGACTAATGGAACCGACTTCCTTCTCAGCACCTTAATATCCCGATCTAAAATTTGTACTGGCTCTTCTTCAAAAGACAAGTCAGGCCTTATCTCAACTCCTCCACTGGCACAACATGAGACAGATCCGATCGATAATGCCTTAACATCGAGACATGGAATACGCTATGTATCTGACTTAACTCCTGAGGTAACTCAAGCTGATAATCTATTGGCCCAACACGTTTTAATACACGGTAAGGTTCGATGAAACTAGGGCTTAACTTGTCTTTCCGCCCAAATCTTAAGATCTTTTTCCAAGGTGAGACCTTCAAAAAGACCTGACCTCCCACCACAAACTCTATATCCTTATGCTTCAGATTAGTGTAAGATTTCTTTCTGTCTGAATCTTCTTGTAACTGAGTCCAAATTACCTTAACTTTTTCCTCCGTTTCCAAAATCAACTTAGGACCTAATAATTGTCACTCTCGCAGCTCAGTCCAGCAGGTAGGAGTACGACACCTACGACAATACAATGCCTCATAGGGTGCCATCTGAATACTTGATTGATGGCTATTGTTGTGTGCAAATGTTACCAATGGTAGGAAATCTTCCTAACTACCCCTGAAGTCGATCACACAACCTCTTAACATGTCTTCTAGAATCTGGATTACTCTCTTCGACTGACCATCTGTCTGCGGATGAAACGTCGTGCTGAAATTTAACCTTGTACCCAAAGCTTCATGTAAAGCCTTCCAGAACTGTGATGTGAACCTAGTATCCCTGTCCGATATAATCGACATTGGTACCCCATGCAACCTCATGACTTCTACTATATACAACTTGGCCAACTTTTGCAATGAATAATCCGTACGAACAAGTAAAAAATGAGCAGTCTTCGTTAATCGATCCACTATAACCCATACTGAATCTTTCTTAGTAGGCGTTAGGGGTAACCCACTAACAAAGTCCATCGTTATCCTTTCCCATTTCTATAGTGGGATTTTCACAGGTTGTAGCAACCCTGAAGGTAGTTGATGCTCCGCCTTCACCTGCTGACATGTGAAGCACTTGCTCACGAAATCAGTAACCTCCTATTTCAACCCTGGCCACTGCTTATGGAGGTCTCGGTACAACTTATTTCCCCTGAGGTGCATAGCATTGGGCTGCAATGCGCCTCACGAAGAATCATTTGTCTCAATTCCAAATCCCTGGGCATACAAACTCTCTCGCAGAAACACAATACTCCATCACTATTTACTCCAAAATCCCCTATCTCACCACTTTCCACTTGCTAGTGTTGGGAACCCAACACTTCATCTAACAACTACTTTTCCTTAATTTGACTTATCCATACAGGCTTCACTTGAAGTTCGGCTAGCAGACTACCATCTTCATAAAGAGTAACATGAGAAAACATCACTCTCAAATTTGATATCACCTTACGACTTAACGCATCTACCACTACGTTAGCTTATCCTAGATGATACTCGATTGAGAAGTCATAATCTTTCAACAGTTTTATCTACCTCCGTTGTCTTAAGTTCAACTCCTTGTCGGTAAGGAGGTACTTCAGACTCTTATGATCTGTGTAGATAATTGACTTCTCACCGTACAGATAATGTCTCCATACCTTCAGAGCAAACACAATTGCAGCTAACTCCAAATCATGAGTGGGATGGTTTATCTCATGTGGCCTTAATTGACGAGATGCATAAGCCACCACTTTCCCCCTTGCATCAACACACATCCCAAGCCTGTGTGTGACGCATCACAGTAAACAATAAACTCCTTACTAGCCTTAGGTTGAATCAATATTGGCACTTCTGTTAGAATCTTCTTTAATTTCTCAAAGCTCTCTTGCTGCTTTTCTGACCACACAAATGGTACTCCTTTACGTAACAACTTAGTTAGGGGTGCAGCAATCAACGAAAACCCCTCAACAAATCGCCAGTAATATCCAGCCAAACCTAGAAAACTTCAAATTTTTGCCACTGACTTCGGTGGCTTCCAATCCAATACAGCCTCGACCTTTCGGGGATCAACTCTAATTCCTTCGGCAGACACAACATGCCCCAAAAAGGTCACTTCCCTCAACCAAAATTCACACTTACTAAATTTGGCATACAATTGCTTCTCCCTTAATATCTGTAATACTACCCGTAGATGTGAATCATGCTCTTCTTTTGTCTTTGAGTACACCAAGATGTCATCTATGAACACAACCATAAACCGGTCTAGATAGGGTTGGAAGACTCAGTTCACCATGTCCATAAATACAGCTGGTGCATTTGTCAACCCAAACGGCATCACCAAGAACTCATAATACCCATACCAGGTTCAAAATGCAGTCTTATAAATATCCGCCTCTTTGACCTTAAGCTTGTGATATCCTGATCTCAAGTCTATCTTCGAGAAAATTAAAGCTCCTCGCGGATGATCGAACAGATTATCGATCCTCGGTAATGGATACTTGTTCTTGATCGTCAACTTATACAATTGTCTATAATCGAAACACATACGCATCGACCCATCCTTTTCTTTACGAACAAAATCGACGCTCCCCATGAAGACACACTTGGTCGAATAACTCCACGATCCAACAACTCCTTAATTTGAGCTTTAAGTTCCACAAGCTCCTTGGCGCAATTCTGTAAGGAGCAATGGACACAAGAGCAATTCCTGGCAACAACTCAATGCCAAAATCCACCTCCCACTCCAGAGGTAATCCTAGAAGCTCCTCGGGAAAGACATCATAAAATGCTTTCACCGTTCTAACGCTCTCTACCGACAACTCTTTGGCATCCAAAGCACTGATAAAGGCTAATAACGCGCCACACCCCTTTTGTACCAACTTTTCTGCCTTTAAATCAAAAACCACATTAGACAGATAGTTCCTTTTTTCGCCTATCATCATCACTTCCTTATCCTCAGAAGTTCTTAGCACCATCTGCTTTGCAGCATAGTCCAAGTTTGCACGGTGTTTAACCAGCCAGCCCATGCCCAATAATAGGTCGAACTCCCAAATGGCAGTTCCATCAAATCCGTCAGAAAAACTACCCCCTGAACTTCAAAGGGCACATCCCTAAATAACTTATTTACTACCATCGACTGTCCTAATAGGCTAATTCTCTAGTATTAATCTCAGATATAGTATTCAGAGTTCCAGACACAGTACATGCAACATACGAATGGGTGGATCCAATGTCTATCAAAGCGGTAAAAGGTGCATCAGATATGAAGAACGTACAGGTTATGACGTCCAGTGTATCACCATCCTCTTAATGTCTGACTGCATAGACCAAATCTGGCTGTCTCACCTCTGTGCTACTTCTATTACTGGTACCTCCACCCGGTGCACCCTGACCTCGTCCTACACCATTACCACCTTGACCTGGCCCACGGCCTCTCGGCGGCTGCTGAGCGCCCCCTACTGGCTGTAAAAATCTATTATGAACTCCTTGAGTCTAAGTAGGCTCTCGAGGGCAATCTCTAAACCGATGGTCCTTGGAACCATATCTGAAACAACTACCAGTTTTCTTCCAACATTCACCCAAGTGAAGTTTTCCACAATCCACACAAGGTTGTAACTGATTAGTAGTAGCTAGAGCTCCCGCTCAAATCGATCCCTCATTCCTGGGCCTTCTCTAAAATCCCCTAGCAAGTCATGAATACCCAGGGTCTCTCTTGTTCCTACCCCTATCCTTGTCTCGGTATTGTCGCTTCGAGTGTTTGGCTTCTTCAGCTATTTTAGCTCTTTCCACCAGTGTAACAAAATTCTTTTCCTTCTGTGGGGCTATCAGTACCTGTAACTCGTCGCGCAATCCATCCTCAAAGCGCACACAGCATTCATAATCAGTCGGTACTATTCCCCAGGCATACCGACTTAGACGCAAAAACTCTACCTCGTATGCTGCCACTGATTTACCTCCTTGGACCAGATTCAGGAATTCCTTTCTACGGGCATCCACATAGCTAGTCCCGATGTATTTCTCTTAGAATACAATCTTAAAGAATTCCCAGGTAATACGATCAGCCTGAGTGCCTTCCCGAACAGTGAGCCACCACTAATATGCCTCGTCTCTCAACAATGACACAACCCCTTTCAGTTTTGCTCGGCGGTGCAATCCAGATCGTCCATAATATGCTCCACTGCCTTAAGCCAGTACTCCGCTACACTAGGAGCTACACCCAAAATACCCCTAAAAACTTTAGCTCCATTTGATCTAAGTCACTTGGATATTGACCCATGAGCTGCCGACCTAGTTCTAGTCCAGTAACCCTTTCAAGTACCCTTAGCATCGCTTGGGACAGAGCATCATCCTCTCTCACTCGATCATGTGACCCAGCTTCAGTCACTGGTGATGCAAGTGCGTCCATTTCAAACATATGTCCCAATGCCTCAGATAAAACTCTAGCACCTCGGTCTCTACCACGTCCACGTCTACCGCATCCACGTCCTCTAGTGCTCATGTTTGCTAAGTCAATTTAATCTGATTACGAGTATTATGAATCAATATACTATTTAATGTTTATTAAACAGTGTTTTATGGAGTATAGGAAGTAAAGTTGTTTTCACAAAATGTATCCTAAAGTCTCAATCTCTATAGTTTCAACTCCTAAAGCTAAAAGTTCTAGAGTATTTCTATTTTGTGGAGTTTTCTTATCACAGTCATACCACAATAATCATAAAATGCAAACAAAACTTACTAACTTGATGTCGGATACCTGTGGTGCCATACTTTCTCTAAGACATGTATTTATAAATAAAATTTCAAATGATTTTGGAAAACATTTTTAAACCCAAACCACAGCCGAGTTTTGCAACCGGGCTCTGATACCATAAAATGTAACACCCCAAACCCAGCCCATGTGGTATGACTAGATCTGGCATGTCACACGAAGAAAACGAGTAAAGAACTTGTGATCCTTATTAAAGATGATGTTATTTGTTTATAGTTCAAGAAAACAAGTTTGGTTATAAATATTTGATAAAATACTACTAATTTCGAGAGGTTGATTGATAAATCGAAATCGAACCAGTGAACCTTAAAATCGTGACTTTTGAAAATGACGTTGATAATTCGAATAAAAATCCAAGTTAAATAATTTGTTCATATTTGATATGAAATTCGTTGGTTAATCAACTTTTGAAAACCGTTATTTATGATCTTAGAAAAATCCCTTTTAAAATAATTTAAGAAAAGTAAAAAGTTACGTCAAAACATAAAGCAAATTTAAAACATACCCCAGAGGCCTTATTACAACTTTTAAACCCAAAATAGTAAAAGTAATGAAATAAGTGGAAAAGAAATTTACTAAAGTTTGAAATTACTATTCCCAAAAGTATGGCCTCCACTGAGTCATCCATGGCCCCAAATCCTCGTTCCTGAGCATTACCTAAAAGGATTAAGGAAAATGAGTGAGTTATAAGAACTAAGTGTATAATCCCCTGACTGTCATCCACTGGGCCTTAACCCGAATAACATCATCTTGAGCCAAAGCCCATTTACATAACAGTATAAATATGCAATGTATGCAATCCAACCCATCCATCCATCACACCTCCGACTAGCCAATCACACCTGTGGGGATCAAGTCAACCCACCCCGCCGCTCACACCAAATTTGCAGTCAAGCTGCTATTTATAATATTTTTGTGGTCAAGCCACCAAAATCATAGTTAAGGACAACACTAAACGAATTGTGGCAATGCCACCAGGCTACACTGCTCTCCATACAATTTTCCCATCCCATGCAATATATAAAATGCAACATAATAAAAAATCCACATATATATAACAACCATTAATCTAGTAAATTATTACGGTGAATTGGCCCATTTAAGCAATTTAATAATTCGGCCCACCAAGGCATTCTAGCAAATCGGCCCATTAAGGCATTCTAGCAATTCGACCCATAGGGTCATTTTTGTAAATCGGCACTTTAAAGATGTTTAAGCAATTCTGCCCGTTAAGGCATTTTGATAAAAATGACCCATTGAGGGTATATTCGTAATTTGACCCATAATGGCATTTTCATAATTTAACAAATTTTATACCGATTTTAACAAATTTTAGACATAATGATGTTTAATCCAATTACTCGATTCATGCTATATTACAGTTATTAGACTTGTAAAACAACAACAATTTATCCTTCCAACATAATATTGAATCACAAATCCAAGGAATTTCGGTGTGAGATTACACACCTGATTACGGTAAGAACTAATCCTTCTTGATCGTCGGCACCTAAATCACCATTACACTCGATGAACCAAAAAATGAGATTTTATTAATCCAAATATAAATCAAACAATCTAATGCAATGCTTACCCTTAGTATCATGAACGACCATAATTTACCTATTCTCACCGGATGTTGGTCCACAAGTGGAAAATCTCGAACGGTCAATATCGCCCTACGCTTGAAATTAGGTGTAGGAATTGTAAATCCACTCTCTTTTTGTCCTCCTATCACCTTTCTTTTTTATATCGATACCACTTGCCTCCATTTGAAAGTCTCGGTTAGAAAAAAATACTACTATGAGAGAGTAGTTATTAAGGGATAGGATTCGTTTTTCCACTAATTCTGAAGAACCAACGAGTAGAGAAAATGAGTAGTTAGCCCCTAAAATAATCGATTAGTCAAAACTTCAATCCGATTTGCAACATAACCAGTAGAGATATATCAAAAGAACCAAGAAGAAACTCCTTACCTTAACGATGATGAATCCAATTTCCATCGATTGACTTATGGCTACGGGTGGGACAAGGATATGAGATTCAGTTTTCCACTATAATACTACAACAAGAAGATGATCAAGATATGAGGTTCTAGGAGGGAGTGATATTTTGGTTTAGAACAAAGTGAATCAACTGAATGATAATAGACATACATTCGGCTAGGGAAAAAATGAAAAGAGATGAAAGAAACCACTTACCAATCAAAAAAAGAGAGTGCCAACACGAAAGAGAAAGAAATAATGAAGAGATTAAGTATGTTAATAGGTGCGGCTATGGAGAGAAATGAACAAAAAAAAAAGATTCAGCCACAAGATGATGTCGATTTGAGAAAAGAGGGAAAGGTTGAAGAAATGGTGGAAAAGAAAAGAACAGATGGAAAAAGAGTGCTAGATAGTTTCGGCTATCAAAGGGAAGATGAGCATGTAACATCCTGAAATGGGGGCTGTTGTGTTTCAATTTTTTTTTTTTGCATAGGTATAGCTTGATGGTGGTAGTAATTAAGGTGTTTTAAGATCTAGGTATAAGCCAAGGGTAACCCCGACCTGTAGGAAAATTATTGTTTTTATGTTTTAGTAAAAGGGAGCTGAAGGAGCTAGGCGTTAAGTGTAATTTGTGGGGGATTTAAACATAAGAATGGGCTTGGTAAAGTGGCAAGGAGGCGCCACTTAGAGCCTTAAGGGTAACGCCACATGCAGAGAAGGGAGAGATCAGGTTCGAGCAGCAGAAATCCCATTTTCTGCCTTGCATTATGACGCCAAGGGGGAGGAGTTGTGCTCAGCACAATCTCTGTCAGATAAGATTTAAATAAGTGGAGAAGAGGGGATTTAGGAGCTTGATCAATTCAAACTCATTTGAATGGTTGGCCAGGAGTGATTAAGGAGTTTACCGAAATCTGAACTCTGGTGTGAGAGGAGTAATCGGTTGGGAGACTTAGGAGAGGTGTCGTTTCTTCATAGTTAGGCTAGGTGACATTTTCGGCTAGCTTAGATGGTTTTCCTTTCTTGCGTTTTGTGCTAAAACCTGAACCTTAGGTGCTTTTCTCTCTTTTTCTCTTTTGACAATTTAGGCACTTGGCCGATTCATTTTAGCAACCCCATTGAAGAGCCGAAAACTCCCTCTTTGCCAAATCCACTGTTGTTCACTTCTTCTTCTTCTTTTTGCTCATAGCTGAAACCAACAACCTCACCCCCCATTTGGCACCATTCTTTTCATTCTCTCAAAATATATTGCCTTGTGCCGAAATCTCTTTTATTCTTTTTTGCCAAAATCGTTCCGATTCTATTTTTTTCTTCTTCTTTACCATCTTCAAAAGGTGAAACTTTGCTGAGTGTTCTTCTTCTCTTCTTTCAAGTGTGTGGCTGAATACTCCTAGTTATTCTTCTTCTTTTCTCACGTGATCTAGACTTTATTCAAGTGCCAAAACCAATCTCTTCCATTTGGGTTAGTTGAATCTTTTGGTAAGTAAACTTTCTATTTTTTCCTTTTATTTTTCGACACTGTTTTGGAGAAGGCCAAATCTCTTTTGCCTTCCCTTTTTATTCTTCTTTAATCGCTATTAATAGGGATTTATTCTTCTTTAGTCCCAGTGGTTTTGACCACCAGTGGTTTTAACCACATATGAATATTGTGACTCGTCCCAGTGGTTTGGTACCACAGTGGGTTGGCCCCACATGTTGATTACGGGATTGTCATCAGTGGTTTTGACCACACGATGGGTTGGCCCCATCACTTAATTTGTGACTTCGGTCATCAGTGGTTTTGACCACACCGATATATTTGTGACTACGGTCACCAGTGGTTTTGACCACCAGTGGTTTGACCACACGGGGTAGTTAAAGGAGATTGGATGGTTAGGTTAAGGGTTGCATGATTCACATGTTTTTACTGATAATTTGTGTAAATGTTTGCACTTTCGGGTTGGGGATTTATACACTGAGTCTCGGTGACTCACCTCTTCCCTTATATTTTACAGATGAGGCGTAGATTGCGGATGTGAAGTCGGGAGGACTAGAGGTAGCCATGCATACTTGATTCGACTTTTGACTTTAAAGTACTATTTCAATTTTATTAATTTTCTTTAATTTTGGTTTTGGGTTTTGTAATAAGGCCGCTAAGTTTTATTTTGTGTTTTTATTACTTGCTTTTATTTTGATTATGTTATACCTATGATGGATATATGGTCTTGTTAAATTAACGGGTAAAAAGCAATGTATTCAAAACTATAACTCCTTCGGGTTTTTAAATGTTGCCATCGGGTAACATCATTTAAAAGATGATAACAAAGATAACGTGTATGTTTTCTAGAACTTGCAACAATAAGTAGATTTTCAAGCAAGGATTTCTAAACTTTTAGTACTAAAAAAGGGTTTTCTAAGAAAGTTTTTCGACAAACTCTCGGTTTTAAAAGGTCATCCAATTCGGTTGTGGTGAGTTGACCGGGTTTGGGGTGTTATAATTTTGGTATCAGAGCCAGTTTCAAAAGCTCGACTATGGGCCCAAGGCCCAAAATGTTTTAAAGTAGGGTCTTGAAAAGTTTTATGGAAAACGTACATGGGTCAAACAGCATGGCACCGAGTCTCCGGCACCAATTCGCCCAGGTAAGTATCCCTAACTATTGTGTGTATTATATGTGTGGAAAATGGGTATTTTGGGATCGTAGAATAGTAGATTAGAAGTTATTGAACCCTAGGAATAGCTTACTCCAACATAAATTACATAAGACTTAAAGATCCACTAAATAAACCTGTGAGTTCATCACTGAGTTAAGGGTGTGGCAACCGTTGTACACATGTCTAGGAATAGATTCAGGGGGAGCTTGGTATTTAAGTAGTCATAGTGACTCACCTCCTCTCCACTCGAATCCTACCTGGTGCGTAGTGACGGTTCGCCCTAACTGAGACAACTTATTCACAGGCTAAATTTAACTAAAACCCGAAAAGGACCAGCCATCTTATTTTGGTAACACTTTAAACCTTGGTTTTGAAATTACTACAGTATCCTTGATTTAGGAAATGACCAAAATACCCCTGATTTGAAAAATGACCGAATTACCCCTGACTTGTAAAAAATTACCAAAATACCTTTAGTGTGGAAAATTATCGAAGTACCCCCGAATTGAAAATTTCCAAAATACCTTTATTTTGTAAATCACCTGGAACCATATTTTGAAAAAAATTTTACGAAAATACCCATGGTTTATAAAAATACTAAAATACCCCGATAGGTCAATTACGAAAATACCCTCGAGTAGTGAAATGATGAGAATACCCCTACACATGGAATGAGGGTAGAGGACTGGAAATGAAAACTTTATGATGATCGAAAGAACCACTACCAAACTACTTCACATAAAACTTATACGAGGGTAATCAGTGGAACAGAAGTTAATTCATAAAATTTCTTTAAGCAGATAAATCACGATTATAGACATGAGTGCTAGGGGACGTGGTCGTAATGTGCGAGGACGCGGTAGAGGTAGAATGACCGTATCGGAACCCGTTAGGTCTGGTCAAGGGTCTGAGAATGAGATACCACCACCACCAGCTGCTGGTGTAGAGTATCAAGATCAAACGGGGGAAGATGCAGTGTCGCAGGCGATGCAACGAGTGCTGGAAAGAGTGGCTGGAGCAGGTGGAGGTACGGGAGCTTGGAAGTCCGTATCTGAGTGACTCCGAACCAATGGAGCTGAGGTATTCTGAGGAGTGTCTGGTGTGGCGCCCAATACAGCTGAGTATTGGTTGGAAGCGACGGAACGAATCATGGATGATTTGGATCTGACGGCTGAGGAGAAACTAAAAGGAGTAGTGTCGCTACTCCGAGATGAGTCATACCAGTGGTGGCTCACGATTTGGGATGGTGCTGTAGTGGATGATCTCACTTGGGATTATTTCAAGGCAGCTTATCAGAAGAAGTATGTTGGAACCAGTTATATTGATACGCAGAGGAAGGCGTTCCTGAGGCTGGTTTAGGGAAGCAAGTTCGTATCGGAGTACGAGGCAGAATTCTTAAGGTTGAGCCTATATGCTCTGGGCATTATAGCTATGGAGCATGAGTAATGTGTCAGATTCGAGGATGGATTAAGGCATGATTTGAGGTTGCTGATTACTCCACAGTAGGAGAGAGAGTTTACGGTATTGGTGGAAAAGGCCAAAGTTACGGAGGAAGTGAAATAGTCGGTTAGACAGAACCAGGACAAGGGTTGGAATAAGAGGAATTTCGAATCATCTGGGTCTACCGAAATTAACGAAGCAGGCGGATCTGATGAGTCAATCAAGTCGCTAGGCTCATCTGCTCATCGATACTCGATGGGCGCCATGATGTGCTCAATGTGGAAAGTCTCACACGGAAGAATGTTGGACTGGAAATAGGGGATGCTTTGAGTGTGGATCGATGGGGCACCGAGTGAGGGATTGTCCACAAAGGTCAGCTAGGTTGCAGTCTAGGGATCAGAATCATACTCAGAACAGGAGGGATGGTCAGCAGCCACAGAGGGCAGTGGTGCCGCTAGGGGAGGTAATGGCTCTAGTAGAGGCCGTGGAGCACCAGACAGAGGTGCAGGTGGTATAGAGGCTAGACAGCTGGACTGGTCTACGCAGCGAAGCGTCGAGAGGAAGGTGACACACCAGACATCATAATCGGTACATTCCTAATCTTTGTACTACCTTGTAATGCTTTAATAGATGTGGGTTCGACGCACTGATATGTAGCTAGTAGCATAGTGGAAACTATGAACTTGAATTCTGAGATTACTTCTAGGAAGACGACTGTGATAAGCCCTTTAGGTCACTCTGTAAAGTAAGTAGACTATATAGGGATGTACCCCTAAAACTTCAAGGGGTCGTGTTCTTGGCTAATTTGATGGAACTGCCATTTGGGGAGTTTGACCTAATTCTCGGGATGGAGTGGCTGGTGAAGTACCAGGCCAGTTTGGATAGCGCGGCCAAGTGCATAGTGTTGAGGACAATGGAAGGTGAGGAGGTGGTGATGATAGGTAATAGGAGAGATTACTTATCCAATGTGGTCTCTGCACTGAAGGCGGAGAAATGGTAAGGAAGGGTTGTGAGGCATACATAGTGCATGTTTGCTCTTTGGGACCAAGAATGTAGCTGTAGAAAGTGTTCAAACTGTAGGGGAATTTGTGGATGTATTTCCAAAAGAACTTCTAGATCTGCCTCCAGATCGGAAGTTGAATTCGGTATAGACCTGTTACCCGGAACTGCGCCAGTGTCTATTGCCTCGTATAGAATGGCGCCAAAGGAATTGGTGGAGTTGAAGGCCCAAATCCAAGAGTTGTTGGACCGAGGTTTCATTCAACCAATTATATCCCTTGGAGAGCACCTGCGCTCTTTGTTAAGAAAAATTCGGCACAATACGGATGTGTATAGACTACCGCTAGCTGAACAAGTTGACGATCAAAAACAAGTATTCGTTGCCTAGGATTGACGACTTGTTTGATCAACTTAAGGGTGCATCAATTTTCTCAAAGATAGATCTCAAGTAGGGGTTCCATCAACTCAAAGTGAAGGAAGCTGATGTTTATAAGACGGTATTCTATACTCGGTATGGGCATTACGAGTTTCTAGTGATGCCGTTCGGGTTAACCAATACACCGACAGCATTCATGGACTTGATGAATCGGGTGTTCCAGTAGTACTTGGACCAGTTTATCGTAGTATTCATAGACGACATATTGGTGTACTCAAGGACGGAGGACGATCATGATACGCACTTGTGGGTGGTTTTGCAAATTCTGAGGGAGAAGCAGCTATTTTCCAAGTTCAGTAAGTGCGAATTCTTGCTTAGGGAAGTGACTTTCTTGGGTCACGTAGTGTCCATTGAAGGGATTAGAGTGGACCTCGCAAGATTGAGGCAGTGTTGAATTGGAAACCGCCTAGGTCAGTTGCAGAAATTTAGAGTTTCCTATGTCTGGCAGGGTATTACCGGAGATTTGTGGAAGGATTTTCTCTGATTGCTGTGCCGTTGACCAAGTTATTAAGGAAAAGAGTTTCATTTGTGTGGTCGGAGAAACAGCAGGAAAGTTTCAACAAGTTGAGGAAGATTCGGCGGAAGCTCGGTTACAGGACTGACTGAGGCAAGAAAGGTATTCTGATCTCTTGTGATGCATCACACACTGGCTTGGGATGTGTGCTGATGCAAGAAGGGAAAGTAGTGGCATATGCATCTCGATAGTTGTGACCGCATGAGGTTAACTATTCGACACATGATCTGGAGTTGGCTGCAGTGGTCTTCGCCCTGAAAATATAGAGACACTATTTATATGGAGAGAAGTCGATAGTCTATACGGACCACAAGAGTCTGAAGTATCTTTTGATGTAGAAGGATTTAAATTTGAGACAGCGAAGGTGGATTGAGTTGTTGAAGGACTACGACTGCTCGATTAAGTACCATCCGGGTAAGACTAATGTATTAGCTGATGCGTTGAGCCGTAGGGTGGTCACAGACCTGCGAGCGATCTTTGCTCACCTTAGTCTATATGATGATGGGAGTTTGTTGGCGGAATTGCAAGTAAAGCCGACTTGGGTGGAGCAGATTAAAGAGAAACAGCTAGTGGATGAGGGTTTGAATGCTTGAAGGTTGCAAGTATAGAGTAATGGTACGGAAGGTTACAGCTTGACTCACGATGGAGTGTTATGTTTTCAAGGGAGAGCTTGTATGCCAAAGGACATCGAGTTGAGGCAAAGGATTCTTCAGGATGCACATAGCAGCCCATATGCTATGCATCTTGGAGGTAGCAAGATGTATCGGGATTTGCGAAAGCGATTACGGTGGCTAGGGTCAAGCGAAAGTGGCCGAATTTGTGGGTAAGTGTCGGCGTGTCGGTGGTCAAAGTCGAACATCAATCTTTGTCGAGTTTACTTGATAGGTGAAGATTCCTCGATGGAAGTGGGAAAGGATCACTATGGACTTTGTCGATGGGATATAGAGTATCACGATGGGTGATAAAGTTTTTACAAGGTATCGCCATGGAAGAAAGTGCTGAGATTTGGGCGAAAAGGGATGCTAAGCCCCAGGTTTATCGGGCTGTACACGGTGTTGAAGCGAGTAGGACCGATAGCTTATCAGCTCGATTTGCCAGAAGAGTTAGGTCAGATTTACGACGTCTTCCATGTTTTGATGCTTAGGCACTATCGGTCAGATCCGTCACACGTTGTGCAAGTTGCGTGGATTGAGGTGAGCTCAGACTTGTCTTTCGAGGAGGAGCCGGTACAGATTTTGGATCAGGATGTCAAGGTCTTACGTAGGAAGTCAGTTCCCTTAGTGAAAGTGTTATGTCAGAACCATGGGACGGAGGAGGCAACGTGGGAGCCAGAGGATGTGATGTGGCAGTAATACCCTAAACTCTTCTGAACAGGTAATTTCGAGGCCAAATTATTTTTAAGGGGGTAGAACTGTAACATCTTGAAATAGGGGCTATTGTGTTTAAATTATTTTGGCATGGGTATGGCTTGATGGTGGTAGTAATTAAGGTGTTTTAAGATCTAGGTATAAGCCAAGGGTAGGCCCAAGCTGTAGGAAAATTCTTGTTTTTAAGTTTTAGCAAAAGGGAGTTGAAGGAGCTAGGGGTTAAGTGTAATTCGTGGGGGATTTAAGCATAAGAATGGGCTTGGTAAAGTGACAAGGAGGCGCAACTTAGAGCCTTGAGGGTAACGCCACATGCGAGAGAAGGAGAGCTCGAGTTCGACGGCGAAATCCCATTTTCTGCCTTGCATTTTGACGCGAAGGGGGAGGAGTTGTGCTCAGCACAAACTCTATCAGATAAGATTTAAATAAGTGGAGAAGAGGGGATTTAGGAGTTTAATCAATTCAAACTCATTTGAATGGTTGGCTAAGAGTGATTTAGGGAGTTTTCCAAAATCTGAACTCTGGTGTGAGAGGAGTAATCGGTTGGGAGACTTAAGAGAGGTGTCGTTTCTTCATAGTTAGGCTAGGTGACATTTTTGGCTAGCTTAGATGGTTTTCCCTTCTTACGTTTTGCGCTAAAACCCGAACCTTAGGTTCTTTTCTCTCTTTTTCTCTTTTGACAATTTAGGCACTTGGCCGATTCATTTTAGCGACCCCATTGAAGAGTCGAAAACTCCCTCTTTTCCGAATCCACCCTTGTTCACTTCTTCTTCTTCTTTTTGCTCATGGCCAAAACCAACAACCTCACCCCCCATTCGGCACCTTTCTTTTCATTCTCTCAAAACCTCTTACCGTGTGCCGAAATCTCTTTTATTCTCTTTTGCCGAAATCGTTCCTATTCTATTTTCTTCTTCTTCTTTACCATCTTCAAAAGCCGAAACTTTGCTGAGTGTTCTTCTCTTCTTTCAAGTGTGTGGCTGAATACTCCTAGTTATTCTTCTTCTTTTCTCACGTGATCTAGACTTTATTCAAGTGACAAAATCGATCTCTTCCATTTGGGTTAGTCGAGTCTTTTGGTAAGTAAACTTTCTATTTTTTTTTCCTTTTATTTTTTGACACTGTTTTGGAGAAGGTCAAATCTCTTTTGCCTTCCCTTTTTATTCTTCTTTAATCGCTATTAATCGGGATTTTGAAACTTCATTCTTGATTCATGATTGATAGCTGAAACTCCTAACACCAATAGGGGGTGCCAATCTTTGGTGTTTAGAAGCCGAATCAGTCATCAAGGTAAGGAGGTGATAATCCCTTTTTGTTTCGGGATTTATGTTATGGCCGAATGGCCTTTGGACTTTAAAGGGGATGTTAAAATCGAATGTAGGGAGAAGCATAGCCGAATACGGTGAATCTCTGGGATTTGGTGGTCGATCTAGGTAAGGGTTTTAACATCTCAATACCCATTTCTTAATCGTTCAGAAGCCGAAGGCTAACCATTTGTGTGTATTAGTGTTTAGCCGATTACAAGGGGGATCATTACGTGGTTTCAGGATTTGGTTGGAAACGAAATCGGCACTAAGGTAAGGAGTTATCCTTGTGCGATTCGTCCTTCGGGATTTTGTGATTAAGCCAAAGGCTTTAGATCTAAAAATATGATGTTGGCCGATTATTGGAAAGGGAAGGCAACATTTCAGGATTTTGCTAGATCCACGAATAGTCAGGTGTGTAATGCTTACACACTCTATTAGTATAATATGCCTATTATATTTCTATTATAGCCAATGAAATCAATGATTATGCCTTGTGGGTATGAGCTTGGATTTCGGGTAAGTCCCCTGTTATATGATTTTTGATATACATTATCATGTCACTGTTAAATGTATGCCATGTGTTATTTGCATCATTATACGTTGTTATGCCATGATTGATATGGACTTGATGGTGGGATTGTTGAGAGAAGCGGGAAGAGATATTTGGACTGTCACCAATGGTTTTGACCACACGACGGGTTGGCCCGGTGTTGATATTAAATTTTGTGACTAAGTCCCAGTGGTTTTGACCACTAGTGGTTTTGACCACATATGAATATTGTGACTCGTCCCAGTGGTTTGGTACCGCAGTGGGTTGGCCCCACATGTTGATTACGAGATTCTCATCAGTGGTTTTGAACACACGATGGGTTGGCCCCATCACTTAATATGTGACTTCGGTCATCAGTGGTTTTGACCACACTGATATATTTGTGACTACGGTCACCAGTGGTTTTGACCACCAGTGGTTTGACCACACAGGGTAGTTAAAGGAGATTGGATGGTTAGGTTAAGGGTTGCATGATTCGCATGTTTTTACTGATAATTTGTGTAAGTGTTTGCACTATCGGGTTGGGGATTTATACTTTGAGTCTCGGTGACTCACCCCTTCCCTTATATTTTGCGATGAGGCGTATATTACGGATGTGGGCCGGAGGACTCGAGGCTGCCATGCATGCTTGATTCAACTTTTGACTTTAAAGTACTATTTCGATTTTATTAATTTTCTTTAAATTTGGTTTTGGGTTTTGTAATAAGGCCGCTAAGTTTTATTTTGGGCTTTTATTACTTGCTTTTATTTTGATTATGTTATACCTATGATGGATATATGGTCTTGTTAAATTAACAGGTAAAAAGCAATGTATTCAAAACTATAACTCCTTCGAGTTTTAAAACGTTGCAATCGGGTAACATCACTTAAAAGATGATAACAAAGATAACTTGTATGTTTTCTAGAACTTGCAGCAATAAGTAGATTTTCAAGCAGGGATTTCTAAACTTTTCATACTAAAAAGGGTTTTTAAGAAAATTTTTTGACAAACTCTCAGTTTTAAAAGGTTATCACTTCGTGGCATGCCAGATCCGGTTGTGGTGAGTTGACTGGGTTTGGGGTGTTACAGAGTAAAAATGAGGTGAGTATTTCGGCAACAAAGGAATAATGTTGGAAAAGAAAGCACCAATATTGTTCAAAAAGAATGAAAGCTTTTCTTCCACAAAATTTGCAAAAAAGCTATAGGAATTTCAGCTAGCAAAAGGAAGAGGTTGAAAAAAATGCACCTAAACTTGAAAAATTATATTTGGCTCATCCCTGCTCCTTCCAAAACTGTGTACCCCTTACCAAAAGATGAGTGTTGACCAAAAATTCTTTCCCCATGGCAACTCCTAATATTCGGCCAACATGTGCCCTTCCCTTATCCCTTTCCTTTATTTATTTCCTTGTTTTCCTCCTTACAATATTCCTTAGCCTTCTGACCATCATTAGAAAGTCTTCCTTACCTTATTTATAGCTATGGCCGACACTTACTATATAGCACAAACAAAAAAATTAATCAAAAATATCTGCACTAAGTGGGACTCGAACCCAAGCTCTCCCCTCTACCATTTCACGCCACAACCACCTTGCCCATGCTCCACTTGTGTTAGCAAAATTACACACTTACACACTTATTTCCTTAGGTCTTGATGCAAATTGCCTTCTCCCCTTGAGTGCTTAAATACAAAAATTCTACTATGGCCCAACTCAACCCCAAGCCTTCTTAGGGTCACTAAACATACACAATTAACATTCTTAACTAGCCTAACACATGGTATAAAGCAAAATATATAATCCCAAATTTTAGGATGATACATTAATGTTCTGTTTGTACTGTAATGCTCTGGAACCCTATTCTGGCGACAGATACAGGTCAGAGGTGTTACAAATGAGGATAACTCTTCTTTCTAAACTTAGAAAATAAAGTGACAGTTGTTTATGCATATTTAGCATATGACAGTTGTTGAAAATGACTTTCTAAAGGTAGAATAATTGGAATATAAATACAATTAGGTTATAGTAACATTCTTTGAATAAATTTAGGACTTATTGACTTAATTTCAGTATAGTAATAAAGTATAATTTTGTCATGGTAAAATAATATGAATACTCCCATGTTTGAACTTGCTGAGTAGGTCAGTAATATTTTGATTTCTCCATTATATTTTTTACCAGAAAAATAAGTTCAAATATGAGTACTTATCCAAAAAAAAAAGTGTACATATTTTTGGGACACTCCACTAAATCTTGAGGCTAAATTGCTAAGAAAGGAGTTGTTTGTTCCATCCATCTTTTTAGTTAAAAGCTTTTGTTTCGTGAGTGAATTATATTCAAATTTTGACATAATGTAATACGTGGTAGTCTACTGTATGCTCCATTAAGGTTGTCATGTATATAATCATATGACAATATGAATTCCCTGGGAAATTTTGTGTTGAAAATTGAATAGTTGCCTAAAAAAATTGAGTTTAAGAAAGAGATAACCTAAGTATATTTAGAGAGATCTGTTATAGTTTTAATTGCTAAAATATTTAGAAAAATTTACCTTTAGGAACCATTTTCTGCACTGCATTTGCTAAATAGGTTTACAACAATTGTAAGCATTTTTTTCTTTGTTTCAGTAGAAGATTACTAAGAATAGAGGTACATAGTATGCTTATTATGATTTAGCAATACATTTGGTGACTGATTGCTTTGGCAATTCCATGCATTTAGGCATATTCAAACATCATTTGCTTGAGGACAAGCAATAATTGGTTATAATTAAGTGAATACATTTGCATTTTTAGGATATTTTGAAAACATTGCATAAAAAAGCTTGGATTGTGATATATTGTTCATTATTTTTTACTTTTATCACTTGGGGAGGAAAGGTGTGGCTTTGTGTGAATACAAGTGTAGGAATAGCAAGAAGATAAAAAGGGAAAATAAAGGAAGTGAAACATTGTCATGGCAATTGGTAAGATTGATTTCCAATAGAATTGCCATAGCAATTTCGGGAAGATGACTCAGTACTCCATCCACGTCACTCTCAGCCAGCTAGACGTGTACCAGAAAAACCAACCTAAAAAGTTGAAATAAAAATGTGTACCGAGGTGAGACAGATGTACCCAATAAAAGAAGAGAGAGAAGAAGAAAAAGAGGGAGGAGAATTTGTGTGAGAAAGAGACTAGTGACAACAATCCTCTCTCTGGATAGAGAAAAACTCTGTTGGAGAATTTCAGAGAATGAAAGGGTAGCAGCTCTAGAGATCAGAATACAGACATGAAGAAGGGGAAGAGACATCTATCCTGGATTCACGTACGATCAGAAGATAAAAAAGAAGCCTGAGTGGGGTGAGAAATCCTGTAGCCCTGCCTTTAGTTTTCCTAATTTCTGTTATTCAAACTTCTTTAAATGTTGATGAATGATTTAAATTTTGTGTTTACTTTTCCACCCATGAACTAAATCTTTTCTTGTTTAGAGTTATTTGAGTGGATGTTTAACATATTTAATGCTCATGATTTGAGATTCCCAATATCACTATTTCATTCGATTTATGTCTATTTTAAATACATGCATGCAAGCTCTAGACATAGCTGATTGTATGTTGTATTCATAAATGTATTTTTAATTCTAAAAAGGTTAAATATATTGGATTAGAATCGTTTGATGCAAGAGAATATTCGATAGAATATTCGTATAACTTTAAACATAGATGTTGTAAGTTGTGCAGAGAAGAACGTTCATTGCAGTTACTAATCCAGAGTTCTGTAGACATGTAGTAACTCAAAATTTTAGCTTAAAATGTAGCTATCGAAAGAGGCAGGTTATAGTTGTAACTCTCCGAGCAGTTGATTAAACAATATTTTTCAATAACATAATTTTGATAAGAGCATTTCACCTAAATAATTCCAGCCCTATTCATTCAACAACAGAGTTACTCTTGTTTTTCTCTGTAATTTGCCACTATATTTTATTTGCCATATCAATTATCTATTTTATCATTAAATTAAATTAATTCATTATACCAACATCTTATACAATTTAAGAGTATTTCTTTCTATTTAGTATAGTTAATATGTAACATCCCTAACCCGTATTCATTACCAAAATAAGGTTATAGAGCATTACCCAATAAATGTAACCTAAAATCATTCACTTTCAACCATTTCATTAAACATAGCACAATCCATTTACAAACATGCAAATTGACCCTTAATTAAGCCCTCGAGGCCTTATAATCATTTTAGAAATGATTCGAGACTAAATTGATATCATTTGAAACATTTAATGAAAAAGATAGAAATTTTAAACCACAGGGGTTACAGGGCCGTGTGACTCACACAGCTAAGACACACGTCTGTGTACCAGGCCGTGTAACAATCGAAATAGGGACACACGATTGTGTCCCAGCCCATTTTCGTGCTCGTGTAACTCTCTAACTTGGGTTACACGGCCAAGCCACACACCCCTGTGCTATGTCGTGTAACACTCAAAATGGCCTCACACGTCCGTGTGCCAGGCCTTATGCTAGGCTGTGTAACTGCCTGACTTGCAACCTTTAAAACTTATAGGGGACACACGGTTGTGTCTGAGACACACATCAATGTCTTGGGCTGTGTAGGCAAGAAATTGGACAAAATCAAGCCATTTCTTCACCCACTTCAAGCATGTACCTAAACACAATTTGCACATATGACCAAGATATTAAAACATACCTAAAACATGCAAAAAATGACCAATTCACTTTACCATTTATCCATACAACCAATATGCCAATAAGGCACCTTAATCAAAAACCATCAAACATATCTAAACATGCACATATTTGGCCATACATCAGCAATACACATCTAACTTATTTCCATGCCAAAAATACCATAATAGACCATATGTTATGTCCATAAAAACTTACCATTTGGACCATTACCCAGATGGATCATAATCACATAAGTGACACAAACCACTCATTTACAAATGGTACCAAGCAACCAACTTATATATACTTGCCAAATTCAACATTTAACACTTATGTAAAACTTTAAAGATAAGTTCCCTATACATGCCATTATAACCTTGACTAGAACATATTCGCTGGATAGTGTGATAGGTCTCCAACTAGCTTCCAAACTAATTGAGCTTCTGATTATCTATAAAACATAGGAAAGAAAACTACGTAAGCACATAATGCTTATCAAGTTCATAAAACATGAACACAACTTACCATTTCAATTCATAACATAAAAACTAAGCATAATATGATCCGACCAAAAGCTTGGCACAAGCCTAAGCACCAACAAGAACACGTGTTACTATATTCAAACATATTCCACATGAATTTAACATAGGTAAGCTATTACACATGAACATAATTTATTTGAATTCATCTTTTTCCTTAACATATCATACTTTCAAATGAAGAGTACTATAACGCCCCAAAATCTAGGTATTAATTTTTGTATATTTGTAAAAGAAATACATGTCTACTTTAGTGGTTAAGTGATTTGGGTGTGTTTGGAAGTGTCTGAGAAGTCTTGGGTTCAAGCTTGGGTTTGTACAAAAAGTTTTGTTTTTAAAGAAAAAACCCTTGCCTTTAGTTTGCAGGCTTTTAAATTATTGTGTGTATAACAAGACATAAAAAGCCAGCTGGTCTAGGGGGTAAGTGGCGTGTTACCTATGCCTGTGGCCTGAGGTTCAAATCTTGGTTGAGGCAAGGGAGTATTAATTTTGTTGCTGTGCCGTGGGGGTGTTATAGTTTAACTGAAACACTAAAATGGTTGAGAAGAATTCAAATTTAGTGGTTGAGAGGAGGTGTGATCGATTGGAGAGATTTGAGAAGGGATTTTAGAAGAAAATCAAGGGATGTGAGAGGGGGAGTTTATGTCAAAATTGGACTCTGGCACTCAAGAATTCGGCCAAGAGAGGTGTGCTTCTCATTTGGTGTTTTTTCCTCTTCTTGCTTGAAGGCCAAATATGGTAGAGTTTTTGGCATATTCTTTTGTTTCACCTCGTTCGTTTTTGACAACCTTTCCTTTGGCTGAGTACTTCCCCTTTCAATTTCCTCTTCCTCGTTCTTTTCCAAATTGACTATGTGTTGGCCGAAACTACTTTCTTTCCCTCTTTCGATTTCTCTTCTCTTTTCTCCCTTAAACCATTTCTCTCATCATCTTTCTTTAGTTGGTACCCTTTCAATCACTATTTTGTATTCGGTTTAGTGATTATTCTCTGACAATCAGTAAGAGCACTCGACTCATTCTTGTTTTCTCTTAATTTTGACCAAGTACCCTATTTTCTTACTCTAAAAATATGAATACTATTGTGTTTCTTTCGGTTTTTAGAACTTCCTAAGGAGTGAGGGAGTTGCAAGTGGTATTGAAGCATTTGAAACCTTTCTTTCATCACTCGATCAAAGGTAACTATTTTGTCTTGCATTGTGCGCAAAGGCCGAATGCTCTTTCCCCTACTTTTGGGGTTCTGTGGTACTGTAAGTTATTATGTATTGATTTAAGCCATGTATAAACAACTCTATTTAATGAAACCCGCTTGTACCGCATATATTCGGCAAAGAGGTGGTAATTAACCTTCGTCAGTTATCTAAGAGGGCTAAGCCACATTTGCCCAACCAAGGCAAGTTTGGTGCTCACATGTTATTCGAACGTTTTTGTAAACAGGTGTGGAAACACTGCCCAAATCATAAACCGACAAAAGCGAAAAATATGACAATTGATGCTACACGAGCGTGCGCTAACTCGTGTGGTAAACCGAACGCATAAAATGTGGGCGTTAGACTATTGAGGCCACCATGAGTGATTTCGTGGTCTTAGGCCGTTTTGCGCCATGTAAGGCCGAAAAGTACCGTATGGGCCCAACAAAATTGTGGGCCCCACACAGATAAACCACACGAATTGTGTGTAGAATATTGGGCCAAGCTATGTAAATTACATGGCCGAGACCATTTCTAGGCTATGTGGGCCACACGAGCGTGAGGGCCCACATGGGCCCGTGTTGTGGGCCTCGAGCCCATTTTCATTGTTTCACTATTAAGGTTGCACAGGTCGTCGGATACGACTATGGACCTACTGATTGGTCAATAAGTATACCTGGACCCCAAACTGATAAAATGACTGTTATTGTCCTATGGTATAAAATGACTATTGTGCCCTTACAATAAAATGAATGTTATGCCCCTATGATATTAATTGACTGTATGCCTTATGTTATGTATGACTGTATATGAGCATGCCATGATATATATATGTTGCATCCACGTGTGATATGTTGCATGGGGATGTGATTATTATGATTGGAGGAAGTGCACTGTACTGGCAGCCCTGCTGCAAATATTGTTTAGTGCTGCAATTGGTGCTAATTTTTGGAGTGTAGGGATGGGTGGGTTATTTTATCTCCATACGGAGTGTTGGGCTGGATAGACTGGAGTGTAGAGGCTGGATGGGTAGGATTTCTGATTGCATGCCTAAACTGTTACTGTCACTGAAATGGGCTATGGCCCAACTGATTTGAACTGTTATTGATTTGGGCTTAGGTCCAGACTGTACTTGCCTACGGCCTGATTGGCCATTTTGGTTATATGGTGTTACACACTGAGTTCTCGTAAACTTACCCCTCTGTTTACCTGTACAGGTAATCCCCAGTCTTAAGCGGATCAGTGCTGCGAGAGATTCTAAGGTGGCCACACAGCCGCGCCTACTTTTAAATTTGAGTTTTATTTCCAATAAATTTAATTTGGGTATTTTTTTTGTAATAAGGCCTCTTTAAGTTTAACTTTTAATTTGGGATTTAACTTATTTTAATTCACATCTGAGTAGTAGTAGGACGCAATTTTTCAAAAGATAAATGTTTTTCAAACACCACGTTTTCGTAACATACTATGAAAGCTTCTGCATCAAACATTGTTTTAAAGTATAGTAACAAACTAATATGATCAACGTTCTGCTAAAAACAACTTGAGTTTTAAAAGAACAAGATACCCTAAATTTTTGGTTAAGATCGTAAACGAGATTTAATAATAGAGTGGATTTTCCAAAGAAACTATGTTTTCAAAAAACACTTCACTGTGATACCACCAGATTCGGCTATAACGTCTAGGTAGAGTTTGGGGTGTTACAAGTACATTTCAACCAGTTCCACAAATACATGACATATTTTCTTTTGTACACTAACTATTTCTTTCCTTTTCATGCCCGTTGAATCGTTTAGAGTATCATTGGATACGCGGGATAGCTTACACAAAGTGTGCTAAACATGTAACTATATCCTTTCCTTTCCTTTACATCATTGCTCACACGAACTATGAAATGTGTCTATTATAACAACCCATTTTTCATTCGTGTCGGAAACAGTGGTTTCGGGACCATCAAATCTGAAGAATAAGTTTGTAAATATTATTATTTAATATTTACGAGTCAAATGTGACTTTGAAAAGGTTTTTGATTTGATAATTTATGTTATTTAAACGGTTTATTAAGTTCGAGTGGTAAGACCTTCAGGTCAAGTGGTTTTAGAAAATGGTGTACCGGACCTCATTTCTATAAACTGAGCCATAAATATTTTTACAAATATATACGAAGTGTCACTAAGGTGGTATTAGAGTTTCGTTAAAAAATTTTAATGTTTTGATAGTTAATAAATTAAAAAGGACTAAATTGTAAATGGTGCAAAATGTAGTAAATATAACATTTTAGTGATTTAATGGCTTGATTATTAAATTAGAAATGACCAATGTAATAAATAGTCCTTAGTATTGACATTGTAAGACACTATGTATTAAAATTATAAAATATTATATGATTTAATGGAAAATGTAGATTTTATGAAATTAAAACAAAATTAAAAGAAGAAAAAAGCCATTTCTTCTTCATATTTTCATTTCATCATGCCAAAACAGCATTAGAACTCAACTTGGAAGGTTCAACCTATTTTAATTCTTGGATGTAAGCCCATTTTGATTCTGTTTCTTATAATTTTTATGTTTTTGAGATCGTTGCAACTAGGTCCAGCTAGCCCATACCTTTGTTTTTGAAGCTGTTAAAGATTTTGAATTTTTCCATTAATGAATCAATGTGATTTTAGATGTTAAAGGATGAATTTGAAATCTTTGGTTGATATTTAAAAGTATTTTGTTAAGTGATTTTGATGAATTTTTTAATTATGGACTAAATTGTTAAAATAGAAAAAGTACAAGGTATTGATATGAAATTGTTGCAAAAATTGGCTGAAATGGAGGCTATGAATATTTGGCTAGTGTGAAATTTCAATAAAAATGGTTAATTTGAATGTTTTACACTTAGGGACTAAATTAAGTAAAAGTAAAACTTTAAAGGTAATTTTATAAAAAGTCAAAAAGACGAAATTGCATAAAATACATTGTTTTAATGTCTAAATTAATAGATTAAATGAAATTATTAATTTAGATCAAGATTGGGTGGAAAATCGATGAGAATAGAAAATTACCAAAATGCCCCTACACTTTAACATTTCTGTAATTTTGCCAGGTAAGTTCATATGAACTGTATTATGTATAATTTTGATTAAATTGAATGTTCATATATGATTTTGTTGAAAATGAACCAATATATATATATATATATATATTATATATGTGTGTGTGTGTGTGTTATTATATAATTTATCATGTTATGAAACGACGTAAATGTAACATCTCGAAATTGGGCCTAGTAGGATTGGGCCCATTGGGCCTTGGGCATAGGAGTGTTTAAAATTTTGAGAACAGGAGAATGGAATTAATTCAAGTTGAACTTATTAAGAAAGTAATTTTAGAAAGTTATGAGGTTTCTATGAAGTTCCGGGTTCAAGTTGGGCCTTAGAAAAATTTTGTCTTTAAGCCTATTAAGGAAAGATAGTAAATGACCTCAAAGCTTATGAAAATAAATGAGTAAATTGCTAGCATAAGTGAGCAATTAGTAAAGAGGTTATGGCATCATATGAAGTACCTTGAGGGAAGAGGTTCAAATCCCATTGTGTGCAAATTTTGACTAATATTTTTGCACCCTTTCCTTCAGTGTTGGCCAAGCATGTAAATAAGGTAAGGTGCACTTTTTATTTTTGGCAAGATTGCTAAGGAGAATAGAAAAGAATGAAGGTGAGGAAAGAAATCAAGAGAAAGGGGAAAGTAAGGGGAACAAGTGGCCTTTTTCAAGGGAAATGTTATGGAAAGGTTGGTTGGAAAATTTTATACTATTAGGGGCATGAATGTGGATGATTTTGATGGGGAAAAAGGAGGAGCTGAATTATCCTAGCCTATTTGCAAGTTTGTGTTTGAAAAGCCTATTTTCTCTTTTGAACATTTTTGGTACTCTTTTCCAACCTTTTTCCTTTGTGTTAGTCGAATTACCTAACATTTTTTCTCATATCTCTTCTCTTCTTTTTATCATTCCTTCAACCTTTCTTCCATTTTCCTAAATCGACATTACCATATGATCAAATCTTCTTTATTATTTTCTCTTCAATAGCCGAATTTCTATCATCTTCTATCTTCCTCATTTTTGTGTGCTGGACATTTCTCCTTGGTTGACTCGGGCAAGGGCTTCATTTCTACCCCTTTCATTTTCTTCTCATTCAAGCCGAATAGGTATGTTCATCACTATACGGCTATTCCACGTTGTTTCTTATCGAAATATCACTCTCTCCATCACTCTCATATTTGATCAACTCTTTTTCGTAGAGTTCTAGTGGGTGGCCAACTACCAAATCTTTGTCGATTCATTCGTAATCATAAGCCAATTGGTGGGAATCGGGATTATCATCGATTAAGGTAAGGATTCTTTTCATAGTCCATTCAATATCACTATTTAGTTATGGTGTTACTCGGATTGAAAGTTTGGCTAATCGATTATGTTGTTAGGTACGAAATCACTCGATACTCTCTACTTGAGGATTTTTCAAAATAGTGGTAAAGCCAAACACCTATCTCTCGTAATATGAGACTCGGATTGTTGGTAAGTGATATAGATTGTTAATCAATCGCAATACTTGGATGAAGTTGTAAATTGGGTTTTGGACTAATTATTGACCGATTGTATCTTTAGGTGCCGCGAAGAATATCGTGTTACGGATTCCGAATAAGGTGTGTAATCTCGTACCTTCCAAAAACATGTTTGAAATGGTGTGTAATCTCACATCTCTCTAAAATTTTGTATGATATTTTTGTGATTCGGTCGAAATACCGAAAAAAATAAAAAACCGACATCCGTGATCACTCGGGAGTGCGTATGTTCGTAGTAGTAACCATATTTTGTAATAAAATAGTTCCGGTTAGAAACAGTGACGTGTTTTTGAAAAATCACGAAACATAGGAGAAAGGGAATTAAAAAGTGAATGACATATCAAATTAAAGCTTACTATGTATATTTTGATATGGAAGAAATGGAGAAGGAAAAGGAATTTTATATTCTAAGATATCTTAATTTTAGTGAGACTGGTTCTGATTAACCTTGTGGTTCCCTGATCTGTTTTGGAAAATCATATAAAATTGTACGAAGTGAATTATGGGTTATAATTATGGATTCCTCAGTGAGCCTATTTTCATTAGAAATAAGTGGAAGAAATATATGAAAGCTGTATAGTGAGATATTTGAAATTAAGGTAAGAGAGGTTAGAATCGTTGGATAGAGTAACAAGGGAAATTTTAAGGAATAAACTGTACTAAATGGTTAAGACAAAAATTCTGGAAAAATTTTGGTAAGAAGATATATGAGTTTAGTTTCAGGGAAAATTTACGAATTTAGATTTCAAGATTTCTAACCCATGTTATAGTCAATCTAGTTAGTACGACACAGATGGACAATTTAAATTGTTGCGCCCAAATTACTAGTTAAGTCTGGATTGAAAAATTACTGAATTGCCCTTAGTGGGTAAATTGCTGACTTACGAAAATGCCCTTATGGGCCGAATTGTGAAAATGCCTTAATGGACCGATTTGTTAATTTACTATATGGGCTGATCTGATAATTTGATATATGGGTCGATATGTTAATTTGCTATATGGGCCGATCTGATAATTTGATATATGGACCGATCTATTAATTTGCTATATGGGTCGATCTAATAATATGATATATGGGCCGATCTGTTAATTTGCTAAATGGGCCGATCTGATAATTTGCTATACGGGCCGATATGATAATTTGTTATATGGGCCAATCTGATATTTTGCTAAATGGGCCGATCTGATATTTTGCTTAATGGGCCTAATTGATAAATTGTTATAATGAGACATAATTTTGTAATAAATATCCGAATAAATTACTATGGTTATATTGTGATATGTTATGCATTATAAACATGATTTGCATTGTAACATCCCGAAATTGGGCCTAATAGGATTGGGCCCAATGGGCTTTGGGCGTAAGAATGTTCAAAATTTTCAAGAATATGAGAATGGGTTGTTGCAAATTGGGCTTATTAGTTAAGTGAATTTGGAAGGTTACGGGGTTTTTATGAAGTCTCGGGTTTAATTGGGCCTTAGGAAAAATTTGGTATTTTAGCACTTTAAGGAGAGATGGTAAGTAGCTTCAAGGCTTATAGAAATAAATGAGTAAATTGTTAGCATAAATGAGTAATCAGTAAAAAGATTATGGCATCAACTGAAGGACTTTAAGGGAAGAGGTTCAAATCTCATTGTGTGCAAATTTTGATTATTATTTTTGCATGCTCTCCTTAAGTGTCGGCCAAGAGGTATATGTGTCAAGATGGACTTCTTTATTTTTGGTAAGGTGCCTAAGGAAATAAGGAAAGGTTGAGGTTAGGGAAAGGAATCAAAAGAAAAAGGGAAGTATGGGGGACATTTTGGCACAAAAAGGGGACAATGTTATGGAAAGTGTGGTTGGCCAAATGTTTGACCAATATTGTAATGCATGTGTGTAATATCCTGGAATAGGGGTAAAATTTTTAAATTATTTTTCATAAGTGTGGTCATCATGGTGTTAATTGAGGTATTTTAGGCGCTAGTGATAAGCTAAGGGAAGGCCCGAGCTATAGGAGAAATTTTATTTTTAGGTGTTAATTAAGGGGAGCTAGAGTAAGGGGGCTTTAAGAAAAGTTGTTGGGGGTTTATGGCATAAGTAATGCCTTGGTAAAGTGGCTTTCATGCGCCACTTAAGGGGCTGATTATAGCGCCAACAAGGGCCTGGGCTCGAGGCACGGCGGCAGCAAGTGGCATTTTATTTTTGGGTGTTGGCGTTAAAAAGGAAGGGGCTGAGTTAAGGAGGGTTTAAAGGATGTTGTGGGCATTGGTGGACAAGAACGACGGGTTGGTGGAGTGGCTTGGGGCGCCACTTGAGGGTCTTGGCAAGGGACTCAAGTTCGAGCCATGAGAGAAGCGCAAGGTGTGTTTTTATTTTGGTTTTTGGCGTTGAGACAATAGAGCTAACGAAGGAGGCCTTAAAAGAAGTTGGGGCGAGTCTATGACACAAACGGTGCCTTGGCAAAGCGGCTGCGTGTGATGGTTCCAGCTGGTCCTAGGTTCGAGTGGCGTGAGCAGCAAATGGGTGTTTTATTTTTGTTTTGGGCATTAAGGCAAGAGGGAGCAAAGGAAAGAGCTCTTAAAAAAAAATGGGGCAAATTTATATCACAAGAAACTGCCACAGCAGAGTGGCTTGGGGCATGATTTGCAGCTTGCTAGAGCAGGACTGGAGTTCGAACCTTGGGGGCTGCAGGTTGGTGTTTTATTTTTTTTCATGCTGGCGCCAAGAGAGAAGGTGGAAATTGGACAGCACATGGGCAATTGGAAGATAAGGATAAGCTTGGTGTTTAAATTCGGCTGGAAGGGTGGTTTATTATTATTTTATTTTGTATTTTATTTGAAGAGGTGGTAATGGATAAAAGGTGGGTTTTATTTTATTTAATTTTGAATTGGTTTGAAAGGTTGGTGTTGAGAGGAACTAGGAGTAAAATAAAGGATTGGGTGAGAGGAAAAGGAGTTGGACGGCTAGAGGGGTTCTTATGTTGTTATTTTCGGCCATGATGGTTGGGGGGGAAGTAGCCGAATGTTATAAAAGGGTGGTGTGCTTTCCTTTAGCCAAATTTTTAGCCCTTTACTTCTAAGCTTCATTTTTTCTTCTCAAACACTACCTACACCAAAAACGCAACTCTCCCTCTACTTGTTCTTTCGAATCCATTTCTCCTTTGAACATCTCTTTGCTTTCTTTTCTTTTCCTATCAATAGCCGAACCTTTTTCTTACCCTTATTTCTTCTCTTTTATTCCTTTCTAGAGCGTTGATTCTTATAGGTTGCTACCAAGCCGAATGGGGTTGGTAAGGTGGTAGGGTTTTCCTATCTTTTTATCGGTTTTTCTCTTTTTTTTCTTGGTTGACCGAAATCATGAAGCTAATCATGTGTTTTTTTTTGTTTGGCCGAAATCATGGAGGGCTAGGTTGAGGGTCTTTTGCTTTTAGCTAGCATTAAGGGTGCTAGGGAGCTCTCGGGATTCTATTATTCAAGGCTTTTAGGAGCAACGTGTGATTTCGGGATTTAGCCGAATGTACCAAACAGGTGCGTAATTATCACACTGTTTCTCCTGTTATTTGTGTTTTGATGTATATACTTGTGTATGATGTGTGGTAGCCGACAATAATGGCTAAAGTGGTGGATACCCATGTTGGGGGTAATCGGTTAACAGGTTAGTAGTTTGTGATTATTAAATTATTTACGGTGTATGTGTGATATGGTGTGATGTGTATTCACTCTATATGTTGATTTGGTAGGATGCATTTACATATATGCATGGGGGATTGGATGTGATCAAAGGAAGGACGGGGTGTACATATCTATGTACGTGGTCTAATGTTAGCCTCATGCTACATTAGCACTTGATGATTTGTTGTGTGCTTCATCAAGGGAGGTGTTGGCTAGGTGCCCATCTCGGCTGTTGATGGCTGTGTGCATCACCGTAGACGGATTAATATTGGGATAACTTATGTGATCGGTCGCTTAGCCATGGCCTTGAGCAGCAAGTCTGCCAAGGTAGGATATGTGGGATCACGATGTGATCAGTGGTGGATTAGCCACGATCTTGGGCAGGGAGTCTTCTAAGGTTGGTGTAACGGATGGACTTAGGTTGGGTTGGGTTTAAGTAATTGCATATTTATTTGTATGATCTGTGGATATGGGCCAAGCCTATATGTGGAGGCATGTGTGATGATTATGCACTGAGTCTGTGGACTCACCCAATTTTTTTCTTAAACATCTCGGGTGATTCATGAGCTTGGACCGAGTTGGAGTGGATCGAGGTGGCCCATCTGGAAGATGATTTAATTAATTTACTGAATTTTTATATTATCGATATTTTGGGAATTTCTTTGATGTAATAAGGGCCATTTGAGATATTTACTGGATTTTGCTATGGTTTATTGGATTGTTGAATAAGCTATTATTCGGGAAATGTTTTTAATTTCGACAACTTATTTATTAAAAGCTTATAATAAAGGTTTAATTCAAATATTTTGTAGCATCAAAGTTTTACTTATAAAGTCATGGTTTTCAAAAGATAACAAATTTTAATATTTATCTTAAGTCAAAAAGATTTTCAACCGTTTTTCCGCAGTGACATACCAGATCTGGTCAGGGCTTGTGGGCCGGGTTTGGGGTCTTACAAATTGGTATCAGAGCCCGGTTCAAAACTCGGCTTTGAGGGTTTTGGGCCTAAAAACATTTTCATGGGCTTTTCAAAGATTTGGGCTTTCATAAATTTTTTTTTTAGGTTATTCTGGCATGGCACCTGTATCTCTGACCCGCAGTTCACCAGGTAAGTACCTCTAATTGAGGAAGTGATTTATATGTGAATATTATGGACTTATGTGGGCTCGTAGATTAGAATATTAGGGCTATTGAACCCTAGGGCTAGTGCACTCAAACACATACATAAGACTTAAGGACAATCAAACAAACCTGTGAAGTAAGTTGCCGAGTTAAGGTGTGGCAACCATGGTGTGCATGTCTAGGATTGGTATTCGGTGGGAGCTTGGTATTTAAGTAGTCCGCATGACTCACCTCCTCTCCACTCGAATCCTACCTGGTGCGTAGCTACGGTTCACCTTAACCAAGAGGACTTGTTCATAGGCTAAACCCGATAATTAAAACCCGAAAGGGACTAGCCATGCAGTTTTATAAAATTCCTAGTTTTAAAGTTCCTAAATTTCCCTTTTAATTGTAGTAAAAGATTATTGTGAAAATTTTTCCAAAGTATCTCCGATTTACAAAATTACAAAAATACCCCTGTATTGTAAAAGTACTAAAAAACCCTTGATTGAAAAAAATTACCATACTACCCTCAAATTTTGTTAAAATAATCTTACTTTGCAAAATACCAAAATCTCTAGTTTTCAAAATATCAAGATACTCGATTTGGGAAATTTACGAAAATACCCATGTTGAAAATTACCAAAATACCCTCGACTTTCAAAATTTTCGGTTTAACCCCAACTTTAATAAAATTTCCTACTTTGCAAAAGTATACAAAATGCTATTTTGAAAATTCAAGATACCTGATTTGAAAATTTACAAAATTACCCCGATGAACAAAATTACCAAAATAACCACAATTCCAAATTTTTTTTGTCATACCTTTGATTTGAAAATTTTTTCCAAAAATACCACAGTTTTGAAATTTCAAAATATCTTGATTTATTAAGATTTTTAATCGACCCCGATTTATTACCAAAATACCCCTGTAGGAAAAATGACGAAATTACCCCTGGGTGGGGAATCGATAAGAATGCCCATAATATTATTTGAATGTGATTCTTTTAATTAGAGTAGTGAACTCAAACTGAAACTCTGATTGATCGAAAGAACAACTTCTGAAAACTTCATTTCATAAAATTTTCTTGTGGATAAATAGTGGAACAAAATTTCTAATGCATAAAATTTCTTAAATCAGACTAAATCGAGGCGCTAGAAATGAGTTCTAGAGGACGTGGTCGTCGTGGACGTGGCTGAGGTAGAATGCCTGTATCAAAAGCCGTTAGATCGGGTCAAGGGTCTGAAAATGAAGTACCCCCTCCACCACCAGCCTTTGGTAATGAGCAGTATGAGCACACGGGGGATGATGCGATATCGCAGTTTGGTCTTTGAGTTTGGAGATAGTAGCTAGGCGGTGGAAATATGAGAGCAAGGAAGTCATGTACTGAGCGACTTGAGCTAATGGAGTGAGGTGTTTTAGGCGTGTCGAGCGTGGCACCCAAGACTGAAATATTGGTTGGAAGCAACCGAAGCGAATTATGGATGAGCTCGATCCGAGCCCCGAGGAGAAAGTGAAAGGAATGGTGGCCTTTGCTTGTGACGAGGCATATCAATGGTGGCTAACGATTCGGACGATTACCACGGTGAGGATCTCACTTGGGAGTATGTCAAGGCGTGCGGAAGAAGTATGTTGGAACTCATTATATTGATGCACAGAGGAAGGCGTTTCTAGGGCTGGTTTAAGGGAACAAGTCCGTAACAAAATACGAGGTAGAATTCCTAAGGTTAAGCCGATATGCTCGAGGAGTAGTTGCTACAGAATATAAACGATGTGTCCAATTTGAGGACGGATTAAGGGACGACCTGAGACTGTTGATAGCTCCTCATCAGGAATGGGAGTTCGCTGTATTAGTCGAAAAAGCTAAGGTAGCTGAGGGAATTAAGAACTCTGTGAGGCAGAATAGAGATAAAGATAGGAACCGGGATAGGAGGAAATTTGGATCATCTGAATCATCTGAGGGTCTTCAGAAAAGATCGAGGGTTGAAAATTCTGTTCGTGTTGCTAAGCCAGCTACAGAAAATCAGAATCGTCCGTGTGCTCAGTGTGGAAGGTATCATGTTGGTAAGTGCTGGAACCATGAACGGGAATGTTTTAGGTGTAAGTCTAAGTCTCACCTGATTAAAGACTGTCCTCAAGATTCGAATAGGGCTCGGACAATAAGCCAAGGTTATGTATAGCCGGGTAGAGATGGTCAGTAAGCGACAAGAGGTCGTGGTCCGAACCATGGTGGAAATGGTTCAGGCCGAGGCCGTGGAGCACCAAACAGAGAGGCTGAAGGTGCAGATGCAAGGCAGCCAAGGTTGGTTTACGCAGTCGGCCGTCTCGAGGGGGAAGATGTGCCAACGGGTAAGTTCTTATTTTTGGAATACCGTCAATTGTCTTGTTTGTGGTTAAGTTAGTTCGTTCTTATGTTGCTAGTGAAGTGTATGGAACTTTGATTATGAACTTAGAGAATGTGTCTAGAAAGCATGATAGTTCTTTAAGTTTAGAGTGCGCAGCAGTAGCGTAGTATGATGAGTTAAGGATGCACGATTGAACGATAGTAAGTAATTTTGAGGACGAAATTATTTTTAAGGAGGGTAGAATTGTAATATCCTGGAATAGGGGTAAAATTTTTAAATTATTTTGCATAAGTGTAGTCATCATGGTGTTAATTGAGGTATTTTAGGCGCTAGTGATAAGCTAAGGGAAGGCCCAAGCTATAGGAGAAATTTTATTTTTAGGTGTTAATTAAGGGGAGCTAGGCTAAGGGGGCTTTAAGAAAAGTTGTTGGGGGTTTATGGCATAAGTAATGCCTTGGTAAAGTGGCTTCCATGCGCCACTTAAGGGGCTGATTATAGCACCAACAAGGGCCTGGGTTCGAGGCACGACGGCAGCAAGTGGCGTTTTTTTTTGGGTGTTGGCGTTAAAAAGGAAGGGGCTAAGTTAAGGAGGGTTTAAAGAATGTTGTGGGCATTGGGGGACAAGAACGACGGGTTGGTGGAGTGGCTTGGGGTGCCACTTGAGGGTCTTGGCAAGGGACTCAAGTTCGAGCCATGAGGGAAGCGCAAGGTGTGTTTTTATTTTGGTTTTTGGCGTTGAGACAAGGGAGCTAATGAAGGAGGCCTTAAAAGAAGTTGGGGCGAGTCTATGACACAAACGGCGCCTTGGCAAAGCGGCTGGCAGCGTGTGATGGTTCCATCTGGTCCTAGGTTCGAGTGGCGTGAGCAGCAAATGGGTGTTTTATTTTTGTTTTGGGCGTTAAGGCAAGAGGGAGCAAAGGAAAGAGCTCTTAAAAGAAAATGGGGCAAATTTATATCACAAGAAACCGCCACGGCAGAGTGGGTTGGGGCATGATTTGCAGCTTGCTGGAGCAGGACTGGAGTTCGAACCTTGGGGGTTGCAGGTTGGTGTTTTATTTTTTTTTCATGCTGGCGCCAAGAGAGAAGGTGGAAATTGAACGGCACATGGGCAATTGGAAGATAAGGATAAGCTTGGTGTTTAAATTCAGCTGGAAGGGTGGTTTATTATTATTTTATTTTGTATTTTATTTGAAGAGGTGGTAATGGATAAAAGGTGGGTTTTATTTTATTTAATTTTGAATTGGTTTGAAAGGTTGGTGTTGAGAGGAACTCGGAGTAAAATAAGGGATTGGGTGAGAAGAAAAGGAGTTGGACGGCTAGAAGGGTTCTTATGTTGTTATTTTCGGCCATGATGGTTAGGGGAGGGGGAAGTAGCTGAATGTTATAAAAAGGTGGTGTGCTTTCCTTTAGCCAAATTTTTACCCCTTTACTTCTAAGCTTCATTTTTTCTTCTCAAACATTACCTACACCAAAAACGCAGCTCTCCCTCTACTTGTTCTTTTGAATCCATTTCTCCTTTGAACATTTCTTTGCTTTCTTTTCTTTTCCTATCAATAGCCGAACCTTTTTGAGCCTCACCCTTATTTCTTCTCTTTTATTCCTTTCTAGATCGTTGACTCTCATAGGTTGCTACCAAGCTGAATGGGGTTGGTAAGGTGGTAGGGTTTTCCTATCTTTTTATCGGTTTTTCTCTTCTTTTCTTGGTTGACCGAAATCATGAAGCTAATCAGGTGTTTTTTTTTTATTGGCTGAAATCATGGAGGGCTAGGTTGAGGGTGTTTTGCTTTTAGCTAGTGTTAAGGGTGCTAGGGAGCTCTCGGGATTCTATTCTTCAAGGCTTTTAGGAGCAACGTGTGATTTCGGGATTTAGCCGACTGTACCAAACAGGTGCGTAATTATCGCACGGTTTCTCCTGTTATTTGTGTTTTGATGTATATACTTGTGTATGATGTGTGGTAGCCGACAATAATGGCTAAAGTGGTGGATACCCATGTTGGGGTAATGTCAGTTAATGAGTTAGTAGTTTGTGATTATTAAATTATTTACGGTGTATGTGTGATATGGTGTGATGTGTATTCACTCTATATGTTGATTTGGTAGGATGCATTTACATATATGCATGGGGGATTGGATGTGATCAAAGAAAGGACGGGGTGTACATATCTATGTACGTGGTCTAATGTTAGCCTCATGCTACATTAGCGCTTGATGATTTGCTGCGTGCTTCATCAAGGGAGGTGTTGGCTAGGTGCCCATCTTGGCGGTTGATGGCTGTGTGCATCACCGTAGACGGATTAATATTGGGATCACTTATGTGATCGGTGGCTCAGCCATGGCCTTGAGTAGCAAGTCTGCCAAGGTAGGATATGTGGGATCATGATGTGATCAGTGGTGGATTAGCCACGGCCTTGGGCAGGGAGTCTGATAAGGTTGGTGTAACGGATGGACTTAGGTTGGGTTGGGTTTCGTAATTGCATATTTATTTGTATGATCTATGTGGATATGGGCCAAGCCTATATGTGGAGGCATGTGTGATGATTATGCACTGAGTCTGTGGACTCACCCAATTTTTCTTAATCATCTCGGGTGATTCATGAGCTTGGACCGGGTTGGAGTGGATACGAGGTGGCCCATCTGGAAGATGATTTAATTAATTTACTGAATTTTATATTATCGATATTTTGGGAATTTCTTTGATGAAATAAGGGCCATTTGAGATATTTACTGATTTTGCTATGATTTATTGGATTGTTGAATAAGCTATTATTCGGAAATGTTTTAATTTCGACAACTTATTTATTAAAAGCTTATAATAAAGGTTTAATTCAAATATTTTGTAGCATCAAAGTTTTACTTATAAAGTCATGGTTTTCAAAAGATAACAAATTTTAATATTTATCTTAAGTCAAAAAGATTTTCAACCGTTTTTCTACAGTGACATACCAGATCCGATCAGGGCTTGTGGGCCGGGTTTGAGGTGTTACAATGTGGACGGTTTTGGGGGTAGATAGGTAGCTGAAATTTTTACATGGGCATTTGGTAAGGTCTTGGTATTGTTTTGGCCAAAAATCCTATTTGCAACTTTTGTGTCATCTTCTTCCAATTTGCTATTCCCTTTGCCAAAACCTCCTAGCACAATTGTGCATCTTTCTTCCCTTTTGTTTAGTCAAATATTCATCTTTTGTTCATCTTCTTTTGGTAGCCGAATTTCTATCATCTTCTATCTTTCCCATTTTTGTGTGTTGGACATCTTTCCTTGGTTGGATCGGGTAAGGGCTTCATTTCTAATACTTTCATTTCTTCCCTTTCTAGCCGAATATGTATGTTCATCACTTTACGGCTATTCCTGTAACACCCCTTACCCGAGACTGTTGCCGAAGTCGAGTACGAGGCAGTACTAGACTTAACTTACTAGATTAGGGCATAAAAATTGAAACTGTCCATCTGCGCCATGTTCACTAAATTAACTATAACTCGAGTTACGAAACTCTAAATATAGATTCGTAAATTTTCCTTGAAACTAGATTTATATATTTTCTTACTATAATTTTTCCAAAATTTTTGGTGTGGCCAATTAGTACGGTTTATTAGTTAAAGTCTCCCCTGTTACACAGTTCAAAAGTTCTGACCTCTCTTCACTAAAAATCAATTATCTCATAATGTACAATTCTTTTTCCTACACCGTTTTTTATATAAAAATATACTTAATAAGATTTAATTCTATATCTTATGAACAACTAATTCCATTTCTACTATTTTTGGTGATTTTTTAAAATCACGTCACTTATTCTTCATCCAAACTGTTCCCTGCATATAATTACATAATTTCTTAAAATAACTATCAAGTAGGCATTACATAACATCCAAAACATGTTCTTAATTAACCATTTTAATATATAATCATTACCAAACATTTACAAGCCAATATTAAGCCATATCATAAGGTCATACACACAAAATGGCTAAGTCTCTATACATGCCATAACTTAAAACATTCGAGTCACAAAATACCAGTATAATCCTTTGATAGTGTGTAACGATCTCCGACGTCCTTACGATCCCCGAGTTGGCTTGTAAAACTATGAAAAGAAATAAAGGAATGGGAGTAAGCATTACGCTTAGTAAGTTTGCATGTAAATAAATAACAATGTTCTTAATGCATTATCATATTCTTTTTCTTACCAAAATTATTTAAGCCTTTAACTTAATATACTTAAGTCTTAAAATCTTACCTGTACCTTTTAAGCTTGAACTTGTCTTACATTTCCTTTGGTATACTCTTTAAATTTTACCGTTGAATCACTTGGAATACTAAGGATACGCGGGTACCTTTTCTTGTGAAACTTAACCATTGCCATGTCTTGACATGGTCTTACGTGGTATCATTGCCTTATGAGCTCACCAATGCCATGCCTTGGCATGGTCTTACATGGGACCTTTGCCTTATAAATTCACCAATGCCATGCCTTAGCATGGTTGTACATGGGACCTTTGCCTTATGGTAACTTATCAATTCCATGTCTTGACATGGTCTTACATGATTTCCTTAAACCCTAATGTCATGACATTTGTATCCTACACATTCCTAAGGTTCAACCGAGACATTCTGAGATTGCTTCTTCGTCAATTCATGCTTGAGTCTTTAAATGATAAATTTACAGAATAAATATGTAAATGCTAGAATTTAATAGTACAAATGTAAAATAATAGAATATTGCATTTATTTATCGCAATCTTACCTCGAAACAAAATACGATAAACTATATCGATTTAGTCCATTATCTTTTTCTTTCCCCAATCTAACTCTGGATTTCATTCTTCGTCATCTTAATAGAAAATTTAGCTTATTTAATACTCACATTTATCAAAACAGTCCTTAAGTCTATCTTTGGAAAAATTACAATTTTGCCCCTAAACTTTTACATATTTACATATTTGTCCCAAAGCTCAGAAATTATACTTTATCCCTTATTCTTATGTTTTATGGCATGCTGATCATTTTTCCCTTCTATGACAACACCACATTCTCACTCTAACATGTACTTATGAACATTAGGTATTTTTACCGATTAAGTCGTTTTACTCGTTTTCACTTAAAATCACTAAGAAAAAGTTGTTCAACATAATTTAAGACTTCATATTCTATCATAAAACATCAAAATAAACACATTTCACCTATGGGTATTTTTCCAAATATGAATCCTAGCATGAATTATTGATAGAATAAGCTAAACCGAGCTACCAAGGCTTAAAAAATGTAAAGAACATTAAAAACGGGGCTTGGAATCACTTACTATGGAGGTTGGAAGCTTGAAACAAACCCTAGTTATGGTGAACACTTGAAAATTCAGCCTAATGAAGAAGATGAGCATATTTTGCCATCTTTTTTCCCTTTTTAATTTCTTTTTATTACCAAATGACTAAATTACCCTTCATTAAAAACTTTGGTTCTTTCTACCTATATATGTCTATTTTCGTCCATGAAAATATAATTGTCTAATTACCATTTAAGGACTCCTACTTCAAACCCCCATTTCAATCAAGTACTCTATAAATTAGAAGCACTATTTAGCAACTTTTGCAAACAAGTCCTAATAGGCAATTTAAGCATGAAATCAATAAAATTTCTTATCAATACTTTAACACATGTATTTAATCACTCGGTAAATCATAATAATTAATCGTAATAAACTTTTATAGCTCAAATTCATGGTTTCGCAACCACTGTTCTGTTTAGGCCCTATTTTGGGATATTACAATTCCACTTTGTTTTTGATCGAAATATCACTCTCTCCATCACTCTCATATTTGATCAACTCTTTTCGTAGAGTTCTAGTGGGTGGCCTAATACCAAATCCTTGTCGATTCGTTCGTAGTCATAAGCCAATTGGTGGGAATCGATATTATCATCGATTAAGGTAAGGAGTCTTTTCATAGTCCATTCGATATCGCTATTCGGTTATGGTGTTAATCAGATTGAAAGTTTGGCTAATCAATTCTGTTGTTAGGCACGAAATAACATGATACTCTTTACTTGTGGATTTTTCAGAAATAGTGGTAAAGTCAAACACCTATCTCTCGTAATAAGAGACCCAGATTGTTGGTAAGTGATATAGATTGTTAAATTAATTGCAATACTTGGATGAAGTTGTAAATTGGGTTTTAGACTAATTGTTGACTGATTGTATCTTAAGGTGCCGCGGAGAATATTGTGTTACGGATTCCGAATAAGGTGTGTAATCTCGTACTTTCTGAATATATATTTGAAATGGTGTGTGATCTCACACTTCTCTGAAGGCTTGCATGAAATATTCTGTGATTCAGTTGATATACCGAAGAAAAACTGGAAACTGGCATCCATAATCACTCGGGCGTGCGTATGATCGTAGCGGTAATCATATTTGTAATAAAATAGTTTCAGTTAGAAACAGTCATGTATTTTTGAAAAACCACAAAAAATAGAAGAAAGGATATTAGAAAGTGAATGAGATATCAAATAAAATCTTACTGTGTCTATTTGGATAAGGAAGAAACGGAGAAGGAAAATGAATTTTATATTCTCAGATATGTTAATTTTAGTGAGACTGGTTCTGAATGACTTCGTGGTTCCCTGATCTATCTTGGAAAAATCATACAAAATTGTACAAAGTGAATTATGGGTTATAATTTATATGTATGGATTTCTTAGTGAGTCTATTTTCAATAGAAATAAGTCAAAGTAGTATATGAAAACCGTATAGTGAGATATTTGAAATTAAGGAAAGAGAGGTTAGAATCATTGAACAGTGAAATAAGGGAAACTTTAATGAATAAAATGTACTAAATGGTTAAGAAAAAAATTCTGGAAAAATTTTAGTAAGAAGATATATGAGTTTATTTTCAAGGAAAATTTATGGATTTAGAGTTCGAGTTTTCTATCTCAAGTTATAGACAATTTAGTCAGTATGACACAGATGGATAGTTTCAAGTTTTATGTCCCAAATTAGTAATTAAGTCCGGGGTTGCAAAATTACGAAAATACCCTTGGAGGGTAAATTACCGAAATACCCCTGGGTTGCGAGATTACTAAATTACCCTTAGTGGTTAAAATTACTGAATTACGAAATTGCCTTATGTGCCGAATTACGAATGAATTATGAAAATTCCCCTAATGGGCCAATTTGATAGATTGCCTTAATGGGCCGATTTTGATATATTTCTTAATGGGACAATTTGATATATGGCTAAATGGGCCAATTTGATATATGGCTAAATGGGCCGAATTTGATATATGGCATAATGGGCCGATTTTGTAAAGTGTTAATGGGCCAAATTGTTTGTAATAAATCTCTGATGTTATTAATTATCGTTGTTATATTGTAAATATCATAATTTGCTATGAATGTTGCATTCACATAATTCTGCATGGGTTTGGGATATTGATGATTGGAGGAAGCTATTTCGTGGCTCTGCCACATATTTTGGTGACTCTGTCACAATCTATCTGCTGGCTATGCCACGTACGTTCTGTTATTCTGGTGTCTTCACCACAAATTCTGATAATATAAATGGCCAAATGCTTGCGATTATAAATGGCAACTGACCTGCGAGTTATTATTATGAATGGCAATTTGCCTGCGTTTCAGTGTGCTGGCGGGGTGGGTTGACTTGATCCCCATAGGTGTGTTAGTTGGTATGGGTGTTGTGTAGCGGATGGATTATTAGGTTGGTTTGCGATTGCATTACATTCATTTGATTCATTTGGTATATTCTAATTTGTAAATGGGCTTTGGCCCAAGATTATGCTTAATGGGCTTTGCCCAAGTTATTGTTAGATGGGCTCAGGCTGAAATTTTTTGCTAAATGGGTTCAAGCCCAGTGAACAACGGTAAGGGGAGTTCACACTGAGTTCTTGTAACTCACCCCTTTTTTCTTTCTTAATCCTTTCAGGTAATGCTCAGTGATGTGGACTTGGACCATGGATGACTCGGTGGAGGTCATACTTCATAAATAGTGTTTTACTTTGGAACTTTAGATTTCTATTTTCGTTCACTTTACTATTTTGGGTTTTATGTTGTAATAAGGCCTCTGGAGTATTTTATTATTTGCTTTATGTTTGATATGCTTGTTATTTTACTTAAATTATTTTAAATGGGAATTTTCTAAAAACTTAAATAAAGGTTTTCCAAAATCGATTAACAAATGGATTTCATAATAAACTTTTACAAATATTTTTAACACGGAAATCTTCTTCGAATTTTCAACGTCATTTTTAAAAGTCACGTTTTATAAGATTATTAGTTCAAATCTATCAATTTATCAATCAATCTTCGAGGTTAGTAGTATTTTATCAAATGTCTCAAATTAAACTTATTTTTCTTGATTTTAACAAAACTTATTTTAGTATGAATCACAAATCTTTTATATGTTTTCTTCAAGGGGACACACCAGATTTGGGCCTAACTTCTAGGCAGGGTTTGGGTTGTTACATGCATGGGATGGGATAATGTTGAAGAGAAGTTCTGGTGGCTCGAGCACATAATTCTGGTGGCTCTGCCACATAATTCTGGTGGCTCTACCACATATTCTGGTGACTCTGTCACAATTTTTATGGTGGCGACGCCACGTATATTCTGTTATTCTGGTGGCTTATCCACAATTAAATTTGTTATAAATGGCTTAATGCTTGCGATTGGTGCGTTGGCGGGGTGGGTTGACTTGATCCCCATAGGTGTGTTGGTTGGTACAGGTGGTGTGTAGCGGATGGAATACTAGGTTTGGTTTGGGAACTGCATTACATACACATGATATAATTGTTACATTATTTTGCTAAGTGGGCTTCGGCCCAAGTTATTGTTAAATGGGCTCATGCCTAAGTTTTTCCTAAACGGGTTCCGGCCTAGTGGATGATGGTAAGGGGATTATACACTGAGTTCTTGTAACTCACCCCCCTTTATTGCTTAATCCCTATAGGTAATGCTCAGTAACGAGGACTTGGGGCCATGGATGACTCGGTGGAGGCCATACTTCATAAATGATGATTGCAACTATTAGTAAACTACTTATCGTATTATTTCATTACCTTTACTATTTTGGGTTTTAAAGTTGTAATAAGGCCTCTGGTTTATTTTATATTGCTTTATGTTTGACGTATTTATATTTTGCTCAAATTACTTTAAATGGGATTTTTTCTAAAATCATAAACAAAGGTTTTCCAAAATAGATTAACAAATGGATTTCGTAACAAACCTTTGCAAATATTTTAACTTAGAGATGTTCTCTTAAATTATCAATGACATTTTCAAAAGTTACGGTTAAAGTTCACTACCTCGATTTTTGACTCATCAATCAACCTCTCAAAAATACTTGTATTTTATCTATGTTTCCGCAATGTTTTCAAAATGCTACTGCAACTCTATTTCCAAACGTCATATTTTCGTAAATTGTTTATTTCAAATATGTTTTCGCAACCAAAAAGTTTTTTTTAGATAATTACGTTTTCGAGTAGATAACAATTGCTTAAGTGTTTTGGGTTTTAGCAAAAAGGGTATAATTCTCAAACAAGTTTTTAACAATCGCAAAGATGGTTTTGAAAAAATAAAACAACACTTCCACGTGACACGCCAGAGTCGGGCCTAACTTCTAGGCCGGGTTTGGGGTGTTATAGTAAATCCAACGATGTACGACGATTATCAAGCCCCGTTTGAACCATAAGAATTCGTAGGATACAAATGACATGTAATTAGGGTTTACATGTTTCAGGTGCTGGTCTTGAATATCCAACCGATGGTTTAGGTCCGAAATGTGTTGTAGATACTCCACAGTTCGTGTGAGCAGCATCTGCAGCTTACATTTTGACCCACAACTCGTGTAAGTAGGCCCATTTCATAACTCGTGTGAGCATATTCATTTCACAGCTTGTGTGAGCATATATGAACATGAAAGGAAAAATTACGGCTATATGTTTAGAAAACTTTGTGTGAGCTATCCCGCGTATCCAACTATATTCTATTTGGTTCAACGAGTAAGAAATTTACTGGGATATGGTAAGTGTTCTATATGAACCAAGACATGTATGTATGAAAGACTTTGAAACGATGAGCTACATAAACAGTATGTTATGTTGAGATGTATGATAAATCAAATTGAATTATGCTTAAGTTTAATGGTTATCCATGATAAATTCTTATGAATCATGTTTAAATGAACTAACATGTGTTGTTGATGTGCTTAAGCTTATGCCAAGCTTGTGGATATGATTGATGTTTATGATTACACTTGTACTATACATATGAAACGGGTAAGAAAAGGGAAATGAAATGGTAAGTACGTAATTAGGATGTATCATGATGTTATAAAAGGTTTAATGTGATAAATGATGTATTTATATGTGAGCAAATTGCTTATGCTATGGATGAATCTACGTATGTCATTGATAAATACACTGAATTGGGAATTAATAATATTGTTTAGGCTTATGATAAGCATTGGGGATGGAATGAAAAGTAACTAAGTAGAACGATATATAATCTTATAAAAAAGGTTGATGATTATATATTATGTCTCATGAAATCCTATCATGTTGTGAATGGTCAATAAAGATACGACATTAATGAACTTATTCAATTTTGAGTTGATAATTATGGTTTGATAAATCTTGAGGCATTGGTATAGGTTTATATTTAACCTATAAATTTCATTATTAAAATATAATATTATGCTTATGGTTTATACAAGCTTACTAAGCATTCATTCCTTATGTGATTATCTTTCTCTTACTTTACAGATTATCGGAAGCTCGATCGGGAGGGAAGCTAGTTGGAGATCCATCACACTATCCATCGATTTTTATCGGTAGATTTTGATGCTTTGGTTGTGGTTATACTGGCATGTATAGGTGGACTTATGTCTAATGTTTAGTTAATGATATTGGAACAAAATGTTGCTTTGAATTTTTGAAACTTATGATATTTGATGCCTTGATGGCTGGTGTGCTTTTGGCACTTTGATGTTTAAAGGTTTCTGTTTATAAGATCAAATTGATGCATGCTTTCATGGCCAAAGTGGTAAGAGTTGGCATGTATGAAAAGTGATCATTTAGGGCATGTTTTGACATGAAAAATTTAGTCAAGTATGTTTTGTTGAATTATGACCATTTGGACATAATTTGATATATGTTGGTTTTTGGAACCATTTGGAAATGGCTAGAATGGTAACATTTAAATGCTTTTGATGCCTGTGGGATGTGGTCCTAATGGTAAGGTCATTTTTATATGTTTTAATATGGAAACTAGTTAATGTATAAATGGTTAAATATGCACATGTATATGTGTTTAATCTTGATGACATAGCCATTATGTTTGGCTGGTAAATATGGTATTTTGGTTGATGAAATAGTTATCATATTGGCATGTATATATATGTGGTTTAAGGAATGATGAAATTTAGCATTTTGGAGCTTTTATGGTTAAATGTTGAAATAGTTTAGTGATGATAGGTTTGAATGGCCAATTTGGTATATTTGAGTGTGATATTGGTATGTGAACATTTTGGTTTGTATTGGTATGGATTTAGTTACAAAGGTTGGATGGTTAATGACTAAACTATGCAAATGTATAAACATGTTTGGTTGTTGTGATTAAGGTACCTTTTGGGCATATTGGTTGTATGAACAAATACCTTGATGATCTAGCTTGAATATGCATGTGTTAGGTGCATTTTGGATGCTTGAAATAGATACAAATAATTAATATATGTAATCATTCCCGTGTGACAAGTCGACGACAACGTCCAAGACGTGGTCTTACATGAAAACACATATCAGAATCCTATGTCATGACATATGTATCCTATCTATTCCTAGGGTTCGTACGGGACTTTCAGACATTGAATCTCGATCAAAATGAGCTCGAAACATAGTTCCCTATCTCAAATCACATTAGGCCAAACACATAAATAATCGAATAATTCATTTCATCACATACCATTTATATATATTATCAAGTTTAACAACATTTAAATGCTTATAGACTTATCTCGGATGTTGTCGGACGGTTTAATCAACTATTTCTCTAGTTTCGATTTCCCCCGATCTAACTCCATTTTCTTTCGTTCTTGATCTAAATAAATTCAAATTTAAATAATTTAACCACATATTCATTCAAATTAATCCAAAAAACACATAAATGGGTAAATTACCATTTTTCCTTGACATTTCACACTTTTTACAGTTTAGTCCATAAAACACAAAATATATAAAATTTTTTGTAACGTCCCGAATTTGGGCCTAGAAGTATTGGGCCTATTGGGCTTTGGACTTTGGATCTTAGAAAATTTTAAGTAAGCAAGAAAATGACAATTGGCATGTGGGCTTTGAGGGTTTAATGAATTTGGAGTGTCTAGGTGTGTTGGAGAAGCTCTGGGTTCGAGTTTTGTGGTGGAGGATTCTTAATTTATTTAATTAAGGGTTGTGAGTAGTGGGATTCTAAATAAAAATAAATGAAAAATGGCAAAAAGAAGCCTGTGGCGAAGTGGCTAAGTGATGCCACTAGGGTGTAGGGAGGTGGAGAATTATGTATGCAAGGAGGTCTAAGGTTCGAGTGCTAGCTTAAGTTTTATTTTGGAGTTTAATTTTAGGCTTCTAGAAGGCTGGAAGTGGCGTGTAGAGGGAATCTAAAGAGAAGTGATCAGCAGAGAGAATTTAGGAGAAGGATAAGGGAGATATCATGGAGAAAAATTAGGAGATTAGTAGTGGATGAAATGGTGCCAAATTGGACTCTAGGGGTGGCAAAGTTTCGGCTATAGGCTATAAAAGGGAGGGGGCCGAATGCTTGAAGGGGTCTTTGAACATTCTTTAGTTTTTCTTTCTCCCCTCTCAATCTGTTTCTCCTATAGCTGAATTTTTTTTACATTTGCCGAAAAAAAAAACCCATCATTCTTCTTGCTGGAAATTCCTATAAGAGTTGTGTTCTATTTCTTTCCCTGAAAGTTGAATACACCTTCTTATCATATAGCTTCACTTGTGCCTATTTTTAGTTAGATCTCTTTCATCACAATCGATTGCTACCCACTTTTAGTCAAGCCAAATCTTGTTCAGTAGCGATCTAGGCCGCAGGATCAAAGGAGGGTTTCGGTAATTGTTTAGTTGAACTTTTTAGTGTGTTTTGTTAAAAGTCGAAGGGCTATCTAACCCCTCCTTGTCGTTAATTTGTATTAACAAGGGTAAGAATCAACAATCACAAGCATGGTAAGTAAGGATTGCTAACAAGATGGTAAGTGTTCTCGATTCAGTCATGGTTTAGTAGATGGCCGAATCTAATGTGGCTCATAATGGTGACTTATGAACAATATGGGTCACTTGGTTTTGACGATATAGGTTTTTTGGTGTAGATCTAGAGGATAATCACCAATAGTAGCAAAGGAAGGGCTATTAGAACGCAAGGCACATGGTAAGGGTAGGGTGAGGTTTCAGTTTTTGATAAATATGTGTTAAACCCTTGGTTAATCGCTAGTAATGTTGATTGTAGGTTCATGACTAAGGGGTTTGCAGCATGCGAGGTTACCAGGTGTGTACAAACACTACACACACAAAATCGGCAATACCAGAAAGCCGAAAGTGGCTAAATGGGCCAGTGGGTCCTGAGGCTAAGTTTGATGGGATGGTTTGGTTTGTTATATGAATTGAGTTAGTCACGCATGATACACGATCTGGATTTGTTTTGGGCCTAACAAGCCATTTGATATGATTTGGGCCTAATGGGCCATAAGGTTGAAATTTGGGTTTGATGGGCTTTGTGGGGACGTAGACAAAGATGCTAGGGTTCATGGACTTAGGCCTAGTTTGATCAACTCTTAAATTTCATAAGACTTAACTTAATTAAACATGTCTGTGAACAAGTCGTTGGGTTAGGGTGTGGCAACAGGCATACGCATGTCTAGGATTTGATCTAGGGAAAGCTTGGTACTTAAGCGGTCCTAGTGGCCCACCTCCTCTTCTCTAGAATCCTACTTGGTGTGTAATGTCTGTTTACTTTAGCCGCGAGGACTTGTTGATGGGCCAAAGTTCATAACTAAAACCCGAGAGGGACCAAATACCCTTATATCTGTAAAATTACTAAAATACCCTTATATTTGTAAAATTACCAAAATACCCCTATTTTGCAAAAGTACCAAAATACCCCTGTTTTGCAAAATTACCAAGATACCCCTATTTTTCCAAGTTACCAAAATACCCCTATATGGTAGAATTACAAAAATACCCCTAGGTATTGAAATGATGAGAATACCCATATGTGACGAATATGAGTTTATGGATGTTACTCGTGTGTTTGATGCATTCATATGATATTCTACTTAGGATGCATATGGGTGGGAATTATGGTACGGGAAGAAGATTTGAGGATCGTATGGCCATATGGTATGGATCCATCGGAGGCTTTATGACCAGTATATGATTAGCAGCTTTGCTGCAACATTTGATTGTACCGCAACCGGGCTACCCTTGGTGTGTAGCGGAGGGGTGGGTCGAGCTAGAATTCCCCACAGGAGTCATAAGGTTGGAAGTGTAGCGGATGGATTTTTGGGGTGGGTTTTGCATTATCTTGTTTGTATGTGATGCGTTATGGTATGATATGAGGTCATTGTGGGCTAAGGCCCAAGACAACCGATTTTGATGGGGCTTAGGCCCAACGTGAATGAATGTATGTGATTTGGACTGCCAAGGCTTCTACACACTAAGTTTCGAAACTCATACCCTTTAATTTAATGTTTCAGGTGATCCTGAGTAGATGGCTCGTAGTGGGAGAGGACTAAGAGATGGCCACACTACAAGATGTTTGAATTTTCATTTATTTGTTTCAAAATACTTGTTTTTATTTACTTAATTTTCGGTTGATATAATAAGGCCTTTTACTCTGTTTTGACTTCAGATTTAGATTTTGGGTTTTGAGGTTAATTGTTTATTTAATTATTAAACCTAAGAGCTTAAACTTAGTTTCCAAAATACTTAAAACAATGAATTGGGTTTTTATCTTTACTTAATAAGATTCAAAGATTTTTGGGCTTTTGGGCCTTAAAATTTTAATTAGCAAGACTGTTTTGAATTGTGCCTTTAATGTGACATTTCGGATTCAGGCGTAACTTCTAGGCCGAGTTTGGGGTGTTACATTTGCATATACCATGTTAGAGCTGAATCTTCCTATAGTCCATAGAAGTCCACACATTTCATTTATTTTACATTTTAGTCCCTCTAATTATTATTTTTACAATTTAGCCCTAAATACTCAATTTCACCAAAAATTCCAATACAAAACATGTTAATCTAAAACATATCCTTCATAATATATCATCTAACAACAAAAATTACATGAATTCATCAAGGGCTCAACTCAAAATATTCATCAAAATAAAAAATTAAAACATGGGTTTTGTACATTTCATAACAACAATCTCAAAAATTTAAAAATCATCAAAAACTAAATAATTAACATACCTTAGTTTGCTTGAACAAGGGCAGAATACCTAAGCTTTCTTTTTTCTTTTTTTTTTCCTTTTCTTTTTTTCAGTCAGAAGATGAACACCAAAAAAAGGATGGCTTTTAATGTTTTGTTTTATTATAACATATATTATTTATTCTTTTATTTAGTTAACATTTTATTAAACATATAAAATATATAAACATTAAGGTTATTTTTTCATTTGCCACCCACAAACCTTAATAGTGGCCTAATTGCTTCATAAAGTCTCCAAATTATAAAGACAACAACAATTAGGTACTTTCATATTTAACCATCAAATTTTCATTTTACGCGATTAAGCCCTTTTATTAAATCGAACACTCCAACGACGAAATTAAAACACGAAAATTTCACACAAGCAAATTAACACTTAATAAACACAGAATAAAACTTTAAAATATTTTTCAGACTTGGATTTGTCGTCTTGAAACCACTATTCTGACTAGGCTCAAAATCGGGCTGTTACAACTCTCCCCCCTTAGGGATTTTCGTCCCTAAAAATCTTACTGATGAATAGATTCGGATAACGCTCTCTCATTGCATCCTCTAGCTCCCATGTTGCTTCCTTAACTCTGTGTTTGTGCCACAGTAATTTAACTAATGAAATTCTCTTATTTCACAATTATTTAACCTCACGAGCTAGAATACGAATCAGTTCTTCTTTATATGTCATATCAGACTTAATCTCAATCTCTATCGAACTAATCACATGTGAGGGATCAGATCAATATCTATGGAGCATCGAAACATGAAATACATTGTGAATCTTTTCTAACCCAGGTGGTAACAATAGTCTATAAGCAACCAGCCCAATACACTCTATATTCTCAAACGGCCCAATAAATCTCGAACTCAATTTTCCTTTACAACTGAATCTGAGTATTTTCTTCCACGGTGAGACTTTCAAAAGCACTTTATATCTGATCTTAAACTCTATATCTTTTCTTTTCAAGTCTACGTATGATTTCTGATGATCCGATGCTATTTCAGACTATCGCGAATCACTTTCACTTCTGCTCAGTCTCTTTGATCAAATCGACCCCGTGTATCTTATTTTCACTGAGCTCAATCCAATACAATGGTGTACGACACTTACGACCGTACAAAGCCTCGTAAGGTGCCATTTTGATACTAGATTGAAAGCTATTATTGTAATAAAATTCAATCAAAGGTAAGTATCATTCCCATGTACCTTCAAACTCGAGAATGCAACATCTCAACATATCCTCAAGTATCTGAATGATTCATTCAGACTGACCATCTGTTTGAGGATGGAAAGTTGTGCTAAAGTGTAGTTTCGTACCTAAAGCATCTTCTGTTTCTTCCAAAACCGCTATATGAACCTTGAATCTCGATTTGAAATAATAGAAATAAGCATTCCGTGTAATCTCACAATCTGAGATACATATAATTCAGCCAGTTTATCAAGCGAATAATCTGTACGAACCAGAACAAAGTGAGCCGATTAAGTCAATCTATCCACAATAACCTAGATTGCATCTTCTTGCTCGATGTCAATGGTAAACCAGATACAAAGTCCATCGTGACTCTGTCCCACTTCCACTCAGGTATCATAATCGGCTGAAGTAACCCAGAAGGTACCTGATGCTCGGCTTTTACTTGTTGACAGACTAAACATTTCGAAACAAAGCTAGATATGTCTCGTTTCAAACCAGGCCACCAATAAAGTTGTTTTAGATCATTATACATTTTCAGACTCCCAGGGTGAACAGATAACTAACTAGTATGAGCTTTGTTCAAAATCATTTGAATCAACTCTGAATTTTTCAGAACACATATTCGGTTTCTGAACTTCAAACAATCACTTATATGAACTCAAAACTCAGATTCGACATTTGATTCACATTGAGCTCCTTTAATAACAAATCATTATCAACTTTCTATGCATCAGAAATTTGTTGAATAAATAATGGTCTCTGTTTTAATTTGGCTATTATCGAACCATCATCAAATATAACCATATGCACATCCATTGCACGCAAAGCAAATAATGATTTTCAACTTAAAGCATTAGAAACAACATTAACTTTTCCTGGATGATAGTCAATCACAATCTCGTAGTCTTTTAACAACTCTAACCATCGACGTTGTCTCAAATTTAGATTTTTCTAAGTCATCAAATACTTCAGGCTTTTATGATCAGAATAAACATGACATTTTTCACTGAACAGATAGTGGTGCCATATTTTCAATGCACACACAATAGCTGCCAATTCTAGGTCATGTGTCAGATAGTTCTTTTCGTGTGGCTTTAACTGTCTTGAAGCGTAAGCTATGACTTTGCCTTCCTGCATCAAAATACAACCTAAGACACTCAAAGATGCATCACTATAAATGACAAATTCTTTACCCGATTTTGGCTGAACTAACACTGGAGCTTCGGTCAATATAGCTTTCAACTGATCAAAACTTTTTTGGCACTTTTTTGACCACTCAAACTTAACATCTTTCTGTAATAGCTTTTTTATCAGAGTTGCAATCATAGAGAAACCTTTTACTAATCATCTATAGTAACCAGCAAGTCCTAGAAAACTCTGAACTTTAGAAACATTTCTCAGAGGTTTCCAATCAAGTATAGCTAAAATTTTACTCAGATCAACCCGAATACTCAATTTTGATACAAAATGGCCCAGGAAACTAACTTCGTGTAACCAGAACTCACATTTACTGAACTTTGCATACAACTATTTATCCCGCAAAGTCTGTAACACAAGTCTTAGATGTTAAGCATGCTCAGTTTCATCATGAGAGTAGATCAAAATGTCATCTATGAATACTACCACAAACCGATCTAGATACTGTCTGAAGATCCGATTCATCAAATCCATGAAAATAGCAGGTGCATTAGTAAGTCTAAAAGGCATAACCAGAAGCTCATAGTGTCCGTACCTTCTTCGAAAAGCAGTCTTTGGCACATTAGAGGCTTTAACTCGCAACTGATAGTAGCCTGATCTCAAATATATTTTTGAAAATACTGTGACCCCTTTCAACTGATCGACAAGATCGTCAATCTGCAATAATGGATACTTATTCTTTATAGTCACTTTATTGAGCTGTCTCTAGTCGATACACATTCTCATAGTTCCATCTTTCTTTTTCACAAATAAAACTAGTGCACCCCAGGGAGAGAAACTCGGTCGTGCAAAACCTCTATCTGTCAACTCTTACAACTGAGCTTTTAATTCTTTTAATTTTGTAGGTGCCATTCTGTATGTAGCTATCAAAATCGAGTCATCCCCGACACTAATTCAATACCAAATTCAAATTCTCGTATAGGTGGGAAACCCGATAATTCTTCAGAAAATACATCCGGATACTCGCACACAACAAGTACTGATTCAATCTTTCTTTCAGTTACCTTACTATCAAGCACATATGCAAAGTAAGCTTCACAACCTTTTCTTACATATTTTTGAACTAACATCGAAGATATCACTGCTAGTAAACCATTCAGATCATTAGATTCAATCCAAATAATCTCATCATTCTGACACCGTAAATTAATAATCTTCCGTTTGTAATTCACAATAGCATCATGCAGAGTTAATCAATCCATACCCAAAATTATATCAAACTTATCAAATGGAAACAACATCAAATCAGCCAGAAAACAAGAATCTCAAATCATCAACGGACAATTCTTGCACACTTTATCAACCAAAACACACCGGCCTAAGGGGTTCGATACTTTAATCATAAACTTAGTAGACTCTACAGGCAAAGTCTTACTGGATACTATAGTCTCACACACATAAGAATGAGTCGAACCAAGATCAATCAATGCAACAACACTAGTATCATAGAGAGTGAAAATACTAGTAATACCATCTGAGGATGAGGCCTCCTCGCATGCGCGAATAGCATAGGCTCTGGTAGGTGCGCGAGCCTCGGATCTAACAGCTATATCTTTGGTCCCTCTCTGACTGCAACTTAATTTTGGGATGGTCTACCTCGAGATGCAGTGTTACCCAATCTCGTATTCTGTACTGAATTTTGCTTTGCTAACTCTGGGCACTCACAAATGAAACGATCCATCGATCCACATTTAAAATAGTCCTAATCATGCAATCTGTAACTGTCGAGATGTCATTTACATAATGTTCACACTCGATTGATTTGATCTGACATTACCCACACTAGCTACTGAGGTAGCTCTCGAGCTCACAGGTGGTCTATCTCGATCACGTCTAGAATAGCCTGTAGTAGTCTTTGAATGGCTAGCATCATCTCGAAACTTCATTGATGTCAAATGAAATGACTTACTGAATGGTCTTTTGTGTGAATCTATAGCTTTGGAGTCAGCTTTTCTTTTCTCTTTCCCAAGCTCTTCGGCTTTGCAAGCTCGCTCAACAAGTACCACGAACTCTTTTATCTCAAGTATGCCAACTAACAATTTAATGCCTTCATTTAGCCCATCTTTAAATCTTTTACACATTATAACTTTGGTTGAAACACACTCTCGGGCATACCGACTGAGTCTTACGAATTTTTGCTCATACTCTATCACAATCATCTGACCCTGTTTCAATTCAAGAAATTCTTTGTATTTCTGGTCGATAAATCTCTGGTTGATGTATTTCTTACGGAACTCAGTTTGAAAAAATTCCTAGGTCACTCGCTCTTTTAGAACCATCAATATTAGTGTATTCCACCAGTGATATGCAGTGTCCCATAGCAAAGATATGGCACATTTTAAGCACTCATCAGGGGTGCAAGATAACTCGTCAAACACTCAAATAGTATTATGGAGCCAGAATTCAGCTCGCTCAGCATCATCATCATCATCAGTGGCTTTGAACCTTTAACCCCGTGTTTTTTGATTTTATCAATAGGAGGCTTAAGCAAACTCAACGGATCACTCACTTGAGGTATAACAGGTATCAAAGATGGATTAGTCGGGGGTGGAGGTTGTTGTGTAGTTAGATTAGTCTAGATATATTAAGTAAACTAGTCGTTCATCATTTGGAAAAAGGCTTGTCTAGCCTCTCCCTCCTCGTTACTCGAAGTCAGTCGAGAATCAACCGGTGCTGTCCCTTGCGTAGGAGCTGGCACTATACTCTCAACATCATCAGTTACGACTCTATCGGGATCCATTACTATATGAAAGCACGTTTTCATATGTCAGAAGTCATCACACTATCGCAGTATATAAAATATGGCCTGTATAGCTAGACTCATACACGCTACGTTAGTCCTAGAATAGACAAAACCATAGCTCTGATACAAATCAAATGTAACATCCCTATGATAAACTATAAAATATACATATTTTAATCCCACATTTAGCATACTTTTGGATGATTTATTCCCTGAAATGTGGAATTTGTTGCTCCTAGTCCTTTAATTTCATGTTTTATGCTTAGGAGAGCACCGGAAGATGAAAAGAATGAGAAATGGGCAAAAAATAGAGAAAATGGGACAAAGTACGAAATTTGCACGGCTTGGGCCCAAGCCACACGGCCGTGCCTCTTAAGCAGACCAGAACACAACTTGGACTCGATTTACACGGGCGTGCCACACGAGCGTGTCACTGCCATGACTTGTTTTAATTCCATTCAGATTAGGATACTTAGGGGCAAAGAAAGACATTCCAGAGGCCTATATAAACACCCTAGAGGCCAACCTTCAAAGGGCAGTTCAGGTAGGCCAAGGAGCCAAGCCGAATTGTGGGATTTACTTGAAGAAAGCCAGCTAATTCATCTTAAGAAGCCAGAGTCATACACAAGACAGAAGATCTTCCCTTCAATTTCCTTCAGGGGGTTTTAGGGTTTTTCTTATGTTTTATTTTATATTTTCTCCTGAGATGTATTCTTTTATGATTATGAACTATACCCCTCAAATACCTGAGGGGGATGAAACCTATGACGGATCTTGTTATTGTTTTCAGAACTATATGATAAATACTTGATTTGTTCTTAATTATGTGTTCTTAATTCTTGTTTTGATATTTTAGGATATTGATTCAAGTATTGATGTGCTTAGGCAGTGGAAGAATATTCCCTGTTTAAGAGTTGATCTAGCATAATTAAGCAGAGTTGATTGCAACCCTAGAGATAGGATGACAAAATCTGCCAGATTAGGGTCAAACCTAACATGAGAGTCCATAGATCAAGTTAATGCAATTTTAGGGGTTTTAATTTGAAAGAGATTTTAATTAATCAACCTAGGGTTAGACGTTAGTAGCCTCGAGAAAGGTATTAATATAAATTAGGGAATCCTACAGATCAAGTCAAGTGATAAATTATCTGGTTCAGAGTTAAACAACAAGTGAAGTCTAGGTAGACTCTTCCTCGGGTATTGTCTTAATTAATTGGTTTTTCCCAAAATTATTTTCCCCAATTCATTCTCTGTGTCTTAGCATCTTTAGACTAGTAGTTAATTAATTTTAGATTAAATAGTAATTCCCTTAATTCTTAGGCTAAATATTAAAAGGAAAGTCAGTACTAGTACTTTTGGTTCCTTTAGGTTCGACATTCCAGTCTTGCCACTAATCTATACTACTGTTCGATAGGTGTGCTCGCCTTAATCATGGTGATAGTTAGTTTCTAGGCTCGATAATTCATTATATAAATTTTAAGACTTTCAAACTAACGATCAAGTTTTTAGCGTAGTTGCCAAGGAGCTGAAATATTAAGAATGCTCAATTTTTATTACTTTATCAATATATTTTTTTACAATTAAATTTTATTTTTACTTTTCTAAATTTTCTTCTTTGCTTCTGGCAGGTACCTCTGGTTTATGACTAGAAGGAACCCGACAGGACCTTTAATTTATGACAGTGATATTGAAGGTACTGTTCATAGAAATCGTAGAGAAATAAAGCGAAGCTTAAATTACATAGAAGAAGAGCAAGAAGACGAAACCAGTACTACCGAAGAGATGGCTGATAACAATCCGCTACCTCTATAGTTACCGCAGACCCAGTGAATCAAAATCTTGCTCCTCGTACTATGTATGATTATGCTAAATCTATTTTAACAGGAGCTGAATCGAGTATTGTTAGGCCAGCTATAGCTGTTAATAATTTTGAACTGAAACCTAACACTATTCAAATGATTCAACAATTTGTTCAACTTGATGGTTTGCAGGACGAAGACCCAAATGCTCATTTAGCAAATTTTCTAGAATTCTATGATAGCTTCAAAATAAATAGCATTTCTGATGATGCCATTTGTCTTCAGTTATTTCTCTTTTCATTATGGAATAAAGCCAAACAGTGGTTGAATTCTCTTCCATGCGGATCAATCACTACATAGGATCAAATGACCGAAAAATTTTTATTAAAATATTTTTCGCCGGCCAAAACAGCCAAGTTGAGGAATGATATCTCTTCTTTTGTGTAGATGGATCTACAATCACTATATGATGCATAGGAGAGATACGAGGATTTGTTGAGAAGGTGCCCACACCATGGGTTACCTTTGTGGCTTTAAGTTCAAACTTTCTACAATAGTGTGAACCCCTCGACTAGGCAATTAATCAATTCAGTCACCGGTGAAACCCTAAATAAAAAAACTCCTGAGGTGGCCTATGAGTTTATAGAAGAGATGTCACTGAACAACTACAGTGGCAAGTTACAAAGACAAGGCCAACAAAAGCAGCAGGAGTTTTCAACCTCGACCCAGTCATCGTGCTAACTAATCGGGTAGAGATGTTAAATAAGAAGATTGATGGTTTGTGTGGTTCTTCATAGGTACACCCAGTAATGCATTGTGATTCAAATCTAGGAGGTGTGGTGAATCCTAAGTACCCACCCTACGAACATGACATGGAAAACGAGCAAATAAATTATATGGGTAATAATCCTCGACCTCAAAATAACCCTTATAGTAACATTTACAATGTAGATTGGAGGACCCATCAAAATTTATCGTGAGGTGGCCAAGGAAATCAAAGACAACAACCCTCTTCAGGCTTCCAACAGCAACCCTACCCGTAAGACAAAAAGCTAAACCTTAAGGAAATACTGACAAAATTAATCGCAGTGTTAGAAACTCATTTCCAAAACACCGAAACAACACTCAAAACTCAACAAGCATCAATCCAAGGGATCGAGAACCAATTAGGACAACTTGCTAAACTCATTTCTGAGCGACCACAAGGTAGCTTGCCAAGCAACACTGAATCAAACCCAAAGGAGCAACTTCATGTCGTTACCGCTTAAAATAGTGAAGGGTTGGTAGAATCTGAACCTAAGCCAAGGCAATAGCTTATGATAAATAAGGGTAAGGTTTAGGTAAGCCAAGAAGAACCAACCGTAATTGAAGAATACCAACCTCGAATACCATACCCTAATGTGATGAAAAAAGACAACGCAGATGAACAATTCGGTAAGTTTCTTAAACTCCTAAAGAAATTACATATTAACTTATCATTTCTTGATGGTCTTTCACAGATGCCAAATTCAAGGAAATTTTTAAAAGAGCTTTTGACAAATAAATGGCGGTTAGACGAGGCATCACATGTGGAGCTGAACACAGTGTGCTCAGCAATCTTGAAAAATAAACAACCACAAAAATTAAAAGACCCACGAGTTTTAGAATTCTATGTTTAATTGGTAGTTTAACTGTTAATAATGCTTTGGCTGGTTTAGGGGCAAGCATAAATGTTATGCCTTATAAAATGTTTAAATAGCCAGGACTAAGGAAACCCAAACAAACTAGAATGAGCATTCAATTAGCTGATAAAACTATTAGAATTCCAAGGGGTATAATTGAAGATGTACTTGTGAAAATTGAAAAATTCATATTCCACGTAGACTTTGTCATTTTAGACATGGATGAGGACAATAATATTCTTTTAATTTGAGGAAGACCCTTTTTAGCAACTGCTAGAACTAAAATTGATGTTGGTACAGGGGAACTCATACTCCGTGTAGGTGATGAATCAATCAGTCTTCAGGCTCTTAACTCGGCTAGGACATCAAGTAATCAAGGTGAGAAAATTAGTTTTATTAATGACCATTTAGTTAAACCTTATTTTCATGAAGCACCATAAAACCACACAATTGAGCCAGATCCTATACCTCATGACAACAAAGCAATAACTCACGAGGAACGACGACTTAAGATCAGTGAACTAGACGAGTGGAAGAAACATTATAAGGAGAAACTAGGAACACACGAAGAAAAACCAAAGCAAAACCATGTCAAACATAAGGAGGGGCCAACCCAATTTAAGATCAGAGATTAGGTACTATTGGATAAAATAGATACTCGGATTGAAACTTTAGACCTTAATACAAATGATGAAATCCCTTTTGAGGTACTGAATATCTTTCCATATAGAACAGTCGAGGTAACTAATCCTAAGTTCAGTAGTTTTAAGGTAAACGCTACTCGACTCTAGCTATATAGTGATAGTAGAACTGAATGCATAAGAAAAGATTTCAATTCCTCAAACCACCATGATTATACAAATGAGAGGTAATTCTAACTTAAGTGTGACATCCTTAAATTTGGGAAATTATGTTATACATTATACCATGCGATAGGCTAATTAATAGTGTTAATTGTGTATGTTTAGGGGTCCTAAGAAGGCTCGGGGTTGAGTTGGGCCTTAGTAAAATTTTTGTGTTTAAGCACTTAAGGGGGAGAAGGTAAATGGAATCAATACTTAAGGAAATAAGTGTGTAATTAGCTAGCACAAGATGAGCTAGTAGCAAGGTGGTTTGGCGTTAAGATGAGTGCAAAGAGGTGGGAGTCTCGAATCTCACCTATTGCACAAAGTTTTGATTAATTTTTTTGTGCTTCTCCTCTAAAGTGTCGGCCAAGCTTTAAATATGGTAAGGGAAGACTTTTTATTTATGGAAAGATGGCTAAGAAAATAAGGTAAGGAAGAGTATAAGGAAATAAATCAAGGAAAGGGATAAGATAGGGGGACATGCTGGCCAATTTTGTGGAAGGTGTTTTGGAATGGTAAAGGGATACATAATTTTGATAGGGAGAAAGGGGAGCTGATTTTTCCTATAGCCATTTTGCAAATTTTGGTGCTTGTAAAGCTTGTTTCTTTTGAGCATTTTCGGTGTTTTCTTTTCCAACTCTTTTCCTTTGCTTGTCGAAACTCTAAAGCCAAATTGTAAACCTTTTTCCCTTGCTTTTTCGTAACCCACAATGCATTTTGTTTATTGTTCATTCGTTGCCAAAATACACACCTTATTTTGCCCATTTTTCTTTTGATTAGCCGAAACCATCCAACACACGTTCTCCATCTTTTCTTTTATTTTTCAATCCATCTCTTTTCTTCTTTAACCAACATTTTGAAGGCCAAATCCTCTTGTTCATTTCTCTTCACAGCTGAACCTTTTAACCCTTAATCTCTTCTTCATTATTTCACTCTCTTTCGTGTTAGCACTCTCTTCTTTGATCGATTTGGTAAGTGGTATTCTCTTCTCTTTTCATTTTCTTTTCTTTCTAGCCGAATGTGTGTCCATCACTATTCAATTGTTCTATTTTGTTTCTAAACCAAAATATTATTTTCTCCTACTCTCTCAAATCGTGATCATCTCTTCTTTTTTGTAGTGTTTTAGTGGTGGCCGAATATCACATCTTTGCCAAATCATCTTTAGTCATAAGCCAATTGGTGGAAGTTGGATCTATTATTGTCAAGGTAAGGGATTTCTTCAAGATTCATCTCGATATCTCTCAATACTTGGTTACTCCGCTAAAACAAAATGATCGATTTAACTAATCAGTTGTTATAGGGATTAAATCGCTCGTTTTCTCTACACGTTGATTCTTCTAAAATAGAGGTAAGCCGAATCCTATCTCTAAACAACTACTTTCTCTCATAGTAGTATTTTACTGATGAGACTTTTTCAATGGAGGCAAGTGGCAACGATTTGAAAGGAAAAGCGATAGGAGGACACAAAACGAGTGGATTTGCAATTCCTACTACTAAGTTCAAACTTAGGGCGGTATCTGCGGTTCAGAATTTCCCATCGGGTTGTCGACCATCATCCAGTGAGAATAGATAAATCGTGGTCATTCACGATACTAAGGGTATGCGTTTTAGATCGTTTGATTTAGATTTGGATTAATAAAATCTCGTTTGTTGGTTAATCGAGTGTAATGATGATTTAGGTACTGACGGTCAAGAGCTTAGTCCTTACCGTAATCAAGTGTCTAATCACACACCGAAATCGCGTAAATCTGTGATTTATCTTCATATTTGAAAAATAGATCGAATTTGCTTAAGAACTTAATAACGGGAATATGGTATGAATAGAGTGATTTGCTTAAATATCGTTAATATTGAGATTTGTTAAAATCGGTGATAATTGGTAAAATTACAAAAATTCCCCTATGGGCCGAATTACGAAAATGCCCCTATAGGTCGATTTGTCGAATTGCCTTGGTAGGCCGAACTATTAAATTTTCTTAATGGGCTAATTCATCGCAATAATATTACTAGATTAATGGTTGATTATATATGTGGATATTTTATTACGTATGTTGCATTTTAAATATTACATGGGATGGGAAAATTGAATGAAGAGCTGTGTAGCCTGGTGGCATTGCCACAATATAAAAATCAGTTATATAATTCTGATTCCGGTGGCTCAGCCATAAATATTCTGTGATTAGCAGCTTGGCTGCGATATTGGTGTGAGCGGCGGGGTGGGTTGACTTGATCCCCACAGGTGTGATTGGCTGGTCGGGGATGTGATGGATGGATGGGTTGGGTTGCATACATTTCATATAATTATTATTATGTAAATGGGCTTAGGCCCAAGGTTATGCTATACGGGTTTAAACCCAGTGGATGACAGTAAGGGGGATTATGCAATGAGTTCTTGTAACTCACTCCATCTTCTTAATCCTTACAAGTAATGCTCAGTGACGAGGATTTGGGCCCATGGATGACTCGGTGGAGGCCATACTTTGGAAATAATATTATCATACATTAGTAAACTTCTTTTCCGTTTATTTCGTTACTTTTACTATTTTGGGTTTTAAAAGTTGTAATAAGGCCTCTGGGATATTTTTATTTTGCTTTATGTTTAGTCATGTTTATTATTTTGCTTGAAATGTTTTAAATGGAGATTTTCTAAAATCATAAATAATGGTTTTCCAAAATCGGTTAATAAACGGATTTCATAACAAATATGTACAAATAATTTAACTTAGATTTTCCTTCAAATTATCAATGCTATTTTCAGAAGTCATGGATTTAAGGTTCACTAGTTCGATTTTCAGTTTATCAATTAAACCTCTCGTGGTTAGAAGTATTTTATCGAATATTTACAACCAAACTTGTTTTCTTAACTATAATTATATAACACCTATTTTAGTACAAATTACAAGTTTTTAATATGTTTTCTTCATGTGACATGTCAAATTCGATCGTAACGCATGGGTCGAGTTTGGGATGTTACATTTTATGGTATCAGAGCCCGATTGCAAAACTCGACTGTGGTATGGGTTCAAAAGCTTTTTTTAAAGCTATTTGAATTTTAAATTACAAACGGATATTTTAGAGGAAGTATGGCACCACAGGTATTCGGCACCAAGTCAAGTAAGTTTATGTTTTCATTTTACGATTATTATGGTATGACTGTGGTAAGAAAAACTCAACAAAATAGAAATACTATAGAACTTTTAACTTTAGGAGCTGGAACTATAGAGATTGAGACTTTAGGATACGTTTTGTGAGAATGACTTTACTTCCTATACTCCATAAAATATTGTTTAATAAACATTGAATAGTATACTGATTCATAAGACTTTTAATCAGATTAAAACGACATTAGTGAACATGAGCGCTACAGGACGTGGACGCGGTAGACGTGGTCGTGGTAGAGGCTGAGGTGCTAGAGTTGTATCTAAGGCATCGAGACAGATGCCAGAAATGGACGCACCTGCGTCACTTATGACTGAAGCTGGGTCACACGATCAAATGAGAGAGGACGATGCTCTGTCCCAAGCGATGTTGTGGGTACTGAAAAGGGTTGCTGGGGCAAGAACTGGGTCGGTAGCTCGTGGATCAATATCGGAGCGACTCAGATCGAATGGGGCTAAAGTTTTTAGGGGTATTTTGGGTGTAACTCCTAGTGTAGCGGAGTACTGGCTTGAAGCGGTGGAGCGGATTATGGATGACCTAGATTGCATTGCCGAGCAGAAATTGAAAGGGGTTGTGTCATTACTGAGAGACGAGACATATCAGTGGTGGCTCACTGTTCGGGAAGGCACTCAGGCTGATCGTATTACTTGGGAATTCTTTAAGACAACAGTCTAGGGAAAATATGTCGAGGCTAGCTATGTGGATGCCCGAATGAAATAATTCTTGAATCTGGTTTAAGAAAGTAGATCTGTGGCAGTTTATGAGGCGGAGTTCCTGCGTCTGAGTCGGTATGCCCAGTGAATAGTGCCGACTGATTATGAGTGCTGTGTGCGTTCTAGAGGACAGATTGCGTGATGAGTTACGGGTACTGATAGCCCCACAGAAGGAGAGGAATTTTGCTATACTTGTGGAAAAAGCTAAGATAGCTGAGGAGGCTAAACACTCGGAATGGCAAAATCGAGACAAGTATAGGGGCAGGAGCAAGAGAGACTCTGGGTATTCAGGTCCTGCTAGAGGATTTCAAAAGAGGCCCCAGAATGAGGGACCAGTTCGAGCGAGTGCTCCAGCGGCTACCAATCAGTTGTAGCCTTACGGGGATTGTGGAAAACTTTAGTCGAGTGAATGTTAGAAGGAAAATGGTGGTTGTTTCAGATGTGGTTCCAAGGACCAACAGTTTAGGGATTGCACTTGAGAGCCTGCTCAGACTCAGGTAGTTTGTAACAGATTTGCTTGACTAATGGAGGCGCTTCGGCCATTCTTAGAAAGTAGTGGGTCAAATCGAGGTGGTAATGGCATAAGACGAGGTCAGGGTGCATCGGCTAGAGGTACCAATAATAGGGGTAACACGGAGGCGAGACCGCCAGGATTGGTCTATGTGGTCAGATGTCGAGAGGATGGTGATGCACCGGACGTCATAACCGATACGTTCTTCATATCTGATGTACCTTTTTTTGCTTTAATAGACATTGGATCCACCCATTCGTATGTTACGTATGCTGTGTCTGGAACTTTGAATATTAGATCTGAGATTACTACTAGAGAAACAACTGTAATTAGTCCTTTAGGACAGTCTGTGGTAGTAAATAAGTTCTTTAGAGATGTACCCTTAGAAGTTCAGGGGGAAGTATTTCTGGCAGATTTGATGAAACTGCCATTCCGCGAGGTCGATTTTATTTTTGGCATGGACTGGCTGGTTAAGCATCGTGCGAACTTGGACTATGCTGCAAAGTAGATGCTATTAAGAACTTTAGGGGATAAGGAAGTGATGATAATAGGTGATAGAAGAAATTACCTGTTGAATGTGGTATCTACGTTAAAGGCAAAAAGGATGGTACGAAAAGGGTATGGAGCATTCTTAGACTTTATCAGTGCTTTGATGCCAAAGAGTTGTCGGTAGAGAATGTTAGAACAGTGAATGAGTTTTCAGATGTCTTTCCCAAGGAGCTTACAGGATTGCCTCCGGATCGAGAGGTGGATTTTGGCATTGAATTGTTGCCAGGAACGGCTCCGGTGTCCATTGCTCCTTACAGAATGGCACCGAAGGAACTCATGGAACTTAAAGCTCAGATTCAGGAGTTGTTGGATCGAGGATTTATTCGAACAAGTGTGCCACTATGGGGAGTGCCAGTTTTTTTCGGTACAAAAAAGGATGGGTCGATGCGTATGTGCATTGATTATAGGAAATTGAATAAGTTGACAATCAAGAATAAATATCCGTTACCGAGGATCGATGATCTGTTCGATCAGCTGCGAGGAGCTTCGATTTTCTCGAAGATAGACTTGAGATTGTGGTATCACCAGTTAAAAGTCAAGGAGGCGGATATCCATAAGACTGCATTCTGAACTCGTTATGGGCATTGTGAATTCTTAGTGATGCCGTTCGGGTTAACAAATGCACCAGCTACATTTATGGACATGATGAACCGAGTCTTCCAACTCTATCTAGACTGGTTGTAGTCGTGTTCATAAATGACATCATGGTGTACTCAAAGACTGAAGAAGAGCATGATTCGCATCTACGAATCGTATTGCGAATATTAAGGGAGAAGCAATTGTATGCCAAGTTCAGTAAGTGTGAATTTTTGCGGAAGGAGGTGACCTTTTTGGGGCATGTTGTGTCTGCCGAAGGAATTAGAGTTGATCCCCGAAAGGTCGAGACTATGATGGACTGGAAGCCACCGAAGTCAGTGGCAGAAATTTAGAGTTTTCTAGGTTTGGCTGGGTATTACAGGCGATTCGTTGAGGGTTTACATTGATTCTTTGCACCCTAACTAAGTTGTTGTGTAAAGTCTTGTTTGTGTGGTCAGATAAGCAGCAAGAGAGCTTTGAGAAATTGAAGAAGATTCTGACAGAAGCGACAGTATTGATTCAACCTGGGGCTGGTAAGGAGTTTATTATTTATTGTGATGCGTCACACACGGGCTTGGGATGTGTGTTGATGCAATGGGGAAAAGAAGTGGCATATGCATCTCGTCAATTAAGGCCGCATGAGATAAACTATCCCACTTATGATTTGGAGTTAGCTGTAGTAGTGTTTACTCTGAAGATTTAAAGGCACTATCTGTACGGGGAGAAGTCGGTTATCTACACGGATCATAAGAGTCTGAAGTACCTCCTTACCCAAATGTAGTTGAATTTAAGACAGCGGAGGTGGATAGAACTATTGAAAGACTATGACTGATCAATCGAGTATCACCCAGGTAAAGCTAACGTAGTGGCAGATGCGTTGAGTCGTAAGGTGATATCGTATTTGAGAACAATGTTTACTTATCTCAGCCTTTATGATGATGGTAGCCTATTAGCTGAACTTCAAGTGAAGCCTGCGTGGGTAAGTCAGATTAAGGAAAGATAATTGTTAGATGAAAGGTTGGGTTCTCGGCTTCAGCAAGTTGAAAGTGGTGAGATAGGGGATTTTGGATTTAATAGTGATGGAGTATTGTGTTTCTGCGGAAGAGTTTGTATGCCCACGGATTCATAATTTAGACAAACGATTTTGCATGAAGCACATAGTAGTCCATATGATATACACCCTAGGGGAAACAAAATGTACCAAAACCTCTGTGAGCAGTATTGGTGGCCAAGGTTTAAATGGGAGGTTATTGACTTCATGAGCAAGTGCTTGACATGTCAGCAGGTGAAAGCGGAACATCAACTGCCTTCAAGGTTGCTACAACCGGTGAAAATTCCATTATGGAAATGGGAAAGGATAACGATGGACTTTGTTAGTGGGTTACCTTTAATGCCTATTAAGAAAGATTCAGTATGGGTTATAGTGGATCAGTTAACGAAGACAACTCATTTCCTACTTGTTCGTATAGATTATTCATTGCAGAAGTTGGCCAAGTTGTATATAGCACAAGTCGTGAGGTTGCATGGGGTACCAGTGTCGATTATATCAGACAAAGATCCTAGGTTTACATCACAATTTTGGAAGTCTTTACATGAAGCTTTGGGTACAAGGTTAAATTTCAGCACGGCATTTCATATGTAGACAGATTGTCAGTCGGAGAGAGTAATACAGATTCTATAAGACATGTTAAGGGGCTGTGTGATCGACTTCAGGGGTAGTTGGGAAGATTTTCTACCATTGACACAGTTTGCATACAGCAACAGCTATCAGTCCAGTATCTAGATGGCACCCTACGAGGCGTTGTATGGTCGTAGGTGTCGTACCCCTACTTACTGGACTGAGCTGGGGGAGCGACAATTATTGGGTCCTTAGTTGATCTCGGAGACAGAGGAAAAAGTTCAGGTAATTCGGGCTTGGTTAAAAGAAGCTTTGGATAGACAGAAATCGTATACGGATCTGAAGCGTAAGGATATAGAGTTTGCGGTGGGAGATCAGGTCTTTCTGAAGGTCTCACCTTGGAAAAAGATCTTTAGATTTGGACGGAAGGGCAAGCTGAGCCCTAGGTATATCGAACCTTACCGAGTATTGAAGCGTGTTGGGCCAGTGGAGTATCAGCTTGAGTTACCTCCAGAATTAAGTCAGATACATAGCGTATTTCATGTCTTGATGTTAAGGAGTTATCGTTCAGATCCATCTCATGTTGTAGTAGTGGAGGAAGTTGAGTTAAGACCTAACTTGTCCTTTGAAGAAGAGCCAGTGCTGATTTTAGATCAGGACATTAAAGTGTTGAGAAAGAAGTCAGTTTCGTTAGTCAAAGTATTATGGCGTAATCACGGGTCAGAGGAAGCTACATGGGAGCCAGAGGAAATGATCAGGCAACAATATCCTCATCTATTTTGAATCAGGTAAATTTCAAGGCCGAAATTTCTTTAAGGGGGTAGAATTGTAACATCCTTAAATTCAGGAATTTATGTTATACATTATACCATACGATAGGCTAGTCAATAGTGCTAATTGTGTATGTTTAGGGGTCCTAAGAAGGCTCGGGGTTGAGTTGGGCCTTATTAAAATTTTTTTGTTTAAGCAATTAAGGGGGAGGAGGTAAGTGGCATCAAGACTTAAGGAAATAAGTGTGTAATTAGCTAGCACAAGATGAGCTAGTAGCAAGGTGGTTTGGCGTTAAGATGAGTGCGAAGAGGTGGGAGGTTTGAATCTCACCTATTGCAAAAATTTTTATTAATTTTTTTGTGCTTCTCCTCCAAAGTGTCGGCCAAGCTTTAAATATGGTAAGGGAAGACTTTTTATTGATGGAAAGATGGCTAATAAAATAAGGCAATGAAGAGTATAAGGAATGAAATCAAGGAAAGGGATAAGATGGGGCGGACATGTTGTCCAATTTTTTGGAAGGTGTTTTTGAAAGAGTTTTTGGTCAATTTTGATCCTTTTGGTAAAGGGATACACGGTTTTGATAGGGAGAAAAGGGGAGCCGATTTTTCCTATAGCCATTTTGCAAATTTTGGTGCTTGTAAAGCTTGTTTCTTTTGAGCATTTTTGGTGTTTTCTTTTCCAACTCTTTTCCTTTGCTTGCTAAAACTCTAAAACCAAATTGTAGACCTTTTTCCCTTGCTTTGTCGTAACCCTTAATGAATTTTTTTTATTATTCCTTTGTTGCCGAAACACTCAGCTCATTTTTCCCATTTTTCCTTTGATTAGCCGAAACCATCTAACACACTTTCTCCATATTTTCTTTTCTTTTTCAATCCATCTCTTTTCTTCTTTAACCAACATTTTGAAGGCCGAATCTTCTTCTTCATTTCTCTTCATAGTCGAACCTTTTAACCCTTAATCTCTTCTTCATTATTTCACTCTCTTTCGTGTTAGCACTCTTCTTTGATCGATTCGGTAAGTGGTATTTTCTTCTCTTTTCATTTTCTTTTCTCTCTAGCCGAATGTGTGTCCATCACTATTCGGTTGTTTGATTTTTTTTCTAAACCAAAATATTATTTTCTCCTACTTTCTCAAATTGTGATCATCTCTTCTTTTTCGTAGTGTTTTAGTTGTGGCCGAATATCAAATCTTTGTCGAATCATCTTTAGGCATAAGCCAATTGGTGGAAGTTGGATCTATTATTGACAAGGTAAAGGATTTCTTCAAGGTTCATCTCGATATCTCTCAATACTTGGTTACTCCACTAAAACGGAATGACGGATTTGACTAATCAGTTGTTATAGGGATTAAATCGCTCGTTTTCTCTACTCGTTGATTCTTCGAAAATAGAGGTAAGTCGAATCCTATCTCTAAACAACTACTTTTTCTCATAGTAGTATTTTACTTACCGGGACTTTTTCAATGGAGGCATGTGGTAACGATTTTAAAAGAAAAGCGATAGGAGGACACAAAAGGAGTGGATTTGCAATTCCTACTCCTAAGTTTAAACGTAGGGCGGTATCGACGGTTCGGGATTTCCCACCGGGTTGTGGACCATCATCCAGTGAGAATAGACAAATCGTGGTCGTTCACAATACTAAAGGTAAGCGTTTTAGATCGTCTGATTTAGATTTGGATTAATAAAATATCGTTTTTTGGTTAATCGAGTCTAATGATGATTTAGGTGCCGATGATCAAGAGGGCTTAGTCCTTACCGTAATCAGGTGTGTAATCTCACACAGAAATCGTGTAAATATGTGATTTACCATCATATTAGAAAAATCAATCGAAGTTGCTTAAGAACTTAATAACGGTAATATGGTATGAATAGAGTGATTTGCTTAAATATCGTTAATATTGAGATTTGTCAAAATCAGTGTTAATTGGTAAAATTACAAAAATGCCCCTATGGGCCGAATTATGAAAATGCCCCATGGGCTGATTTGCTGAATTGCCTTGGTAAGCCGAACTATTAAATTGTCTTAATGGGTTGATTAACCATAATAATGTTACTAGATTAATGGTTGATTATATATGTGAATATTTTATTACGTATGTTGCATTTTACATATTGCATGGGATAGTAAAATTTAATGAAGAGCTGTGTAGGCTGGTGGCATTGCCACAATATAAATATCTGTTATATAATTCCTATTTCGATGGCTCAGCCAAAAATATTCTGTGATTAGCAGCTTGGCTTCGATATTGGTATGAGCGGCAGGGTGGGTTGACTTGATCCCCACAGGTGTGATTGGCTGGTCGGGGGTGTGATGGATGGATGGGTTGGGTTGTATGCATTTCTTATAATTATTATTATGTAAATGGGCTTAGGCCCAAGGTTATGCTATACGGGTTTAAACCCAGTGGATGACGGTAAGGGGATTATGCACTGAGTTCTTGTAACTCACTCCATCTTCTTAATCCTTACAGGTAATGCTCAGTGATGAGGACTTGGGCCCATGGATGACTCGGTGGAGGCCATACTCTGGAAATAATATTATCATACATTAGTAAACTTCTTTTCCGTTTATTTCGTTTCTTTTACTATTTTGGGTTTTAAAAGTTGTAATAAGGCCTCTGGGATATTTTTATTTTGCTTTATTGTTTAATCGTATTTATTATTTTGCTTGAAATGTTTTAAATGGGGATTTTCTAAAATCATAAATAATGGTTTTCCAAAATTAGTTAATAAATAGATTTCATAACAAATATGGACAAATAATTTAACTTGGATTTTCCTTCGAATTATCAATGCTATTTTCAGAAGTCACGGATTTAAGGTTTACTAGTTCGATTTTCGGTTTATCAATTAAACCCCTCGTGATTAGAAGTATTTTATCGAATATTTACAACCAAACTTGTTTTCTTAACTATAATTATATAACACCTATTGTAGTACAAATTACAAGTTTTTAATATGTTTTCTTCATGTGACATGTCAGATCCAGACGTAACAAATGTGCCGGGTTTGCGATGTTACATTAAGACTTTAAAAGAGCGCTTCTCGAGAGGCAGCCTGAGCCCTATCTTCACTAATGTCAAATTTTTTATTTTTAGCACCTAACTACAAACTAACCAATTTAATAAAGCGCAGGTTTCTCTCTCCACACAACCTTACACATGGCGTGGCCATGGCCGTGTGGACACCACGAATAGGTACTGTAACACCCCAAACCCGGCCTATGCGTTTAAGACCAGACTTGGCATGCCACACAATTTGAACTTACGTCCAGTTATCAATGCTTTTAATGAAAAGAATTCTTCAAAACGATTTTGAAGATGGAGTTTAATCAAAAATCGAGATTTATTTGAAAACCATGATTTTAAAACATAAGAGTTTACAATTTGATTTTTAGAGAAATAATTGGTTGAAATAATTTTATAAAAGAGTTTTCACAAAATTTTACGAGTGAGTGATATTTAAGAAAAACCCCTTTTATATGCAAGTTTAAGAAAACATTTATAAAAAAATTAAACAACCCCATTTAAGTAACTAAAACATATTAAAATCCATCCACGCATAAAAATCCATAAAAATAATACCGAGGCCTTATTACATCGCGATTAAAATAGTACTTAAATAAAAATATTTAAAAGAAGTTTAAAGTTTTTATAACTCATCATTCGTACTATGGCCTCCACACGAAGTCATCCTCGGCCCAAGCCTCCATCAATTATTATTACTTGAGAAGGGTAAGAAAAATGGGATGAGTTACTTAGAACTCAATGTTTAACCCACTTACCGAGTCACTGGGCCAAAACCATTTAAGCAATTAGTTGGGCTTGAGCCCATTTACAAATGCACAATATATATATCAAATATATATATAAAAAAAATATATGCATGTGATATGCAATTCCCAACCAAGCCTAATTTTCATCCGCTACACACCACCCGTACCAACCAACACACCTGTGGGGATCAAGTCAACCCACCATAAACACACCAATAACAGGGCATTAAGCCAATTATAATATTTGTGGCGAGCCACCGAACTAGAGGCATTAAGCCATTTAAAATATTTGTGACAGAGCCACCATACTAGATTTTGACAACAAGCCTTTCTTTTCTTCGTCAATTATCCCAACCCATGCAGTCATGTATATATATATTTAGTGCATAACAATATATTCATAAGGTAAATTTCAACAAAAAGCCGATATTACAAGTTATCAATTTAGCCCATTAGCCAAAATAGCAATTTGGCCCATTTAACGATCTAGCGAATTCTGGCCCATTTATCGATCTAGCAAACTTTGGCCCATTTATCGATCTAGCAAATTTTGGCCCCTTTATGATCTAGCAAATTTTGGCCCATTTATCGATCTAGCAAATTTTGGCCCATTAGTCACATGAGGCCCTTTTCACAATATTCTCACTTGGCCAATTTATCAAAATAAATCACGTGGCCCAAAAAATCACATTTTAACAATATAGCCCATTAAGGGCAAATCCATAATTTTTCACAACTTTAATACTATTTCCATGCTTTCACACCAAAAAGTGCTAATAAACCGTATTTTCTAATTTTTTTGACTTTACAAGTTTTTTTTCTAATACTTACAGCGTAGTATAACCCATGAGATAAGTGTGAAGTTACACACCTGATTACGGTGAGAACTATACTTTCCTTCTCGTCGATACCTAAATATTTATCACGCTTGATTAGAACACTAATATTTAATATAAAACTATACTAATGATAAGCAATCTAAATCCTTACCCTTGGAATGTCGAATGACAACTATTTGTTGGTTCTCCCCGTTTGAAGATTCACAACCCGATGGGAAATCCTGAACCGCTAATGGCTCCGAACTACGAACAACTTTGAATAATCGATTCTCCTTGGATGAGGTTCCACAACTCGGTGGAAAGTCTCAAATTGCTAAAACAGCCCTTCGTTTGAATTTAGGGGGAATAGCGGAACCACCCCTCCTCCAAATGCTATGAACAACCCTTTTTGTCCCTATCTTGTTTACCACAAAAATAAATATCCTTGTGTTCTTGAGATGAGAATCAAGCGATAATGTCCCCTAAAACGAAATCGATTAGTAGTCCTTCTATAATGATATGACGAGTAATATAGAAATCCTTGATAGGAACCCTTACCTTACACTTCGACTTGATTTCTAGCGAGTCATTAAGATAACAAATACTCCGAGTTCAGCCTTCTTTATGACACTAAAAAAAATGAAAGATTGTCTAAGAGAAAAGAACATTATAATCGGTCATAAGACCCTCCCAAACATGTATGCATAGGGCTAACAAAAAGAAGAGTAAAGAAAAGATTCGAAAAGAGTTCTTACCGATTGCTTAACTGAAGGTTGAAAGAATAATCAACAAAACAATATAGATGAAGAGAAGATTCGACTTTGATAAAAACAAAGGAGAGAAAAGAATAGTTCGACTATGCAGGTAGTCTAACATTCGGCCATGTGAGAAAAACGATGAAGGAAATATGGTTGAAAAGAAAATAAATGAAGAAAGAAAGAGAATAAGGACGTGAGGTTTAAGATTTAAATTTTCAAAGATAAGAGAAAAACAAAGAGAGAGGGTTTGAAAGAATGATGCATTCGGCCATGGGAGAAAAGGAAGAGATGATGTTTGTTTTTGATGTTTTAGGCACTAGAAAAGAGACACAAGTTGAATTGACAAAATATGACCAAAAAGGTGAAACAAAGATAATTCCTCCTAGCCAATACACATTCGGTTTTGAGAGCATGAGGTGAAAGAGAAAAAAATGTCTTGTAAAAGCAAAAGTGACCAAATGGTATTACCCAAAAGCTACTAACCATACCAAACCCATCACCAAAAATTCGGCCTTCCCCCCTAGCCCCCTAAACCGTCCAAATACATGGTCAAACTTGGCCATCTTAACTTTCCAAAACACTCTCCCTTAAGAGGTGCCTTACGTTCCTCCACCTTTCAAAAGTTTAGAAATCCTATCTACAAAATCAAGCAAATTATATCCCTAAATACATATTTTCCATAACCTTTAGCCACCTTACCATAAAAGAATTAGTCCATCCTTACCAAGAATAGAGCTTGGCGACATTTGTTAAGAAAGAGCAAAAATAAATGTCACCAAAATGCTATCCATGGATTCGAACCTCTCCCTCAAGCTACACTTTCGGCCTATTCCACCTTGCTACTAGCTCATCTTATGCTAGTTTTTGCCACTCAATTACCTTAAGCATCAAGGTCACTTGATCCACTTCAATAAAGTACTAAAAATTAAAATTTATTCTAATACCAAATAAATCCCAAGCCTTCTCAAGACTATATATTAAGCACATAAATTTAATCATTCACAAGCTAAACACCAAAACATGCAACATATCGATACTCAGATTTTTAGGATGTTACAACTCTACCCCCTTAAAGAAAATTTCGCCCTCAAAATTTACCTGGTTAAAAGAGGTGAGGATATTGTTGCCGAATTGCGTCCTCAGGCTCCCACGTAGCTTCCTCCGCTCCATGATTACGCTAAAGAACCTTAACTAATGGCACAGTCTTATTTCTTAGCACCTTAACATCGCGGTCTAAGATTTTCACTGGTTCTTCCTCGAAAGACAAGTCTGGCCTTAATTCCACTTCTTCTACCGATACTATGTGAGACGGATCTGATCTATAATGCCTCAGCATAGAAACATGGAAACACTATGAATCTGACTCAACTCTGGAGGTAATTCAAGCTGATAGGCCACTGGTCCTACATGCTTCAAAGACACAAGTCGGTCCAATGAACCTAGGGCTCAACTTGCCATTCCTTCCAAATCAAAATCTTCTTCCAAGGTGAGACTTTCGGAAAGACCTGATCTCCCACCGTAAACTTAATATTGTTACACTTCAGATCCGCGTACGACTTTTGTCTATCCGAAGCTTCTTTTAACCGCACTCGAATCACCTTTACCTTTTCTTACGTATCAAAAATCAGCTCAGGATCCATCAACTGTCGTTCTCCCAATTTAGTCCAACAAGTAGGAGTATGACACCTAGACCGTATAACGCTTCATAGGGCGCCATTTGGATACTGGATTGGTAACTGTTATTATACGCGAACTCTACCAACAGTAGAAAATCCTCCCAACACTGGAGTCGATCACACAACCTCGTAACATGTCCTCTAAAATCTGAATTAGTCTTTCTGACTGATCATCTGACTGAGGATAAAAAGCCGTACTGAAGTTTAACTTTGTTCTCAACACCTCATGTAAAGCTTTCCAAAATCGTGATGTAAACACAGGATCCCTGTCCGATATGATAGACACTGGTACCCCATGCAACCTCACAATCTCAGATACATATAGCTTAGCCAGCTTTTGCAACGAGTAATCCGTACGAACTGGTAGAAAATGAGCAGTCTGGGGTGCATAGCATAATGGCATAGCATAAGGGCTAGTATGCGCCTCTCGAAGAATCATTTGTCTCAAATTTGAATCTGTGGGCATACAAACTCTAACACGAAAACACAGCACGCCATCCTTGTTCAATCCAAAGTCCCCTATTATACCACTTTCAACTTGTTGCACTAAAAAACCCAACTTCTCATCTGATAATTACTTTTCCTTGATCTGTTCTAACCACAATGGCTTCACCTGAAGTTCCGCTAGCAGACTGCCATTCTCATACAAACTGAGATGAGCAAACATTGCTCTTAACTCTGATACCACCTTACGTCTCAACGCGCCTGCCACCACGTTAGCCTTTCCAGGATGGTACTCAATTGAGAAGTCAGAATCTTTTAACAACTCCACCCATCTTCGTTGTCTCAAGTTCAACTCCTACTTAAGACTCTTATGGTCCGTATAAATGATTGACTTCTCACCGTAGAGATAGTGCCTCTAAATCTTTAAAGCAAACACTATCGCAGACCAACTCCAAGTCATGAGTAGGATAGTTGACCTCGTGTGGCCTCGGTGACGAGAAGCATAAGCCACCACTTTTCCACTTTGCATCGATTACCGTCCTAAACACATGTGTGACGCATCACGATGGCGATAAACTCTTTTCCACCTCGGGTTGAATCAAAACTTGCGATTCGTCAAAATCTTCTTGATTTCTCGAAACTTTCTTGTTGTTTAGCGGTCCACACATACGGTACTCCTTTACGCAATGACTTAGTTGAAATTGCAGAGAATCAACGAAAACCTCTCAAAAAGCGTCTATAGTAACCAGCCAAACCCAAGAAACTCTGAATTTCAGCCACTGACTTTGGTGTTTTCCAATCCAACACAACCTCTACCTTCTGAGGAACAACTCTTATTCCTTCAGCTGACACCACATAACCCAAGAAAGTCACTTCCTTCAACCAAAATTCACACTTACTGAATTTGGCATAAAGTTTCTTATCTCGTAAAATTTACAACACGATGCGCAAAAGTGAGTCATGCTTTTCTTCATTCCTCAAATATGCCAAGATATCATCTATGAACACCACTACGAACCGATCTAGATAGGGTTGAAAGACTCAGTTTATCATGTCTATAAATGCAGCTGGTGCATTTGTCAAACCAAACGGCATCATTAAAAACTCATAATGTCTATAACGAGTCTGAAATGTCGTCTTATGAATGTCAGCCTCTTTCACCTTGAGTTGATGATAACCCTACCTCAAATCAATCTTGGAGAAAACTAAGCTCCTTTCAATTGATCAAACAGGTCATCGATTCTCGGCTGTGGATACCAATTCTTGATCATCAACTTATTCAACTGCCTATAATAAGTGCACATACGCATCGACCCATCCTTCTTCTTAACAAACAAAATCGGTGCTCCCCACGGAGACACACTTAGTAGAATAAATCCCCGATCTAGCAGTTCTTGAATTTGAGCTTTAAGATCCGCTAACTCCTTCGGCGCCATTCTATAAGGAGCAATGGACACCGAGCCGCTTTGAACAAAAGCTCAATGCCAAATCTACTTCACGATGCGGAGGTAGACTAGGAAGTTCTTCGGGAAAGACATCTAGAAATTCTTTCACCGTTCTCACACCTTCCACCAATAATTCCTTGGCATCCAAAGCACTAACGAAGGTTAGGAATGCTTCATACCCTTTCTGCACCAACTTTTACGCCTTGAGCAGATACCACATTGCCAAAAAGTTTCTTCGCTCACCAATCATACCTACCTCCTCATCATCCACGGTCCTTATTGACATCCGCTTTTGATTTTAATCTAATTGCGCCTGCTTCACCAACCAACCCATGCCCAAAATAAGATCAAATTCACCGAAAGGCAATTCCATCAAGTTCGCTAGAAATATCTCTCTTTGAATTTCCAAGGGCACGTCTCTAAACAGTTTATTCACTATTACCGATTGTCCTAAAGGACTAATTACCGTTATCTCTCTATTGGTAATCTCAAATCTAATATTCAGGTTTCCAGATACGGCACTAGCAACATACGAGTGAGTAGACCCGATATCTATCAAAGCAGTAACAGGTACATCAGAGATGAAGAACGTACCGGTTATCACATCAGGTGCATCACCATCTTCACGACGCCTGACCGCATAGAACAATCCTGGCTGTCTTGCCTCCCCGTTACCTCTAAAGCCATTACCTCTACTTGGTGCACCTTGACCACGACCAACACCATTACCACCACGACCTGACCCACGGCCTCTTGGTGGTTGCTGAGCACCTCTAGCTGGCTGAGCATCTGGGTTATGAGCTTCCTGAATCGTATCAATCCATCGAGGGCAATTCCTATACTGATAATCCTTGGAATCGTATTTATAGCAGGCATCAATTTTTCTCCAACATTCCCCGGGGTGTCGCTTCCCATAGTCAGCGCAGTCTCTACTCTGATTGGTAGTCACAGGTGCTCTAGCTCGAGCTGGCTCATCATTTTGAGGCCTCTTCTGGAACATTTCAGTAGAACTTGTGTACTTAAAATCCCTCTTGCCACTAACTCTTTCCCGGTTCTGGCGTTCTGAATTCTTAGCCTCTTCGGCTATCTTGGCTTTCTCTACAAGCGGGGTAAAAGTCCATACTTGTTGTGGGGCTATCAGTACCCACAACTCATCATTCAACCCATCTTCAAAACGTACACAGCACTCATGATCAGTCGACACTATTGTGCGAGCATAAAGGCTCAAGCGAAGAAATTCTGCCTCGTAAGCTGCCACCGTTTTACTTCCTTGAACCAGATTCAGGAATTCCTTCCTCCGGGTATCTACATAACTTGTCCCGACGTACTTCCCTTGAAAAGCAGCTTTAAAGAAATTCCAAGTAACCAATGCAGCCTCGGTGCCTTCTCGAACAGTAAGCCACCATTGATACGCCTCGTCCCTTAGTAAGGACACGGATCCTCTCAATTTTTGTTCGACGATACACTCCAGATCATCCATAATTCGTTCTATAGCCTCAAGCCAGTATTCCTCAACATTCGGGGCTACACCGGAGACACCTCTAAAAACCTCAGCACCACTTGCCTTGAGTCATTCTGATATTGATCCACGTGCTGCTGGCCCAATTCTAGTCCCAACAACCCTCTCTAGAACTCGCAAAATTGCTTAATTCAAAGTATTATCCTCTATCAAATGGTCATGTGATCCAGTCTCACTCTCGAGTGACACAGGTGCATCCATTTCTGGCATATGACCTGGCGCTTCAGACTCAACCCTAGCACCTCGTCCTCTACCATGGCCACGTCTACCGCTTCCACGACCACGTCCTCTAGTGCTCATAATGACTAATTCGATTTAATCTGATTACAAGTTTTATGAATCAGAATATCATTTCAGTGTTTATTAACGATATTTTACGAGATATAAGAAGTAAAGTTGTTTTTCGCAATGACATCCTATAGTCTCGATCTCTACCATTTTTAACACCTAAAACTAGAAGTTCTAGAGTGTTCCTATGATCATATCATAAGAATAAACATTTAATAAACAAATACTTACTTGACTTGATGTCGGGTGCTCGTAGTGCCATACTACCTTTAAAACAAAAAATCTAGAAGTTTAAGCAGTTTTTAAACAAAAATTGTTGTTGAACCTAAACCACAGCCTAGCTTTGAAACTGGCTCTGATACCATAAATGTAACACCCCAAACCTGGCCTATGTGTTTAAGACCAGACATGGCATGCCACACAATTCGAACGTACGTCCATTTATCAATGCTTTTAATGAAAACAATTCTTCAAAACGATTTTGAAGACGGAGTTTAATAAAAATCGAGATTTATTTGAAAATCATGATTTTAAAACATAAGAGTTTACAATTTGATTTTAGAGAAATAATTGGTTAAAACTTAAATAATTGGTTGAAATAAATTTATAAAAGAGTTTTCACAAAATTTTACAGTGAGTGATTTTTAAGAAAACCCCTTTTATATGCAAGTTTAAGAAAACATTTATGAAAAAATTAAACAACCCCATTTAAGTAACTAAAACATATTAAAATCCATCCACGCATAAAAATCCATAAAAATAATACCGAGGCCTTATTACATTAATTGAAATAGTACTTAAATAAAAATACTTAAAAGAAGTTTAAAGTTTTTTATAACTCATCATTCGTAATATGGCCTCCACACGAAGTCATCCTCGGCCCAAGCCTCCATCAATTATTATTACCTAAGAAAGGTAAGAAAAATGGGGTGAGTTACTTAGAACACAATGTGTAACCCACTTACCGAGTTCACTGGGCCAAAACCATTTAAGCAATTAGTTGGGCTTGAGCCCATTTACAAATGCACAATAAATATATATCAAATATATATAAAAAAATATATGCATGTGATATGCAATTCCCAACCAAGCCTAATTTCCATCCGCTACACACCACCCGTACCAACCAACACACCTGTGGGGATCAAGTCAACCTACCCCGCCAACACACCAATAGCAGGTATTAAGCCAATTATAATATTTGTGGTAGAGCCACCGAACTAGAGGTATTGAGCCATTTAAAATATTTGTGACAGAGCCACCGAACTAGATTTTGGCAACAGGCCTTTCTTCTCTTCGTCAATTATCCCAACCCATGCAGTCATGTATATATATATTTAATGCATAACAATATATTCATAAGGTAAATTTTAAAAAAAAAAAGCCCATATTACAAGTTATCAATTTGGCCCATAAGCCAAAATAGCAATTTGGCCCATTTAACGATCTAGCAAATTCTGGCCCATTTATCGATCTAGCAAACTTTGGCCCATTTATCGATCTAGCAAATTTTGGCCCATTTATCGATCTAGCAAATTTCTTACTTGGCAAATTTATCAAAATAAATCATATGGCCCAAAATATCACTTTTTAACAATATAGCCCATTAAAGGCAAATCCATAATTTTTCACAACTTTAATACCGTTTCCATGCTTTCACGCCAAAAAGTGCTAATAAACCGTATTTTCCAATTTTTCTGACTTTATGAGTTTTATTCTAATACTTACGGCGTAGTATAACCCATGAGATAAGTGTGAAGTTACACACCTGATTACGGTGAGAATTATACTTTCCCGCTCGTTGATACCTAAATATTTGTCACGCTTGATTAGAACGCTAATATTTAATATAAAACTATACTAACGATAAACAATCTAAATCCTTACCCTTAGAATCTCAAATGACAACTATTTGTCGGTTCTCCCCGGTTGACGATTCACAACTCGATGGGAAATCCCGAACCGCTAATGGCTCCGAACTACGAATAACTTGAATAATCGATCTCCTGGATGAGGTCCACAACCCGTGGAAAGTCTCGATTCTTGAAACGACCTTCATTTGAATTTAGGGAATAAGCGGAACCACCCTCTTCCAAACACTATTAACAACCCTTTTGTCCCTATCTTGTTTACCACAAAATAAATATCCTCGTGTTCTCGAGATGAGAATCAGCGATAACGTCCCCTAAAACAAAATAGATTAGTAGTCCTTCTATAATGTTATGACGAGTAATATAGAAATCCTTGATAGGAACCCTTTTCTTACACTTCGACTCGATTTCTAGCAAGTCACAAAGATAACAAATACTCTGAGTTTGGCCTTCTTTATGACACTAAAAAAAATGAAAGATTGTCTAAGAGAAAAGAACATTATAATCAGTCATAAGACCCAAACTTGTATATATACGGCTAAGAAAAGAAGAGGAAAGAAAAGATTCGAAAAGTGTTCTTACCGATTGCTGAAATGAAGGTTGAAAGAATAATCAACAAAACAATATAGATGAAGAGAAGATTCGACTTTGATAAAAACAAAGGAGAGAAAAGAATGGTTCGACTATGGCGGCAGTCTAACATTCGGCCATGTGAGAAAAATGATGAAGGAAATATGGTTGAAAAGAAAATAAATGAAGAAAGAAAGAGAATAAGGATGTGAGGTTTAAGATTTAAATTTTGAAAGATAAGAGAAAAACAAAGAGAGAGGGTTTGAAACAATGATGCATTCGGCCATGGGAGAAAAGGAAGAGATGATGTTTGTTTTGATGTTTTAGGCACTAGAAAAGAGACACAAGTTGAATTGACAAAATATGACCAAAAGGTGAAACAAAGATAATTCTTCCCACCAATACACATTTGGTTTTGAGAGCATGAGATGAAAAGAGAAAAAAAATGTCTTGTAAAAGGAAAAGTGACCAAATGGTATTACCCAAAAGCTACTAACCATACCATACCCATCACCAAAAATTCGGCCTTCCCCCCTTAGCCCTATAAACCGTCCAAATACATGGTCAAACTTGGCCATCTTAACTTTCCAAAACACTCTCCCTTAAGAGGTGCCTTAAGTTCCTCCACCTTCCAAAAGTTTAGAAATCCTATCCCCAAAATCAAGCAAATTCTATCCCTAAATACATATTTTCCATAACCTTTAGCCACCTTACCGTAAAAGAATTAGTCCATCCTTACCAAGAATAGAGCTTGGCCGACATTTGTTAAGAAAGAGCAAAAATAAATGTCACCAAAATGCTATCCATGGGATTCGAACCTCTCCCCTCAAGCTACACTCATGGCGCCCATTCCACCTTGCTACTAGCTCATCTTATGCTAGTTTTTTGCCACTTAATTACGTTAAGCATCAAGGTCACTTGATCCACTTCAATAAAGTACTAAAAATTAAAATTTATTCTAATACCAAATAAATCCCAAGCCTTCTCAAGACTATATATTAAGCACATAAATTTAATCATTCACAAGCTAAACACCAAAACATGCAACATATCGATACTCGATTTTTAGGATGTTACAGTGCAGGCGTGGTGGAGATCCTGCAAAAGCAGAACAAAAATTTTCCCCAAGACACGGGCTCGATTAACCGCCACAGTCATGGTCGAAACTGTCTAAAGAACACAGGCTAAGATAAATCCACAATGCCGTGCGAGGCGGCCGTGGTCGATATTATCAGTTTTTTCACATATTGCCGCCACCACCACCTCGAGATCACTCCGATGATGAAGACCTTTGAGTCCTTTTATTATTATTATTATTATTATTATTATTATTATTATTATTATTATTATTATTAAGTATAATTTGATTTCTTTTATCTCAACTGTTTAACTCTCGAGTAACTATAACAAACGTCCATTAAATAAGAACTCCTTAAAAACTTTATTGATGACTTCGCAGTTTAAAAAGGTTCAAGGTGCCACTCAAGGAATGAACACACCACCGAGGTATTCTCCACCACATTTACCTATGCCTAGTCATCATGTTCATCGTAGATCATCCTCCAAGGATTTCATCCATAATTCAGAAAGTTTCACTTCTCCCTCTCTTTTATGATATCATGCTATTAATCTTTATATATATATATATATATATATTTGTACATTGAGGGCAATGCACATCTTAAGTGTGGGGGGTGAAGTTCATTTAGAAAAGTTCCTAACTTTTTGCATTATTCTCAAATCCATGAATTATGTCTTTTCTTAAGTAATTTTCTCATATTAGTAATCGAATGAAACTCCTATTGATTCATGATTTTTATTGAATAAGTCATTGATAATTGTGCAGTCATGATTTAAACTTTATGAAACTAGAGAATCAAGCATGATAAGTTTATTTTTGAAATTAAAAATTTTGTTAGATTGTCTACCTAAATCTAATTATTACCTTGAAGTTTGAAATTTGCAAGGTTGTCATCAAAAACAATAATTTTTGTGTGATTCTGAGCCTTAAGAGCATACATTTTTTGTGCTCACTTTATTGATTATGAGTGTGTCAATATTGATTTGTTATTCTAGAACTTGCTTCGATTATACATTTCGAGACCACACCTTTGATTTGATATACATAGATGATAAAGGCGCTTAGAATTTAACTCACTTACTCCATTAAAAGCCTACCCTCACAATTAACCCCTAGTGAACCCCTTTTGATCTTAACAAACCGTTTATTGGTTCACCCATTAATATTAATCGAAACCTCATTATTAACTTGTTCGCCCCATTTTCTTGACTCCCTTTTTGTCGAGATTTGATTTTGAGCAGTTGCCTAACTATGTTCTATATTCCAGTTGTTAAAGTTCTTTCTTATTATTGTAAATACTTATCTTAAAAAAAAATGTTGGAAAGTTACTCATTATTATTTCTATGTTGTTTGAGCTTAAGCAGTTAATTCCACATTCTGAGAAGAAGCTCGTATTATTAGTATTACTAGTTTTCAATTGATGTAATTATTCAGGATTAGTTCATTTTTCTAGTTAGGTATATTGTCAAATCAATCTCGATTCTAACCCTTTAATTTAGCCTTTATCCACACCTTTAACCATAGCCCCATTACAACCCTTAAAAGACCTTTTGATCTGTGTATCATTTCATTTTATAGTGGTGGAGATTTGATTTTCATGCAAGCCTATGGGATTAACTTTTCACGTTGACTATTGAGTGCTTAATTTTGAACCTTAAATACTTTGAGTGATTTGAGTGAATCTTTAGTGAGGATGTCAACTCTTGTCAATTTTGAATTAAAGGTGATTATTTAGGTAAAGTGAAACACCTATATTTTCATGCTACAAAAACTATGACTTTGATTGCTTGAATCTTTAGGACCCTTTTTACTTACATTACCAATATATAAATTATCTATGAATTATGATGAAACATTATTGATGAATATTATGAATTGAGAATGTTCATTTTAATTGTGAATTAAGAATTTTGCTTGAGGACAAGCAAATGCTTAAGTGTGGGGGAATTTGATAAACCATAATATATACATATTTTAATCCCACATTGAGCATACTTTTGGATGATTTATTCCCTGAATTGTGGAATTTGGTGCTTCTAATCCTTTAATTTCATGATTCATACTCAAGAGAGCACCGGAGGATGAAAAGAATGAGAAACGGGCTAAAAATGGAGAAAATGGGCTAAAGTATGAAATCCATATGACCTGGGCCAAAGCCACATGGCCGTGCCTCTTAAGCAGACCCGAACACGGCCTAGACTCGATTTACATGGGCGTGCCACATGGGCGTGTCCTACCATGACCTATTTTAATTTCATTCAGATTAGGATACTTAAGGGCAAATTCCAAAAGCCTATATAAACACCCTAGAGGCCAACCTTCAAAGGGCGGTTCAGGTAGGCCGGGGAGCCAAGCCGGAGGCGAGAATCGTGGGATTTACTCGAAGAAAGTCAGTTGATTCATTTCAAGAAACTGGAGTCATACTCAAGACGGAAGATCTTCCCTTCAATTTCCTTTTGGGGGTTTTAGGGTTTTTCTAATGTTTTGTTTTATAATTGCTTCTGAGATGTATTCTTGTTTAAGATTATGAACTAAACCCCTCAAATACCTGAAGGGGATAAAACCTAAGACGGATCTTGTTATTGTTTTCTGAACTATATGATAAATACTTGATTTGTTCTTAATTATGTGTTCTTAATTCTTGTTTTGATATTTCAGGATATTGATTCAAGTATTGATGTGCTTAGGCAGTGGAGGAATATTCCCTGTTTAAGTGTAGATCTAGCATAATTAAGCGAAATTGATCGCAACCCTAGAGATAGGATGATGAAAATCTGTCGGATTAGGGTCAAACCTAATATGGGAGTCCATAGATTGAGTTAATGCAATTCTAGGGGTTTTAATTAGAAAGAGATTTCAATTAATCAACCTAAGGTTAGACGTTAGTAGTCTTGAGAGAGGTATTAATATAAATTAGGGAATCCTAAGGATCAAGTCAAGTGAATAAATCGTCTAGTTTAGAGTTAAATAATAAGTGAAGTCTAGGTGGATCCTTTCTCCGGTATTGTCTTAATCAATTGGTTTTTGCAAAAGTATTTTCCCAATTCATTCTACGTGTCTTAGCATCTTTAGCCTAGTAGTTAATTAATTTTAGATTAAATAGCAATTCCCTTAATTCTTAGGCTAAATAATAAAAAGAGAGTCAGTACTAGTACTTTTTGTTCCTTTGGGTTCGACATTCTGGTCTTGCCACTAAGCTATACTACTGTTCGATAGGTGCACTTGCCTCAATCATGGTGATAGTTAATTTCTAGGCTCGATCATTCATTATATAAATTTTAAGACTTTCAGACCAAAAATCACCCTAACCCGAAACTGTCGCTGGAATAGGGTTAAAAGGTATTACTGGATAAATGAAAACATTCACAGACATTTCATATCATAATTCAACAAATCAAATCAAAGTGTCCCTTAAATAGGTCTACGAGACCTTAAAAATGCTTAAAAAAGGGGTCGGTACTAAATCAAGCACATACGATAAATCTCAAAAATTCAAAAATTATTTCAAGTGACAGAGGCCACACGCCCGTGTGGGCAGGCCATGCGCCTCCCACGGCCTCAGACACGCCCGTGTGTCTAAGCCGTGTCAAAATAGGGCATACATAATGACTTGTCCAAACAGCTGTGGACATGTCTGTGTGCCTCACCCGTGGTCGACACTCACTTGCACCACACGGACAGTCACATGCCCGTGTGTCCAGCTCGTGGTCGAGTCTGACTTGTTTTGAAATACAACCACGAGGGACACAGTCGAGCCACATTGTAACACCTAAACCCAGCCTATGCATTAAGCCCAGATTTTGGCATGCCACACAAATTGAACGCGCATTCAAATGATCAACGATGTAGAAAATCAAATTTCCAAAACAATTAAGAGAATGACTTTATCAAAAATCAAGGTTTATTTGAAATCCATGATTAAAAACACAAGAGTTTATCATTTGATTTATAGAGTAGTAGTTGATTAAAATTTTAAATTTATTTAGTCGAAATATTTCATCGAAGAGTTTTAAAAGGATTTTCCTAAGTTTCAAAGATATTTAAGAAAAACCTTTATTTTATGCGAGAATTTTAGAAAATATTTATGAAAACTAAATCACCCAATTTAGGAAAACTAAACACAATAAAATCCATCCGCATAATAAAATCCATGAAAATAATTAAATAGGCCTTATTACATCGCAATTAAAATAGTATTTAAATAATTAAAGAAGTTTTAAAGATATATAAACCACCATTTGTAGTATGGTCTCCACAAGAAGTCATCTCGACTCAAGTCTCCATCAATTATTATTACGAGAAGGGTAAGAAAAATGGGGTGAGTTACTTAGAACTCAATATGTAACCCACTTACCGCATTCACTGGGCCAAAACCATATAAACATATAATTGGGCTTGAGCCCATTTTGCAAATGTTCAATATATATATATATATATATAAATTAAGTATATAAAATAATAATAATGCATGTGATATGCAATTCCCAACCAAGCCTAATTTTCCATCCGCTACACACCACCCGTACCAACCATCAAACCCGTGGGGATCAAGTCAACCCACCCCGCCAACACACCAATAGCAAGCTTTAAGCCAATTATAATATTTGTGGCAACAGGCCATTTATGATATTTGTGGCAACAGGCCATTTACAATATTTGTGGCAATAGGCCATTTAAAATATTTGTGGTAGAACCACCAATCTAGATTTTGGGCAACAGGCCATCGTGACAGAGTCACCGATCTAGATTTTTAGCAATAGGCCTTTATTCTCTTCATCAAATATCCCAGCCCATGCATTCATGTATATATATATAACGCATAACAAAATATCCGTAAGGTAGTTTTAACAAAAACCCTTATTACAATTTATCAAATTGGCCCATTAGTCAAAAATAACAATTTGGCCCATTTAACGATCTAGCAACTTGGCCCATTTCATCTCATATCACATTAATATCACTTTTGGCCCATAAAGCAACATATTTCAATTTGGCCCTTTAAACAACATACTTCAATTTGGCCCATAAAACAACATATTTCGATTTGGACCATAAAACAACATATTTCGATTTGGCCCATAAAACAACATATTTCGATTTGGCCCAAAATATCACTTTCTTTCACAAAATAACCCATTAAGGGAAAATCCGTAATTTTGCACAATTTCAATTTCTGTTTCATACATTCACATAAAAGTATTAATATAACATTTTTTTATTTCACCGGATTTATGATTTTTATTTTAACGCTTACGATATAGTATAACCCATGAGATAAGTGTGAAGTTACACACCTGATTACGGTGAGAATTACACTTTCCCACTCGTCGATATCTAAATACGTATCACGATGGATTAGAACACTAAGATTTACTATAAAACTATTGTGATGATTAACGATCTAGATCCTTACCCTCGGAATCTCGAACGACAACTATTTACGATTTCTCTCAGATCAATGGTTCAGAACCACGAGTAAACAATGGCTCGGGGGTACGTACGACTTCGAAAAATTGATTCTCCTCGGATGAAGGTCCACAACCCGATGGAAAGTCTCAAATTCCCAAAATAGTCCTTCGCTTGAATTTAGGGGGAATAACGGAGCCACCCCTCTTTTGAACACTATTAACAACCCTTTTTTCCCTACCTTGTTTGCCTTCATTGACAAAGGATCATTAGTCCTAATATATCAAAAATCTTAAGACTAATGGCTTAAAAGAGTGAATTTGGCTTACCATAATATTCCGAATGATCTCAAAAGAATCCCTTGAACGTTATGATCATATCTTAAATGGACTTTAAGACTTCTTCGAAAAGATGATGATTCGACCCTCCACTATTTCACTAAAAGTAACGAAAGAAATCATCTGAATAGGTGATTGATTATTCGGTTAAAAAGTCTCTTCCAAGACATTTTATAAATTCAGCCATGGTGACCGAATATCAAAAAAGAAAAGACAAAGAAAATGATTCTTACCGATGATCCAAAGTTTGAATAGAAAAAAATGATTGAAAATAGATGTTATGAAGAATGGAGGATTCGGCTATGATGATGATCACAAACATTGGGCCATGGAAGATAAATGAAAGAAAAAATGTGTTTGAATGATAAGTAAAATGGAGAGGAAAAGAGAATAGGGAGAAGAGAAAAGAGAGAAGTTTAGGGACAAATGTACATTCGGCAATGAAGAGGAAAAAGAGAAGAGAAGAAATGGTGCTTGATGGCTATATGGTTTCGGTCATAAAGAAAAGAGAAAAGATTTAGAGAGTGATCAAGTTAAGACCGAAATGGTCAAAAAGAAGAAATGGCAAAAAAAAAAACAACAATTGCTTCCTCAATGCTCATGGCACATTAAATCAGGGAGATGGAAAATTGGAGAGAAAAGTTTGATAAACACCAAATGGTCAATGGAAAAATGTGCTCATCAAGCACCTAATCCTACCAAACCAACACCAAAATCCAGCCATCCCCCTTAGCCCCCTATGCCGTCCACATACATGGACAAGTTAGCCATGCCAAACTTTTCAAAATACACCCCATAAAAAGTGCCTTATGTCCCCCTAACTTACCATAAGCTTAGGATTTCATTCCTTAAGTTAGTACTTGCCTTTTTCCCTTAGTCTACTTTCCCTAATGTAAATAGTCCAACCATACCATAAGTAAAGCTTGACCGATACATGCCATACAGTTGCAAAAAAATAAAATTCACCTAAATGCTATCCATGGGATTCGAACCTTTCCCCTCAAGCAATCACTCATGCGCCAACACCACATTGCCACTAGCTCATCTTATGCTAACTTTTACACTTAAAATTAACTTAAGCATCAAGGTCAATTGATCCACTTCAATAAAATTCTCATTACTAAAATTTATTCTACTTCTGAATAAATCCCAAGTCTTCTCAAGACTATATTAAACATGCAAAATTTTAATTATACCCAAGCTAAGCACCAAAAACATGCATCATATCGATACTCAGATTTTTAGGATGTTACAACTCTACCCTCCTTAAAGAAAATTTCTTCCTCGAAATTTATCTGGTTAATAGAGGTGAGGATATTGTTGTCGAATTGTGTCCTCCGACTCCCACGTAGCTTCCTCCGCTCTGTGATTATGCCAAAGAACCTTAACCAATGGCATAGTCTTCTTTCTTAACACCTTAACATTGCGATCTAAGATTTCCACTGGTTCTTTCTTGAAAGACAAGTCTGGCCTTAATTCCACTTCTTCTACCGATACTATGTGCGACAATCTGATCTGTAGTGCCTCAGCATAGAAACATGAAAGACACTATGAATCTGACTCAACTCTGGAGGTAAATCAAGTTGATAGGCCACTGGTCCTACACGCTTCAACACACGGTACGATCCAATGAACCTATGGCTCAACTTGTCTTTCCTTCCAAATTTGAAAATCTTCTTCCAAGGTGAGACTTTCAAAAAGACCTGATCTCCCACCGCAAACTCAATATCTTTACGCTTCAGATCCGCATAGACTTTTCTCTATCCGAAGCTACCTTTAATCGCGCTCGAATCACCTTTACCTTTTCTTCCGTCTCAGATATCAGTTTAGGACCCAACAACTGTCGTTCCCCCAATTCAGTCCAACAAGTAGGGGTACGACACCTATGACCATATAACGCTTTATAGGGCACCATTTGGATACTGGATTGATAACTATTATTATACGCGAACTCTGCCAATGGTAGAAAATCCTCCCAACTTCCTCTGAAGTCGATCACGCATCCTCGTAACATGTCTTCAAAAATCTGAATTACTCTTTCTGACTGTCCATCTGACTGAGGATGAAAAGCCGTACTGAAGTTTAACTTTGTTCCCAATGCCTCGTGTAATGCTTTCCAAAACTGTGATGTAAATCTAAGATCCCTGTCTGATATGATAGACACTGGTACCCCATGCAACCTCACGATTTTAGATACATATAGTTTAGCCAACTTCTGTATCGAGTAATCCACACGAACTGGTAGAAAAATAAATAGTCTTTGTTAATCGATCTACTACCACCCAGATAGAATCTTTCTTAGTAGGTGTTAAGGGTAGCCCACTAACAAAATCCATCGTTATCCGCTCTCATTTCCATAGTGGAATCTTTATCGGTTGCTATAAACCCGATGGTAATTGATGTTCTGCCTTCACTTGTTGACAAGTCAAACACTTCCATCTAAATCAGTAACCTCCTGCTTTAACTTTGGCCACCAATACTGTTCACGTAGATCTCGATACATCTTATTTCCTCCGGGGTGCATAGCATAAGGGCTACTATGCACCTCTAGAAGAATCATTTATCTCAAATCCGAATCCTGGGGAATACAAACCCTTCCACGAAAACATAGTGCACCATCCTTGTTCAAACCAAAATCCCCTATTATACCACTTTTAGCTTGTTGTATTAAAGGACCCAACTTTTCATCGGATAATTGTTTTTCCTTGATTTGCTCCAACCACAAAGGCTTCACCTAAAGTTTTGCTAGTAGACTGCCATCCTCATACAAATTGAGATGAGCAAACATTGCTCTTAACTCCGATACAACCTTACGACTCAACGCGTCTGCCACAACGTTAGCCTTTCTAGGATGGTACTCGATTGAGAAATCATAATCCTTTAACAGCTCCACCCATCTCCGTTGTCTTAAATTTAACTCTTTTTGGGTAAGGAGATACTTAAGACTCTTATGATCCATATAAATGATTGACTTCTCACCATAGAGATAGTGCCTCCAAATTTTTAATGTAAATGCCACCGCAGCCAACTCCAAATCATGAGTAGGATAGTTGACTTCATACGGCCTCAACTGTCGAGAAGCACAAGCTACTACGTTTCCACTTTGCATCAGTACACATCCTAAACCCGTGCGTGACACATCACAATAAACGGTAAACTCTTTTCCAGCCTCAGGTTGAATCAGTACTGGCAATTTTGTTAGAATCTTCTTCAGTTTCTCGAAACTTTCTTGTTGTTTATCGGTCCACACATACGGTACTTCCTTTTGCAACAGCTTAGTTAGGGGTGCAGCAATCAACGAAAACCCTTCAACAAAGCATCTATAATAACCAGCCAAACCCAAGAAACTCCGAATCTTAGCCACAGACTTCGACGGTTTCCAATCCAGCACAGCCTCTACTTTTTGAGGATCAACTCTTATTCCTTCGGCTGACACTACATGACCCAAGAAAGTCACTTCCTTCAACCAAAATTCACACTTACTAAATTTGGCATAAAGTTGCTTATCTCGCAAAATTTGCAACATAGTGCGCAAATGTGAGTCATGCTCTTTTTCATTTCTCGAATATACCAAGATGTCATCTATGAACACTACTATAAACTGGTCTAAATAGGGTTGAAAGACCTGGTTCATCATGTCCATAAATGCAGCTGGTGTATTGGTCAAACCAAATGGCATCACTAAAAACTCATAATGTCCATAGCGAGTTCGAAATGCCGTCTTATGAATATCCGCTCTTTCACCTTGAGTTGATGATAACTTAGATCTCAAATCAATCTCGGAGAAGACCGAAGCTCCTCTCAATTGATCAAACAGGTCGTCAGTTCTTGGCAATGGATACCTATTTTTGATTGTCAACTTATTCAACTACCTATAATCAATGCACATACGCATCGACCCATCCTTCTTCTTGACGAACAAAATCGGTGTTGTAACATCCTAAAATTTGAGTATTAATATGTTGCTAGTCTTTGGTGTTAGTTCGAATATGATTTTATTATGTGTTTAATATAGTCTTGAGAAGGCTCGAGTTTACTTTGAATTAGAATAAAATTTTACTAAAGAGTACTTTAGTCAGGTGACCTTGAAGTTAAGTTAATTATGTGATAAAAGATGGCATAAGATGAGTAATTAGTAAAGTGGTGATGGCGCTATAAGTTGGACTTGAGGGGAGAGGTTCAAATCTCCTAGCATGCAATTTGAAAGCTCTTATTTTTGCTTTTTCTTAGCATGTGTCGGTCATGGATAAGGATTAGGATGAGTTGGATTAAATTTTTATGGCAAGAAGACCATGGGAAAAAGGCAAGTGTTAACTTAGGGAAAGGAATCATTTGATTAAGGCATGAAAGGGGAACACAAGGCACTTATCAAGGAGGATGTTTTGGAAAGTTGGTGTAGCCAACTTTGAATTGAACTTGGTCGATTTTTGGGGATAAGGGGTGGCCGAAATTTTGAGGTAAGCTTGGTAAGGTTGTGTAGTTGTGATACTCTCTTTTTGGTCATCCATCTTTTCCCAAAAACACTTATTCTCCTTTTATTTGTTTTCTCTCTTAGCCGAATGTATCTTGTGCTAAAGGTAATTTTGTTTTGATTTTGGTAATTTTGCTTTTGCAAAACACTTTCTCTCCATCCATTTTCTCCCTAGCCGAATATGCCAAAAACTTTGAGTAAGAATTTTCTTTTTGCCATTTCTTTTGACCATTTCAGATTTAGTTGTTCTTCCTCTCCAAAAATTTTTCTTCTTTTTGTGACCAAAACCACATAGCCATCAAGGACCTTTTCTTTTCTTTTCTTTTTCTCACCAATGCCAAATGCATATTGCTTCTAAAATTCATCTCTTTTCTTTCTCTTTTCCCTATTGAAAACTGAATCAACATCATCTCTTCCTTTTATCTTTTATTTTCTTTTCAACCATATTTCCTTCATTGTTTTCTCTCATGACCGAATGTTAGATTACTCCATTGCCGAATCATTTTTCTTCTCTTTGTTTATTCATAGCCGAATCTTCTCTTATACATAAGTATTCTTTTCAATCTTTTCTTTTTCTTCCTTCAAGCTTTGGACAATAGTGTGATAGTAGAGGGCCAAAACTCAAGTGTTCGTAAACATCGTAAATCGTTGGAATCGAATTAAGGTGTTAAGGTAAGGGATTATTAAGGATGTTTATATTACTCGACATATGGATATAAATGGTTTATTAATCGATTTCGTTTTAGGGGACGTTATCGCTCAATTGTCATATTGTGGAATGAAGAAATTTGTGGTAAGTTAATCTCACTTTTAAAACCGTTAGTCAAAATTTTGATAATTTATTAGTCGGACTAATGATCTTTTGCCAATAGAGACAATCAAGATAGGGACAAAAAGGGCAGTAAATAGTGTTCGAAAGAGGGGTGGTTTCGCTATTCCCCCTAAGTTTAAGCGAAGGACTGTTTTGGGTATTCGAGACTTTCCACCGGGTTGTGGACCCTCATCCGGTGAAAATCAATTATTCGAAGTCATACGTACCCCCGAGCCATTGTTTACTCGTGGTTCTGAACCTTTGATCGGAGAACCTATTTCCATAATTAAAGGGATAAATCATCCAAAAACATGATAAATGTGGGATTACATATGTTCATATTATGGCTTATCAAATACCCCCACTTAAGCTTTTGCTTGTCTTCAAGCAAAATTCTCAACTCACAATTAAAACGAACTTCCTCAATTCATAATATTCATCAATAATGTTTCATCATAATTTATAGATAATTTATACATGGATAATTCAACTAAAAGAGTCCTAAAGATTCAAACAATCAAAGTCGTGAGTTTTTAGCATGAAAACATAAGCCTTCCCCCTTATCCTAATAAATACCTTTTATTTAAAATCGTCAAAAGTTGACATCCCAACTAAAGATTCGCTCAAATCACTCAAGGTGTTTAAGGTTCTAAAATAAAGCACTCATAAGTCGAACATGAAAAGTAAATCCTGTAACATCCTAGATTGAGGGCTTTGCATTTGTGATGCGTTGTGTGTGCATGCCATGATGTGTGTGTGTGTTTGGTGTGTTTAGAGCTTTCGGGAAGGCTTGAGGTGAAGCCTGAGCCTTGGTAGAAATTTTGCTTTCAGACACTGCAAGGGAGAACTAGGTGAAGTGGGTCTTAAGGGTACTTGAGTGGGGAAATTAACACAAAAATCTAATTGGTAAAGTGGCAAGGAGGCTCCACTAAGGGAATAGGTAAGTGACGCCATAAGGAGGTGGTGAGGGAGCAGGTTCAAATCCCATGTCAAGGAAAAAGGAGTGTTTTTTTTTTATTATATGTGCCTAAGGAGTTGAGAGGTGGTTTCGGTTAGGACTGTAAAGGAGTGAGTGTGGATTGATTCAGAAGATAGGAAGATAAGGATAAGAGGAAAATGTGGGATAGGATTTGAGTGTAGGTGGTGGCCGAATGTGGGACACTAAGTGCAAGAAGGGAAATCGGCTAAATGTGGCTAAGGGTGTGCCAAATTTCCATTGTTTTTCTAAGAGTATAGTTTTTTTCTCTCCTCTTATTTTCGGCAATTGAGGGTTTCTTCTTCTTTTTTTTCTGCCAAAATCAAAAGCTCCTAACTCTATTTCCATCTCCACTATCATGCTATGGCCCAATGATCTTATTCTCAAATCTCTTCTCTGTTTATTCTAAAAGTGAAACGCCTAAGCCTCTATTTGAAGTATCTTTATTTTTATTTGTGGCTCTCTCTTCTAGTTCTTTTCTACTTTAATCATTGCCGAATCCTGTTCACTGTTGGGCTAGTTCAGAATTCCCCTAAGTGTTATTCGAATCTACTGTGAAACACTCCAAACCCGGCCCACGAGAATGGACTGGATCTGGTATGTTCCTCGAAGTAACCCGGTCCAAATTCATTCGAATATTTTGAAAATTGTGAGTTTTGGAAGATAGCTCGTTGTGGGTTGGGCTTGAGTTGGAAACAAATTTATTTTCATAACAAAAACCCATTTATTTCAAGTGACAAAATATTTAAACTCATTTCATATTAAGTGGGCTTACTCTTTATAAAGCCATAAACTCATAACATAGTAATTATAGTAGAAATAAAAATTAAATCACGGTGGCCTTATTACATAAAATGAAACCCAAAATAATAAATTGTACAAGACTTTAAAATAAAATAAATATTCAAATTAAATGAACTTCAAGTCGATCATGGCCACCACAAGTTCTGCCAGTCCGGGTCCATTCTTGCTCATCACAAAACATATTCCCTACAACGGGTGAGTCGATAGACTCGGTGTGTAACCAACACTAAACATAATAGAAATAGGCACACCATAAAAATCATATGCATATAACAATTTCAAGGTAATGATGCAAACCCGAACCCAAACCTATATGCCATCCGCTACACTCCACCCGTACCAACACATGCAAGTGGGGACTACTAAGTCAACCCTCCATCCGCTACACTCCATCGAAGGCGTCATTGCGATCGACGTGCTCATCGCCATCGATAATATTGTGGCATAGCCACCATCGTAATGTAACCGGTTACCACTTAGTGAGACCGAAGTCATCACATTCACTTAGTGAGACCGAAGTCATCACATTCACTTAGTGAGACCAAGTCATCACTTTCACTTATAACGTTGGTGAGACCGTAGTCAACACCTTCTTCCCTTTCACATAAATCCAGAATGCCCCAAATTATAAATATCATGCATAACATATTTTTATTTCACTTTCACATCACTTTTCACTTGTATAACATTTATTTCGTAATCCTAGTAGAAGTAGGAAAACGTACCTGAATACTTTGTACCATAATATGGCACTTTAGCCACTTTCTTTCACTTTCACATTAGCATATATAACATATTTAAACCATAAAACTATTAAGAATAGTGTGGAATACACACCTGATTTGTTTAGCGATTCCTTGAGATTTCGAAAGCAAGATCTAATGTTTAGATCCTAATTCCTACATTTGGTTTATCAAATATTACTTAGCATAAATTCTATTTTGGGCTATAATATCCAAATCCTAGTAGGATTTGTAAAGAGGCTTGCCTTTGATGCCGATTTGATGTTTATTCAAATCCCGGAATCTTTGTTTTCCTTCACTTGATATTCGGCCAACCTTGAAACTTCAACATAAATTAGTTTTCAGCTTTTAATAATTACGGATCTCATCTAGGTAATCACATAACTTTGGCCGAATACCTTTAGGGCTTACCTTATGGATTTTTAAATCCCGAAACTTCACCTCCCTTTTTCTTTGAAATCGGCAACTTCCTAGATCTCTGAATAGATTAGTTTTTGATCAATTTGATCTAATTGACTAAGATTTGGCCTTGGCCGAATGTATAGACTCACTTACCTCAAATCCCGAAGTTGATCTTTATTTCAATTTCTGCAAGAAATCACTTGTTAGATTTGATCTACTATTAAATCATGGAGGGGATCTTTTTGCCGATTGTATAATGATGTACTTACCTTGTTTTCGAATCCCGGAAGATCCCTTATGCTATTCGGCTATGGCACTATTGTGGATCTCAAAGCTTTGGCTTTTGTGGATGAATAGTAGAAGAGAAGAAAAAGAAAGAAAACGATGGAGAGAGTTTTTGACAAGGGAATTTCTACCAAGAGAAGAGGAAAGATTGTTGCTACTTTCTCTAGGAGGTTTCGCAAGATGTTGAAGAGAAGAGAATGGCTCTTTTCTTTTCTTTCTTTGGCGAATCTATTAGCCTTAGAGTCCCTAATTCAGCCAATTCTTCACTTGTGATAAGTTTTAGTTTTATCAATATGAAATTCCATCAAATCTCCAAATTACCCAAGAGTTTTTATTGAATAGAAATTCCTCTTCCTTGTGCCGTCAACTCTCCACTCATGGAGACAAAATTTTATTTCTTTTATTTGTTTCTAGATGACTCAAACTCGTGCCCAAAACCTCTTGCATTTGGGCCATTTCCTAAAGCCTTAGGTGACACTTTCCTACCCTTTGTTCCAAGCCCGATTGTGTCAAAGTTCATGTTCTTTATACTTTTAGGGTCACTTGGCCCTAAGCTCCCTTTGGGCTCTTAAATTCGACATTAGGGGTCATTTTAAGTTTCCTAAAATTTTAAATGCTGACTCAGTATTTTCCAAGTTTCCAAAATGTTTAGTTTCCTATTTTGGCTTGGTTTCCAAAATGTTTAGTTTCCTATTTTGGTTTGGTTTCCAAAATGTTTAGTTTCCTATTTTGGTTTGGTTTCCAAAATGTTCACTTTCCTAATTCCTTTAGGTTTCCAAAAATGTCTAAGTTTCCAAAAATGTCTAAGTTTCCAAAAATGTCCATTTCCATTTCCTTTTCAATTTTCATTTCCATCTCCATTTTCATTTCCATTTTCATTTTCATTTCCATTTTCATGCATTTCTAGGTTTCCATTCATTTCCTTACATCTCTATACATTTCCATACATTTCCTTTCATTTCCTTTCATTTCCTTTCATTTCCTTACATTTCCTTATATTTCCTCATATTTCCTTACATCTTAGGGTTCTTGAAACTCTTCAAAACACAAACAACACACCCACTGATCCCACTATCTCATGAATTACGCACGAACGCATAACCCCTAATCTAGGATGTTACAGTTCTACCCCCTTAAAATAATTTCGTCCTCGAAAGTGCTTACTAACAAAAAATCATACATCTTAACTCGCCGCGCTACGCTTATGCTGCACACTCTGATCTTAAAGAACTATCATACTTTTTAGGCACATTCTCTAAGTTCACAATCAAGGTTCCATACACTTCATTAGCAACATAAGATCGAACTAATCTTATAGTGAGTAAAGTAATGAAGTATAATCCATAAATAAGAAACTTACTCGTTGTCTCAAATGCGGCGTCACTATCCTCATGACGGTATTCGCATAAACTAACCTTGGCGCCTTGCTTCAACCTTCAACAACTCCGCTTGGTGCTCCACGACCTTAGCGGAACCATTACCTCTGTAATTGAACCTCGACCTCGTTGAAATCAGCTTGTCCTCCCCTACCTACCGATTAACATTACGAGTTCTTGGCCGTCTATCATCCGATATCTTTGGGCAGGTCCTTGAGCATATGGTCCTTAGACCCACATTTAAGACATGCTCCTATCTTTTTCAACACTCACCGAGTGCTTCCTTCCACAATACTCACAAGGGCGATCGCCTCCGGTATCAACTTGTCGACCCTTTGACCCTCGATTGGGCCTTTTTGCACATTTCCGATGATTCATAACCTCTCTTGGGTCTATTCACCTTCGAGTTACGCCTTAGTCGAGTCCTTGATTCCTTGACTACCTTAGCCTTTTCAACCAACGTGGAGAACTCCCTCTCCGATGTGGAGCTATCAATAACCTTAGGTCATCCCTTAATCCGTCCTCAAACGGACACGGCGTTCATGTTCGATCGCGACTACTCCTCGAGCATATCGGCTAACCTCGAAATTCACCTCATATGCCGCCACCGATTTGTTCCTTGAACTAGTCCTAGAAAAGCTTTCATTGCTCATCAATATACCGAAAGTGCCGACATACTTCTTCCGATATGCCTCCTTAGCATATTCCCACGTCGAGATCCTCTGCTGTGGCACCATCACTGAACAGTTAGCCACCATTGGTATGCTTCATCCCGTAATGGCTACCATCCCTTTCAACTTTTCCTCGAGGGTCGGTCGAGTTCGTCCATAATACACTCGCTTGCTTCCAACCAATACTCGGCGCAGACTGGGTGCCACACGGACACTCCACGAAACACCTCGACCCGTTGGATCGAGTCGCCGGTCTGATTTTGAGCTCCCGAATTTCCACCGCGCCACCACCATTTCTAATACTCGCAACATGGCACATGCGACGACCTCATCCTCATCTGAGCAATTGCTCGACATTAACGGTGGGGTGGTGGTGGCGGTGGTAACTCATTGTCGAACCTTGACCGATCTAACGGGTTCGACACGTTATTCTTCCTCTCACGGCGTCCTTGACGTGGCGTCCTCTAGAACTCATTTTCTAGCGTCGAGATCTGATTAAGAAATTTTATGGATTTAGTCTTTGTTCCACTTATTTATCAGCGAAGAAGTCTTATGGAAAGGGATTTAAGAGTGGTTCTTTCGTATTCATACATGCACACAGTCTTTTCATTCATTCATTCATCCATCAAACAAGTATGAACTTGCGTTCATTCAGAGAAACGTTGTAGTTTTTGTTGTTGTTGTTGTTTTCCTCTACCCGGGGTATTTTCGTAGTTTTGTCCTACAGGGGCATTTTCGTAATTTTTCAGAAGAAACACGTTCCTTGGTGTTTTTGTCAAAAATTATTTTGAAAATTTTGAAGTTTAGGGTAATTTGGAAAAAAAAATTTTAAATCTGGGGTTATTTCGGTAGTTTTTAACCTCAGGGGTATTTTGGTAATTTTTCACAAATCAGGGTAAATTTGTAAAATTTAATAAATCAGTGGTCTTTCAAAAGTTGTAAAACTTTGAGGGTTCTTTTCGAAAATTGTTCCTTCAAAATGGGAATATTGCAAAAATTTTGAAATTCAGGGTCATGTTGGTAATTTTAGTGAGTTAGGGGCAATTTTGTAATTTTCCAAAATCAAGATATTTTTGATAGTTTGCAAGTTAGGGTTTTTTTGAATATTTATAAAATAATAAAATTTTGGTAAAACTGTTGAGCAGTTGAATCATTTTATAAACCAAGGGCATTTTGGTAATTTTATCGCTAAGGGCATTTTGTATTTTTTATGGATCATAAATTTTTGAAAATAATTGTGTAAGAGATAGTTTTCGTGAATTGAGGATAAGAGAAAGAAAGTGATTTAAGGATTTCAATATTAAGTGTTAAGAAAAAATGGCTAATTCCCTTTGGGTTTTAGTTATTGAGTTTAGCCTATGGTGAGCCTTCTTGGTCGTGGTGAACCAAAGCTACGATCAGGCGGGATTCGAGTGGAGAGGAGGTGAGTCACGGATTGCTTAAATACCAAGCTCCCATGAAACCATTCCTAGACATGCGTCTGAGGTTGCCACACCCACTAAGTCCTCTAGGTTAGGGTGAACCGAAGCTACGCACTGTAGGATTCAAGAAGAGGAGGTGAGTCACTAGGACCTGCTTAAATACCAAGCTCTTGGGATCCACTCCTAGACATGCGTACCATGGTTGCCACACCTAGCTTAATTGACTTAGTCATAGGTTGGTTTAGTGCCTTAAATCTTATGTGTTTGTGTTTGAGTAGTCTAATCCTGGGTTCAAGTTCCTATCATGCTATTCTACGTTCCATGCCTTTTCTACCCTTATATAAATCACGAATCACACATAGAGTTAGGGGTACTTACACGGTGGATCATGGTTTGGAGACTTAGGGCCATGTCTTTATACATCTATTTGTAAAAAACTTTCATAAAACTCATTTGGCCTTATTTTAAAAACGTTTTGGGCCTTAGGCCACAGTAGAGAGTTTGAACTGCTCGATACCAAATTGAAACACCCCACACCCAGGCCCACGAGAATGGACTGGATCTGGTATGTTCCTCGAAGTAACCCGGTCCAAATTCATTCGAATATTTTGAAAACTGTGAGTTTTGGAAGATAGCTCGTTGTGGGTTGGGCTTGAGTTGGAAACAAATTTATTTTCATAACAAAACCCATTTATTTCAAGTGACAAAATATTTAAACTCATTTCATATTAAGTGGGCTTACTTTTATAAAGCCCTAAACTCATAACATAGTAATTATAGTAGAAATAAAAATTAAATCACGGTGGCCTTATTACATAAAATGAAACCCAAAATAATAAATTGTACAAGACTTTAAAATAAAATAAATATTCAAATTAAACTGAACTTCAAGTCGATCATGGCCACCACAAGTTCTCGTCAGTCGGTCCATTCTTGCTCATCACCTAAAACATATTCCCACAACGGGTGAGTCGATAGACTCGGTGTGTAACCAACACTAAACATAATAGAAATAGGCACACCATAAAATCATATGCATATAACAATTTCAAGGTAATGATGCAAACCCAACCCAAACCTATATGCCATCCGCTACACTCCACCCGTACCAACCTCATGCAGTGGGGACTACTAAGTCAACCCTCCATCCGCTACACTCCATCGAAGGCGTCATTTGCGGTGACGTGCTCATCGCCCATCGATAATATTGTGGCATAGCCACCATCGTAATATAACCGGTTACCACTTAGTGAGACCGAAGTCATCACATTCACTTAGTGAGACCAAGTCATCACATTCACTTAGTGAGACCAAAGTCATCACTTTCACTTATAACATTGGTGAGACCGTAGTCAACACCTTCTTCCCTTTCACATAAATTCAATGCCCCAAATTATAAATATCATGCATAACATATTTTTATTTCACTTTCACATCACTTTTCACTTGTGTAACATTTATTTCGTAATCCTAGTAGAAGTAGGAAAACGTGCACAATACTTTGTACCATAATATGGCACTTTAGCCACTTTCTTTCACTTTCACATTAGCATATATAACATATTTAAACCATAAAACTATTAAGAATAGTGTGGAATACACACTGATTTGTTTAGCGATTCCTTGAGATTTCGAAAGCAAGATCTAATGTTTAGATCCTAATTCCTACATTTGGTTTATCAAATATTACTTAGCATAAATTCTATTTTGGGCTATAATATCCAAATCCTAGTAGGATTTGTAAAGAGGCTTGCCTTTGATGCCGATTTGATGTTTATTCAAATCCCGGAATCTTTGTTTTCCTTCACTTGATATTCGGCCAACCTTGAAACTTCAACATAAATTAGTTTTCGGCTTTTAATAATTACGGATCTCATCTAGGTAATCACATAACTTTGGTAGAATACCTTTAGGGCTTACCTTATGGATTTTAAATCCGAAACTTCACCTCCCTTTTCTTTGAAATCGGCAACTTCCTAGATATCTGAATAGATTAGTTTTGATCAATTTGATCTAATTGACTAAGATTTGGCCTTGGCTGAATGTATAGACTCACTTACCTCAAATCTCAAGTTGATCTTTATTTCAAATTCTGCAGAAATCACTTGTTAGATTTGATCTACTATTAAATCATGGAGGGATCTTTTGCCGATTGTATAATGATGTACTTACCTTGTTTTGAATCCCGAAGATCCCTTATGCTATTCGGCTATGGCACTATTATGGATCTCAAAGCTTTGGCTTTTGTGGATGAATAGTAGAAGAGAAGAAAAGAAAGAAAAGATGGAGAGAGTTTTGACAAGGAATTTAATTTGAAGAGAAGAGGAAAGATTGTTGCTACTTTCTCTAGGAGGTTTCGCAAGATGTTGAAGAGAAGAGAATGGCTCTTTTCTTTTCTTTCTTTGGCCGAATCTATTAGCCTTAGAGTCCCTAATTCAGCCAATTCTTCACTTGTGATAAGTTTTAGTTTTATCAATATGAAATTCCATCAAATCTCCAAATTACCCAAGAGTTTTTATTGAATAGAAATTCCTCTTCCTTGTGCCGTCCAACTCTCCACTCATGGAGACAAAATTTTATTTCTTTTATTTGTTTCCTAGATGACTCAAACTCAGGCCCAAAACCTCTTGCATTTGGGCCATTTCCTAAAGCCTTAGGTGACACTTTCCGGCCACTGTTCCAAGCCCGATTGTGTCAAAGTTCATGTTCTTTATACTTTTAGGGTCACTTGGCCCTAAGCTCCCCTTTGGGCTCTTAAATTCGACATTCCGGGGTCATTTTTAAGTTTCCTAAAATTTTCAAGCATCAGATTTTCCAAGTTTCCAAAATGTTTAGTTTCCTATTTTGGCTTGGTTTCCAAAATGTTTAGTTTCCTATTTTGGTTTGGTTTCCAAAATGTTTAGTTTCCTATTTTGGTTTGGTTTCCAAAATGTTCACTTTCCTAATTCCTTTAGGTTTCCAAAAATGTCTAAGTTTCCAAAAATGTCTAAGTTTCCAAAAATGTCCATTTCCATTTCCATTTCCATTTTCATTTCCATCTCCATTTTCATTTCCATTTTCATTTTCATTTCCATTTTCATGCATTTCTAGGTTTCCATTCATTTCCTTACATCTCTATACATTTCCATACATTTCCTTTCATTTCCTTTCATTTCCTTTCATTTCCTTTCATTTCCTTACATTTCCTTATATTTCCTTATATTTTCTTACATCTTAGGGTTCTTGAAACTCTTCAAAACACAAACAACACACCCACTGATCCCACTATCTCATGAATTACGCACGAACGCATAACCCCTAATCTAGGATGTTACATGCTGTGATAAGGTAAGAAGCGTTCTCTTATTCCTTTGTTTGTCTTTCGATTTCTGATAGCCAAAGCCGAATGGCTAATTGACTCAGTGAATGACTTGTGTGTTTACACTTTCTTTGGGGCGTCTACTCTGGGAAATCCTGATTAGTTGAAGCAATCAAAATCCAAGTCAAGGAATCAAGTGAATCCTATCACTACATTTGAGATCTCAAGGAATGGTTTCAATTCTCTCTAAGTTGTTTGATCAGTTTTCCTTTCGTTATTCGCATCTTAACCCAATGTTTCGTTAAGCGACCATTGTTTCAATATAGTACCTTCTGACCAAGATCATTCATGGACTCGAATGTTAGGGAATCGAAAGAAGGGGTTGGATCCATATTCCCAGACCCAAAGTTCAAGAAGCGTGCAGTGTCCGCTATTCAGGATTGGCCACCAGGTTGTGGGCTGGCTTCTGAGCAGCAGATAGGAGTTGTGATGACTAGTGATAGTGTCAACATAGAGAGTGTCATTTTGCGTGTTACTAGGTGTGTAAACCTTCACACACTATACTATAGTTGTGCTAACATTTGTGTGGGCTGAAAAGCCAGAAAAAGGGCTATGTAGACAGTCGTGATGCCCTTAAGGGTAAGGCTAGGATTGGCAGGTACGTGACTGTATCGTTTCTTTGCATGGCTGAATGTATGTATGGCAAAATTATGTGTTATGAATAGCATGTTGCACTTATTAGGATTTGTATGTAGATCATGGGGTATGGGTTTGATATGATCATGGCCGGGTTTGGGGTGTTACAAATCCCATAGGCTTGCATGAAAATCAAATCTCCATCACTATAAAATGAGATGATACACAAATCAAAAGGTCTTTAAAAAGGGTTGTAACAGGGCTTAGGTTAACAATGTGGATAAAGGCTAAATTAGAAGGGTTAGAGTCGAGATTGAATTGACAAATTACCTAACTAACTAATAACCTGAACAATTACATCACTTGAAAACTTGTAATACTAATAATATCAGCTTCTTTTTCAAGATGTTGATATTTTACGTATAGGCTCGCTTAATCATGAAACTAATAGTGAATATACTTTGATTTTTTTAAGAACAAATCAATGTAAGATAAAACTATAACAACTAAAATAATATACAAGATGGGTTTTGGGTTAATATTAGCAGGTTGAGTCAATAAAAAGGGTTGTTAGGATCAAAGGGGTTCACTACGGGTCAATTATGAGGGTAGAATTTTAGTGGAGTAAGTGGGTTAAATCCTAAATGCCTTAATCATCTCTGTATATCAAATCAATAGTGTGGTCTCGATATGTATAATCAACGCAGGTTCTAGAATAACAAATCAATGTTGACACACTCATAATCAATGAAGTGAGCACGAAAAGAATGCATGCTCTAAAAGGCTCAAAATCTCACAAAAATTATGGGTATTTTGATGTCAACCTCGTAAATTTCAAACTTCAAGGTAACAATTTAGATTCAGGTTGACAACCTAACAAAATTTTTTTGAAAATAGACTCATCATGCTTGATTCTCTAGTATCTTAAAGTTTAAATCATCATTGCACAATTATCATTGACTTAATATAAAACATATTAATAAAATTCATGAATCAACAAGAATTTCATTCTAATTAGTGATATGAGAAAATTACTTTAAGACAGAATATCATTCAGGGATTTGAGAATAATGCAAAAAGTTAGGCACTTTTTCTAATAAACTTTCACCCCCACACTTAAGATGTTCATTGCCCTCAATGCACAAAGATAGATAACAATCATATAACAAGAAAATCAAAAAGTGGGGGAGAGAGGTGAAACTTCCTAAATTTTTGGATGGATTCCTTGAGTTGGAAGTATGGAAACTTGATTCGTAGATGAAAGATATGTTGGAGGGGGCGCCTCTACTTCCTTTGCTAGATGAAGAAATTGGAAACCTCGTGACGAGTTAGCCGAAAAATAATAATAATTTCAATTATACTAATTATATAATTAAAGTAAATAAAGATAATAAGAAAGAAAACATGAATTAGAATAAGATTAAAAGAGAAGATGAATGGACTAGAAAGTCCTTATTGGTAGATTGTTTGTGAGGTGGGTGTGGTTTCTAAGGCCGTGGTGTTGTGATTCCCTAGCAGCCTTTACAACCTAAAACCAAGAAACTAAAACAAAATAAACTAAATTTAATATATGAAAAATAAAGAAAACAAAAATAAAGGAGAAGATGGAAGTGAAATAAGAGTTAAATAGTCTCAAAGACCCTTGGTTTGTCGAGTTAATGAAGCAGTCGGCATGAACTTATGTTGATTGGTCTTGCACAGAGAGACAGGACTCGGATCTTTCCGTTTCTTCGATATTGTTGAAGCATAGATTGAGACTTTTATAGAATGAATAAGGGGGAGGGTGAAGATGGAGGAGAGTGAAGAGTAGATAGGGAATGGGTGAGAAGGGGAGAGGAGTGTTTTAAATATAAATTTTTATCTCTGGTACAACCCCACACCTATGTATCGTGGGTGTGTTGTGTTACACGGCCATATCAGACAACTGTGTGGTGGTTCAATTGCTTCTCCCATGCCTGGTATTTAAGTTGCCACGCCCGTGTTGGTTCAACAGTGTCAGCCATGGCTATGTCACACGGCCGTGGTGTTAGGTGAGTCTATGATTCACTGATATTTTTCTCATCCTATTTCGTACTATCTTTGCCATGTCAGTACAAAATTCGTAGCATCCACACGGCCATGGCCACGGCCGTGTGTATGGCATGTGATGTGAAAATCTGCACTTCATTAACTTGGTTAGTCTGTAGTTAGGTGCTAAAAGAAAAAGAAATAAATATAAATAGGGTCAGTGCTAGGGTTGCCTCCCAAAAAGCGCTCGTTTAAAGTCTTAAGGTAGACTTACATCTCATTCGTACCTTTACGGTGGTTTAAGGAGTGAAAAATCCTTTTTCATGCTATCATCATATAATTTGAGTCTAGTGGAGTTTACTTTAAAAGTACCGAAAGTAGAATTACTTACATTGACTATTCTGTAAGGGAAAACATTAAGTACCGTAAAGGGGATCTCTTTGTTTATCTTTAGGTTTGATTTCGTGATTTGCGGGTCTGTTCTATCTAATAGTACATGATCTTCTATTTTGAAGTGATTTGATGTTCCTTTAAGTTCTTCTAGGGGTTCCTTCGGTTTCACTTCTTGTATTCCTAGTTTCTCCTTGAAATGTGTCTTCCACTCATCTAGCTCATCGATCTAAACTTGTCATTCCTCATGAGATATTTCCTTGTGGGTACGAACTACGGGGTCTGGCTCTGTAGTGTAATTTCGTGGTGCTACCTAAAAATAAAGTTTAACTGAATGCTTATCAAGGGACTTTATGTCCTCACCTCTCTCACTCGATGTCCTAGCTGAGTCGAGAGCTTGAAGACTGATTGATTTGTCACCTACACGAAGTATGAGTTCACCTATGCTAACATCAATTTTAGATCTGGAACTTGCTAGAAAAGGTCTTCCTAAAATTAAGGGGATACTATTGTCTTCATCCATATCTAAAACAATGAAGTCTACGGGGAATATGAATTTGTCAACTTTAACTAGTACATCTTCAATTATACCCTTAAGGATGCTAATAGTCTTATCAGCTAGTTGAATACTCATCCTAGTTTGCTTGGGTTTCCCTAGACCTAGCTGTTTAAACATTTTAGATGGCATAACATTGATGCTCACCCCAAAATCAGCTAAAGCATTCTCAACAGATAAACTACCAATTAATCATGGAATTGTAAAACTCCCTGGATCTTTTAATTTCCATGGTATTCTGTTTTGTAACATTACTAAGCACACTGCGTTTAGTTCTACATGCGACTCCTTGACTAACTTTCGCTTGTTCGTTAAGAGCTCTTTTAAAAATTTCCTTGAATCTCGTATCTATGAAAGAGCTTCAAGAAATGGTAAGTTAATATGTAATTTTTTTAAGAGTTTAAGGAACTTACCGAACTATTCTTCTGTGTCATCTTCCTTCATTGCATTGGGGCAAGGTATACGAGGTTTGTATTCTTTAATTACCGATTTTGGCTTTTCTTGGCTTACCTCAATCTTACCTTCACTTACCACAAGTTCTCGCATTGGCTCAAATTCAGATTCTACTATCCCTTCACTGTCATGAGCTGTTATGGCTTGAATTTGCTCCTTTGGATTAGTCTCAATGTTACTTGGCAAGCTACCTAATAGCGTTCGGAGATCAGCTTTGCGAGTTGCCCTAACTGGTTCTCAATTCCTTTAATCAATGCTTGTTGATTTTTAAGTATTGACTTGGTGTTTTGAAAACGAGTTTCAGACACTGCTATAAATTTTGTCAGCATCTCTTCAAGGTTCAGCTTCTTTTCCTGTGGGTAAGGCTATTGCTGGAAGTTTGGAGGGGGTGGTTGTTGTCTCTAATTACCTTAACGACCCCCAAGATATTGGGGTGGTTCCTCCAACTTGGATTATAAGTATTACTATAAGGATTATTTTGGGATTTGAAATTGTTACCCGTATAGTTTATCTGTTCGCTTTCCATGCCATGATTGTAGGGTGGGTACCCAGGATTCGCCACACCTCCTAGATTTAAGTTGCATTGCATAACTGGATGTACCTGCAAAGAACCACACAAACCATCAATCTTTTTATCCATCATCTCTACCTGGTTTGATAGCATGGTGACTGTGTCGAGGTTGAAAGCTCCGGTTGTTTTGGTTGGCTTTGTCCTTGTAACTTGCCACTGATAGTTGTTCAGTGACATCTCCTCTATGAATCCATAAGCCACTTTAGGAGTTTTGTTATTCAGGGTTCCACCGACTGCTGAGTCAATTAACTGCCGGGTTGGGGGGTTCACACAGTTGTAAAAAGTTTGAACCTGTCACCACAAGGGTAAACCATGGTGTGGTCACCTTCTCAACAAATCTTTGTATCTCTCCCATGCATCGTATAATGTTTCTAAATCCATCTGCACAAAAGAAGAGATATCATTCCTTAATTTGGTCGTTTTTGCCTGTGGAAAATATTTCAGTAAAAATTTTTCGGTCATTTGGTCCAATGTAGTGATTAATCTTCGTGGAAGAGAATGTAACCACTGTTTGGCTTTATTTCTCAAAGAAAAAGGAAATAACAGAAGATGAATGACATCATCAGAAATGCCATTTATTTTTATGGTATGACAGAATTCTAGAAAATTAGCTAAATGAGTATTTGAGTCTTCGTCCTGCAAACCATCAAATTGAACAAACTGTTGAATCACTTTTATAGTGTTAGGTTTTAATTCAAAGTTATTGGCGGCTATAGTAGGCCTAACAATACTCGATTCAGCTCCTGTTAAATTTGTTTTAGCATAATCATACACAGTCCGAGGAGCATGATGGTCGGCCATATCTTGATGTGGAGAATCATTCTCGTCCATTACTTCGGTATTATTATCTTCGTCCTCTTGCTCTTCTTGTATGTAATTTAAGCCTCGCCTTGCTTCTCTATGATTTCTACGTACGGTTCTTTCAATATCACTGTCGTAAAGTAATGGTCCTTTTGGGTTCCTTCTAGTCATACACTAGAGATACCTGCTATGAAAAGAGAAAAAGAAAGAAATTTAGAAAAGCAAAAATAAAATTTAATTGCAAAAATAAAATATGGCTAGAGTAATAAAAATTGAGTGTTCTTAATATTTTAGTGCCCGACAACGACGTCAAAAAACTTGATCGTGTCTGTCGAGTCTTAAAAATTTATAAAAAGAATTATCAAACTTGGAAACTAACTAAGACAATGATGGAGGAAAGCGCACCTATCGAGCAGTAGTATAGCTAGCGGCAGGACCGGATTGTCGAACCCAAAGGAACCAAAAGTACTAATATTAACTTTCTTTTTACTATCTAGCCTAAGAATTAAGGGATTTGTTTATCTAATCTAAAATCAACTAACTACTAAGCTAAAGATGCTAAGACAAAGAAGGGATTGGGGAAAGACTTGAGGGGAAAACCGACTGATTTAGACAATACCCGAGGAAGAATCCACCTAGACTTCACTTGTTATCTAACTCTGAACCAGATGATTTATTCACTTGACTTGGTCTGTAGGATTCCCTAAGTTATATTAATACCTCTCTCGAGGCTACTAACATCTAACCCTAGGTTGATTAATTGAAATCTCTTTCTAATTAAAACCACTAGAATTGCATTAACTCGATCTATGGACTCCCATATTAGGTTTGACCCTAATTCGGCAGATTTTTGTCACCCTATCCCTAGGCGCACGAGCAACTCCACTTAACTATGCTAGATCTACTCCTAAACAGGGTCTCTTCCTCCTCTGCCTAAGCACATCACACCTGAATCAATATCCCGGAAATACCAAAACAAGAATTAAGAACACATAGTTAAGAACAAATCAAGTATTTATCATACAGCTCAGATAACAATAACAAGATCTGTCTTAGGTTTCATCCCCCTCAAGTATCTGAGGGTTTAGTTCATAATTGTAAAAGAAAACATCTCAGAAGAAAAAATAAAACAAAACATAAGAAAACCCTAAAACCCCTTGAAGGAATTGAAGGAGAGATCCTCAGTATTGAGTACGATTTCAGCTTCTTAAGATGAATCAACTGGCTTTCTTCGAGTAAATCCCTGAACTTAACTGCTCTGGCTCGACTCTTTGGCCTAGCTAACCGCCTCCCTAAAGGTTGGCCTCTAGGGTCTTTATATAGGCTTTTGGAATATATTTCTTTGCCTCTAAATACCCTAATCTGAATAGAATTCTTCTTATCTGTGGAAGAGACATGCCCATGGCACACGCCCATGTAAATCGTAGCTAGGCCGTGTTTGGGTCTGTTAATGACGCACGATCATGTTTTTTGGGGTCCAGGCCGTGGTCGACTCTTCTTACGGGGCACGGCCGTGTGGTCTTGGGCCCAGGCAGTGTAAATTTCATACTTTGGCCAATTTTCTCTTTTTTTGGCCCGTTTCTCGTTCTTTTCATCCTCCGATACTCTACTGAGTATAAAACATGAAAACAAAGGGTTAGGAGCACCTATTTTCATAATTAAAGGGACAAATCATTTTAAAACATGTTAAATGTGGGATTATATGTTCATATTATGGTTTATCAGAGGACTCTATGGTTGCTGTTGTTTGGTACTTTTATCATCCTACTCAACTTATAAATACCCCCCTTGGCTGCTCATTTCAAACACATATCAAACCCATTCATTTCTTCACTTCTCTATCACTTTTCTCTTTATTCCCTTCCATTGTTCTTTATTTTCCTTTGTCGATTTCACCTCTTGAAAAGGAGTCATTCATCCACCATTTGGAGCAGCATACAAGTGTTCGTGGAAGCCTCAGTTCAACAAGAACAAGCAGAGAAGGAGGAATGGAGCAAATTAGTCAAGCCTCATAGATAAACCGGATTTGATTCTTGTTCCCTATCCTTTTAATTTTGTTGTTGTTATGATGAACATGTCTATGAATATTTGTGATGTTGATATCTTTAATTTAATTAATATGGCTCAAATTTAAATTGTATTAGGTTGGTTACACTTTGTCTACTTAATTTATTAAATTGGTGTTTGTGTTGTTGTAGGCCTTTGTAAGATGTTTGATTAAGTAAAACCATGACTAACTTATTCTTGCATTACAATTGTAAGGTAACTAATGAAATAATTATTTAAACGGGTTGAAATTGTAATTAATTAACACGATACTTAATCAACGCATGTTTAATCAGCTAAGGTAGCTAAGGGTAAATTAGCAACGGTATCCAACGATACATTAGCCTTGCATAACTTGTAAGATTTTTGTGATTAAATTGTTTCAATGTAGAAATACATTGTTACATCACGTAATATTTTATGTGCTTATAAGATTGAATTAATTTTTTTGAATTGGCATAGAGATATGTACAAGAGATTATGTTAATTTCATAACTATGTATGTGGATTAACACATTTGCTTATTAAAACTTGTTTAATCGGTTGAATTGAGATAGAGATATAGTGAAGAGATAAATGGAGTAGGTAAGTATGTTCATAAGTTAGCAAATTATCGAGTTTCCGTGAATTTGTTCATAACAACATAAACATGAGTTTAATAATTCTAAGTTAAGAAATGTATTTAATCTAGCACAATTATGTCATCTTGATTAAAATCAACTTTTGAAATCGTGCATTGGAACTTTTATTTTATTTTTTATTTTACTTAGTTAAAATCCTAGTTTTTAATCACCTCTTCAAATCAAAATATTTTTCTTCACCAAAGTTTTTTTAACTGCATTCATAAATAATTATTTTCACAGTCCCTGTGGGTACGATAACTCGACATTTACTTGTCACTTTATTACTTGTTGCGATTGTGTACACTTGCACATTTTTGTTATTCCAAAGGGGGGAGAGTTGTATCAACCTGCTTTTTAGTGGTGTTGGAAACAGTGGTCTTAGGGCCACCAAATCTGACGAATAAGTTTGTAAATATTATTATTTAATATTTACGAGTCAAACATGACTTTGAAAATATTTTTGATTTGATAATTTATGTTATTTAAATGATTTATTCAGTTCGAGTGATAAGACCTTAAGGTTAAATGGTTTTAGAAAATGAGGTATCGGGACCTTGTTTCAATAAACTGAGTCATAAATATTTTTATAAATATTTACAAAGTTTCATTAAGGTGGTAATATTAAAGTTTTGTTGAAAAAAAATATTGTTTTGATAGTTAATAAATTAAAAAGGACTAAATTGTAAATGGTGCAATGTAACACCCAAAACCCGCCCTAGACGTCCAGACCAAGTTCGTGTGTTACATCATGCATTTCAAAGATCACACAACCATAAAGCAACCAAAGTAAACCAATAGTCACGTAATAATCAACACGGCAGTAATTTAAACACACAGTTCTTCTAAATTCATAACATCATAAGACAAATACTCCTACTAGTAGTAATTATGCTAGGAACATCGTTTAACAACAGACCGAGCTTTCATGAAACTGACCCAATCAAGTCTGATTGCTGCTTGAAATTCAAATAGTAACAGAGTGAGTTCTGAACTCAGTGCATCAAAATGAATGTAATGCAACATTGGTAACTTATAAAGAATTTCCAGTTCAGAGATTCGGTTCAAATAAAAAACATGTTTGTTCTAAGTTTAAAGAAAAGAATCTACATATGTATATATGTATTATTCTAGTTCAGAAATAGTTCAGATCAGACTCGAATGCAATGTCCCTATTCCATTCGCTACACACCAACTTCAGCCATCCCAGCACACTACTATGGACATTTAATGCCCATCCGTCCCTGCACACCTTTATAGTGTTCAATGACACTTTCAAAAAACACAGCTTAGCTGCTAGCTCAATAAGCGACAAGTGTCAAGATCAGAATGTTACTTAATGTGGCATAGCCACGATTTCAGTACAAACTCCCATCTTCTTCACAATCTCTCACCACATGTTAATGCAGAATGCAATAATACTTATCACATGTTCAGTCATACCAATACAGTACATAATAAATTATGCAGTTAATTAACAAAGTTGTATTACAGTGCACATTCAAGCATGTGACTCACAGATCAGTGTCATATAGGCAAATTCAGTCATTCGTATATCGAGGAAACCAATACCAAAGTTAGGCAACCTTCTTGTCCTCAAAAATAGTTCTCAGATACAACATACTACCACACGGCCAGGGCACATTCCCATGTGCCTTGGCCGTGTGGATTTTAAGTATCAATAGTGAGTCATACGGCCTAGGCTCATGCCCGTGTCTCTGGCCGTGTGGTTTTATACTACAAACAGTGAGTAACATGGCCTGAGCACCGTATGGTTTTATAATATGAACAGTGAGTTACACAGCCTGGGCACACACTTGTATCCCTAGCCGTATGATTTTATACCATAAATAGTGAGTTACACGACTGTTCTCATGGCCTGCCAATTGCCCGTGTGGCGCATACGGCCTAGCCACACACCCTTGTGCCTGGCCTTGTGATGTTAACAGTCTCCATTTTTGGCAATCCGAAACTTGAAAAATAGAGTTTCTGGTATGCACTTGAGTCGATTCCAAAGTAGTAACAAAGTAGAGGAGCTTCGAAGCCTAAAACGACCATTCAATAACATAACCAATCAAATTATCAACAACAATGCACAATTATTCCCAAAATACTTATGTCGAAAGTTTCGACACAACTTTTAACAAAATCCATACTTATAGAAAATCAACAATGATTACTTGAATTGACGTGATGGGATTTGCTATTCTCAGTAACCCCGCCTATTAGGGAAAACACACGATTGACTATGAGAGGCTCTTGCAACTCATTCAAACAACCATTTCAATTTATACAGTGAAATGAAAGACAAGAAACCAGAAGATGTAACGAAATGACATTAAAACTTACTCCACAAACTCCCAACAGTGAAAGCTAACATCATAAAGTCAGTTAGTCTAAAATTCGTATTACAATTAAAGAGGAAAAAGGAAAAAAAAGAAATAAAATAAAGAAGGAAAAGTAAGGGAAAAATGGAAAAGAACCAACATTAATTGATTGTCAATTAACTTCCATCTAGACATTCAGCAATTAGCAACAATATTCTCGCTACGCATACTACAAGATTCAAACTCAGAACTAGACAAAATACAGACAAATGCTTAATCAATAAACCATCAGGCTCATTCTTGTTACTCTTTCACAAAGAATTGAACTTAAGCGAGTAGTGCATGCTTGTGGGTTGGTTCTAAAACAATAAAACTTTTAATTATGTAACTCGAACTCTAGACCTTAAACTTAATCACAAAACATAGAACCACAGATACAGAAATTAATTACTACCGATTTTCACAAACAAGTTCTTAAGGTTTTGGGGAGTTACAACTCTCTCCCCCTAAAAGAAATTTTGACCTCGAAATTTTACCTGAGTCGAACAGATATAGATACAAACGTCGAATTGATTCTTCTGGTTCCCACGTTGCTTCCTTAGGACGGTGATTCTGCCAAAGAACTTTCACTAGATAAATAGTTTTTTTCCTCAACATTTTAATGTCACGATCTAAGATCTGATCAGTTCTTCCTATAATGTTAAATCCAATGTAACTGTAACATCCCAAAATTGGGCCTAGTAGGATTGGGCCCAATGAGCGTTGGGCGTTAGAATGTTTAAAATTTTCAAGAATATGAGAATGGCGTTGTAGCAAATTGGACTTATTATTTAAGTGGATTTGGAAGTTACGAGGTTTCTATGAAGTTTCGGGTTCAAGTTAGGCCATAGGAAAATTTTAGTGTTGAAGCATTTAAAGGAGAGATAGCAAGTGGCATCAAGCTTATGGAAATAGGTGAGTATTTTGCTAGCATAAAGGAGCTTATGGTAAAGGGGATATGACGCCACATGAAGGACTAGGAGGGAGGAGGTTTGAATCCCACCTATTGCAACTTTTGGGATTTAATTTTATGCTCATCTTGTGGAAGATGGTAAGTGTTGGCCAAGTTTTAAATATGGTAAGGGAAGACTTTTTATTGATGGAAAGATGGCTATGAAAATAAGGTAAGAAGGTGAGTAAGGCAAGTAAGACTTTTTAATTATGGTAAGGTGGCTAAGGAAATAAGGCAAGGATGAGGGTAAGGAAAGAAATCAAAAGAAAAAAGCAAGATAAGGGAACATGCTGTCCTTTTTCATGGGATATGTTTTGGAATGTTTTTATGTCAATTTTTGACCCTTTTGGTTTGGGTGCACAAGTTTTGAGGGGTAATAGGGAGAGCCAAAATGCTCTTCGGTCTTTTTGCAAAGTTTTGTGCATGCTAAGGTTTGGTTCTCTTAGCATTTTGGGTACTCTTCTTTGCTAATATCTTTTCCCCTTGCTTTGGCTGAAACCTTCTAATCCATTTGGTCATCTATTTTCCTCTCTTGTTTAGCCGAAACTATTAAGCTCCCTTTCTCCATCCTTTCACTTCTTTACACAAAAGTTCTTCAATCTTTCTTCTTTCTTCATTAATCCACATTTTCATAACCGAATCTTGATCATCATCTTCCCTATCCTACAAGTTGGACTTTTATTTTTGATTAAATCAGGTAAGTGATGTTTTTCTAACCTTTTCATTCTCTATTCTCCCTAGCCGAATGAATGTTTCCCATCATTCAGTGTTTCATCTTTTTTGGTAAAACCAAAATGGTGTTTTTCTACACTCCCTCATATTTTGATAATTCTCTATTTGTAGTATTCTAATGGATTGGACGAATACCACATCTTAGCCGAAACATTTCTAATCTTGCGCCCAATCAAAAGAAGTGGAACTATGATTGTCGAGGTAAGGGATTTCTTCAAGGTTCAATATCTCAATACTTGGTTGAAGTTATAAATTGGGCTTTGGATTAATTGTTGACCGATTGTACCTTTAGGTGCCGCGGAGAATATCGTGTTAGGGATTTCAAATAAGGTGTGTAATCCTGTACTTTTCGAATACATGTTTGAAATGGTGTGTAATTTCACACTTCTCTGAAAATTTGCATGAAATGTTCTATAATTTGGTCGAAATACCAAATAAAATCGGAAACCGGCATCTGTGATCACCCGGGCGTGCGTATGTTCGTAGTAGAAACCATATTTTTGCAATGAAACAGTTTTGGTCAGTAGCAGTGATGTGCTTTCAAAAAATCATGAAAAATAGGAGAAATGGAATTTGAAAGTGAATAAGACATCAAATAAAATATTACCGTTTCTATTGTGATATGAACGAAACAGAGAAGGAAAATGAATTTTATTTTCTGTGATATTCTAATTTTAGTGAGACTGGTTCTGATTAACTTCGTGGTTCCCTGATCTGTCTTGGAAAAATCTTATAAAATTGTACAAAGTGAATTATGGGCTACAATTTATATGTATAGATTTCTTAGTGAACCTTAGAACAAGTGGAGGCAATATATGAAAACCGTACAGTGAGATATTTGAAATTAAGGTAAGAGAGGTCAGAACCGTTGGACAGTGAAACAAGAGAAAATTTAAGGAATAAACTGTACTAAACGGCTAAGCCAAAAATTCTGGAAAAAATTGTAGTAAGAAGATATATCAGTCTAGTTTCAAGGAAAATTTACGTATCTAAATTCCAAGCCTCCTAACTCGAGTTATAGTCAATTTAGTCAATATGACGTAGATGGACAGTTTTAATTTTTATGCCCCAAATTAGTAGTAATGTCTGGGGTTACGAAATTACGAAAATACCCTTGGATGATAAATTACCGAAATACCCCTGAGTTGCGAGATTACCGATTTATCGAAATGCCCTTATGGGCCAAATTACAAAAATTTCCCTTATGGACCGATTTTGTCAAAATGCCTTAACGGGCCGAATTGCTGAAATGCTTCTAAAAGTGCCGAATTACGAAAATGCCTTAATGGGCCGATTTGATAATTTACTTTAAAGGGCCGATTTGCTAAGTGTTAATGGGCCAAAATTTTGTCTGAATTAATCATTATTTTTATATTTATAAATATCATGATTTACTAAGTATGTTGCATTTACATAATTCTGCATGGGATTGGGATATTGATGATCAGAGGAAGTAATCTGGTGGCTCTGCCACATATTTTGGTGACTCTATCACAATCTGTCTGGTGGCTATGCCACGTATATTCTGTGATTCTGGTGGCTCGTCCACAATTAAATTTGTTATAAAAGGCAAAATGCCTGCGATTGGTGTGTTGGCGGGGTGGGTTGACTTGATCCCCACAGGTGTGTTGGTTGGTACGGGTGGTGTGTAGCGGATGGATTATTAGGTTGGTTTGGGATGGCATTACATTCATTTGATTCATTTGATATATTCTTTTTTGTAAATGGGCTTCGGCCCAAGTTATTATAAATGGGCTTCGCCTAAGTTATTGTTATACGGGTTCAAGCCCAGTGAAAAACGGTAAAGTGATTATACATTGAGTTCTTGTAACTCACCCCCTTTCTTAACCCTTATAGGTAATGCTCAGTGACGAGGACTTGGGGCCATGGGTGACTCGGTGGAGGCCATACTTCCGAAATGGTTTTAATTGGACTTTAGTTTTCTACTTCGTTTACTTTATTACTTTACTATTTTGGGTTATGTGTTGTAATAAGGCCTCTAGATTATTTTATTTTGCTTTATGTTTGACGTATTTATATTTTACTCAAATTACTTTAAATGGGATTTTTTTTCTAAAAACTTAAATAAAGATTTTCTAAAATGGGTTCACATATGGATTTTAAAATAAACTTTTACAAATATTTTTAACTCGGAAATTATCTCTCAAATTTTCATCAATGTTTTCAAAAGTCACGGTTTGTAAAATCAATAGGTCAAATTTATTGATTCATCAATCAATCTTTGAAGTTAGTAATATTTTGTCAAATATTTCAAATAAAAATTGTTTTACTTTACTTTAACAACTCAATACCTATTTACGTACAAACGAAAATAACTTAAAATATTTTTTCTCATGTAACATGTCAGATCCGGTCATAACACATGGGTCGGGTTTGGGGTGTTACAGTAACTCAATCTCATCAACAGAGACAATATCCGACGGATCTGACCAATACTGTCTCAGCATCGAGACATGGAATACATCATGAATCCGATCTAATTTTGGTGGTAACTCTAACTGATACGCAAAAGGACCAACCCGTTCCAAGGCACGGTAAGGTCCAATGAACCTCGGGCTCAGCTTACCCTTGTGTCCAAAGCGGAGAACCTTCTTCCAAGGTGACATTTTTTGAAACACCTGGTCACCTACTGAAATCTCCATATCCTTTCTTTTTAGGTCCACATAAGACTTCTATCTATCGGAGGCTGCTTTTAGACGATCCCGAATCACTTTCACTGTATTCTTAGTCTTAAATACCAGTTGAGGACCCAATACCCAACGTTCTGTTAATTCAGTCCAGCATAACGGTGTGCGACACTTACAACCATATAAGGCCTCGTAAGGTGCCATCTGTATACTAGATTGGAAAATATTATTATATGCAAATTCATCCAATGATAGGTATTCCTCCCAACTACCCCTGAAGTCTATCACACAACCTTGAAGCGTATCTTCTAAGATCTGAATAACCCGCTCCGACTATCCATCAGTCTGGGGATGATAGGCAGCGCTGAAATTAAGTCGGGTACCTAAGGCTTCGTGGAGTTTCTTCCAGAATTGCAAAGTAAATCAAGGATCTCTATTAGAAATGATCAAGACCGAAATTTCGTGTAGTCTTACTACTTCAGTGATATATAGTTTAGCTAATTTCTGCAAGGAGTAATCTGTTCAGATAAGGAGGAAGTGAACCAACTTGGTCAATCAATCAACAATGACCCAAATCGAATCTTTCTTAGTGGGGGTTAAAGGCAACCCCGAGACAAAATTCATTGTTATCCATTCCCACTTCCACTGAGGAATCTTAACTGATTACAGCAACCCAGATGGTAATTGATGTTCTGCCTTAACCTTTTGACCCTTCAAACAATGAGACACAAAAGCTACCACCCCCGTTTCAGTCTGGGCCACCAATAAATTTCTCGAAGATCCCAATACATTTTATTCCCACCAGGATGCATAGCATAGGGACTGTTATGTGCCTCCAGTAGGATCGCATGTCTTAAGTCCTTATCATTGGGTACACAAATTTGCCCCTTGAAGCATAACATGTTATTGTTATTCATGCTAAAATCGATGTTCTCGTCTGAACCCACATGTCGTATTTGTTGCACTAAGGTTTTATCGTTCAATTGTTTAGCTCGAATATACTCTACCTAACTTGGTTTAATTTAAAGTTCAGCCAATAGCCCTCCATCCCCAACCAAACTTAGACGAGCGAACATGCTCTCAAGTCAGTCACCGCTCTACGGCTATGAGCATCAGCCACTACATTCGCCTTCCCGGGATGGTATACTATAGTGCAATCGTAGTCCTTAAATAACTCAACCCATCGGCGCTGATGGAGATTTAGCTCCTTCTAGGTTAACAGATACTTGAGACTCTTGTGATCGGTGTAAATAACACACCTTTCACCATACATGTAATGTCTCCAAATTTTCAAAGCAAACATCACCGCAGCTAGCTCCAAATCATGTGTATGGTAGTTACTCTTATGTGCCTTAAGTTATCGCGGCGTGTAGGTGTAAACAAAAAAATATATATGATTTTTCCTATGTAATTTATCAACTTTTTACTTAAATCCGTTGTTAAAACTAAGATATTGTTTAATAAATTAATGAAATATGTGAAAATATGAAATTAGGACATAGCAATTATTAAAATGTGATTTTATGCTTTATTATATAGTTTTCTTGCAATAAATGGTTTATTTTATATTAATTTGAATATATCATATTTTTAAGACATAAAGTGGGCCATGCATGATTGAATTAAATAATAAAATATAAAATTATATTTAATAATTCATTTCTAAAAAATTTCATTGATAATTTGGGCTTTAATTAATTAATTAAATTGGATAAATTTTATTCCTTGGTCCTTTAACTTGTTGATTTATTCTGGATAGGTCTGACAGCTTTGCTGGATTACAAAACCGTCCAAATTGGAGACGAAGTCAACCTAATATTTGGCTACACATGGCTGACCATTTAAACCATTCATTGGTTTAATGACACAAGGTCCTTGCAGTGTTGAAGAAATTAGAGATTTTCCAAAGATTTATGATTGACCAAGTCTCAGTCTTGAGTTGTGTGGCATCCAAAATTGCTTAAAAATCAAGAAAAAATAAAGTCAAAAGCCATTAAGCATGGCCGGCCACAATTTTAGGAGATTTTACGAGGTTAACATCCACTAGTTTTAGCAAACTATCCCCCTCTCCTCACTTATAAATAAGACATTCTCATTCCCTCATTCATTCCTCATTCATTCTCATCATTCATCATTCTCTCTTCTCTCCAAATTCTCTTAGCCTTTCCATTCCCACGCCTAGCATCATCTCTTCATAGATATTTTAGCAATTAAGCCTCTTAAAGAACCCTTGGTCGGCCACCTTGGGAGCTATCAACAAAGGAGCAAAGCAAAGGAACGAAGGAGCCTTGTCAGTTAGAGTCTTGGGTGACAACCACATTGAGTTGGGTTTAATCTTTCTTTTCTTTAATTTAATCAAAAGATGTTTGCTATGTGTTCTTTGTTCTTTTTTACAACAATGTTAGCTTAATTTTATTTAAGCTAGGATGATTGCTCTGATTAAATAATATTTATTTGATTCGTACTTATAATGTTTGTGCCTCAATCGATCATGTTTTCAATTAAAATCTAGTCTGTATTTCATTCATACGTGATTGAAATGCACTTGAATTAGCTGAGTGATCCTAACCAGATGACGGCTAATGGACACATAATTGAAATCTGCATGCTCAATTTAGATCCTAACCCAATTAAGTTGTAGAATGCATAACAACTCTGACCAAGCTCTGTTATTTGCATAGTTTTTAGATTTGTGTGATTAAACTGTTTCAAACTTGACACGTCCCTATTACCTTACACGAATGCTAAGAAACCCTTAGTAAATAAGGATCAGTAAAATGCGTATTTACTAAGTAAAGGATTTCGAAAGGTCCTAATGTGGTTTCCAAAGTCATGAAAGATTGAGTTGCCACGGAATGTTTCTCCGAATGTTATTAAGCTTGTTGATAATAAATTGAGTTTAATTAAAGTAATTGTCCTAGTATATTTATGTTATAATTGTTGCAAATTGTGTATAATTTTACTACAATCTATTTCATTAATATAGTTTGCATATTTAGGATAATTTGCATTAGGGATCATTGTATTTAGTTTAATATATTTTAATCACCACTTCTCAACTATATTGTGTTTTAATTTACCAAATTGTTAATATAATTTTACAAATTAAGTGACTTAGCACAAATACTATCCCTGTGGAGAAGATAACTCGATACTTACTTATTACTTGATAAAGACTGTGTACACTAGCACAAACTTAAGCATTATAGTAGGCTACCACCTACTGTCTTGCATAAGCACACATCCTAACCTGACATGTGAAGCATCACTATCCACCACAAACTCTCCACCTGATTTTGGTTGAACTAAAATAGAAGCTTGTGTCAAAACATAATTGAGTTTATCAAAACTAGACTGTTATGCCTCAGTCCACACGAATGAATTATTCTTATGTAATAGCTTCGTCATAGGTGATGCAATTAGAAAGAACCTTTCAACGAACCTTCAGTAGTACCCGGGTAGACCCAAGAAGCTACAAACTTCAGACACGTTTTTCGACTATTTCCATTTAACAACTGCTTCGATTTTCTTGGGATCATCTTGGATCCCTTTCGCCATCACCACGTGACCCAAAAAAGCAATGTCACACTACCAAAACTCACACTTGCTGAATTTGGTATACAACCATTTTTCTCCCACTATCTAAAGTACAATACGCAGATGACCATCATGCTCAGTTTCAGTTTTAGAGTAGACCAAGATGTCATATATGAAAACCACTACAAATTTATCTAGATACAGTTTGAACACCCGATTCATTAACTCCATAAATACTGCCGGAGCATTTGTTAATCCGAATGGCATTACTAAAAACTCGTAATGTCCATAACGATTTCTTAAAGTGGTTTTGTACACATAAGTCTCTTTGACCTTGAGTTGATGGTAACCCGAGCATAGGTCAATCTTAGAAAAGATGACACTCCCCGAAACTAGTCAAACAAATCATCGATCCTCAGTAATGGATACTTATTCTTGATCGTGAACTTATTCAATTGCCTATAGTCAATGCACATTCTCATCGACCCATCTTTCTTTTTTAACGAACAAAATTGGTGGCCCCCATAGAGACACATTCGGTCTAATAAATCCCCTATCAAGGAGTTCCTGTAGTTGTGCTTTTAATTCAGCCAGTCTCTTCGGTGCCACGCGATAGGGGGTAATGGACACTGGGGCAGTACCTAGTAACAAATCAATTACAAACTCCACCTCCCTTTTTAGAGGTACTCCAGGAAATTCCTCAGGGAACACGTCCGGGGATTCTCTCACAGTGCAGATATCTCCTACAAAAAGCTTTTCGGGACTAGAGTTGGACACGTAAGCAAGGTATCCTTCACACCCCTTTTGGACTAACTTATCTACTACTAGAGTGGACATTACATTAGAGAGTTAATCTTGACGCTCACCAACCATAACCACCCATCATTCTCAGTCGGTCTCAGAGTAACCTTCTTGGTTGCACAGTCTAGACTGACTCAATACTTAATGATCCAATCCATTCCCAAAATCATATAAAACTCATTAAAGGGAAATTCCATTAAATCAGCGGGAAATACTATGCCCTAAAGTTCTAGGGGTACCCACCTATATACTCTATCAACTTGAATTGACTGTCCCAATGGACTAATCACAGAAAATTCTCTAGTAGCATTCTTAGCAGTTAAACCCAAATTTATAGAAATAACACTAGCTATATACAAGTGAGTAGACCAAATATCTATTAGATCATAATATGGAATAGATTATATAAAAAAGGTACTTGAAATGACATCAACACCATCGCTCTCCTTACGGTGCCTCGCAGCATAAACTAGTTCCAGTTGACAAGCCTTAGCCTGACCCGCACCTCTAACCAGTGCTCTCTGACCTCTCCCAGATCAGTTACCACCCCTACTAGACCACGACCACAGGATGTTTGCTGAGCCTCCTCTGAACAGAATTCGGATTTAGAGTTTGTGCCACAACTGGCACTGAATCAGATCGACAGAGGAAATCCCTCACTCGGTGCTCCATCGAATCACAATAGAGGCACGCTCCCAATTTCCTCCAACACTAGCCGGGATGGCGCTTCCATGATCATTTGAGCTGCTGAACGTCGATCATCAGAATCGATGTCTCAACCCTCGAGGGTCTATCCAAGCTCGCCCACATCTTAGGGCGCTGAATAGAACCAGAGGGACCCGAATCTCTCTTAACCTTATGTTGGTCCTTCTCATGATCACGACGCACATGCTCAATGCGCTTTACTTCCTCTACCATCTTTGCTTTGTCCACTAAAACTGCAAAAACCCGCTCCCTCTGAGGAGCTATCAAAACTCGTAAATCATATCTCAAACCCCCCTTGAATTGCACACACTTTTCATAATTAGATGCTACTAAAGTTTGTGCATATCTACTTAGTTTTAGAAACTCGGCTTCATATTCAGCCACAGACTGGTTGCCCTAAACTAGGCTTATAAACCCACGTCGACGGGCCTCAACATAGCTTGCCCCCACATACTTACCCTGGAAAACATCTTGAAATAATCTCAGTCCACCTGTCTCGGCTGAACACCTTGCTCGACAGTTAGCCACCACTAGTAAGCCTTGTCTCGGAGTAGAGACACAGCACCCCTCAGTTTTTGGGTAGGAGTGTATTCAAGGTCTATCATGATATGCTCGATAGCCTCGACCCAATACATAACAATAGTTGGAGTGACTCCTATGATGACCCTGAACAATTCAGCTCTATTCGACAAGATTCATTCAGTAATCAACCCTCGGCCTCTCGATTCCAAATGGGTCCTAGCAACCCTCTCAAGTGTCCAAATTATGGCCTGGGACAGTGCGTCAACCCCATCATAGGAGTCTAAGACTCTGTCTTTGCAGTGGGAGTACCAACTGTCTCGCTGGTCTCCAAATGAGGCATGTTACCATAGATGATTACTCTACTCAAGCTCCTCCCCAGCGTCCTCGATGCCCTCGCATACCACATTCGTGACTACCACACGAACTCATAATGCTCTAGCTACAATTTCAGAGTACACAAATCAGTTCACACATTCTGCAAGATGATTTCACTAGTTCACAACAAGCAGTTTACCAATAACAGTTAGGTATCGTAATATTTACAACAGAATAGAGATACTTACTGGTCGGCATCGAAGGCTCGATCACTCACTGAAGTTTCAGTGTTTTCGTAATAGTTCAAATACTAGTTATTACTAACTACGTTTTTCACACATTAAGAGCCCAAACACAGTTCGAGTGTTGTCAAACTAGCTCCAATACCACTAAATGTAACACCCTAAACCCGGCCTCGACGTCCAGACCAAGTTCATGAGTTACATCATGCATTTCAAAGATCAAAAAACCATAAAGCAACTAAAGTAAACCAATAGTCACGTAATAATCAACACAACGGTAATTTAAACACACAGTTCTCCTAAATTCATAACATCATAAGATAAATACTCCTACTAGTATAAATTATTATAGGAACACCATTTCGCAATCGATAGAGCTTCCACGAAACTAACTCGATCAAGTCTGATTTCCACCTAAAATTCAAATAGTAACAGAGTGAGTTATGAACTCAGTGCATCAAAAGGAATGTAATGCAAAATTGGTAACTTGTAGAGAATTTCCAATTCAGAGATTTAGTTCAACACAAAAACATGTTTGTTCAAAGTTCAGAGAAAAGATTCTACATATGTATACATGTATTATTCCAATTCAAAAAATAGTTCAGATCAAGCTCAAATACAACATCCCTATTCCATCTGCAACACACCAACTTCAGCCATCCCAACACACCCCTATGGACATTTAATGCCCATTCTTCCCTACACACCTTTATAGTGTTCAATGACACTTTCACTAAAACACAGTATAATAGCCTGGTTTAGACCCTAGTCAGAATAGTGGTTTTGGGACCACGAATTCGAGGTCAAAAAATATTTTAATATTATTTCTGGTGTTTATAATATGTGATTGAGCATGTGCGAAAGTTTTGTGTGAAAATTTTATCGATTGTGAGCTTAATTAGCAGAAAAGGACTTAATCGCATAAAATGCAAAAGCTGCTTGCTGATTGTTAAAGTGTTTATTTGTCATGGCTTTCTAAATGAGAAGTCCTTATGTTGTTAATAAACCATTAAAAGGATGGATGTACAAAAATGGGCTTTAGTTGGTGGAAATTTAAATCAAATAATAAAGGGTAAAATGGTAAAAAGTATATTAATGTATATTAAATAAAAATAAGAAAAAGAAAGCCATATTCATCTTATCACCATCTAATATCGAAGAAAGAATAATGGTTTAAAGCTTTAGTGTATTTGGCACACTTGTGGCTTGATTCAAGGTTAGTTTTTGTAACACCCCCAAACTCGGCTTAGACGTTATGGCCGAATCTGGTGATGCCACATCAAGGAAAACTCCAAACAATTTTACTAAGTTAAAACATAAGGCCTAAAAGCCAAAAATCTTTGACTCATGTTAAGTCATGGTAAAATCCCATGGTTAAACTTAAGAAATTTATCCAGGTTCAACAATTAAGTAAACAGTTGAAACAAAAACAACAAAACTCAAAATCTAAAGTCAAATCAGTGTACAAGGCTTTATTACAACCCAACAGTAATAAAGTAATTTAAAATTAAGTCTTTCAAAGCAAATTAAGAACTGCTTGTTGTATGGCCACCTCCGAGTCCTCCTTCCACGTCGAGCCGTCTACTGAGAGTCACCTGAAACATTTAATATGAAGGATGTGAGTTTCGAAACTTAGTGTGTACGACCCTTAGCACTCAAATCAACATACAAATATTACATTGGGCCTAAGCCCTATCAAAATCAGTGGTCTTGGGCCTAATCCTATGTTCCATAGATCCACAGCCCAAACACTCTCCCATCCTCCTCCAACATTCACCCGGATACCCTTTTCCACACCCAGCACAAAGTGGTATTCCGTTATTAGCAACAGCAAGAGGGGCCCTAGCTTTAAATGGCCCATTCACTATGGCCCTCCTCGTGGGCCTCTGTCTGGCTGCAATAAGTTCCACATTCCGCTTGTTCTTGCCCTTTTCTTTCTCTCGGTTGAAACACATCGTGAGCTTTACTTCCCCTGCTATCTTTTCTTTCTCCACCAAAATCGTAAAATCCTGCTCCCTCTGTGGAGCTATAAGTACCCGAAGGTTGTCTCTTAACGCATCCTCAAACTGTACGCATCTTTCATATTCTATTGCGACTATTCCTTTGGATTACCGACTAAGGTGCAAAAACTCAGCCTTGTACTCTGCAACCAACTTATCTCCCTGAGTCAGACTCAAAAACTCCTTCCTTCGGGCATACATAAATCCCCCTCCAATATACTTCCCCTAAAAGGTCGACTTAATGAACTCCCAAGTGATCTGCTCCGGTTGGTTGCCTTCCTTTACGGTCAACCACCACTGATAAGCTTCTTCCCTACGTAGGGATATCGCCCCCTTCAACTTGTTCTGTCGTGCAATCCATGTTGTCCATTATCCTTTATGTAGATTCTAACCAGTACTCCGCCACATTTAGGGCCACCCTAGCTACTCCTTTAAAAATCTCCGCCCCATTAGCTCGAGTCGGTCCACGATTGACCCACAATTTGCCATACCATTATTGGGCCCAACGACCCTTTCTAAGATCCTTAACATTGCCTACGATACTGCATCTTCTGCAGTGGCAGCCCACTTATCTGATCTCGTTTCAGTTACTGGTGAGGCCGGAGCCTCCTCTACTCTCACGTTGGGCATATGACCGGTTTCGACGACCCAGCCCTAGCATTTCCACTGCCTCTGCCGCAGCCTCTTACACCTCTTCTAGCGCTCATCGTTGTGTGTGTATTTTTGGATTAGAATTTTATGAAATTAGGTCATAGTTCCACTGTTTAAAACACATGTCTTATGCAAGTATCCATTTATAAGTTGTTTTGTAGTCGTAAATCCACGACAGGACTTAAGTTTACTACGGGCTTTAGTCTCTAAAAACCTATTGTTTAAAGTAGCCCAATATCTAAATATAGTTCAGTAATTTAAATAAGTAAAATAATAAAAAAAACTTATTTCACTCGACATCAAGGGCTCAGTGAACCACACTACAAGATCCTACAAAAACTTTTTAATCTACTTATTTTAAAAACCCAAAATCTAAGGCCCATTTCATAGCTCGAGATTTGCAACCGGGCTTTGATACCACTAAATGTAACACCCCTAAACCCGGCCCAGACTATATGGCAGAATCTGGTCATGCCATATCAAGGACAATTCTAAACAATTTTACTAAGTTAAAACTTAAGGCCTAAAAACCCAAAATCCTTGACTCTTGTTATGTAATGATAAAAGCCCATGGTTAAACTTAAGAAATTTATCCAAGTTTAGCAATTAAGTTAACAGTTGAAACAAAAACAACAAAACTCAAAATCTAAAGTCAAATCAGAGTACAAGGCCTTATTACAACCCAACGGAAATAAAGCAATTTAAAACTAAGTCTTTCAAAATAAATTGAGAACTGCTTGTAGTGTGGCCACCTCCTGGTCCTCCTTCCACGTCGAGCCATCTACTGAGGGTCACGTGAAACATTTAATACAAAGGATGTGAGTTTCGAAACTCAGTGTGTATGAACCTTGGCACTCAAATCAACATACAAATATTACGTTGGGCCTAAGCCCTATCAAAATCAGTGGTCTTGGGCCTTAGCCCACAAAGACCTCATACCACATCGGAGTCACATGAATGCAATGCACCCATCCCAATTCCAACCCTGCACACCAGTTCCTTTCCAACCCTACACACCTGTGGGGATATAGATATCAACCCACCCATCCCTACACACCAAAGGTAATACCAACAGTAGTACTGCTCAAACGTTGCAGTAAAGCATCTATTATGGACTTAAAGCCACCGGTGGATCCACGATCTTGAAACGACTATGCAATCCTCAAATCTTCATCCGTATCATCAAAACCCACCCAAGTGCAACATATATTTCATGAATGCAACATACACTTTTTCACACATTTGACACTTATAGGTATTTTAATCATTTCAATACCCAAGGGTATTTTCGTAAATCTACTCTACAAGGGTATTTAGGTAATTTTACAAATCAGGGGTATTTTACTAATTTTGTAAATCAGGGATATTTTGGTAATTTCGTAAATCAAGGGTATTTTGGTAAGTTTACAAATAAGGGGTATTTTAGTAATTTTACAAATCTAAGGATATTTTGGTAATTTTCAAATCAGGGGTATTTGGTCCCTCTCGGGATTTAGTTATGAACTTTGGCCTATTAACAAGTCCTTGCGACTAAAGTGAACAGACACTATGCACTAGGTAGGATTCTAGAGAAGAGGAGGTGGGCCACTAGGGCCACTTAAGTACCAAGCTCTCCCTAGATCCAATCCTAGACATGCATATGTCCGTTGTCACAGTCTAACCCAACGACGTGTCCACGAACATGATTAATTATTAGATTAAGTCTTATGTGGTTTAAGAGTTGTTCAGAACTATGCCTAAAGTCTACTAAACCCTAACATACTTTTCTACATCCACACAAAGCCCATCAAGCCCAAATCACATCCTTGCAGTCCATTAGGCCCAAATCTCATCCATATAGCCCATTAGGCCCCAAATTACATCTATATGGCTCATTAGGCACAAATCTCATTAATACCCCCATTAGGCCCAAATCATATCTATATGGCCCATTAGGCCCAATTACAATTGAATCATACAACCGTTCATGCCAATTCATTATTCAGGCTCACATAACAACCATTACCGTTTTGGGCCCAAAAATTTGGCAGGCCCATTTAGCCACTTGCGGCTTTTCGGCGTTGCCGATGTCATGTGTGTATAGTGTTTGTAAACACCTAGTAACCATGTGTTCTTCAAACCCCTTAATCACGAACCTACAATTGACATCACTTAACGATTAATCATGACTTAATAAACACTTTATCAAAATCTGAAACCTCACCGTAACCTTACCGTGTGCCACACGCTCTAGTAGCCCTTCCTTTACTACTATTTGCGATTAACCTATTGATCTGCACCTAAACATATGTCGTCAAAATCCAGTGACACATATTTCACATAAGTCACCCCTACAAGCCATAGTAAATTTGGCCATTTACTAAACCACAACCGAGACGAGGGCACTTACCTCTTGCTAACGATCCTTACCTACCACGCTTGTGTTCATTGAACCTTACCCTTGTTATTACAAAGCTAATGACAAGGAGAGGTTAGATAGCCGTTCGAATTTTAACAAAACACACTAAGAAGATTGACTAAATACTTACTGAAACCCTCCTTTGATCATGCGGCCTATATAGCTACTGAACAAGATTCGACTTTTTAACTTGATTAAAAGTGGGTAACAATAGATTTTTGATGAAGGAAAAAATAACTAAGAATCGACACAGGTAGGGCTATGGATATAAAGGTGTAATCGACTTTCAGATAAAGAAAAATGACACAACACTAATAGGAATTTTCGGCAAAAAGAATGATGGGTTTTTTTCGGAAATGGAAGAATTCAGCTGAGGGGGAAAAACAAAATTTCCAAGAACCTCTCAAAGGGATTCGGCACCCTCTTTTTATGGCCAAAAAGCCAAAACTCCCTTCCCCCAGAGTCCCATTCGGCACCATCACATCCACGCTCATCATCTTCTAACTTTTCTCTTTGATAATCCCTCTATCTCATCCGAATTTTCCTCATCGATCATCTCACAAGACCAAGTCAACACTCCAACTAAAGAGTTAAAATTGGACAAAACTTTGGCCGTCCACTATGCAAAATAAACACTCTAAAATACCTTACCACTACTCGAACCTTGGACCTCTTCATACCACCTTGTAGCTCCCCAAGTGACGCCATCTTACCACTGGACCACAGGCCCATTTGTGTCCTTTTTTCTCTTAATCTGCTTAAGAGGCCTAATGCTTGAGGCTAGGGTCCACTAAAGCATGAAAAAAATAAATTTTTCCCTGTGGTTTTCCCTATCTTTAAGACTTCAAATAGTCTCGATAATACCTTAAAATTAATATTCAAAGTGCTACTCATACATACCAACCTCAATGCATAGAAATTTAAAGTTTTAGGATTTTGGGCGTTACCACTCTACCCCTCTTAAAAAAAATTTTGGCCTCAAAATTTACCTGATTGAAGCAAGTAAGGGTATTGTCGATGCATTGCCTCCTTAGGTTCCCACGTAGCCTCCTCGGCATTATTGTTACTCCATAGCATTTTGACCAAAGGAACAAACTTCCTTCTTAGGACCTTAACATCTTGATCAATTATTTGAACTAGCTCATCTTCAAGTTAGGTCCGGTCTAACATCGATCTCCTCGACTGACACGATGTAAGAAGGGTCTGCGCGATAACGCCTTAGCATTGATACATGGAGCACATCGTGTATTTAGCTCAGTTCAGAAGGCAATTCCAACTGATAGGCAACTGGCCCAATCCGCTTCAATACCCGGTATGGCCCGATGAATCTAGCACTTAACTTGCCCTTCCGACCAAACCTTAACACCTTCTTCCAAGGGGAAACCTTGAGAAAAACCAAGTCCCCCACCGCATACTCAATCTCTCTCCAATTGAGGTTGGCATACGACTTCTGCCTATCCGTTGCCTCCTTCAGGTGATCTCGATTCAACTTTACCTTATCTTCAGTGTCTGCTACCAACTCCGAACCCAATACTTGCCACTCACCCAACTCAATCTAACAAGTCAGAGTACGACATCTTCGCCCATATAGTGCTTCATATGGCATCCTTCCTATACTTGCCTAATAACTATTGTTATATGCAAATTCAGGTAGAGGTAAGTAATCCTCACAACTACCTCAAAACTCGATTACACACCCTTTCAGCATATCCTCCAAAACTTGAATTGCCCTCTCAGACTGACCATCAGTCAGGGGGTGAAATGTTGTACTAAAATCCAACCTCGTACCTAGGCTTCATGTAACTTTTTCCAGAAATGAGATGCAAAACGAGGGTCTCTATCAGATATAATAAAGACTGGAACCCAAGCAATCTCACAATCTCCGCCACATACAACCTTGCCAAATTTTGTAATGAGTAGTCAATGCGGACAGGTATAAAATGGGCAAACTTAGTTAACTGATCCATAATAACCCACACAGAGTCATTCTTAACAGGCATCAAGGGTAGCCCACTAACAAAATCCATAGTAGCCCGCTCTCATTTCCAAAGTGGGATCTTAATCCGTTGGAGTAACCCTGATGGCAATTGATGCTCTACTTTCACTTGCTGACATACAAAACATTTGCCCACAAATTTTGTAACCTCGCATTTCAATCCCGACCACCAATAAAGCTCTCGTAAATCCTGATACATCTTGTTACCTACAGGGTGCATAGCATAGAAACTACTGTGCATTTCCCGCAATATAGACTTCCTTAGCTCTTCGTCCCTTCGCACACAAATTCTACCACAAAACACAACAACCCGTCACTATTTATCCCAAAATCTATCATTTCCCCATTCTCAATTTGCTTGAATCGAGAATCCAGAGTTCCATCCAATGACTGCATAACTTTAATCTGCTCAACCTATAGTGGCTTCACTTGTAACTCAGCTAACAAACTCCATCATCATACGAACTAAACCGAGCAAACATTGCCCTCAAGTCCAACATAGCCTTACAGCTTAGCACATTAGCCACCACATTTGCTTTGCCCAAGTGATATTCGATCCTGCAACCATAATCCTTTAAAATCTCAATCCATCTGCGCTGCCTCAAGTTCAACTCCTTCTAAGTTAAAAGGTACTCTAAACTCTTGTGATCCGTATACATGGCGCACTTCTTTCCATACAAGTAATGCCTCCAAATCTTAAGTGAGAAAACCACTACTTCCAACTCTAAATTATGGGTTAATTTCTTTCATGAGTCCTAAGTTGGCGTAACGCATACGCAACCACCTTCCCTTCCTGCATCAAAACACAGCCCAAGCCCACGTGTGACGTATCGCTATAAACTGTAAACTCCTTTTTAGGCTCTGGCTGAAGCAAAATAGGGGACTCCGTTAAAACCTTCTTAAGGTTCTCAAAGCTTTCTTGCTATTTATCAGTCCGTACAAACGACACCCCCTTCCATAGCAGTTTGGTCAAGGGTACCGCGATTAGGAAAACCCTTTAACAAATTGCCTATAGTACCCTGCCAGGCCTAGAAAACTCTAAATTTCTGACACCGTCTTAGGTCGTTTCCAATCCAACATCACTTTCACTTTTGGAGGATCAATCTGATTCCCTCAACTGAGACTACATGTCCTAAGAAAGTGACTTCCCTTAGCCAGAATTCGCACTTGCTAAACTTGGCATAAAGTTGATTCTCCCTTAGAATCTGCAACATAATCCTTAAGTGTGCATCATGATCAACCTCCGTTCTTGAGTATTCTAAGATGTCATCCATGAAGACTACTACGAACTGGTCTAGGGACGGTTGAAAAGACCAGTTCATAAGATTTATAAAAGCAGTAGGTGCGTTCGTTAGCCTAAAAAGCATCACAAAAAACTTGTAATGTCTATAACAAGTTCTGAAAGTTGTCTTATGCACATCTTCTTCCTTAACCTTCAGTTGATGGTACCCTGAACGCAAGTCAATCTTTGAGAAAACTGAGGCTCCCCTAGGTTGGTCGAAAAGGTCATCTATCCTAGGTAGAGGGTACTTATTCTTATGATTAACTTGTTTAACTGCCTATAGTCGATGCATATCCTCATGGACCAATCCTTCTTCTTCACGAATAATAACCATGCTCCCCAAGGAAACACACTTGGTCTAATAAATTTGCAGTCCAATAACTCCTAAATCTGGGCATTCAACTCCACTAGCTCCTTCGGTGCTATCTTGTAAGGTGCGGTGGACACCAGAGTCGTACCAGGTAACAATTCTATTCCAAACTCCACTTCTCTATTGGGAGGTAACCTAGGCAATTCCTCCGGAAAAACATCAGGGAATTCTTTTACTATTCTCAAATCCTTAACAGTAAAACTCTTAGATTCCAAATCACTAATGTAGGCTAAGTAAGCTTCATAGCCCTTCCTTACCAATATTTCTGCCTTAAAGCTGAAATTACATTCGACAAATAATCACGTCATTCTCTAATCACTACTACTTCATTACACTCTATAGTTCTTAACACCATCTGCTTCGTGGCATAATCCAAAGTTGTATTATGCCTCATCAACTAATCCATGCCTAAGATGAGGTCGAACTCACCAAATGGTAATTCCATCAAGTCTGCTAGGAAAGTAACTCTTTGAACTACCAATGGTACACTCCTAAACAACTTGCTAACTTTCTCTGACTGCCTTAATGGACTTAACATAGTCATTTCATTCTCAATGGTTTCAAACTCAACCCTTACAGTTTTAGTCCTATTGCATGCAATGTATGAATGTGTTGACCCCACATCAATTAGCGTAATATAAGGTAGCTCACGAATAAGGAACGTACACATTACCACATCTGCTGCATCACCTTTTTCTCTGCGACGAGTAGCATAAACTAAGGCTGGCTGCCTCGCCTCAGCCTGTCCTGCACCTTTACCTGGTGCTCCACGTCTTCGTCCTATGCCATTGCCACCTCTGGCTTGACCACGGCCCCTTGGTGGCTGTTGACCACCCTTTTGTGGTTGACAAATTACCTCTGCCATCAGCTTACTTCTGATCCGGCCTTCTAGGGTACTCCCTAATCCTATGTTCCCTAGATCCATTTCCTAAACAAGCTCACATCCTTCTCCAACATTCGCCCAGATTCCTTTTTCCACACCCAGCAAAAAGTGTTATTCCGTTATTAGTAGCAACAACAGGGGCCCCAGCTCTAACCGGCCCATTCACTTTGGCCCTCCTCGTGGGCCTCTATCTGGCTCCCATAAGTTCCAAATTCTGCTTGTTATTGCCCTTCTCTTTCTCTCGATTGTTGCACTCTGTGCGCTTTACTTCCTCTTCTATCTTTGCTTTCTTCACCAAAATCGCAAAATCCCACTCCCTTTGTCGAGCTATAAGTACCCTAAGGTTGTCTCTTAACCCATCTCCAAACTGTACGCATCTCTCATATTCTGTTGCGACTATTCTTTTGGCATACTGACTAAGACGCAGAAACTCAACCTTGTACTCTGCTACCAACTTATCTCCTTGAGTCAGACTCAAAAATTCCTTCATTCGGGCATCAATATATCTTGCTCCAATATACCTCTCTTGAAAGGTCGACTTAAAGAACTCCCAGGTGATCTGCTCCGGTTGGTTGCCTTCATTTACGGTCAACCACCATTGATAAGCTTCTTCTCTAAGTAGGGATATTGCCCCCTTCAACTTTTGTTCCGTCGTGCAATCTAGGTTGTCCATTATCCTTTCCGTAGCTTTCAACTAGTAGTCCACCACATTTGGGGCCACCCAAGCTACTCCTTTAAAAATCTTTACCCCATTAGCTCGGAGTTGCTCCATGATTGACCTAAGGTTTCCCGTACCATTATTAGGCCCAGTAACCATTTCTAAGATCCTTAACATAGCCTACGATACTGCATCTTCTATAGCGGCAGCCCATTCATCTAATCCCATTTCAGTTACTGGTGAGGCCGGAGCCTCCTCTACTCCCATGTTGGGCATATGGCCCAACTCCGACGACCCAGCCCTAGCACTGCCACTGCCGCTCCCTCTTGCACCTCTTCTAACATTCATCGTTGCGTGCATATTTCTGGATTAGAATTTTTATGAAATTAGTTCATAGTTCCACTGTTTAAAACACATGTCTTATGCAAGTATCCATTTATAAGTTGTTTAGTAGTCATAAATCCACTACATGCTTAAGTTTACTACGAGCTTTAGTCTCTGAAAGCCCATTGTTTAAAGTAGCGCAATATCTAAATATAGTTCAGTAATTTAAACAAGTAAAATAAAAGAAAAACTTACTTGGCTTGACATCAAGGGCTCGGTGAACCACACTACAAGATCCTGTAAAAACTTTTTCATTTACTTGTTTGAAAACCCCAAAATCTAAGGCCCATTTCACAGCCCAAACTTTGAAATTGGGCTCTGATACCACTAAATGTAACACCCCCAAACTCAGCCCAGACGTTGTGGTAGAATCTGGTGATGCCACATCGAGGACATTCCAAACAATTTTACTAAGTTAAAACTTAAGGCCTAAAAGCCCAAAATCCATGACTCTTGTTAAGTCATGATAAAAGCCCATGGTTAAACTTAAGAAATTTATCCAGGTTCAACAATTAAGTAAACAGTTCAAAAAAAAAAAACAAAACTCAAAATCTAAAGTCAAATCGGAGTACAAGGCCTTATTACAACCCAACGAAAATAAAGTATTTTAAAACTATGTCTTTCAAAATAAATTAAGAACTACTTATAGCGTGGCCACCTCCAAGTCCTCCTTCCACGTCGAGCTGTCTACTGAGGGTCACCTAAAACATTTAATACAAAGGATGTAAGTTTCGAAACTCAGTGTATACAACCCTTGGCACTAAAATCAACATACAAATATTACGTTGGGCCTAAGCCCTATCAAAATCAATGGTCTTGGGCCTAAGCCCACAATGACCTCATACCACATCCGAGTCACATGAATGGAATGACCCATCCCAAATCCAACCCTACACACCAATAGGGATATAGATATCAACCCACCCATCCCTACACACCGAAGGTAGCCCCAATAGCGGCATTGCTCAAACGTTGCAGCAAAGATGCTATTATGGGCTTAAATCCACCGATGGATCCACGATCGTCAAGCGACTATGGGATCGTCAAATCTTCCTTTGTATCATCAAAACCCACCCAAGAGCAACATATATTTCATGAATGCAACATACACATTTTCACACATTTGGCACTTAGGGGTATTTTTGTCATTTCACTAACCAATGGTATTTTCGTAAATCTACTCTACAAGGGTATTTAGGTAATTTTACAAATTAGGGTATTTTAGTAATTTTATAAATCAGGGATAATTTGGTAATTCTACAAACCAAGGGTATTCTGGTAATTTTACAAATCAAGGGTGTTTTAATAATTTTCCAAATCTAAGGATATTTTGGTAATTTTTAAATCAGGGGTATTTGGTCCCTCTTGGGTTTTAGTTATGAACTTTGTCCCATTAGCAAGTCCTTGCGACTAAAGTGAACAGACACTATGCACTAGGTAGGATTCTAGAAAAGAGGAGGTGGGCCATTAAGATCGCTTAAGTACCAAGCTCTCCCTAGATCCAGTCCTCGACATGCATATGTCTGTTGCCACACTCTAACTTAGCGACTTGTCCACGAGCATGTTTAATTATTAGATTAAGTCTTATGTGGTTTAAAAGTTGTTCAGAACTAGGCCTAATGTCCATTAAACCCTAACATACTTTTCTATGTCCCCATAAATCCCATCAAGCCCAAATCACATCCTTACGACCCATTAGGATCAAATGTCATCCATATGGCCCATAAGCACCCAAATTACATCTATATGGACCATTAGGCCCCAATCTCATTAACACTGCCCATTAGGCCCAATTAAAATCAAATCATACAACCGTTCATGCCAATTCATTATCCATGCTCACATAACAACCATTGTAGTTTTGGGCCCAAAAATTTGGTAGGCCCATTTAGCCACTTTCGGCTTTTCGGTGTTGCTAATGTCGTGTGTGTATAGTGTTTGTACACACTTGGTAACCACACGTGCTACAAACCCTTAATCACGAACCTACAATCGACATAACTCAATGATTAATCGTGGGTTAATACACACTTTATCAAAAACTAAAACCTCACCATAACCTTACCGTGTGGCACACATTCTAGTTGCCCTTCCTGTGCTACTATTTGTGATTATCCTCTAGATCTACACCCAAACATATATCATCAAAATCCAGTGACCCATATTCCACATAAGTTAACCCTATAAGCCATACTACATTCGGCCATTTACTAAACCACAATCGAGATGAATGTACTTACCTTTTGCTAACAATCCTTACCTACGATGCTTGTGATATTTGAACCTCACCCTTGTTATTACAAAGTTAACGACAAGGAGAGGTTAGATAGCCCTTCGACTTTTAACAAAACACACTAATAAGATTGACTAAATACTTACTAAAACCCTCCTTTGATCCTGCGTCCTAGATAGCTACTAATTAAGATTCAGCTTTTAAACTTGACTAAAAGTGGGTAACAATCGATTTGTGATGAAGGAAAAAATAACTAAGAATTGACATAAGTAGGGTTATTTGATGTAAAGGGTGTTTTTGGCTTTCAGAGAAAGAAAAAGAAAACAACACTAATAGAAATTTTCGGTAAAAAAAATGATGGATTTTTTTCAACAAATGGATGAATTCAACTTAGGGGGAGAAAAATAAAATTTCAATGAACCTCTCAAAGGGATTCGGCACCTTCCTTTTATGGCCAAAAGCCGAAACTCCCTTCCTCCAGAATCATATTCAAAACCATCACATCCACACTCCTCATCTCCTAGATTTTCTCTCTGATAATCCCTCCATCTCATCCAAATTTTCCTTCTTTATCAGCTCACAAGACCAAGTCAGACACTTCAATAAAAGAGTTCAAATTCAACACAACTATGGCCGTTCACTACGTAAAATAAGCACTCCAAAATACCTTACCACTACTTGAACCTTGGACCTCTTCCCGCCACCTTTTAGCTCCCCAAGTGACGCCATCTTGCCACTGGACCACAGGCCCATTTGTGTCCTATTTTCTCTTAATCTACTTAAGAGGCTTAATGCCTATGGCTAGGGTACACTAAAGCAAGGAAAAAAATTTTCCCTATGGTCTTCCCTATCTTTAAGACTTCAAATAATCCCGATAATACCTTCAAATAAATATTCAAAGTGCTACTCATACATACCAACCTCAATGCACAAAAATTTAAAGTTTTAGGATTTTCGGCGTTACAGTTTTTGTTTGGTTTTTAATAATTTCTACGTTTTTGTGGTCGTTGCTTTGTGTTCTATCAAACCCATGATTTAATTTAGAATTTGATGGAGATTTTAAGATATTCCATTGATGAATGTTTGAACTTTGTTATAGTTGATGAGGAAATATGAAAGATATGTGAAAGATTAACATGTTTTGTCTTTGAATTTTTGGTGAAATTGAGTAATTAGGACTAAATTGTTAAAATAATATTTTGAGGGACTAAAATATGAAATAAATGAAATATATGGGCTTGTATAAGCACAAGGAAAATTTGGCTAGGCATAAGTGTAGAGAAATTTTGTGTATTTTGTGATTTTGTGAAATAGGGACTAAAATGTTGAAATGTGAAATGTGGGGGCTATTTTGTAAAATACCATAAATATGTGTGTTGGACTAAATTGAATTAATTAGTGATTGAATGGGCAAAATTTTAATATGTATAGACCAAGAAAGGAGAGATTCGGATCGAGATTGAGGCAAAGACAAAGTGCTCGATTGATCGACTAGTCTCGCTATTTCCACGTCCGAGGTAATTTTGGATATAATACGTGTTCTTAAATTTATGTTTAAGTGCTATGAAATGAATAACTATGTGATTATCGGGTAGAAATATTATATGTGTGGAACGGAGAAATGTGGCACTGAGTATGCGAAATAGAATTTATACAGAAATAAATGGCACTGTGTATATGAAATAGAGAAACTATCGAATATATTGATTGGAACTATGTGTGCGATACCAAATCAAGTTTGGTTTGATATAGACACACTAAGTGTCCGATGTTATCTAAGATTCGGCTATAATTTGGGCATTAACTATGCGATTGAATTGAAGAGATAATGAGCAATGAATGAAATATGGTATCGAGCATTGAATAGCAAGAACGTTTGTTAACTAAGTGTTGACAAAGGTATGTTTCAGAACCTATGTGGTTGATGATAGTTTTTAAGGTTGAATGGAAGAATGTTTGAGCATATGGTTAAGAATGATATTGTGTTTAGTTGTGAATCAATCTAAGTGATGGTTTACTTATTTATTGATATTGCATTATTGAGTTAAATGTATTATATTATGAACTTACTAAGCTCTTAAGCTTACTGTGTGTTGTCTTTCTCTGTTTTACAGTGTCAGTAAAGCTAGCTCGAATTCAGGGATCGTCAGCGACTCAATCACACTATCGGCTATCTATTTTGGTACTTTAGAAAGATGTATATATATTTGGCGTATGGCATATATAGGCTAGTTGATATGGTATATTTTGAGAAGTTTGGACTATGCCATGTGATATGGCTTGGAAATGGATTAAATTTGTCTATATTATATAGGCTATGAAAATGATGGAAATGGTATGTTTCATGCTTAATTTGGTTGATGAGAAAGATGGTTTAAATATGAACTTGTGGTATGGATTATATGATGTTTGGCTTACATGATTTTTGAAGGTGTAGATGATAATTTGGATTGACTTGTTAAGGTGAAATTGTATAGGAAGATGAATGATGATGTTAAGTTATTAACTTGATTATGTTCTGGTATCTTTGGATGCCATTTGATGTGTGGAATTGATGTGGTTTGTGCTTGTAGGTGAGACCCTAAGTGATGGTGGCAAATTGGCCTTACAAATGGCCTATATTTGCCCACACGGTTGAGCACACGGGCATGTGGCCCGAACGTGTCCCTTAAATTTGTAATATGATTCAAGTCAGACTCGACCATGGGCTGGACACACGGGCATGTGACTGGCTGTGTAGGTGCAAGTCAGTTTCGACCACAGGTGAGGCACACGGTCGTGTCTCAGGCTATGTGGACAAGTCAGTATGTTTGCCCTGTTTTGCCATGGCTTGGACGCACGGGTGTGTCCAAGGCCGTGTGAGGCACACGTCTTACCCACATGGGCGTGAGACATCTGTAGTTTTGAAAAAATCTTTAAATTTTTGAAAATTTTTGTTTGTGTTCAGTTTAGTCTCGAACCCTATCTAACATGTGTCTAAGGTCTCGTAGACCTAATTAAGGGACTATATGTTTATATTTTGATATGTTTCAATGTTGATTGACTTTGTGTTGTAAAGTGATATGAAATGTTTGGAAAGGATTAGTAATGCCTCTTAACCCAAGTCTGACGAAGGTTACGGGTTAAGGGTGTTACATTTTATTGGTATCAGTGCTACAATTTAGTCGATTCTAGGACTAACGTAATGCATGTGAGTCTAGCTATACATTCCATATATATAATTGCGATAGTATGATGAATCTTGATAGTTAAAAATGTGTTTTTATATAGTAAATGGATCCCGATTGAGCAGTTGCTGATGATGTAGAGAGCAATGCGCCTGCTCCTGCTCAAGGGACAGCGCCGGCCACATCTAGGCTGAATGTTAGTAGCCACTAGGGAGAGGCTAAGTAAGCCTTCTTCCAAATGCTGAGTAAGTGGTTTTCATATTTCGTTTGAATGAATCCGACTGTTCAACAACCTCCACCACCACAAATACCTGTTGTGCCACAAGTTGCAGATCTGATCTGATAGAATAAGCCTCCTGTAGATAAAATCCTAAAGTATGGGGCCAAAAGTTTAGAGCCACAGTTGATGATGATACTGAACGAGCTGAGTTTTGGCTGAAAAATACCATTCGAGTGTTTGATGAGATGTCTTTGAGTCCTGATGAATACATTAAATGTGCTGTTTCCTTGTTGAGTGTAACAGTCCAGTTTGGACCCTTGTTAGAATAGTAGTTTTGAGACCACAAATCTGAGATAGAATAACATTTTAATATTATTTTTTGTGTCTACAATATATGATTAAGCATGTGCTAGAGTTCTGTGAATTAAATTGTTCGTTTGTGTGCTTAATTTGAGAAAATAACTAAATCGCATAATTGGTAAAAGTGGTCTTCTATTTGATTAATGGCTAAATTGATGTGGCTTTTATATGTGGAGGCCTTATGAGGCAATTAAGACATTATTTAGTTACTGGTTGGTTAAAGGACAAAAATGGCCTTAGTGTATAAAATTTTATTAAGTTTGTTAAATGGCTAAATTAGTATTTTGAAAAATAAAAGATTATTAAACAAAACAAAAAGCAAAAAATTTATCATCTTTTACACTTCATCACCAAACTAGAAAAAGAAAAAGAAGGTTGGAAGCTTTGTGATTTTCAGAAAGAGTTAAGCTTAATTAAGGCATGATTTTTGTTTCAGTTTTTGATAATTTCTACGTTTTTGTAATCGTTGCTTTGTATACTTCAAAACCCATGCTTCAATTTTGTGAATTGATGAATATTTTGAAATGTGCCATTGATGAATTCATGAGTTTTATGATGTTTGAGGATGAAATATGAAAGATATGTGTTTGATTAATATAGTTTTTCTTTGAGTTTTTGGTGATTTGGAGTATTTTGGATTAAATTGAGAAAATGAAATTTTGAAGGACTAAATTGTGAATTAAATGAAATGTATGGACTTGTATGATTTACATGAATATTCGGCTAAGCATGGGCATATAGTGATTTTGTGTATTTTATGATTTTGAGAAATATGGACTAAACTGTCAAAATATAAAAATATAAGGGTTAATTTGTAAATTGCCCTAAATGTGTGTTCTTGGATTGAATTGAATGAATTGATGAATAAATGGATTAAATTTGAATATGTATAGATCAAGAACCAAAGAAAATAGACTTAGATCGCGGGAAATTGAAAGTAATTGAGTAGTCGAGTTCGTTTTCGTATAGCCGAATCTGGGGTAAGTTGATATACAAATAAATGCATTTGATTTGAGATATTTATGCATTTATGAAATTTAGATGGCTATGAATAATGCTCAAGATGGAATATATGTGAAATCCGAAGATATATTGACAAGTTATAAATGTCCGAGAAATCCCGTACGAACCTAGGAATAGATAGAATAACGTATGTCATGACATAGGTGTCCGATATGTGATATCATGTAAGACCACGTCTAGGATGTTAGCATCGATATGAGATTTACATGTAAGACCATGTCTGGGACATTGGCATCGTATTTGTTTTGTGTAAGACCCTGCCTGGGATAGTGGCATCGATATATGAGTACATGGAAGACCTCGTCTAGGGTATTGGCATTGTAAATCTATTCTGAGCATTCTGAGTATCCTATTAGATTTCAAATGGTTCAACAGGCAAGTCTAAGATGCAAATGACTACAATAAATGTATAAAGATTCAGGTATGTTCAAAAAGTACACCATGTATGCGTACGGAAGGTAAGTATACTATGAACTTGCCAAGATGGATTATATGTATGGGATTGATGAAGTGATGCGTGGTATATGAATGAATATGCTATGATCTATTGATGTATTTGGTGATATGCATGCTAGTAAGTAAACGGATAGTTCAATAATCCAAGATGAATTTTAAATGTGCAAATGAGCTATTAATAATTTTGTATTGATATGATTATGTGCACTTTATGCTAAGTTTATTTGTATATGGCTTACTAAGCTTTTGAAAGCTTACTTTGTGTATGTTTTCTCTGTTTTATAGATCGTCAAAGCTACTGAAGGATTGTGAATCATTAAGGATCGTCATCACACTATCAAATTCAATTTTGGTACTTTTGAATGTGTATATAGCTAAATATGGCATGTATAGGCTAGTTATTTTGAAATATGTTTGGGATGTAAACAGCTATGTGATGTGGTTATATAAATGTTGGTAATATGCATGAGTGATTATGGTATATGATGCATGTTTTGGTATGGCTTGATGGCAATGAAATGGTCTTATGAATGGCAAGCTTATTGATGGATTGATGCCATAGTGAATTGGTGAAATTGTGGATGAATCATGCTTGGTTTTACATGTGATTTAGTTGTGCTAATTCGCATACAAGTTGGCATGTTTATTAATGTAATTGTGTATGGGATAATGCTTGATTGTGCTTGTAGGAATGACCCATGTGTGGGTGGCATTTTGGCCTTGCAAATAGCCTATATTTGGGCTCGACCGTGTCCCTCGTGGTTTTATTTCAAAACAAGTCAGGCTTGACCATGGGCTGGACTCATGGGCATGTGACTAGCCGTGTGGTGCAAGTCAGGCTCGACCACGAGTGAGACACGGGGCATTTGTCAGGCCGTGGGGACAGGTTAGTATGTATGCCCTATTTTGGCACGGCTTGACACACGAGCATATCTGAGGCTGGTGGAGGCAAACGGCTTGCCCACACAGGCGTGTGACCTCTGTAACTTAGAAAAATTTTTAAATTTTTGAGAATTTTTGTATGTATTCGGTTTAGTCTCGGCCCTATTCTAAAGTATGATTAAGGTCTCATAGACCTATTTAAGGGATACTTTGATGTGTTTTGTTAGACTTAGCTGTGAAATGTCAATAAATGATTTCGATCGTCCGGTAATTCCCTTTAACCCTATTCTGGCGATGGTTTCGGGTTAGGGGTGTTACATTGAGAGATATGTCATATAATTGGTGGAAAACATTGATATCAGTGGTTTCGAGAGAGAGGATTACCTGGGATTTCTATAAAGTTGAATTTTGAAAGAAGTATATCAGTCAACGATTCATAGATCAGAAACATAAAGAGTTTCTAGAGGTGAAACAGGGCCGTATGTCAGTTACGGAATATGAACGGGAGTTTGTGAGATTGAGTTAGTATGAACGGGAATGTGATTCGATCGAAGCTACTATGTGTAAACGTTTCATTGAAGGGCTGAATGAAGAAATTAAATTGTTGGTTGAAATACTTAATTTGAATGAATTTGTTGTGTTAGTTGAAAGAGCCTGCAAAGCCGATGAACTTAGCAGAGAAATGAAGAAAGCCGATTCTGAGGCTAGAGATGAAAGAAAAAGATTGATGAGTAAGTCATCTGAACCTCCGACGAAGAGATTTAGATATGCAAGCAATCGTTCAAATGCTTCATTTGGACACACGAGTAGAGATCGTGCTGCGACAAAATGTTGGTCCAACAACTCAAGCTCCAATTGAATCAAGTGTTGGTAGTGTTAAAAGCAACAAGCCTGAGTGATAAACCATAATATGTTCATATTTTAATCCCACATTTAGCATACTTTTGGATGATTTATTCCCTGAATTGTGAAATTTGGTGCTCCTAATCTTTTAATTTCATGTTTTATACTTAATAAAGCATCGGAGGATGAAAAGAACAAGATACAGGCCAAAAATGAATAAAATGGGCCAAAGTACGAATTGCTCAAGGCCTGGGCCCGAACACATGGCCGTGCCTCCTTAGTAGATCCGACCACGGCCTGGCCTCGAATCACATGGCCATGCCACACGGGTGTGTCCCTGCCGCAGCAAAGAAGAGTTCCATTCGGATTAGGGTACTTAAAGGCAAAGAAAGGCATTCCAAAAGCCTATATAAACACCCTAGAGGCCAACCTTAAAGGGGGCGTTTAGCTAGGCCAAGGAGCCGAGCCAGAGAGGGCCGAGTTGTGGGATTCACTCAAAGAGAGCTGGTTGATCCATCTAAAGAAGCTGGAGTCATACTGAAGACTGATGATCTCTCCTTCAATTCCTTCAGGGGGGTTTTAGGGTTTTTCTTATGTTTTGTTTTATATTTTCTTCTGAGATTTATTCTTTGATGATTATGAACTAAACCCCTCAAATACCTGATGGGGATGAAGCCTAAGACGGATCTTGTTATTTTTTCTGAACTATATGATAAATACTTGATTTGTTCTTAAATATGTGTTCTTAATTCTTGTTTTGATATTTCAGGATATTGATTCAAGTATTGATGTGCTTAGGCAGAGGAGGAATATTCCCTGTTTAAGAGTAGATCTAGCATAGTTAAGCGGAGTTGATCGCAACCTTAGAGATAAGATGATGAAAATTTGTCGGATTAGGGTCAAACCTATTATGAGAGTCCAAAGATCGAGTTAATTCAATTCCAGAGGTTTTAATTAGAAAGAAATTTCAATTAATCAACTTAGGGTTAGACGTTAGTAGCCTTGAGAGAGTTATTAATATAAATTAGAGAATCTTACGGATCAAGTCAAGTGAATAAATCGTCTGCACGTGAAGTCTAGGTGGATTCTTCCTCGGGTATTGTATTAATCAATTAGTTTTCCCACAAGTATTTCCCCAATTCCTTCTCTATGTCTTAGCAACTTTAGCTTAGTAGTTATTTAATTTTAGATTAAATCAATTCTCTTAATTCTTAGGCAAAATAATAAGAAGAAAGTTAGTATTAGTACTTTTGGTTCCTTTGGGTTCGACAATCCGATCTAGCCACTAAACTATGCTACTGTTCGATAGGTGCACTTGCCTCAATTGTGGTGATAGTTAGTTTCTAGGCTCGATCATTCATTATATAAAATTTTAAGACTTTTTCCACCACCATCAAGTTCTTGGCACTGTTGCCGGGGAACTGAAATATTAAGAACGCTCAATTTTTGTTACTTTAGCCATTGTTTTTTTTTGTATTTAAATTTTATTTTTACTTTTCTAATTTTCTTTTACTTTTTTTTTCTTTTCCTAGCAGGTACCTCTAGTTTATGACTAGAAGGAACCCTATAGGACCCTTAGTTTACGACAATGATATTGAAGGTATGGCTCGCAGAAATCATAGAGAAATAAGGCGAAGCTTAAACTACGTACAAGAAGAGCAAGAAGACGAAATTAATAATACAGAAGAGATGGTCGAGAATAATCCGCTACCTCAAGAGGTGGCCGAAAATTATGCTCCTCGAACTATGTATGATTTTGCTAAACCTAATTTAATAGGAACTAAGTCAAGTATTGTTAGGCCTGCTATAGCTGCTAATAATTTTGAACTGAAACCTAACACTATACAAATGATTCAATAGTTTGTTCAATTTGATGGTTTGCAGGACGAAGACCCAAACACTCATTTAGTAGATTTTTTAGAATTCTATGATACCTTCAAAATAAATGGCATTTCTGATGATGCCATTCATCTTCAGTTATTTCCTTTTTCATTAAGGAATAAAGCCAAACGGAGGTTGAATTCTCTTCCACGAGGATCAATCACTACATGGGATCAAATGACCAAAAAAATTTTATTAAAATATTTTCCGCCGGCCAAAACGGCCAAGTTAAGGAATGATATCTCTTCTTTTGTGTAGATGGATTTAGAGACACTTTACGATGCATGGGAGAGATACAGGGATCTATTGAGAAGGTGCCCACACCATGGATTACCATTGTGGCTACAGGCCCAAACTTTTTACAATGGTGTGAACTCCTCAACTAGGCAGTTGATTGATTCAGCCCCCAGTGGAACCCTAGATAACAAAACACCTATGGCGGCCTACGAATTCATTGAAGAGATTTCACTGAACAACTATCAGTGGCAAGTCACAAGGACAAGGCCAACAAAAGCAGCTGGAGTTTTCAACCTCGACGTAGTCACCATGCTATCAAATCAGATAGAGATATTAAATAAAAAGATTGATGGCTTATGTGGTTCTTTGGAAGTACATCCATCTATACAGTACGATGTGAATGAAGGGGGGATGAGCAATACAAAATATCCACCTTACAGCCCGAGCACTGAAAACGAGCAAGTTCACTATGTGGGTAACAATTTTTAACCTCAAAATAACCCTTATAGTAATACTTATAATCCAAGTTGGAGGAACCATCCCAATTTCTCATGGGGTTGTCAAGGAAATTAGAGACAACAACCCCCTCCAAACTTCCAACATCAGCCCTACCCACAGGAAAAGAAGCTGAACCTTGAGGAGATGCTGACAAAATTCATAGCGGTGTCAGAAACACATTTGCAAAACACCGAAACAACACTTAAAAATCAACAAGCATCGATTCAAGGGATTGAGAACCAATTAGGCCAACTTGCTAAGCTGATCTCCGAATGACCACAAGGTAGCTTTCCAATTAACACTGAGATTAACCCAAAGGAGCAACTTCAATCCATAACAACTCATGATAGTGAAGGGTTAGTGGAATCTGAATCTGAGCCAAGGCAAGAACCTGTGGTAAATGAAGATAAAGTTGAGGAAAGCCAAGAAAATCCAAAATCGGTAATTAAAGAGTACCAACCTCGAATACCATACCCCAATGCAATGAAGAAAGATAATACAGATGAACAATTTGATAAGTTTCTTAAACTTTTAAAGAAATTACATATTAACTTACCGTTTCTTGAAGCTCTTTCGCAGATGTCAGATTCAAGGAATTTTTTAAAAGAGATTTTAACAAACGAGCGGAAGTTAGAAGAGGAATCGCATGTGGAACTAAATGCAATATGCTCAACAATGTTGCAAAATAAACTACCACAAAATTAAAAGAATAGGGAGTTTTACAATTTCGTGCTTAATTGGTAGATTAGCTATTGATAATGCTTTAGCTAATTTAGGGGCAAGCATAAATGTTATGCCATATAAAATGTTTAAACAGCTAGGTCTAGGGAAACCCAAATAAACTAGGATAAGCATTCAATTAGCTGATAAAACTATTAGAATTCCTAGGGGTATAATTGAAGATGTACTTGTGAAAATTGACAAATTCATATTCCCAGTAGACTTTGTCCTTTTAGACATGGATGAGGACAATACGGTCCCTTTAATTTAAGGAAGATCGTTTTTAGCAACTATCAGAGCTAAAATTGATGTTGGTACAAGTGAACTCAAACTTCGTGTAGGTGACGAATCAATTAGTTTTCAAGCTATCAACTCAACTAGGACATCGAGTGATAAATGTGAGAATGTAAATTCTATTGATAATCATTTGGTTCAACTTTCTTTATAGGAAGCACCACGAAACCACATAACTGAGCCAGATCATAGACATCATACCAATAAAGAAGAAATTTATGAGGAATGAAGGCTTCAGGTCGATGAACTAGACGAGTGGAAGCCACACGTCAAAGAGAAATCAAAACCACACAAAGTGAAACCAAAGGAACCCCCGGACGAGCTTATAGGAACATCAAATCACTTCAAAATAGGAGATCAAGTACTATTAGATAAAACAGACCCTCGACTTGCCATATTAGACCTGAATACAAATGAAGAAATCCCTTTTAAGGTAAACAATTTTTCCCATACAGAGGAGTCGAGGTAAGTAATCCTATATTCAACACTTTTAAAGTAAACACTACTCAACTTGAATTATATACTAATAATAGAATTTGTAGAATGAGAAAGGATTTTTAACTCCTCAAACCACCATGATCATGAGAATGAGAGGTAACTCTAGCTAAAGACTTTAAACAAGCACTTATTGGGAGGCAACACAAGCATTATCCATATTAATTTTTACATTTTTATTTTTACTTTTATTTTTCCCTTTTTAGAACCTAACTAAGAACTAACCAAAGTGCAAATTTCCATACCACACTGCCTTGCACACGGTCGTGGTCGTGGCCGTGTGGCCACCACATGTAGGTACAAGGGCGTGGGCAACCACTAGATCCCTGAACTCTATTTAAAATCCTGTTCTTTTGTTCACTTTCTTCCCTAAAGTCTTCTTCCCTTTTCCCTTTTCTCTTTGAGCACATATCCATTTTTCATTATTTACTTTTATTATTTTTTTTATATTTATTTTTTATATTCTTTATTATTTTTTTCTTATTCTTCATGCCATTTAGATTAAGCCTAGGATACAATAAGATTAGACCGGTTGCTTCAAGGATTCAATTTCAAACAGTTTGAAGCGCTCCCCACGTTCACCTCTACTCAATCCTATCCGGTTTCTCTTGATTAACCCCATCAAAGATTCAATAAGTTTCACTTCTCTCCTTATCTTTTGAATTTATCACTATATTGTCAGTTTATCTATCTTTGTACATTGAGGACAATGTACATCTTAAGTGTGGGGGGGTCAACTATAGTATTATTTGAAAATCCCTAAATTATGCCTTGTCTTAAGTAACTTTCTCATATCACTAATTAGAATGAAATTTCTGATGATTTATAATTTTTATTGATATGTTTTGAATTAAGTCATAGTTAATTGTGCATTGATGATTTAAACTATAGGAGACTAGAGAATCAAGCATGATAAATCTATTTTTCTGAATTAAAAATTTTCTAGGTTGTTTACCTAAATTCAAATATTACCTTGAAGTTTGAAATTTACAAGGTTGATATAAAAATACACATAATTTTTGTGAGATCTTGAGCCTTTTAGAGCATACATTCTTTTCATGCACAATTTATTGATTATGAGTGTGTCAATATTGATTTGTTATTCTAGAAGTTGCTTCAATTATACATGTCAAGATCACATAATTGATTTGATGATGATAAAGGCACTTAGTGTAATATCCCGGGTTAAGGGGTTAATTTATTTTTGGCATTGTTGCATGATCATTGGTGAGCTATTATGTTGTTTGTATGGTTTCGGGACTTAGATGAAGGCTAGGAGTGTGCCTGAGTAGGTGGAAAAATTTTTGTTTTGGGCTTTAGGGGATAGGAGCTGAAGGAGATGGGGTTTTTAATTAAATTAAGTGAATTTATAACACAAATAAAGAGCTAGTAAAGTGGCAAGCATGCGCCACATGGAGAGTGTGTGTGTGTGGCGTCATCTACAAGGGGGAGGTCTTGTGTTCAAGTCGCGAGAATCCCACCCCTTTTGACTCCCATTTTGGAAGGCATGGAGGAAGAGGTAGAAGGCAACTTGAACTCTAGCTTGGACTTAGTCTTCACATTCAAAAGAGGGGTGGAGAGTGAAAGTAGGAGGAAGACTTGGTAAACTCATTTGAATTGAGTGGTGTGGAGTGTTGTGGGGGATTTGGCCGAAATTTTTGGGGTGTTTGGAGTGAGGGAGTGGACGGCTTGGTGTGGTATTGGAGTGAGCCGAAATTTCCTTTTGGCATGTGTGTTGTTTCGGTCATTTGCAAATAGCTAAGCTGAATCTTTTCGTTCTTCTTTTCATTTTGGAAACCGAACCCAAGTGCTCCCATCTTTGCCAAAGTTGCTTGCTGTTCAATCATTTTTGTTTAGTAGTAGCCGAATGTCCTCTTGGATTCTTAAGCATCATTTGTCCTCTTTTGGTTGTTTTGCTTCTTTCTCCTTGTGTTAACCGAACATAGCAGCCCCTTTACCATCTTTTTCTCTCTTTTGGGAACCTTGTAAGTCAGAATGCCTCTCCACCTTCTTTTCTTTTTCAATTTTGTTAAATCGAAAGTCCAAGTTGCATATTGCATTATTCTTTTGGTACTCTCAATAGCGAACGTTCTCTCCTCTTTCACCTCTTTTCTTCTTGAAGCTTTGTGTCAAACATCATCCTCCTAATTTTCTTTCTCATTTTATTTCGTTTCTTTTCTCATCTCCGTTCTTGGCCGATTATCAACCCTATCCTCTTGCATTTCGGTTTCCCTTTCCTTTCCTCGAATCAATTTTGGGTTTGGTATAAAACACCTTGGTAGAACTTTTCTTTTGTTTTTCTTTTGGTGCAAGCATTGGCGAATCTTTCTCCTCTCTTAGTAGTTGGTAGGCCGATTATCGGTGGTTGTTAGGTCTTTGGTTTACAATCGTTGGTAGTGGGTAAGTGTTGGTAAATGGCCATTTCTCTTTCTCGGTATTTTACCAATTCTTGGTATGTTAAGGGCTGATATTGATATTGGTTAAAGAGGTGTTAACTTCTTGTTTAATCTTTTCAGATAGGATCTTTGGACTTTGGAATAATCAAGGGAGCCTTCCAACTCTTTTAGCCGATTGTTAAGTGGTGGTAAGAGGAGTATTTTGTTAGTCCGTTCTTTTAGCCTCGTTAAAGCAAGTCTCAATGGATTAATGGATTTCTTTTTAGGTGGAGGCCATTTGCAAAAGAGGAACCTTTGTGGTTCGAGTTTGGTAGGAAGCCAAACGTTTGCAAGGTAAGGACTATTTGATAATGGTTTAATGCTTGTGGCCGAATGGTATGATGGTTAATCCATTTGTTGGCCGATTGTAGGATTCGAGTTGTAGAAGTGATCGAGGATGTAAATCGATTTTAGGGATTAATACCTTCGCTAATTCGTGTGTAAACTAACACACTTTATCTTAACTTAATAATGTGATAACTTTGTTGTGTAAGTGAAACGGTCGCGATTGATTATCTCGATACCCATTGAGGTATGGATACGGATTCGGGTAAGTCCGTTTCATTATGAGTTATGTGATGATGATGATATCATGATTGTTGATACTTTGAGATGCCATATTAAGCATGTGAGCATGATAGCATGATTGCACGATTTTGCATCTAGTGTGTTATGTGTTTGGGTGATATGAGAGGAGGGGGAGTATGATATCCGTGTCTTTGGGACACTGTGTCTTTGGGACACCAGAGGTTTGGCACCTCCAGTGGTTTGGTACCACGTATTTTGTGACTTTGGGTCACGAGAGGTTTGGCACCTCGGCGTCGTCCCAAAGGGCTTAGTACCACGGTGGGTTGACCCCAGTTGATTATACGGGATTGACGCCAATGATTTGGTATCACACGATGGGTTGGCCCCATCACCGGATTTGTGACTACTGGTCACCAAAGTGATTTGGTATCACATTGTGTCTTTGGGACACGGAGGTTTGGCACCTCATTGCGACTCGTCCACGTGGTTAATTCCACCGTGGGTTGGCCCCACTTTTGAGATATGGGATCGCTGCGCTGGTGATTTGGTATCACACGATGGGTTGGCCCCATCATTGGATTATTTGTGACTTGGTCACCAAAGGGTTTGGTACCACAAGATGGATATCGTGACTTTGGGTCACGGTGGTTTGGCACCACCAAAGGTTTGGTACCACACGGGGTAGAAAGGCGATATGGTTGGTTAGGAACGGTGCATTATCTGCATTATTCTGCTATGATATGTGTGTTGGCATGTTGTACCGGAGAGGAATTATACACCTGAGTCTTGTGACTCACTCTCTCCTTTGACTATTTCAGGTGATACATAGACACGGACATGGAGCCGGGATGGACTCGGGGTGCTCATGCCATACTGAAATAAAGATTTGCTCGGACTTTTAAGAAATTTGGTACTTAAGTTTTATTATTACTATTTGGTTTTATTTGGGTTGTAAATGGCCTTTTTAAATTATGTTTTGTTTACGATTAAGTTAGATTTATAATATGCTTTAACAAACTACTTGAGTTAAAATGTGCTAAAACTTGGAAAGACAACGTTTGCAAAACTTCAAAAACGATGTTTTAAACTATACCATCGGTGTCATACTATAACTTAGAACAAAATGAACTCAATTGTTTTTCTAACTTAAATATGATTTTCTACTAAGACAAAATACTTTAGTAATAATATGAAACAACTTAAACATCGAACCGACATAAATTAGTTTTACCTACACTTGGATAAATTTTCAAAGCTCTCTGGGTTTTCAAATACAACATAAATTTTAGTCAAAACCTACTCAAGTTTTTCCTCAAATACAAAGTTTCGCAAAGTGTTTCATCGACTTCTAGACTTCAACCTAAACCACCCAAAACCTTTTTCCTCAGAGCATACCAGATCTATTAGTGGTGTATTGACCGGTTTGGGGTGTTACATTTGTGGTATCGAGCCAAGTTCAAAAGCTCAGCTGTGGGCCCGAGGCCCAAAATGTTTTAAAACTATAGTTTTCAGTATTCTATTTTAAAAGTATAGTTTGAAAGGCATGACACCGAGTCACCGGTACCAGTTCGCCCAGGTAAGTACCCCGTACTATTTGTTGTGATATTGATTGATATGATTGGCTGGCTAGTAGGACTACTCTAGAAACTGAAATTAATAGGACTCTGTGGACTCATGAAACAAAGCTTCTTTAAAAATTCATAAGACTTTGCTTTAAACACAGTGGAATAATGACTGATACATAAAATTCTTTAATCAGACGAGATTTAGTCATGAGTACCCGAGGTGGACGTGGTCGTGGACGTGGTCGCGGTAGGATGACTGTTTCTGAGCCCGTAGGTTCAGTCAGGGTTCAGAGAATGAGGTACCGGTTCCGCCACCAGCTGGAGGTGGTGAGTTCGAGAGCGAGCCGGCGATGACGCAGAGTCACAAAGCGATCGTCGGGTTTTAGAAAGGGTAGTGGAGCGGTGGAGGTGTAGGAGCTAGGAAATCTGTGCCTGAGCGACTTCGGGCAAATGGGGCTGAATTCTTTCGGGGTGTCTCGGTGTCGCTCCTAGCACCTTCTGAAATCTTGGCTAGAAGCGACAGAACGGATCATGGACGATCTGGACCTAACGGCTGAGGAGAAATTAAAGGGGATCGTATCACTTCTCCGAGATGAGTCATACCAGTGGTGGCTCACGGTCCGTGATAATAACTGCAAATGAAGATCGACATGGAATTATTTTGGTCGCTTATCGAAAAAAGTACGTCGGAGCTAATTATATTAATGATCAGCGGAAAGCATTTTTGAGGTTAGTCCAGGGGAGCAAATCCGTATCGGAGTACGAGGCCGAGTTTCTGAGGCTGAGTCGATATGCCAGAGGTATGGTGGCTCTTGAACAGAAAGGTGTGTTCGTTTGAGGATGGCACGGGAGACGAGTTAAGATTCTTGATTGCGCCAAACAGAGCGTGAATTTGCGGTTCTAGTTGAAAAGGCGAAGGTTGCCGAGGGCATCAAAGAGTCTCGTGAGGCGGTATGGATAGAAACCGTCACAAAAGGAGTTTTGGATCTTCTGGGTCATCGGTTAGTAATCAGTAGAAGAGGGCTAGACCGAGTGGGCCGAATCAGTCGGGTAGGTTTGTTGCTACTAGGCAGGGACCGCCGTAGTGTAACCGTTGTGGAAAGGCTCACTGGGGAGGATGTTGGACTGATGGTAGAGGTTGTTTTGAGTGTGGCTCGCTGGACCACCGAGTGAGGGATTGTCCGCAAATTAGCTAGAATTGATCGAGAGAATCGGGTCGTGTCGAGACTGAAATAATGGACCACCGCAGAGGGCCGAGGTAATGGCGAGAGGAGGTAATAGTGCAGTGGGCCGTGGAGCACCGGCGGAGGTGCGAGTAGTTCGAGGCCGGACAATAGGGGTTGGTGTATCTTTGCGAGGCACCGAGAGGAGGCGACGCACTGACGTCATTACAATGCGTTTCTAATCTTTGGTTCTCCATTTATGCTTTGATTGATGTGGGTTCAACACACTCAGTATGTTGCAAGTAGCATAGTGAAGACCATGGATTTAGACTCGAGATATCTTCTAGGCGATGACCGTAATAAGCCCTCTAGGTCACTCTGTAGTGGTAGATAAAGCAGATAGAGACGTACCTCTAGAACTCCAAGGGTATCTTTCGAGGTCGATCGATGGAACCGCCATTTGGGGAGTTCGATCGATTTTGGGATGGACTGGCCGGGTAAGCACCGGCGAAGTTGGATGCTTGCTAAGCGCATGGTTCTGAAACATGCAATGGAGGTGATGAAGTAGTTCGATCGGTAATAGGAGAAACTATCATCCAATCTTGTATCTCTTTCTGGCCGAGAAAATGGTCGGGGAAGAGTGCAAGCGTATGTGGTTCATGTGTATGCCTTGGAAACTAAGGAGTCTCTGTGGAGAGCGGTTGGACGATTAGGGAATTTGTGGATGTGTTTCGAGGAGTTTCTGGGTTTTCCACCGGATCCGGAGGTAGAGTTCGGGATAGATCATTATCGAATCGCGCGCAGATCCATTGCTCCGTCTGAGGATGGCACCTAAGGAGTTAGTGGAGCTTAAGGCTCAGATACAGGAATTGTTGGACCGAGGCTTTATCGGGCCAAGTATTTCGCCATGGGGAGCGCCGGTACTCTTTGTAAAGAAGAAGGGCGGTATTATGCGGATGTACATAGACTACCGCCAATGAATAAATCGACGATCAAAACAAGTATCCACCGCCTCGGATAGATGACTTGTTTGATCACCAAGAGGCGTCGATTTTCTCGAAGATCGACCTAAGGTGCAGGTATCACCATTGAAGGTAAAAGGCGATATTTGTAAGACGGCATTTAGTACTCGGTATGGGCACTTTGAGTTCTTGGTTATGCCGTTCGGGTTAACTAACGCACCGACAGCTTTCATGGATCTGATGAATAGGGTGTTCCAACAGTACCTAGATCAGTTCGTGGTGGTTTTTATCGATGACATCTTGGTATACTCAAGGACTGAGAAAGAGCATGATGCTCATTTACGGGTGGTATTGCAGATTCTTAGGGAGAAACAGCTCTATGCGAAGTTCAGTAAATGCGAGTTCTGGCTCAAGGAGGTGACATTCTTGGGTCATGTAGTGTCGGCTGAGAGGATTAGAGTGGACCCTCGTAAGATAGAAGCGATTTTGGATTGGAAGCCGCCTAAGTCAGTAGCGAAAATTCGGAGTTTTCTGGGCTTGGCAGGATACTACCGAAGATTTGCAGAGGGTTTCTCATTGATCGCAGCACCAATGACCAAATTATTGAGAAAGGGAGTTCCATTTATTTGGACTGAGAAGCAACAGGAGAGCTTCGACAAGTTGAAGAAGATTTTGACTGAAGCTCCGGTTCTGATTCAACCTGAGGCTGGTAAGGAATTTACAGTGTACTGCGATGCATCACATACGGGTTTGGGTTGTGTGCTGATGCAAGAAGGGAAGGTTGTGGCTTACGCATCCCGACAGTTGAGGCCACATGAGGGTAATTATCCAACGCACGATCTGGAGTTAGCAGCTGTAGTATTTGCCTTAAAGATATGGAGGCATTACTTGTACGGAGAAAGATCGATAGTTTATACGGACCATAAGAGTCTGAAGTACCTTCTGACTCAGAAAGACTTAAACCGAGATGGCAATACCGATGGATTGAGTCGCTGAAAGACTACGATTGCTCAATTGAGTATCATCCGCAAGGCTAACGCCGTGGCGTACGCGTTGAGCCGTAAGGTTGTTTCGGATTTAAGAGCGTTGTTTGCCCACTTGAGTTTGTACGACGACGGAGTATTCGCGAATCTGCAGTTAAGCCTACTTGGTGAGCGAGATCGAGAAGCAGTTGTTAGATGAGGTTTGAGCGCGAAGACTCAAAAAGAGTGATGGGTTGAAGGGTATAGCTTGTCTAATGATGGGGTTCGTGTTTCGGGGAAGGCTTGTATGCCGAGAGATGCTGAATTGAGGCAAAAGATTCTTCAGATGCTCATAGCAGACCCTACGCTATGTATCCCGGAGGTAGCAAAATGTATAGGGACCTCGAGAACAGCGATTACGGTGGTAAGATGCGAAAAAGGAGGTGACCGAAGTTTGTGGGTAAGTGTCGACTTGTCGGTGAGTCAAAGTCGAGCACCGATTCTTTCTGGTTGCTTGACCAAAGAAGATTCCACAGTGAAGTGGGAAAGAATAACTATGGATTTCGTCGGTGGATTACCACTTACACCGAGCAAGAAGGATTGATCTGGTAATTGTGGATCGGTGACTAAATCGGCTCACTTTATTCCGGTGAGGGTGGATTACTCACTGCAGAGGTTGGCAAAGTCAGATGTATCGTAGATAGTGAGACGCATGGGTGCAGTCTCGATCATCTCGGATAGGGATCCGAGATTCACGTCAAGGTTCTGGAAGGCGTTGCATCAGGCTCTGGGTACACGGTTAGATTTCAGCACAGCATTTCATCCGCAGACTGACGGGCAGTCGGAAAGGGTTATACAGATCTTGGAGGATATGCTACGAGGTTGTGTATTGGACTTCAGGGGTAGTTGGGAGGAGTATCTACCGTTGGCTGAATTCGCCTACAACAACAGTTACCAAGCGAGCATCAAAATGGCACCTTATGAGGCGTTGTACGGTAGGAAGTGTCGTTCACCTACTTGTTGGACGGAGTTAAGTGAACGTCAGTTGTTGGGACCAGAGTTGGTTGCTGAGACCGAAGATAAGGTTAAGTTGATTCAGGCTCGATTGAAGGAAGCTTCTGACCGACAGAAGTCCTATGCCGATCTTAAGCGGAGAGATATTGAGTTTGCTGTGGGAGATCGGGTTTTCCTGAAGGTCTCACCGTGGAAGAAAGTATTAAGGTTCGGGAAGAAAGGCAAGCTAAGTCCGAGGTTTATTGGGCCGTATAAGGTATTAAGACGAGTGGGACCAGTTGCATATCAGCTCGAGTTGCCAGCTGAGCTAAGTCAGATTCACGACGTGTTCCACGTTTCGATGCTTCGGCGATATCGTTCCGATCCATCACATGTGGTGACAGTAGAAGAGATCGAGGTGAATCCAGATATGTCCATGGAGGAAGAGCCTGTACAGATTTTAGATCGGGATGTGAAGGTTCTACGCAGGAAGTCTGTGCCTTTGGTTAAGGTTCTTTGGCGGAATCATGGCGTGGAAGAAGCGACGTGGGAACACGAGGACACGATGAGACAAAGAATACCATAACTCTTGACGAGTAATTTCGAGGTCGAAATTATTTTTAAGGGGTAGAACCGTAATATCCGGGTTAAGGGGTTAATTTATTTTGGCATTGTTGCATGATCATTGGTGAGCTATTATGTTGTTTGTATGGTTTGGGACTTAGATGAAGGCTAGGAGTGTGCCCGAGTAGGTGGAAAAATTTTTGTTTTGGGCTTTAGGGATAGGAGTCAAGGAGATGGGGTTTTAATTAAATTAAGTGAATTTATAACACAAATAAAGAGCTAGTAAAGTGGCAAGCATGCGCCACATGGAGAGTGTGTGTGTGTGCGTCATCTACAAGGGGAGGTCTTGTGTTCAAGTCATGAGAATCCCACCCTTTTGGCTCCCATTTTGGACGGCATGGAGGAAGAGGTAGAAGGCAACTTGAACTCTAGCTTGGACTTAGTCTTCACATTCAAAAGAGGGGTGGAGAGTGAAAGTATGAGGAAGACTTGGTAAACTCATTTGAATTGAGTGGTGTGGAGTGTTATGGGGGATTTGGCCGAAATTTTTGGGGTGTTTGGAGTGAGGGAGTGGACGGCTTGGTGTGGTGTTGGAGTGAGCCGAAATTTCCTTTTGGCATGTGTGTTGTTTCGGTCTTTTGCAAATAGCTAATTGAATCTTTTCGTTCTTCTTTTCATTTTGGAAACCGAACCAAGTGCTCCCATCTTTGCCAAAGTTGCTTCTTTGTTCAATCATTTTTGTTTAGTAGAAGCCAATGTCCTCTTGGATTCTTAAGCATCATTTGTCCTCTTTTGGTTGTTTTGCTTCTTTCTCCTTGTGTTAACCGAACATAGCGCCCTTTACCATCTTTTCTCTCTTTTGGGAACCTTGTGTTTAATGCCTCTCCCACCTTCTTTTCTTTTTCAATTTTGTTAAACCGAAAGTCCAAGTTGCATATTGCATTATTCTTTTGGTACTCTCAATAGCCGAACATTCTCTCCTCTTTCACCTCTTTTTCTTCTTGAAGCTTTGTAAGCCGAAACATCATCCTCCTAATTTTCTTTCTCATTTTCATTTCGTTTCTTTTCTCATCTCCGTTCTTGGCCGATTATCAACCCCTATCCTCTTGCATTTCGGTTTCCCTTTCCTTTCTCTCTGACCGAATTTTGGGTTTGGTATAAAACACCTTGGCCGAACTTTTTCTTTTGTTTTTCTTTTGGTGCAAGCATTGGCCGAATCTTTCTCCTCTCTTAGTAGTTGGTAGGCCGATTATTGGTGGTTGTTAGGTGCTGGTTTCCAATCGTTGGTAGTGGGTAAGTGTTGGCCGAATGGCCATTTCTCTTTCTCTGGTATTTTACCAATTCTTGGTATGTTAAGGGCTGATATTGATATTGGTTAAAGAGGTGTTAACTTCTTGTTTAATCTTTTCGTATAGGATCTTTGGACTTTGGAATAATCAAGGGGAGCCTTCCAACTCTTTTAGCCGATTGTTAAGTGGTGGTAAGAGGAGTATTTTGTTAGTCCGTTCTTTTAGCCTCGTTAAAGCAAGTCTCAATGGATTAATGGATTTCTTTTTAGGTGGAGGCCGTTTGCAAAAGAGGAACCTTTGTGGTTCGAGTTTGGTAGGAAGCCAAACGTTTGCAAGGTAAGGACTATTTGATAATGGTTTAATGCTTGTGGCCGAATGGTATGATGGTTAATCCATTTGTTGGCCGATTGTAGGATTCGAGTTGTAGAAGTGATCGAGGGACGTAAATCGATTTTAGGGATTAATACCTTCGCTAATTCGGTGTGTAAACTAACACACTGTCTTAACTTAATAATGTGATAACCTGTTGTGTAAGTGAAACAGTGCGATTGATTATCTCGATACCCATTGAGGTATGGATACGGATTTGGGTAAGTCCGTTTCATTATGAGTTATGTGATGATGATAATATCATGATTGTTGATACTTTGAGATGCCATATTAAGCATGTGAGCATGATAGCATGATTGCACGATTTTGCATCTAGTGTGTTATGTGTTTGGGTGATATGAGAGGAGGGGGAGTATGATATCCGTGTCTTTGGGACACTGTGTCTTTGGGACACCAGAGGTTTGGCACCTCCAGTGGTTTGGTACCACGTATTTTGTGACTTTGGGTCACGGAGGTTTCGCACCTCATCGTCTCGTCCCAAAGGCTTAGTACCACAGTGGGTTGGCCCCACAGTTGATTATACGGGATTGACGCCAGTGATTTGGTATCACACGATGGGTTGGCCCCATCACCGGATTTGTGACTACGGTCACCAGTGATTTGGTATCACATTGTGTCTTTGGGACACCAGAGGTTTGGCACCTCATTGCGACTCGTCCCTGTGGTTAATTCCACCGTGGGTTGGCCCCACTTTTGAGATATGGGATCGTCTGCTAGTGATTTGGTATCACACGATGGGTTGGCCCCATCATTGGATTATTTGTGACTTCGGGTCACCAGTGGTTTGGTACCACAAGATGGATATCGTGACTTTGGGTCACGGTGGTTTGGCACCACCAAAGGTTTGGTACCACACGGGGTAGAGAAGGCGATATGGTTGGTTAGGAACGGTGCATTATCGCATTATTACATTATGATATGTGTGTTGGCATGTTGTACCGGAGAGGGAATTATACACCTAGTCTTGTGACTCACTCTCTCTCCTTTGACTATTTCGGTGATACATAGACACGGACATGGAGCCGGATGGACTCGGGTGCTCATGCCATCTTGAAGTAAAGATTTGCTCGGACTTTTAAGAAATTTGGTACTTAAGTTTTATTATTACTATTTGGTTTTATTTGGGTTGTAAATGGCCTTTTTAAATTATGTTTTGTTTATTATTGTTAGATTTATAATATGCTTTAACAAACTACTTGAGTTAAAATGTGCTAAAACTTGGAAAGACAACGTTTGCAAAAGTTCAAAACGATGTTTTAAACTATACCATCGGTGTCATACTATAAATTAGAACAAAATGAACTCGAATTGTTTTTCTAACTTAAATATGATTTTCTACTAAGACAAAATACTTTAGTAATAATATGAAACAACTTAAACATCGAACCGACATAAATTAGTTTTACCTACACTTGGATAAATTTTCAAAGCTCTCTGGTTTTCAAATACAACATAAATTTTAGTCAAAACCTACTCAAGTTTTTCCTCAAATACAAAGTTTCAAAGTGTTTCATCGACTTCTAGACTTCAACCTAAACCACCCAAAACCTTTTTCCTGTAGCATACCGATTCTATTATTGGTGTATTGACCGGGTTTGGGGTGTTACACTTAGGATTTAACCTAATCACTCCACTAAAAGCCTACCTCCATAATTAATTCCTAGTGAACCCCTTTGATCCTAACAAGTCTTTTATTGATTCACCCACTAATATTAATCTAAAACCCATCTTGTATTTTCTATTTGTTATCACCATTTCTCTTGACTACCCTTCTATCGAGACTTGATTTGATCAGTTGCCTAATTATTTTATTTAGTAGCTGAATTCATCATATATTATGTATTTACTTGATTTGTTCTTAAAAAAATCGAAGTATATTCATTATTAGTTTTGTGACTAAGTGAGCTTATACATTTAAATTCAACATCTTGAAGAAGAATCTCGTATTATTAGTATTACAAGTTCTCAATTGATGTAATTATTCATTATCGGTCCATTGTTTCTAGTTAGGTAAATTGTCAATTCAATCTTGATTTTAACCTTCTAATTCACCCTATATCCACATCTTTAACCAAGCCCCAATACAACCCTTTAAAGACCTTTTGATTTGTGTATCATTTCATTTAATAGTGGTGGAGATTTGATTTTCAGTCAAGCCTATGGGATTAACTTTTTGTGTTTGACTAGTGAGTGCTTTATCTTGAACCTTAAACACCTTGAGTGATTTGAGTGAATCTTTAGTGAGGATGTCAATCCTTGTCAGTGTTGAATCAAAGGTAATTATTCGGATAGGGGGAAACACCTATGTTTTTGTGCTATAAAATTATGACTTTGATTGATTGAATCTTTAGGACTCTTTGAGTTAAATTATCCATGTACAAATTATCCATGAATTATGATGATACATTGTTAATGAAAATTATGAATTGAGGGAAGTTAATTCTGATTGTGAGTTGAGAATTTTGCTTGAGGACAAGCAAATGCTTAAGTGTGGTGGTATTTGATAAACCGTAATATGTCCATATTTTAATCCCACATTTAGCATACTTTTGGATGATTTATTCCCTAAATTGTGGAATTTGGTGCTCCTAATCCTTTAATTTAATGTTTTATACTTAGGAAAGCATTGGAGGATGAAAAGAATAAGAAACGGCCGAAAATGAAGAAAATGGGCCAAAGTACGAATTGCACACGGCCTGGGCCCAAAACACAGGGTCGTGCCTCCTTAGTAGATTCGACCACGGCCTGGCCTCGAATCACACGGTCGTGCCACACGGGCGTGTCCCTGCCACAACAAAGAAGAGTTCCATTCGAATTAGGGTACTTAATGCAAAGAAATACATTCCAAAAGCCTATATAAACACCCTAGAGGCCAACCTTAAAGGGGGCATTCAGCTACGCCAAGGAGCCGAGCCAGAGAGGGCCGAATTGTGGGATTCACTCGAAGAAAGCCAGTTGATCCTTCTCAAGAAGTCAGAGTCATACTCAAGACTGAGGATCTCTCCTTCAATTCCTTTATGGAGTTTTAGGTTTTTCTTATGTTTTGTTTTATATTTTCTTCTGAGATGTATTCTTTGATGATTTTGAACTAAACCCCTCAAGTACCTGAGGGGGATGAAACCTAAGACTGATCTTATTATTGTTTTCTGAACTATATGATAAATACTTGATTTGTTCTTAACTACGAGTTCTTAATTCATGTTTTGATATTTCAGGATATTGATTCAAGCATTGATGTGCTTCGATATAGGAGGAATATTCCCTGTTTAAGAGTAGGTCTAGCATAGTTAAGCGGAGTTGATCGTAACCCTAGAGATAAGATGACAAAAATCTGCCGAATTAGGGTCAAACCTAATATGGGTGTCCATAGATCGAGTTAATGCAATTCTAGGGGTTTTAATTAGAAAGAGGTTTCAATTAATCAACCTAAGGTTAGACGTTAGTAGCCTCAAGAGATGTATTAATATAAATTAGGGAATCCTACGGATCAAGTCAAGTGAATAAATCATCTTGTTCAGATTCAGATAACACGCGAAGTCTTGGTGGGTATTATCTTAAGTAATTCCCCAATTCCTTCCCTGTGTCTTAGCATCTTTAGCTTAGTGGTTAGTTAATTTTAGATTAAATGACAATTCTCTTAATTCTTATGCTAAATAATAATAAGAAAGTTAGTATTAGTACTTTTGGCTTCATTGGGTTCGACAATCCGATCTTACAACTAAACTATACTACTGTTCGATAGGTGCACTTGCCTCAATCATGGTGATAGTTAGTTTCTAGGCTCGATCATTCATTATATAAATTTTTAAGACTTTTTCCACCACCATCACTGAGTGTAGACAATGTGGAAGATGACTTGTTGGAGAATACTGGGGCAAGTACAATAATAGAACTTGTTATAAGTGTGGATCACGAGACCATTTCATTCAAGATTGCCCAGAGTTAGCTAAGAAAGACATTGTTCAGAGTGCGAGACCGAGTAATACGATGGCTAGGGGTAGGCCACCCAGAAATACCAAAAATGTGGGTGGAAGTCAAAGAGGGACTACTGATATAGTTGTGAGATCCGAGGCGAGAGCACTTGCCCGAGCCTATGCTATTTGCGCTCGTGAAGAAGCGTCATCTCTAGACGTCATTATTGGTACTTTTACTCTATTTGATACCGATGTGATTGCATTGATAGATCCAGGATCTACTTATTCTTATGTATGTAAGAATTTAGTATCAAGTAAGACTCTACCTGTTCTGTCTACTGAATTAGTAATTAGAGTATCGAACCCCTTAGGCAAGTGTGTCTTGGTTGATCATGTGTGTAAGAACTGCCCAGTGATATTTTGGGATATTTACTTTCTAGCTAATTTGATGTTGCTACCTTTTGATGAATTTGATATTATTCTAGGTATGGATTGGCTCACTTTGCATAATGCCATTGTGAATTGTAAACGAAAGAGTTTTGATTTGAGAAGTCAAAATGGTGAGATAGTTCACATTGAATCCAATGATTTGAGTGGGTTACCGGCTGTTATATCTTCGATGAAATCTTTGAACTATGTGAAAAAGTGTTTCAAAGCTTATCTTGCATATGTAATTGATACAAAAGTAACAGATAAGAAAGTTGAATCTATGCTTGTGGTTTGTAAATTCCCTGATGTGTTTCCTGAAGAACTATCGGGATTAACTCCGATACGAGAAGTTGAATTTGGTATTGATCTATTGCTGAGAATGACTCCTATATCAATAGCTCCATATAGAATGGCACCGACAGAACTAATAGAGTTAAAGTCACAATTACAAGAGTTGACCGATAGAGGATTTGTACGAACGAGCTTCTCACCTTGGGGTACTCCTGTGTTGTTCGTGAAAAATAAAGATGGCACTATGAGAATGTGTATTGATTGTCGACAGTTGAACAAAGTGACAAAAAAGAAAAAATATCATTTGACATGTATTGATGATTTGTTTGATTAGCTGAAAGGAGATACAGTGTTTTCTAAGACAGATTTGAGATCGGGCTATTATCAGTTGAGAGTCAAAGAATCGTGTAACAATCTGATTTAGACCCAAGTCAGAATAGTGGTATCGGGACCACAAATTTGAGTTAGAAAAATATTTTAATATTATTTTCTGTCTACTTATGTGATTAAGCATATGTTAAAGTTCTGTGGCTTAATTTGACTATTTGTGTGCTTAATTTGAGAAAAGGACTAAATCGCATAAAATGTATAAGTGTCATTATAATTGTTAAAGTGCTTAATTGCTTTATTCTTTTAATAGGAAGGCCTAAAAATGGAATTAAGCCATTGTAATATGGCATGGACGGTAGTGGACATGCATTGTAAAGATTTTATAATGTTTCATTCAGGGTAAAATGGGAACTAAATAATTAAGCTTAATTAAAATAAAACAAAAACTTGAAATTATGCTACATTATGTTCATCTAGCCGAAAAACACAAAGAAAAATAAAATAAAGAAGCTTGTTAGGTTTTGGCACATGCAAAGCTTGATTTAGGTATGTTTTTTATTCTGTATTTGATAATTTCTACGTTTTTATAATCGTTGCTTCGTATAATTCAAAACCCATGCTTCAATTTTGTGAATTGATGATGATTTTGAAATGTGCCATTGATGAAATCATCAGTTTTGTGGAGTTTGAGGATGATTTATGAAAGATATGGGATAGATTAACATAGTTTGTCTTTGAATTTTTTATGAATTTGAGTAATTTGGACTAAATTGAGAAAAATAAATTATGAGGGACTAAATTATGAAATAAATGAAATGTATGGACTTGTATAAGTATGGGTGATGTTCGGCTAAGCATGAGTGTATGCAAATTTGGTGTATTTTGTGATTTTATGAAATAAGGTCTAAAATGTCAAAATGTGAAAATGTGAGGGCTAATTTATAAATTGCCCTAAATATGTGTTTTTGGATTGAATTGAATGAAATAGTGAATAAATGAATTAAATTTGAATATGTATAGATCAAGAACCAAGAAAATAGACTTAGATCATGGGAAGTCGAAAGTAATTGAGTAGGCGAGTTCATTTCCGTATATTCGAATCTGTGGTTAGTCGATATACAAATAAATGCATTTGAATTGAGTTAATTATGCATATATGAAATTTAGCTTGTGTTGAATATGCTCAAGATGCTATGTACATAGAATTCGAGATAGTATTGACAGTGTATCTATGTTCGAGAACTCCCATACGAACCTAGGAATAGATAGGATTACATATATCATGACATAGGTTTTCGATATGTGAGATCATATAAGACCACGTCTGGGATGTTGGCATTGATTCGAGATTTCGTGGAAGAACAGGTCTGGATCGTTGGCATCGATTTAAGATTTACATGTCAGACCATGCCTGTGACATTAGCATCGTATTGATTTGTGTAAGACCTTGTTTGGGACAGTGGCATCGATATCTGAGTACATGTAAGACCACGTCTGGGACGTTGGCATTGTACGAATATTTCGAGCATTCTGAGTATCCTATTTAGTTCTTAATGATTCAATGGGAAAGTCCAAGAAATGAATGTTTATGTGAAATGTATAAATGATTCAAGTACGTTTGAAAGGTACATTATGTATGTGTATGAAAAGTAAGTGTTTATATGAGATCACTAAAGTGAATATGTGTATAAATTTGATGAGATAATATATGATACAAGCTTGAATGAGTTATGAGTTAAGTGATACTTTGAGCTATGAAATGTGGGTAAGTAATGGCTAAATAAATGAGCCAAAGGATATGTGATGAATCTTGCAAATGAGACACAATAATGTTACTGTATCAATGTGGTTATGTGAATTTTTTGCTAAGTTCATTTGTATATGGCTTACTAAGCTTTTGAAAGATTACTTTGTGTGTGTTTCTTCTGTTTTATAGGTTGTCAGGCTACTGAAGGCTCGGGGAATCGTCAAGGATCGTCATCACACTACTCAATCATATTTTGGTACCTTGAAAATGTGTATATAGTTAAATATAGTGAGTCTAAGCTAGTTGTTTTGAGATATGCTTGAATATGTACATGGCTATGTGATATGTGCTATGAATGGTTAATTATGTCCTATGATACTAGTTTTGATATAGCTTGATAGCAAATCAAATGGTCATATGAATGGAAAGCTTATTGATGAAATATTAGCACATTATTGATGGTAAGTTTGTGATGGATTATCTTGAAGTGCTTGTGGTCATGTTGACCTAAATAGGAATTAATTTTGTATGATTGTTAGGCTCCTAATTGAGTAGATATGGTGTACAATTTGATATGTTTTGGTTCCCAAATGTGTATAGGATGATGCTTGAATGTGCATGGAAGAATGACCCAAGTGTGGGTGGCATTTTGGCCTTGCGAATGGCATATATTTGCCCACACGGTTGAGCACACGGGCATGTGGCTCGACCGTGTCCCTCGTGGTTAAATTTCAAAATAAGTTAGGCTTGACCACAGGCTGGACTCAGAGCCATGTGACTGGCCGTGTGGTGCAATTCAGTGTCAACCACGTGTGAGACATATAGGCATGTCCACGGCCGTGTGAATAAGTCAATATGTATGCCCTGTTTTGACACAGCTTAGACACACGGATGTGTGACATCTGTAACATAAAAAATTTTTAAATTTCTGAGAATTTTTGTATGTGTTCGGTTTAGTCCCGACCCTATTCTAAAGCATGTTTAAGGTCTCGTTGACCTATTTGAGGGACACTTTGATGTAATTTGTCAGAATTTGCTATGAAATGTCTATAAAAGATTTTGATTGCCCGGTAACACCTTTTGACCCTAAATCGATGATGGTTACGGGATAGGGGTGTTACATTTGGTTGGTATCAGAGCTATAGTTTTGTCAATTCTCAGACTAATGTAGCGTGTTAGAATCTAGCTATACATGCCATATATTCGAATTGTGATAGTGTGATGAATCCTGCGTATAAAAGATGTTTTCGTATAGTAATGGATCACGAAAGAGTCGTAGCTAACGATGTTGAAAGTAATGCGCCTACTCCCGCTCAAGGGACAGCGCCATCTGATTCAAGACCGGCTGCTAGCGGTTAAGAGGGAGAAGCTAAACAAGCTTTCTTCAAAATGATGAACGAGTGGTTCACTCCGTATGTAATTAATAATCTGACTATTTTACAACCTCTTCCCCCGTTTAATCCCCCTTAGACTTTAGTTGTGCCTCGGTTATGAACATGAATCTGTTGAACAAGCATCTTGTTGATAAGATCCACAAGCATGGGGTTGAAGAGTTCAGAGCCACTAGTGATGATGATACTGAGAAAGCTGAGTTTTGGCTAGAGAACACTATCCGAGTATTTGATGAAATGTCATTGACTCCAGAAGAATGCATAACATGTGTTGTATCCTTGCAATGAGATGCAGCTTATCAGTGGTGAAAGACTTTGATCTCCGTGGTTCCAAAGGAACGAGTTACTTGGGATTTCTTCCAGCCTGAGTTTCAAAAGAAATACATCAGCCAGAGGTTTATTGATTAGAAAGGAAGGAATTTCTGGAATTGAAACAAGGTTGCATGTCTATCACCGAGTATGAAAAAGAATTTGTGAGATTAAGTCATTATGCTCTTGTATGTGTATCCACTGAGGCAATAATGTGTAAAAGATTTAAAGCTGGCCTTAATGAAGATATATGTTTGTTAGTTGGGATTCTAGAAATAAAAGAGTTTTTTGTGCTTGTTGATCGAGCGTACAAAGCTAAGGCACTCGGGAAAGATAAAAGAAAAGTTGAGTGTGAAGTCAGAGATGCGAGAAAGAGATCCCCGAGCATATCATTTCAATCTACTTCAAAGAAATTCAGAGATAAGCATAGCCGTTCCAGAACTAATGTGGGAAATTTGAATTTGAGATATCCAGCTAGATCACAGTCGAATTCCAAAGCTCCAGCAACTTCGATGGCTAGTGTCGTAAATGAACGATCCGAGCGACCTGAATGTAAGCATTATGGTAAAAGGCATCCGGGAAGTTGTAGATTGAATGATCGAGCCTACTTCAGATGCAAATCTTTAGAACATTTCATCTGAGATTACCCAGAGTTTGTTGAGTAAGAGATTGTTTAGAATCTAGGATCTGATAATATTTCAGTGAGAGGTAGACCATCTCTAAATGCAAGAAATGTCAGTGGTAGTCAGAGAACTACGAAAGACACTGTTGCAAGATCTGAAGCCAGTACGCCTGCTAGAGCATATGCCATTCAAGCTCGTGAGGAAGCTTCATCTTAGATGCTATAACGGGTACATTTACTCTTTATGATACTTCTATGATTGCATTGATAGACCCAGGTTCTACTCATTCATATATTTGTGTGAACTTAGTATCTAGTAAGACTTTGCCTATAGAGTCTACTGAATTAGTTATTAAAGTATCAAACCCCTTAGGTAAAAGTGTTATGGTTGATAAAGTATGTAAGAACTGTCTGTTAATGTTTCGAGATATCTATTTTTCAGCTGATCTGATGTTATTACCTTTTGAAGAGTTCGATATAATTTTGGGTATGGACTGGCTAACGTTGCATGATGCTGTTCTGAATTGCAAAAGAAAGACTATTGATTTGAGATGTCAGAATGATTAAATAGTTTAGATTGAGTCTAATGATTTTACTGGGTTACCTGCTGTGATATCTGTATTGAAAGCTTAGAATTATGTGAGGAAGGGTTATGAAGCTTATTTTGCTTATGTGATTGACTCGAAAGTAAGTAAAAAGAAAGTTGAATCAGTGCCAGTGTTTTGTGAATTTCCTGATGTATTTCCTGAAGAGTTACAAGGATTACCTCCAATACGTGAAGTTGAATTTGGTATTTAATTTTTGCCAGGAACAACTCCTATTTCGATAACTCTTATAGAATAGCACCAACAAAATTGAAAGAGTTGAAGTCTCAGTTGCAAGAGTTGACAGATAAAGGATTTGCAAGACTGAATTTCTCACTGTGGGGTGCTCCTGTTCTGTCTGTGGAAAAGAAAAATGGAACGATGAGAATGTGTATTAATTACCGTCAGTTGAACAAGGTGACTATAAAGAAAAAATATCCTCTTCCCAGAATTGATGATTTATTTGTTCAGTTTAAATGAGCCACTGTGTTTTCAAAGATAGATTTGAGATCGGGATACTATCAGTTGCGGGTAAAAGATTCAGAAATTCTAAAAACTGCTTTAAGAAGGAGGTACGGGCATTATGAATTTTTAGTTATGCCTTTCAGACTAACGAATGCTCCTGCTATTTTTATGGATCTGATGAATAGAATATTCAGACTGTACTGAGATCAATTTTTTGTAGTGTTCATTGAAGACATCTTGATTTATTCACATGATGAGATTGAGCATGCTGAGCATTTGAGAATTTTTTTGCATACTCTGCGAGATAAGCAATTGTATCCAAAGTTTAGTAAATGTGAATTCTGGCTACGAGAAGTAGGTTTTCTAGGATATATTGTATCAGCCTCGGAATACAAGTTGATTTGAGTAAGATTTCTGTTATTCTGGAATGGAAGCCTCTGAAGAATGTGTCTAAAGTTCGTAGTTTTCTGGGACTAGTGGGATATTATCGAAGATTTGTAAAAGGATTCTCGATGATAGCTACACCATTGACTAGATTGCTTTAGAAAGATATGAGATTTGAATGGTCTGGTAAATGTCAGAAAAGCTTTGATCAGTTGAACGCCCTTTTGACCGAAGTTCCAGTTTTGACACAGCCAAAATTGGGTAAAGAATTCGTGATATATAGCGATTCTTTGTTAAATGGTCTGGGATGTGTTTGGATGCAGGAAAGCAAAGTTATAGCTTATGCCTCTAGAAAATTGAAGCCACATGAAAAGAATTATCTGACACACGACCTTGAGCTAACTGCGATTGTTTTTGCTCTAAAGATTTGGCGTCATTATCTTTTTGGTGAGAAATGCCACGTGTTTTTAGATCATAAATTTTTTAGTATCTGATGACTCATAAAGATTTAAATCTACGACAGAGAAGATGGTAAGAGCTTTTGAAAGATTACGAGAAAGTGATAGATTATCATCTATGTAAGGCAAATGTTGTTGGTGATGCATTGAATCTAAAATCACTGTTTGCTTTGCATGCTATGAATGTTCATTTGAGCATGTCTGATGATGGTTCAGTTTTGGCGGAATTGAAAGCAAAACCCTTATTTTTACAACAAATTTGTGATGCTCAAAAAGTTGATAATGACTTGTTAGTAAAGCGAGCTCAATGTGATTAGAATTCTAATTCTGAATTTCGAGTTCATGATGATGAATGCTTAAGATTTTGAGATCGATTATGTGTTCCGAGAAATCTCGAGTTATAATAGTTGATTTTGAATGAAGCTCGTAATAGCCACCTATCTGTTCATCTGGGTAGTTCAAAATATACCATGATCTGAGGCAACACTATTGGTGGTCTGGTATGAAACGAGACATTTTTGACTTTGTTTCGAAATGTTTAGTCTGTCAACAAGTAAAAGCCGAACAACAGGTTCCATCTGGTTTATTACAACTGATTCTGATTCTCGGGTGTAAATAGGATAGAGTGACGATGAACTTTGTTTCTAAATTATCGTTGATTCCAAGAAAGAAAGATACAATTTGGGTTATAGTCGACAGATTGAAGAAATCAGCCCATTTTATTCCGGTACGACCTGATTACTTACATGATAAGTTAGCTGAACTTTATATTTATGATATTGTGGGATTACACGGAGTACCACCGTCTATTGTGTCTGATAGAGATTCGAGATTTACCTCACAGTTTTGAAAGAAATTGCAAGAAGCTTTAGGTACAAAATTGCATTTTAGTACAACTTTTCACCCGCAAACAGATGGCTAGTCTGAGCGGATCATTCAGATAATCAAGGATATGTTGAGATGTTGTATTCTTGAGTTTATTGGTACGTAGGAATAATATTTGTAATTGATTGAATTTGCAAATAATAATAGCTTTCAGTCGAGTATCAAGATGGCACCATATGAAGCTTTGTATGGGCACAAATGTCGAACACCTCTGTATTGGACTAATCTTAGTGAAAATAAGATACACGAGGTTGATTTGATAAAAGATACAGAGCAGAAGGTGAAAGTGATCCATGATAGTTTGAAAGCAGTGTCTGATCGTTAGAAATCCTATACAGACTTGAAAAGAAAGCACATTGAATTTGAAATCGGTGATAAAGTTTTCTTGAAAGTATCTCCGTGGAAGAAAGTAATCCGACTCGGACGAAAAGGCAAATTAAGTCCGAGGTTCATCGGACCGTATTAGATTATTGAGCGTATTGGACCAGTTTCGTATAGATTATTGTTGCCACTAGAATTGGAAAAGATACATAATGTATTTCATGTATCAATGCTTCGTCGATACTGATCTGATCCATCAAATGTAATTACCCTGTTTGAGATTGAAATCCAATCTGATATGACTTACAACGAAAAGTCGATTTGTATCTTAGCTCGCAAAGTGAAAGAATTCCAAAATAAGAAAATTTTTTTTAGTAAAAGTACTGTGGCATCGACACGGAGTGGAAGAGGCTACGTCGGAGCCTGAAGATGTAATGAAAGAACAACATTCAAATCTATTCAGTGGTAAGATTTTCGGGGACGAAAATCCCTATGGGGGAGAATTGTAACAGTTTAGTTTAGACCCTAGTCGAATAGTGGTTTCGGGACCAAATATTTGAGTTAGAAAAACATTTTAATATTATTTTCTATGTCTACTGTATGTTATTAAGCATGTGTTAAATTTTCGTGAATTAATTTGACTGTTTGTGTGCTGAATTTGAGAAAAGGACTAAATCGCATAAAATGTAAAAGTGTCATTATAATTGTTAAAGTGCTTAATTGCTTTGTTCTTTTAATAGGAAGGCCTGAAAATGGAATTAAGCCATTGTAATATGGCATGGACGGTAGTGGATATGCATTGTAAAGATTTTATAATGTTTCATTAAGGGTAAAATAGGAATTAAATAATTAAGCTGAATTAAAATAAAACAAAATCATGAAATTATGCTACATTATGTTCATCTAGCTAAAGAACACAAAGAAAAAGAAAAGAAAGAAACTTGTTAGGTTTCCACACATGCAAAGCTTGATTTAGGTATGTTTTTTATTCGATTTTTTGATAATTTCTACGTTTTTGTATTAGTTGCTTCGTATATTTCAAAAGCTTTAATTTTGTGAATTGACGATGATTTTGAAATGTACCATTGATGAAATCATAAGTTTTGTGGAGTTTGAGGTTAAATTATGAAAGATGTCTGATAGATTAACATAGTTTGTCTTTGAATTTTTTGATGAATTTGAGTAATTTGGACTAAATTGAGAAAATTAAATTATGAGGGACTAAATTATGAAATGAATGAAATGTATGAACTTGTATAAGTATGGGTGATAGTCGGCTAAGCATGAGTGTATGCAAATTTGATGTATTTTTTGATTTTGTGAAATATTGACTAAAATGTTAAAATTTGAAAATGTGAGGGCTAATTTATAAATTACCTAAATATGTGTTTTTGGATTGAATTGAATGAAATAGTGAATAAATGAATTAAATTTGAATATGTATAGATCAAGAACCGAAGAAAACGGACTTAGATAATAGGAAATCGAAAGTAATTGAGTAGCCGAGTTCGTTTTCGTATATCCGAATCCGAGGTAAGTCGATATACAAATAAATGCATTTGAATTGAGTTAATTGTGCATATATGAAATTTATCTTGTGTTGGATATGCTCAAGATGTTATGTACATGGAATTCGAGATAGTATTGATAGTGTATCTATGTTCAAGAAGTCCTGTACGAACCTAGGAATAGATAGGATTACATATGTCATGACATAGGTTTTCGATATGTAAGATCATATAAGACCACGTTTGGGACGTTGGCATTGATTCGAGATTTCATGAAAGACTACGCCTGGGACGTTGGCATCGATTTGAGATTTATGTGTAAGACCATGTTCGGGACATTGGCATCGTATTGATTTGTGTAAGACCCTGTTTGTGACAGTGGCATTGATATCTTGGTACATGTAAGACCACGTTTGGGACATTGTCATTGTACGACTATTCCGAGCATTCTAAATATCCTATTTAGTTTCGAACGGTTCAATGGGCAAGTCTGAGAAATGAATGTTTATGTGAAATGTATAAACGATTCAAGTACATTTGAAAGGTACATTATGTATGTGTATGAAAAGTATGTGTTTATATGAGATCACTAAAGTGAATATGTGTATAGATTTGATGAGATAATATATGATACATGCTTGAATGAGTTATGAGTTAATTAATACTTTAAACTATGAAATGTGGGTAAGTAATGGCTAAATAAATGAGCCAAAGGATATGTGATGAATTTTGCAAATGAGACACATTAATGTTATTGTATCAATGTGGTTATGTGCATTTTATGCTAAGTTTATTTGTATATGGCTTACTAGGCTTTTGAAAGCTTACTTTGTGTGTGTTTGTTCTGTTTTATAGATCGTCATGCTATTGAAGGCTTGGGGAATCGTCGAGGATCGTCATCACACTACTCAATCATATTTTGGTACCTTGAAAATGTGTATATAGTTAAATATGGCATGTATAGGCTAGTTGTTTTGAGGTATGTTTGAAATATGTACATGGCTATGTGATATGGCTAGATATATGGTTGTGCTATGAATGGTTAACTATGTCCTATGATACTAGTTTTGATATAGCTTGATAGCAAATGAAATGGTTATATGAATGGTAAGATTATTGATGAAATATTAGCACATTATTGATGGTAAGTTTGTGATGGATTTGTCTTGAAGTGCCTGTGGTCATGTTGAGTTAAATAGCAATTAATTTGGTATGACTGTTAGGCTCCTAATTAGGTAGATATGGTGTACAATTTGATGTGTTTTGGTTGCCAAATGTGTATAGGATGATGCTTGAATCTACATGGAAGAATGACCCAAGTGTGGGTGGCATTTTGGCCTTGCAAATGGCCTATATTTGCCCATGCAGTTGAGCACACGGGTGTGCAACTCAACCGTGTCCCTCGTGGTTATATTTCAAAACAAGTCAGGCGACTAGGGACTGGACACACGGGCGTGTGACTAGCCATGTGGTGCAAGTCAATGTCACCACGGGTGAGACACACGGGCGTGTCCATGGCTGTGTGAATAAGTCAGTATGTATGCCTTGTTTTGACACAGCTTAGACACACGGGCGTGTCTGAGGCCGTGGAAGGCACACGACCTGCTCACACGGGTGTGTGACCCCTGTAACTTAGAAAAAAATTTAAATTTTTGAGAATTTTCATATGTGTTTGATTTTATCCCGAACCTATTCTAAAGAATGTTTAAGGTCTCGTTGACCTATTATAGGGACACTTTGATGTAATTTGTCAGAATTTGATATGAAATGTCTGTAAAAGATTTCGATTGTCCGGTAACACCTTTTGACCCTAAATCGGTGATGGTTACAGATTAGGGGTGTTACAAATTAGATGTGGCAAAATCTGCTTTCAAAACGAGGTATGGACATCAAGAATTCTTAGTTATGCCTATCAGACTAATGAATGCTCCTGCAGTGTTTATGGATTTGATGAACCGGATATTCAGACCGTATTTGGATTATTTTATTGTGGTGTTTATTGATGACATTTTGTTTTATTCATGTGATGAGATGCAACATGTCGAGCATTGTAAAATTTAGCAAATGCGAGTTCTAGTTGTGTGAGGTTGGTTTTCTAGGGCATATTGTATTAGCTGCGAGAATACGAGTTTATCCGAGTAAGATCTCAGTAATTTTAGAGTGGAAGCCTCCAAAAAATAAGTCTGAAGTCCATAGTTTTATGGGACTAGCAGGATATTGTAGACAGGTCGTGAAAGGCATCTTAATCATTATGACTCCGTTGAAGAAGTTGTTACAGAAAGATGTTAAATTCAAGTGGTCAGAAAAGTGCCAACAGAGTTTTAAACAGTTGAAAGTATTATTGACAGAGGCACCAGTGTAAGTTCAACCTGAATTTGGTAAATAATTTATAGTTTACAGTGATGCATCCTTGAATGGTTTGGGCTGTGTGCTGGTGCAAGAGAGTAAAGTTATAGCTTACGCTTCAAGACAATTAAAGCCGTATGAAAAGAACTATCCGATGCATGATCTTGAATTAGCCACAATAGTATTTGCATTGAAGATTTGGTGTCATTACCTATTTGGTGAGAAATGTCATATTTATACGATCAAGAGCTTGAAATATTTGACGACTTAGAAAGAATTGAATTTGTAACAGAGAATATGGTTAGAATTGTTGAAAGATTGCGAGCTTGTGATTGATTATCACCTGGGTAAAGCTAATGTAGTTGCTGATGCTTTGAGCCGAAAGTCTGTATGTGCTTTGCGAGCAATGAGTACTCGGATGGATATATGTGATGATGGTTCAATTTTGGCTGAGTTGAAAGTTAGGCCAATGTTTATACGTCAGATTTGTGAGGCCCAGAAAAGTGATGAAGAGATGATGACAAAACGAGCTCAATGTGGTTTAAATTCAGATTTAGAATTTTGAGTTGATAATGATGATTGTTTGAGATTCAAAGATTGGATTTGTGTTCAAAGGAATTCAGAGTTGATTCAGCTGATTTTGAACTAACCTCACCATAGTCGTTTGGTTGTTCATCCGGTGAATACGAAAATGTATAACGATCTAAAATAATTTTATTGGTGGCATGGTATGAAACGGGATATCTCAGAGTTTGTTTTGAGATGTTTAGTTTGTCAACAAGTTAAAGCTTAACATCAGGTTCCATCCAGTTTATTACGATCGATTATGATTCCTAAGTAAAAATGGGAGAAAATCACGATGGACTTTGTGTTAGGACTACCTAAGTCTTCGAGTAAGAAAGATGTAGTCTACGTAATTGTTGACAGATTCATGACATTAGCTCATTTTATTCTGGTGAGAACAGATTATTCACTTGACAAGTTAGCCGAACTGTATATTGCTGAGATTGCATGAAGTGCCACTATCAATTTTATCTGATAGAGATCCGAGATTTACCTAGCGGTTTTGGAAGAAATTGCAAGAGGCTTTAGGCACGAAGTTGTATTTTAGTACAGCATTTCATCCACAGAAGGATGGACAATCCGAATGGATCATTCATATTCTTGAAGATATGTTGAGATGCTACATTCTTGAGTTTGAAAGTACGTGGAAAAAGCATTTACCGTTGATTGAGTTTGCATAAAATAACAGTTTTCAATCTAGTATTAAAATGGCACCGTATGAGGCTCTTTACGGTCAAAAATGTCGAACTCCATTGTATTGGACTGAACTGAGTGAGAATAAAATTCACAGGGTTGATTTGATAAAAGAGACTGAGCAGAAAGTGAAAGTGATTCGTGATAATTTGAAAGCAGCATCAGATCATCAGAAATCATATGCAAATTTGAAATGAAAATATATTGAATTTTAAATTCATGACAAAGTATTTCTGAAAGTGTCTCCATGGAAGAAAATACTTCGATTTGGCCGGAAAGGCAAGTTGAGTTCGAGGTTCATCAGACCGTATGAGTTCATTGAACGAGTTGGACTGGTTGGTTATAGATTGTTGTTGCCACCCGATTTAGAGAAAATTCATAATGTATTTCATGTAGTGATGCTTTGACGATACTTATCTGATCCATCGCATATAATTACTCCTACTGAGGTTGAGATTTAGTTAGATTTGTCATATAGTGAAGAACCGATTCGAATTATGGCTCGTGAGACCAAAGAGTTAAGAAACAAGAAAATTTCTTTAGTGGAGGTGTTGTGGCACAAACACGGAGTTGAAGAGGCTATGTGGGAGCCTGAAGATGTTATAAGAGAGCAATATCCAAACCTATTCACTGGTAAGATTTTCTGGGACGAAAATCCCTAAGGGGGAGAGTTGTAACAGCTTGGTTTAGACCCTAGTCAGAATAGTGGTTTCAAGACCACAAATCCGAGGTCAAAATTTATTTTTAATATTATTTCTGGTGTTTATAATATGTGATTGAGCATGTGCAAAAGTTTTGTGTGAAAATTTTATCGATTGTGTGCTTAATTAGGGAAAAGGACTTAATCGCATAAAATACAAAAGCTGTGTGCTGATTGTTAAAGTGTTTATTTGATATGGCTTTCTAAATGAGAAGTCCTTATGTTGTTAATAAACCATTAAAAGGATGGATGGACAAAAATGGGCTTTAGTTAGTGGAAATTTATATGAAATAATAAAGGGTAAAATGGTAAAAAGTATATTAATGTATATTAAATAAAACAAATTAGAAAAGAAAGCCATATTCATCTTATCACCACTGAATATTGAAGAATGAATAAGGGTTTAAAGCTTTTGTATATTTGGCACACTTGTGGCTTGATTCAAGGTTAGTTTTTGTTCATTTTTGATAATTTCTACATTTTTGTTATCGTTGCTTTGTGTTCTATCAAACACATGCTTTAATTTTAGAATTTGATGGTGATTTTGAGATATTCCATTGATGAATGTTTGAACTTTTTGATAGTTGATGAGGAAATATGAACGATATGTGAAAGTTTAACATGTTTTGTCTTTGAATTTTTGGTAAAATTGAGTAATTTGGACTAAATTGTGAAAATAATATTTTGAGGGACTAAAATATAAAACAAATGAAATATATGGGCTTGTATAAGTACAAGGAAAATTTAGCTAGGCAAAAGTGAAGAGAAATTTTGTGCATTTTGTGATTTTGTGAAATAGGGACTAAAGTGTCAAAATGTAAAAATGTGGGGTCCATTTTGTAAAATACTCTAAATATGTGTGTTGGACTAAATTGAATGAATTAGTGATTGAATAAGCTAAATTTGAATATGTATAGACCAAGAAAGGAGAGATTCGAATCGAGATCGAGGTAAAGACAAAGTGCTCGATTGATCGACTAGTCTCTGTATTTCTACATCCAAGGTAAGTTCAGATATAATACATGTTCTTAAATTTATGTTTAAGTGCTATGAAATGAATAAATATGTGATTATCGGGTAGAAATATTATATGTGTGGAACGGAGAAATATGGCAGTAAGTGTGAGAAATAGAATTTATACAGAAATGAATGGCACTGTGTGTGGGAAATAGAGAAAGTATCGAATATATTGCTTGGCACTGTGTGCGATACCGAATCAAGTTCAGTTTGATATAGAGGCACTAAGTGTGCGATGTTATCTAAGCTTCAGCTATGATTTGGGCACTAAGTGTGCACTTGAATTGAAGAGATAATGAACAATGAATGAAATATGGTATCAAGCATTGAATAGCAAGAACGTTTGTTAACAAGTGTTGATAAAGGTATGCTTCTACACCTATATGGTTGATGATAGTTTTTAAGGTTGAATGGATGAATGTATGAGCATATGGTTGAGAATGATATTGTGTTTAGTTGTGAATCAATCTGAGTGATGGTTTATTTATGTATTGATATTGATTTATTGAGTTAAATGTATTATATTACGAACTTACTAAGCTCTTAAGGTTACTGTGTAATGTGTTTCTCTGTTTTACAATGTCAATAAATCCAGCTTGGATCTGGGGATCGTCAGCGGTTCAATCACACTATCGGCTATCTATTTTGGTACTTTAGAAAGATGTATATATATTTGGTGTATTCCATGTATAGGCTAGTTGATATGGTATATTTTGAGATGTTTGGACCATGCCATGTGATATGGCTTGGAAGTGGATTGAATTTGGCTATATTATGTGGGCTATGAAAATGATGGAAATGGTATGTTTCATGCTTAATTTAGTTGATGAGAAAGATTGTTTAAATATGAACTTTTTGGCTTACATGATTTTTAAAGGTGCAGATGATAATTTGGATTGACTTGTTATGCTGAAATTGTATCGGAAGATGAATGATGATGTTAAGTTTTAATTTAAGTAAGTTTTGGTATGTTTGGATGCCATTTGATGTGTGGAATTAAATTGGTTTGTGCTTGTAGTTGAGACCCTAAGTGAGGGTGGCAAATTGGCCTTACAAATGGCCTATATTTGCCCACACGGTTGAGCACACGGGCGTGTGGCTCGACCATGTCCCTTAAATTTGTAATATGATTCAAGTCAGACTCGACCACGGGCTGGACACACGGGCGTGTGATTGGCCGGTAGGTGAAAGTCAGTGTTGACCACGGGTGAGGCACACGGGCGTGTCTTAGGCCATGTGGACAAGTCAGTATATATGCCCTATTTTGCCACGGCTTGGACGCACGGGCGTGTCCAAGGCCATGTGAGGCACACGGCTTACCCACACAGGCGTGTGACCTCTGCAGTTTTGAAAAAAATCATTAAATTAAAAATTTCGTTTGTGTTTGGTTTAGTCCTGACCTCTATCTAACATGTGTTTAAGGTCTCGTAGACCTCATTAAGGGACTATATGTTTATATTTTGATATGTTTCAATGTTGATTGACTTTGTGTTGTAAAGTGATATGAAATGTTCGGAAATGATTAGTAATGCCTGTTAACCCTAGTTCGGCGACAGTTCTGGGTTAGGGGTGCTACACACAGCTGAGCTACTACCTCAATAAGCAACAAGCGTCAGAATCAGAATGTTACTTAATGTGGCATAGCCATGATTTCAGTACAAACTCCCATCTTCTTCACAATCTCCCACCACATGTTGATGCAGAATGTAGTAGTACGTGTCACATGTTCAGTCATACTACATAATTAATTATGCAGTTCATTAATAGAGTAGTATTGCAGTACACATTCAAGTATGTAACTCACAGATCAATGTCATATAGGCAAATTTAGCCATTCGTATATCGTGGAAACCAATACAAAAGCTAGGCAACCTTCCCAGCCTTAAAAAGAGTTCTCAGATCCAACATACTGGCACACGGCTTGGGCACACGCCCATGTGCCTTGGCCGTGCAAATTTTAAGTATCAACAGTGAGTCACACGGCCTGGGCACACGCCCGTGTCTCTGGCCGTGTGGTTTTATACTACGAACAGTGAGTTACATGGCCTAGACACATGCCCAAGTCCCTGACCATGTGGTTTTATACCATGAACAGTGAGTTACACGGCCTGGGCACACACCCGTGTCCCTGGCTGTGTGATTTTATACCATGAAATGTGAGTTACATGAAATGTGAGTTACATGGCCATGTGACGTTGACAGTCTCCATTTTTGGCGATGTGAAACTTTAAAAATAGAGTTTTCGGTACACACCTGAGTCGATTGCAAAGTAGTAACAAAGTAGAGGAGTTATGAAGCCTAAAATGACCTTTCAATAATGCAATGAATCAAATTATCAACAACAATGCACAATTATTCCCAAATACTTATGTCGGAAGTTTTGACACAACTTTCAACAAAATCCATACTTACAAAAAATCAACAACGATTACTCAAATTGATGTGATGAGGTTCGCTATTCTCAATATCCCCGCCTATTAGGGAAAACACACAATTGACTATCAAAGACTCTCACAACTCATTTGAAAAACCATTTCAAATGATACAATGAAATGCAAGACAAGAAACCCAAAGATTTAACAAAATGACATTAAAACTTACTCCACAACCTCCCAACAGTGAAAGTTAACAGCGTGACATCAATTAGTATAAATTTCGTACGACAATTAAAGAGGAAGGAAAAAAAAAAGAAATAAAATAATAGAGGAAAAAAGAGAGGAAAATGAAGGGAAAAATGGAAAGGAACAACGTTAATTGATTGTCAATTAACTTCCACCCAGACTTCCAGCAATTAGCAAAAATATTCTCCCTATGCATACTATTGGATTCAAACTCGGAATCGAACAGAATACAGACAGATGCTTAATTAGTGAACCAGCAGGCTCATTTTTGTTACCCTTTCACAAAGAATTGAACTTAAGCGAGTAGTTTATGCTTGTGGGTTGGTTTTAAAATAATAAAACTTTTAATTACATGACTCGAACTCCAAACCTTAAACTCAATCACAGAACACATAACCACAGATACAGAAATTAATTACTGCCGATTTTCACAAACAAATTCTTAAGATTTTAGGCCGTTCCATGCAAAATGTAGTAAATATATCGTTTTAGTGATTTTATGGCTAGATTATTAAATTAAGAAGGACCAATGTAATAAATAGTCCTTAGTATTGACATTGGACGACACTATGTATTAAAATATTAAAATATTATATGATTTAATGGGAAAATGATAGATTTATGAAATTAAAACAAAATTAAAAGTAGAAAAAGCCATTTCTTCTTCATCTTTTCATTTCACCATGCCGAAACACCATGAGAACTCAACTTGGGAGGTTCGGCCATTTTTAATTCTTGCATATAAGCCGATTTTGATTCTGTTTCTTGTAATTTTTTTATTTTTTAGATCATTGCAACGTTTAGCTAGCCCGTACCTCCGGTTTTGAAACTGTTAAAGATTTTGAATTTTTCCATTGATGAATCAATGTGATTTTAGATGTTAAATGATGAATTTGAAATGTTGGTTGATATTTAAAAGTATTTTGTTAAGTGATTTTTGACGAATTTTCTAATTAGGGACTAAATTGTTGAAATAGTAAAAGTACAAGGTTTTGATATGAAATTGTGGCAAAAAATGGGCTTAAATGAGGCTATGAATCTTTGGCTAGTGTGACATTTCAATAAAAATAGTTAATTTGTATATTTTAGGCTCGGGGACTAAATTGAATAAAAGTGAAACTTTACAGTAATTTTGTAAAAATTTCAAAAATGACTAAATTACATAAAATATTTTGTTTTACTGTCTAAATTTAGATCAAGATGGGGTGGAAATTCATGGAAAATAGAAAATTATGAAAATGCCCTATACTTTGTCATTTCTACAATTTTGCCAAGTAACTTCGTATGAACTGTATTATGTATAATCTTGATTAAATTGAATGCTAGTATATTACTTTGTTGAAAATGAATCAATATATATGTTATTGTACAATTTATCATGTTACAAAACGATGTAAATCTAACGGCGTACGACGATTATCGAGCCGCATTTGAACCTTAGGAATTCATTGGATACAAATGACATGTCATTAGGGTTTATATGTTTCGGGTGCTGGTCTTGAATGCCCTATCGATGGCTGAGGTCTGGCATGTGTTGCGGATACTCCAAAGCTCGTGTGAGTAGCATCGTGTAGCTTACATTCCAACCCACAACTCGTGTGAGAAGGCCCATTTCATAGCTCGTGTGAGCATATTCATTTCACAGTTCATGTGAGCATATATGGACATGAAAGGACAGATTACGGTTATATGTTTAACACACTTCATGTAAGCCATCCCGCATATCCAACGGTATTATATTTGGCTCAACGGGCATGAAATTTACAAGTATATGGTAAGTGTTCTATATGAACCAAGACATGCATGTATGAAAGACTTTGAAATGGTAAGCTACATGGAAAATATGTTATGTTGAGATGGATGATAAATCTAATTGAATTATGCTCATGTATAATGATTATCCATGTCAAATTCATATGAATCATGTTTAAATGAACTAACATGTGTTGTTGATGTGCTTAGGCTTATTCCAAGCTTGTGGATATGATTAGTGTTTATGATTATGTTTGTACAATGCATATGAAAAGGGTAAGAAAAGGGAATTAAATTGTAAGTACGTAATTGGGATGTTCTAAGATGTTATAAAAGGTTTAATGTGATAAATGATGTATTTATATGTGAGCAAATTACTTATGCTATGGATGAATCTACCTATGTCATGGATAAATACACTGAATTGGGAATTAATAATGTTGTTTAGGCTTATAATAAGCATTGGGGATGGAATAAAAGTAAATAAATAGAAAGATATATAATCTTATAAAAGGTTGATGATTATATATTATGTCTCATGAAATCCTATCATGTTATGAATGGTCAATAAATATACGACATTAATGAACTTATTCATTTGTGAGTTGATAATTATGGTTTGATAAATCTTGAGGCATTGGTATGAGTTTATATTTAACCTATAAATTTCATTATTGAAATGTAATATTATGCTTATGGTTTATACAAGCTTACTAAGCATTCATTCATTATATGATTATCTTTCTCTTACTTTACAAATTATCGGAAGCTCGATCGGGTTGGAAGCTAGTCGGAGATTGTAACGCGTACGTTTGTGCAAGTGTACACAGTTATTCTCAAGTAATAAGTAAGTATCGAGTTATCGTATCCACATGGATTGTATTTGTGCTAGGTCACTTAATTTGTAAAATTATATTAACAACTTTGTAAATAAAAACACAATATGATTGAGAAGTGATGATTAAAATTAAATATATTAAACTAAATGCAATGATCCCTAATGCAAATTATCCTAAGTAAGTGTAATCGTCCGGTTTAGACCCTAGTAAGAACAGTAGTTTTCGGAACCACAAATCCGAGTCAGTAAAATATTTTAATATTATTTTTTTGTCTATGATATGTGAATTAGCATGTGTGAAATTTTTGTGAAATAAGTTGTCTGTTTGTGTGCTTAATTTGAGCAAAGGACTAAATCGCGTAAAGTGTAATAGTAGCATTCTATTTGATTAAGTGCCAAATTGTTGTGGCTTTTAAATTTGGAGCCTTTAAAAGGAAAATAGTCCACTATTAGAGTAAGTGGGTGGCAATGGTCACAAATGACCTTGTGTGTATATGTTTTATACATTAACATTAAAGGTTAGTTTTGTAAATTGATAATTATGTTTAATAAGATAAAACATAAACATGAAATGTAGCCATTTTTACTCATCCATCAACCAAAAATAGCAAAGAAAAAGAAGAATGAAAAATATCTAGGTTTCGGTTAAGATTAAGCTTGATTCAAGATATGTTTGACTTCTATTTTTGATAATTTTTACGTTTTTGCAATCGTTGCTTCATATATTACAAAACCCGTGGCTCAATTTTGAGAATTGGTGATAATTTTGAAATATGTTTTTGATGAACATATGAGCTTTGGAACATTTGATGACGAAATATGGAATATATGTGTTTGATTAGCATATTTTATCTTTGGAGTTTTGTTGATTTTGAGTAATTTGGTTGTAATTGAGAAAATGATTATTTGAGGGACTAATTTGTGAATTTGATGAAAATATGAACTTGTATGATCCCTAGGGAGTTTCAGCTATGCATGTTTGTGGACAAATGGTATATATTTGATGTTTGGAGAAAATGGACTAAATTGATAAAATGTACAAATATGAGGGCTAAATTGCAAATTACACAACATATGTGTATTTGGATTGAATTGGATAAATTAGAGAATAAAAAGGTTAAATTTGAATATGTATAGATCAAGAACCGAAAAAAACGGACTTAGATTGAGGGAAAGTAAAAGTAGTTGAATAACCGAATCAATCGAATATCCAAATTTGAGGTAAGTTTATATACAAATAAACGTATTTGTATTAAATTATGTATATTCATATGAGATTACATTGTGATTTTTGTGTATGAAATGGTGAATATATGAATTTTGGGAAAGTATCGAGAAATAGTTAATATCCGAGAAGCCCCGTACAAACCTAGGAATAGATAGGATTAACTATGTCATGACATAGGTGTCTGTTATGTGATATCATGCAAGATCACGTCTGGGATGTTGGCATTGATTTGAGATTTCATGTAAGACCACGTCTGGGACGTTGGCATCAATATGAGATTTACGTGTAAGACCATGTTTGGGACATTAGCTGTAACATCCTAAAAATTTGAGTATCAAAATGTTTCTTGGTGTTAGCTCGGGTATGATTTTATTATGTGCTAAATATAGTCTTGAGAAGGCTCAGGTTTACTTGGAATTAGTATAAATTTTAGTAAAGAGTACTTTAGTGTATAGAAATCAGGTGACCTTGAAGCTTAAGTAAATTTAAGTGTATAAAGATGGCATAAGATGAGCAATTGGCAAAGTGGCGATGACGCCATAAGTTGGACTTGAGGGATGAGGTTCGAATCTCCTAGCATGCAATTTGGGAGCTTTTATTTTTGCTTTATCCTAGTATGTGTCGGTCATGGATAAGGATTAGGATGAGTTGGATTAAATTTTTTTTGGTAATAAGACTTAAGGTTATGGTAAGCATGAGTTAAGGGATGGAATTGCTTGACTTTGGGGATAATGTTTCTCAAACTTAAGGAAAATGGATGATGGTAAGGCTTGAGACTAGGTTGATGTTTTGGTAACTCTTTCATGGCCATTTTGACCATGAATGGGGACGGTTTTATGGACTAAAGGGGGGAGCCAAATTTGGGTAGTGAAATTTGGTGATAGGCTAGTTTGGTTGGTAGCTTTAGGGGGTATTACCTTTTGGTCATTTTTGCTTTTGCAAGACACATTTTTCTCTCCATCCATTTTCTCCCTAGTTGAATGTGCCAACAACTTTGAGTAAACAAATATTTCTTTTGTCATTTCTTTTGACCATTTCGGATTAGTTGCTCTCTCTCTCCAAACCTTTTTCTTCTCCTTGTGACCGAAATCACATAGATAACAAGGATCTTTTCTTTTCTTTTTTTTTCCTTTTTCCTTTTTTTCCTCCCCAATGCCGAATGCACATTGCTCCTAAACTCAACTCTTTTCTTTCTCTTTTCTCTATTGAAAACTGAATCATCATCATCTTCTTCTTTCATCCTTTTATTTTCTTCCCAACTAAATTTTCTTCATTATTTTTCTCTCATGGCCGAATGCTAGATTGCTCCATTGCCGAACCATTTTCCTTTTCTCTGTTTATTCATAGCCGAATCTTCCATTGTACATAAGTATTCTTCTCAATCATATCTTTTTCAACCGTGGACAATAGTGTGATTTTGGAGGGCAGAAACTCAAGAGTTCGTGAGAATCGTGAATCGTTGGAATCAATTTAAGAGTTAAGGTAAGGAGATTATTCAAGGATTCTCGTATTACTTGTCATATTGGTATAGATGGTTTATTAATAGATTTCGTTTTAGGGGACGTTATCGCTCGATTGTCATCTTGTGGAACGAGGATTATTGTGGCAAGCCAATCTCGTTTTTTAAATAAATAGTCATAATTTTGATAATTAATTAGTCAGGTTAATAGAGACAATCAATATAGGGAGGAAAAGGGCAGTAAATAGTGTTCGGAAGAGGGGTGGTTCCGCTATTCCCCCTAAGTATAAACGAAGGGCTATTTCAGGAATCTGAGATTTTCCACTGGGTTGTGGACCCTCATCCGAGGAGAACCAATTGTTTGAAGTCATTCGTACTCTCGAACCTTTGTTTGTTCGTGGATTCTCATCGGGTAACGAACCAACAATCGGGGAGAAACCACAAATAGAAGTTGTTCGACATTCTGAGGGTAAAGATTTAGATCGTTTATCAATAGTGTAGTTTTATTAATAATAGTGTTCTAATTTATCGTATTGCGTTTAGGTATTGACGAACGGGAAAGTCTAGTTCTCACAGTAATCAGGTGTCTAACTTCACACTTATCTCGGGTTAGATGCTATACCGTAAGTATTGGGAAAAATCGTAAAGTTGATAGAATTGGAAAATGCGTAATAATTAGTATTTTTGTGTAAATACATGAAAATCAAGTAAAGTTATGAAAAAAATTACGAAAATGCCCTCAATGAGTTAATTGGTAAATGGTAAATTTTATGCCTTATGTGTAATTGGGCGAAAATTCTGCTAGACCGTTAAATGGGCCGAAAAATCTGCTAGATCATTAAATGGGCCAAAAAATCTGCTAGATCATTAAATGGGCTGAAAAATCTGCTAGATCATTAAATGGGCCAAAAATCTGGTAGATTGATATATGGGCCAAAGTTGCTAGATTGCTAATTGGCTAAATATTATTTTGTATTATGGGCCATAATAAAAACTTGAAATATAGACTCACATGTATTTTGGCTTTTTGATAAATTATCACATGGATATAGACTGTTATGCATACATGTTTGCATGGGTTGGGGAAAATGATAAAGAGAAGAAAGGCCTGTTGCCAAAATCTAGTTCGGTGGCTCTGCCACAAATATTTCAATGGCTTAATGCCTCTAGTTCGATGACTTTGTCACAATCTAGTTCGGTGGTGCACCACAAAGATTATTAAAATGGCTTAATGCCTATGATTGGTGTGTTGGCGGGGTGGGTTGACTTGATCCCCACAAGTGTGATGGTTGGTACGGGTGGTGTGTAGTGGATGGAAATTAGGTTGGTTGGGAAATTTCATTTTGCATGCATTTCATTTATTATATTGCTAAATCCATTGATGGGCTCAAGCCCAGAAATAATGACTTGATGATCTGGCCCAGTGGATATAGTAAGTGAGTTATACACTAAGTTCTGAGTAACTCACTCCCTTAAATTTTCCATCGCAGTTTATGGCAATTGACGGAGGCTTGGGCCGAGGATGACTTCGTGGAGGCCATACTGCGAATATGGGTTTTATAAACTCTGAACTTATATTAATTGCTTTCTTTAAATTACTATTTTGGATGTGATGTAATAAGGCCTTTATTAATATTTTATGGTTTTTTATGTGTGGATGGATTTAAATTTTATTTTAGATATTTAATACGGGCTTATGTTAATCCTATAATATTTCTTTAAAATACTTTGTTTTTTTTTTTAACATATGAGATTTTATAATTATTCTTATTTTCAAATTCTTTTGAACTCTTTAAAAACTATTTTAAGGTTTTGACAGTTGAATACTAAATGATAAAATTTCAACAAATGTTTCTTATATTCATCGATTCCAAATCATTTTCTTGGTTTTTACTAAAGTTCTCCTTCAAGAGGTTTTAGAGAACTGTTTTACTTAAATCATTAGAGAATAAAAAGGATGTTCGATCTGTGTGACAAACCAAATCTCATCTTGACGCATAGACCTGGTTTGGGGTGTTACATTAGCATCGTATTTGATTCGTGTAAAACCCTATCTGGGACAGTGGCATCGATATTTGGGTACATGTAAGACCTCATCTGGGATGTTTGCATTTTATGACTATTTCGAGTACTCTGAGTATCCTATTAGATACTGTATGGTTCAACGGAAAAATTTGAGATACGAACGATTATGTGATCTGTATATCCGTTTCATGTATGTTTGACATGTACACTAAGTGTGTATGGAAGGTAAGTATCTATATGAACTTACTATGATGAATATGTGAAATGGAATGATGAAATGACATGTGAAGATATGCTTGAATAAGTCATGTGTATATGTCATATTTGAGTTGATAAATGTGTATGATATGGCTAAGCTTATGAGCTAAAGAATATGTAATGAATTAACCATGAGAACTATAAGTACCATTGTATAATTTAGTTATATGCATTGTATGTTAAGTTTATTTGTATATGGCTTGCTAAGCTTTTGAAAGCTTACTCTATGTGTGTTTTCTTTGTTTTATAGATCGTAAAAGCTACTGAAGGCTTGGGACCGTCGAGGATCGTCATCACACTACCTAAGCTCATTCTGGTACTTTGAAAATGTGTATATAGTTAAATATGGCATGTATAGGTTAGATATTTTGGTATATGTTTTGAAGTGTAAATAGCCATGTGATGTGGCTAAGTAAATGTTGATAATGTGCATGAATAAATATGGCATATGATGCAAGTTTGGTATGGTTTGATAGAAAACGAAATGGTCAAATTATGGTAAGTATATGAATACACTATCAGTATGTATGTTTGATTAAAAGAATATTCTATGAGTGGTAAATATGGTTAAGCCATGCTTATAGATATATGTGATTTAGTTGTGCAAGTGGACATGATTAGAAATGAGATTGAATGTGGAGAATTCTTGATCATTTGATATGTTTGTGGTTGATATTTGTACATGAAATGGATTGGTACATTGCTTGTAGGTATGACCCAAGTAAGGGTGGCAGTTTGGCCTTGCAAATGGCCTGTTTTGCCTGCAAGGTCATGGCATACGGGCGTGCCTGGTGACCGTGGGATTAAGTTAGTAGCTAACCTAAGTGTGCACGACCTTGGCAAATAAACGTGCCTGGTAGCCATGTGATTTAGTCAGTATATAGATTATGAGCACATGACCATGGTGCACGGGCGTATCTATTGGCCGTGTGGATTAGTCAGTATACTTGCTCTGATTTGGCATGGCCGAAACACATGGTTGTGTCTAGTAGTCGTAGGAGGCACACAGCCTGCCCACACGAGCGTGTGACCTCTATAATATAGAAAAGTTTTAAATTTTTGAGTCGGTTTAGTCCCGACCCTATTCTGAAGCATGATTAAGGTCTTGTTGACTTATAGAAAGGGACACTTGGTTGTGAATGATGATTTGTATTATTAAAATGTCTGTAAAAGTTTTCGATCTATTCATTAATACCTTTAACCCTATTTCGGCGACATATACGGGTTAGGGGTGTTACATTTGGTTGGTATCAGAGCTACGGTTTAGTTGATTCTTAGACTAATGTAGCGTGTCAGAGTCTAGCTATACATGCCATATATTTGAACTGTAATGTGTGATGAATCCTGACATGTAAAATGTGTTTTACATATAGTAATGGATCCTGAAAGAGTTGTAGCTAACGATGTTAAAAGCAATGCGCCTGCTCCGTGCAAGGGACAGCTACTTCTGATCTAAGATCGGCTACGAGTAGTCAAGAGGGAGAAGCTAAACAAGCTTTCTTCCAGATGATGAGTGAGTGGTTTACTCAATTTGTAAGAAATAACCCGACTATTTCACAAACTCCGTCCCCGATTAATCCCCCTCAGACATCTGCTATGCCTCCGACTACAAATCCAAATTTGTGGAACAAGCCTCCAGTCGATAAAATCCGTAAGTATGGGGTTGAAGAATTCAGGGCAAACAATGATGACGATGCTGAAAAAGCCGAGTTCTAGTTAGAAAACACTATCCGGGTATTTGATGAGATGTCCTTGACTCCAGAGGAAAGTATTAAATGTGTTGTTTTATTGCTATAAGATGCTGCTTACCAATGGTTGAAGACTTTGATTTCTGTGGTTCTAGAGGAACGAGTCACTTGGGATTTCTTCTAGTCTGAATTCTGAAAGAAATACATCTGTGAGATATCCATTGATCAGAAACAGAAAGAATTTTTGGAATTGAAATAGGGCCGTATGTCAGTCACTGAATATGAACAAGAGTTCGTGAGGTTAAGTCAGTATGCCCGAGAATGTGTATCATATGAAGCAATAACGTACAAAAGATTCGAAGATGGCCTTAGTGAAGATATCCACTTGTTATTCAGGATTTTAGAGATAAAAGAGTTTGTTGTACTTGTTGACTGAGCGTGCAAAGTTGAGGCACTCGAGAAAGATAAAAGAAAAGCTGAGTCTGAAGCGCAAGATGTGAGAAAGAGATTTTCAAGTAAATCATTTTAGTCTGTTTCGAAGAAATTCAGAGATGATCAAAGTCGTTCAAGAGATAATGTGGGACATTCGAATAGAAATCAAGCTAGATCACAAATAAGCTCCAAAACTCTAGTGACTTCATAGAAACTATTAGAAATGTTTGATCCTAGAAATCGAAATGTAAGCATTGTGGAAAAAGGCATTCGGGAAGTTATAGATTAAATGACAGAGCTTGCTTTAGATGTGGATCATTTGATCATTTTATTCGTGATTGCCCAGAGTCTGTTGAGCCAGAGACTGTTCAAAATTTGAGATCTAATAATGCATCTGTGAGAGGTAGACCTTTTCGAAATGTAAGAAATGTTAGTGGTAGTCAAAGAACTACAAGAGATACTGTTGCGAGATCCAAAGCTAGAGTGCCTGCTAGAGTGTATGCTATCTGAACTTGAGAGGAAGCTTCATCTCTAGATGTTATAACGGATACATTTACACATTATGATACTTTTGTTATTGCATTAATAGACCCTAGTTCTACTCATTTGTATATATGCATGAACTTAGTATCCAGTAAGACTTTGCCTGTAGAGTCTAGTTGACCATAGTTTGAATTTAGATATTTTATATATTTCTTCTTTAGAAATATTATTTTATTAATTTTTCTATTATTTCATCGAGAGATCTGCTTTTCTCCGATTATACTTCCTAATTTAATATCCTCGTTGTTCGAATATGGGATTTCTTCTAATTGGTTTTAGAAGTGTTTCTAACATAAATATATATTCTTGTTTGGAATCTTTTTAGACTCTCTTCGAACTCATCTATCCTGCTTGGTTTAGATGTTGATTTTCTTCTCCTAATGTATTTTTATAAGGAGTAAAGAATTCTATTTGACAACATTTTCCTGGTTGGAAATGAGAAAGGGTAATAATGTCTTTATTCCCTAATTTCATTTGTTGTATTATTGGTTTAGAGTTTTTCTCTAATTTATTGGGGTAGAATACGGGTTTTAATTCTACTAGTGAATTTTGACTATCAGTTTTTTGATAATCTCCATTTACTATTTTTTCCCAATAACTTTTCATTTTATTACCATAAGGGACTGGTTTGTCTGATTCCTTAGGTTTCGGGATTTCACATTTATATGGATCTGGTTGTTCAGTATCCGGGAATTCTAATAATATAATAGAATTTATATTATCATCTACGATTAATGTTGTGTTTTCAACATTTTCATAGATTTTATTCATAGATCTCAAAGTTGTCATCTTTTGATAATCTGAGTCTATTTTCCTTTACCATAAAGATCTCTTTTGTTAGGTTCTTTTGGTCTAAGGTTTTCATAATCGATAGATCTGGGGGTTCCATATCCATAGGATCTGGAATTTCTATATTTTCTTCGTTGAGGTTTTTCCTCATCGAATCTTGACTTGTAACACAAATTTCCAAATTAGTTATCGCTACCTCCAACACAAATGTCTAAATCAGGTCTTCGCTTTATTTTCTAAATTATCATTATCAAAACTATCATCACTACTACTATCGTGGCGTCATAGTTTAACATATAATGATAATTATATTTATTAAAAAGTTCTTTATGTTCTTCATAAAGATCTTCTATTAATTTCGATATTCGACCTTTTCTAGATCGTCATCCTGCTTTAGAAAATTGGTTTTCCAATGTTCTATTAAATTTTATAACTATCGAAATCATATTTTTGTTGTTTTTCATTTTTAGTTTTTATTTTCTTTTTCTTTTTATAATTAGTATTATCATCGAAGAGTAATCTTCATCGATAAAGTTAATATTATATTATCATTCTAGTAATATAATGGTCCTAAATCTAAATCAATCTATAATGTTAGTATTAATTACTTGATCTAATTTATTATTTACATCGGATAATAACTCCTTAGAGTTTCTTATAAAAGTATCGAACCCCTTAGGTAAAAGTGTTTTGGTTGAAAAAGTATGCAAGAACTATCCATTAATGTTTAGAGATATCTGTTTTCCTACTGATTTGATGCTTTTGCCATTCAATAAGTTTGATATCATTCTAGGTATGGAGTGGTTAACATTGCATGATGCTGTTGTGAATTGTAAAAGAAAGATTATTGATTTAAGATGTCCAAATGATGAAATAGTTCGGGTTGAGTCTAATGATTTGAATGGATTTTCTACTGTAATATCTGTATTGAAAGCTCATAGCTATATGAAAAAAGGGTTACGAAGCTTATTTTGCTTATGTGATTGATTCGAAAGTGTCTAAAAAGAAAGTTGAATCAGTACCAGTCATTTGTGAGTTTTCTGATGTATTCCCTGAAGAATTGCTGAGAGTGTCTCAGATACGTGAAGTTGAATTTGTTATTGATCTTTTGCCTGGTACAACACATATTTCGATAGCTCCGTATAGAATGCCACCAATAGAAATAAAAGAGTTGTAATCACAGTTGCAAGAGTTAACTAATAGAGGGTTTTCTAGACCGAGTTTCTCACCTTGGGGTGCTCTTGTTCTGTTTGTGAAAAAGAAAGATGTCACGATGACAATGTGCATTGACTACCGTCAGTTGAATAAGGTGACCATAAAAAATAAATATCCATTGCCCAGGATTTGTTTGATCAGCTAAAAGGAGCCACTATGTTTTCTAAGATTGATCTAAGATCGGGATACTACCAGTTGAGGGAGAAAGACTCAGACATTCCTAAAACTGCTTTCAGAACGAGGTACGGGCATTATGAGTTTTTAGTTATGCCTTTCGGACTAACAAATGCTCCTGCTATTTTTATGGATCTGATGAACAAAATTTTCACACCGTACCTAGATCGATTTGTTGTTGTTTCATTGATGACATTTTGATTTATTCACATAATAAGACTGAACATGCTGAACATCTGAGTATTGTGTTTCAAACTCTGAGAGAAAAGCAATTATATGCGAAATTCAGTAAATATGCATTCTGGTTGAATGAAGTCAGTTTTTTAGGACATATAGTATCATCTTCTAGAAAACGAGTCGATCCGAACAAGATTTTTGCTATTCTGGATTAGAAACCTCCGAAGAATGTGTCTAAAGTCCGTAGCTTTCTAGGACTAGCTAGTTATTATCATCGATTTGTAAAAGGCATTTCGATGATTGTAAATCTGTTAACAATATTACTTCAGAAAAATGTGCGTTTGAATGGTCCGATCAATGTCAGAAAAGCTTTGATCGGTTGAAAGTTTTATTGACTGAAGCTCCGATTTTAGTATAGCCAGAATCGAGTAAAGAATTCGTGATATACAATGATGATTCGTTAAATGGTTTAGGATGTGTTCTAATGCAAGAAGGCAAAGTCATAGCTTATGCTTCGAGACAATTGAAGCCGCATGAAAAGATTTATCCGACTCATGACCTCGAGCTTGTTGCGATTGTGTTTGCATTAAAGATTTGGCGTCATTATCTGTTCGCTGAGAAATGCCATGTGTTTTCTGACCATAAAAGTCTAAAATATCTAATGACTTATAAAGATTTGAATTTGCGTCAGAGAAGATGGTTTGAGCTGTTGAAAGACTACGAGCTTGTGATAGATTATCATCCAGGTAAAGCTAATGTCGTAGCTGATGCACTGAGTAGGAAATCATTGTTTGCACTATGTGCTTTGAATGCTCAATTAGATTTGCCTAATGATAGTTCAGTGATAGCTGAATTGAAAGCAAAGCCATTGCTTTTATAGTAGATTTGTGAAACTCATAAAGTTGATAATGAAATAAAAGAGAAACGAGCTCAGTGTGACTCGAATTTTGATTCTGAATTTCGAGTGGATGATAACGATTATTTGAGATTCTGAGATCGAATTTGTGTTCTGAGAAATCCAGAGTTGATTTAGGTAATTTTGAGTGAAGCACATAACAATCGTCTATTTGTTCATCCGGGGAGTACAAAGATGTATCATGATTTGAAACAACACTATTGGTGGTCCGGTATAAAGCCAGACATTTCTGATTTTGTTTCAAAATGTTTAGTATGTTGGCAAGTTAAAGCTGAACATCAGGTTCCGTCTGGATTGCTAAAACCGATTTTAATTCCCGAGTGGAAATGGGATAGAGCAACAATGGACTTTATTTTGGGTAACAATAAAATTTCTTTCGGGATTGCCTCTGACTCCGAGAAAGAAAGATGCGTTTTGGGTCGTAGTTGATTGATTGACAAAATCTGCCCATTTTATTCCGGTACGATCTGACTATTCACTTGATAGATTAGCTGACTTTATATTTCTGAGATTGTGGAATTGCACGGGGTGCCACTATCCATTGTATCAAATAGAGATCTGAGATTTACATCAAGATTTTGGAAGAAATTGTAAGATGCTTTAGGCACGAAGTTGTATTTCAGTACAGCTTTTCATCTGCAAATGGATGGTCAATTCGAGCGGATCATTCAGATTCTTGAGGATATGTTGAGATGCTGCATTCTTGAGTTTGAAGGTACGTGGGAGCAGTACTTATCACTGATTGAAGTTTCTTATAATAATAGTTATCAGTTGAGCATTAAAATGGCACCATATAAAGCTTTATACGGACGTAAATGTCGTACACCTCAGTATTGGACCGAGCTTAGTGAGAATAAGCTACACGGGGTTGATCTGATAAAAGACATTGAACAGAATGTAAAAATAATTCATAATAGTTTGAATGTAGAAACTGATTGTCAGAAGTCTTATGCAAAATTGAAACGAAAAGAGATTGAATTTGAGATCGGTGACAAAGTGTTTCTAAAAGTGTCTCCGTGGAAGAAAGTACTCTGATTCGGACGTAAAGTCAAGTTAAGTCTGAGGTTCATAGGACCTTATGAGATTATCGAGCGTGTTGGGTCAGTTGCATACAAATTATTACTACCATCTGAGCTTGGAAATAAACACAATGTATTCCATGTTTCAATGCTCCGTAGATACCGTTCTGATCCGTCACATGTGATTGCCCCGTCTGAAATTGAAATCCTATCTGATAAGACCTATGAGGAAGAACCGATTTGTATCTTAGCTCGTGAGGAGAAAGAATTGAGACATAAGAAAATACCATTAATGAAAGTTTTGTGGAATCGACACGGAATAGAAGAGGCTACGTGGGAGCCTAAAGACTCAATGAGACAGCAATATCCGAATCTGTTTAACAGTAAGATTTTTGGGGACGAAAATCCCTAAGGGGGAAGAATTGTAATTTTAACCTCTGAATTTGACCCTAATCAGAACGGTGGTTTCAAGACCACGAATCCGAGTTCGAGAAATATTTCAATATTATATTCTATGTTTATTATATGTGAATTAATGTGTGTGAAAGTTTCGTAGAGAAATTTTATCGTTTTAGTGTTTAATTTGACAAAAAGGACTTAATCGCATAAAGGTCAAAAGTTGCAAACTATAGTGAAAAGTGTCAACTTGATAGTGGTCATTTAATATGGAAGGCTTAGAGGGTAATTTACCCATGTTTAAGGATAGTGGGCGGCATAAGTCACAAATGCCCTTGGTTAATATGTTAGTTTTATTTTTATTAAATGGTTAATTAAGTAAACTGGTAACAAATATATATATATGTTGAAAAAATAAAACATGCATGTTATCATCTTCATTTTTCTTAGCCGAATTGTATAAAGAAAGAAAGAACAAGGTTTAACATTCGGCAAAGGAGAAATTGGTGATTAAAGGTTAGTTTGATGTTGGTTTTTGTTAATTTTTTTCGTTTTTTGAGATCGTTGCTTCGTATATTACCCGACCAATTCTTGAAATTTTGAGAATCATGTGTATATGAGGTTCAGCCATTGATGTGTTCTTATGGTTTATGATGTTTGATGATTTTAAATTAAAGATATGTTAAGGATTAACATGTTTTGTATTAGAAGTTTTAGTGAAATTGTGTAATTAGGGCTGGATTGTAAAAATAAAATTTTAGAGGGACTTATTTGCAAAATAAATGAAAGAAATGGACTTGTATAGTCCCTAGGAGTATTCGGCCCTTAAGTGTTATTGTGAAATTTTGTGTATTTTGTGTTTTATGCAAATAGGACTAAGTGGTAAAAAATGTGAAATATTAGGGGTAAAATGGTAATTTGCCCATTTATGTGTTTTGGGATTAAATTGAAACGAAATGTACTTGAAGGAGGTTATTTTTGATATATTTAGATCAAGAACAAAGAAAATCAAATTTGAATCGGGGAAATACGAAGGTTGCGGAATAGCCGGTTTAAGACGTCCGTTGTCAATCGAGGTAAGTGCTTAAGCAAATGTATACTAAATAAGTATTTATGAATATAGCATATGATCAAATTTGGAAATGTAAGGCATATAAATGTATGCTAGCCGAATATGAAATGTATGAGTAAATGTGAAATTGTCTTATTAAATGTGATATAATTTGATTAATTGAGTAAGAAAAAAGTGATAGCCGAATGTGTATGTCCTATATTGATGAATATATTTTGTGATGCAATATGAATTAGTACATTTGATATGACAGGTGAATGGGTTTTGTGTATATGAATTGATTTTGATGAACAGTTCGGGCTTCGAGCCTAGCAGGCCTAGTGCCAGTGACTTATTTCCGGCTCTGAGCCTAGCAGGCCTTGTGCTGGTGTTATTTTTCGGGCTTTAAGCCTAGCAGGCCTTGTGCCGATGTTATTTTTCGGGCTTTAAGCCTAGCAGGCCTTGTGCCAGTGTTATTTTTCGGGGTTTGATGCCTAGCAGGCTTGATGCCGGTGATGTGTTTTAAAAAGGGAGAAACCCTAAATTATTCGAGGCTAAACATAGTTAATGTATCGAGTTAAAAAACTCAGGTAAGCGAGTATGGTATGTTGCATTTAATATTATTTGAGTTGGGATAATACTATAAAAATGATATTGTGTATGATTTAGCTTATGATCGATGTGTATGAATATAATATGATTGAATGTGAGCTTAATTGTACTATTTGGGTAGACTCGGTTACAAAATGAAAAAGGTCAATGATGAAAGAGTCAAAATTGTCTTACATATGCGTATAAGTAGACATTGAAGGTTAATGCCTAAGGCTGATTCATGTGAATTGGAAAATGCAATACATATGATATTTGTGGATTGATAATATTTAAATTAAGTGTGTACTTGGTGTTCGGCTATGTGTATTTTATCATATTGAATTTATACTTAATATTATAACCATGGAGGTTAAATGTTTACATGTGTGTTCATTACATTTACTATGACTTGAGACTTACTAAGCTAGTGAGCTTACTTTATGTGGATTTGCTGTTTGTTTTATAGATTTTGGTTCAGCTACGAGCTCGAAGGATCGTTGTTGAAGTCAGCCACACTATCATATTTTTGGTACTCTTTTATTTTAATCTACGAGATAAAGGCATGTATAGGAAATTGATAAGGTTTATGTTTGAGTTGAGTACCTTGTTCTCATATATATACATTTTGACCATGCGAATATGGCTTATATCTTTTGATGTGTGGAAATTATATAAATGGTTAGAACTATTAAAAGACTATGAATTAGTAATTAATTACCATTCGGGAAAAGCTAACGTTGTTGCGATGCATTAAGTCAAAATCATTTTTGTTCTTCGTGCTTTGAACGTGCATGCGTTATGTCGATAATGGTTCGATATTAGCCGAGCTAAAAGCGAGACCAATGTTTATTCAACAAATTTGTGATGCACAAAGATCTGACAAAGACTTGATTGCTAGACGAGTGCAATGTGAAAATGGTGAAGGGTCAGAGTTTCGAATCGATGCAAAAGGTTGTTTGAACTTCAATAGTTGAATATGTGTTTCAAAGAATGTGAAATTGATTCGCACGATTTTGAACGAAGCTCATAATAGTCGATTATCGCTCATCCGTAGCATGAAAATGTATAATGATTTGAAACAGCTTCTATTGGTGGCCGGCATGAAACGGATATATTTGAATTTGTTTCAAGGTGCTTAATTTGTCAACAAGTAAAAGTCGAGCATCAAGTGCCTTCCGGGTTACTTCAGCCAATCATGATACCTGAGTGGAAATGGGATAGAATCACTATGGATTTTGTATCCGGTTTGCCTACCACATCGAGCAAGAAGGATACAGTTTGGGTTATAGTGGATTGATTGACTAAATCAGCTCACTTTGTGCCAGTTTGTGCAAATTATTCACTTGATAAACTTGCTAAATTGTATGTATCACAGATAGTGAGGTTACATGGTGTGCCGAGTTCCATTGTATCAAATAGAGATCAGAGATTCACATCGCGATTTTGGAAGAAGTTGCAAGATGCTTTAGGTACTAAACTCCACTTTGGCACGACCTTTCATCCGCAATGGACGGTGAATCTGAGCGAACTATTCAAATACTAGAGGATATGTTAATTTTTTCGTTTTTTGAGATCGTTGCTTCGTATATTACCCGACCAATTCTTGAAATTTTGAGAATCATGTGTATATGAGGTTCAGCCATTGATGTGTTCTTATGGTTTATGATGTTTGATGATTTTAAATTAAAGATATGTTAAGGATTAACATGTTTTGTATTAAGTTTTAGTGAAATTGTGTAATTAGAAATTTGGATTGTAAAAATAAAATTTTAGAGGGACTTATTTGCAAAATAAATGAAAGAAATGGACTTGTATAGTCCCTAGGAGTATTCGGCCCTTAAGTGTTATTGTGAAATTTTGTGTATTTTGTGTTTTATGCAAATAGGACTAAGTGGTAAAAAATGTGAAATATTAGAGGTAAAATGGTAATTTGCCCATTTATGTGTTTTGGGATTAAATTGAAACGAAATGTACTTGAAGGAGGTTATTTTTGATATATTTAGATCAAGAACAAAGAAAATCAAATTTGAATCGGGGAAATACGAAGGTTCTTGAATAATAGGTTTAAGGCGTCGTTGTCAATCGAGGTAAGTGCTTAAGCAAATGTATACTAAATAAGTATTTATGAATATAGCATATGATCAAATTTGGAAATGTAAGGCATATAAATGTATGCTAGCCGAATATGAAATGTATGAGTAAATGTGAAATTGTCTTATTAAATGTGATATAATTTGATTAATTCGAGTAAGAAAAAAAAGTGATAGCCGAATGTGTATGTCCTATATTGGACTGAATATATTTTGTGATGCAATATGAATTAGTACATTTGATATGACAGGTGAATGGGTTTTGTGTATATGAATTGATTTTGATGAACAGTTCGGGCTTGAGCCTAGCGAGCCTAGTGCCGATGACTTATTTCCGCCTCGAGCCTAGCAGTGCCTTGTCTTTGTGTTATTTTTAGACTTTAAGCCTAGCGAGCCTTGTGCCGATGTTATTTTAGACTTTAAGCCTAGCGTGCCTTGTGCCGTGTTATTTTTCTGGGTTTGATGCCTAGCGTGCTTGATCTTGATGATGTGTTTTAAAAGGAGAAACCCTAAATTATTCGAGGCTAAACATAGTTAATGTATCGAGTTAAAAAACTTCGAATGTGCGAGTATGGTATGTTGCATTTAATATTATTTGAGTTGGGATAATACTATAAAATGATATTGTGTATGATTTAGCTTATGATCGATGTGTATGAATATAATATGATTGAATGTGAGCTTAATTGTACTATTTGGGTAGACTTCGGTTACAAAATGAAAAAGGTCAATGATGAAAGAGTCAAAATTGTCTTACATATGCGTATAAGTAGACATTGAAGGTTAATGCCTAAGGCTGATTCATGTGAATTGGAAAATGCAATACATATGATATTTGTGGATTGATAATATTTAAATTAAGTGTGTACTTGGTGTTCGGCTATGTATTTTATCATATTGAATTTATACTTAATATTATAACCATGGAGGTTAAATGTTTACATGTATGTTCATTACATTTACTATGACTTGAGACTTACTAAGCTAGTGAGCTTACTTTGTGTGGATTTGCTGTTTGTTTTATAGATTTTGGTTCATTCTGAGCTCGAAGGATCGTTGTTGAAGTCGACCACACTATCATATTTTTGGTACTCTTTTATTTTAATCTACGAGATAAAGGCATGTATAGGAAATTGATAAGGTTTATGTTTGAGTTGAGTACCTTGTTCTCATATATATACATTTTGACCATGCGAATATGGCTTATATCTTTTGATGTGTGGAAATTATATAAATGGTTGAAATGAACAAGTGGTGAATGTGTTTATGTCATTGATGTATTATTTGTATGGAGTTTCGGCTAGGTTATATTCGGTTAAGGTAAATGTGCACATAATAGGTATAATTTGGTCTTGTAACAAATGACATTTCAAACAAGGGTAGTGAGTTGATGGAAGATGTAGGTAATTGGTCGTGTTATATAAATGATATGGATTGACTATGTGTTGTATGTTATATTTTTCGTAAATTTGGATGGAGATTTCAAAATTTTACTTGGTTAGATGTTAGATGTCATATATAGATGTAAAGTTTTGGTGTGACTAAATGAGTTTGAAGTAAGGTGTATAAGTTAGATAAGTAATTAAATAGTTGAGAAGATGATACGCAAGAAGTGATAAATCCATGTTTATTAAGTGTGGTAAACTTTGGTTAAATCATGTGCAGGCATTATACATGTATTCATCAAATTGTGTCTTGTCTATATGATCAATTAAATATATGCATCCATATGATACATATTGAGCAAGTAGGTTTGGTCATATGTTAATAATTTTTATTCGGCATATTCGGCCTTTATAAGTAAATTAGTAAACATGGTAATTGCATTAACAATTAGTATTATAAAAATGTAATATACATGTTTAAATTATGCTTGTGCTAGTTATGACTTAATTTTATAGTATTAATATGTTTCATGCATTAGATCTTGTTTGCTTATATGTGTAGCATTATATAATTATAATTCATTATAATTTGATTGATTAAATTATAAGTTATGTTTTATTTGGAAATGCTCATACCCTAATCCGGCAACAGGTTCGGGTTAGGGGTGTTACATTTTATTGGTGCCAGAGCTTACGGTTTAGTCGATTCTAGGACTACCGTAGTGCGTGTGAGTCTAGCAATACATGCCTTTCTTGTACATTTGATAGTGTGATGACTTCTGACACTTTGAATTATGTTTCATAGAGTAAATGGATCCTGATCCCGATAGAGCCGTAACGGATGATGTAGAGAGTGTAGCGCCTAACCGTGCACGCGGATCAGCACCAGTAGACTCTCGACCAATTTCGGGTAGCCACGAGGGGGAGGCTAAACAAGCCTTCTACCAAATGATGAATGAGTGGTTTACCCAATTTATTCAGACTAACTCGGCTGTACAACAGCCTCCACCCCCGAATAATCGAACTCTGGTACCTTTAGCACCTTCGATGATAGATCCAGTGAGATCTAGTCGACCTCCTGTTGATAAAATTAGAAAATATGGGGTCAAAGAATTCAAAGCTAACGACGATGATGATGCAGAACGGGCTAAGATGTGGCTTGATAATACTATTCGGGTACTTGATAAGTTATCCTGTACTTTAGAGGAATGCCTAAAGTGTGCTATATCTCTACTTCGGGACCCTGCCTACCACTGGTGGAAAACACTAGCATCAGTAGTTCTGAAAGAAAAAGTGACTTGGGACTTCTTCCAGATTGAGTTCCGGAAGAAATATATCAGCCAGAGATTCATTGATCAAAAAATTTAAAGAATTTCTTGAACTGAAACAGGGGCGAATGACCATGATAGAATATGAGCAAAAATTTGTTAGACTCAGCAGATATGCTAGAGAGTGTGTTTCTTCTGAAGCCATTATGTGCAGAAGATTTGAAGACGGTCTGAATGAAGACATAAATTTACTTGTGGGCATTCTTGAGATTAAAGAGTTTGTGGTGCTGGTCAAGCGAGCTTGCAAAGCTGAAGAGCTCGGAAAAGAGAAAAGAAAGGCAGAGACTAAAGCTAGAGACACTCGTAAATGATTGTTGAGTAAAAATTTCCATTCAGCATCTAAGAAGTTTAGTGATGACTTTAATCGACATAAGGCTACTCCTGACCTGTCTAGACGAGATCGACCTCCAGTGAGTTCTCGAGCCACTTCGATGGCTAGTGGTGGCAATGTTCAACAGGATCAGATTGAGTGCAAGCATTGTGGGAAATGGCATTATGGGAGTTGTAGATTTCGTGATCGGTCTTGTTTTAAATGTGGATCGTCAGATCATTTCATTCGATAGTGCCTGATGCTAGCTGAGCAAAATACGGCTCAGAACACTAAACTGAGCAACGTGTCTACAAGAGGTAGACCACCCAGGCATTCAGGGAATGTAGGTGGCATTCAGAGAGGAACAAGGGACAAGGCAGTTCGATCAGAGGCTCGAGCACCAGCTAGAGCTTATGCTATACGTGCCAAAGAGGATGCTTCTTCCCCTGATGTTATTACCGGTACTTTCACACTTTATGATACTACTGTAATTGCATTGATTGATCCTGGTTCGACTCATTCGTATGTATGTGAAACTCTAGTGCATAGTACAACTCTGCCTGTTGAGTCTACAGAGTTTGTGATTCGTGTGTCCAACCCCTTGGGTAGATGTGTACTCGTTGATAAAGTGTGTAAAAGTTGCCCATTGATGATTTGGGATTCTTGCTTTTTGGCCGATTTAATGTTGTTACCCTTCAACGAGTTTGATATAATTCTGAGAATGGATTGGTTAACTTTGCATGATGCAGTGGTGAATTGCAAAAGAAAGATCATTGATTTGAGATGTCAGAATGGTGAGACCATCCAAGTTGAATCTAGTGATTTAACTTGGTTACCTACAGTAATATCCATAATACTAACCCGTAAATATGTGAGAAAATGATGCGAAGCTTACCTGGCTTATGTGCTGGAAAATAAAGTGTCCGAAAAGTAGATTGAGTCCGTACCAGTTGTGTGTGAATACCTTGAGGTGTTCCCTGATGAATTATTGGGTTTACCGCCAATTCGAGTGATTGAGTTCGGCATTGAATTAGTACCGGGGACAACTCTAATTTTGATATCTCTGTATCGGATGGCACCTACTAAGTTGAAAGAGTTGAAAGCACATTTGCAAGAGTTGACAGATAGGGGTTTTGCACGACCAAGTTTTTCTCCTTGGGGTGCGCCAGTTTTGTTTGTGAAAAAGAAAGATGGAACTATGCGAATGTGTATCGATTAAAGGCAGCTGAATAAGATGACTATAAAGAATAAATACCCGCTACCTCGGATCGATGATTTATTTGATCAGTTGAAAGGAGCTTCAGTGTTTTCGAAGATAGATTTGAGATCGGGTTACTATCAGTTGCGAGTTAGAGATTCTGATGTGCCAAAGATTGCATTCCGGACGAGGTACAACCACTTTGAGTATTTGGTTATGACTTTTGGACTTACTAATGCACCCGCCGTATTTATGGATCTAATGAATCAGATTTTCAGACAGTTTTTGGATCAGTTTGTAGTAGTGTTTATTGATGATATACTGATCTACTCCAAAGATGAAACCGAACACGCTGAGCACTTGAGACTAGTATTATAGACTTTACGAGATCAGTAGTTGTATGCAAAGTTCAGTAAGTGTGAATTCTGGATGAAGAAAGTCAGCTTTTTGGGTCATGTTGTTTCAGCTTCAGGCATTCGGGTTGATTTGAACAAAATATCGACTAGACTTGATTGGAAACCACCAAAGAATGTCTCCAAAATTCGAAGCTTTCTGGGACTCGCGAGATATTACAGACGATTCGTCAAAGGTTTTTCCATGATAGCTACATCTTTGACAAAGCTGCTACAAAAAGATATTAAGTTTGAATGGTCAGAAAAATGTCAGAGAAGTTTTGATGAGTTGAAAGCCTTTTTGACCGAAGCTCCAGTGTTAGCTCAGCCTGAATCGGGTAAAGAATTTATTGTTTATAGTGACGCTTCTTTAAATGGTTTGCGTTGCATTTTGATGCAGGAAGGCAAAGTCATAGCCTACGCTTCGAGACAGTTGAAGCCTCATGAAAGAAATTATCTGACTCATGATTTGGAACTTGCAACTATTGTTTTCGCTTTGAAAATATGGCGTCATTACTTGTTAGGCGAAAAATGTCATGTTTATTCAGATCACAAAAGCTTGAAGTACTTAATGACTAAAAAGGATTTGAACTTGAGACAATGCAGATGGTTAGAACTATTAAAAGACTATGAATTAGTAATTAATTACCATTCGGGAAAAGCTAACGTTGTTACAGATGCATTAAGTCAAAAATCATTTTTTGTTCTTCGTGCTTTGAACGTGCATGCAGTTATGTCTGATAATGGTTCGATATTAGCCGAGCTAAAAGCGAGACCAATGTTTATTCAACAAATTTGTGATGCACAAAGATCTGACAAAGACTTGATTGCTAGACGAGTGCAATGTGAAAATGGTGAAGGGTCAGAGTTTCGAATCGATGCAAAAGGTTGTTTGAACTTCAATAGTTGAATATGTGTTTCAAAGAATGTGAAATTGATTCAGACGATTTTGAACGAAGCTCATAATAGTCGATTATCAGTTCATCCAGGTAGCATGAAAATGTATAATGATTTGAAACAGTTCTATTGGTGGCCTGGCATGAAACGGGATATATTTGAATTTGTTTCAAGGTGCTTAATTTGTCAACAAGTAAAAGTCGAGCATCAAGTGCCTTCCGGGTTACTTCAGCCAATCATGATACCTGAGTGGAAATAGGATAGAATCACTATGGATTTTGTATCCGGTTTGCCTACCACATCGAGCAAGAAGGATACAGTTTGGGTTATAGTGGATTGATTGACTAAATCAGCTCACTTTGTGCCAGTTTGTGCAAATTATTCACTTGATAAACTTGCTAAATTGTATGTATCACAGATAGTGAGGTTACATGGTGTGCCGAGTTCCATTGTATCAAATGAAAATCAGAGATTCACATCGCGATTTTGGAAGAAGTTGCAAGATGCTTTAGGTACTAAACTCCACTTTGGCACAGCCTTTCATCCGCAGACGGATGGTGAATCTGAGCGAACTATTCAAATACTAGAGGATATGTTGAGATGTTGCGTCCTTGAGTTTGAGGGTATGTGGGAACGTTACCTACCTTTGATTGAATTTGCTTACAATAATAGCTTTCAATCTAGTATCGAAATGGCGCCTTGTGAAGCTTTGTATGGTCGCAAGTGTCGAACACCATTATACTGGACCGAGCTCAGTGAGAACAAGGTACACGGGGTCGATTTGATCAAAGAGACCAAACAGAAAGTGGCTATAAACAGTGATAGTTTGAAAGTTGCATCAAATCGTCAAAAATCCTACACTGATTTGAAATGTAATGACATTGAATTTCAGGTTGGAGATCGGGTATTCTTAAAAGTTTCTCCATGGAAGAAAGTACTCCGATTTGGTCAAAAGGCAAACTAAGTCTGAGATTCATCGGACCATACGAAATCATCGAACGAATAGGGCTAGTTGCTTATAGACTAAAGTTACCCTCTGAATTAGAAAAGATGCACAATGTGTTTCACGTTTCGATGCTCTGTAGATACAGATCAGATCCATCACATGTGATTTCTTCGTCTGAAATTGAAATTCGACCCAATATGACGTATGAGGAGGAACCGATTTGTATTTTAGCCTGGGAGATGAAAGAGTTGAGAAACAAGAGAATTCCATTAGTGAAAGTACTATGGAATCGTCACAGAGTTGAAGGGGCTACGTGGGAGCCTGAGGATTCAATGAGGGAACAACATCCGACTTTGTTTAACGGTAAGATTTTCGAGAATGAAAATCCCTAAGGGGGGAGAGCTCTAACAGTCTAAATTTGACCCTAATCGGAACGGTGGTTTCGGGACCACGAATCTGAGTCTGAGAAATATTTAAATATTATATTCTGTGTTTATTATATGTGAATTAATGTGTGTGAAAGTTTCGTATAGAAATGTTATTGTTTAAGTGTTTAATTTGACAAAAAGGACTTAATCGCGTAAAGTGCAAAAGTTGCAAACTATAGTGAAAAATGTCAACTTGATAGTGGTATTTTAATATGGAAGCCTTAGAGGGTAATTTACCTATGTTTAAGGATAGTGGGAGGCATAAGTCACAAATGCCCTTGGTTAATATGTTAGTTTTATTTTTATTAAATGGTTAATTAAGTAAATTTGTTATAAATATATATATGGTAAAAAAAAAATAAAACATGCATGTTATCATCTTCATTTTTCTTAGCCGAATTGTATAAAGAAAGAAAGAACAAGGTTTAACATTTGGCCAAGGAGAAATTGGTGATTAAAGGTTAGTTTGATGTTGGTTTTTGTTAATTTTTTTTTGTTTTTGAGATCGTTGCTTCGTATATTACCCGACCCATGCTTGAATTTTTGAGAATCATGTGTATATGAGGTTCGACCATTGATGTGTTCTTATAGTTTATGATGTTTGATGATTTTAAATTAAAGATATGTTAAGGATTAACATGTTTTGTATTAGAAGTTTTAGTGAAATTGTGTAATTAGGGCTAAATTGTAAAAATAAAATTTTAGAGGGACTTATTTGCAAAATAAATGAAAGAAATGGACTTGTATAGTCCCTAGGAGTATTCGGCCCTTAAGTGTTATTGTGAAATTTTGTGTATTTTGTGTTTTATGCAAAGAGGACTAAATGGTAAAAATGTAAAATATTGGGGGTAAAATGGTAAATTACCCATTTATGTGTTTTGGGATTAAATTGAAATGAAATGTACTTGAATGAGGTTATTTTTGATATATTTAGATCAAGAACAAAGAAAATTGGATTTGAATCGGGAAAGACGAAGGTTGGAATAAGCTAGGTTTAAGTCGTCTTGTCAATCGAGGTAAGTGCTTAAGCAAATGTATAGTAGATAAGTATTTATGAATATAGCATATGATAAAATTTGAAAATGTAAGGCATATAAATGTATGCTAGCCGAATATGAAATGTAGGAGTAAATGTGAAATTATCTTATTAAATGTGATATAATTTGATTAATTCGAGTAAGAAAGAAAAAGTGATAGCCGAATGTGTATGTCCCATATTGGACTGAATATATTTTGTGATGCACTATTAATTAGTACATTTGATATGACAGGTGAATTGGTTTTGTGTATATGAATTGATTTGATAAATGATTCGGGCTTGAGCCTAGCGTGCCTAGTGCCAATCTTATTTCGTGCTCGAGCCTAGCGTGCCTTGTGCTTGTTATTTTTCGAGCTTTAAGCCTAGCGGGCCTTGTGCCGGTGTTATTTTTTGGGCTTTGATGCCTAGCAGGCTTGATGCCGGTGATGTGTTTTAAAAAGGGAGAAAGCCTAAATTATTCGAGGCTAGGCATAGTTAATGTATCGAGTTAAAAACTCAGGTAAGCGAGTAAGGTACGTTGCGTTTAATATTATTTGAGTTGGGATAATACTATAAAAATGATATTGTGTATGATTTAGCTTAAGGTCGATGTGTATGAATATAATATGATTGAATGTGAGCTTAATTGTACTATTTGGGTAGACTCGGTTACAAAATGAAAAAGGTCAATGATGAAAGAGTCAAAATTGTTTTACATATGCGTATAAGTAGACATTGAAGGTCAATGCCTAAGGCTGATTCATGTGAATTGGAAAATGCGATACATATGATATTTGTGGATTGATAATATTTAAATTAAGTGTGTACTTGGTGTTCGGCTATGTGTATTTTATCATAATGAATTTATACTTAATATTATAAGCTTGGAGGTTAAATTTTTACATGTATGTTCATTAAATTTATTATGACTTGAGACTTACTAAGCTAGTGAGCTTACTTTGTGTGGATTTGCTATTTGTTTTATAGATTTTGGTTCAACTATGAGCTCGAAGGATCGTTGTTGAAGTCAGCCACACTATCATCTTTTTGGTACTCTTTTATTTTAATCTACGAGATAAAGGCATGCATAGGAAATTGATAAGGTCTATGTTTGAGTTGAGTACCTTGTTCTTATATATATACATTTTGACCATGCGAATATGGCTTATATCTTTTGATGTGTGGAAATTATATGAATGGTTGAAATGAACAAGTGGTGAATGTGTTTATGTCATTGATGTATTATTTGTATGGAGTTCTGGCTAGGTTATATTCAGTTAAGGTAAATGTGCACATAATAGGTATAATTTGGTCTTGTAACAAATGACATTTCGAACAAGGGTAGTGAGTTGATGAAAGATGTAGGTAATTGGTCGTGTTATATAAATGTTGTGGATTGACTATGTGTTTTATGTTCTATTTTTCGTAAATTTGGATGGAGATTTCAAAATTTTACTTGGTTAGATGTTAGATGTCCTATATGATGGGAAATGCAAAATGGTGGATGTGTATATTGATGTAAAGTTTTGGTGTGACTAAATGAGTTTGAAGTAAGGTGTATAAGTTTGGTAAGTTATTAAATAGTTGAGAAGATGATACGCAAGAAGTGATAAATCCATGTTATTAAGTATGGTAAACTTTGGTTAAATCATGTGCAGGCATTATACATGTATTCATCAAATTGTGTCTTGTCTATATGATCAATTAAATATATGCATCCATATGATACATATTGAGCATGTAGGTTTGGTCATATGTTAATAATTTTTTATGCTGGCATATTCGGCCTTTATAAGTAAATTAGTAAACATGGTAATTGCATTAACAATTAGTAAATGTAATATACATGTTTAAATTATGCTTGTGATGGTTATGACTTAATTTTTATAGTATTAATATGTTTCATGCATTAAATATTGTTTGCTTATATGTGTAGCATTATATAATTATAATTCATTATAATTTGATTGATTAAATTATAAGTTATGTTTTATTAGGAAATGCTTGTAACCCTAATTCGTCAACGGATTCAGGTTAGGGGTGCTACAGTAATAGTCCAAGTTAGACCCTACTTGGAACAGTGGTTTCAGAACCACAAATCCAAGTCAGTAAAATATTTTAATATTATTTTCTGTATCTATGATATGTGAATTAGCATGTGTGAAATTTCTGTAAAATAATTTGTCTGTTTGTGAGCTTAATTTGAGTAAAGGACTAAATCCCATCAAGCGTAATAGTAGCATTCTATTTGATTAAGGGCCAAATTGTTATGACTTTTAAATATGGAGCCTTTAAAAGGAAAATAGGCCACTATTAGAGTAAGTGGGCAGCAATGGTCACAAATGACCTTATGTGTATATGTTTTATACATTAATATTAAAGGTTAGTTTTGTAAATTGATAATTATGTTTAATAAGATAAATCATAAACATGAAATGTAGCCATTTTTACTCATCCATCAACAAAAAATTGCAAAGAAAAAGAAGGAAGAAGAATATCTAGGTTTCGGTTAAGATTAAGCTTGATTCAAGGTATGTTTGATTTCAGTTTTTGATAATTTTTACGTTTTTGCAATCGTTGCTTCGTATATTTCAAAACCCATGGCCCAATTTTGAGAATTAATGACGATTTTGAAATGTGTTTTTGATGAACATATGAACTTTGGAACATTTGATGATGAAATATGGAATATATGTGTTTGATTAGCATATTTTGTCTTTGGAGTTTTGTTGATTTTGAGTATTTTGGTTGTAATTGAGTAAATGATTATTTGAGGGACAAATTTGTGAATTTGATTAAAAATATGAACTTGTATGATCCCTAGGAGTTTCGGCTATGCATGTGTGTGAACAAATGGTATATATTTGATGTTTTTAGAAAATGGACTAAATTGATAAAATGTGAAAATCTAAGGGCTAAATTAAAAATTTCCCTACATATGTGTATTTGGATTGAATTGGATAAATTAGTGAATAAAAGGGTTAAATTTGAATATGTATAGATCAAGAACCGAAGAAAACGAGAAAGTGAAGGTAGTTGAATAACCGAATCCGATCGAATATCCGAATCTGAGGTAAGTCTATATACAAATAAACGTATTTGTATTATATTATGTATATTCATATGAGATTACATTGTGATGTATGTGTATGAAATGGTGAATATATGGATTCTGAGAAAGTATCGAGAAATAGTTAATATCCGAGAACTCCCATACCAACCTAGGAATAGGTAGGATTAACTATGTCAAGACATAGGTGTCTGCTATGTGATATCATGCAAGACCACGTCTAGGACGTTGGCATTGATTTGAGATTTCATGTAAGACCATGTCTGGGACGTTGGCATCAATATGAGATTTACGTGTAAGATCATGTTTGGGACATTATATCGTATTTGATTCGTGTAAGACCCTACCTAGGACAGTGGCATCGATATTTGAATACATGTACGACCTCGTCTGGGACATTGGCATTTTACGACAGTATCCTATTAGATTTCGTATGGTTCAACGGGAAAATCTGAGATACGAACGATTATGTGATCTGTATATTCGTTTCAGGTACGTTTGACATGTACACTCGAGTGTGTATGAAAGATAAGTATATATATGAACTTACTATGATGAATATGTGAAATGAAATGATGAAATGATATATGAAGATATGTTTGAATAAGTCATGTGTATATGTGATATTTGAGTTGATAAATGTGGTAAGATATGGCTAAGCGTATGAGCCAAAGAATATGTAATGAATTAACCATGAGAACTATAAGTACCATTATATAATTTAGTTATATGCATTGTATGTTAAGTTTATTTGTATATGGCTTGCTAAGCTTTCAAAAGCTTACTCTATGTGTGTTTGCTCTGTTTTATAGATCGTCAAAGCTAATGAAGGCTCGGGACCGTCGAGGATCTTCATTGTAATATCCGAGAATTGTGGCTTGTGCATTATTGCTTGATTGTATGTAATGGCATGCCTAGGTGTGTTTGAATGTGTTATATGAACTTTCAAGAACTTCAAAGTGTAGGTAAATGCCTTAGAAAATATTGGATTCTAAGTTTTAAAGGGGGAGCTAAGCTTGTTAAGTCTTAAGAGAAATTGTGAGGGAATTTAGACACAAGTAAAGTCTTGGTTAAGTGGCAAGGGACGCCACCTAAGGTGCAAGGAAGGTTGCGTCAAAGGGGGCTTCAGGAGGGAGGAGGTTCGAGTCATGATGGCAGCATAATGGGTGGCTACTATTTTGCATTTTTGCGTTAAGGGAGAGGGGGAGTGATGGACGGCATATGGACTTTGGAAGGATGAGATAAGCCTTGTTTTATCTTTTCAAAATTTGGCTAGAAGAGTTGGATAAATATGGATTTATTTTATTTATTTTGAATGAGTGTTAAAGAGATAAAATAGGAGTTTAATAAGGGATATTATATGAAGAGATGAAGTGGCTGGCCAAGGGACTCTTTGGTTGGGAAAATTCGGTCATATGGAGGGGGGATAAGTACCGAAAATTATTAGCCTTATCTTTAGTATTGCTTGCCGAAATTTCTAGTCAAGCAAATTCATTCTTTTTTTCCCCTCTTCTTATTCTTTTTCTCTCTACTTTGTTTCTCCATGTTTTTATTGTATGATCGAATATGCCATCACCCTTTTTAAAGGCTTAGCCGAATCTTGTAGAGAACATTAAAGCCGAAACTTTGATCACTTTGAATCTATTTGCTTCTTGGCCGAACCTACTTCTTTCTCTCAAGCTTCTTTTATTTTGTGTTAGCCGAATTCTTATTTAAGGTGCTGTCAACTGCTTGCTAGTGATCTCTCTCTCATCAAACGTGTAGTGGTAAGTGTTCTTTCCTTATCAATCGGTTTTAGGCTCTTTATCAGGGTGCCGAAATCATGTGAGTAGGCCTTGGCTAAGGTTGGCCGAATGTTCTTTAAGCCATATTATGTGTCTCTGTTGAAGGTAGCCGACGCTAAGGAGTATTAAGGGAGATCTCTCGGGTTTTGAACATCAAGGTAAGTGATATGTAGTTTCGGCCAAAGGCCATCCTCATGGATTTATTGTGTATAGCCGTTTCTAACTATGGTTAAGTAGGGATCTCGACAATTTCAGGAAGCAAGTGCAGTTTCGAGATTTGGTAAGCAAGGTAAGGAAGTGTTGACATTCGGCCAGAGGCCATATTTGGTATTTAAGTGTTAACCGATTGTGACTTTGGCTTCTAGGAGAAAGTCGACAGAAGTAAGCTAAGGTTTCCGGGATTTAAGATTCATAAGTGATGGCCCATTGCAAGGAATATCACAGAATTTTGGGATTTGATTAGTAATCAAATCGGCAAGCAAGGTAAGATTTCGGTTACATTTCCTTCGGGATTTGGTTATATAGCCGAATATGCTTAGGCTAAAATACTAAGTGTTGGCCGAATGTAGGAACTTGAGATCTAGAGGATTAGATCAGATTTTCGGGATTTCAGTGAGTTCATTAAGTAAATCAGGTGTGTACCCCACACTAAGCCTTAATAAATTTACGATTATGTTTTAAACAATGTGATAATAAGAACATGTAAGATGTGGCTATGAGTACCTGGCAATGGTTCAAGGTACCCAGGTACGTTTACCCACTCCTACTATGATTATGATAAGATCTGCTATGGCATATATGTGAAACTATAAGAATGTGAATAAGGTATGTGACATGGTTAATGTATAATTATATGACATGGGGCATATGGGTGATATGTAAATGGAGAAGTGATCTGGTGGTTTTATACCACAATATCTGAATGTGGTGACTTATGTCACAATATCTGAATGTGGTGACTTATGTCCCAAAATCTGAATGTGGTGACTTATGTCACAAAATAATTATCTGGTGGCTATGCCACTATATTTATAAGGGCGATGAGCATGTCGTCTGCAGTGACTGTGCATTTGATGATGTGTAGCGGATGGAAGGTCGACTTAGTAGTCCCCACGGTGTGATGGTTGGTACGGGTGATGTGTAGCAGATGGTTATCTAGGTTTGGGTTCGGGTTTGCATCATGATTTATATACGTATATTATGTATGATTTGACATGCCTGAATTAATTGAGACTTGTGTTGGTTGTACACATTGAGTCTGTTTGACTCACCAATTCATGGGATTATTTTTCAGGTGACATTCAGTAATGGACCGGGTCGGCAGGAGCTCAAGTGGTGGCCATGCTCAGCTCTAAAATTTCTTTATTTTATTTTGGGCTTTCTCTTTTTAAGTATTTTGGATTTAATTTGGGTTTTGATTTGATGTAATAAGGCCATGGTATGAACTATTTACTTATGCATTTTAATTGTTTTATTATGGTACGATTCTTATCAATTTAAAGTTCAAAAATTTTTTCTAAAAAAAAATCAAGATTAAAATTTTTAGCACCGTTTTTAATTTTGAACCCAACCCAAATCAATGGTTCTTCAAAGACGCACAAAATTTTGACAAACATCAAACAAGATTCGAATGGTTTTTCCCTAGGAGCATGCCAGATCTGGTCAAGGCTTATGGGCCGGGTTTGGGGTGTTTCAACTTGGTATCAGAGCTCGGTTCAAAACCCACCTTGAGGGCTTTTAGGGCCCAAAATGTTTTTTTTCTTTTGAAAATGGGTTTCACTAAGAAACGAGCAAGTTTCTCTAGCATGGCACTTAAGTCTCCGGCCCGAAGTCCACCAGGTAAGTACTCCTAACTCTTCTGTGAATTGTATGTGGGAATATATAGGGACGTAGATTAGTGGACTAGGAATTAAACCCCAGGACTAGTTTACCCCAACATAAGAATTACATAAAACTTTAATGCCCAATTAAACAAACCCGTGTCTAAGTCGCCGAGTTAAGGTGTGGCAACTATTGTGCGCATGTCTAGGATTGGTTTTGGTGGGAGCTTGGTATTTAAGCAGTCCTAGTGACTCACCTCCTCTCCACTCAAATCCTACCTGGTGTGTAGTGACGGTTCACCCTAACCAAGAGGACTCAAACACAAGCTAGATCCAATAACTAAAACCCGAAAGGGACTAGCCATATTTTTATAAAAGCCCTAGTCTTAAAATCACCAAATTACCCCTTTGATGTGTAGGAAAACTATTTTGAAAAAATTTCCAAAATATTCTCGATTTACTAAAATGACCTAAATACCCCTGGTTGGAAAAAATTACTAAAATGCCCTTGGTTCATAAAATTTCCATACTACCCACAGTTTTTATCAATATTCTCTTACCTTACAAATATCCAAAAACCCTATTTTTACAAAATATTAAGATACCCTGATTTGGAAAAATTACGAAAATTACCCCTGATTTGCAAAATGACCAAATTACCCGTAACTTGTACAAATGACCAAAATACCCTCAGAGAGGACAATTATCAAGTACCCTCAAATTAGAAATCTTTAAAAATACCCTTGTCTTGAAAAGTCAACAGGAACCATATTTTGTGAAAAAATTACTGAAATGACCTTGACTTGTAAAATTGCAAAAATACCCCTAGTGTATAAAATTACCATTTTACCCTTAAAATTTTCCCAGCAAGTATTTTAATTTTGTAAAAATATCATCAATCTCTATTTTGCAACATTTTCAAATACCCTAATTTGAAAAATTACCGAAATACCCCTATAGGACAAAATCACGAAAATACCCCTGGGTACTAGAAAACAACAAACAACGACAACTACAACATTTCTCTGTAATGAACGAAAGTTCATGTATGTAATTGAATGGATGAGTTGAGACTGTATGTGAATGAATTCGAAAGAACTACTCCTTAGAACTAATGAACATAAAACTGTTCGTGATAAATCAGTGGAACAAAACTAATTCATAAAATTCTTTAATCAGATAAACGCGATTCAGAAGCATGAACTCTAGGGGACGTGGTCGCAACGTGTGAGGTCGTGGTAGAGGCCGAATGACTGTGTCGGAGCCCGTTAGGTATGGACAAGTGTCCAAAAATGAAATGCCACCACCACCACCAGCCGCTGATGTGGAATATCAAGATCAAACGGGGGATGACGTAGTGTCTCAGGCGATGCTGCGGGTTTTGGAAAGGGTGGCTGGAGCGGGTGGAGGAATGGGAGCTCGAAAGTTAGTACCTAAGCGACTCCGAGCCAACGGAGCTGAGGTGTTCCGTGGTGTATCTGGTGTGGCACCTAGTACTGCTGAATATTGGTTGGAAGTGACTGAGCGGATTACGGATGAGCTCAATTTAACTGCCAAGGAAAAGCTGAAAGGGTTGGTGTCGCTTCTCCGCGATGAGTCATATCAATGGTGGCTCATGGTTAGGGATGGTGCTACGGCTGAGGAACTCACTTGGGATTATGCTAGGGTGGCATACCAGAAGAAGTATGTCGGTACTCATTACATTGATGCGCAGAGGAAGGCATTTTTAGGGCTGGTTCAAGGGAACAAGTCCATAGCGGAGTACGAAGCTGAATTTCTAAGGTTAAGCCGATATGCTCGAGGGATAGTGGCTACAGAGCATGAACGATGTGTCAGGTTTGAGGTTGGATTGAGGGATGACTTGAGACTGTTGATAGCTCCACAATAAGAGCGGGAGTTTATTGAGTTGGTGGAGAAGGCTAAGGTAGCTGAGGGTATCAAGGATTCAGTAAGGTAGAACACCGATCGAAATAGGCAGAAAAGAGGATTTGGATCATCAGGGCCATCTGGGAATGTTCAAAAGAGGCCTAGAGTTGATGGGCCGCGAGGTCAACGGGCTGTGACAGGAGGGCAATACCGTACTTGTGCTCAGTGTGGGAAGATGCACTTAGGAGACTGTTGGAAGAAAACGGGAGGATGTTTTAAGTGTGGGTCTAAGGACCACATGATTAAGGATTGTCCTATGAGAACCGAAGGGAGTCGACCGGTAAGCCAAGGTCCTAACCATGCTGGAAGAGGAGGACAGCAGCCACCGCGAGGTCGTGGTTCGGCTGGCAGAGGTAATGGTTCTGGTAGAGGACGAGGAGCATCGGGCTGAGGTATTGGTAACACGAGGCCAAGCAGCCAGGTTTGGTTTATGCGATTCGTCAGAGGGAGGACGGAGATGCACCGGACGTCATAACCGGTACGTTTCTTATCTTTGGCAAGCCTTATGTTGCTTTAATTGATGTGGGCTCGACCCATTCCTATGTTGCATGTAGAGTAGTTGAAACTCTAAGAATAGCCTCTAAACTATCTAATAGGGAGATGATTGTAGTAAGCCCATTAGGCCAAACTGTAGTGGAGAATAAGATGTTTCGGAGTGTACCTTTGGAGCTTCAGGGAGCAGTATTTCCTACCGACTTAATGGAATTATCCTTCGAAGAATTTGATCTTATACTTGGCATGGACTGGCTAGTGGAGCAACGGGCTGTATTGGTTTGTGCAGCTAAACGAATGGAGTTAAGGATCCCAGAGGATGAGGCGGTAATTATGGTAGGATAAAGAAGGAACTACTTGTCTAACGTAGTTTCTGCTTTGAAGGATGATAGAATGGCACGGAAAGGGTGCAAGGTATTTTTGCCTTCGATAGTGCGTTCGATGCAAAAGAATGGGGAGTTAGTAGAGTTAGAATCATAAGGGAGTTTGTGGATGTCTTTCCGGAGGAATTACTTGGAATACCCCCGGATAGGGAAGTGGGGTTCAGAATTGACTTGCTGCCGGGAACAGCTCTTGTGTCAATCGCCCCGTACAGGATGGCACCAAAGGAATTGGTTGAGCTCAAGGGTCAAATTCAAGAGTTACTAGACCGTGGGTTTATTCGACCCAGTGTGTCTCCATGGGGAGCACCGGTCTTGTTTGTGAAGAAGAAGGACGGAACTATGCGTATGTGCATAGATTATCGTCAGTTGAATAAGCTGACCATCAAGAACAAGTATCCATTGCCAAGAATAGATGACTTGTTCGATCAGCTTAAGGGGGTCGCGGTATTCTCGAAGATAGATCTAAGGTCTGGATATCATCAGCTTAAGGTGAAGGAGGCAGATATCCATAAGACTGCTTTTTAGACAAGATATGAGTATTTTGAGTTCGTAGTAATGCCATTCAAATTGACAAATGCCCCAGCAGCGTTTATGGACATGATAAACCAGGTTTTCCAACCCTATCTAGACTGGTTCATTGTTGTGTTCATAGACGATATATTGGTATATTTGAAGTCTGAGGAAGAACATGATGAGCACCTCTGAGTTGTGTTGTAAGTGTTAAGGGAAAAAAAGCTCTACACCAAATTCAGCAAGTGTGAATTTTGGCTTAAGGAGGTTACGTTTCTATGACATGTGGTGTCTGCTGAAGGGATACGAGTGGATCCTCGAAAGATTGAGGCAGTTTTGGATTGGAAACCCCCTAAGTCTATGGAAAAATTCAGAGTTTCTTGAGATTGGCAGGCTATTATAGAAGGTTCGTGGAAGGGTTCCCATCGATAGCAGCACCCTTGACAAAGCTATTAAGGAAGGAGGTACCTTTCGTATGGACTGATAAGCAACAGGAGAGCTTTGGGAAGCTTAAGAGGGTCTTGACTGAAGCTTCAATTTTGATTCAGCCTGAGGCAGGGAAGGATTTTGTAGTGTACTATGATGCTTCCCATACAGGATTGGGAGGTGTCCTTATGCAAGATGGGAAGGTAGTTGCTTATGCGTCTCGACAACTAAGGCCACATGAGGTTAACTACGCGACGCATAACTTGGATTTGGCGGTAGTGGTCTTTGCTCTTAAAGTATGGAGGCATTATTTATATGGAGAGAAGTCAGTGATCTACACAGACCACAAGAGCCTGAAGTATCTGCTTACTCAGAAAGAGCAAAATCTGAGACAGCGAAGGTGGGTGGAATTATTGAAGGATTATGATTGCTCCATAGAGTACCACCTGGGCAAGGCAAATGTGGTAGCAGATGCCCTAAGTCGAAAAGTTGTGTCGGATCTGAGGGTAATGTTCACACATCTGAGCTTGTATGACGATGGAAGTCTGCTGGCAGAATTGCAAGTCAAACCGACATGGTTGAATGAGGTGAAGGAAAGTTAGTTAATGGATGAGGATCTAAGTGCTAAGTTACGGCAAGTGCAGAATGGAGAGTTAGAGGGTTATGGTATTAATGACGAGGGAGTATTGTGCTTCAAGGAAAGGTCGTATCTGTCAAGAATGAAGAACTTAGGCAGAGAATTCTTCAGGAATCGCATAGTAGCCTTTATGCTATGCATCCTGGAGGCAGTAAGTTGTAGAGAGACCTAAGGGAACAATTTTGGTGGCCTGGTCTTAAGCGGAAAGTTACCGAATATATTGGCAAGTGCTTGACGTGTCAGCAAGTTAAGGCTGAACACCAAGTTCCGTCGGGATTGCTTTAGCCAATACAAATTCCGCAGTGGAAGTGGGAGAGAATTAGCATGGACTTCATTAGTGGGCTTCCCCCTACGCCTACTAAGAAGGACTCGGTATGGGTGATAGTGGATCGGCTGACAAAGTTCGCACTTTTCATTCCAGTGGGTGGACTATTCTCTCTAGAGGTTAGCAAAGTTGTATGTGGCAGAGATTGTGAGATTGCATGGAGTGCCGGTGTCGATTTTCTCAGATAGGGATCTGAGGTTCACGTCTCAGTTTTGGAAAGCACTACATCAGGCTTTAGGCACCAGATTGGACTTCAGTACAGCTTTTCATCCACAGTCAGACGATCAATCTGAGCGAGTAATACAAGTGTTGGAGGATATGCTGAGGGGCTGTGTGATAGACTTCAGAGGAAGTTGGGAAGAATATTTACCTCTAGCAGAATTTGCGTACAATAATAGCTATCAGGCAAGTATACGGATGGCACCGTACGAAGCACTGTATGGACAGAAGTGTCGCACTCCTACATGTTGGACGGAATTGGGAGAACGTCAGATTTTGGGTCGGAAAATTGTGGTAGAATCAGAAGAAAAGGTTAAGGTGATTCGGACACGGTTGAAGGAGGCATCTGACAGGCAGAAGTCGTATGCCGATCTTAAACGGAAGGAAATAGAATTCGATGTGGGAGATCAAGTGTTTCTCAAAGTTTCACCATGGAAGAAGGTGATGAGAATTGGTCGCAAAGGGAAGCTAAGTCCAAGGTTTATAGGACCTTATCGGGTGGTGAAGCGAGTTGGACCAGTGGCATACCAATTAGAGTTGCCACTAGAGTTGAAATAGATGCACGACGTATTTCATGTTTCCCTGATACGACGATACCAATCGGATCCATCTCATATAGTTCCGGTTGAAGAGGTAGAGCTAAGACCAGATCTGTCTTATGAGGAAGAGCCGATTCAGATTGTGGAATGAGATGTGAAGGTGCTTCGAAAGAAGTCGGTCCCTCTGGTCAAAGTGTTGTGGCGTAACCATGCATCGGATGAAGCTTCTTGGGAGACTGAGGAAGCAATGTGACAGCAATACCCCCACCTATTCTAGCCAGGTAATTTCGAGGTCAAAATTATTTTAAAGGGGTAGAACTATAATATCCGAGAATTAGGGCTTGTGCATTATTGCTTGATTGTATGTAATGGCATGCCTAGGTGTGTTTGAATGTGTTATATGAACTTTTGAGAACTTCAAAGTGTAGGTAAATGCCTTAGAAAATAATGGATTCTAAGTTTTAAAGGGGGAGCTAAGATTGTTAGGTCTTAAGAGAAATTGTGAGGGAATTTAGACACAAGTAAAGTCTTGGTTAAGGTGCAAGGAAGGTTACGTCAAAGGGGGTTCCAGGAGGGAGGAGGTTCGAGTCATGATGGCAGCATAATGGGTGGATACTATTTTGCATTTTTACATTAAGGGAGAGGGGGAGTGATGGACGGCATATGGACTTTGGAAGGATGAGATAAGGCTTGTTTTATCTTTTTAAAATTCGGCTAGAAGGGTTGGATAAATATGGATTTATTTTATTTATTTTGAATGAGTGTTAAAGAGATAAAATGGAGCTTAATAAGGGATATGATATGAAGAGATGAAGTGGCCGTCCAAGGGACTCTTTGGTTGGGAAAATCCAGTCATATGGAGGGGGGATAAGTGCCGAAAATGTTAGCCATATCTTTAGTGTTGCTTGCCGAAATTTCTAGTCAAGTAAATTCATTCTTTTTTTTTCCCCTCTTCTTATTCTTTTTCTCTCTACTTTGTTTCTCCATCTTTTTATTGTATGACTGAATATGCCATCACCCTTTTTAAAGGCTTAGCCAAATCTTGTGGAGAGAATTAAAGCCGAAACTTTGATCACTTTAAATCTATTTGCTTCTTGGTGAACCTACTTCTTTCTCTCAAGCTTCTTTTATTTTGTGTTAGCCAAATCCTTATTTAAGGTGTTGTTGACTGCTTGCTAGTGATCTCTCTCCCATCAAACGTGTAGTGCTAAGTGTTCTTTACTTGTCAATCGATTTTAGGCTCTTTATCGGGGTGCCAAAATCATGTGAGTAGGCCTTGGCTAAGGTTGGCCGAATGTTCTTCAAGCCATATTATGTGTCTCTGTTGAAGGTAGCCGACGCTAAGGAGTATTAAGGGAGATCTCTCGGGTTTTGAACATCAAGGTAAGTGATATGTAGTTTCGGCCAAAGGCCATCCTCATGGATTTATTGTGTATAGCCGTTTCTAACAATGGTTAAGTAGGGATCTTGAAAATTTCAGGAAGCAAGTGCAGTTTCGGGATTTGGTAAGCAAGGTAAGGAAGTATTGACATTCGGCCATAGGCCATATTTGGTATTTAAGTGTTAACCGATTGTGACTTTGTCTTTTAGGAGAAAGTCGACAGAAGTAAGCTGAGGTTTCCGGGATTTAAGATTCATAAGTGATGGCCTATTGCAAGGAATATCATGGAATTTTGGGATTTGATTAGTAATCAAATCGGCAAGCAATGTAAGATTTTGGTTACGTTTCCTTTGGGATTTGGTTATATAGCCGAATAGGCTTAGGCTAAAATACTAAGTGTTGGCCGAATGTAGGAACTTGAGATCTAGAGGATTAGATCGGATTTTCGGGATTTCAGTGAGTTCATTAAATAAATTAGGTGTGTACCCCACACTAAGCCTTAATAAATTTACGATTATGTTTTAATGAATGTGTTAATAAGAATATGTAAGATGTGGCTATGAGTACCTGGCAATGGTTCAAGGTACCCAGGTACATTTACCCACTCCTACTATGATTATGATAGGATCTGTTATGGCATATTTGTGAAACTATAAAAATGTGAATAAGGTATGTGACATGGTTAATGTATAATTGTATGACATGGGGCATATGGGTGATATGTAAAGGGGAAGTGATCTGGTGGTTTTATACCACAATATCTGAATGTGGTGACTTATGTCACAATATCTGAATGTGGTGACTTATGTCACAAAATCTGAATGTGGTGACTTATGTCACAAAATAATTATCTGGTGGCTATGCCACAATATTTATAAGGGCGATGAGCATGTCGTCTGCAGCGATTGCCTTCGATGGTGTGTAGCGGATGGAGGGTCGACTTAGTAGTCCCCACGGTGTGATGGTTGGTACGGGTGATGTGTAGCGGATGGTTATCTAGGTTTGGGTTCGGGTTTGTATCATGATTTATATATGTATATTATGTATGATTTGACATGCCTGAATTAATTGAGACTTGTGTTGGTTGTATACATTGAGTCTGTTTGACTCACCCCCTCGTGGGATTATTTTTCAGGTGACACTCAGTAATGGACCGGGTCGGCAGGAGCTCAAGTGGTGGCCATGCTCAACTCTGAAATTTCTTTATTTTATTTTGGACTTTCTCTTTTTAAGTATTTTGGATTTAATTTGGGTTTTGATTTGATGTAATAAGGCCATGGTATGAACTATTTACTTATGCATTTTAATTGTTTTATTATGGTACGGTTCTTATCAATTTAAAGTTCAAATAATTTTTCTAAAAAAAAAAATCAAGATTAAATGTTTTAGCACCATTTTTAAGTTTGAACCCAACCCAAATCAATGGTTCTTCAAAGACGCGCAAAATTTTGACAAACATCAAATAAGATTCGAATAGTTTTTCCCTAGGAGCATGCCAGATCCGGTCAGGGCTTATGGGCCGGGTTTGGGGTGTCTCAGTCATCACACTCCCTAAGTTCATTTTGGTACTTTGAAAATGTGCATATAGTTAAATATGGCATTATAGGTTAGATATTTTGGTATTGTTTTGAAGTGTAAATAGCCATGTAATGTGGCTAAGTAAATGTTGATAATGTGCATGAATAAATATGGCATATGATGCAAGTTTGGTATGGTTTGATAGCAAATGGAATGGTCAAACTATGGTAAGTATATGAATACATTATAAGCATGTATGTTTGATCAAAAGAATATTCTATGAGGGGTAAATGTGGTTAAACCATGCTTTTAGATATATGTGATTTAGTTGTGCAAGTTGACATGATTCGAAATGAGATTGAATGCGGATAATTGTTGATCATTTGATATGTTTTTTGTTGATATTTGTAAATGAAATGAATTGGTACATTGCTTGTAGGTATGACCCAAGTAAGGGTGGCACTTTGGCCTTGCAAATGGCCTATTTTGCCTACACGGTCATGGCACACGGGTGTGCCTGGTGACCGTGGGATTAAGTTAGTAGCTAACCTAAGTGTGCACGACCTTGGCACACGGACGAGCCTAGTAGCTATGTGAATTAGTCAGTATATATTTTATGAGCACACGACCATGCTGCACGGGCGTGTCTAGTGGCCGTGTAGGTTAGTCAGTATACTTGCTCTAATTTTTCACTGTAACACTCCTATCCCGTAACCGTCGCCAGACTAGGGTTAATTGTGTTACCGGATAGATCGAAAACATTATAGAAATTTCATACAACCGTTCATGCTTTAAAGTGTCCCTTAAATAGGTCATTTGTCCCTTAAATTTCATACAAATTTCATAGTGTCCCTTAAATAGGTTATCGAGACCTTAATCATGCTTTATAGTAGGTCTGAGACTAAACCGAACACATATAGAAATTCTCAGAAAACGTAAAACTTTTCTAAGTTCAGGGGTTACACGGCAGTGTGGGTAGGCCGTGTGCCTTCCATGGCTGCTAGACACACCCGTGTGTCTTCCCCGTGGTCGAACCTGACTTTACACCTTGACCACTAAGCACGCCCGTGTATCCTAGCCATGGTCAATCCTGTTTTGGCTTCACGGCCACCAAGCACACCCTTGTACTTTTGTCGTGGTTGATTCTGAAGAAACCACACGACTACTAGGCACATCCGTGTGCCAAGGCCGTATACTCTTAGCTAGCTACTAGCTTAGCCCCACGGTTAGTATGGATGCCCATGTGCCACAACCGTGTGACAAAATAGGCCATTTGCAAGGCCAAAAATGCCACCCACCATAGGGTCAAACCTACAAGCAAATACCAATACAATCCATGCACATTTAACAACCATGAACATGCCAAAAATATTCATTCAATATTTACAATCAAAACTATTTCCATTCATACCAATTTACAAGACTAAAAATCATATAAACACAAGCATAATTCATCCGAATACTTACCTTAAACTTAACCACTTCATACACTATCAAACTATACCAAAACATACATCACATATCATATTCATTAAAGCATATAGCCAACATACAACTAGCCAAATCACATGGTTGAATTCACATCTCAATCTCATCCAAGTAAACATGCCATACTTAGTTATACACATTTCCAAAATGTACCAAAACAAGCTGAGTAGTGTGAAGACGACCCTCGACGGCCCCCGAGCCTTCAGTAGCTTTGACGATCTATAAAACAGAGAAAACACACACAGAGTAAGCTTTCCAAAAGCTTAGTAAGTCATATACAAATAAACTTAACATGCAAAGCATATAAGCATATAGGAACATTGGCACAATTAACTTTCAAAGCAAATTTATCACATGTATACTTGGCCACATTTTGCCGCATTCATCCATTCAAAAATCTTATATACACAGCTTTTTCATTCATAATTTCACATGTCATATTATTATTCCAATATACATAATCATCATAGTAAGATCATATAGATACTTACCTTGTATACACACTTAGTGTATAAATCAACGTACTTGAAATGGATTTACAATTCACATAGCCATCCGTATCATAGACTTACCCGTTGAACCATTACGAACCTAATACGATACTCAGAATGCTCGAAATAGTCGTACAATGCCAACGTCCCAGACGAGGCCTTACATGTACTCAGATATCGATGCCACTGTCCCAGACAGGGTCTTTGTAACACCCCTATCCCGAGTCTGTCGCTGAATTAGGGTTAGAAGCGTTACCTGATAGATCAAAAACATTTACGAAATTATCACATAGTCATTCAACAATATCAATCATAGTGTCCCTTAAGTAGGTCATCGAGACCTTAGACATGCTTATTAACCGGGTCGGGACTAAACCGAAACACATAAGTAATTTCATGAGAATTTGGAAATTTTCTAAAATAAAGGGGACACATGGCCGTGGGGGTAGGTCGTGCCTCACCCATGGCTACTTGACACTCCCGCTCCCCATGGTAGTATACTACCAAAATCAACACGGTCACCAAGCACGCCCGTGTGCTAAGGCCGTGTACTATTAGATCACATACTGTCATTTCTCACACAGCCATCAAGCAGACTCGTGTCGAGGCCGTGTGCAATTTAAGCCACATTCTGCCAATTTACCCACGATCTTAGGCATGCCCGTCTGCCTCAATCGTGTGACAACATATGCCATTTTACAAAGCCAATATGCCACCCACTTAGGGTCTTACCTACAAGAAATACATATCAAATCATAATATGCATATATGGCAACCAAAACATACCAAATTGCTCACTTCATCTATACATTCAATACCAATTCCATTCATACTAACTTACAAACTAAATCCTACATCATTTCAAGCATATATCATCCATTTGCTTAACCAAAACTTAACCATTTCATTTGCATCAATGCATACCAAAATATATGCTTCATATGACTCATTCATTCAAGCATTTTATCAACTCAAGACTAACCAAAACATATGGCTAGAATCATCTTATAATCACATACACTTATCTAGCCTATACATGCCGTAATTAGCTATGTATATCTTAAAAAGGGTATCAAAATGATTTTAGTAGTGTGATGACGATCTGTGACGGTCCCGATCCTTCAGTAGCTTTGATGACCTATAAAATAGAGAAAACACACAGAGTAAGCTTTCCAAAAGCTTAGTAAGTCATAATACAAATAAACCTATCATAAAGGCATATATGCATAAAGTACATTGACACATAACATTTACTTAGCAACTATCACATATTGTTTTGGTTCATATACTTGGACCCAATTGCCACATTCATCCATACCAAAATCATATGTTTATATATCTGACTCCTTCTAAAACACTCTTGCATCTTATTCTAGTGCTCATATTCAATCATAATTTTCTTTAATTCAAAGTCATATAGGTACTTACCTTTTATACACCATTATTGTACATACCTAACATATCTGAAATAAATATACATTAACGTAATTATTCATAGCTCGGAATTGTTCATTGAACAGTTCAGAATCTAAAATGATACCCGAAAACTCAAAATAATTGTACAATGTCAACGTCCCAGAAGTGGTCTTATCGGATGTCAATGCCACTGTCCCAGACAGGGCCTTACTCGTATTTAGATATCAATGCCACTGCCCCAGACAGGGTCTTACTCGTATTCAGATATCGATGCCACTATCCCAAACAGGGTCTTACTTGTATTCAAATATCGATGCCACTGTCCCAGACAGGGTCTTACTCGTATTCAAATATCGATGCCAGTGTCCCAAAGAGGGTCTTACTCGTATTCAGATATCAATGCCACTGTCCTAGATGGGGTCTTACAGGAATCATTACGATGCCGATGTCCCAAACATGGTCTTAAACGTAAAGCTCATATCTATGCCAACGTTCCAGACGTGTCATACATATTAATCATTTATCGATGCCTACATCCTGGACGAGGTCTTACTCGTAAAACTTATATCATTGCCAATGTTCCAGATGTGGTCTTACACGAGTCTCAAATCAACGCCAACGTCCTGGACCTAGTCTTACATGATAAATAGAACAGATACCTATCTATTCCTAGGTTCGTGCAGGGCTTCTCAGACTTAGTCAGTATAACGGATTTATCTCAAAATACAAACACCTATCTTCTCATCCATACCCATAATCAACCTCAAACATATGAACAAACATAATATCATACAAGTATGTTTATTTGCATAATGACTTACCTCGGATTCGATCTATCGGAGTGGGAAACGGCTCCTCATTTACTTTCGCTTTCCCACGATCTAAGTCTGTTTTCAACAGTTCTTGATCTAAACATATTCAGAATTAACTCTTTTATTCACTACTTCACTCAATTCAATCCAAAGACACATATTTAGGGCTATTTACAATTTAGCCCTCATATTTGCAAATTTTATCAATTTAATCCACTTTTCACAAAACATCAAAGTCACAAAATCTACCCATGCTCATGCCTAGCCGAATACTCCTACATCACATATAAGTCCACATTTTTCATTGAATTCACAAATTAGTTCTCCAACATAATATTTTCACAATTTAGCCTTATTTAGCTAAATTCAACAAAACTTCAAGAACAAAACATGTTCATCAAACTTAAATCTTCCATTTAACATCATAAAACATCAAAAAACTCAACATAGCATCAATGGCATTTTACACAAATGTCATCAATTCATCAAATTGAGACATGGGTTTAGTAGCTCTCAAAGCAATGATTGCAAAAATGTAGAAATTATCGAAAATCGACCGAAAACATACCTTGGATTTAACTTTCAAATGGCCAAATGAAACAAAGCTTTTCTTTTCCATTTTTGTTTGTGTTTTTCGGTGGAAGAATGGAAGAACAAAAATCCATTTTCATGTTATAATCACAAATAATATACATAATAATGCGTTTACCCTTTTAGCCATATAAAACAAAATTTTATAACATAAATAACAAGGTCATTTTTTACCATAATCACCCACTAACTAAATAGTGGTTAAATTTCTATTTAAGGCCATAACTTTTAAAAGCCACAACACATAGGTGCTTTAACAAATAGCAAGCAACTTTCACATTCAATGCAATTCAATCCTTTTGTCAAATCAATCATACAGACAGGCAATTTAACATACAAAACTTTACCACATGCTTAATCACATATCAATGACACAGAAATATAATATTAAAATATTATACGAACTTCGATTTGTGGTCCCGAAACCACTATTTTGACTAGGGTGTAACCCAGACTGTTACAATTCTCCCCCCTTAAGCATTTTCGTCCCCGAAAGTCTTACCGTTAAACAGAGTCAGATATTGTTTCTCATTGAGTCCTCAGGCTCCCACATAGCCTCTTCCATTCTGTGTCGATTCCATAATACTTTCACTAACAGTATTTTCTTATTTCTCAACTCTTTCACTTCTCGAGCTAAGATACGGGTCGATTCCTTCTCATATGTCATATCAGATCGGATCTCAATTTCAGATGGGACAATCACATGTGACGGATCAGAACAATGTCTACGGAGCATTGAAACATGAAATACATCGTGAATCTTTTCTAGCTCAGAGGGCAACCTTAGTCTATAAGCGATAGGCTCAACTCGTTCAATAACCTCAAACGGTCCGATGAACCTCGAACTTAATTTGCCTTTACATCCAAATCGGAGTACTTTCTCCCATGGAGACACTTTCAAAAATGCTTTATCACCAATCTCAACTTCTGTATCTTTTCGCTTCAAATCCGTATAAGACTTCTGACGATTAGATGCTGCTTTTAACAACCTCGGATCAATTTCACTTTTTATTCTGAATCCTTTATCAAATCAGAATTCGAATCACCTTGAGCTCATTTTGCTATTATTTCCTTATCAACTTTCATACATCACATATTTGTTGTATAATTTTATAAAACTTTTCAGCATATACACTCTATTTCTAAATAACACATAAACATCGATATCACATCTAAGATTCTGAATCAGAAATCAATTTATGTTAAACTCCTTTTTAACTTATCAAATAAGTCATCAATTCCGAGCAATAGATATTTAATCTTTATGGTCACCTTATTAAACTGTCGATAATCAATGCACATTCTCATCGTGCCATCCTTCTTTTTCACAAACAGAATAGGAACACCCCAAGGCGAAAAACTCGGTCTAGCAAGCCCTCTATCAGTCGACTCTTGCAACTATAACTTTAATTCTTTCAAATCTATTAGTGTCATATTATATGAAGCTACCAAAATAGGTGTCGTACCAGACATTAATTTAATACCAAACTCAACTTCATGAATCGAAGGTAAGCCCAGTAACTCTTTAGAAACACATCAGAAAACTTGCAGGCAATAGGTACTTGCTCATTTTCCTTTTAGACATTTTTGAATCAATTACATAAGCAAAATATGCCTCATATCCCTTTTTCACAAAATTCTAAGTTTTCAATACCGATATCGCAGCAGGCTATCCATCTAAATCGTTAGACTTTACCCGTAAAAATTTCATCATTTGGATATCTCAAGTCAATAGTCTTTCTTTCACAGTTCACAAAAGCATCATGCATAAACAACCCATCCATAACCAAAATAATGTCAAACTCATCAAATGGCAAAAGCATCAGATCAGTAGGAAAACAGGTATCTCGAAACATTAACGGATAGTTCTTTCATGCTTTATCAACCGAACACTTTTACACAAGGGTTTCGATACTTTTATAGCGAACTCAGTAGTTTCTACAACAAAGTCATACTGAATACTAAATTCATGCATATATATATATATATATATATGAATGCATAAAACCAGGGTCTATCAATGCAATCACATAAGTATCACAAAGTGTAAAAGTACCTGTTATAACATCAGGTGATGAAGCTTCCTCCTGAGCTCGGATAGCATATGCTCTGGCAGGCACTCTAGCTTCAGATCTTGCAATAGTGTTCCTCATAGACCTCTGACTACTACTGACATTTCTTATATTTTGGAAAGGTCTATCTCTCTCCGGGGAATTAGCTGCTCTCGAATTCTGAGTAGTCTCTTGTTCAATAGATTCTGGGTAGTCTCGAATAAAATGGTCTAATGATGCACATCTGAAGCAAGCTTGATTATTCAATCTACAATTCTTCAGATGTCTTTTACCATAACGGTTACACTTAAGTGGCTTAGAGCTGACATTTCCAACACTTGTCATCTCTGAGCAATCTCGAATGAAGTGATTTCATGATCCACATTTATAACAAACTCTATTGTTGTACTTGCTCCAACATTTTCCCACATGTCGTCTTCCACACTGCCTACACTCAGGTTTATTGCATTTAGTACTTCCATCATTTGATTCAATTACAGCTTGAGTTCCCAAACTAACATTTGGTCTCACACGATCTCCACTAGCATGTCCAACTGAAGAATTTGATCTATTGTTTGCATCTCTATATTTCTTCGTTAAAGGTTGAGAAAAATCACTCATCAATCTTTTTCTTTCATTACAAGTTTTAGAATTGACTTTCTCGGTATTATCATTAGTAGTAGCCCTAAACTCTCTGGCCTCATACTTACGAATTTTGTCAACTGGAAGCATATTCATCAGATTCAAATTCATAGTCAAAAGCATAGCAGATGTCTGAGGGAGATTAACCGGGGGCGGAGGTTGCAAAATAGTCTGGTTATTTCTTACAAATTAAGTGAAACACTTACTCATCATCTGGAGGAAAGCTTGTTTAACTTCTTCATCTAGACCGCTCGTAACCAATCTCAGATTAGAAGGCACTATCCCTTGCATGAGAGCAAACGCATTACTTTCTACATCGTCAGCTATAGCTCTTTCGGATCCATTACTATACAAAAATCACATTTTTTTTATACGTCAGGATTCATCACACTATTGCATTTCAGATATATGGCATGTATAGCTAGACTCAGACATGCTACGTCAGTCCAAGAATCGACTAAATCGTAGCTCTGATACCAACCAAATGTAACACCCCTATCCTGAGTCTGTCGCCGGATTAGGGTTAGAAGCGTTACCTGATAGATCGAAAAGATTTACAAAATTATCATATAGCCATTCAACAATATAAATCATAGTGTCCCTTAAGTAGGTCATCGAGACCATAGACATGCTTATTAACTGGGTCGGGACCAAACCCAAACAAATAAGTAATTTCATGAGAATTTGGAACTTTTCTAAAATACAGGGAACACATGGCCGTAGGGGTAGGCCGTGCCTCACCCACGGCTACTTGACACTCCCGTGTGTCCTTCACGTGGTAGTATACTGCCAAAATCAACACGGCCACCAAGCACACCTGTGTGCTAAGGCCGTGTACTATTAGATCACATACTGCCATTTCTTACACGACCATCAAGCACACCCGTGTCGAGGCCGTGTACAATTTAAGCCACAGTCTGCCAATTTACCCACGGTCATACGCACGCCCGTGTGCCTCAACCGTGTGACAACATAGTCCATTTTAGAAGGCCAATATGCCACCAACTTAGGGTCTTATCTACAAGCAATACATATCAAAACATAATATGCATATATGGCAACCAAAACATACAAAATTGCTCACTTCATCTATACATTCAATACCAATTCCATTCATACTAACTTACAAACTAAATCCTACATCATTTCAAACATATATCATCCATTTGCTTAACCAAAACTTAACCATTTCATATGCATCAAAGCATACCAAAATATATGCTTCATATAACTCATTCATTCAAGCATTTTATCAACTCAAGACTAACCAAAACATATGGCTAGAATGATCTTATAATCACATACACTTATCTAGCCTATACATGCCATAATTAGCTATATATATCCTAAAAAAGGGTACCAAAATGATTTTAGTAGTGTGATGATGATCCGTGATGGTTCCGAGCCTTCAGTAGCTTTGACGACCTATAAAATAGAGAAAACGCACAGAGTAAGCTTTCCAAAATCTTAGTAAGTCATAATACAAATAAACCTAGAATAAAGGCAGATATACATAAAGTACATTGACACATAACATTTACTTAGCAACTATCACATATTGTTTTGGTTTATATACTTGGACCCAATTGACACATTCATCCATACAAAAATCATATGTTTATATATCCAACTCCTTCTTAAACACTCTTGATCTTATTCTAGTGCTCATATTCAATCATACTTTTCCTTAATTCAAAGTCATATAGGTACTTACCTTTTATATGCCTTTATTGTACATACCTAACATATCTGAAATAAATATACATTCATGTAATTGTTCGTAGCTCAGATTTGCTCATTGAACAGTTTAGAATCTAAAATGATACCCGAAAACACAGAATAAATGTACAATGTCAACGTCCTAGACATGGTCTTAACAGATATCAATGCCACTGTCCCAGACACGGTCTTTCTCGTATTTAGATATTGATGCCACTGTCCCAGACAGGGTCTTACTCGTATTTAGATATCGGTGCCACTGTCCCAGACAGGGTCTTAGTCGTATTCAAATATCGGTGCCACTATCCTAGACAGGGTCTTACTCGTATTCAGATATCGATGCCACTGTCCCAGACAAGGTCTTACTCGTATTCAGATATCGATTCCACTGTCCTAGATAGGGTCTTACTCGTATTCAGATATCGATGCCACTATCCTAGACAGGGTCTTACTCGTATTCAGATATCGATGACACTGTCCTAGACAGGGTCTTACTCGTATTCAAATATTAATGCCACTATCCCAGACATGGTCTTACTCGTATTCAGGTATCGATGCCACTGTCCCAGACAAGGTCTTACACTAATCATTACGATACTGATGTCCTAGACATGGTCTTTCACATAAACTGATAACTATGCCAACGTCCCAGACGTGGTCTTACATATTAATCATTTATCGATGCCTACGTCCCGGACGAGGCCTTACTTGTAAAACTTATATAGTTGCCAACATCCCAGATGTGGTCTTACACGAGTCCCAAATCAATGTCAACATCCCGGACGTAGTCTTACATGATAAACAAAATAGATACCTATCTATTCCTAGGTTCGTACAGGGCTTCTCGGACTTAGTTACTATAACAAAATTATCTCGAAATACAAACACCTTTCTTCTTATCCATACCCATAATCAACCTCAAACATATGAACAAACATAATATCATACAAGTACGTTTATTTGCATAATGACTAACCTCAGATTCGATCTATCGGAATGGGAAACTGCTACTCGTTTACTTTCGCTTTCCCACAATCTAAGTCCATTTTCCTCAGTTCTTAATCTGAACATATTCAGAATTAACTCTTTTATTCACTAGTTCATTCAATTCAATCCAAAGACACGTATTTAGGGCTATTTGCAATTTAGCCCTCACATTTACACATTTTATCAATTTAATCCACTTTTCACAAAACATCAAATTCACAAAATCTACCTATGCTCATCGTAGCCGAATACTCCTACATGACATATATGTCCACATTTTTCATTGAATTCTCAAATTAGTCCTCCAACATAATATTTTCACAATTTAGCCATATTTAGCTAAATTCAACAAAACTTCAAGAACAAAACATGTTCATCAAGCTTAAATCTTCCATTTAACATCATAAACCATCACAAAACTAAACATAGCATCAATGGCATTTTACACAAACGTCATCAACTCATCAAATTGAGATATGGGTTTAGTAGCTCTCAAAGAAACGATTGCAAAAATGTAGAAATTATCGAAAACTGACTGAAAACATACCTTGGATTTACCTTTCAAATGGCCAAACGAAGCAAAGCTTTTCTTTTCTATTTTTGTAACATCCTGATAATTGGGGGTTATGCATCTTACTTGATTGAATGATGTTGCATGCTTAATTATTATTGAGTGTATTTTGGATGTTATTTGAGCTTCATTAATTAAGTGAATGCTTAGTGAAACTTTTAATTTCTAATAGTTAAGAGAGAGCTAAGCAAGTTAGGCCTTAAGAATTAATGACAAGGAGTTTTAAGCATAAGTTGAGTAATTGGCAAAGTGGTTAGGATGCATGGATGTGTGCTTGAGGAGTGAGGTTCGAATCTCCTAGCTAGCATAAGGGAGGATTTTTTTTTGTTTCCTTCCTATAAGTGTCGGCCAAGATCCTTCTAGAATGGATGAGCATTCTCTTAATTTTGGCTATTTGACCATGTGAAAAGGCAAGCAAAAGAATTATGGCATGGAATCAAGATAGGAGGATAAGATAGAGGGGACAAAGGATTGAAATAGGGGTATTGTCTTTGAAATTTTGGATTTGATGGGGAATAAACAAGGAGGAAAAAGGGGGATAATGTTGGCTAAGGTTGATCAAAAATTTTGTGTAGCCATTAGGGTGCTAGTTGGCCAAAAATCCTAGCAAATTGTCCATCTTTTCTCCTTTCTCCAAAATCTTTCTCCTTAACCGAAATTATCATTTGCATTAGGTGAAAACTTTGTTTTGTTTTGGCTATCATATTTGGCCAAATTGGTACTTTTTTTTTTCTTCTTTTCCTCTCAAGATTTTCTCTCTTTTTGGTACCAAAATATTACCACTTTTGAAGGCATTTTCTTTCACCTTTCCTCACTTGACCATTACCAAAAACTTTTTCTCTTTATTTAATTTCTTCCATAACCGAAACCCATTTATTCTCTTTGATCATTTCTCATTTTCTTTTCTTTTCATCCTATTTCTCTCTTCTCTTTCCCTCTTTACCGAAACTACAAAAGTTCAAGAACCATTTTTTCAATTTCTTTCCCTTGGCGAATGTGCATAGGTTCCAAAACCAATCTCTTTTCTTTTGAGAATCAACATCATTTTCATCTCTTTTGCCAACCGAATCAATTTCTATTTTGATTTTCTTTTCTTCTTTTCATTCTATTGAAAACCAAACTATTTTATGCCATAAATCACTATCCTTTTCTCTTTTCTTTTGTGTGTTTAAATCACCAAGTTACTTTTTATTCTCTTCTTTTCTTATTCAAGGTCAATCTTCAAGAACTCAAAGTAAGGTTTTGTCAATCATTTTCATCATTTCTTTTCACTATGGCCAATTTAGAATCATAATCTTTTATTTTCTCTCTAGGTCGAATCCTTGGAAAGGATTTCTAGGATCCTTGTTGAAGCTAACTTTTAGGAAGTGATCTTTCGGATCATCCAAGGTAAGATTATTCCCTTTGGTTATATCAAATCTTTTGAATGGATCGCTAATCAACATTATTTTAGGGGCGATTTAAGACCAACAAGATAGGGAAGAAAAGAGCCGTACAGAGTGTTTGGAAGAGTGGAGGTATTCCTTTACCATCAAACTTCAAACGAAGGGCTGTATCGGCGGTTAGAGACTTTCCACCGGGTTGTGGACCCTCTGCTAATGAGGATCGATTATTTGAAGTAGTGCGGACAATCGAACCACTTTACGTTGGTGGAATATCGTGGTTTTGATCCATCTAGTGGAAAAACCACAAATAACTCGCTGCTCGAGAATTGAGGGTAAGGATTTAGATCCTCATCAATAAACATAGTTTTATTAGTTAAAGTTTATACTAATCAAGTGTGTTAATTAATTAGGTGTTGACGAGCGAGAGAGTATTGTTCTCACTGTCACAAGGTGTGTAACCTTACATTAAAATTCTCATAGATTTACATATTTTTAAACGTGATTATAAGACCATGTGTATGATTGTCATTTTGGATACCATTCAGTGGTATATGATATTCAGGTATGTTTACCCCAATATTTTGTTCATTTTGCTATATGCATAAATGTGAGATAAGTATGGCTATATTATGATTTGTGGGGTAAATAGCATGAAAATTTATCGATATGTATGTGCATGGGCATATGGGTATATTTGATAAAGGAGGAAGTATTCTGGTGGTTTTACCACATTTCCGGTGACTTCGATCACATATTTGAAATCCGGTGACTTGGTCACATATTTGAAATCCGGTGACTTCGGTCACATATATGAATCCGGTGACTTCGGTCACATATTTGAAATCCGGTGACTTCGATCACATATATGAATCTGGTGACTTCGGTCACGTATTTGAAATTTTGTGACTTCGGTTAGGTGACTTTGGTCACATCTGTCTGGTGGCTTTGTCACAATATTATAAGGGCGATGTGCATGTTGACTGCAGCAACTGGCTTCGATGGTGTGTAGCGGATGGAGGGTCGATTTAGTAATCCCCATGGTGTGTTGGTTGGTACGGGTGGTGTGTAGCGGATGGATATTTAGGTGGGCCGGGCTTGCATTTCATTTCATGTACATAATTATGAATATTGAATGATTATTATTTGATCTGCTATGAAAATGGGCTTTTGGGCTAAATGTGAGCTAAACGGGCTTTTAAGCTAAATATGAGCTAAATGGGCTTTTGGGCCAAATATGACTTAATTGGGCCTATGTATAAATGTGATATGAAAATGGGCTTTTAATGTATGTGTTATACATTGAGTTTATGACTCACCCCTTTGTGGGATAAACTTTTGGATGATTAAATAAGCGATGGATCGGGTTGACGGAGTTCGAGGTGGCCAATGCTCAAATAATGAAGTTTGGAAATTTTCCTACTTAAACTTATTAAGTTTATTATTTAGACTTTATTATGGGTTTGCCAATTTTGTGTAATAAGGCCACTATAAACTATTTTTAAATTTTTGGGTGTTTGAATTTATTTTATTTTGTCATGAACAATTATTAAGTAAATAATTAAATGGTTTTCGATAAATATTTTAAAAATGTTTTTGTCACTAATATATAAATGTTTTAAAGTAATTTTCTTAAATTTGGTTTCCTTTTAATTACTTCTAAAAATAATGTTTTAAAAGACAAAATTTACTTTACAATTTGATTTCAACCTAAAATATTAAGTTAAATCTTTTTTCTACAAAATCGTCAAATTTTTATTTAGAGTTTGCGAAAAGTTAGATTCGCGGAACATAACAAATTCGGTTGGGCTTTTTGGGCCAGGTTTGCGGTGTTTCAACTTGGTATCAGAGCCCAGTTTTAAACTCTCGGCCTTGGGTTGTGAAGCCTACAACATTTTCAAAAATTGGCCCAAATGATTTTTTTGAGTTTTCTTAAGATAAAATGGTTTTACAAGAGCATGGCACTTGGAGTTCTCGACCCAGATCCATCAGGTATGTATCCTTATTGATAAAGTGATATGAAAGTCTGATAATCTTAAGGAAACTATAACTTTAGAGATATGGACCCTAGGTGTTTGTACACTACTACGGAAAAACCACTGAATATCTATTTCATAAAACTTTCTTTTAACAAGAAGTGGAAAGATTCTAATACATAAGGCTTTTCGTAAAAACAGATAAGACACGTAGTAGACATGAGCTCTAGGGGACGTGGACGTCGTGGACGTGGACGAGAAAGAATGGCTGTGTCGGAACCAGTTCGATCTGGTCAAGATTCTAAAAATGAAGCTCCGCCACCGGCTGTTGGGGTGGATTTTCAAGAGCAAAATGATGGAGGTGACGCAGTATCACAAGCTGTGCTGCGAGTTTTAGAATGAGTAGCAGAAGCTAGTTCTGGAAATGGGTCTCGAAAGTTAGTAACTGAGAGACTAAGATCGAATGGAGCTGAGGTTTTAGAGGAGTATCTGAGTAGCTCCAAATGTAGCGAATCTTGGTTGGAAGCGATTGAGAGGATTATGGATGATTTAGACGCCTTCTTTGAAGAGAAATTGAAAGGTGCTATTTCACTTCTTCGTGATGAAGCCTACCAGTGGTGGCTCACTATCAAGGAGAGTACCCCTGTGGATCGTCTGGATTAGGGGTATTTTAAAGTGAAATTCGAAGGAAAATATGTTGGAGCTAGCTACATCGACTCCCAGAGGAAGCCATTTCTGAATCTAGTACAAGGAAACAAGTCGATAGCTGAATATGAAGAATAATTTTTACGACTTAGCCGTTATGCCAGAGGGATAGTGGCTACGGAATATGAACGGTGTATCAGATTTGAAGATGGACTTAGAGATGAATTGCGAGTGATGATTGCTCCACACCGTGAAAGAGATTTTGCAATCTTAGTGGAAAGGGCAAGAATTGCCGAAGAGGCTAAACAGATGAGAGATGTAACCGGATAGAGGCGGAGCAAGAATAAGAGAAGCTTTGGGTCTTCAGGGTCGTCCGGGAATTTTCAGAAGAAATCAAGAAATGATGGACCGCGAGGTCAACAGATTACTACGGGTGGACAAAATCGTACTTGTACTCAATGTGATGCACTCGGGAGAATGTTGGAAAAAGATCGCGGATGTTTCAAGTGCGGTTCAAAGGATCATATGATCAAGGCTTGCCTGAAGAATTGAGAAGAACCGCCACAAAGTCGAGGTGCTAATCGGTGACAGAGGTGGACAATGACCGATAAGGGCCGTAGTTCAAATGGAAGGGTAATGGTTCGGTAGAGGTCGCGAACTTGTGAAGAGGCGATGGTAATTGGAGGCGAGACGGCCAGTGCGGTATATCTGATTAAATCGCAGAGAAGACAGTGACGCACCTAATGTTATTACGGCTACGTTTCTAATTTCTGGGTTGCCCTTTATTGCTTTGATAGATATAGGGTCAACTCATTACTATATCGCTAGTGAAGTATCTGGGACTTTGCATGTGACTCCTAAAACTGTACCTAGGAAGATGACTGTACTTAGCCCTCTAGGACAGACTGTAGTTATAGACAAACTTTTTAAGGAAGTGCCTTTAGAAGTTCAAGGGATGCAATTTCTGGCTGATTTAATGGAGTTACCATTTGGAGAATTTGACCTAATCTTAGGCATGGACTAGCTTGTGAAGTATCGTGCAAATGTGGATTGTGCTGCTAAGCGGATGTCTTTAAGAACTCTTGATGACAAAGAAGTTGTAGTAATGGGTGAGAGACGGAACTACTTATCTAATGTAGTATCCGCTTTTAAGGCAGAAAAGATGGTTAGAAAGGGATGTGTAGCCTTTCTGATGTTGGTGAGTGCCTTGGAGGCTAAGGAGACAACTGTTAATGAAGTCAGGACTGTGAAGGAATTTGTAGATGTCTTTCCGGAAGAACTTTCAGGTTTGCCTTTGGATCGTGAGGTAGAATTCGGGATAGATTTATTGCCTGGAACGGCGCCAGTTTCTATTGCTCCATATAGAATGGCACCGAAGGAGTTGGTTGAGCTTAAGGCTCAGATTCAGGAGTTGCTTGATCGTGGATTCATCCGACCTAGTGTGTCTCCATGGGGAGCACCAGTTTTATTCGTGAAGAAGAAGGACGGATCGATGAGGATGTGTATAGATTACCGGCAGTTAAATAAGCTGACCATCAAGAACAAGTATCCTTTGCCAAGGATCAACGACTTATTCGATCAGCTTAAAGGAGCTGCGGTATTCTCAAAGATTGATCTAAGGTCGGGGTATCATCAGCTTAAAGTGAAAGAAGCGGATATCCATAAGGCGGCTTTCGAACTAGATATGGGCATTATGAATTTACGGTAATGCCATTCGGATTGACGAATGCCCAATTGCGTTCATGGATATGATGAGTCAAATTTTCCAGCCCTACTTGGATCAATTCGTTGTGGTATTCATAGACGACATCCTGGTGTATTCTAAGTCTGAAGTAGAGCATGATGAACATCTTCGGATTGTGTTGCGAGTTTTAAGGGAGAAGAAACTGTACGCCAAATTCAGCAAGTGTGAATTTTGGCTGAAAGAGGTTGCGTTTTTAGGCCATGTGGTATCTGCGGAAGGGATAAGGGTGGATCCTCGGAAGATTGAGGCTGTGCTAGATTGGAAACCACCTAAGTCCGTAACTGAGGTTCGCAGTTTCTTGGGATTAGCCAAATATTACCGAAGATTTGTCGAAGGATTTTCATCGATAGCTCCACCTTTAACGAAATTGTTGAGAAAGGAAGTACGTTTCGTGTAGGCTGATAAGCAGCAAGAGAGTTTTGAGAAGCTCAAGAAGGTTTTGACTGATGCTCCGGTTTTGATTCAACCTGAGGTAGGAAAGGATTTCGTCATGTATTGTGACGCTTCTCACACGGGATTAGGATGTGTTCTGATGCAAGACGGAAAGGTAGTTGCATATGCGTCTCGGCAGTTGAGGCCGCATGAGGTTAATTACCCGATGCATGACTTGGAGTTGGCAGTTGTAGTCTTTGCTCTTAAAGTCTGGAGACATTATTTATACGGGGAAAAGTCAGTGATATACAAGGACCACAAAAGTCTAAAATATCTACTAGCTCAGAAAGAACTGAATCTGAGGCAGCGAAGGTGGATAGAGTTGTTGAAAGACTATGACTGTTCTATCGAGTACCACCCGGGCAAAGCAAACGTGGTGGCAGACGCTCTAAGTCAAAAAGTGGTGTCAGATTTAAGAGCGATGTTTGCACATCTTAGCCTTTACGATGACGGAAGCTTGTTGGCAGAACTTCAAGTTAAGCCGACATGGTTAAGTCAAGTGAAAGAGAGGCAGTTAGTAGATGAAGATCTGAGTGAAAAGCTTCGACAGGTGCAGAGTGGGAAATTGGAAGATTTTGGTATTAACGGTGAAGGGTATTGTGCTTCAAAGGTAAAGTCGTATGCTTGGGGATCGGGAGTTGAGGCAAAAGATACTTGAGAATCGCATGGTAGCCCCTATGCTATGCATCCTAGAGGAAGTAAGTTATACCGAGATTTGTGAGATCAATTTTGGTGGCACGGACTTAAGCGGGAGATTCGGAGTTTGTAGGAAAGTGCTTGGCGTGTCGACAAGTCAAAGTCGAACATCAAGTACCTTGGGATTGCTTCAACCAATAAACATTCCACGTTGGAAGTGGGAGAGAATCACCATGGACTTTGTTAGTGGGCTTCCTCTTACGCCTACTAAGAAAGACTCAGATGGGTGATAGTGGACCGATTGACTAAATCAGTACATTTTATCCCGATTCGGGTTGATTACTCTTTGCAAAATTGGTGAAGTTATATGTGGTGAGATTGTGAGATTGCATGGAGTGCCGTTGTCGATTATTTCGGATAGAGATCTGAGGTTTACGTCGCGGTTTTGGAAAGTGTTGCATCGGGCTTTGGGCACCAAATTGGACTTGATCGGCATTTCATCCTCGATCGGACGGTCGATCGAAAGAGTAATCAAATCTTAGAAGATATGTTAAGGGATGTGTGATAGATTTCAAGGGAAGTTGGGAGGAATTCTTCTCATAGCGAATTTGCATACAACAACATTACCAAGCCAATATATCTGGATGGCACCGTATGAAGCACTATATGGACGGAAGTGTCGCACTCTTACGTGTTGGGCGAAATTAGGGAACGTCGATTTTGGGTCCAAAATAGTGGTGAATCAAGAAAAGGTTAAGGTAATCCGGCTCGGTTAAAGGAAGCATCGATAGACAAAAATCATCGCAGATCTAAAGCGGAAAGAAATAGAGTTTGCTATGGGGGATCAAGTTTTCCTAAAGGTTTCACACTGGAAAAAGGTGATGAGATTTGGTCGCAAAGGGAAGCTAAGTCCCAGGTTCATTAGACCTTATCGGATTGTGAAGCGGGTCGGATCTGTGGCATATCAGTTAGATTTGCCTTCGGAATTGAAGCAAACGCATGATGTGGTCCATGTTTCAATGTTACGCCGTTACCGTCGGATCCATCTCATGTAGTGCCAGTTGAGGAGGTGGAATTAAGATCAGATTTGTCATATGAAGAGGAGCCAATTCAAATTCTAGAACGAGATGTAAAGGTTTTACGAAGAAAGTCAGTTCCTCTCGTCAAAGTATTATGGCGTAATCATGGATCAGAAGAAGCTTCGTGGGAACCGGAGGAAGCGATGCGATAGCAATACCCTCACTTATTCCAGCCAGGTAATTTCGAGGATGAAATTATTTTTAAGGGGGGTAGAACTGTAACATCTAGATAATTGGGGGTTATGCATCTTACTTGATTGAATGATGTTGCACGCTTAATTATTATTGAGTGTATTTTGGAAGTTATTTGAGCTTAATTAATTAAGTGAATGCTTAGTGAAACTTTTAATTTCTAATAGTTAAGAGAGAGCTAAGCAAGTTAGGCCTTAAGAATTAATGACAAGGAGTTTTAAGCATAAGTTGAGTAATTGGCAAAGTGGTTAGGATGCATGGATGTGTGCTTGAGGAGTGAGGTTCGAATCTCCTAGCTAGCATAAGGGAGGATTTTATTTTTTTTTTTTGTTTCCTTCCCTATAAGTGTCGGCCAAGATCCTTCTAGAATGGATGAGCATTCTCTTAATTTTGGCTATTTGACCATTTGAAAAGGCAAGCAAAAGAATTATGGCATGGAATCAAGATAGGAGGATAAGATAGAGGGGACAAAGGATTGAAATAGGGGTATTGTCTTGGAATTTTGGATTTGATGGGGAATAAACAAGGAGGAAAAAGGGGGATAATGTTGGTTAAGGTTGATCGAAAATTTTGTGTAGCCATTAGGGTGCTAGTTGGCCAAAAATCCTAGCAAATTGTCCATCTTTTCTCCTTTCTCCAAAATCTTTCTCCTTAACCAAAATTATCATTTGCATTAGGTGAAAACTTTGTTTTGTTTTGGCTATCATATTTGGCCAAATTGGTACTTTTTTTTTCTTCTTTTCCTCTCAAGATTTTCTCTCTTTTGGTACCAAAATATTACCACTTTTGAAGGCATTTTCTTTCACCTTTCCTCACTTGACCATTACCAAAACTTTTCTCTTTATTTAATTTCTTCCATAACCAAACCCATTTATTCTCTTTGATCATTTCTCATTTTATTTTTCTTTTCATCCTATTTCTCTCTTCTCTTTCCCTCTTTACCAAACTACAAAAGTTCAAGAACCATTTTTTCAATTTCTTTCCCTTGGCGAATGTGCATAGGTTCCAAAACCAATCTCTTTTCTTTTGAGAATCAACATCATTCTCATCTCTTTTGCCAACCGAATCAATTTCTATTTCGATTTTCTTTTCTTCTTTTCATTCTATTGAAAACCGAAACTATTTTATGCCATAAATCACTATCCTTTTTCTCTTTTCTTTTTGTGTAAGCCGAAATCACCAAGTTACTTTTTATTCTCTTCTTTTCTTATTCAAGGCTGAATCTTCAAGAACTCAAAGTAAGGTTTTGTCAATCATTTTCATCATTTCTTTTCACTATGGCCAATTTAGAATCATAATCTTTTATTTTCTCTCCTAGGTCGAATCCTTGGAAAGGATTTCTAGGGATCCTTGTTGAAGCTAACTTTTAGGAAGTGATCTTTCGGATCATCCAAGGTAAGATTATTCCCTTTTGGTTATATCAAATCTTTTTGAATGGATCGCTAATCAACATTATTTTAGGGGCGATTTAAGACCAACAAGATAGGTAAGAAAAGAGCCGTACGGAGTGTTTGGAAGAGTGGAGGTATTCCTTTACCATCAAACTTCAAACGAAGGGTCAGTATCGTGTTAGAGACTTTCCACCGGGTTGTGGACCCTCTGCTAATGAGGATCGGTTATTTGAAGTAGTGCGGACAATCGAACCACTTTACGTTGGTGGAATATCAGCGGGTTTTGATCCATCTAGTGGAGAAAAACCACAAATAACTGTCGTTCGAGAATCCGAGGGTAAGGATTTAGATCACTCATCAATAAACATAGTTTTATTAGTTAAAGTTTATACTAATCAAGTGTGTTAATTAATTAGGTGTTGACGAGCGAGAGAGTATTGTTCTCACTGTCACAAGGTGTGTAACCTTACATTAAAATTCTCATAGATTTACATATTTTTAAACGTGATTATAAGACCATGTGTATGATTGTCATTTTGGATACCATTCAGTGGTATATGATATTCGTATGTTTACCCCAATATTTTGTTCATTTTGCTATATGCATAAATGTGAGATAAGTATGGCTATATTATGATTTGTGGGGTAAATAGCATGAAAATTTATCGATATGTATGTGCATGGGCATATGGGTATATTTGATAAAGGAGGAAGTATTCGGTGGTTTTACCACATTTCCGGTGACTTGATCACATATTTGAAATCCGGACTTCGACATATTTGAAATCGGTCACATATTTGAATCCGGTGACTTCGGTCACATTTTTGAAATCCGGTGACTTCGGTCACATATGTGAATCTGGTGACTTGGTCACGTATTTGAAATTTTGCGACTTCGGTCAGGTGACTTCGGTCACATCTGTCTTGTGGCTTTGCCACAATATTATAAGGGCGATGTGCATGTTGATGCGCAAGAATCGCCTTCGATGGTGTGTAGCGGATGGAGGGTCGATTTAGTAATCCCACGGTGTGTTGGTTGGTACGGTGGTGTGTAGCGGATGGATATTTAGGTGGGCCGGGCTTGCATTTCATTTCATGTACATAATCATGAATATTGAATGATTATTATTTGATCTGCTATGAAAATGGGCTTTTAGGCTAAATGTGAGCTAAACGGGCTTTTAAGCTAAATATGAGCTAAATGGGCTTTTGGGCCAAATATGACTTAATTGGGCCTATGAATAAATGTGATATGAAAATGGGCTTTTTAATGTATGTGTTATACATTGAGTTTATGACTCACCCTTTTGTGGGATAAACTTTTGGATGATTAAGTAGCGATAGATCGAATCGACAAGGATTTCGAGGTGGCCAATGCTCAAATAATGAAGTTTGGAAATTTTCCTACTTAAACTTATTAAGTAAATTTTTATTATTTAGACTTATGGGTTTGCCAATTTTATGTAATAAGGCCACTATAAACTATTTTTAAATTTTTGGGTGTTTGAATTTATTTTTATTTTGTCATGAACAATTATTAAGTAAATAATTAAATGGTTTTCGATAAATATTTTAAAAATGTTTTTGTCACTAATATATAAATGTTTTAAAGTAATTTTCTTAAATTTGGTTTCCTTTTAATTACTTCTAAAATAATGTTTTAAAAGACAAAATTTACTTTACAATTTGATTTCAACCTAAAATATTAAGTTAAATCTATTTTCTACAAAATCGTCAAATTTTTATTTAGAGTTTGCGAAAAGTTAGATTCGAGGAACATAACAAATTCGGTTGGACTTTTTGGGCCGGGTTTGGGGTGTTTCAATTTTTGTTTGTGTTTTTCAATGGAAGAATGGATTAAAAAAAATCCATTTTCATGTTATAATCACAAATAATATACATAATAATTCATTTACCCTTTTAGCCATATAAAACAAAATTTTATAACATAAATAACAAGGTAATTTTTTACCATAATCACCCACTAACTAAATAGTGGTTAAATTGCCATTTAAGGCCATAACTTTTAAAAGCCACAACACATAGGTGCTTTAACAAATAGCAAGCAACTTTCACATTCAATGCAATTCAATCCTTTTGTCAAATTAATCATACAGACAGGCAATTTAACATATGAAACTTTACCACATGCTTAATAACATATCAATGACACATAAATATAATATTAAAATATTATACGGACTTGGATTTGTGGTCCCAAATCACTATTCTGACTAGGGTGTAACCCGATTTATTCTGATCTTACGAATCAATACGATGCTAGGGTGTAACCCGATATTCTGATCTTACGAATCAATACGATGCCAATATCCCAGACATGGTCTTACACGAAATTCTCGTATCGATGCCAATGTCCCAGACATGGTCTTACACGAAATCTCAAATCAACGCCGATGTCCCAGACGTGGTCTTACATGATATCTTAGAACTGACACCTATGTCATGACATAGCTAATCCTATATATTCCTGGGTTCATACAGGACTTCTCGGACATTATCACTATATCAATCTTATCTTGGGATTCATATACATAGCATCTTGTAAGCATTCACTATTATGAATAGTCATATGAATATGCATAACTCAATACAAATACGTTTATTTGCATAATGACTTACCTCGGATTTGATTTACTTAAACAGAAACGGCTACTCTGTTACTTTAGCTTTCCCACGATCTAAGTCCGTTTTCCTCGGTTCTTGATCTAAACATATTCAAATTTAACCCTTTTATTCACTAGTTCATCCAATTCAATCCAAATACACATTTTTGGGCAATTTACAAATTAGCCCTTACAATTGCACATTTTATCAATTTAGTCCATTTTTCTCAAAACATCAAATTCACAAAATCATCATTTAACAATGCTTAGCCGAATGTTCATGCATCTCATACAAGCCCATATTTTTTGTCACATCTACAATTTAGTCCTTCAAATTGCTATCTTCTCAATTTAGCCCTAATTAGCTAAATTCATCAAAATTTCAAGAACAAAATATGTTCATTAAACACATATCTTTCATTTAACACCTAAACACATCACAAAGCTCACCATTTCATTAATGGCACATTTCACATTCATCATCAATACACAAAATTGAGATATGGGCTTGATAGTAGACTAAGCAACAATCTCAAAAACATAAAAATCTTCAAAATCTAAAACCAAAACATACTTTAATCAAGCTTAAAACCAACAGAAACCTAGCTATCTTTTTCTTTTATTCTTTTCTTTGTTTTTCGGCCAAGATGATGATAATGGCCTTATTAAAAGCATTTTTCTTTTATTATACTAACTTATATAATATAATACTAATTTAACATATAATATAAACTTATAAAAATATATAATGTATGCATAACTACACTTAATACTGTCCACTATAACTAAAAATGGACTATTTGCCTTTTAAGGACTTCATAATAATAAAGCCACATCAGATTGGTCACTAATCAAATGAAAAGCCACTTTAAACTTTATGCGATTTAGTACTTTTGTCAAATTAAGCACATAGACAGGCGACTTAATTCACAGAAATTTAGCACATGCTTAAACACATATCAAGAGCACAGATAATAAAATTAAAAAAATATTTCACTGACTCGGATTTGTGATTCCAAAACCACTGTTCCGACTAGGGTATAAACTAGACTGTTACAATTCTCCCTCCTTAGGGATTTTCGTCCCCAAAATCGTACCGTCAAATAGGTTCGGATATTGGTGTCTCATTGAATCCTCAGGCTCCCACGTAGCCTCTTCAATTTTGTGTCGATTCCACAATACTTTTACTAATGATATTTTCTTATTTCTCAACTCTTTCACTTCACGAGCTAAGATAAGAATTGTTTCCTCTTTGTATTTCATATCAGATCGTATTTCAATTTTAGATGGGTCAATCACATGTGACAGATCCAATCGATATCTGTGGAGCAGCGAAACATGAAATACATTATGAATCTTTTCTAGCTCAGGGGGCAACCTTAACCTATATGCAACAGGCCCAACATGTTCAATAATTTCATACAGCCCGATGAACTCAGATTTAACTTGCCTTTATGTCCGAAACGAAGCACTTTCTTCCATAGAGACACTTCCATAAATACTTTGTCACTGATCTCAAATTCTATATCTTTTTGTTTCAAGTCCGCATAAGACTTCTGAAGATCAGATGCTGCTTTCAAACAATCTCAGATCAGTTTCACTTTTTATTCTGAATCTTTTATCAAATCGACCCCATGTAGCTTATTTTCACTGAGTTCAGTCCAATACAGAGGTGTACGACATTTACATCAGTACAAAGATTCATAAGGTGCCATTTTGATGCTTGACTGAAAACTATTATTGTATGCAAATTCAATCAATGGCAAGTACTATTCCCACGTACCGTTAAACTCAAGTATACAACATCTTAACATATCTTCAAGAATCTGAATAATTCATTCAAACTAACCATCTGTTTGCAGATGAAAAGTTGTATTGAAATGTAATTTTGTGCCTAAAGCTTCTTGCAATTTCTTCCAAAATCTTGATGTAAACCTCGGATCTCTATCAGAAACAATGGATAGTGGCACCCCGTTCAATCTTACAATCTCAAAAATATAAAGCTCAGCTAATTAATCAAGTGAATAAGCAGATCTTACAAGAATAAAATGGGCAGATTTCATTAATCGATCAACTACGACCCATATAACATCTTTCTTACTCGAAGTCAAGGGCAAACCAGAAACAAAGTCCATTGTTACTCTATCCCATTTCCATTCGGGAATCAGAATCAATTGTAACAAACTAGACGGAACTTAATGTTCAGCTTCAACTTGCTGGCAAATTAAACATTTTCAAACAAGGTCAAAAATGTCTCTTTTCATACCGGACCACCAATAATGTTGCTTCAAATCATGATACATCTTTGTACTTCCCGAATGGACAGGTAGACAACTGTTATGTGCTTCACTCAAAGTTAGCTGAATCAACTCTGGATTTCTCAGAACACAAATACGACCTCAGAATCTCAAACAATAATCAACAACTCGAAATTCAGATTCAAAATTTGAGTCACACTAAGCTCGTTTCGCTAATATCTCATTATCACCGTTGTGACCATCATATACCTGTTGTAAGAACAATGTTTTACTTTCAATTTAGCTATCACTGAACTAATGTTAGAAGGATCTAATTGAGCATTTAAAGCACGTAATGCAAACAATGATTTCCTACTCAATGCATCGGCAACAACATTTGCTTCACCTAGATGATAATCTATCACAAGCTCATAATCTTTTAACATCTCTAACCATCTTCTTTGACGCAGATTCAAATCTTTCTGTGTCATCAAATTTTTCAGACTTTTATGATCTGAAAATACGTGACATTTTTCACCATACAGATAATGGAGCCAGATCTTTAGTGCAAATACAATCGCAGCTAGCTCAAGGTCATGCGTCGGATAGTTCATTTTATGAGGCTTCAATTGTCTCGAGGCATAAGATACAACTTTTCCTTCTTACATCAAAACACATCCCAGACCATTTAAGCATCACTGTATATAACAAATTTTTTACACGATTCTGGCAATACTAACACTAGAACTTCTGTTAACTGAGTTTTCAACTGATCAAAACTTTTCTGACATTTATCCGACCATTCAAATCTAACATCTTTCTGAAGTAGTCTAATCAATGGAGTAGTTATCACTGAAAATCCTTTTACGAATCGACGATAATAACCAGCTAAACCCAGAAATCTATTGACTTCAGACACATTCCTCGGAGCTTTCCAATCCATAATACCAAAAATCTTGCTTGGATCAACTCGAATTCCAGAAGCTGACAAAATATGTCCCAGAAAACTAACCTGGTGCAACTAGAATTCACATTTGCTGAATTTTGCATACAATTGCTTTTCTCTCAAAGTTTTCAACACATTTCTCAGATGTTCAGCATGCTCATTTTCATATCAGGAATAAATCAATATGTCATCTATGAACACCACAACAAATCGATCTAAGTATGGTCTAAAAATTCTGTTCATCAGATGCATAAAAACAGCAGGAGCATTGGTTAGTCCAAATGGCATAACTAAAAACTCATAATGCCCGTACCTCATTCTGAAAGTAGTTTTTGGTATGTCTGAATCTTTCACTCTTAACTGGTAGTATCCCGATATCAGATCAATTTTTGAAAATACAGTAGCTCTTTTTAACTGATCAAATAAGTCATCAATTCTAGGCAACGATGATTTATTCTTTATGGTCACTTTATTTAACGGACGATAATCGATGCGCATTCTCATCGTGCCATCTTTCTTTTTCACAAACAATACAGGAGCACCGCAAAGAAAAAACTTAGTCTAGTAAACCCTCATCAGTTAATTCTTGCAACAGTTACTTTAACTCTTTCAACTCTGTTGGTGTCATTCTATATGGTGCTATCGAAATAGGTGTAGTACCAGGCAACAACTCAATACCAAATTCAACTTCACGTATCGGAGGCAAACCCAATAATTATTCAGGGAATACATCAAAAAACTCACAGACAACAGGCATTGGTTCAACTTTTTTTAAGACACCTTCGAATCAATCACATAAGCAAAATATGCCTCATATCCCTTTTTTTACATATCTTTGAGCTTTTAATAGAGATATTACGATAGGCAATCCATTTAAATCATTAAACTCAACCCGTAAAATTTCATTATTCAAACATCTCAAATTAATAGTCTTTCTTTTATAGTTTACAACAACATCATGCAATGTCAACCAGTCCATACCCAGAATGATATCGAACTCATCAAATGGAAAAAGCATCATATCAGCAGAAAAATAAATATCTAGAAGCTTTATCGGATAGCTCATGCATACTTTGTCAATAAGGACACTTTTACCTAACGGGTTCGATACTTTTATAGCAAACTCAGTGGACTCTACCGGTAAAGTCTTACTGAATACTAAATTCATGCATATATACGAATGTGTAGAACTAGGGTCTATCAATACAATCACAGGAGTATCATAAAGAGTAAAAGTACCCGTTATAACATCTAGATATGAATATTCCTCACAAGCTCGAATAGCATATGCTTTGGCAGGCGCTCTAGCTTCAGATCTTGTAATAGTGTCTCTCGTAGTTCTCTGACTACCACTAACATTTCTTACACTCTTCGGAGGTCTTCCTCTCACAGTTGTATTATCAGATCTCAGATTCTGAACAATCTCTGGCTCGACAGACTCAAGACAATCACGGATAAAATGATCAACTGATCCACATCTGAAACAAGCTCTGTCATTTAATCTACACCTTCTCGGATGCCTTTTCCACAATGTTTACATTCAGACCTATCAGTCCAGACATTACCAATACTCGCTACTGAAATTGCTGGAGTTTTGATACTCATTTGCGTTCTAGCTCGATTTCTATTCAAATGTCCCATATTATCTCTTGAACGACTTTGATCATCTTTAAACTTCTTCGAAGCAGACTGAAATGATCTACTCTGAAATCTCTTTCTCACATCTCTAGCTTCAGACTCAGCTTTTCTTTTATCTTTTCTGAGTGCTTCAGCTTTGCACTCTCGATCAACGAGTACAACAAACTCTTTTATTTCTAAGATCCCGACTAGCAAATGAATATCTTCATTAAGACCATGTTCGAATCTTTTGCACATTATTGCTTCAGATGATATACATTCTCGGGCATACTGACTTAGTCTCACGAACTCGCGTTCATACTCAGTAACAGTTATTCGACCCTATTTTAGTTCCAGAAATTCCTTTCATTTCTGATCGACGAATCTCTCACTAATATATTTCTTTCAACACTCAATCTGGAAGAAGTCCCACATGACTCGCTCTTTCAGAACAATAGAAATCAGAGTTTTCCACCATTGATAAGCTGTATCTCGGAGCAATGATACAACACATTTTATGCATCTTCCGAAGTCAGAGACATTTCATCGAATACCTGGATAGTATTTTCTAGCTAGAACTCGGCCTTTTCAGTATCATCATCACTAGTCGCTCGAAATCTTTTGGCCCCATATTTATAGATCTTGTCAACTAGAAGCTTATTCAACAGATTTAGATTTACAGTTGAAGGCATATCAGATGTCTGAGGGGGATTAATCAGGGGCGGGGATTGCGAAATAGTCGGGTTATTTCTTACAAATTGAGTGAACCATTCACTTATCATCTGGAAGAAAGCTTGTTTAGCCTCTCCCTCTTGACCACTAGAAGCCAGTCTCGGATCAGAAGGCACTGTCCCTTGCGCGGGAGCAGGTGCATTACTTTCTACATCGTCATCTACAGCTCTTTTGGGATTTATTGCTATACAAAAATCACATTTTATACGTCAGGGTTCATTAGACTATCACAATTTAGATATATGGCATATAAAGCTAGACTCTGACACACTACGTCAGTTCGAGAATTGACTAAACCATAGCTCTAATACCAACCAAATGTAACACCCCTATCACGCATCCATCAACGGACTAGGGTTAAAGGCATTACTGGATAGATCAAAAGCATTTACAGAAATTTCATACAACCGATTCTTCAATCTCAATCATATTGTCCCTTAAATAGGTAATCGAGACCTTAATCATGCTTTAGTGTAGGGCCAGGACTAAACTGAACACATATAGAAATTATCAGAAAATTTAAAAATTTTCTAAGTTTTAGGGGTTACACGGTCGTGTGGGCAGGCTGTGTGGCTTCCACGGCTGCTAGACACACCCATGTGTCTTCCCCGTGGTCGAACTTGACTTTACACCATGGCCACTAAGCACGCCCATGTACCCTAGCCGTGGTCTATCCTGTTTTGGCTCCACGGCTGCCGTGGTCGATTCTAAAGAAACCACACGGCTACCAGACACGTCTATGTTCCAATGCCGTTTACTCTTAGCTAGATACTGTCTTAGCCCCACGGTCACTATGCACGCACGTGTGCCACAACTGTGTGACATAATAGGCCATTTGCAAGGCCAAAAATGCCCCCCACCATAGGGTCAAACCTGCAAGCAAATACCAATACAATCCATGCACGTTTAACAACCATGAACATCCCAAAATATTCATTTAATCTTTACATTCAAAACTGTTTCCATTCATGCCAATTTACAAGACTAAAAATCATACAAACACAAGCATAATTCATCCGAATACTTACCTTAAACTTAATCACTTCATACACTATCAAACTATACCAAAACATACATCACATATCATATTCATTAAAGCATATAGCTAACATATAACTAGCCAAATCACGTGGCTAAATTCACATCTTAATCTCATCCAAGTAACTAGCCTATACATGCCATACTTAGTTATACACATTTCTAAAATGCACCAAAAACAAGCTGAGTAGTGCAATAACGATCCTCGACGGTCCCTGAGTCTTCAGTAGCTTTGACAATCTATAAAACAGAGAAAAAACACACAGAGTAAGCTTCCAAAAACTTAGTAAGTCATATACAAATAAACTTAACATGAAAAGCATATAGGCATATATAAACATTAGCACAATTAACTTTCTTGGCAAATTTATCACATGTATGCTTTCATCCATGTACTTGGCCACATTTTCTGCATTCATCAATTCACAAATCTTATATACATATAGCTTTTTCATGTATAGTTTCACATATCATATTATTGTTCAAATATACATAATCATCATAGTAAAATCATATAAATACTTACCTTGTATACACACTTAGTGTATAAATCAACGTACCTGAAATGGATTTACAATTCACATAGCCATTCGTATCACAGACTTTCCCTTTGAACCGTTAGGAACCTAATAGGATACTCAGAATGCTCAGAAAAGTTGTACAATGCCAACCTCCCAGATGAGCTCTTACATGTACTCAGATATCGATGCCACTGTCCCAGGCAGGGTCTTACACGAATCAATACGATTTCAATGTCCCAGACATGGTCGTACACAGAATTCTCGTATCGATGCCAGCGTCCCAGACGTAGTCTTACACGAAATCTCAAATCAACGCCGATGTCCTAGATGTGGTCTTAAATGATACCTCAGAACTGACACATATGTCATGACATAGCTAATCCTATCTATTCCAAGGTTCGTACGGGACTTCTCGGACATTATCACCATATCGATCTTATCTCGAGATTCATATACATAGCATCTCGTAAGCATTCACTGTTATCAATAGTCATATGAATATGCATAATTCAATACAAATACGTTTATTTTCATAATGACTTACCACAGATTCGATTTATTGAAACGGAAACGACTACTCTGTTACTTTATCTTTCCCATGATCTAAGTCTATTTTCCTCGGTTCTTGATCTAAACATATTCAGATTTAACCATTTTATTCACTGGTTCATCCAATTCAATCCAAATACACATATTTTGTGCAATTTACAAATTAGCCCTTATAATTGCACATTTTATCAATTTAGTCTATTTTTCTCAAAACATCAAATTCACAAAATCATCATTTAACCATGCTTAGCCGAATGTTCATGCATCTCATACAAGCCCATATTTTTTGTCACATTTGTAATTTAGTCCTTCAAATTTCTATTTTCTCAATTTAGCCCCAATTAGCTAAATTCATCAAAATTTCAAGAATAAAATATGTTCATTAAACACATGTCTTTCATTTAACACCTAAACTTGTCACAAAGCTCACCATTTCATTAATGGCACATTTCACTTTCATCATCAATACACAAAATTGAGACATGGGCTTGATAGTAGACTAAGCAACAATCTCAAAAACATGAAAATAATCAAAATCTAAAGCCAAAACATACCTTAATCAAGTTTAAAACCAACTGAAACCTAGCTTTCTTTTTCTTTTCTTCTTTTCTTTGTTTTTCAGCCAAGATGGTGATAATGGCCTTATTAAAAGCATTTTTCTTTTATTATACTAACTTATATAATATAATATTAATTTAACATATAATATAAACTTATAAAAACATATAATATATGCATAACCACACTTAATACCATCCACTATAACTAAAAATGGACAATTTGCCTTTTAAGGACTTTACAATAATAAAGCCACATCAGGTTGGTCATTAATCAAATGAAAAGCCAGTTTTAAACTTTATGCGATTTAGTCCTCTTGTCAAATTAAACACACAGACGGATGAATTAATTCATAGAAATTTAGCACATGCTTAAACACATATCAAGAGCACAGATAATAATATAAAAAAATATTTTACAAACTCAGATTTGTGGTTCTGACAAGACTGTTACAAGCACGGTCGGAACACATGGTTATGTCTAGTGCCCGTAGAAGGAACGCGGCCTGCCCACACGGGCGTGTGACCTCTGTAATACAGGAAAGTTTTAAATTTTTGAGAACTTTCACATGTGTTCAGTTTAGTCCCGACCCTATTCAGAAGCATGATTAAGGTCTCGTCGACCAATAAAAAGGGACACTTGGTTGTGAATGATGATTTGTATTACTAAAATATCTGTAAAATTTTTTGATCTATCCGGTAATGCCTTTAACCCTATTTCAGTGACGGATAAGGGTTAGGGGTGTTACAGTATGCAAACTATATGAATGAAATAGATTTTAGCAAAATTAAACACAATTTGCAACAATTATAACATAAATAAACTTGGACAATTACTTTAATTAAACTCAATTTATTATCAACATGCTTAATAACATTCGAAAAAACATTCCATGGCAACTCGATCTTTCATGGGTTTGGAAACCACGTTAGGTCCTTTCGGAATCGTTTACTTAGAAAATGTGCATTTTACTGATCCTTATTTGCTAAGGGTTTCTTAGTATTCGTGTGAGGTAACATGGATGTGTTAGGTTTGAAACAGTTTAATCACACATATCTAAAAACTATGCGGATAACAGAGCTTGGTTAGAGTTGTTATGCAACTTGCAATTTAATCGGGTTAGGATCTAAATTGAGCATGCGCATTTCAATTATGTGTCCAATAGCCATCATCTGGTTAGGATCACTCATCTAATTTAGGTGCATTTCCATCACGTATGAATGAAATACAGACTTGACTTTAATTGAAAACATGATCGATTGAGGCACAAACATTATAAGCATGAATCAAATAAATATTATTTAATCAAAGCAATCATCCTAGCTTAAATAAAATTAAAACACATACTTTCAGATTAAATTAAAGAAAGGAAAGATTAAACCCAAATCAAAGTGGCTGTCAACCAAGACTCTGACTGACTAGGCTCATTCACTCCTTTACTGATGGCTCTTCAAGGTGGCCGACCAAGGGCTCTTTAAGAGGCTTAATTGCTAAAATCTCTTTGAAGAGATGATGCTAGGCGTGAGGAATTGAAAATGCTTAGAAGAATTGAGAGAAAAGAGAGAATGATAAAGGATGGGGGATGATGAATGAGGGAATGAAGGGGTCTTATTTATAGGTGAAGAAAGGTGGGTAGTTTGCTAAAAATAGCTGGGTTTAGTCTCTTCCAACTTCTTCCATGAGTGGCCGGCCACAATTAGTTGAATTTGAGAAAATTTTTGCTTGATTTTTAAGCAATTTAAATGCCATAATAACTCAATACTGAGACTTGGTCCAATGTAAATCTTCGAGCAAATACAACAATGCAAGGACATCGTGTAATTAAACAAAAAAGTGGTTTAAATGGACAGCCATTTGTAGCCGAATTTGGGTTGACTTGATCTTCAATTTGGACAGTTTTTATAATCCAACCAAGCTATCAAACCTGTCCAAAATAAATCAATAAGTTAAAGGACCGAGGAATAAAATTTATCCAATTTAAATAATTAATTACAACCCATATTATTAATGAAATATTTAAAATTATTTATTAAATGTAATTTTATATTTTATTATTTAATTTAATCATGCATGGCCCATTTTATGTCTTAAAAATTTAATATGTTCAAATAAGTATAAAATAAGCCATTTTATGCATGAAAACTATATAATAAAGCATAAAATCATAGTTTAATAATTTCTATGTCCTAATTTCATATTTTCACATATTTCATTAATTTACTAAACAAGTACTTAGTTTTAACAAAGAATTTAAGCAAAAAGGTGATAAATTACATAGTAAAAATCATATATATTTTTCAGTTTACAGAGATCCATCACACTATCCATCGATTTTTATCGGTTGATTTTGATGCTTTGGTTATGGTTATAATGGCATGTATAGGTGGACTTATGTCTAATGTTTAGTTAATGATATTGGCATGAAATGTTGCTTTCAATTTGTGTAACTTATGATATTTGATGCCTTGATGGTTGGTGTGATTTTGGCACTTTGATGTTTAAAGGTTGGTATGCATGCTTTTATGGCCAAAGTGGTAAGAGTTGGCATGTTTTCAAAGTGATCATTTAGGGCATGTTTTGACATGAAAATTTAGTCAAGTATGTTTGGTTGAATTATGACCATTTGGACATAATACGATACGTATATATGTTGGTTGTTGGAACCATTTGGAAATGGCTAGAATTGTGACATTTAAATGCTTTTGATGCATGTGAGATGTGGTCCTAATGGTAAGGTCATTTTGATATGTTTTGATATGGAAACTAATTAATGGATAAATGGTTAAATATGCACATTTATAGGTGTTTAGTACATGATGGTATAGCCATTATGTTTGGCTTGTAAATATGGTATTTTGGTTGATGAAATAGTTATCATGTTGGCATGTATTTATATGTGATTTAAGGAATGATGAAACTTAGCATTTTGGTGTTTTTATCGTTAAATGTTGAAATAGTTTAGGGATGATAGGGTTGAATGGCCAAATTGGTATATTTGAGTGTGATATTGGTATGTGAACATTTTGGTATGAATTTAGTTGCAACAGTTGGATGGTTAATAACTAAACTATGCAAATGTTTAAACATGTTTGGTTGTTGTGATTGAGGTGCCTTTTGGGAATATTGGTTGTATCAAAAAAATACCATGATGGTCTAGCTTGAATATGCATGTGTTATGTACATTTTGGAAGCTTGAAAATACATACAAATTGTTAGCATATGTAATCAAGTTTTGGGTGAGGGAAATGACTTGAAAATGGTCAATTTTTCGTCCACACACCTAAAACACGGGCGTGTGTCTCACCCGTTTGTCCCTATAGGTTTCAAAGGGTTGCCAGTCAGAGAATTACACGGCCTAGCACATGCCCTAGCACATGGCCTAGTACACCGACGTGTGTGGCCATTTCGAGAGGTACACGGCCTAGCACATGAGCGTGTGGCTTGGCTATGTGACCCAAGTCAGAGATTTACATGCGCACAGACACGGGCTAGGACATAGCCCAGTGTCCCTATTTCAAATTCCCACATGGCCTAAGACACGAGCGTGTGTCTTAGCCGTGTGACCCCTATAGTATGAAAATGTTCAAGTTTTTCCTAAAAATTATATATGTTTTCAATTTAGTCCTGATTTGTTTCTAATGTTCTTTTGGGGCCTCGAGGGCTCTTATAAGGGACAATATTTGTGAGATTGATTTATTTTATATGAATAAAGTTATGATTTAAATCTTTTGAATATTTGATGGTTTTGAGTTGTAAACTTTTAGTAATGCTTAGTAACCCTATTCCAGTGACGGATACGGGTTAGGGGTGTTACACCTGTTCACACAAGCTGTAGGTTGGAAAGTAAGCTACACGATACTGTTCACACAAGCTTTGGAGTATCCGCAACAAATGTAGGACCTCAGCCATCAGTAGGACATTCAAGACCAGCTCCCAAAACATGAAAATCCTAATGACATGTCATTTGTGTCTTATGAATTCCTAAGGTTCAAACAGGGCTCGATAACAGTTGTGACATCGTCAAATATACGTCATTTAGTTACATGGAAATTAACATATTTACTTACAAATCAAAATAACACTAAAACAATACTTAATCATACGAACTTACCTCAATGATTAAGGCATCGAAACAAGGTCGACTAATTCGAAGCTTTAGCTTTACTCTGATCAAAACCCGTACGAGGTCTATCTTGATCATGCAAGAGATAGAAGTGATCGAATGATCCAAGCTCATTCTCTAATGGTGGTTTTGGTTGAAGCAGGAAGAAAATGAAAATGATGATAACCTTTACTTAGTAATTTTAAGTTTATTTACTTGATTACCTTTCTATCCTTTGTTTGTAACTTATAATTCACTTAATTTGTGTCCATAAAAGTCCACTAACTATTTAAATTGTCTCTTTTCCATCTAATTCCTTTCACTTTAAAGCTTCATAGCTATTTGATACCTTTAGCTACTAGAACTCTACTTTTGTATCTTTTACAATTTAGTCCTTTTTTCTTATTTAAGGATGCAAACATAAAAATTTCTTAACAATATTTTTATACGACTCTACTAACATACCGTAGATATTAAAATAATAATAAAATAAATATTTACTGATTAAATTTGTGGTCCTAAAACCACTATTCTGATTTCACTAAAAAGCAGACTGTTACAACTCTCTCATCCCTAAAGAAATTTTCGTCTCCGAAAATCTTACTAGAAAAGAGGTTTGGGTATTGCACTTTCATAGCTTCTTTCGATTCCCAAGTAGCTTCTTCTATACCGTGACGTTTCTAAAGAAATTTCACTAAAGCTATGCTGTTATTTCTCAATTCTTTAACCTCTCGAGCTAGAATTTTGATTGGTTCTTCACCGTACGTCATATCTAGCTAAATTTCAACATCAACACGTAAAATCATGTGTGAAGGATCTGATCGATACCGTCATAATATAGATACATGAAATACATTATGGATCTTTTCTAACTTTGACGGTAATACTAATCTATAAGCTACCGACCCGATTCTCTCAATGATCTCATACAACCTGATAAATAAAAAAACTTAGCTTTCCTTTATGACCGAATCGAAGAACTTTCTTTTAGGGCAATACTTTCAAGAACACTTTTTCACCGACTTGAAATTTAATTTCTTTTCATTTTAAATCCGAATAAGATTTCTATCGATCTGAAGCTGCTTTCAAACTATATCTTATGACTTTAACCTTTTCTTTAGATTCCCATATCAAATCTACCCCGAAAACCTTCTTGTCACTGAGCTCAGTCCAGTATAACAGAGTTCAACAATTTCGACCATACAAAGCCACAGACGGTTCCGTTTTAATGCTCGTTTGATAATTGTTGTTAGATGTAAATTCAACCAACAGTAGAGATTTCTCCTAGTTACCTTCGAACTCCAAAACACAACATCGAAGCATATCTTCGAGTATCTGAGTCACTCTCTCAGCTTAATCGTCGGTCTGAGGATGAAATACAGTACTAAAGTGAAAACAAGTACTTAGAGCCTCATGTAACTTGCTTCAGAGTCGAGATTTAAATCACGGATCTCTATAAAAAAATAATAGAAACTAGCACCACATGCAATCTGGCAATCTCAGCAACATATAACGCTGCTAATCTCTTGAACGAATAATTTGTATGCATAGGAATGAAATGCGTAGATTTCATCAAATGATCAATAATGACCCAAACAGCATCTTTCTTTCTCAGAGATAGACGCAATCCCGATACAAAATCTATTGTGACGCGCTCCTATTTCCACTCTGGAATCATCACTGGTTGTAACAAATCAGATGGTAGTGGATGCTTGGCTTTAGTTGTAACGACCCGAAAGTCAATGAAGTCGAAAATAATGGTTTTAGAATATTGTTTCCTATGATAGGATCAATGAATATTATTAATTAATATTTACGAGGATATTACAGTATTATATTGAAGTTTGGTTTAATAATTTTTATTATTAGAAAGTTAGATAAGATACAAGTGTATCAGTTCTAAAATTGATGGTTTTGGAAACTGAGGTATCAAGACCTCGTTTCCATAAACCAAACTCGTAAATATTTAATAAAAATATTTACTGAGTTATATTAGAAGTGAATTAAATTTGTGGTTCTATAATTTTGAAGAAAGAGTGTTTAATTAAAGTAAAGAAACTAAATCAAATAAGTGATAAAAGTAAGAATTAATACTAAATTATGAGGTGAATCTTTATTGAAGGACTTATTAAATAAATAGACCATTGTTTTTATAGATTTTGATAGTGGATGTTTATACGGATATTATATATTATATATATTATTATTAAAGTGACAATTAGTAAATGAAGTGGGATTAAATTAAATAGAAAATGAAAGGAAAGACTTTAATTTTTTTTTTTTTGGGCTATCTTGTTTCCTTGTCTCTTTCGAATGAAGATAGAGAGGAGAGGCCAGCTACATGTAGTGGAAAACCATGAAATTTGTTTCCTTAGAAGTTAAAAATTTCAAGTAGAAGGGTAACTCTTCTAAACTTTCCCTTGCCCATAGCATTTCGGTGACAAATTCTAGTTGCATTGTTGATTTGAGCTTAACCGAATATGTGGGAGAAGAGAAGAGTTTCTTTTCTAGTTGTAAATGTTGCATGTCTAGTAGATGAAGTCTGTCTCACTTGTGTTAAAAGAATTTATTGAATGCTTATGTTGTTATACTCCATTTCTATAACTCTGGGGTTGATTGCATTTATGTAACAAGGTGGGAGAAGGCCGTAGTAGAAAAGGGAAGGAGCAAATTGAATAGGTAGAATCGGTGTTGGGAACCTTAGTAAGTTTTCCTTGAACTTTTATTCTCTTGTGTTTGATAATTGTTGAAACTGTTAAATTGTTGTCCAAATTTTACCTTGTTGGAATTGTTAATTGGTGCCCTATTCATGCAGTTTGAATATTGTGTTGTTAATGATGTTCAGAGAGTGGTGTATTTGTGCTATTTTAAGGACTGCTGTTTGGTGTATTAATGCAGCAAAAAAAAATGTTGTTTTAAGGGCTGATATTACTAAGTTATGTGTTAAATCATTAGCTTGTGGCTTTGGTAAGTGTTTAATATGAACCAAGGCATGTGTGTATGATATTAATTGAAATGGTGACATCTTGTAATTATATGTTTAGATAGTTGTATGAAGATATAATTCAATTTGAGCATTTATGTATCATATCATGACTTAAAACGTTCGGATTATAGAAATATCACTGAGTTTTACTCAGTGTTCAATTTTGTTTTTCGTGTGCAGGTTAGGTAGTCTCTTTGAATGCCGACTCTGCATCCAACAACAATCTCGATCTCAAGTGTGGTGATGTTTAATTTTGTAATGTCATGTACCTAGGACGTCTTTGATTGTTAGTTGTTTTTTTTTTTAAATGTGATATAAATTGATTTATAAATATATGTTTATGTTTGAAGGTAAATGTTAGTATGTGTTTTGAACAAAGGCTTGATGTGTATGAAATGTAAAGCTTGATATCTTAAGTAGCTTTAGGTTAGGCTAAATTGAGTGATTTTTTAATACATTAAACTTCGATTTGAATGATGCATTGTTGATGTGTTTTGAAGATATAAAATGTGGTACCAACGAGGGTACATTGGGTAAGCAATTAGGATTATTGTTTTGGCATGTTTTGATTATGTTTAATCATAATTTGAATAGGTTAAATGATTGGTATTTGAATTTATTAAGGCGTAAGTAAACTTGAAGCGGTAACTTTGTTGTTTGAGGTACATTTTAGGTCCACACAGTCGTGTGACCCCTATTCTCAGTTTTTCTAAAATTTTCCTAGACTTTCCAAATGATTTCAAATTGGTTTTGATTTGTCTCTAAAGTATTGTTTTTGACCTCATGGACTTGATTTAGGGAAAATATGTGTATGAAGGAATGATTTAAGTTACGCTTATGATTTTTGAATTGAATTAATTATAAGTGTTCAAATTGTACAGTAATGCCCATAACTCTAATCTGTGATGGAGATGGGTTTGGGTGTCACATTAGCCTACTGACATACTAAACATCTCGACACGAACTGAAGAATCTCTTGTTTCATACCTGGCCACAAGTACATTTGTTTCAAATCGTCGTACATTTTATTGTTACTAGGATGAATAGACAAGCTACTACTATAAGCTTCTTGTAAAATCTTCTGAATGAGATCAGAATTTCTTGAAACACATATTATTCCTTTAAAATACAAGCTATCATTGACACCAACATGAAAATCTGAATCAGGTGTCGTCTCAATCTATTTCTGTTTAACTATCAATACATCATCACCTTTTGAGCTTCACAAATTCATTGCAAAAACATCGATCTAGCTTTTAACTCAGCTAAAATTGAACCATCATCAATCAATGTCACTTGCAAATTCGAAGCTCGCAAAGCAAACAAAGATTTTCTACTCAAAGCATTAGCAACAACATTAGCCTTTCCCAGATGATAATCAATAATCAAGTCATAGTCTTTCAATAACTCAAGCCATCTGCGATGTCTCAAATTCGAATCTTTCTGCGACATTAAGTATTTTAGACTTGTATGATCCGGGAAGATATGACATTTTTTTTCTGTACAAATGGTGTTACAAAATCTTCAAAGCAAATACAATCGCTGCAAGCTCTAAATCATTGTTGGATAATTCTTTTCATGCGATTTCAATTGTCTAGAAGCATACACTATCACTTTGCGCTCTTGCATCAGAACACAACCCAAACCATTCAAAGATGCTTCATTATAAATCACATATTTTTACCCAATTCTGGTTGAACTAACAGAGGTGCCTCGGTTAACAATACTTTCAACTGATTAAAGCTTTCTCGGACAACTCAAACTTAACATTTTTTGTAACAACCTCATCAATAGTGTAGCAATCATCGAAAATCTGTTGATGAATCTTCTACAATATTCGGATAAACCAAGAAAACTTTTGACTTTGGATATATTTCTTGAAGGCTTCCAATATATGACAACTGAAATTTTTCTCGGATCAACTCTATTGCCATCGGCTGATACAACATGTCCCAAAAATCTGACTTCTCGAACCCAAAATTCACATTTGCTAAACTTAGCAAACAATTGTTTTTCACGTAAAGTTTACAAAATAATTCTGAAATGCATGGCATGCTCTGCCTCATCTCGTGAATAGATTAGAATATTATCAATGAATATCACCACGAATGTGTCTAAATACGGTCTGAAGATTTTGTTCATCAAATTCATAAATACTGCAGGTGCATTAGTCAAACCAAATGGCATCACAAGATATTCATAATGTATGTACTTGGTCCTGAACGCAGTTTTCAACACATTTGAGTCTTTAACTCGCAACTGGTAATAATCAGAACAAAGGTCAATCTTCGAGAATACCATTGTACCTTTCAACTGATAAAACAAATCATCAATATGCCGCAATGGGTACTTGTTCTTAATTGTGACTTTGTTGAGATATCGATAGTCAATACATAGTAGCACCGATCCATTGTTTTTCTTAACAAATAGAATAGATGCACCCGAAGGAGAAAAGTTGGGTCAAGTAAAACCCCTATATGTAAACTCTTGTAACTATGCAATTCTGCTAGGAGGTATCGATAACGGAGATGTTCCCGTTACTAACACAATAGCAAACTTAAGATCTTTGATTAGTGGTAACCCCAGTAACTCCTCTAGAAACACATCTCAATATTCACATACCATTAGGACCAATTCTAGCTTCAACTTGGTAATTCTAGAATCAAATATGTAAGGAAGATACGCTTCACAGCCTTTTCTAACATATTTTTATATTGACATAGTTGAAATAACACTTTAACACTTTAATCTGAAGCTTTTCACCATTCTAACACTTTAACAGAATAAGCTTTAGTTTATAATTCACTATGGTATCATGCAGAGTTAACCATTCCATACCCAAAATCACGTCAAACTCATCGAAGGGTACTAATATCAAATCAATCAGAAAGTTGCAACCCCGAATCATCAAACGATAATTTTTACAAATTTTATCAACTAACACATACTGACCTAGGGGGTTTGTTAATTTAACCACAAATTTAATATACTCAAAACGAAATTTCTTATCTACCACTAAAGTTTTGCATACATATGAATGTGTTGATTCCGGATCAATCAAAGCAGTAACATCAGTATCAAAGATAGAAAATGTTCCAGTGATAACATCTTGTGCTGAAGCTTCCTCTCGAGCACAAATCGCATAAGCTCTGGCTGAAACTCGTGCCTCAGTTCTAACACCAGAGTCTTTTGTTCCACTATAGCTATTACCCACATTTCTAGTATTTTGAGGCAGTCTCCCTCTCGTCGTAGTGTTACTTGGTCTATTAGTTTGATCCTTTTCTTAATTGGACCTTTCCAGGCAATATCTAAGATAATGTTCATACAAACCAAATTTGAAACATGACCCAACTTTCAATCTGCATTCATTGAAGTGTCGTCTATTACATTGTTGGCCTTCGGGATTGTTGCTCCTGACACTACCCATTCTCGCTATAGACATAACTTGAGGTTTTGAGCTCAAATTTTTTTTGCCTCGATCCTTTCCAGAATAACCTACTGAAGCTGATGAATGGCTATGATATTCTTTTTATTTCTTCGATGGTGACAAGTATGACTTTTCCAAACATCGTTTTCCTAAATCATGAGCTCCAGAGTTAGCTTTTCTCTTTTTTTTTTGGCTAAGTTCTTCAGCTTTATGAGCTTTGTCAAGTAAAATCATGAATTCTTTTAACTCAAGAATCCCGACAAGTAATTTAATATCCTTATTTAGCTCATCTTCAAATCAAGTACACATTCCAGCTTCTGTTGGTACACATCCTCTGGCATATTTTCTAAGCTATACAATTTTCTCTCATACTCCGATACTAACATCTGGCCCTGTTTGAGTCCAAGAAATTCTTTACGTTTCTTATCAAGAAATCTTTGACTCCCATAGTTCTTTCAGAATCTAGTCTGGAAGAATTCCCATTTAACTCAATCTCTCATTACAACCATATTCAAAGTGTTCCACCACTGATAAGTCGATTCTTTCAACAATGACACAGCGCATTTTAAATATTCTATAGGAGTACATGATAATTCATTGAAAACTCTAACTGTATTTTCTAACCAGAACTCGACTCTTTCCGAATCATCTTTAGTTGTGCCTCTGAACTCTTTTGCCCCATATTTATAGATTTATCAACTAGAGGCTTGCTCGCTCATATTGGTTCCAAACCCTTAGAACCACGGGAGCCGATTGGGGTACAGGTGGGGGTGGACGTCGTTGAGCCACCAGATTTGTTCAAACAAACTCAATAAACCACTCATTCATCATTTGGAAGAAGGCTTCCTTAGCCTCTCCTCCCCGACCCTCAGATATGAGCCTACATCAACTAAACACTACTCCGTGAATGGAGGCTTAAACGTTACTCTCAACTTTATTAGATTCAGCTCAGTTGGATGACATTATCGATATCAAAACATAGTTGAAATTGAGTTGAGAGTTATCACATTATTGCAGGTTATATAATGGCATGTATTCCTAGATTCGTACAGGCTATATTTAATTTGATAATCAACTAAATCGTGGCTCTAATACCACTAAATGTAACACCCCTAACCTATATCTGTCACCGGAATAAGGTTACGGAGCATTACCAGATAAACGTAACTTAAAATCATTCACTTTCAAACATTTAATTAAACATAGCATAATCTATTTATAAACATCCATATTGTCCCTTAATCAAGCCCACGAGGCCGTAGAATCACTTTAGAAATGATTCGGGACTAAATCTAGATAATTTGAAACATTGATGAAAAAGATAGAAATTTTAAACTGCAGGGATCAGACGATTGAGACACACGCTTGTGTCTCTGGCCATGTAACAATCGAAATAGGGACACAAGGCTGTGTCCTAGCCCATGCCTGTGCCCATGTAACTCTCTAACTTGGGTTACACGGCCAAGCCACATGCCTGTGTGCTAGGTCGTATAACACTCGAAATGGCCTCACACATCTGTGTGCCATGCCGTGTCCTAGGTAATGTACCTGCCTAACTTGCAACCTTTAAAACCTACAGAGGACACACAACCGTGTTGCATGGCCATGTGCCACAAACGGCCGGGTTGCATGGCTATGTGTTACACACGGTCGTTTGCATGGTTGTGTGTCACACACGACTGACACACACGTCCATGTCTTGGGCCGTGTGGACAAGAAATTGGCCAAAATAAAGCCATTTCTTCACCCACTTCAAGCATGTACCTAAACACAATTTCCACATAAAACCAATGTAACACCCCAAACCCGGCCCAAACACCGCAACCGGATCTGGCATGTCACTTGAAAAGAATTTTATAAAATATCGCAAACTTCAGAAAAGTTTAAGTTATTTTTAAAATACCAAGTTTAGTGGTTCAATTGAGAACTCGTTATTTATTTAAGGAAAACTTAGTTAGCCAAATTCTTTTGTTTAGGTGACATTTGGGAACACATGTTATTACATTTGATCAAGGTATAGGGTTGTCGTAAGAAGAATCCATTTGTAAACTCGTTATTTAAGTTGCGTGAAAAAATTTATTTGCATTTTGTAAAACCTCATATCAATTATTTTGTATTTAAAGCATCTAAAACTTAAATCCAAAATTTTAAACCAAAATTAATAGTGGCCTTATTACAACATAGAATCCCAAAAATAATTTAAAGATAAATAAAGTTCTATTTTAAAAGAAAGAAAACCGTGCATGGCCACCACGTAGTCCTCTCCGGCCCGGTCCATTGCACTATGTACTACTTGCAAAACGTTAAGCAAAGAAGGTGAGTCAAAAGACTCAGAGTGCAATTTCCAAGCACCAGCATTGGCCCAAGCCCATTCATTAACCATCTGGGCCTTAGCCCCTTTTTTATAATCACATTGGGTGAAGCCCATTCGAAATCGGATTGGGCCTTAGTCGTACAGTATAGAATAGCAGGTATCATATGCAAAATGATGGTAAAACCCAACCCAACCTAAAATTTCCATCCGCTATACACCAGCCGTTCCTGCCAATCACACCAATGGGGATTTCTACAATCGACCCTCACCACTACACACCATCGATGGCAGTCATGCTGCATTTAGCTGCTCATTGCCGAAATATGTCGCATAGCCACTGAAATAATGTGACAACATCATCGAAATAATGTGACAAAGTCACCAAAATATGTGGCAAAGCCACCGAAATACACTGCCCCTTTCATCATATTCTCCCCATGTCCATGCAACATACGATCATAGTAATGTAAATGCAACATTTAATGGCATACTCAAGATATTCAGGGTATATGCATATTCATGTAACGATAACACTTATCAAGTATTTTCAGAGAACGAACGCACCTGGTGTTACGATTTTACCCTGCATGGGTACACAATAACTGTTACTACGTTTTCGGCTTTCCAACAACATACATATATATATTAATAACATACAAAGAAGGTGTGGGAAATACACACCTTCAATCTCGTTAATTCTGATGCTGGCCCACAACCTGGTGGAAAGTCTCAAATAGCGGACACCGCCCATTTTTTGAACTTAGGGGTAGGGACAACGAGTCCAACCCCCTCCTTTGCTTGGCTAAATCAATAGAAACTGGAGGCTAATAGACTTGGATTAAGGAATCACTGAAGTCCCTACACATTAACCAAATTAGGATCAGTTCTCCAATAACAGATAGATTCAAAGAAGTGACCTTCCATCCAATCAAGCGGATAGAGACCCCTTATGGCTTATTTGGCCAACAACACTTACCAACGTCCCCTTGAAAGCAACCCACACAAAGAAAAGATAATGGATGCATGCCCCTCCACCATGACCAATGCCCAAGATACAAGTCAGAACTTTCGATTAACCAACCAAAGAGAAAAAGAAAAGAAAGCGAGAAGAAAGTCAAAGAAAATCCTTTACCGACGCAAGAGTGTACCAATTGAGGAGTCTATGTTTGGCTTTCAGCAAAGTCGACTAGAGGAGTGCTAACTCTTGATGCAAAAAGGGGTTCGACCTTAAGGAGAAATAGAAAAGAAGTATGGAACCAATAGATGTTTCAGCTTCGAAGAAGAACTCATGACCAATGGTGACAAGAAGATGAACACTAGGTTCAGTTGAAGTGAAAGAAAGATGAGGGAAAGGTTTCAGCATTAAAGAAAAAAGTGGAGAAGATATGGAGCAAGAAAGAGAGGAAAAAAACAAAGGACTGCTACGGCTTTGAGTAGATGAGAAGAGAAACAAAAAGGAGAATGGGAGCTTATAGGAATTCGGCAAAGGAATGAGAGCTTGAGAAGTGAAACAAATAAGTGAAGAAAGAAAATAATAGAAGGTAAGAAGTGCCCAAAAAGGTTTCGGGTTAACCAATAAGGAGATGAACAAATAATAACCTTAGGAGTTTTCGGCAAATAGAGAAGGAAAATGGGTTGAAAAGAAGAGCACGCCAAATGCCGAAAGGAGAAATTCTTAACACAAAACACACACCAAAATTTCGGCACCTAAATCTCTACATCAAAACCAAATGCCTACCCCCACCAAAAGACCCCATATGATCGAATCACCCCTAACACTACTCAAACATTCGGCCAACTCCCTCCTCACCTCAATCCCCATGTTTCCTCCTTGATTTTATCCTTAACCCTCTCTCCTCCACTCATTCAAATTGGTTTGAATAATTCAACTCCCCAAATGCCTCTCCACCACTTATTTAAAATGTTTGAATTAGTCCACTCCCACTCTTCAAGGTCCCTAGCCGAATCTATCAGCTCTTATTCTGACGCCAAAATAAACACCAAAAAGGTAGACCATGCGACTCAAACTTACTCCCTCACTACTCCCCTGTGGCGTCACTTACCTGCATCCTAAGTGGCGTCTCCTTGCCAATTTGCCACTCATTTTCTTGTGTCAACAAACACAAGCAATCATCCTTAAAGCCTGACCCAACTAGCTCTCGCCTAAAGTGCCCAAAATTTAAAATTTTACCAAGGCTTAGGCTTAACCCCGAGCATTCTCGGGGACCCCCAAACACAACAAATTAACAAATAAAGCATACCAAACACACCAAAACATAACATATGCAGAGCCCTTAATTCCTGGATGTTATAGTTCTACCCATATATTTGTAAAATTACTAAAATACCCTTATATTTAAAAATTACTAAAATGCCCCTAGATTTGTAAAGTACCAAAATACCCCAGTTTTGTGAAAATACAAAAGTACCCCTATTTTACAAAAATACCAGAATACCCTTGTTTTGCAAAATTACCAAGATACCTCTATTTTGCCAAGTTACTAAAATATCCCTGTAGGGTAAAATTACAAAAATACCTCTGGGTAGTGAAATGATGAGAATACCCCTATGTGACGAATATGAGTTTATGGATGTTACTCGTGTGTTTGATGCATTCATACGATATTCTGCTTAGGATGCATATGGGTGGGAATTATGGTACGGAGGAAGATTTGAGGATCGCATGGCCGTATGGTATGGATCCAGTGGAGGCTTTAAGCCCAATATATGATTAGCAGCTTTGATGCAACGTTCAGTAGCATTGCAACCGGGCTACCCTTGGTGTGTAGCGGAGGGGAGGGTCGAGCTAGAATTCCTCACAAGAGTCATAAGGTTGGAAGGGAAATGATGTCTGTAGCGAATGGATTTTTGGGGTGGATTTTGCATTACCTGGTGTGTATATGATGCATTATGATATGATATGAGGTAAATATGGGCTAAGGCCCAAGACCACCGATTCTGATAGGGCTTAGGCTTAATGTAAAAATTTGTGTGTGATTTAATTTCCAAGGGTTGTACACACTAAGTTTCGAAACTCACACCCTTTAATTTAATGTTTCAAGTAATCTCGAATAGACGGCTTGACGTGGGAGAGGACTCGGAGATGTCCAAATTACAAGATGTTTGAATTTTCATTTATTTATTTCAAAATACATGTTTTGATTTGCTTAATTTTTGGTGGATGTAATAAGGCCTTGTACTCCGTTTTGATTTCAGATTTATTTTGGGTTTTGAGGTTAATTGTTTATTTAATTATTAAACCAAAGTAAGCTCTTATGTTTAAACTAGGTTTTTGAAATATTTAAAATAATGAAACGGGTTTTTATCTTTACTTAATAATACTCATAGATTTTTGAGCTTTTGGGCCTTAAACTTTTAATTAGCAAGACTGTTTTGAACTGTGCCTTTAATGTGACATTTTAGATTCGGGCCTAACTTTTAGGCCAGGTTTGGGGTGAATCAGAGTCCGGTTGCAAAGCTTAGGCTTTGAATGGGCCTTAGATTTTGGGTTTTAAAAAGTCTTTGCAGGATTCTTGAGGTGTGGTTCACCGAGCCCTCAACGTCGAGCCAAGTAAGTTTTCTGTACTACATTTGGTTGAAGTACGAAACTATGTAGATAATGGGCTACTTAAAGATAGGCTTTTAGAGTCTAAAGCCCGTAGGGAACCTAAGCCTATAGTGAATTCTCAATCGCAGAATAACATTAAGAAAATTATTATAACTTACATAAGACATGTGTTCTAAACAAGGGGAACTAAGTACTAATTACATAAAAAATTTAATTCAGAACTACGCAACGATGAGCGCTAGGCGAAGTGGGAGAGGCCGCAGCAGAGGCCGTGGAGGTATTAGGGCAGGATCATCTGAGTCTGGCCATATGCCCAATGTAAGAGTAGGGGAGGCTCCAGCCTCACCAGTAGCTGAAAGAGAAGCAAATAAATGGGCCGCCGCTATAGAAGATGCCATATCACAGGCCATGTTAAGAATCTTAGAAAGGGTCATTGGGCCCAATAATGGTACGGGGAGTTGTGGGTCGATCATGGAGTGACTCCGAGCTAATGGGGCTGAGATTTTCAAAGGAGTAGCAAGGGTGGCCCCGAATGTGGCAAAGTATTGGTTGGAAGCTACTAAAAGAATAATGGATGACCTGGATTACATGGCTGAACAAAAGCTGAAAGGAGCAATATCCCTACTAAGGGAAGAAGCCTACCAGTGGTGGTTGACCGTAAAGGAGGGCAACCAATCAGAGCAGATCACTTGGGAGTTCTTCAAATCAGCATTTCAGGGGAAATACATTGGTGCAGCCTATGTGGATACCTGAAGGAAGGAGTTTTTGAGTTTGACCCAATGAGATAAGTCAGTAGCAGAGTACGAGGCTGAGTTTTTGCGCTTCAGTCGATACACCAAAAGGATAATAGCAACTGAGTATGAAAGGTGCATACGATTCGAGGATGGATTAAGGGATAGCCTTAGGGTACTGATAGCTCCACAAAGGGAGTGAGATTTTGTGGTTTTGGTGGAGAAAGCAAAAATAGCAAAGGAGGTAAAAAGCATGGAGCACCGCAACCAAGAGAAAGAGAAGGGTAAGAACAAGCGGAGTGTGGAACCCATAGGAACCAAACAAAGGCCCATGAGGAGGGCCAGACTGAATGGGCCAATTAGAGATGTGGACTCTATTGCCGCTACTAATAATAGAGTACCACGTTGTACAGAATGTGGGAGAAGGCATCCGAGCTAATGTTGGAGAAGGATGGGAGCATGTTTCAGCTGTGGATCGATGGAGCATAGGGTTAGGCAGTGCCCGAGAAGGATAGATCAGGAGCAAGCTGATGGTAGAGGCAATAACCAGCCCTAGAGGGGTGGAAAACAACCATCAAGGGGCCGTGGTCAAGCCTGAGATGGAAATGGCGCAGGACGAGGACGTGGGGCACTGGGCAGAGGTGCAGGTTAGGCAGAGGTAAGACAACCAGTGCTGATCTATGCTACTCGTTGCAGAGAGGAAGGTGATGTGCCAAATGTGATAACTGGTACGTTTCTTATTTGTGAGCTACCTTATATTGCGCTTATTGATGTGGGGTCGGCACACTCGTACATTGCTTGTAATAGGACTGAAACTGTAGGGGTGAAGTTTGAAATAGTTGAGAATGAAATGACTATATTAAGTCTATTAGGGAAGACAGTGAAAGTTAGTAAGCTGTTTAGGGATGTACCATTGATGGTTCAAGGGGTTATTTTCCTAGTGGATTTGATGGAATTGCCGTTTGGTGAGTTTGACCTTATTTTAGGCATGGATTGGTTAACGAGGCACCAAGCAAGTCTAAACTGTGCTATGAAGTGGATGGTATTAAGAAATGTGGAAGGTGATGAAGTGGTAGTGATCGGGGAACGACGTGATTATTTTTTGAATGTGATTTCAACTTTAAGGGCGAAAAAGTTGGTAAGGAAGGGCTGTGAAACTTACTTAGCTTATATCAGTGTTTCGGAGTCAAAGAGTGTTACTGTCAAGGAATTGGAAATATTAAAAGAATTCCCTAACATTTTCCCTGAGGAATTGTCAGGATTACCCCCAATAGAGAGTTGGAGTTTGGAATAGAGTTTTTACTGGGTACGACACCAGTGTCTATCGCACCTTATAGGATGGCACCGAAGGAACTAGTGGAGTTAAAGGCCTAGATTCAGGAGTTGTTGGATTGCGGGTTTATTAGACCAAGTGTGTCTCTATGGGGAGCCCTGTATTATTCGTAAATAAGAAGGATTGGTCTATGAGGATGTACGTCGATTACAGGCAATTGAACAAGTTAACCATTAAAAATAAATACCCTCTGCCTAGGATAAATGACCTTTTAGATCAACTTAGGGGAGCCTCAATTTTCTCGAAGATTGATTTACGTTTGGGTTACCATGAATTGAGGGTTAAGGAAGCCGATGTGTATAAGAAAGCCTTCAGAACTCATTATGGACATTACGAGTTTTTGGTGATGCCGTTTGGGTTAACAAACGCACCTGCCACTTTTATGGATCTCATGAACCAGGTTTTTCAATCGTATCTAGATCGGTTTGTAATAGTCTTCATGGATGACATCTTGGTATACTCGAGAATACTGGTGGATCACGATGCACACTTATAGATTGTGTTGTAAGTTCTAAAGGAGAAGCAACTATATGCCAAGTTTAGCAAGTGCAAATTCTGGTTAAGGGAAGTCAGTTTCATAGGACATGTGGTCTCCACTGAGGGAATTAGAGTTGACCCTTGGAAGGTAGAAGCTATGTTGGATTGGAAATGACCTAAGACAGTGTTAGAGATTCAGAATTTTCTAGGCCTGACAGGATACTATATGCGATTTGTTGAGGGGTTTTCCCTAATCACGTCACCTTTGACCAAGCTGCTAAGGAAGGGGGTGACGTTTGTATGGACGGATAAGCAGCAGAAAAGTTTCGAAAAGCTTAAGAAGGTTTGAAAAGAGGCTCATGTTCTAATTTAGCTGGAGTATGGGAAGTAGTTTACAGTTTATGGCGATGCGTCGCACGTGGGCTTAAGCTGTGTTTTGATGCAGGAAGGGAAGGTGGTTTCTTACGCATAGCGCCAGCTTAAGACTCATGAAAAAAATTACCCAACCCACGATTTGGAATTGGCAGCAGTAGTTTTTGAGCTTAAGATTTGGAGGGATTACATGTATGGAGAGAAGTGCACCATCTATACGGATCACAAGAGTCTAAAGTACTTCTTGACTCAAAAGGAGTTGAACTTGAGACAGCATAGGTGGATTGAGCTGTTAAAGGACTACGATTGCATAATCCGATATCACTTAGGCAAAGTAAATGTAGTGGCTGATACGCTAAGCCGTAGGACTATGTTGGATTTGGGGGCAATGTTCTCTCAGTTGAGTCTCTACGACGACGGGAGTCTGTTAGCTGAATTGCAAGTGAGGCCACTATGGGTTGAGCAGATTAAAGCTAAACAGTCATTGGATGAAACTCTTAGTTCTCGATTCAAGCATGTTGAGAATGGGGAAACGACAGATTTTGGAGTGAATGGTGAAGGGTTAGTGTGTTTTTGTGGTAGAATTTGTGTGCCAAAGGATGAAGAGCCAAGGAAGTCTATACTACGGAAAGCGCATAGTTGTTCTTATGCTATGCACCCCATGGGTAATAAGATGTACCAAGATTTACGAGAACTTTATTAGTGGCCGGATTGAAACACGAGGTTACGGAGTTTGTGGGCAAATGTTTGGTATGTCAGCAAGTGAAGGCGAAACATTAGTTGCCATCGGGATTACTTCAGCCTATTCAGATCCCACAATACAAGTGGGAGTGGGTTACTATGGATTTCTTTAGTGGGCTACCCTTGACGCCTACTAAGAAGGACTCTGTGTGGGTCATTGTGGATCGATTAACTAAGTCTACCCATTTTATACCGGTACGCGCTGTCTACCCAATATAAAAATTATCAAGGTTGTATGTGGTAGAAATTATGAGGTTGCATGGAGTTCTAGTCTCGATCGTATCTGATAGAGATCTTTGATTTATGTCTCGCTTTTGGAAGAAGCTGCATGAAGCGCTAGGTATGAGGTTAGATTTCAGTACGACATTTCACCCTCAGACTGATGGTCAGTCGGAAAGGGTAATTCAAGTCTTAGAAGATATGTAACAGACAAGTTTAGAACCTACTCAGAACAGTGGTTTTGGGACCACAAATTCGAGTCTCAATAATATTTTAATATTATTTTCTGTGCCATTGATGAGTGTTTAAACATGTGCTAAATTTTCATAAATTAATTTGTAAGTTTGTGTGTTAATTTGAGTAAAGGATTGATTTGCATTAAATGTGAAAGTTGTATGCTATTTGTTAAAGTACCAATGTGTTGTGGTTTTGAAAATGTGGAGGCCTTATATGACAATTAAGCCATTATTGAATTAGTGGATGGTATAATGTCATAATAACCTTGGTATTAGTTTGTCTTATATGTTTAATGGATGGGTAATTTAGTAATTGAATTATTAGCATAAATTAGTAAAAGAAACAATTGAAAGATGATAGTTATCATCTCATTTGAACCAAAAATAACGAGGAAAAGAAAGTATTAAGCCAAGCTAAGTTTCGGCACTATTGTAGTCAAATTCAAGGTATGTTTTTAGTTGGTTTTCAAAAATTTCTACGTTTTAACAATCGTTGTTTTGTCTACTATCAAGCCCATATCTCAATTTGATAAATTGATGTTGTTCATGAGAAATGCCATCGATGCTATGTTGAGCTTTGTGATGATTTATAGTGTTAAATGAAAGATTTGAGTTAGATGAACATACTTTGTTCTCGAGTTTTTGATGAATTTACCTAATTAGGGCTAAATTAAGAAAATAGTAATTTGAGGGACTAAATTACAAATAAATGAAATGTGAGGATTATTTTGTAAAATGCCCTAAATGTGTGTGTGGACTAAATTGAATGAATTGGTGATTGAATGGATTGAATTTGAATGTGTATAGACTAAGAAAGGAGAGGTTTGGATCAAGATCGAGGCAAAGATAAAGTGCTCGATTAATCGACCGTTTCAATGGTTCGACGTCCGAGGTAAGTTTGGATATAATACATGCTATTAAGATATGGTTTAGCATTATGAAATGAATATGTATATGTGTATGTAATTGAGATGCTATGTGCAAGATTTAGTTAATGGCACTAAGTGTGTGAAATTTAAATCGAAATAGAAATGAATAGCACAGTGTGTGTGATATTGTGAAAGCTTCGGTTGATTGATTTGGCACTGTGTGTACGATATCGAGATAAGTCAGTTGGAAGATTAGGCACTAAATGTGCGATCATGAGTATGCTTCTTTCACATATATAGCACTAAGTGTGCGAGTAAGTTGAATGAATATCAGAGGATGATTGGCTTGTATTACGAGCATTGAATAGCCTTAAAGTTGAATAACTTTGTGTTAGCCAAAGTATGTATTGAACCTTTGTGGTTGATAAGTTTCTGAATGAGATTTTAGTCATGGATGATATGGTATGAATGTGAGAGAATGAATCAATGTGATGGTTATTATATACTTTTGTTTGAATTGATGAAAAAATTGTATTGTGTTTCGAACTTACTAAGCTTTGAAAGCTTACTGTGTGATTTCTTTTTCTGATTTGCAATGTCAGCAAAGCTAGCTCGGATGAAAAGATGTATATTGTTAAAATATGGCATGTATAGGCTAGTTATTTGAATCATATTAGAGATGTATAATTAGACATGTGATATGGCTAGATATATGATAGTTCTATGCATAAATGACTTGATATATATGATGCATATTTTGGTATGGCATGTGGGCAAAGAAAATGAATTTCAAATGGTAATATTTGAGATTGCAAAATGTTAGTATGATTTAGTGAATTTGAGAATGAATGACGTTTAGTATATGAATGTGTTTAAGTTGTCTAGGTTAGCATATAAGTTGACATGTTTGGAAATGAAATTGCATGAGATAATGTATTGATTATTGTTATGGAGTTTGTTGCCTAATTGTGTGTATAAAGATGCTCACACGTGCTTGTAGGATTAACCCATGTATGGGTGGCAAAATTGGCCTTGTAAATGGCTTGTTTTTGTCACACGATTGTGGCACACGGGCATGCCTAATGACCATGGAAGAATGGCAGTATATACCTTATTAGCACACGACCTTGACATGGGTGTGTCAGCTAACTGTGGGCGTAAGTCAGTATATGGCCTAAGAGCATACAGCCATGGCACACGGACGTGCCTGGTAGCTGTGTGGTTTCAACAGAATCGACCATGGCCAGAGTACACGGGCGTGCTTCGTGGCCATGGAGCAAAGTTAGTTTCAACCACGGGGAGGACACACGGTGTGTCTAGCAGCCATGGGAGGCACACGGCCTACCCACACGGACGTGTAACCCTAAATCTTAGAAACGTATTGAATCTCCAAGAATGTTTGTAGGTGTTTTGGTTTAGTCCTGACCCATTTCTTGCATGTGTTTAATGTCGTATGGACCTCTATAAGGGGCTATTTAATTATGTTTGAATGTACTATGATGATGTTTGACTTTTGTTGTAAACAAGATGTAAAATTATTCGATTGTTCGATAATGCTTCTTAACCCTATTCCAGCGACGGTCTTGGGTTAGGGGTGTTACATTTTATTGGTATCAGAGCTATGGTTTAGTCAATTTTTGGACTAACATAGTGCGTGTGAGTCTAGCTATACATGTCATATTATAAAATTACGATAGTGTGATGAATTCTGACAGTTGAAAATGCATTTTCATATAGTAGTGGTTTCCAATCGAACAGTTGCTAACGATGTAGAAAGCAATGCGCCTGCTCCCGCTCAAGGGACAGCACCGGCCACATCTAGGTCGAATGATAATAATGAGGGAGGAGAGGCTAAACAAGCCTTATTCCGTATGATGAGCGAGTGGTTCACGGAGTTCATTCGAACGAATCCGGCTGCTCCACAACCTCTACCCCCACAAGTACCTGTTGTGCCACAAGCTATAGATCCGATCAGATTAAATAAACCTCTCGTGGAAATGTTTCAAAAGTACGAGGCCAAAGAGTGTAGGGCTACATCCGATGACGATGCTGAACGAGCAGAGTTTTGGTTAGAGAATACAATACGAGTATTTGATGAGATGTCATTTACACCTAATGAGTGTATAAAATGTGTTATTTCGTTATTGCGAGATTCTACGTATAATTGGTGGAATCTATGGTTTTGAGAAAGTGAATCACCTGGACTTCTTTCAAGTCGAGTTTAGAAAGAATTATATCAGTTAGCGCTTTATTGATCAGAAATGCAAAGAGTTTTTAGAGTTGAAACAGGGTCATTTGTCCGTTACTGAGTACGAGCGGGAATTTGTAAGATTGAGTCAATACACGAGAGAATGTGTTTCGACTGAAGCTACTATGTGTAAATGCTTCATAAAAGGGTTGAATGAGGACATAAAGTTTTTGGTTGGAATACTCGATATAAACGAATTTGTTGTGCTAGTTGAAAGAGCATGGAAAGTAGAGAAACTCAGTAAAGAAAAGAAGAAAGCTGATTCTAAAGCTCGTGATGAAAGTAAGAGATCAATGAGTAAGTTTTCTCAATCTTCTATAAAGATATTTAGAGATGCAAACAATCGTTCAAATGCTTCGTTCAGACATTCAAGTAGAGATCGTTAGAGACAAAGTGATGGTCCACGAACTCGAGTTTCGATTGAATCAAGTGTTGGCAGTATTAAGAGTAAAAAGCCTGAGTGTAGACAATGTGGGAGACGACATGTGGGAGAGTGATAGGGCAAGTATAATAATAAAACATGCTATAAGTGTGGATCCCGAGATCAGTTCATTCGAGATTGCCCAAAGATGGTGAAGGAAGAAAATGTTCAGAATGATAGACTGTGCAATATGATGGCTAGGGGTAGACCACCCAAAAACACCAGAAATATGAGTGAAAGTCAAAGAGGGACAACCGATATAGCTATGAGATCAGAGGCGAGAGCTCCTGCTAGAGCCTATGCTATACGTGCACGAAAGGAAGCATCATCTCCAAACGTCATCATCGGTACTTTCACTTTATATGATATTGATGTCGTTGCATTGATAGATCCAAGATCTACCCATTCCTATGTGTGTATGAATTTAGTATTGAATAAGACTCTACCTATTGAGTCTACTAAATTTGTGATTAGAGTGTCAAACCCCTTAGGCAAGTGTGTCTTGGTGGATAAGGTGTGTAAGAATTGCCTATTAATGTTTCGTGATTTATGTTTTTCGGTTAATTTGATGTTACTACCATTCGATGAGTTTGACATAATTCTAGGTATGGATTGGCTTACTCTGCATAATGCCATCGTGAATTGTAAAAGAAAGAGTATTGAGTTGAATAGTCAGAATGGTGAGATAGTTTGAATTGAATCCAGCGATATGAAAGGATTACCAGCTATTGTATCTATGATGAAAGCTATGAACCATGTTAGAAAAGGTTGTGAAGCTTATTTGGCATATGTGATTAATACAAAAGTGACGGAAAGGAACGTTGAATCTGTGCTTGTGGTTTGTGAGTTTCGAGATGTGTTTTCCAAAGAGTTACCGAGATTACCTACTATTAGGGAAGTTGAATTTGGTATTGAGTTAGTGTTAGGAACTACTCCTATTTCGGTAGCTCCATATAGAAAGGCTCCAACCGAATTGAAAGAGTTGAAATCTCAGTTGCAAGAATTGACCGACAGAGGATTTGCACGACTAAGTTTCTCACCCTGGGAAGCTCCTATGTTATTTGTGAAAAAGAAAGATGGAATTATGAGAATGTGTATTGATTATCGATAGTTGAACAAAGTGACGATAAAGAACAAATATATGTTGCCTCGTATCGATGATTTATTTGATCAGTTGAGAGGACCTACGGTGTTTTCTTAGATAGATTTAAGATCAATCTACTATCAGTTAAGAATTAAAGTTTCAGAATGAGGTACGGACATTACGAATTCTTAGTGATGCCTTTTGGACTAACAAATGCTCCTGCATTGTTTATGGATCCGATGAATCGAATATTCAGACGTTATTTGGATCGTTTTGTGGTAGTGTTCATTGATGATATTTGATCTATTTTTGTAATGAGATGCAGCATGCCGGGAATTTGAGAATCGTGCTACAAACTCTGCATGAGAAATAATTGTATGCAAAGTTTAGCAAATGTGAATTTTGGTTACGTGAGGTTGGTTTTCTTTGGCATATTGTATCAGCTGCTGGGATACGAGTTGATCCAAGTAAAATTTTTGCTATTTTAGAATGGAAGTCTTCGAGAAATGTATCTGTAGTTTGTAGTTTTTTGGGATTAGCAGGATATTATAGATGGTTTGTGAAGGGTTTCTCGATGATTGCGACTCCGTTGATGAAGTTTTTACAGAAAGATGTTAGATTTGAGTTGTCAGAATAATGTCAGCAAAGTTTTGAGCAGTTGAAAGTGTCGTAAACAGAAGCACCAGTGTTGATTCAACCCAAATCAGGCAAAGAGTTCATAGTATACAGTGATGCATCGTTGAACGGTTTGGGCTGTGTGCTGATGCAAGAAGGGAAGGTCATTGCATATGCTTCAAGATAGTTAAAACTGCATGAAAAGAACTACCCAACGCATGATCTGGAATTGGTTGCTATTGTGTTTGCATTGATGATTTGGCATCACTATTTGTTTGGAGAGAAATGTCACATCTATACTGATCATAAGAGTTTAAAGTATTTGATGACTCAGAGAGATTTGAACTTGCGACAAAGAAGATGGTTAGAATTGTTGAAAGATTATGAACTTGTGATAGATTACCACCCAGGTAAAGCTAATGTTGTAGCTGATGCTTTGAGTCAGAGATCGTTATATGCTTTGTGAGCTATGAGTAATCAAATAGATCTGTGTGATGATGATGCGGTTATAGTTGAATTTAAAGTAAAGCCGATGTTTGTACAGCAGATTTGTGATGCTTAGAAAAATGATGTTGAACTGATGGCTAAACTGTAACATCCCGAAATAGGGCCTAAACGGAACAGTGGTTGCGAAACCATGAATCCGAGATAGAAAAATTTATTTTGATTAATTTTTATGATTTATTAAATGATTGGATGCATGTGTTAGAGTATTGATAGAAAATTTTATGAAATTCTTGTCTAATTTGCTTATTTGGGTTAAATTGTAAAAGTTGATAAATGAGAGTTCTAGATACTAAAGGATTTAATTGAAGAGAACAATTGAAGTACAGGTCCTTAAATGGTAATTATACCATTAGGCTTTCATGGACAAAAATGGACAAATATAGGTAGAAAGAACAAAAGTTTTTAAGGAAGGGTAATTTTGTCATTTGGTAATAAAAAGAAATTAAAAGGGAAAAAGATGGCAAAATATGCCCATCTTCTTCCTTAGGACGAAACTTCAAGGGGGGACTCCATAGCTAGGGTTTCCAACTTTCCAATCTCCATAGTAAGTCAATCCAAGCCCCGTTTTTCATGTTCTTCACGTTTTTAGAATCCCGATAACTTGGTTTAGCTTATTCTAGCAATAATTTAACTTAGGGTTCATATTTGGAAAAACACCCATAGGTGAAATGTGTTTATTTTGATGTTTTATGATAGAATATGAAGGCTGAAATTATGTTAAACAACTTTTGCTAAGTGATTTTATGTAAAAACGAGTAAAATGACATAATCGGTAAAAATATCTAATGTTCATAAGTACATGTTAAAGTGAGAATTTGATGTTTCCATAGAAGGGAAAAATGTTCAGCATGTCCTAAAATGTAAGAAAATAGGATGAAGTTTAATTTTTGAGCCTAGTGGCAAAATTGTAATTTTGTGAAAGTTAGGGGGCAAAAACGTAATTTTACCATAATGTGATTTTGGATTGAATTAAATAATGTAGATATTAAATAAGCTAAATGTGTTATTATAGATCGAGAAGAACGTGGAATCGATCTTGAACGAGGGAAAGGAAAAGTTAAGGACTAAATTACAAATTTCGCCATATTTTGCACAGAGGAAAGTAGTATGTAAATAATTCATTATTTTTATTGATGTTTTATATTTCAGCATGTTTAATGTATTGTATCTGATTTTTGGATCATAATTGACTATTGAAAGAATGAAATAAAGTGTGAATAAGTGAGTTATTTCCCGTTTGAACCTTCAGAATCGAAAGACGTAATTAGCATGTAGCTAGGTCACATGTGTAGTACCGAGAGTACGCCATGTGTACAAGAAAGCTATATGTAGCTAGGTCACATGTGTGGTATATGGAGTGAGCCACTATGTGTACAAGAGAGCTACGAGAAGGCTAGGTCATATGAGTGGTGCTAAGTGAAGGCCACCATATGTACAAGAGAGCCAGAATTATAAGTACAATCGAGCTAGGTCACATGAGTGGTACTGAGTGTAGGCCACTATGTGTACAAGAGAGCTTCGATTTCAAAGGTGGGCTGTATGCGAAACCACCGCATATTCGTTATTATTCCAAATCGTTCAATGGGAAAACTGACTAAATGCAATTATGTGAGATGTTGTAGTGATAAGTATATGTATATGTATGTATAATGTATGAGCAATATGATCAATATGTGATTGGAAATTGGAATGGTTGTTATAGGTAAGTAATGAATACAACTAAAGTGAGAGAAAGCAAAATTTTACAATAAAACTATTTTGGACAGCAGCAGTGATGTGAATTTGAAAAATCACCAAAAATGGTATAAATTTAATTATAAGTTGTATGATAAATTTATTTAAAGCTTATTAAGTTTATTTTCATATAAAAGAAACAGAGAAAGCAAAGGATTGGTATATTTTGAGATATTTAGATTTTTTTGAGACTGGTTCAGAGTGATTTTGAGATCCCCTATTCTGACAATTGAAAATTGTACAAAAATAATATTGGGACATAATTTATATGATTAGATTCATTATTGAGTCTATTTTTAGAAGAATCAAACTAGAACATCATTTGAATTCTTTACAAAATGATAATTAAATTTTAGCAAAGAATGGTCAGAATTGTCAGACAGTAGAACATGGGAGACTTTGAAGAATAAACTGTACTAATTGGCTAAACCAAAAATTCTAAAAATTTTATGGTAAAAAGATATGTGAATCTAGTTTTAGGGAAAATTTACAAATCTTAATTTTGAGTTTCGTAGCTCCAAAAAAAATAATTTAGTGACTGTGACTCGAATTGACAACTTGCTCCAAATTTGAATTAATATTGACTTTGGATGTAGATATGATTGTGTTATCTTGTAAACATATTAAATCCATTATTTATTTAAGCTATATGCTCACTCTCTTTTCTTTTCCTTGTTCTATAGTGTCATCAAGCTAGCTCGGGATTCGGTGATCGTCAGAGATCCATTCACACTATCAGCCTTCTTTTGGTATTTTGAAAACAATATTTTGGGAATTATGGCATCTATAGAAGGATTAATTGTTTTGTTATTCATAATAACGAATGATTATTTTTCTTATGGGTATTGACGACTATCTATGGAAAAAGTTTTAAATTTATATAGATTTTACATTTTAAATTTTGTACAGTAGTATGAATCATGTCCGGTAATGCCTCGTATCCTGTTCTGACGATGGACCCGGGTGAGGCGTGTTACATTTAGTGGTATCAGAGCTATGGTTTAGTTAGTTCTCGAACTAACATAGCTGTGCAAAAGTCTAGCTATACATGCCATAAATATATTGTGATAGTGTGATGACTCCTAGCAATTTAAAATGTTTTTTTATAATAAATGGATTCCAACTGAGCTACTACTGGCGATGCTGAAAGTAATGTGCCGGCTCCTGCGCAAAGGACCGCGCCAGTAGAAAATTGATCTGAAACACGTGGACAAGGAGAGGGGCTCGGGAAGCCTTCCTCCAAATGATGAGTAACTGGTATACTGAGTTTATTCAAGCGAATTCAAATGATCAACCTCCTCCACCCCCTCCCATACCTCAGACGGTTCTCGTAGCTCCCCAAGGCATGGTTTTGGTAAGAATGAACAAGCCTCTAGTCGATAAAATTTGAAAGCAAGGAGCAGAAGAGTTTAGAGCAAATATTGATGATGATCCTGAGAAAGCAGAGTTTTGGCTTGAAAACTCTATCCGTGTATTTGATGAGCTCTCGTGTACACCAGAGGAGTGTTTAAAATGTGCTGTATAACTTCTGAGAGATTCAGCCTATCATTGGTGGAAAACTTTAGTAGTAGTCGTGCCAAAAGAAAGGATCACTTGGGATTTCTTCAAGGAAGAGTTTAGAAAGAAATATATAAGTCAGCGATTTATTGATTAGAAACAGAAGGAGTTCCTTGAATTGAAGCAGCGCAAGATGTCGGTGGCAGGGTGCGAGCGCAAATTTGTTAGACTTAGTAAGTATGCCCAAGAGTGTGTATCCATCCAGGCTATTATGTGCAAGAGATTCGAAGATGGGCTTAATGAGGACATTAAAATGTTTGTGGGAATTCTTGAGTTGAAAGAATTTGTGGTATTGGTCGACCGAGCCCTTAAAGCTGAGGAATTAAACAAAGAAAGACGAAAAGCTGCTATCGAGGCCCGGAATACAAGAAAGAGACTGATGAGCAAGTCGTCCCAAACTCAATCAAAGAAGTTTAAAGAGATGAATCCTCGATTTACTGTTTCAGTGGGACATTAGCACTGAGACCATGAGAGATCATATTTGGGTCCTAAAACTCAAGCTACTTCAGTGGCAAGTGTGGGCAATGTGAAGTCTAGTAAACCCGAGTGTCAGCATTATGGAAGGCAACATTTTGGTGAGTGTTGGGGAACTGGTCGAGCTTGATTCCGGTGTGGTTCTCGTGATCATTTTATTAAAGGTTGTCCGGATGGAGCTAAGGAAGAGAAATTTCACAGTGCTAGACAGACTAACACTGATAATAGAGGTAGACCTTTGAGAAATACTGGAAGTGGAGCTAGCAGTAAAAGTGTGATGAAAGACCCAGCCACGAGATCAGAAGCTAGAACACCTTCTAGGAAATATGCCATCCGAGCTCGTGAAGAGGCATCCTCCTCTGATGTAGTTACGGGTACATTTTCTCTACATGATATTAATATTGTTGCTTTGATTGATCGGGGTTTGACCCATTCCTATGTTTTCTTGAAATTGATGCCTAGTATAAGTATGCCTATAGAATCTACAGAATTTGTGATTAAAGTATCAAATCCATTAGGCAAGCATGTGTTAGTAGATAAAGTATGTAGAAATTGCCCTTTAATGATTAGAGGTCATTGTTTCCCAGCCAACCTCATGCTATTGCCATTTGACGAGTTTGATGTGATCCTTGGTATGGATTGCCTGACTACACATGATGTGATAGTGAATTGTGGGAATAAATTCATCGAGCTGAAATGTGAAACTGGTGAAATCTTTCGGGTTAACTCAGATGAGCCAGATAGTTCATTTGCTATGATTTCTATTATGTCTGCTCAGAAATGTTTAAGAAAAAGGTATGAAGCTTATCTTGCTTTTGTGTTAAACACTAAAGATTCAGAGCTGAAAATTGAGTCAGTGCCAGTAGTATGCGAGTATCCAGATGTGTTTCCGGAAGAATTACCAGGTTTGCCTCCTATTAGAGAAGTGGATTTTGGTATTGAGTTGATTCCAGGACCACACCCATCTCTATTACTCCATATAGAATGGTCCCATTGGAATTGAAAGAATTGAAAGCTCAGCTGCAGGAATTAACTAATAAAGGCTTTGCAAGACCTAGTTATTCACCCTGGGGTGCACCAGTCCTATTTGTGAAAAAGAAAGACAGTTCGATGAGATTGTCCATAGACTATCGGCAACTTAACAAGGTAACAATAAAGAACAGATATCCACTACCTAGAATTGATGATTTATTTGATCAATTGAAGGGAGCCACTGTGTTCTCTAAGATAGATTTGGGATCTGGATACTACCAGTTGCGAGTTAAAAAGTTACATGTTCCGAAGACTACTTTTGGACTAGGTATGGTCATTATGAGTTCCTTGTGATGCCATTTGGCTTCACTAATGCTCCTTCCATTTTCATGGACTTAATGAACCGAATATTCAGACCTTACTTGGATAAGTTTGTAGTCGTGTTTATTGATGATATCTTAATTTATTCTCATGATAAGACTGAGCATGCAGAGCATTTGAGAACTGTCTTACAAACTTTGAGAGATAACCAGTTGTACGCTAAATTTAGTAAAAGTGAGTTCTGGCTTCGAGAAGTTGGATTCCTGGGACACATCGTCCCAGTTGAAGGCATTAGAGTAGACTCGAGTAAGATCTCAGCCATTGTTGAGTGGAAGCCTCCGAAGAATGTATCTAAGGTTAGAAGTTTTCTAGTATTAGCTGGTTATTATAGACGATTTGTAGAGGGATTTTCCATAATAGCTACCCCATTGACGAGATTGCTACAAAAAGATGCCAAATTTGAATGGACTGAGAAATGTCAGCAGAGTTTTGACAAGTTAAAGGCATTGCTGACTGAAGCTCCTGTCTTAGTTCAACTAGAACCAGGTAAAGAGTTTGTGGTCTACAGTGATGCATCCTTGAATGGATTGGGTTGTGTACTTATGCAGGAAGGTAAAGTAATTGCTTATGCCTCTAGACAGCTAAAACCACATGAGAAGAATTATCCGACGCATGATTTAGAGCTAGCTGCTATTGTATTTGCTCTAAAAATTTGGAGACATCCATTGTTGAGTGGAAGCCTCCGAAGAATGTATCTAAGGTTAGAAGTTTTCTAGTATTAGCTGGTTATTATAGATGATTTGTAGAGGGATTTTCCATAATAGCTACCCCATTGACGAGATTGCTACAAAAAGATTCCAAATTTGAATGGACTGAGAAATGTTAGCAGAGTTTTGACAAGTTAAAGGCATTGCTGACTGAAGCTCCTGCCTTAGTTCAACCAGAACCAGGTAAAGAGTTTGTGGTCTACAGTGATGCATCCTTGAATGGATTGGGTTGTGTACTTATGCAGGAAGGTAAAGTAATTGCTTATGCCTCTAGACAGCTAAAACCACATGAGAAGAATTATCCGACGCATGATTTAGAGCTAGCTGCTATTGTATTTGCTCTGAAAATTTGGAGACATCACTTGTATAGCGAGAAGTGTCGAATATTCACCGATCATAAAAGCTTGAAATACTTGATGACTCAAAAAGACTTGAACTTGAGGCAAAGAAGATGGTTAGAGTTGATTAAATATTATGAGTTAGTGATCGATTACCATCCCGGTAAAGCAAATGTTGTTGCTGATGCCTTGAGTAGAAAATTTTTATTTGCATTGAGAGCTTTGAATACTAACTTGGCTTTATCAGATGACAGTTTCATTATAGCTGAGTTGAGAGCTAAACCGATGTTTCTTGAAGAAATCCATGAAGCTCAGAAAAATGATAGTGAGTTGCAAGCTAAAAGAGCTCAGTGAAGTCAGGTGTAGAGTCTGATTTTCAGATCGGTTCTAATGGCTGTTTATTGTTCAGAGACAGAGTATGTGTATCGAAGAATGACGAGCTTATTCAGAAGATCCTACAAGAAGCACATAATAGTTCTTTTTCTATTACCCAGGTAGTACAAAGATGTATAATGATTTGAAGAAAATGTATTGATGGGTAGGAATGAAAAGAGATATTTCAGAGTTTGTTTCTAGATGCTTGATTTATCAGCAAGTAAAAGCCGAACATTAGGTACCTTTAGGTTTATTGTAGCCTGTGTTAGTCCCTGAGTGGAAATGGGATCGAGTTACTATGGATTTTGTTATAGGACTACCGTTGACACCGAGAAAGAAAGATGCAATATGGGTTGTAATTGATAAGCTAATGAAGTCGGCTCATTTTATCCCAGTTTGTATGGATTATTCACTAGATAAGTTGGCTGAATTATATATCTCAGAGATAGTTAGTCTACATGGGGTACCATTATCGATCATTTTAGACAGAGACTCGAGATTTACTTCACGGTTTTGGAAGAAGTTACATGAAGCTTTGGGCACAAAGTTGAGTTTTAGTATAGCTTTTCATCCTCAGACTGATGGTCAGTCAGAGAGAGTAATTCAGGTGCTTGAGGATATGCTTAGATGCTGTGTATTAGAATTTCAAGGCAGTTGGGAAAAGTATTTACCATTAGTAGAGTTTGCTTACAATAATAGTTATCAGTTGAGTTTGAAGATGGCACCTTATGAGGCTTTGTATGGACGCAAATGTCATACACCTTTATATTGGACAGAGCTTCAGGAAAATCACATTCATGGGGTCGATTTAGTTAAAGAAATAGAAGAGAAAGTAAAAGTCATCAGAGATTGCTTGAAAGCAGCTTCAGATAGACAAAAGTCATATGCAGACTTGAAGAGAAAATAGATTGAGTATCAAGTTGGTGACAAAGTGTTTTTAAAAGTATCCCGTGGAATAAAGTCCTCAGATTTGGCAAGAAAGGAAAACTAAGTCCACGATTTATTGGGCCATTTGAGGTTACAGAGAGAGTTGGGCCATTAGCATATCAATTAGCTTTGCCAACTGAGTTAGAGAAGATTTATAATGTGTTCCATGTATCCATGTTACGTCGTTACCGTTCTGATCTGTCACATGTGATTCCTCAGATGGAGGTTGACATTCAGCCAGATATGACTTACGAAGAGGAACCAGTTAAGATTTTAGCTCGAGGGGTCAAGCAACTAAGGAACAAATGTGTCACACTTCTAAAAGTATTATGGAATAGACATGGGGTAGACGAGGCTACATGGGAGCCCGAAGAGGCTACGTGAAAACCGTACCCAAACCTCTTCACAGGTAAGATTTTCGCGGACGAAAATCCCTAAAGGGGGGAGAAATGTAACATCCCGAAATAGGGCCTAAACGGAACAGTGGTTGTGAAACCATGAATCTGAGATAGAAAACTTTATTTTGATTAAATTTTATGATTTATTAATTGATTGGATGCATGTGTTAGAGTCTTGATAGAAAATTTTATGAAATTCTTGTCTAATTTGCTTATTAGGGTTAAATTGTAAAAGTTGATAAATGAGAGTTCTAGATATTAAAGGATTTAATTGAAGAGCATAATTGAAGTAGAGGTCCTTAAATGGTAATTATACCATTAGGCTTTCATGGACAAAAATGGACAAATATAGGTAGAAAGAACCAAAGTTTTTAATGAAGGGTAATTTAGTCATTTGGTAATAAAAAGAAATTAAAAGGGAAAAGGATTGCAAAATATGCTCATCTTCTTCCTTAGGACAAAACATCAAGGGGGGACTCCATAGCTAGGGTTTCCAAGCTTCCAAGCTCCATAGCAAGTCAATCCAAGCCCCGTTTTTCATGTTCTTAACGTTTTTGGAATCCCGGTAACTTGGTTTAGCTTATTCTAGCAATAATTGAACTTAGGGTTCATATTTGGAAAAATACCCATAGGTGAAATGTGTTTATTTTGATGTTTTATGATAGAATATGTAGGCTGAAATTATGTTAAACAGCTTTTGCTAAGTGATTTTACGTAAAAACGAGTAAAATGACATAATTGGTAAAAATATCTAATGTTCATAAGTACATGTTAGAGTGGAAATTTGATGTTTCCATAGAAGGGAAAAATGTTCAGCATGTCCTAAAATGTAAGAAAATAGGATGAACTTTAATTTTCGAGCCTAGGGGCAAAATTGTAATTTTGTGAAAGTTAGGGGGCAGAAACGTAATTTTACCATAATGTGATTTTGGATTGAATTAAATAATGTAAATATTAAATAAGCTAAATGTGTTATTATAGATCGAGAAGAACGTGGAATCGATCTTGAACAAGGGAAAGGAAAAGTTAAGGACTAAATTGCAAATTTCGCCATATTTTGCACCGAGGTAAGTAGTATGTAAATAATTCATTATTTTTATTGATGTTTTATATTTCAGCATGTTTAATGTATTGTATCTGATTTTTGGATCATAATTTACTATTGAATGAATGAAAGAAAGTGTTAAAAAGTGAGTTATTTCCTGTTTGAACCTTCAGAATCGAAAGATGTAATTGGCATGTAGCTAGGTCACATGAGTGGTACTAAGTGTAGGCCACTATGTGCACAAGAGAGCTACAAGAGATTTTGTATACGTAGCTAGGTCACATGTGTAGTACCGAGAGTACGCCATGTGTACAAGAGAGCTATATGTAGCTAGGTCACATGTGTGGTGTATGGAGTGAGCCACTATGTGTACAATAGAGCTACGAGAAGGCTAGGTCATATGAGTGGTGCTAAGTGAAGGCCACCATATGTACAAGAGAGCCAGAATTATAAGTACAATCGAGCTAGGTCACATGAGTGGTACTGAGTGCAGGCCACTATGTGTACAAGAGAGCTTCGATTTGAAGGTGGGTTGTGTCTTGAAACCACCGCATATTCAAGTATTATTCAAGCATTCAACGGAAAACCGACTAAATGAAATTATGTGAGATGTTGTAGTGATAAGTATATGTATATGTATGTATAATGTATGAGCAATATGCTCAATATGTGATTGGAAATTTGAATGGTTGTTATAGGTAAGTAATGAATACAACTAAAGTGAGAGAGAGCAAATTTTTACATTAAAACTATTTTGGACAGCAGCAGTGATGTGAATTTGAAAAATCACCAAAAATTTTAGAAATTGAATTATAAGTTGTATGAGACATTTATTTAAAGCTCATTGAGTTTACTTTCATATAAAAGAAACAGAGAAAGCAAAAGATTGGTATATTTTGAGATATTTATATTTTTGTGATACTGGTTCAGAGTGATTTCGAGATCCCCTACTCTGACTTGGAAATATCGCTGAAAATTGTACAAAAATAATATTGGAACATAATTTAGATGATTAGATTTATTATTGAGTATATTTTTAGAAGAAGCAAACTATAACATCATTTGAATTCTGTACAAAATGATAATTAAATTTTAGCAAAGAATGGTCGGAATTGTCAGACAACAGAATAGGGGAGACTTTGAAGAATAAACTGGACAAATTGGATAAACCAAAAGTTCAGAAAATGTTATGGTAAAAAGATATTGGAATCTAGTTTTAGGGAAAATTTACGGATCTTAATTTGGAGTTTCGTAGCTCCAGATAAAAATAATTTACTGACTGTGACTCGAATAGACAGCTTGCTCCGAATTTGAATTAATAGTGACTTTGAATGTAGATATGATTGTGTTATCTTGTAAACATATTAAATCCATTATTTATTATTTATATACTTACTTACTAAGCTATATGCTTACTCTCTTTTCTTTTCCTTGTTCTATAGTGTCATCAAGCTAGCTCGGGATTCGGTGATCGTCGGAGATCCATCCACACTATCAGCCTTCTTTTGGTATTTTGAAAATAATATTTTGGGGATTATGGCATGTATAGAAGGATTAATTGTTTTGTTATTTGTAATAATGAATGATTATTTTGCTTATGGGTATTGACGACTATATATGGAAAAAGTTTTAAATTTATATGGATTTTACATTTTAAATTTTGTACGGTAGTATGAATCATGTCCGGTAATGCCTCGTACCCTGTTCCGGCGATGGACCTGGGTGAGGGGTGTTACATAAACGAACTCAATGTAAATCGAATATTGAATCAAAATTTCAAGTAGATAGTTATAATTGTTTGAGGTTTAGAGATCAGATTTGTGTTCCGAGAAATTCAAATTTGATTTTGATAATTTTGAATGAAGCTCACAATAGTCATTTAATTGTGCATCCGGGGAGCACGAAGATGTATATTGATTTGAAACAGTTCTATTGGTGGCATGGCATGAAAAGAGACATTTCTAACTTTGTGTCGAAATGTTTATTTTGTCAGCAAGTCAAGGCTGAACATCAAGTTCCGTCTGGTTTGTTACAACCGATTATGATTCTTGAGTGGAAATGGGTGAGAATTACGATGGACTTTGTGTCGGGTTTTCCCTTATCTCCGAGTAAGAAAGATGCAATCTGGGTGATAGTGGACAGATTGACGAAATAAGCTCATTTCATTCCGATGAGAACCGATTATTCTTTAGATAAGTTAGCTGAACTGTATATCGATGAGATTGTGAGATTGCATGGAGTACAATTATCTATAGTGTCTGACAGAGATCCGAGATTCACCTCGCGATTTTGGAAGAAATTGCAACATGCTTTAGGCATGAAATTGTATTTTAGTACTGCTTTTCATCTGCAAACAGATGGTCAATCCGAGTGAATCATTTAGATTCTAAAAGACATGCTGAGATGTTGCATACTTGAATTTTAAGGCACGTGGGAAAAACACTTATCATTGATTGAGTTTGCATACAGCAACAGTTTTCAATCTAGTATCAAAATGGCACCATATAAGGCTCTCTATGGTTGAAAGTTTCGAACTCTATTGTATTGGACTGAGCTGAGCGAGAATAAGATTCACGAGGTTGATCTTATAAAAGAGACTGAGCAGAAAGTGAAAGACATCCGTAATAGCTTAAAAGCGGCCTCAAATCGTAAAAAATCCTATGCAGATTTGAAGTGAAAAGATATTGAATTTGAGATTTGTGATAGAGTGTTTTTGAAAGTATCTCCGTGGAAGAAAATACTTCGTTTTGGCCAGAAAGGCAAGCTAAGTCTGAGGTTCATTGGACCATATGAGATCATTGAACGAGTTGGGCCAGTTTCTTATAGATTGAGATTGCCATCTAAGTTAGAAAAGATTCACAACATGTTTCATGTGTCAATGCTTCGACAGCACAAATCAGACCTTTCTAATGTGATTGCTCCTATTGAGGTTGAGATTCAGTCAGACTTATCATATAGTGATGAACCGATCCAAATTTTGGCACGAGAGATTAAAGAGTTCAGAAACAAAAGAATTTCCTTAGTGAAAGTATTATGGCATAAACATGGAGTTGAAGAGGCTACGTGGGAATCTGAGAACATTATGAGAGAGCAATATCCATACCTATACACTGGTAAGATTTTTGAGGACGAAAATCCCTAAAGGGGAAAGTTGTAACATCCCAGTTTAGACTCTAGTCAGAATAGTAGTTTCAGGACCATAAATTCGAGTCTGAATAATATTATAATATTATTTTCTGTGCCGTTGATGAGTGTTTAAGCATGTGTTAAATTTTCGTAAGTTAATTTGTCCATTTGTGTGTTAATTTGAGCAAAGGATTGATTTGCATTAAATGTGAAAGTTGTATGCTATTTGTTAAAGTACCAATGTGTTGTTGCTTTGTAAAGGTGGAGGCCTTATATGACAATTAAGCCATTATTGAATTAGTGGATGGTATAATGTCATAATAATCTTGGTATTAACTTGTCTTATATGTTTAATGGATGGGCAATTTAGTAATTGATTTATTAGCAAAAATTAGTAAAAGAAAGAATTGAAAGATGATAGTTATCTTCTCATTTGAACCTAAAATAGCAAGGAAAAGAAAGTATTAAGCCAAGCTAGGTTTCGGCATTATTGTAGTCAAATTCAAGCTATGTTTTTAGTCGATTTTCAAAAATTTCTAGGCTTTTGCAATCGTTGTTTTGTCTACTATCAAGCCCATGTCTCAATTTGATGAATTGATGTTGTTCATGAGAAATGCCATTAATGTTATGTTGAGCTTTGTGATGATTTATGGTGCTAAATGAAAGATTTGAGTTAGGTGAACATACTTTGTTCTTGAATTTTTTATGAATTTAGCTAATTAGGGCTAAATTGAGAAAATAGTAATTTGAGGGACTAAATTATAAATAAATGAAATGTGTGGACTTGTATTAGAATGGGAAGAATTGGGCTAGCATATGTGCTTTCAAATTTTATGTATTTGATGATTTTGTGAAATAGGGACTAAAATGTCGAAATGTAAAAATGTGAGGACTATTTTGTAAAATGCCCTAAATGTGTGTGTGTGGACTAAATTGAATGAATTGGTGATTGAATGGATTGAATTTGAATGTGTATAGACCAAGAAAGGAGAGGTTCGTATTGAGATCGAGGCAAAGATAAAGTGCTCGATTAATCGATCGTTTCGATAGTTCGACGTCCGAGATAAGTTTGGATATAATACATGCTATTAAGATATGGTTTAGCATTATGAAATGAATATGTATATGTGTATGAAATTGTGATGCTATGTACAAGATTTAGTTTACGGCACTAAGTGTGTGAAATAGCACTGTGTGTGTGATATTGTGAAAGCTAAGGTTGATTGATTTGGCACTTGTGTATGCGATACCAAGATAAGTCGGTTGGAAGATTAGGCACTAAGTGTGCGATGACGAGTATGCTTCTATCACGTATATAGCACTGAGTGTGCGAATAAGATGAACGAATATCAGAGGATGATTGACTTGTATTACGAGCATTGAATAACCTTAAAGTTGAATAACTTTGTGTTAGCTAAGGTATGCATTGAACCTTTGTGGTTGATAAGTTTATAGATAAGCTATGAATGAGATTTAGTTATGGATGATATGGTATGAATGTGAGAGAATGAATCTATGTGATGGTTATTATATACATTTGTTTGAATTGATGAAATAATTGTATTGTGTTTCAAACATACTAAGCTTTGAAAGATTATTGTGCGATTTGTTTTTTTGCTTTGCAGTGTTAGTAAAGCTAGCTCGGATCTAGGGGTCGTCAGCATCTCAATCACACTATCGGCAAATCTATTTTGGGTACTTTTTAAAAGATGTATATAGTTAAAATATGGCATGTATAGGCTAGTTCTTTGAATCATATTAGAGATGTGTAATTAGCCATGTGATATGGCTAGATATATGATGGTTCTAAGCATGAATGACATCATATATATGATGCATATTTTGGTAGGACATGTGGGTAAAGAAAATGTGTAACAGCCCGATTCAGGGCCTAGTCGGGATAGTGGTACGAGGCCACGAACCCGAGGTAAAATTATGAGTTTTTCAAGTTTATGTCATGCTTGCACGTTAGTATGAAAGTTTTGTAAAGTAATTTTATTAAGTTGAGGTCAATTGGTCCAAAAAGGACTAAATTGCAAAAGTTGCAATATATGAGTTTCTAGAAGCTTTTTCCATGAAATAGCTTTAGCATAATAATTATGAGCCCTTAAATAGCAATTTGCCCAAAATTTAATTTTTTGACAAAATTGGCCTTAAGAGACTGTTATGGAAATTTTTAAGAGGAAGAGCATTTTGGTCATTTAGCCTATTTAGTTATTAAAATATGATAAAGATGAGAAAAATTCACTCATCTTCTTCCTTGTTGCTGTCGAAAATTGGAGACACCATAGCTAGGGTTCTTTATTTTTTTTCAAGCTCATAATCAAGAAAAACGAAGCCGGATCGAAACTGAGGCAAGAACAAAGTCAAGGACTAAATTGCACATCACATACATTTTGTATATTGAGGTAAGTTTGTATGATTTCTAAGTTTTATGATTTTTGTCATTTATTTGCTTAGTATAATGTACAATAATTGTATGAAATGATCATGTTATGTTTAAGTAAGAAATCACGATAATATGTACAAGCAAGTCCCGATTGAAGATGAATTTCCCTGGGATACTCGATCTACCACACAAGATATCATGTAAGTCCAAGGCAAGCTTGGCATTGATCAAGATATCATGTAATTCCAAGGCTAGCTTGGCATTGATCAAGATATCATGTAAGTCCAAGGAAAGCTTGGCATTGATCAAGATATCATGTAAGTCCAAGGCAAACTTGGCATTGATCAAATTAGCAAGCAAGTTATCATGTAAGTCCAAGGCAAGCTTGGCATTGATCAAGATATCATGTAAGTCCAAGGACTCAAGCTTGGCATTGAGTATATTATCAAAAGTAAGACTTCACATAAGTCCATGTCAAGACATGGCCGTGAAACCAAGATGAGATAACCTATGTAAGACTATGTCTAGGATATGGCTTTGGCATCATATTATGTGGGAATAGATTTAGTATCCTCGGTTGTTCACAGAAATTCATCGGGCAAATAAGTAAGTTAAAAGAAGATAGCAAGAAAGCTAAGAAAGTAAAGTTAGTATCAAGATGCAGTTAGATGAAGTTGAGTATTATTCATGTTGTGAATGAGAAAGTAGATATCATGATTATAGTTATTATAGTATACTGATCAATGTGATCAAGTGATACAGGTATCATGGTTACTTTACAAATATGATAATAGTAAGTGTCATGAGACATGTAAGAATCTATATGAGTAAGTAAGCTCTTTAACTGAAATTCATGATACCATTGTTTATGTGAGATGGTTTATATTAAGCAGTGATGATGCTATGAGTTGTTACATGCAAACTTAGTAAGCTATATGCTTACATTATGATTCTTTCTTTCTATGTAGTCCCGCCAAGCTAACTCGTGGATCATTAAAGTCAGAGCTCGCAACACACTATCAACTCTTATTTTGGTATAACCAAGTTACTTTACTAAGTATGGCATGCATAGGAAACATTCATTTTGTGGACATGTTTTAAGAAGGGCTTTTGTCAAGGTTATCAAGCTTATTATTCTTTTGTATATGGCTAAGTGATTGGCCAAATTTGACTAAGCATGTATGTTTATTGAGATCAATGAAGCATGCAGTATTATTCATAAAATTGGGTTGTTATTGCATCGTTGAATTGTGTATGGATATGATCTTCATTTCAAGGTCGCTAACGGCTTGGTAAATAGCCTGTAAGTGCCCATACGGTTAGACACATGGGCAAGTGTCAAGACCGTGTTAACCCTCCACGTTAGTATTATTAATCATAATAGGCCATGGGCAAATCCCACTACCGTGTGTGTATGCCGTGTAAGACACACAGTTTGGATAGGGGCGTGTTTCCAGACCGTGCTGATTTAATCAGTATATCAAGGATTAGCACACGGTCTAAGCCCACGGGCATGTCATTGCCGTGTGAAATTAATCAGTAACCTCCCACGGTTGGTAGACACGGGCGTGTCTAAGCTGAGTGGAAATAGTCAGTAGCCCTACACGATTTGAGGGCATAAGTGTGCTAAGAGTACACGGCGTGTTCCAAGTCACACGGGCTTGTGAACCCTGCTTCAGAAATGATTTTTTTATTTTAATTTTGAAAGTTTTCTGACATGAGTTCAAGGCCCCGTAGGCCCCTGTTATATGTCTTGACTAAGAAAGTGAAGTTTTTAAGTTGGATAGAAATTTTATAGCCCGTAAGTACATGTTTTAGTGAGTTCAAGCATAGTAATGTCTCGTATCCAGACCCAGTATCGGTCTTGGGTGCGGGGTGTTACATTTAGTGGTATCAAAGCTACAGTTTAGTCGGTTCTAGGACTAACGTAGCATGAGCATGAGTCTAGCTATACATGCCATACGTAAGAATGTTTTTATAATGATAGTGTGACGACTACTGATGACTTAAATTATGTTTATATATATAGTAAATGGATTCTGAAGGAGCTGAGGCAGATGATTTAGAAAGTAATGCACCAGCTCCCGAATAAGGGATGGTGCCGAATGAGAATGGGAATAGACCAACTACAGTGAGTTAAGAAGAAGAAGGAGAAGAGGCTAGAGAAGCCTTCCTCCATATGATGGATGCCTAGTACATAGAGTTCGTTCGAGCCAACCCGAATACACAACCCCTCTACCCCCGTGTTCCACAACCTACTCTAGTAGCCCCTCAAGTAGTAGAGGTGGTAAGAGGAGATAAACCTCCAATTGATAGGATCAGGAAGCATGGGGCAAAAGAATTTCGAGATAGAAAAGATGATGATCCAGAAAGAGCTGAGTTCTGGTTAGAAAATACCATCAGAGTATTTAACGAACTGTCCTGCACTCCTGATGAATGCATGAATTGTGTAGTCTCTCTCTTAAGAGATTCTACTTACCAATGGTGGAACACCCTTGTGTCGGTGGTACAAGGGAAAGAATCTTATGGGAATTTTTCCAAGAAGAGTTTAAGAAAAGGTATATTAGCCAGAGGTTTGTAGACTAGAAGAGGAAAGAGTTTCTAGAGCTGAAGCAAGGCAAGATGTCAGTAACTGATTATGAGCGAGAGTTCATGCGACTCAACAAGTACGCTCGCGAATGTGTGTCCACTGAGGCCATTATGAGTAAAAGGTTTGAAGATGGTTTAAACGAGTACATTAAGCTGGTTGTTACTGTCCTCAAATTAAAGAATTCATTGTGCTAGTGGAAAGGGCTTGCAAAGCCGAAGAACTAGTAAAAGAGAAGAAGAAATTTAAAATGGAGTCTTATGATTCTAGAAAGAGACAGTGGAACAAGACGTTCCAATCGTCATCTAATAAGTCAATAGATTTCTCTACTCAAACAGCTACTTCCACTGGACTTTCAAGAAAAGACAAGAGTAAGCAGTATTTGGAAATAAAGCACAGACGACTTCAGTTACAAGTGTTGGGAATTTTAGACCTGACAGACCAGAATGTCCACAATGTGGCAAACGCCGTTTGGGAGAATGCCGAGCACATGAAAATTCATGTTTTAGATGTGGTTCCCAAGACCATTTAATAAAGGATTGTCCAGAGATGGCTAAAGAATAGAGAACTCAGAACCCGAGATCCGAGAATATGGTCAGAGGGAGACCGCAGAGGAACTCGAGAAGTGGGGCAAATGGAAGAGGTAACCCTAGAGAGCAGGCCGCGAGACCCGAGGGCAGAGCGCCTGCCAGGACTTATGCCTTTCTCACTCGTGAAGAGGTATCTTCCCCTGATGTTATTACGGGTACCTTTTCTCTTTACAATACCAAAGTTATTGCTTTAATAGACCCCAGATCCACACACTTTTACTTTTTCATGAAATTAGTACCCGGTTTGGGTGTGCCTATAGATACCACAGAATTTCTGATTAAGGTGTCTAATCCTTTAATCAAGAGTATGTTAGTTGATAAAGTTTGTAAAGATTGTCCATTAATGATTAGAGGTCGTTGCTTTAAAGCAAATCTTATGTTGTTATCATTTAATGAATTCGACCTCATTCTTGGTATGGACTGGTTGACTACTCATAATGTAATTGTAAATTATGGGAAGAAATACATTAAGATGAGATGTGAGAATGAGGATACTCTTCATGTAGAATCAGATGAGCAAGGTAGATCGTCGGTAATAATTTCTCATATAATGGCGTTGAGATATCTAAGAAAAGGGTATGAGGCATTTTTGGCCTTTGTATTGAATGATAAGGAGACAGAGTTAAGGATTAAATCAATGTCGATAGTATGTGAGTATGTGGATGTTTTTCCTGAGGAATTACCAGGATTACCACCAGTTAAAGAAGTTGAGTTCAGCATTGACCTAACTCCTGGTACTGTACCAATATCCATTACTCCATATAGAATGGCTCCGACAGAGTTGAAAGAGTTGAAGTTACTGATTTGCAAGAGTTGATGACAAAGGCTTTGCAAGATCAAGTTGTTCACCATGGGGCACTCCGATTTTGTTTGTGAAAAAGAAAGATGGCACCATGAGATTGTGCATTGATTACCATCAGCTTAATAAAGTGACAGTAAAGAATAAGTACCCGTTACCTAGGATCGACGATTTGTTTGATCAATTGAAAGGAGCGACTGTGTTCTCCAAAATAGACTTGAGATCAAGGTACTACCAGCTGATAGTGAAAGATTCAGATGTATCCAAGACTGCCTTTCGAACAAGATATGGGCATTATGAATTTTTAGACATGCCCTTTGGGCTGACCAATGCTCCTGCGGTATTCATGGGCTTAATGTCTGCATTTTCAGACCATACCTTGACAAGTTTGTAGTCATTTTTATTGAAGACATACTAATTTATTCCCGAGACGAGAATGAGCATGCTGATCATCTACGGATAATTTTACAGACTCTTCGAGAAAATCAGTTGTATGCCAAATTCAGTAAAAGTGAGTTTTGGCATAAGGAAGTGGGGTTCCTGGGACATATTGTCTCGAGATATGGTGTTCGAGTAGATCCAAGTAAGTTCTCAGCTATAATAGACTGGAAACCACTGAAGAACATCACGGAGATTAGAAGTTTTTTGGGCCTAGCCGGCTACTACAAATGATTTGTCAAGGGGTTTTCTATGATTGCAGCCCTGATGACTAGATTGTTATAGAAGAATGTGAAGTTTGAGTGGTCAGAAAAATGCCAACAAAGTTTTGAGAAGTTGAAAGCAATGCTGACAGAAGCTCCAGTTTTAGTACAACCCAAGGCAGGGAAAGAATTCATAATTTATAGTGATGCATCCTTAAATGGATTAAGCTGTGTACTCATGCAAGAAGGCAAGGTAATTTCTTATGCCTCCAGATAGTTGAAGCCTCATGAGAAATATTATCCGATGCATGATCTTGAATTGGCTACCATAGTCTTCGCTTTGATGATTTGGAGACACCATTTATATGGTGAACGATGTTGGATTTTTACCGATCACAAAAGTTTGAAATACTTGATGACGTATAAAGAGTTGAACTTAAGACAACGAAGATGGTTAGAGTTGATAAAGGACTATGAGTTGGTGATTGATTACCATCCTATAAAGGTGAATGTGGTCGCTGATGCTTTAAGCAGAAAATCCCGATTTGCCTTAAGAGCATTGAATTCAAAAATATCTTTATCCGATGATGGTTCTATTTTAGCTGAGTTGAGAGCTAGAGCAATGTTCCTTTAAGAGATTTTGGAGGCTCAAAAAGAAGATAGTGAATTGCAAGTTAAGAGAGCTTAGTGCGAGTCAGGTGCTGAATCCGACTTTCAGATTAATTCTGATAGATATTTAATGTTTAGAGATAGAGTTTGTGTGCCAAGAAAAGAGTAGCTTATTCAGAAAATTTTACACGAGGCATATAACGGATGTTTATCTATACATCCGGGTAGCACCAAGATGTATAATGATCTTTAGCAACAGTATTGGTGGCCGAAAATGAAGAAAGACATTTAAGAATTTGTTACCAAGTGCTTGATTTGTCAGCAAGTAAAGGCTAAACACCAAGTACCTTCGGGTTTACTTCAACCTATCAAGCACTTGGTTGATTTGTCAACAGTTGACAACAGTATTACCATGGATTTCGTAATGGGTTTACCGTTGTCTCTGAGCAAGAAAGATGTTGTTTGGGAAGTGGTTGATAGACTCACGAAGTCAGCCCACTTTATACTTGTACAAGTGGATTACTCCCTAGACAAGTTGGCAAACTTGTATGTTTCAGAAATAGTAAGACTTCACAAAGTTCCCTTATCGATCATATCGGATAGAGATCCGAGATTCACATCCAGATTTTGGAAGAAGTTGTAAGAAGCTTTGGGTACAAAATTGAGTTTTAGAACAGCTTTTCACCCTCAGACTGACGGTCAGTTAGAAAGGTTAATTCAAGTACTCGAGGACATGCTTAGATGTTGTGTTTTGGAATTCTAAGGAAGTTGGGAAAAGTTTCTCCCATTGGTAGAATTCGCCTATAATAATAGCTTTCAGTCGAGCTTAAAAATGGCGCCTTATGAGGCCCTATATGGGCATAAGTGTAGAACTGCCTTGTTTTGGACTGAACTCAAGAAGAACCAAATTCACAGGGTTGATTTGGTTAAAGAAGCTGAAGAGAAAGTGAAAGTAATTCGAGAATGTTTAAAAGCTACCTTAGATGCATGTAAATCCTATTTGGATTTAAAGAGAAAAGAGATCGAGTACCAAGTTGGGGATAAAGTCTTTTTGAAAGTATCACCATGGAGAAAAGTTCTCAGATTTGGCCGTAAATGCAAGTTAAGTCCACGTTTCATTAGACCTTATAAAGTTACGGAGAGAATTGGGCCGGTAGCTTATAATTTGGCTTTGCCATTAGAATTAGAGAAGATACATGATGTGTTTCACGTGTCAATGTTACGACACTACAAATCAGACCCTTAGCATGTAATTCCCCCTTCGAAAAAGAGATTTGTCCCGACATGACTTATGGTGAAGAACTGATCAATATTTTGGCTCAAGAAGTTAAGCAACTAAGAAATAAGAGTATTGCCTTAGTAAAGGTATTGTGACAAAGGCACGAAATCGAAGAAGCTACATGGGAATCAGAAGAGAGTATGAGAAATCAGTATCCAACCATTTTTGCTGGTAAGATTTTCGAGGACAAAAATCCCCAAGGGGGAGAATTATAACAGCCCGATTTAAGGCCTAGTCGGGATAGTGGTGTAAGGCCATGAACCTGAGTTGAAATTATGAGTTTTTCAAGTTTATGCCATGTTTGTACGGTAGTATGAAAGTTTTGTACAGTAATTTTATTAAGTCGAGATCAATTGGTACAAAAAGGACTAAATTGCAAAAGTTACAATACATGAGTTTCTAGAAACTTTTTGCATGAAATAGCTTTAGAATAATAATTATGAGCCCTTAAATAACAATTTTCCCAAAATTTAATTTTTGGACAAAATTGGCCTTAAGAGACTATTATGGAAATTTTTAAGAGGAAGGCCATTTTGGTCATTTAGCCTATTTAGTGATTAAAATAGGATAAAGATGAGAAAAGTTCACTCATCTTCTTCCTTCCTGCTGCCGAAAATTGGAGACACCATAGCTACGATTCTTCATTTTTTTCAAGCTCATAATCAAGAAAAATGAAGCCCAAATCGAAGCCAAGGCAAGAACAAAGTCGAGGACTAAATTGCATATCTACATGCATTTTGTATATCGAGGTAAGTTTGTATGATTTCTAAGTTTTATGATTTTTATCATTTATTTGCTTAGTCTAATGTACAATAATTGTATGAAATGATCATGTTATGTTCAAGCAAGAAATCACGATAATATGTACAAGCAAGTCCCGATTGAAGATGAATTTCCCTGGGATACTCGATCTACCACACAATATATCATGTAAGTCCAAGGCAAGTTTGGCATTGATCAAGATATCATGTAAGTCCAAGGCAAGCTTGGCATTGATCAAGATATCATGTAAGTCCAAGGCAAGCTTGGCATTGATCAAGATATCATGTAAGTCCAAGGCAAACTTGACATTGATCAAATTAGCAAGCAAGTTATCATGTAAGTCCAAGGCAAGCTTGGCATTGATCAAGATATCATGTAAGTCCAAGGACTCAAGCTTGGCATTGAGTATGTTATCAAGAGTAAGGCTTCACATAAGTCCATGTCAAGATATGGCCGTGAAACCAAGATGAGATAACCCATGTAAGACCATGTCTAGGATATGGCTTTGGCATTTTATTATGTGGGAATAGATTTAGTATCCTCGGTTATTCACAGAAATTCATCGGGCAAATGAGTAAGTTAAAAAAAAGATAGCAAGAAAGCTAAGAAAGTAAAGTTAGTATCAAGATGAAGTTAGATGAAGTTGAGTATTTCTCATGAATGAGAAAGTAGATATCATGATTATAGTTATTATAGTATACTGATCAATGTGATCAAGTGATACAGGTATCATGGTTAATTTACAAATATGATAATAGTAAGTGTCATGAGACATGTAAGAATCTATATGTGTAAGTAAGCTCTTTAGCTGAAATCCATGATACCATTGTTTATGTGAAATGGTTTATATTAAGCAATGATGATGCAATGAGTTGTTACATGGAAACTTACTAAGCTATATGCTTACATTATGATTCTTTCTTTCTATGCAGTCCCGCCAAGCTAACTCGTGGATCATTAAAGTCGGAGCTCGCAACACACTATCAACTCTTATTTTGGTATAGCCAAGTTACTTTACTAAGAATGGCATGTATAGGAAACATTCATTTTGTGGACATGTTTTAAGAAGGGCTTTTGTAAAGGTAATCAAGCTTATTATTCTTTTGTATATGGCTAAGTGATTGGCCAATTTTGACTAAGCATGTATGTTTATTGAAATCAATGAAGCATGTAGTATTATTCATAAAATTGGGTTGTTATTTCATCGTTGAATTGTGTATGGATATGATCTTCATTTCAGGGTGGCTAACGGCTTGGTAAATAGCCTGTAAGTGCCCACATGGTTGGACACACAGGCATGTGTCAAGACCGTGTTAACCCTGCACCTTAGTATTATTAATTATAACAAGCCACGGGCAAATCCCACGCCCATGTGTGTATGCCGTGTAAGACACACGGAAGGGGTGTGTTTCCAGACCGTGTTGATTTTGTCAGTATATCAAGGATTAGCACACGATCTAAGCCCACAGGTGTGTCATGGCCATGTGAAATTAGCCAGTAACCTCCCACGGTTGGTAGACACGGCCGTGTCTAAGCTGTGTAAAAATAGTCAGTAGCCTTACACGGTTTGAGGGCAGAGGCGTGCTAAGAGTACATGGGCATATTCCAAGTCACACGAGAGTGTGAACCCTGCTTCAAAAATGAGTTACTTGATTTCAATTTTGAAAGTTTCCTAACATGAGTTAAAGGCCTCGTAGGCCCCTGTTATATGTCTTGACTAAGAAAGTGAAGTTTCTAAGTTGGATCAAAATTTTATAGCCAGTAAGTGCATGTTTCAGTGAGTTCAATCATAGTAATGTCTCGTATCTAGACCGAGTATCGGTCTTGGGTGCGGGGTGTTACAAAATGACTTTCTAATGGTAATCTTTGAGATGGTAAAATGTTAGTATGATTTAGTGAATTTGAGAATGAATGATGTTTAGTATATGAATTTGTTTAAGTTGTATAGGTTAGCTTATAAGTTGACATGTTTGGAAATGAAATTGGATGAGATAATGTATCGATTATTGTTATGGAGTTTGTTGCCTAATTGTGTGTATAAAGATGCTCACATGTGCTTGTAGGATTAACCCATGTATGGGTGGCAAAATTAGCCTTGTAAATGGCCTATTTTTGTCACACAGTTGTGGCCACGGGCGTGCCTAATGACCGTGGGAGAATGGCAGTATGTAGCCTATTAGCACACGGCCTTGACATGGGCGTGTCAGTTAACTGTGGGCGTAAGTCAGTATATGGCCTAAGAGCATACGGCCATGGCACACGAATGTGCCTGGTAGCCGTGTGGATTCAACAGAATTGACCATGGCCAAAGTACACGGGTGTGCTTGGTGGCCGTGGAGCAAAGTCAGTTTCGACCACAAGGAGGACACGGGTGTGTCAGCAGCCATGGGAGGCACACGGCCTGCCCACACGGGCATGTAACCTCTGGATCTTAGAAAAGTATTGAATCTTCGAGAATGTCTATAGGTGTTCCGGTTTAGTCTCGACCCATTTCTTGCATGTGTTTAAGGTATTATAGACCTTTATAAGGGACTATTAGTTATGTTTGAATGTATGATGATGATGTTTGACTTTTTGTTGTAAATAGGATGTAAAATGATTTGATTGTTCGGTAATGCTTCTTAACCCTATCCTGGCGACGGTCTCAGGTTAGGGTGTTACAAGATATGCTTAGAGAGTATGTGATTGAGTTTCGTGGAAGTTGGGAGGATTACTAGTCATTAGTTGAATTTGCGTATAACAATAGTTATCAGGCAAGTATTGGAATAGCAGCTTATGAAGCACTGTATGGACGAAGATACCGTACTCCGACGTGTTGGACTGAGTTGGGGGAGCGACGAATTTTGGGTCCAGAGTTGGTAGCAGACGCATAAGATAGGTAAAGTTAATTCGAGATCGGTTGAAGAAGGCGGCAGATAGGCAGAGTCGTATGCTAACCTAAAGCGAAGAGAGATCGAATATGCTGTGGGGGACATGGTGTTTTTCAAGATTTTGCCTTGGAAGAAGGTGTTAAGGTTTGGTCGGAAGGGCAAGTTAAGCCCAAGGTTCATTAGGCCTTATCGAGTGTTGAAGCGAGTTGGGCCAGTAGCCTATCAGCTGGAATTACCTTCGGAATTGAGCCAAATACACGATGTGTTCCATGTGTCAATGCTAAGGCGTTATCACTCAGACCCTTCTCACATTATGTCGGTCGAGGAGATTGAGATTAGACCAGATCTAACTTTTGAGGAGGAGATGATTCAAATAATTGATCAAGATGTCAAGGTACTAAGAAGGAAGTTTGTTCCTTTATTCAAGGTGCTTTGGCGTAACCATAATGCCGAGGAGGCTACTTGGGAACTTGAGGAGGCAATGCGTTGACAATACCCTCATTTGTTTCCACCAGGTAAATTTTGAGGTCGAAATTTTTTTAAAGGGGTAGAATTGCAACGCCTTAAAAATCCTAAAACCCTAATTTTTGTACATAGGAATGTGTAGCACTTAGAATTATTTAAGTAGTATCGGGTTTATCTGAAGCCTTAGAGTTAGGGGTAACCTTAGGGAAAAAATTATTTTTCTTTTTAGTGGACTCTAGTCTTAGGCATGAGGCCTCATAAGCAGATTAAGAGAAGAGAAGACAAAATGGTTTTGCGGTCCAGTGAAAAGTAGCATCATATAAGGACATGAGGTGGCGTGTTGAGCAGTTAAGGAGGCCCAAGGTTCAAGGCCTAGGAGGGGAAAATTAAGGAGTTTTATTTTTGTGCCTGAACAAAAGGAGTTGGTGTTGGAGGGGACTTTGAAAGGGTGTGTTCAGGAGAGAAATTTAAGGGGAAGATAAGGGAGAAAAGATAGGGATTTGTAGGTGGATATAATGGTGCCGATTTGGAATTTAAGGAGGGAGTGTTCAGCCTGAGGCTTTAAAAGGAGAGGGGGCCGAATGCTGAAAGGTTCTTTGAGCATTCTCTAGTTTTATTTTTTCCCCTCAATCAGTTTCTCCCTTTTTGCTGAAATTTTGCTAAGTCAAATTCCATCCATTGCCGAAAATTCTATCATCCCTCTTTTTCGGATCCTTCATACTCTCCCTTCCCAAATTTCCTTTTTGGTTCATCACTTGGTTCTATCTGAATCACCTCTTTTCTTATTCTCCCTAGTGTTGCCGAACTGCCTCTGTCACCTTACTAGTCGCAAAAGCCAGACTTAAGCCACAGGATCAAAGGAAGATTTCTGGAAGAGCTTAGTTGAAATTTTAGTGTGTCTTATTAAAAGCCAAAGGGCTATTTAACCGCTTTTTGCCGTTAACATATATTAACAAGGGTGTGGCTCAACAATCGTAAGCGTGGTAGGTAAGGATTGTTATCAAGGTAGTAAGTATTCTCGACGTAGTCACAATTTAGTAAATGGCCAAATCTACTGTGGCTCATATGGGTGTCTTATGAACAGTATGGGTCACTTGGTTTTCACGTTATAGGTGTTTGGGTGCATATCTAGAGGATAAACTCCAATAGTAGCAAAGGAAGGTCTACTAGAACGTGAGGTACACGGTAAGGGTAAGGTGAGGTTTTGGTTTTTGATCAGTATGTGTTAAAACTTTGGTTAATCGCTAGTAATGTCGATTGTAGGTTTGTGACTAAGGGGTTTGCAGCACGCGAGGTTACCAGTTGTGTACAAACACTACACACACGAAATCGACAATGCCGAAAAGTTAAAAAGTGAAAGGGTCTAAATGGGCTCGATGGGCCTAGAGGCTAAGTTTGATGGAATGGTTTGTTTGCTATACAAATTGAGTTAATCACGCATGATACATGATCTGGATTTGTTTTGGGCCTAATAGGCCATTTGATAAGATTCGGGCCTAATGGGTCATAAGGTTGGAATTTGGGTTTGATGGGCTTTGTGGGGACGTAGACAAATATGTTAGGGTTCATGGACTTAGGCCTAGTTTGAAAAACTCTTAAATTTCATAAGACTTAACTTAATTAAACATTTCTATGAACAAGTCGCTGGGTTAGTGTGTGGCAACAGGCATACGCATGTCTAGGATTGGATCTAGGGAGAGCTTGGTACTTAAGCGGACCTAGTGGCCCACCTCCTCTACTCTAGAATCCTACCTGGTGCATAATGTCTGTTCATTTTAGCTGCGAGGACTTGTTGATGGGCCAAAGTTCATAACTAAAACCCGAGAGGGACCAAATACCCATATATTTGTAAAATTACTAAATACCCTTATATTTGAAAATTACTAAAATGCCCCTAGATTTGTAAAGTACCAAAATACCCCTATTTTACGAAAATACAAAAATACCCTTGTTTTGTAAAAATACCAAAATACCCCTATTTTCAAAAATTACCAAGATACCCCTATTTTGCCAAGTTACTAAAATACCCCTGTAGGATAGAATTACGAAAATACCCCTAGATAGTGAAATGACGAGAATACCCTTATGTGATGAATATGAGTTTATGGATATTACTCGTGTGTTTGATGCATTCATATGATATTCTGCTTAGGATGAATATGGGTGGGAATTATGGTACGGAGGAAGATTGGAGGATCGCATGGCCGTATGGTATGGATCCTATAACACCCCCAACCCAGCCTAGAAGTTAGGCCCGAATCTGGCGTGTCACATTGGGGTGCTTTTGGAGAAACCATGATTCCATTTGAAAACCTTTCTTGATATTAAAAACTAAAGTCCCAGTTTGCATTTGTTTATTATTAATCGACATTTATTAAAAAGTTATTGCCTAAAAAAACTGTGTTTGTTGCGAAAACTTAATTAAAATGGCTGACTTATGAAAACATGATGTTTACGACCTATTCGCGAAAGCGTAGTATTTTGAAAGCAGATATTGTTTTGGAAAACCGTCATACAAAGTTTAGCCGATTTAAAACATAATAAACTAAAAATCTAAAACTAAAACAAGAATTTAAGAGAGGCCTTATTACAAAATATTAACCCAAGTTAAAAATAAGTAAAATACTAGAGTCCAAAACTGCTCGAAGTGTGGCCACCTCTGAGTCCTCTAGCACGTTGAACTGCTTACTGAGAATTACCTGAGAAAAAAAATATTAAAAAGAGGGTGTGAGTTTACGAAAACCCAGTGTGCATAACCCTCATCAATAAGAACATGAATACAACAGTTTGGGCCGAAGCCCATTTCAATAACGGTGGCAATTGGGCCTTAGCCCATAAAAGCCTCAGTTGGGCCTTAACCCATAAATGTCACAAATCATATTTATCTGGGCCTGAGCCCATCTCAAATAAAACCACATATGCAATGCATTAATGCCCATACCAACCCTGCACTCCGTCTCCTGTCCCACCCTACACTCTTGTGGGGATTTAATTGACCCATCAATCCATACACTCCTTATGTAGCAACCTGCTTGCACACCAACTTATTGGTGCAAAGATAGTGCTTCGATGACTAAAGCCTTCGGTGGATCCACAGACGTCAAGCGACCATGCGATCCTATCTGCACTTCCCCTTTCGATTAAGCCTATCCCTATGCAACATAATAACACATGAATGCAACATACAATAATAATCATACGATAACAATCATAAATCACATACAAGAATAATCATATAACATCTAGGGGCATTTCTGTCATTTTTACCCTTCAAGGGCATATCGGTCATTTTACCCATCGAAGGTATTTCTGTAATTTACCAACCAAGGGTATTTTCGTAATTTACCTACCAACGGTATTTTCATAATTCACCTACCAAGGGTATTTTCATAATTTACCTACTAAGGGTATTTTTGTAATTTACCTACCAACGGTATTTCGATAATTTTGCAACCCAGGGGTATTTCGATAATTTTGCAAAATAGGGGTATTCTAGTAATTTTACAACCCAGGGGTATTTTGGTAATTTTACAAATTAGGGGTATTTTGGTAATTTCACAAATTAGGGGTATTTTAGTATTTTTACAAATCAGGGTGTTAACGACCCAACAGAAGGTCTAGTGTCGCCTCGAATGACTCAAGTATTCTAAACAGAGATAATGATGCGAATAGGCCTAAGGCCCATTCTCGGCCCAAGTGGGCCTACACACTCGTGAGGGCCATTTAGCCCAAACCTAGCCACATATATGAGATTCATATAGTCTAGTTCACTATCTTCTACTCAATTATACAATTTACTCATACGGGCCTCCGGGCCTATTGGGCCCACTTGGCCCCATTCGGGCCATCGTAACCCAACAGCCCGCACCCGCAAGAACACTACTGATGGACTCAACTATCGCGTTGAAGCCCCACACATGTGCTCGCACGCTCGTGTGGCTACCATCGCCGTGTGACCAGCTTATCGGCATTTGCCGCTCTACAACTATAGTAGAGAGAGTACGCACTTGATAGGAATTCTGAAGCTGCTAAACCGCACTCCCAAAGCTCCTATGCCCAATGGCCACAAAGGTATCTTTTCTCTCCTCCTAGAATGCTCTTTATATAGCTAGCTTCTCACCTTCCTTCTTTGTATCTTTCCGATGTGAGATCCGTCCGCTAGCAGAGTTTAAATCCAACTCAAACTCTTGTCGCCCCATCTTAGCAAAATAAATACTCCCTTGCTTCTCATTGGATTCGAACCCAGGCTCCCCTATAACATAATCCACGCTGCTAGCCACTTTACCAACTTGCTCCTTGTTTCTAAAATCATGCGCAACTAAATATAAGTCCTATGGCCAAATTCAAAAATCCATTTAAAAAGAAAACCAAAATGCAAGCACCAGGTCTTGAACCTTAGACCTCCTTCCTTCCTTTTGGCGTCACCCCCTTGCTCCTTATGTGCCGTCACTTTGACATTACACCATACACTCCACTTGTCATTTTTCCCTACATTTTATTCTTAAAGCCTACCTACCAACTCCCAGGGTTTTTTTCACCTAAAACCAAAATTTTTCCTATGGCCTAACTTTAACTCGGGACTTCATAAAAGCCTCCTGACCTTCCAAAATCACTCACCTAATAGGTCCAACTTGCCTTAGTACCATTCTCTTGTTCTCAAAAATTTTAAACGCTACTACCCCAAGGCCCATTGGGCCCAATCCTACTAGGCCCGCCTGTGGATGTTACAAATCGCCTTCCTTAGAGAAATTTTGTCCCCAAAATTTCCAACTATCTCATAGCCGCACAATACCGGATATACCACTACGTTTCTGCTGCGCACTCTAGTCCTAATTTCAAATTAGGTAAATAACCCATTACGGGTAAAGCACATACCAAAATTCCCATCTGGAGCGTCTCTGTCCTCACGACGATGTGTTGCATAAACCAATGTCAGCTGCCTCGCCTCCTCACGACCAGCAGCTCTACCTGGAGCTCCACGTCCCTAACCATCCCCATTCCTAGCATGCCCACGGCCTCTAAGCGGCTGTTGTCCACCCTTCAGTGGTTGTACATCACCCCCTTCGAAAGTCTGCCTTTGATCCGGTCTTCTGGGACACTCTCTGAAACAATGATCCATGTAGCCGCAACTTAGACAAGCCCTTATCCTTTTCCAGCACTCGCCCACATGCATTTTCCCGCAAGTAACACAAGGTGGTAACCTAGTAGCAGCAACAGGGGGTCCAGCTCTAACTAGCCCATCTGCTCTAGCCCGTCTCTTAAACCTCTGATCAAAATCAAAATACTCAGACTCCCTCTTGTTTTTTCTCCTGTCTCTTTCCCTATTTAGACGCTCAGTGCGCTTCACATCTTCGGTGATCTTAGCTTTCTCTACTAATGCAGCAAAGTCCTGCTCTCTCTGTGGAGCTATCAACACTCGGAGACTATCCCTAATGCCATCCTCGAACCAAACACAACATTCGTACTCTGTTGCCACAATTCCCTGAGCATACCGACTAAGTCGTAAAAATTCTACCTCGTACTCAGCCACAGACTTGTCTCCTTGAACCAGATTCAGAAATTCTTTCCTGCGAACATCGACATAGCTAGCGCCCACATACTTTCCTTGAAATGTAGACTTGAAGAATTCTCAGGTCAACCGATCAGACGAGGTACCTTCTTTTACTGTAAGGCACAATTGGTAGGCTTCATCCCTCAGTAAAGACACAGCATCCTTCAACCTTTGTTCCGGCGTGCAATCGAGATCCTCCATAATTCTTTCGGTGGCTTCTAGCCAATATTCCGCCATACTTGGGGCCACCCCAGAAATTCCCTGGAAGTTCTCTGCTCCATTGGACCGGAGTCATTCCGTAACTGACCCACGACCCTCAATACCAGTATTAGGTTCAACAGACCCAGCAACTCTTTCCAAAATACGAAGCATTGCCTACGATAGTGCGTCATCCCCAGCGGCTCGATTGAACGACCCTGTCTCAGTTACCGGTGAAAGCGGTGCTTCTTTTGCCTCGACATCGGGCATGTGGTCTGACGCCGAAGACCCAGCCTTCTAGCATTCCATCACCTCTACCGCGACCTCTTGTACCCATTCTAGCACTCATTACCACTTCTCGTATTATCTGAATTACAAATTTTATGAATTTAGCTCATAGTTCCAGTAATTAAACAAATGTTTTATGGGAGTAGTAGTTAAGAGTTATTTTCAAAATTGCCAGCTCACTATAGTTTTTAGTCCCCTACGGGACTCAGTATAGTCTATCATCTAAAGTAAGCCCAATATCTACCTATAGTAATAACAGTTTAAAACAGATAAGAGAACTTACTTGGTCCGACGCTGGATACTCGGTGTGCCACACAAAAACCTTTCAAAACTACTTCAAAATCATTTGTAAACATCTTTAAAATAAACACTAAAGCCCATCTCACATTGAAGTTTTACAACCTGGCTCGATACCACTAAATGTAATACCCCAAACCCTACCGAAGTTAGGCCCAATCATGCGTGTCACATTGGGGTGCTTTTAGAAACCATGGTTCCATTTAAAACCTTTCTTGATATTAAAAACTAAAGTCCCAGATTGCGTTTGTTTAATATCAATCGACATTTATTAAAAAGTTATTACCTAAAAAAACTTTGTTTGTTACAAAAACTTAATTAAAATGACTGACTTATGAAAACGTGATGTTTACGACCTATTCGTGAAAGCGTAGTATTTTGAAAGCAGATATTTTTTGAAAACCGTCATACAAAGTTTAGCAGATTTCAAACATAATAAACTAAAAATCTAAAACTAAAACCAGAATTTAAGAGAGGCCTTATTACAAAATATTAACCCAAGTTAAAAATAAGTAAAATACTAGAGTCCAAAACTGCTCGAAGTGTGGCCACCTCCGAGTCCTCTAGCACTTCTAACCGCTTACTGAGAATTACCTGAGAAAAAAATTAAAAAGAGGGTGTGAGTTTACGAAAACCTAGTGTACATAACCCTCATCAATAAGAACATGAATCACAACAGTTTGGGTCGAAGCCCATTTCAATAACGGTGGCAATTGGGCCTTAGCCCATAAAAGACTCAGTTGGGCCTTAACCCATAAATGTCACAAATCATATTTATCTAGGCCTAAGCCTATCTCAAATAAAACCACATATGCAATGCATTAATGCCCATACCAACCCTACACTCTGTCTACTGTCCAACCCTACACTCCTGGGGATTTAATCGACCCACCCATCCTCAAGACTTATGTAGCACCTACATTACAGACTAACTTATCGGTGCGCAAAGATAGTCGTCAATGACTAAAGCCTTCAGGATCCACAAATGTCAGCGACCATGCGATCCTATCTGCACTTCCCCTTTCGAATAAGCCCATCCCCATTCAACATAATAACACATGAATGCAACATACAATAATAATCATACGATAATAATCATAAATCACATACAAGAATAATCATATAACATGTAGGGGCGTTTTCATCATTTTTACCCTTCAAGGCCATATCGATCATTTTACCCATCGAGGGTATTTCTATAATTTACCAACCAAGGGTATTTTCGTAATTTACTTACCAACGATATTTTCGTAATTTACCTACCAAGGGTATTTTTGTAATTTACCTACCAAGGGTATTTTTATAATTTACCTACCAACGGTATTTCAGTAATTTTGCTACCCATGGGTATTTCAGTAATTTTACAAAATAGGGTATTCTAGTAATTTTACAAACCAGGGGTATTTTGGTAATTTTACAAATTAGGGGTATTTTGGTAATTTCACAAACTAGGGGTATTTCAGTATTTTTACAAATCAGGGTGTTAACGACCCAACAGAAGGTCCACTGTCGCCTCGAATGACTCAAATATTCTAAACAGAGATAATGATGTGAATGGGCCTAAGGCCCATTCTCAGCCTAAGTGGGCCTACACGCTCATGTAGCCCATTCAGCCTAAACATAGCCACATATATGAGATTCATATAGTCTAGTTCACTATCTTCTACTCAATTATACAATTTACTCATACGGGCCTATTGGGCCCATTTGGCCCCTTTCGAGCTATCATAGCCCAACAGCCCGCACCCATAAGAACACTACTGATGGCCTCAACCACTGCGTTGAAGCCCCACACATGCCCTCACACGCTCGTGTCACTACCATCATCGTGTGACTGGCTTATCGGCATTTGCCGCTCTACAACTATAGTAGAGAGAGTACACACTTGATAGGAATTCTGAAGCTGCTAAACCGCGCTCCTAAAGCTCCTATGCCCAACGCCCACAAAGGTATCTTTTCTCTCCTCCTAGAATGCTCTTTATATAGCTAGCTTCTCACCTTCCTTCTTTGTATCTTTCTGATGTGAGATCCGTCCGCTAGCAGAGTTTAAATCCAACTCAAACACTTGTCGCCCCATCTTAGCAAAATAAATACTCCCTTGCTTCTCATGTGATTCGAACCCAAGCTCCCCTATAACATAATCCACGTTGCTAGCCACTTTACCAACTTGCTCCTTGGTTCTAAAATCATGCGCAACTAAATATAAGTCCTATGGCCAAATTCAAAAATCCATTTAAAAAGAAAACCAAAATGCAAGCACCAAGACTTGAACCTTGGACCTCCTTCCTTCCTTTTGGCGTCACCCCCTTGCTCCTTATGTGCCGTCACTTTGCCATTACACCATACACTCCACTTGTCATTTTCCCCACATTTTATACTTAAAGCCTACCTACTAACTCCCAGGGTTTGTTTCACCTAAAACCAATTTTTTTCCTATGGCCTAACTTTAACCCGAGACTTCATAAAAGCCTCCTAACCTTCCAAAATCACTCACCTAATAGGTCCAACTTGCCTTAGTACCATTATCTTGTTCTCAAAAATTTTAAACGCTACTACCCCCAAGGCCCATTGGGCCCAATCCTACTAGGCCTAGTTCCAGGATGTTACAAATCTACCCTCTTTAGAGAAATTTCATCCCCAAAATTTCCAACTATCTCATAGCCGCACAATACCGGATATACCACTACGCTTCTCCTGTGCACTCTAGTCTTAATTGCAAATTATGTAAATAACCCATTACGGGTAAAGCTCATACCAGTATTCGCATCTAGAGCGTCTCCGTCTTCACGACGATGTGCTGCATAAACAAATGTCAGCTGCCTCGCCTCCTCACGACCAGCACCTCTACCTGGAGCTCCACGTCCGAAACCATTCCCATTCCTGGCATGCCCACGGCCTCTAAGCAGCTGTTGTCCACCCCTCAGTGGCCGTACATCACCCCCTCGAAAGTCTGCCTTTCATCCAGTCTTCTGGGACACTCTCTGAAACGATGATCCATGTAGCCGCAACTCAGACAAGCCCTTATCCTTTTCCAGCACTCACCCACATGCAATTTCCCGCAAGTAACACAAGGTGGTAACCTAGTAGCAGCAACAGGGGGTCCAGCTCTTACTGGCCCATCTGCTCTAGCCCTTCTCTTAAACCTCTGATCAAAATCAAAATACTCAAACTCCCTCTTGTTTTTTCTCCTTTCTCTTTCCCTATTTAGACGCTCAGTGCACTTCACATCTTTGGTGATCTTAGCTTTCTCTACTAATGCAGCAAAGTCCCGCTCTCTCTGTGGAGCTATCAACACTCGGAGACTATCCCTAGGCCATCTTCGAACCAAACACAATGTTCGTACTCTGTTGCCATAATTCCCTGAGCATACCGACTAAGTCGTAAAAATTTTGCCTCGTACTCAGCCACAGACTTGTCTCCTTGAACCAGATTCAGAAATTCTTTCTGACGAGCGTCGACATAGCTAGCGCCCACATACTTTTCTTGAAATGTAGACTTGAAGAATTCCCAGGTCAACCGATCAGACGAGGTACCTTCTTTTACCGTAAGCCACCATGGGTAGGCTTCATCCCTCAACAAAGACGCAGCACCCTTCAACCTTTGTTCCAGCGTGCAGTCGAGATCCTCCATAATTCTTTCGGTGGCTTCTAGCCAATATTCCGCCATACTTGGGGCCACCCCAGAAATTCCCTTGAAGTTCTCTGCTCCATTGAACTGGAGTCGTTCCGTAACTGACCCACGACCCCCAATACCAATATTAGGTTCAACAGACCTAACAACTCTTTCCAAAATATGAAGCATTGCCTGCGACAGTACGTCATCCCCAGTGGCTCGATTGAACGACCCTGCCTCAGTTACCGGTGAAGGCGGTGCTTCTTTCACCTCGACATCGGGCATGTGGTCTGACACCGAAGACCCAGCCCTAGCATTCCATCACCTCTACCGCGACCTCTTGTACCCCTTCTAGCACTCATTACCACTTCGCGTAATATTTGAATTATAAATTTTATGAATTTATCTCATTGTTCCAGTAATTAAACAAATGTTTTATGGAAGTAGTAGTTAAGAGTTGTTTTCAAAATTGCCAGCTCACTATAGTTTTTAGTCCCCTACGGGACTCAGTATAGTCTATCATCTAAAGTAAGCCCAGTATCTACCTATAGCAATAACAGTTTAAAACATATAAGAGAACTTACTTGGTCCGACGCAGGAGACTCGGTGTGCACACAAAAATTTTTCAAAACTACTTCAAAATCATTTATAAACATCTTTAAAATAAATACTAAAGCCCATCTCACATCCCAAGTTTTACAACCTGGGCTCTGATACCACTAAATGTAACACCCCAAACCCGGCCTGGAAGTTAGGTCTGAATCTGGCGTGTCACATTGGGGTGCTTTTTGAGAAACCATGGTTCCATTTAAAAACCTTTCTTGATATTAAAAACTAAAGTCCCAGTTTGTGTTTGTTTATTATTAATCGACATTTATTAAAAAGTTATTACCGAAAAAAACTTTGTTTGTTACGAAAACTTAATTAAAATGACTGACTTATGAAAACGTGATGTTTACGACCTATTTGCGAAAGCCTAGTATTTTGACAGCAGATATTGTTTTTGAAAACCGTAACATTTAAAACATAATAAACTAAAAATCCAAAACTAAAACAAGAATTTAAGAGAGGCTTTATTACAAAATATTAACCCAAGTTAAAAATAAGTAAAATACTAGAGTCCAAAACTGCTCATAATGTGGCCACCTCCGAGTCCTCTAGCACATCGAACCGCTTACTGAGGATTACCTAAGAAAAATAATATTAAAAAGAGGGTGTGAGTTTACGAAAACCCAGTGTGCATAACTCTCATCAATAAGAACATGAATCATAATAGTTTGGGCCGAAGCCCATTTCAATAATGATGGCAATTGGGCCTCAGCCCATAAAAGCCTCAGTTGGGCCTTAACCCATAAATGCCACAAATCATATTTATCTGGGCCTGAGCCCATCTCAAATAAAACCACATATGCAATGCATTAACGCCCATACCAACCCTACACTCCGTCTCCTATCCAACCCTGCACTCCTGGGATTTAATCGACCCACCCATCCCTACACTCCTTATGTAGCAATCGATTATGGCAATAACTTATTGGTGCAAAGATAGTCATTTTACGGCTAAAGCCTTCGGTGGATCCACAGTCGTCAAGCGACCATGCGATCCTATGTGCACTTCCCCTTTCGAATAATCCCATCCCCATGCAACATAATAACACATGAATGCAACATACAATAATAATCATACGATAACAATCATAAATCACATACAAGAATAATCATATAACATGTAGAGGCATTTTCGTCACTTTTACCCTCTAGGGGCATATCGGTCATTTTACCCATCAAGGGTATTTCTGTAATTTACCTACCAAGGGTATTTTCGTAATTTAACTACCAAGAGTATTTTCGTAATTTACCTACCAAGGGTATTTCGATAATTTTGCAACCCAAGAGGTATTTTGGTAATTTTGCAAACCAGGTGTATTTTAGTAATTTTACAAACATGGTATTTTCTTAATTTTACAAACTAGGGGTATTTTGGTAAATTCACAAACTAGGGGTATTTCAATATTTTTACAAATCAGGGTGTTAACGACCAAACAGAAGGTCCATTGTCGCCTCAAACGACTCAAGCATTTTAAACAAAGATAATGATGCGAATGAGCCTAAGGCCCATTCTCGGCCTAAGTGGGCCCAAACACTCGTGTGGCCCATTTAGCCCAAACCTAGCCACATATATGAGATTCATATAGTCTAGTTCACTATCCTATACTCAATCATACAATTTACTCATATAGGCCCCCGGGCCCATTAGGCCCACTTGGCCCATTTCGGGCTATCGTAGCCCAATAGCCCACACCCGCAAGAACACTACTGATGGCCACAACTATCGCGTTGAAGCCCCACACATGCGCTCGCACGCTCATGTGGCTACCATCGTCGTGTGACCGACTTCTTAGCATTTGCTGCTCCACAACTATAGTAGAGAGAGTACACACTTGATATGAATTCTGAAGCTGTTAAACCGCGCTCCCAAAGCTCCTATGCCAAATGCCCACCAAGGTATCTTTTTTCTCCTCTTGGAATGCTCTTTATATAGCTAGCTTCTCACCTTCCTTCTTTGTATCTTTCCGATGTGGGATCCATCCGCTAGCAGAGTTTAAATCCAACTCAAACTCTTGTCGCCCCATCTTAGCAAAATAAATATTCCCTTATTTCTCATGAGATTCGAACCCAAGCTCCCCTATAGCATAATCCATGCTGCTAGCCACTTTACAAACTAGCTCATTGTTTCTAAAATCATGCGCAACTAAATATAAGTCCTATGGCCAAATTCAAAAATCCATTTAAAAAGAAAACCAAAATGCAAGCACCAAGACTTGAACCTTGGACCTCCTTCCTTCTTTTTGGTGTCACCCTTTGATCCTTATGTGCCGTCACTTTGCCACTACACCACACACTCCACTTGTCATTTTTCCCCACATTTTATTCTTAAAGCCTACCTACCAACTCCCAGGGTTTTTTTCACCTAAAACAAAAATTTTTCCTATGGCCTAACTTTAACCTGGGACTTCATAAAAGCCTCCTAACCTTCCAAAATCACTCACCTAATAGGTCCAACTTGCCTTAGTACCATTCTCTTGTTCTCAAAAACTTTAAACGCTGCTACCCCCAAGGCCCATTGGCCCAATCCTACTAGGCACAGTTCTAGTATGTTACAGATCCACCGGAGGCTTTAAGCCCAATATATGATTAGCAGCTTTGCTGCAACGTTTGGTAGTACCACAACCGGGCTACCCTTGGTGTGTAGTGGAGGGATGGGTCGAGCTAGAAGTCCCCACAGTAGTCATAAGGTTGGAAGGAAATGGTGTGTGTAGCGGATGGATTTTTGGGGTGGGTTTAGCATTACCTTGTGTGTTTATGATGCATTATTATATGATATGAGGTCAATATGGGCTAAGGCCCAAGACCACCGATTCTGATAGGGCTTAGGCCCAATGTAAAAATTTGTGTGTTATTTAATTTCCAAGGGTTGTACACACTGAGTTTTGAAACTCACACCCTCTAATTTATTGTTTTAGGTAATCTCGAATAGATGGCTCGACGTGGGAGAGGACTCAGAGATGGCCACACTACAAGATGTTTGAATTTTCATTTATTTGTTTCAAAATACATTTTTTTATTTACTTAATTTTTGGTGGATGTAATAAGGCCTTGTACTCTATTTTGACTTCAAATTTATTTTGGGTTTTGAGGTTAATTGTTTATTTAATTATTAAACCTAAGTAAGCTCTTATGTTTAAACTTGGTTTCTGAAATACTTAAAACAATGAAACGGGTTTTTATCTTTACTTAATAAGACTCATAGATTTTTTGGCTTTTGGGCCTTAAACTTTTAATTAGCAAGACTATTTTGAATTGTGCAATTAATGTGACATTTCAGATTCGGGCCTAACTTCTAGGTTGGGTTTGGGGTGTTATAATATTGGTCAGGATTGACCACGGGTAGAAGACACGGGCATGTCTTAGGGGCACACGGGCGTGTCCCTAGACCAACATGGGCGTGTGGCCCCTATTTTGAAGAAAAGTTTTCCAAGCTCGTAAAAGTTTCCAGATAGTTTTCGAAACCTCTCGAAGGTAGGATTAGGGCCTCGTGGGCTGAGAATGAGCAAGTGATGGGTTTAAATGAAATTTTATAGCCCTATTTGAGACGTTTAAGCGAGATAAGTTAGGTAATGTCTTAAACCCGATTCCAGATTTGGACACGGGTAAGGGGTGTTACTTGTTAGTATATTCAAACATATTCCACATGAATTTAACATAGGTAAACCATTACACATGAAAATAATTCATTTGAATTAATATTTTCCCTTAACATATAATTCTTTCAAATGAAACATACTATTTCAACCCATTCCATAAATACATGACATAGTTTCTTTTGTACACTTACCATTTCTTTCCTTTTCATACCTGTTGAATTGTTTAGAATATCATCGGATACGCGGGATAGCTCACCTGAAGTGTACTAAACATATAACCGTAACCTTTCCTTTCCTTTACATCTTTTCTCACACAAATTATGAAATGGGCCTGCTCACACGAGCTGTGGGTAAGAATGTAAGCTACACTATACTCCTCAGACGAGCTATGGAGTATCTGCAAAAAATGTAAGACCTTAGCCATCGGTAGGAAATTCATGACTAGCACCTGAAACAAGAAACCCTAATGACATGTCATTTGTATCCTACGAATTTCTAATGTTCAAACGGGGCTCGATAACCGTCGTGACATCGTGAGATATGCGTCATTTAGTTACAAGGAAATTAACATATTTACATACGAATCAAAATAACACTAAGATGATACTTAGTCATACGAACTTATCTTAATGAATAAGGCGTAGAAACGGAGTTGACTAATACGAAGCTTTATCTTTACCCCGATCTAAATCCATACGAGGTCTATCTTGATCATGCAAGAGATAGTAGTGGTCGAATGCTCCAAGCTCATTCTCTAATGGTGGTTTCATTGATGTAGAAAGAAAATATAAATCACTTAATTTGTGTCAATAAAAGTCCACTAACTATTTAAATGGTATATTTATCATCTAAGTTCTTTCACTTTAAAGTTTCATAGCTATTTGGTACCTTTAACTACTAGAACTCTACTTTTGCATCTTTTATGATTTAGCCCTTTTTACTTAATTAAGCATGCAAACGTAAAAATTTCTTAACAAAATTTTTATACGGTGCCACTAACATACCGTAGACATCAAAATAATAATAAAATAAATATTTACATGTCAGATTTGTGGTCCCAAAACCACTGTTCTAATTTCAGTAAAAACGGATTGTTACAATTGGATTATAATAACTTAATCAATCTCTTACCAATTTTTGATCCCTGTGGAGACGATACTTTAGTTATCACTTTATTACTTGAATGACGTGTACACTTGCACAATTGCATTAGTTATTTACACTCAACAACCTCCAAAAAGTGTATTGATATTTTTATCATAAATGCTAATTCAGTGACCGTTGGAATGAAATAATCTATACTTAACAATATTTTATCGATACTTCCTGAAATAGGTATCTATACCTGATGAATACATCGTAGGGTTTATGAAAAAAGAATGCTATTATGGTATTAATTTTAAGAAAGGTATCGATTATTTCATAAAGTATCGATACCAAAAACACTGTATTGATAATTTTTAGGGCTTCTAAAAACAAAATGTCTTTTTGGTCTCAATTTTTCTAAGGGTATTGATATTTCAAAAATTATTGATACCTGGCCATAAGGTATCAATACATTTTGGCCTGAAACAAATTTGACTTGTTTGAAAATCATTTCAAATTGATTACAACTTGATTGGAACCATTTTGACTAGGTTAAAATCATTTGCTCTTAATTTTAAATTTGTTTTAAAGTTTTATCTCTTAGAATTCAAATTTAAAATTATTTGTCAATTTTAACTTATATTCAAAATCACTTTTAATTTGTTATATCAAAATATTTTATCAAATAAAACTTAGTTTAACAATCTCCCTTTTTGATATAACAAAACATTTGGCAAATTTGTTTTTGAATAATTGCTCCCCATCAATAAAAGGCATTTTAAATTTGAAGCCAAAATAAAATTTATCATTTAAGTTGGCTTTCATTTTTACTTTAAGAAACATATGGTCACAAAAAATTGCATTTAGTTATCATCAAAGAGTAATCACTCAATTTACATTAATTAACCTTTTCTTCTCCCCTTTTTTTGTTATATCAAAAGAAAAATAAAGCTTAAGGAGAAAAAAAGTTAGCTCATCAGAAGATAGATAAAATTGAATGAGTAATTAAAAAAATGTATCTTAAAATACAAAGAAAGCAATAAAGTGCAATAAAAGGATATATGCATAAATATAGAAATAAAGGTGCAAATGTTAAGAAAATGAAATGTATGTTCTAGAGTTGGTCTAATAATCATGATAAGGGGAGAAAAGAGGCATCGAAGGGAAATAGGCAAAGTTGAGTGACGATAGTTAACATCTTCTGTAAGGCCTCAAATGTCGTTGCTCAAGGAATGTCGTTGGAGTGGAGGGCTCGGGTACCAAAACATCGTCAAAAGCAGTGTTAATGTCGTCATCTTCATTATCCATCTGATGGTTATGTTTAGTCTAGGTATTGGCAGCAACATCAAAATGATATCCCACATGATGTAGGGCCCCAAAACTAATAGGTTGGTTAGAAGTAACGGGGGTGTCTACATGGGTGCTAATACTTAATTGCCTAGAAACTATGACAAATACGTGCCTTGAGGAATAGTGACATTTGTATTCATCCCCCTTCTAATAGCTTTCATATTGTCACTAAATAAGATAAGTGCAAGGCCAGGATGCCTATCGAATTTAAAACAATTGAGCCACCAATAATTGGTGTTTCGAAGCTTGACATGTTTTTTAATAGGTCTTAGGTTCCAGTTGAGAATTAAATGGAGGACACAATAAAAATGAAGGGATCAAAAGACCCTATTTCATCGGAGGAATCTCCGGAAGGTAAGTAAAGATAATCTCCAAACTCTTTGATAGTGAGGCTGTAACACCCCTTACCCGAGACCGTTGCCGGAGTCGAGCACGAGGCATTTCTAGACTTAACTTACTAGATGAGGGCATAAAAATTGAAACTGTCCATCTGCATCATTTTCACTAAATTAACTATAACTCAAGTTACGAAACTCGAAATATAGATCCGTAAATTTTCCTTGAAACCAGACTCATATATCTTCTTACTATAATTTTTCCAGAATTTTTGGTGTGGCCTAATAGTATAGTTTATTAGTTAAAGTCTCCCCTGTTACACATTTCAACAGTTCTGAGCTCTCTTCACTAAAAATCAATTATCTCATAATATACAATTCTTTTTCCTACACCGTTTTTATATAAAAACAGACTCAATAAGATTTAATTCTATATCTCATGCAAAACCTAATTCCATTTCTACTATTTTTTGTGATTTTCAAAATCATGTCACTGCTGTTGACCAAACTGTTCCGCTGCATATAATTACATAATTTCTTAAAATAACTATCAACTAGGCATTACATAACATCCAAAACATGTTCTTAACCATTTTAATAGCTAATCATTACCAAACATTTACAAGCCAATATTAATGTAACACCCCAAACCCGGCCTGGAAGTTAGGGCCGAATCCAGAATGTCACATTAAATGCACAATTCAAAACGATTTTGCTAATTAATAATTTAAGGCACAAAAGCCCAAAATCTAATAGACTTATTAATTAAAGAAAAAAACCCATTTTTATTATTTTAAGCATTTAGTAAACCAAGTTTTAACATAAGAGCTTACTTAGGTTTAATAATTAAATAAACATTTAATCCCAAAACCCAAATTAAATCCGAAGTCAAAACGGAGTACAGGGTCTTATTACGTCCACTGAAAATTAAGTAAATAAAACATGTATTTTGAAACAAATAAATAAAAATTCAAGCCTCTTGTGGTGTGGCCATCTCCGAGTCCTCTCCCACGTCGAGTCGTCATTTCGAGATAACCTGAAACAATAAATTAAAGGGGTGTGAGTTTCGAAACACAGTATGCACATCCCTTGGAAAAAAATCACTTACAAATATCCACATTGGGCCTAAGCCCTATCAAAATCGGTGGTCTTGGGCTTTAGCCCATAATGACCTCATATCACATCGTGTCATTCATAAACAAATAATGCAAACCCACCCCAAAAATCCATTCGCTACACACACCATTTGCCTTCCAACCTTATGACTCCTGTGCGAAATTCTAGCTCGACCCACCCTTCTGCTACACACCAAGGGTAGCCCGGTTGCGGTACTACCAAACATTGCAGCAAAGCTGCTAATCAAATATTGGGCTTAAAGCCTCCAGTGGATCCATACCATACAGCCATGCGATCCTGGATCCATACCATACGGCTATGCGATCCTGGATCCATACCATACGGCCATGCGATCCTCAAATATTAACACAGAGTCATCAATATATATATGTTTGGCACATAGCCACGGTAAATATGATTGGCACAAAGCTATAATAACAGCACAAAGCCTTCGGTATTAGCACAAAGCCTTCGGTATTGGCACAAAGCCCATAATTACAGCACGAAGCCCATATTAATGGTACACAACCCTCGGTAACGTTATCGGTGCAGCATGGCTACTCGGTGGCTAAAAGCCTGCGGTGGATCGATACCATACGGCCATGCGATCCTCAAATCTTCCTCCGTACCATAATTCCCACCCATATGCATCCTAAGCAGAATATCATATGAATGCATAAAACACAAAAGTAAGATCCACAAACTCATATTCGTTTCATAGGGGTATTTTCGTAATTCTACACTACAGGGGTATTTTAGTAATTTTGTGAATTAGGGGTATTTTGGTAATTTCAAAATTAAGGGTATTTCGATAATTTTACAAACCGAGGGTATTTCAGTAATTTCATAAATTAGGGGTATTTCGGTAATTTTGTAAATCAAGGGTATTTTGGTAATTTTGCAAATCAGGGGTACTTCGGTCCCTTTTGGGTTTTAGTTATGAACTTTGGCCCATCAACAAGTCCTCGCGGCTAAAGTGAACAGACACTACGCACCAGGTAAGATTCTAGAAAAGAGGAGGTGGGCCACTAGGGCCGCTTAAATACCAAGCTCTCTCTAGATCCAATCCTAGACATGCGTACGCCTGTTGCCACACTCCAACCCAGCTACTCGTTCACAGACATGTTTAATTAGAGAAATTAAGTCATATGGAATTTAATAGTTGTTCAAACTAGACCTAAGGTACATAAACCCTAACATACATGTCTACGTCCCCATAAGCCCATAAAGCCCAAATCACACCCTTACGGCCCATTAGGCCTAAGTCTCATCATATGGCCTATTAGGCCCAAAACAAATCCAATTCGTGTATCATGCATGACTAATTCAATCGTATAACCAACCAAACCATTTCATCAAACTTAGCCTCAGGGCCCACCGGGCCCATTTAGCCACTTTCGGCATTTCAGCTTTTTGGTATTGCCGATTTCATGTGTGTAGTGTTTGTACACACCTGGTAACCACGTGCGCTGCAAACCCCTTTGTCACGAACATACAATCGACATCACCTAACAATTAATCATAACTTAATATACACTTATTTGAAACCGAAACCTCACCGTAACCTTACCATGCACCTCACGTTATAGTAGCCCGTCCTTTGCTACTATTGGCGATTATCCTCTAGATCATCATCCAAACTCCTACCAACGTATATTAACTCTCCTCATAGAATGCTCTATATATAGCTAGCTTTTCACTTCCTTCTTTGTATCTTACCGATGTAGGATCCCTCTGTTAGAAGACTTTAAATCCAACTCAAACTCTTCTCGCCCAATCCGCAAAATAAATACTCCCTTGCTTGTCATGAGATTCGAACCCAAGCTCTCCCATCAGCCAATTCACACCACTTGCAACTAAGCCACAAGCTTCTCTTGTGTTTAAAATCATGTGCAACTAAATATAACCCTATGGCAAAATTCTATAGTCCATTTAAAAAAAGAAATCCAAAATGCAAGAGCCAAGACTTGAACCTTGGACCTCCTTCCTTCCTTGTGGCATCACCCCCTTGTCTCTTATGTGGCGTGTCTTTGCAACTACACCACACACTCCACTTGTGTCATTTTTCTCCACATTTTATTCTTAAAGCCTACTACTAACTCTCAGGGTTTTATTCACCTAAAACCAAAATTTTCCTAAAGCCAAAGTTTGAACCCGGGACTTCATAGAAGCCCCCTAACCTTCCAAAATTACTCATCTAATAGGTCCAACTTGCACTAATGCCGTTCTCTAAATCTTAAAAATTTTAAATGCTCCCATGCCCAAGGCCCATTAGGCCCCAATCCTACTAGTCCCAAATTTTGGATGTTACAAATCTACCCTCCTTAAAGAAATTTTGTCCTCAAAATTTCCAACTAACTACTAAACGCACTGTTCAAGTCACACTACTATGCTTTTCCTGCGCACTCTAATTTAAGAATTTTATGAAATTAGAACTTGATTCCACTTATTTAGGGCACATGTCTTATGTAAGTAACAACAATTTCTTAAAGTTATTCCGCTGTCGAGAATCCACTACAGGCTTAAGTTTCTTACGAGCTTTAGTCTCTAAAAGCCTATTTTTAAGTAGCCCATTATCTATACAATTCAATAATTCAAATAATAACAGAAAAACTTACTTGGCTCAACATCGACGGCTCGATGAACCACACTTCAAGAATCCTGCCAAAACTTTTTTTAAAAAAACCCAAAAACTAAGGCCCATTCACAGCCCGAGCTTTGCAACCTAGGCTCTAATACCACTAAATGTAACACCCCAAACCCGGCCTAGAAGTTAGGCCCAAATCCTGAATGTCACATTAAAGTCACAATTCAAAACGGTTTTGCTAATTAAGAAATTAAGGCCCATAAGCCCAAAATCTAATAGACTTATTAATTAAAGAAAAAAAACCCATTTTTATTATTTTAAGCATTTAGTAAACCAATTTTAAACATAAGAGCTTACATAGGTTTAATAATTAAATAAACATTTAATCTCAAAACCCAAATTAAATTCGAAGTCAAAACGGAGTACAAGGTCTTATTACGTCCACTGAAAATTAAGTAAATAAAACATGTACTTTGAAACAAATAAAGGAAAATTCAAGCCTCTTGTAGTGTGGCCATCTCCGTGTTCTCTCCCACATCGAGTCATCTATTCGGGATAACCTGAAACATTAAATTAAAGGGGTGTGAGTTTTGAAATTCAGTGTGCACAACCCTTGGAAAACAAATCACTTACAAATATCCACATTGGGCCTAAGCCCTATAAAAATCGGTGGTCTTGGGCTTTAGCCCATAATGACCTCATATCAAATCGTATCATTTATAAACAAATAATGCAAACCCACCCCAAAAATCCATCTGCTACACACACCATTTCCCTTCCAACCTTATGACACCTGTGGGGAATTCTAGCTCGACCCACCCCTCCGCTACAGACCAAGGGTAGCCCAGTTGCAGTACTACCGAATGTTTCAGCAAAGCTGCTAATCAAATATTGGGCTTAAAGCTTCTAGTGGATCTATACCATATGGCCATGTGATCCTGGATCCATACCATACGGCCATGCGATCCTCAAATATTGACATAGAGTCATCAATATATATATGTTAGGCATGTTAGGCACATAGCCACGGTAAATATGATTGGCAGAAAGCCATAATAACAGCACAAAACCTTCAGTATTGGCACAAAGCCCATAATTACGGCACGAAGCCCATATTAATGGCATGCAGCCCTCGGTAACATTATCGGTGTAGCATGGCTGGTCGGTGGCTAAAAGCCTGCGGTGGATCCATACCATATGGCCATGCGATCCTGGATCTGTACTACACGGCCATGCGATCCTAGATCCATACCATACGACCATGCGATCCTCAAATCTTCTTCCGTACCATAATTCCCACCCATATGCATCCTAAGTAGAATATCATGTGAATGCATCAAACACAAAAGTAAGATCCACAAAATCATATTCGTCACGTAGGAGTATTTTAGTCATTTCACTACCCAGGGGTATTTTTGTAATTCTACCCTACAGAGGGTTTTGGTAATTTCACAAATCAAGGGCATTTCAGTAATTTTGCGAACTAGGGGTATTTTGGTAATTTTTCAAATCAGGGGTATTTCGATAATTTTGCAAACTAGTGGTATTTCGGCAATTTTACAAACTAGGGGTATTTTGGTAATTTCGCAAATCGTTGGTACTTAGGTCCCTTTCGGGTTTTAGCTATGAACTTTGGCCCATCAACAAGTCCTCGCGGCTAAAGTGAATAGACACTACGCACCAGGTACGATTCTAGAAAAGAGGAGGTGGGCCACTAGGCCGCTTAAGTACCAAGCTCTCCTAGATCCAATCCTGACATGCGTCTTTGTTGCCACACTCCAACCCAGTGACTTGTTCACATACATGTTTAATTAGAGAAATTAAGTCTTCTGGAATTTAAGAGTTGTTCAAACTAGACCTAAGGTCCATAAACCCCAACATACATGTCTACGTCCCTATAAGCCCATCAAGCCCAAATCACACCCTTACGGCCCATTAAGCGCAAATCTCATCATATGGCCTATTAGGCCCAAAACAAATCCAATTCATGTATCATGCATGACTAATTCAACTCGTATAACCAACCAAACCATTTCATCAAACTTAGCCTCAAGGCCCACAGGGCCCATTTAGCCACTTTCGGCTTTTTGGCTTTTCGGTATTACCGATTTCGTGTATGTAGTATTTGTACACACCTGGTAACCACGCGCGCTGCAAACCCCTTAGTCACGAACCTAGAATCGACATCACCTTACAATTAATCATAACTTAATATACACTTATTAGAAACTGAAACCTCACAGAAACCTTACTGTGTACCTCACGTTATAGTAGCCCTTCCTTCGCTACTATTGGCGATTATCTTCTAGATCTGCACCCAAACGCCCACCAAGGTATATTAACTCTCCTCATAGAATGCTCTATATATAGCTAGCTTCTCACCTTCCTTCTTTATATCTTACCGATATGGGATCCCTCCGTTAGCAGAGTTTAAATCCAACTCAAACTCTTCTCGTCCAATCCGCAAAATAAATACTCCCTTGCTTGTCATGAGATTCGAACCCAAGCTCTCCCATCAGCTAATTCACACCACTTTCCACTAAGCCACAAGGTCCTCTTGTGTCTAAAATCATCATGCAACTAAATATAACCCTATGGTAAAATTCTAGAGTCCATTTAAAAAAAATCCTCAATGCAAGAGCCAAGACTTGAACCTTGGACCTCCTTCCTTCTTTGTGGCGTCACCCCCTTGTCTCTTATGTGGCATCACTTTGCCACTACACCACACACTCCACTTGTGTCATTTTTCTCCACATTTTATTCTTAAAGCCTACTACTAACTCTCAGGGTTTTATTCACCTAAAACCAAAATTTTCCTAAAGCCAAAGTTTGAACCCGGGACTTCATAGATGCCCCCTAACCTTCCAAAATCACTCACCTAATAGGTCCAACTTGCACTAATGCCGTTGTCTTATTCTTAAAAATTTTAAACGCTCCCATGCCCAAGGCCCATTGGGCGCCAGTCCTACTAGGCCCAAATTCGAGATGTTACAAATCTACCCTCCTTAAAGAAATTTTGTCCTCAAAATTTCCAACTAACTACTAAACGCACCACTCAAGTCTCACCATTATGCTTTTGCTGCGCACTCTAATTTAAGAATTTTATGAAATTAGTACTTAATTCCACTTTTTTAGGGCACATGTCTTATGTAAGTAACAATAATTTCTTAAAGTTATTCTGCTGTCAAGAATCCACTATAGGCTTAAGTTTCCTACAGGCTTTAGTCTCTAAACGCCTATTTTTAAGTAGCCCATTATCTATACAGTTCAATAATTCAAACAATAACAAAAAAACTTACTTAGCTCAATATCGAGGGCTCGATGAACCACACTTCAAGAATCCTACCAAAACTTAAAAAAAACCCAAAATTTAAGGCCTATTCACAGCCCGAGCTTTGCAACCTAGGCTCTGATACAACTAAATGTAACACCCCAAACCCGACCTAGAAGTTAGGCCCGAATCCGGAATGTCACATTAAAGGCACAATTCAAAACGATTTTGCTAATTAAGAAATTAAGGCCCAAAAGCCCAAAATCTAATAGACTTATTAATTAACGAAAAAAAACCTATTTTTATTATTTTAAGCATTTAGTAAACCAAGTTTGAACATAAGAGCTTACTTAGGTTTAATAATTAAATAAACTTTTAATCTCAAAACCCAAATTAAATCCGAAGTCAAAATAGAGTACAATGTCTTATTACGTCCACTGGAAATTACGTAAATAAAACATGTATTTTGAAACAAATAAATGAAAATTCAAGCCTCTTGTAGTGTCGCCATCTCTAAGTCCTCTCCCCCGTTGAGTCGTCTATTCTGGATAACCTGAAACATTAAATTAAAGGGGTGTGAGTTTTGAAACTCAATGTGCACAACCTTTGGAAAACAAATCACTTACAAATATCCACATTGGGCCTAAGCCCTATCAAAATCGGTGGTCTTGGGCTTTAACCCATAATGACCTCATATCACATCGTATCATTTATAAAAAAATAATGCAAACCCACCCCCTAAAATCCATCCGCTACACACACCATTTCCCTTCCAACCTTATGACTCCTGTGGGGAATTCTAGCTCGACCCACCCCTCCGTTACACACCAAGGGCAGCTCAGTTGCGGTACTACCGAACGTTGCAGCAAAGCTACGAATCAAATATTGGGCTTAAAGCCTCCAGTGGATCCATACCATACGGCCATGCGATCCTCAAATATTGACACAGAGTCATCAATACATATAAATATGTTAGGCACATAGCCAAGGTAAACATGATTGGCACAAAGCCATAATAATAGCACAAGGCCTTCGATATTGACACAAAGCCCATAATTACGACACGAAGCCCATATTAATAGCATACAACCCTCGGTAACATCATCGGTGCAGCATGGCTGCTCGGTGGCTAAAAGCCTGTGGTGGATCCATACCATACGGCCACGCGATCCTGGATCCATACCATACGGCCATGCGATCCTCAAATCTTCCTCCGTACCTTAATCCCCACCCATATGCATCCTAAGCAGAATATCATATGAATGCATCAAACACAAAAGTAAGATCCACAAACTCATATTCGTCACATAGGGGTATTTTTGTCATTTCACTACCAGGGGTATTTTCATAATTCTACCCTACAGGGGTATTTTGCTAATTTCGCAAATCAAGGGTATTTTAGTAATTTTACGAACAGAGGGTATTTTGGTAATTTTACAAATTATGGGTATTTCGATAATTTTACAAACCGGGGGTATTTTGGTAATTTCATAAACTAGGGTTATTTCAGTAATTTTGCAAATCGGGCGTATTTTTGTATTTTCACAAATTGGGGGTATTTTGGTAATTTCGTAAATTGGGGGTACTTCGGTCCCTTTCGAGTTTTAGCTATGAACTTTTGCCCATCAACAAGTCCTCGCGGCTAAAGTGAATAGACACTACGCACTTGGTAGGATTCCAAAAAAGAGGAGGTGGGCCACTAAGGCCGCTTAAGTACTAAGCTCTCCCTAGATCCAATCCTAGACATTCGTACGCCTGTTGCCACACTCCAACCCAGTGACTTCTTCACAGACATGTTTAATTAGAGAAATTAAGTCTTATGAAATTGAAGAGTTGTTCAAATTAGACCTAAGGTCCATAAACCCTAACATACATGTCTACTTCCCCATAAGCCTATCAAGCCCAAATCACACCCTTACGGCCCATTAGGCCCAAATATCATCATATGGTCTATTAGGCCCAAAACAAATCCAATTCATGTATCATGCATGACTAATTCAACTCGTATAACCAATCAAGCCATTTCATCAAACTTAGCCTCAGGGCCCACCGGGCCCATTTAGCCACTTTCGGCATTTCGGCTTTGCCAATTTTGTGTGTGTAGTGTTTGTACACACTGGTAACCACGCGCACTGCAAACCCCTTAGTCACAAACCTACAATCGACATCACCTAACGATTAATCATAACTTAATATACATTTATCGAAAACTGAAACCTCAACATAACCTTACCGTGCACCTTACGTTATAATAGCCCTTCCTTCGCTACTATTGGCGATTATCCTCTAGATCTGTACCCAAATGCTCACCAAGGTATATTAACTCTCCTAATAGAATGCTCTATATATAGCTAGCTTCTCACTTTCCTTCTTTGTATCTTACCGATGTGGGATCCCTCCGTTAGCAGATTTTAAATCCAACTCAAACTATTCCCGTCCAGTCCACAAAATAAATACTCCCTTGCTTGTCATGAGATTCGAACCCAAGCTCTCCTATCAGCTAATTCACACCATTTGCCACTAAGCCACAAGCTCCTCTTGTGTCTAAAATCATGCGCAACTAAATATAACCCTATGGTAAAATTCTAGAGTCCATTTAAAAAAAGAAATCCAAAATGCAAGAGCCAAGACTTGAACCATGGACCTCCTTCCTCCCTTGTGGCGTCACCCCGTTGTCTCTTATGTGGCGTCACTTTGCCACTACACCACACACTCCACTTGTGTCGTTTTTCTCCACATTTTATTCATAAAGCCTACTACTAACTCTCAGGGTTTTATTCACCTAAAACCAAAATTTTCCTAAAGCCACAGTTTGAACCCGGACTTCATAGAAGCCCCCTAACCTTCTAAAATCACTCACCTAATAGGTCTAACTTGCACAATTCCGTTCTCTTATTCTTAAAAATTTTAAACGCTCCCGTGCCCAAGGCCCATTGGGCCCTAATCCTACTTGGCCCCAATCCGGGATGTTACAAATCTACCCTCCTTAAAGAAATTTTGTCCTCGAAATTTCCAACTAACTACTAAACGTACTTCTCAAGTCACACCACTATGCTTTTGCTGCGCACTCTGATTTAAGAATTTTGTGAAATTAGTACTTAATTCCACTTTTTTAGGGCACATGTCTTATGTAAGTAACAACAATTTCTTAAAGTTATTCCACTATCGAGAATCTACTACAGGCTTAAGTTTCCTACGGGCTTTAGTCTTTGAAAGCCTATTTTTAAGTAGCCCATTATCTATACAGTTCAATAATTCAAACAATAACATAAAAACTTACTTGGCTCAACGTCGAGGGCTCGATGAACCATACTTCAAGAATCCTGCCAAAACTTTTTTTAAAAAAAAACCCAAAATCTAAGGCCCATTTACAGCCCGAGCTTTGCAACCTAGGCTCTAATACAACTAAATGTAACTCCCCAAAATTGACCTAGAATTTAGGCTCGAATCCGAAATGTCACATTAAAGGAACAATTCAAAACGGTTTTGCTAATTAAGAAATTAAGGCCCAAAAGCCCAAAATCTAATAGACTTATTAATTAAAGAAAAAAAACCCATTTTTATTATTTTAAGCATTTAGTAAACCAAGTTTGAACATAAGAGCTTACTTAGGTTTAATAATGAAATAAACATTTAATCTTAAAACCCAATTAAATTCGAAGTGAAAACGGAGTACAAGGTCTTATTACGTCCACTGTAAATTAAGCAAATAAAACATGTATTTTGAAACAAATAAATGAAAACTCAAGCCTCTTGTAGTGTCGCCATCTCTGAGTCCTCTCTCACGTCGAGTCGTCTATTCGGGATAACCTGAAACATTAAATTAAATGGATGTGAGTTTCAAAACTCAATGTGCACAACCCTTTGAAAACAAATCACTTACAAATATCCACATTGGGCCTAAGCCCTATCAAAATCGGTGGTCTTAGGCTTTAACCCATAATAACCTCATATCACATCGTATCATTTATAAACAAATAATGCAAACCCACCCCAAAAATCCATCCGCTACACACACCATTTCCATTCCAACCTTATGACTCCTGTGGGGAATTCTAGCTCGACCCACCCCTTCCTTACACACCAAGGGTAGCCCAGGTTGGTAGATTATCGAATGTTGCAAAGAAAGTCGCTAATCAAATATTGGGCTTAAAGCCTCCAGTGTATCCATACCATACGGCCATGTGATCCTCAAATATTGACACAGATTCATCAATATATATATGTTAGGCACATAGCCATGGTAAACATGATTGGCACAAAGCCATAATAACAGCACAAAGCCTTCGGTATTGGCATAAAGCCCATAATTACGGCACGAAGCCCATATTAATGGCACACAGCCCTCAATAACATTATCGGTGCAGTATGGCTACTGGGTGGCTAAAAGCCTGTGGTGGATCCATACCATACGGCCATGCGGTCCTCAAATCTTCCTCCGTATCATAATTCCCACCCATATTCATCCTAAGCAGAATATCATATGAATGCATCAAACACAAAAGTAAGATCCACAAACTCATATTCGTCACATAGGGGTATTTTCATCATTTCACTACCTAGGGGTATTTTCATAATTCTACCCTACAGGGGTATTTTGCTAATTTCACAAATTAGGGGTATTTTAGTAATTTTATGAACTGGGGGTATTTTGGTAATTTTGAAAATCAAAGGTATTTCGATAAATTTACAAACTGGGGGTATTTTGGCAATTTTATAAACTGGGGTTATTTCGGTAATTTTATAAATCGAGGGTATTTTTGTATTTTCACAAACTGGGGGTATTTTGGTAATTTTATAAATTAGGGATACTTCAGTCCCTTTCGGGTTTTAGCTATGAACTTTGGCCCATCAACAAGTCTTCGCGGCTAAAGTGAATAGACACTACGCACCTGGTAGGATTCCAAAAAAGAGGAGGTGGGCCACTAAGGCCGCTTAAGTACCAAGCTCTCCCTAGTTCCAATCCTAGATATGCGTATGCTTGTTGCCACACTCCACCCCAGCGACTTTTTCACAGACATGTTTAATTAGAGAAATTAAGTATTATGGAATTTAAGAGTTGTTCAAACTAGACCTAAGGTCCATAAACCCTAACATACATGTCTACATCCCCATAATCCTATCAAGCCCAAACCACACCCTTACATCCCATTATCATCATATGGCCTATTAGGCCCAAAAAAATCCAATTCATGTATCATGCATGACTAATTCAACTCGTATAACCAACCAAACCATTTCACCAAACTTAGCCTCAGGGCCCACCGGGCCCATTTAGCCACTTTCGACTTTTCAGCTTTTCGGCATTGCCGATTTCTTGTGTGTAGTGTTTGTACACACCTGGTAACCACGCGCGCTGCAAACCCCTTAGTCATGAACCACAATCGACATCACCTAATGATTAATCATAACTTAAAATACATTTATCAAAAACTGAAACCTTACCATAACCTTACCGTGCACCTCACGTTATAATAGCCCTTCCTTCGCTACTATTGGCGATTATCCTCTATATCTGCACCCAAACGCCCACCAAGGTATATTAACTCTCCTCGTAGAATGCTCTCTATATATAGCTAGCTTCTCACCTTTCTCCGTTAGCAGAGTTTAAATCCAACTAAAACTCTTCTCGTCCAATCAGTAAAATAAATACTCCCTTGCTTGTCATGAGATTCGAACCCAAGCTCTCCCATCTTCGTTGGACCTTGAACCATGGACCACAATCCAAAATGAAAGAGCTAAGACTTGAACCTTGGACCACCTTTCTTCCTTGTGGTGTCACCCCCTTGTCTCTTATATGGCGTCACTTTGCCGCTACACCACAAACTCCACTTGTGTCATTTTTCTACACATTTTATTCTTAAAGCCTACTACTAACTCTCAGGGTTTTATTCACCTAAAACCAAAATTTTCCTAAAGCCAAAGTTTGAACCCGGACTTCATAGAAGCCCCCTAACCTTCCAAAATCACTCACCTAATTGGTCCAACTTGCACTAATGTCATTCTCTTATTCTTAAAAATTTTAAACGCTACCGTGCCCAAGGCCCATTGGGCCCCAATCCTACTAGGCCCAAATTTGGGATGTTACAATTAAGCCATATCATAAGGTCATACACACAAAATGGCTAAGTCCCTATACATGCCATAACTTAAAACATTCGAGTCACAAAATACCAATATAATCCTTTGATAGTGTGTAACAATCTCCGACGTCCTTAAGATCCCTGGGTTGGCTTGTACAACTATGAAAAGAATGAAAAGAATGGGAGTAAGCGTTAAGCTTAGTAATTTTGCACTTAAAAAAATAACAACATTCTTAAAGCATTATCATATTCTTTTCTTACCAAAATTATTTAAGCCTTTAACTTAATATACTTAAGTCTTAAATTCTTACCTGTACCTTTTTAGCTTGAACTTGTCTTACCTTTCCTTTGGTATTTCCCTTTTGAACCACTTGGAATACTAAGGATACGCTGGTACCTTTCCTTGTGAAACTTGACCATTGCCATGTCTTGACATGGTCTTACGTGGTATCCTTGCCTTATGAACTCACCAATGCCATGCCTTGGCATGGACTTACATGGACCTTTGCCTTATAAATTCACCAATGCCATGCCTTGGCATGGTCTTACATGGGACCTTTTCCTTATAGTAACTTACCAATTCCATGTCTTGACATGGTCTTACATGATTTCCTTAAACCTTAATGTCATGACATTTGTATCCTACACATTCCTAAGGTTCAACCGGGACATTCTGGGATTGCTTCTTCGTCAATTCATGCTTGAGTCTTTAAATGATAAATTTACAGAATAAATATGTAAATGCTGGAACTTAATAGTATCAAATGTAAAATAATAGAATATTTCATTTATTTACTGCAAACTTACCTCGAAACAAAATACGATAAACTATATCGATTTAGACCATTATCTTTTTCTTTCCCCGATCTAACTTTGGATTTCATTCTTCATGATCTATAATAGCAAATTTAGCTTATTTAATACTCACATTTATCAAAACAATCCTTAAGTCTAATTTTGGAAAAATTACATTTTACCACTATACTTTTACATATTCACACATTTGCCCCAAAGCTCAAAAATTATACTTTATCCCTTATTCTTATGTTTTATGACATGCTGATCATTTTTTCCCTTATATGACAACATCAAATTCTCACTCTAACATGTACTTATGAACTTTAGGTATTTTTACCAATTAAGCTGTTTTACTCGTTTTCACTTAAAATCACTTAGCAAAAGCTTTTTAACATAATTTAAGACTTCATATTCTATCATAAAACATCAAAATAAACACATTTCACCTATGGGTATTTTTCCAAATATGAACCCTAGCATGAATTATTGATAGAATAAGCTAAACTGAGCTACCAGGGCTTCAAAAATGTAAAGAACATTAGAAAGGGGGATTGGAATCACTTACTATGGAGCTTGGAAGCTTGAAAAAACCCTAGCTATGGTGAACACTTGAAAATTCGGCCTAATGAAGAAGATGAGCATATTTTGCCATCTTTTTCCCTTTTTAATTTCTTTTTATTACCAAATGACTAAATTACCCTTCATTAAAAACTTTGGTTCTTTCTACCTATATATGTCCATTTTTGTCCATGAAAATATAATGGTCTAATTACCATTTAAGGACTCCTACTTCAAACCCCCATTTCAATCAAGTACTCTATAAATTAGAACCCTTATTTAGCAACTTTTGGAAACAAGTCCTAATAGGCAATTTAAGCATGAAATCAATAAAATTTCTTATCAATACTTTAACACATGTATTTAATCACTCGGTAAATCATAATAATTAATCATAATAAACTTTTATAGCTCAGATTCGTGGTTTCGCAACCACTATTCGCTTTAGGCACTATTTTGGGATGTTACATTTCTCCCCCTTTAAGGATTTTCGTCCCCGAAAATCTTACCTGTAAAGAGATTTGGGTACAATTTTCGCATAGTCTCTTCGAGCTCCCATGTAGCCTCGTCTGTCCCATGCCTATTCAATAATACTTTCACAAGTGCAATACTTTTTTTCCTTAATTGCTTAACCTCTCAAGCTAGAATTTTTACCGGCTCCTCACCGTAAGTCATATTTGGTTGAATCTCAACCTCTGCTTGTGAAATTACATGCGATGGATCTGAATGATAATGACGTAGCATAGACACATGAAACACATTAAGAATCTTCTCTAACTCAGTAGGAAAAGCTAACCAATATGCCAATGGCCCAACTCTCTCGATCACCTCAAACGGTCCAATAAAACGGGGACTTAATTTGCCTTCCTTGCCAAATCTAAGAACTTTCTTCCAAGTGGATACTTTCAAGAATACCCTATCACCAACTTGAAATTCAATTTCTTTTATTTTCAAATCTGCATAGGATTTCTGTCTATCTAAAGCTACTTTTAAGCAATCTCTGATGACTTTTTACTTTCTCTTCTATTTCTTTGACTAGATCAACCCCATAAATTTGATTTTCCTTAAGCTCTATCCAATACAAAGGTGTTCGGTATTTACGTCCATACAAAGCTTCATAAGGTGCCATCTTCAAACTCGATTGATAACTATTATTATAGGCAAACTCTATTAACGGAAAATATTTCTCCCAACTACCTTGAAATTCCAATACACAACATCTAAGCATATCTTCAAGTACCTGAATAACTCTTTCTGACTGACCATCAGTTTGAGGATGGAAAGCTGTACTAAAACTCAACTTTGTACCTAAAGCTTCCTACAACTTTTTCCAAAATAGTGAAGTAAATCTCAGATCTCTATTTGAGATAATCGATAACGGTACTCCATGTAGTCTCACAATCTCTGAAATATACAACTCGGCCAACTTGTCAAGTGAATAATGCATACGAACTGGGATAAAATGAGCCGACTTCATTAGCTTATCAATCACAACCCATATTGCATCTTTCTTTCTCGGTGTCGAAGGCAATCCTATCACAAAATCCATAGTAACTTGGTCCCATTTCCACTCGGGCGTTAATAAAGGCTGCAATAAACCTGAAGGTACCTGATGTTCGGCCTTTACCTGCTGACAGATCAAACATCTATAAACAAACTCTGATATATCTCTTTTCATTCCTATCCACCAATACATTTTCTTCAAATCATTATACATCTTTGTACTACTTGGGTGAATAGACAAAGAACTGCTATGTGCTTCTTGTAAGATCTTTCGAATAAGCTCATCGTTCTTTGGTACACATACCCTGTCTCCGAACATCAAACAACCGTCAGAACCGATCTAAAATTAGACTCTACACCTAGCTCGCACTAAACTCTTTTGGCTTGCAACTCACCATCATCCTTCTGAGCTTCACAACTTTCTTCAAGAAACGTCAGTTTAGCTCTCAACTTAGCAAAAATAGAACCATCATCTGATAAGGCCAAACTAGTATGCAAAGCTCTCGAGGCAAATAATGATTTTCTACTCAAAGCATCAGCAACAGCATTTGCCTTACCCAGGTGATAATCGATCACTAGCTCATAAACTTTAATCAACTCTAACCATCTTCTTTGCCTCAAGTTTAGATCTTTCTGAGTCATCAAGTATTTCAAACTTTTGTGATCAGTGAATATTCGGCACTTCTCACCATACAAGTGATGTCTCCAAATTTTTAATGCAAATACAATAGCAGCTAGCTCTAAATCATGTGCCGGATAATTTTTCTCATGTGATTTTAACTGTCTAGAGGCATAAGCAATTACCCTTCCTTCTTGCATAAGTACACAACCTAGTCCATTTAAGGATGCATCACTATAAATCACAAACTCTTTACCCGGTTCTGGTTGTACTAAAATAGGCGCTTTAATCAACAATGCCTTAAACTTGTTGAAACTCTGTTGACACTTCTCAGCCCATTCAAACTTGACATCTTTCTGTAGCAATCTTATCAATGGAGTAGATATCATGGAAAATCCCTCTACAAATCATCTATAAGAACCGTCAAGACCAAGAAAACTTCTGACTTCTAATACATTTCTGGGAGGCTTCCAATCAACAATGGCTAAAATCTGGCTCGGATCAACTTTAATACCTTCACCTGAGACAATATGTCCAAGAAAACAAACTTCCTATAACCAGAACTCACTTTTACTAAACTTGGCATAAAGCTGATTATCTCTTAAAATCTGTAAAACTTTTCTCAAATGCTCTGTATGCTCAGTTTCATCATGAGAATAAATCAAGATGTCATCAATGAACACAACTACAAACTTGTCCAAGCAAGGTCTAAAAATTCGGTTCATTAAATCAATGAAAATGGCAGGAGCATTGGTTAAGCTAAATGGCATCACAAGAAATTCATAGTGACCATACCTAGTTCGAAAAATAGTTTTCAGAACATCTGACTCTTTAACTCGCAACTGATAATATCCGGATCTCAAATCTATCTTAGAGAACATAGTGGCTCCTTTCAATTGATCAAACAAATCATCTATTCTAGGCAATGGATAATTGTTCTTGATGGTTACCTTGTTGAGCTGCCGATAGTCTATGCACAATCTCATAGAACCATCCTTCTTTTTCACAAATAACACTTGTGCTCCCCATGGTGAATAACTAGGCCTTACAAAGCCTTTATCAGTTAATTCCTGTAACTGAGCTTTCAATTCTTTCAATTCTATTGAAGCCATTCTATAAGGAGTAATAGAAATAGATGTGGTACCTGGAATCAATTCAATACCAAACTCAATTTCTCTGATAGGAGGCAAACCTGGTAGTTCTTCCGGAAACACATCAGAAAACTCATTTACCACAGGCACTGATTAAATTTTCAACTCTGGATCTTTAGCATTCAACATAAAAGCAAGATAAGCTCTATGGGCATGTTCATACTAGGCATTAATTTCATGCAAACATAGGAATGGGTTAAACCTAGATCAATTAAAGCAATAACATTAACATCATGAAGAGAAAATGTACCCGTAATTACGTCAGGGGAAGATGCCTCTTCACAAGCACGATACCATAAGTCCTTGCGGGTGCTCTAACATCTGATCTCATTACTGTGTCTCTAAATGTACCTCTACCTGCCCCTACTCCGGGATTTCTCTGAGATCTGACTCTAACGGAGGCATTGCCTGACCTTGCACTTGATATTACTTCTCTTTTAACCATTTTGGGACACTCCCGAATAAAATGATCCGGTGCACCGCATCGAAAACAACCAGTCTCAGTTGCTCGACATTGACCTGGATGACGTCGACTGTACTGAGGACAAACGGATCTATTAGGCTGAATACTACCAACACTCACAATCGAAGTGGTTTGAGCTTTTGAATCCATAAATCTTCCACCTCTGTTTTGGGCTAGAATACCCGGCTGAAAAATTAGATCTCGTAGAGAACTCTCTAGGCCTCTTGGATGTAGACTGAAATGACTTACTCATCTATCTTTTCTTCGTGTCTTTCGTGTCTTGTATCTCGATTTCAACTTTACCCTTTCTTTTTAATAACTCTTCTGTCTTACAGGCTCGTTCAACTAAAACAAAAAGCTCTTTTATCTCTAATACACCAACTCAAAGTCAAATATTATCATTGAGTCCATCCTCAAATTTTTTACTCATGATAGCCTCTGTAGACACACACTCTCGAGCATAATTGCTGAGTCAGACAAATTCATGTTCATAGTCAACACACCATCTTACCTGCTTTTAACTCAAGGAACTCTTTTCTTTTCGGTCAATAAACCTCGACTTATGTATTTCTTACTGAACTCCTCTTGAAAGAAATCCTGTAACTCTTTCTTTCTGTACTCTTCGACACGAGTGTTTTCCACCACCGGTAGGCTGAATATCTAAGAAATGACACCACACACTTAATACATTCTTCCGGTGTGTAGGATAACTCATCAAAGACTCTGATAGTGTTCTCAAGCCAAAATTTAGCTTTCTCTGCATCATCATCTTTGGTACCAAACTCTTTGGCCCTTATTTTCTCGATCTTGTCAACGGGTGGTTTCTCTCTTCCGATCAGATTCAGAATCGGGAAGCTACATGAGTGGTCCGAGGATCATAAGGGGTGGAGGTCTAACAATGGGTTCGTGACGAACGAACTCAAGAAACCATTCATTCATAGCTTGGAAGAAGGCTTCGAGCCCTCCTCCCGACTAATCAGAACGGGCCTTTCACTACTATCTGGTGGCACCGTCCCTTCTACGGGAGCGGGCGTATTACTCTCTACATCATCTACACCAGCTCGTTCGGGATCCATAACTATGAAAGAAAAACATTTTAAAATCCTCAGGAATCGTCACACTATCAAAATATAAGTATGGCATGTATAGTTAGACTCTTACTCATACTGAATATTCTGAGAATCAACTAAACTCTCGTTCTGATACCAATAAATGTAACACCCCTTACCCGCGACCGTTGCCAGAGTCGAGCACGAGGCATTCTTAGACTTAACTTACTAGATCAGCGCATAAAAATTGAAACTGTCCATCTGCGTCATGTTCACTAAATTAACTATAACTCGAGTTACAAAACTCAAAATATAGATCTGTAAATTTTCCTTGAAACTAAACTCATATATCTTCTTAATATAATTTTTCCAGAATTTTTGGTATGTCCAATTAGTACAGTTTAATAGTTAAAGTCTCCCATGTTCCACAGTTCAATAGTTCTGACCTTTCTTTACTAAAAATCAATTATCTCATAATATACAATTCTTTTTCCTACACGATTTTTTTATATAAAAATAAACTCAATAAGATTTAATTTATATCTCATGTACAACCTAATTCCATTTCTACTATTTTTGGTGATTTTTCAAAATCACGTCATTGTTGCTGTCCAAACTGTTCCCCTGTATATAATTACATAATTTCTGAAAATAACTATCAACTACGCATTACATAACATCCAAAACATGTTCTTAATTAACCATTTTAATAGCTAATCATTACCAAACATTTACAAGCCAATATTAAGCCATATCATAAGGTCATACAAACAAAATGGCTAAGTCCCTATACATGCCATAACTTAAAACATTCGAGTCACAAAATACCAATATAATCCTTTGATAGTGTGTAACAATCTCCGACATCCCTACGATCCCCGAGTTGGCTTGTAAAACTATGAAAAGAAAGAAAGGAATGGGAGTGAGCGTTAAGCTTAGTAAGTTTGCATGTAAATAAATAACAAAATTCTTAATGCATTATCATATTATTTTCTTACCAAAATTATTTAAGCCTTTAACTTAATATACTTAAGTCTTAAATTCTTACCTGTACCTTTTTAGCTTGAACTTGTCTTACCTTTCCTTTGGTATACTCTTTAAATTTTCCCGTTGAACCACTTGGAATACTAAGGATACGCGGTTACCTTTCCTTGTGAAACTTAACCATTGCCATGTCTTGACATGGTCTTACGTGGTATCCTTGCCTTATGAACTCACCAATGCCATGCCTTGGCATGGTCTTACATGGGATCTTTGCCTTATAGTAACTTATCAATTCCATGTCTTGACATGGTCTTACATGATTTCCTTAAACCCTAATGTCATGACATTTGTATCCTACACATTCCTAAGGTTCAATCGGGATATTCTGAGATTGCTTCTTCGTCAATTCATGCTTGAGTCTTTAAATGATAAATTTATAGAATAAATATGTAAATGCTGGAATTTAACAGTATCAAATGTAAAATAATAGAATATTTCATTTATTTACCGCAAACTTACCTCGAAACAAAATACGATAATCTATATCAATTTAGACCATTATCTTTTTCTTTCCCCCGATCTAACTCCGGATTTCATTCTTCATGATCTATAATAGCAAATTTAGCTTATCTAATACTCACATTTATCAAAATAGTCCTTAAGTCTAATTTTTGAAAAATTACAATTTTGCCCCTAAACTTTTACATATTCACACATTTTCCACAAAGCTCAGAAATTATACTTTATCCCTTATTCTTATGTTTTATGACATGCTGATCATTTTTCCCTTTATGAAAACATCAAATTCTCACTTTAACATGTACTTATGAACTTTAGGTATTTTTACCAATTAAGCCGTTTTACTCGTTTTCACTTAAAATCACTTAGCAAAAGTTGTTTAACATAATTTAAGACTCCATATTCTATCATAAAACATCAAAATAAACACATTTCACCTATGGGTATTTTTCCAAATATGAACCCAAAGATGAATTATTGATAGAATAAGCTAAACCGAAGCATCGGCTTCAAAAATGTAAAGAACATTAAAAACGGAGCTTGGAATCACTTACTATGGAGCTTGGAAGGTTGAAACAAACCCTAGCTATGGTGAACACTTGAAATTTCTGCCTAATGAAGAAGATGAGCATATTTTGCCATCTTTTTCCCTTTTTAATTTCTTTTTATTACCAAATGACTAACTTACCATTCATTAAAAACTTTGGTTCTTTCTACCTATATATGCCCATTTTTGTCCATGAAAATATAATGGTCTAATTACCATTTAAGGACTCCTACTTCAAACCCCCATTTCAATCAAGTACTCTATAAATTAGAACCCCTGTTTAGCAACTTTTGCAAACAAGTCCTAATAGGCAATTTAAGCATGAAATCAATAAAATTTCTTATCAATACTTTAACACATGTATTTAATCACTTGGTAAATCATAATAATTAATCGTAATAAACTTTTACAGCTCAGATTCGTGGTTTCGCAACCATGTTATAGAGGCGAATAGGAGTTCCCATTAAAAATGAGGTGATTGCAATAACGGTATCACCAGACTCATTATGTTCAAGTTTAGCATTTCAAAAGAAAGCTCGAACAAGATTTAAATAAGTTGGCAAAAAATACTTAAAAAATCCATCCTCCCCAATTTTGTAAAATAGGGAGATAATGTCACAGCCCAAAATAGGGCCTAGCAATTTTAAGGGTATCTTAAGAATTTTGGCCTATATGAACTCGAAATTTCATAAGTTTGGTAACTGATAATGTTTTCAACAATGGTTTTCATAAAATCAAGTTAATTTTTGAAAATGAGTTTTAAATACCTTTAATTTTAGAAAATGGACTAATTTGTAAAAGAGTAAAATTATGAGTTTTTAATAAGCAATTAGACCAAAATTCAAAACCAACCTATTTCTTCCTTCCCACCTACAGTTTTTCATGTTAACTCTTCCCCAAAACTAGTGTTGCCATCCCTTGATTCTATCTTGCTATTTCAATCAAGTTTGAACTCCAATTCCTAATCCTTTTTGATTTTTATCACCCTTGAACCTTAAACCTCTATAAAACCCAAGAAAATCACCCAAAAACTTCATCATCTACATCATCTTCTCCAGACGTGGGTTTTTCCAAATTTCCATCAAAGCTCATTTTTCTTCCATCGAAGGTAACCATTTGACTTTCTATAAGTTTTAAATGATATGTAGTCCCTTAAACTGAATTTGTAGCCATTGCAATACATGTATTAAATAAAAGCCAAAAATTGGGTCGTTAATGGTGGATGTCGAGATTTTGCATAAAAAACATGGTTTCAAAGTATTTTTCAACTTGTTTTAACATGATTAGAAGGTTCATAAACTTAATTTGAAGTTTCGTTAAAGATTTCTTGAGATTTAATGAATTTTCAGAGAATAGCCATAAAACATGTTGAAAAAGTCGATACTATGAATTGAGTATTTTATTGTAGATTAAAGGTTGGGAATCAATTGTAGATGAGTTATAAGATGAATTGAATTGGTTTTAGGCAAAAATATTAAGTATAGGTCGAGATATTCAAATTTAAAGTTTGCTATGTTATAAGTTCGGTTACATGAGAACTTAGTTTAGGTTTATGTTTTGTATGATTGTAATGGGTCATTGATATATTTTTGGATGTATTATTGTGTGAATTTTTTGTGTTGAAGTTTCAGATTCGATAGAACCTTCTATGGGTTGAGATAAAGGCAAGGAAATGCTAGTTTGAGCTTTCAGCTTTTCGACAAAAATGTAATTGGTGAGTGTTTGGAATAATTACTTGTGGACATGATTCAATGCATTATTTTGGAATTTAGTAGTAGCCTAAACCCCTACTCAAAATTTCGAGTGTATGTTTTCTCATACCTATGTTATCATGTGAACAAAGTGCTCATGTGTTTGTGAATATGTGAATTCAGATGAGATGCTATAACATGTGATATGTGGTTATGATAACTATTTTGAGAGTGCAAATATGTACATTTTATGTATATCTTGAATGTTAGTGATAGTGTTTTGCTAAAGATGCAAATATGCAGTGATTATGCATGGATAATTAGTAAGTGATATGTGTTTGACTTCGGATATTTTTGCTTTGTGATCATGAAACCGTTGGATATAGTTGGCATGCCATAGGATTGTGAGTACTCACCTTTATGTATAGTTCTTTTGGGCATTGAGGCCTTGGGACATGTTGGAGGGATAAGGGAATGTGAGGTAAGCTCTATTAAACGGGACATGTGAGGGAAAATAAGGAGAGTGTTAGCTTTATACTTCACTTCTGGGACACGTTTGACTCTATGAGTCTATGTTTGGTGTGTTGGAGATCTACATATTTAGAGAGTGATGATAGAGCTCACTTTTATGTTTCATAGCTCAAGTACCAAATTATCTTAAAATGTTTATGTGTGCAATGTGATGTATGCCTAAACGAGTATGTGACCATTATATCTATAAAGATGTTTTGAATATTGTGATATATGCTTGAATTTTAGGTGATTATATGTGTAATAGGATATATGCTTAAAAGTGAATATGCTTACTGTGTAAAAGACCTAATAATAATGCACGAGTAAGTATATTATGGCACTAAAGTTGGAACTTAAGGTTATGCTATATGGTTGTTTTGTTAATGCTTGATGAACTATTTGCATGGTACATGTTCTAGCCATTCACTGAGCTTGTTAAAGCTCACCCACTCCTTTCTTTAACCATTACAGATTAGTTGTGTGCCCGTGTGAGCGTTGTGGTTGTCCAAGGGAGTGATCCAAGGGAGTTTCATTTATTTTCGTAGGTTTTTATCTGTTTATTTATATGCGTTTTGGGTACTAAGGAAATGTGGTAGATTTATTATTGGTTATTTCCATGATGTATTTGGACTATTTACTGGTTTTGCTCTTGTTCTTTATTTTATAAGTATATATATTTGCTTAGGACTATAACCATAGATGTTGGCACAATGTTTCTCGCTTGGCCATGTTTTGATGATTTGAACTGTTAAATTTAGCCATCGAATTAGTATTAATCAAAGTATTTGTTGCATGAGGCCTATGAACCATTTTGGAATGAGCTAATTGCATATGTATATTGTATTTTTATGCCTAGGGGTGGAGGTATCGATATTTGGGGTTTAAAATCAAAACTTTTGTGTTTCAAAATGTACAAGAAGTCAGAATAGAGATTTGGTATTGATACCTTAGCCTGAGTGTCGATACTCGTGGTGTAATTATTAGTACCTTGTGAAAGGTACCAATAATTTTTGATGTTTTAAAATTTGGCGAGAAATAGTATACTAGTTTGGTATCGATTTTCCAGTTAGTATCAATATCACTAAAAGGAAATATCGATACTAAAAAGGCGAATCGATACCTACGTAACTTTTTTAGAAAAATTTGCTAAGTGGTCCCAATTCTCGAGATATGTACATTTTATGTTTGTTTGTCGTATGTTAGTATGTTTAAACGCTAAACTAAGCTTGCATGAATTGATATTCTCATAAATGCTAGAATAATTAAGGTAAAATAAAATTGCATGTATTTCAGCTCTGATACTTACAATGAAATTGACGTGAGACAATGGTGGGGCATCTCGGTATTCGGCCTGGCGTCCAAGTCGGGTATGTATGTTATAGATCAATAAAACTAATAGCCTCTAACATGGCTATGCTTTGCTTGTAATGCCCCTCACCCATATTCAACACCGAAATGGGGTTACAGAGCATTACCGAACTTATTTCACAATTAAAAAACATTTATCATAAAATTATCAATTTCATATACAAGCCATTCATAATCATTCACATTGTCCCTAATACGAGCCTACGAGGCCCAAAAACATGCATTCGGGGTGGTTCGGGACTAAATTGATACCATAGGAAACTTTTAGGAAACTGAGAAAATTTTACAAAATACAGGAGACACACACCCGTGTGGCTCACTCGTGTGTCTCTCACGGCCAAAGACACGCCCGTGTGGACATTCGAAATGGGATCACATGGCTGTGTCCCAGCCCATATTCGACCCCGTGTAACTCACTAACTTGGGTCACATGGCCAACCACACGCCCGTGTACCCTTCGAAATGGCCTCCCGTGCCTATGTGCTAAGCCGTTCCAAACCTGTAGGGTATACTGACTTATACCACACGGCCAAGTCACACGCCTATGTGCCGGGCTGTGTGGAGCATACTGACTTGATATTTATTTCAACACCAAGGGGCACACGGCCGTCTAACCTGACCGTGTGTCACACACGCCCGTGTCTCTGCCCGTGTGGATAAAAATAGGCTATTTACAAAGCCATTTTGCCACCCAAACTTGCTTACACCTACATCAATCCAATTGGCACCAAAACATGTCATATAATAGGCATTCCAAAACAACTCCAATTAAGCTCAATTCATGATAATCTCATACCATTAACCACAATATACACAAGTATCAAATTTGACAATCTCATTCATGCTAACTCACAATCACAAATCACCTAAATGACATTTTACAATTATGCATCATTTTGCCTAAACAAATAAACATATTAATACTCAAATATCAACCATTTGACATCCACAATATCTATAATCAACAAGCATCATACATCCATCAACAATCTCATGACACAAGCCATATGCAAATATATATTCACAACAAAACCAACAAAATTAAGCCAACTCTCATGGCTATATACAAAACCAAACTCTTGATATTTACAAGCCATTTCAAATGACTAAATCATTAACAACACATATACCAACATTGTAACACGCTAAACCATGCCTAGATGTTACGATCGGATCTGGTATGTCACATGGAATGGTTGTTTAGGAGCTTTGATATTATTTAAAAAAAAATCGGGTATTGGTTCTGTTGAAAAAAAAAACAAGATTGAGTTGATTTAATGATTTTCTTGCATGTTGCAATTAATAATGTTAGAAATGAAAACTATTTTTGAGTTACTAAAAATCCAAAATTAGTGGATTTCAAATAAACGTGATATCTTGAAAATAGTTTGTGTAGTTCTAAGAAAGTATCGAATTTAATTATTTATTTGCTTGTTATCCGCTTGTTCATATTTTGGAAAATGATTGTTTATATATTTTTAGAAAAATTCTGTACTTAACATTTCATAATACATAATAACCGCATTAAATCCAAAAAAACCAAATTTAAAATCCTGGAGGCCTTATTACATAACAATTTCCCAAATTATAAATAAGTTTAAATAAAGAAAACGAAGTTTACTCAAGAAATAACGCATGGCCACCACAGAGTCCTCCTCGGCTCCCAATCCTCAAACTAGGGATTACCAGTAAAATTAATCAGATGGGTGAGTCACGAGGACTCAGTGTGTATTTCCCCCTTACGAACGAAATCTGGGTCTAAGCCCACAGAAGCACATTGAGCCTTAGCTCTCACAATAATGAATTTGGTCGAAGCCCATACGAATCGAACTGGGCCGTAGCCCTAACAACAAGGCATAAAAAGTGAATGCAATGCAACCCATCCCAACCTAGTATTCCATCCTCTACACACCACTCCATATGTTAAACCTCAACACACCTGTTGGGATTTCTACAATCAACCCTCCATCCGCTACACTCCTCATTGGCAGTCATGCTGGCAGTCATGCTGCTCAAAATCGATATAATGTGACAGAGTCACTGATGTATGTGGCACCAAGCCATCGAAACAATGTGACAGAGTCACCATTATATGTGGCACCAAGGCATCGAAATAATGTGACAGAGTCACTAATATACACTGCCCATTTTAGTCAATATCATGTCCCAATCCCATGTAACATATATACATAATATAATGAATGCAACATATGTCAATGTAAATTGAATAATTAGAGCATACCTATATTCATGTTAAAGTATTTTCACGACACAATCAAAAGGTAGCTAACTTGGTGTCTCCGATTTTACCCCAAGGGTAACTGAACAGTCGTTACCGATGTTTTAGCTTTTAAACATTTCACATACTTATTATTAATCAAACAAAAGATGGTCTGAGAATTACACACCTGATTACGCGAAGGACCAAACTCTCCTGATCGTTGCTATTCTCACTAGCGAGAATAACCACTATCTGCCCATCCCAAATGGATGTCAGCTCTCTACCACAACCCGGCGGAAAGTCTCAAACTGCTGACACTGCACGTCGTTTGAACTTTGGAGTGGAGACTACAAGTCCACTCCCCTCCTTAGAATGGCTAGCACACGCATCCATGAAGAGAATGTTTGATCAATACAGTACTTTTAGAGAGATCGATGATTTTCAAACAAAGAGATTGGGTTATGGCAGAGTACATTGAGAAGAGATTAACCATATAGAACTAGAGAAAAATCCTTACCTTAATATTCAACGCAGATTGGTTCTATATTCAGCCACTGCTGATAAGAGCTCCGGCTTCCAACGAAAGAATGAACACCCTTCAAGGTGGAGAGGGTACTTATATTTGGCCTAAAAAGAAGGGAGTAGTCGAATGACTGCTTCGATCAATACAAGAGAAGAAAGAACACATACAAAAAGAGAACCCGTTACCTTACAACCAGTAAAGCCAATTGGAAAGAGACGTTTGGCAACCAAAAAAAATCTTGGCACCCTACTTCTTGAGGTTTGACTTGTGCTGACAACGATGGTGAAAAACCAAATAGGTTCAGTAGAAAAGAGCCCTTCACGCCTTAGGCTATTTAAGCAATATCGATTCGATATGGAAAGGAACAGAGATTCAGCTAGAGGAGAAAGAAGTAGAGGAGAAGAGATGAAGAAGAAGAAAAAGAAGTAGTAGAAGAAAAAGAGAGTTTCGGCTTTTTGAAGAATGGGTGAAAGAGATGAATAGAAGGATACAAAGATTCGGCTATGGATGTCTCAAGAGAACAAGATGAGAGGAGAAAAGATAGAAATGGACTTAGGTGACAATAAAAGAAAATGGTTGAAAAGGAGAAAAGCAATTGAAAATTCGACAATGTTCAAGAGAACAAAAGTGCATCAATTTGAAAGAAAAGAAACAAAATCACTAAAAGCATTTACTGAAAAGTTTTGGCACACTCTCTCTACACACAATGATAGAAAATACTAGGATAGAAATGCATAAGAACAAAAGGGAAATTTGGCACACACCTATCCTAGCTAAAAACTGAAAATGCCCCCTATACACCTTCCCACATTTGTCCAAACTTCTCCTCTCTCCCCACCTCCCACAATTTTCTCTTCCATTCACTCTCCATCTGCCAATTCGAATTGGTTGACCCATTCAAATTCCCCAAGCCCCACTCCTCCATCCATTTGAACTTTTTGACTCATTCCACAACCACCATGGTAGAGTCCCAGCCGAATGCCACCTCTTCCCCTCCTTGAACATAAAAATGAAACTCCAAAGTGCAGGAGATGGGATTCGAACTCCTCCCCCTTTGCTCCCACAAGTGACACCAACCACTAAGCCACCTTACTCCTTCTGGCATCAAATTACAACCAATCATACCTATGGCCTGCATCCACTAGCTCTCCCCCTAAAGTGCCCAAAAGAGAAAAATTTACCAAAGCTCTAGCTCGAACCTGAGCCTTCCAATACCTCCAAACATACCCAAATAACAAGCTAAACGATCCAAACACATAGAATAGCACAAAATGCAGAACCCCTAATTGTAGGATGTTACTGTTCTACCCTCGTTAAAGAAATTTCAGCCTCAAAATTTACCTGGTCAAAAGAGATGAAGGTATTGCTATCGAATTGTCTCTTCCGGCTCCCACGTGGCTTCCTTTGAACCGTGATTTCGCCATAATACATTGGCCAAAGGAACCAACTTCCTTCTCAACACCTTAACATCCCGATCCAATATTTGTACTGGCTCCTCTTCAAAAGACAGATCAGGTCTTACTTTAATTTCTTCCACTGATACTACATGAGAGGGATCCAAACGATAATGCCTTAACATCGAAACATGGAATACACTATGGATCTGATTCAACTCTAGAGGTAACTCAAGCTGATAAGCCACTGGTCCTACATGTTTCAACACTCGATAAGACCTGATGAATCTGGGGCTCAACTTGCCCTTCCGTCCAAACCTTAGAACCTTCTTCCAAGGTGAAACTTTCAGAAAATCCTGATCACCCACGTAGAATTCTATTTCTCTACGTCTCAGATCTGCATACGATTTTTATCTGTCAGAAGCTTCCTTCAACCAAGCTCGAATTAACTTAACCTTTTCCTCAATATCTGAGATCAATTCCAGACCCAACAGCTGTCGCTCACCCAACTATGTCCAGCAGGTAGGGGTACGACACCTATGACCATACAACCCCTCATAGGGTGCCATCTGAATGCTGGATTGATAGCTATTGTTGTAAGTAAAATTCTGCCAATGGTAGGAAATCCTCCCAACTCCCTTCGAAGCTGATTACACAACCCCTTAACATGTCTTCCAGAATCTGAATTACTCTCTGACTGACCATCAGTCTGTGGATGAAACGCCATGCTGAAATCTAGCCTCGTACCCAAAGCTTCATACAATGCCTTCCAGAACCGTGATGCAAACCTAAGATCCCTGTCTGATATGATAGACACTGGTACCCCATGTAACCTCACAATCTCTGTTACATACAGCTTGGCCAACTTCTGTAACGAATAGTCGATACGAACCGGTACGAAGTGAGTGGACTTTGTCAACCGATCGACAATCACCTACACCAAATCTTTCCTAGTAGGAGTTAGAGGCAGCCCACTAACAAAGTCCATAGTTATCCTTTCACACTTCTAAAGCGGAATCTTCACCGGTTGTAGCAACCCCAAAGGCAACTGGTGTTTCGCCTTTATTTTTTTACATGTCAAACACTTACCCACAAAGTAGGTAACTTTCCATTTCAGACTCAGGCCACCAATACTGTTCACGCAAATCTCGATACATCTTACTCCTACCGGGATGCATAGCGAATGGGCTATTTTGCACCTCCCGAAGAATCATCTGCCTCAACTCTGAGTCCTTTAGCATACAAACCTTTCCACGAAAACACAATACCCCTTCACTGTTCATACCAAAATCTTCTATCTCACCACCTTCCACTTGCTTAAGTCGAGAACTTAACAATTCATCCAACAATTGCTTCTCCTTAATCTGATCTACCCATGTTGGCTTTATTTGAAGTTCAGCTAACAGGCTACCATATTCATACAGACTAAGATGAGCAAGCATTGCCTTCAAATCCATTATCAATTTACAACTCAACGCATCTGCCACCACGTTAGCTTTACCCAGGTGATATTCGATTGCACAATCATAATCATTCAGCAATTCAATCCACCTTAGTTGTCTTAAATTCAACTCCTTCTGGATAAGGAGATATTTTAGACTCTTATGGTCGGTGTAGATGATCGGCTTTTCTCCATATAGATAGTGCCTCTACATCTTTAGGGCGAACACCACTGCAGCTAACTCCAAATCATAAGTGGGATAATTCACTTCATGTGGTCTTAATTGTCAAGACACATACGCTACTACCTTACCTTCTTGCATTAGCACACATCCTAACCCTGTATGTGATGCATCACAATAGACGACAAACTCCTTCCTAACCTCAGGCTGAATCAACACTGGCACCTCAGTCAAAATCCTCTTTAGCTTCTCAAAGCTTTCCTGTTGCTTATCATCCCAAACAAATGGTATCCCTTTCCATAACAACTTGGTTAATGGTGTGGAAATCAACGAGAATCCCTCAACGAACCTTCTGTAGTACCCAACTAACCTAAGGAAACTTTAAATTTCTGCTACAGACTTCGGCGACTTCCAGTCCAAAACAGCTTTGATGTTTCGGCGATCAACCCTAACCCCCTCGGCGGAAACAACATGCCCCAAAAAGGTAACTTCCTTAAGCCAAAATTCACACTTGATGAATTGGGCATACAATTGCTTCTCTCTCAATATCTGTAAAATAACCTGAAGATGCGAATTATGCTCCTCTTCCGTTATTGAGTAAACGAGGATGTCATCTATGAATGCCACCACGAACCGGTCTAAATAAGGTTGGAAGACCCGATTCATCATGTCCATAAAAGCGGATGGTGCATTTGGTAACCCGAACGACAATACTAGAAACTCGTAATGCCCATAACGCGTTCGAAAAACAATCTTGTAACTATCTACCTCCTTGACCCTTAACTGATGGTACCCTGATCGTAGATCTATTTTTGAGAAAATCGAAGCTCCACGTAACTGATCGAATAAGTCGTCAATCCTTGGTAATGGGTATTTGTTCTTGATAGTCAACTTGTTCAGTTAGCGATAGTCAATACACATCCGCATCGACCCATCCTTCTTCTTAACGAACAACATCGGCGCTCCCCATGGAGACACACTTGCTCGGATAAAACCATGGTCCAACAGCTCCTGGATCTAAGCTTTAAGTTCTACCAGCTCTTTTGGTGCCATCCTATATGGGGCAATGGACACCGAAGCTATTCTCAAAAGTAGATCAATACCGAACTATACCTTGCGATCCGGAAGTAACACTAGAAGCTCTTCTGGAAAGACATCTGAGAACTCTTTCATCGTTCTAACATCCCTTATAGAATATTCTTTCGCCTCCAAAGCACTGATGAAAGCTAAGAATGCCTCACACCCTTTTCGCACCATCCTTTCAGCCTTTAGTGCAGACACCACATTGGACAGGTAATTCCTTCTCTCACCTATCACTAGCACCTTTTCATACTCGAAAGTATTCAATATCATACGTTTAGCAGCACAATCCAAGTTTGCCCGATGCTTAACTAACCAGTCCATACCTAAAATCAGGTTAAACTTGCCAAACGGCAATTCCATCAAGTCTTCCAGGAAAACAACCCCTTGCACTTCTAAAGGCACACTCCTAAATAGTTTGTTCACCACTACAGATTGTCCTAAAGGGCTAATCATAGTCATTTCACTAGAAACAATCTCATATTCTATACCCAAAGTCCTAGACACAGTACTAGCAACATATGAGTGTGTAGACCCAATATCTATCAAAGCGGTAAAGGGTACACCAAATATAAGGAACGTACCGGTTATGATGTCCGGTGCATTGCCATCCTCTCGACGTCTAGCTGCATAAACCAATCTAGGCTGTCTTGCATCTGTATTACCAGTACCTCTGCCCTATGCTCCACGCCCTTGACCAACTCTGTTTCCTTCTCTGACCGGACCACGACCTCTCGGTGGCTGCTGCCCACCTCTTCCCCGCTATGCATAACCCTGGCTTATTGGCCGCGCTCTAGCCAACTCTTGTGGACAGTCCCTTATTAGATGGTCCATAGATCCACACTTAAAACATCCTTTATTTCTTACCCAACACTCCCCCAAATGTAATTTCCCACATCGAGCACACGATCAAGACTGACCAACAAAAATAGGTATCGTACCTCGACCCGGCCCCTCAAACCTAGGCTTCTTTTGGAAACCTCCAGCAGATCTTGACAACCTAAAACTCCTCTTATTCTTACCCCTATCCTTATCCTGATTCTGCCTCTCAAACCGCTACACCTCTTCAGCTATTTTTGCTTTCTCAACCAGAATGGAAAAATCTCTCTCCCGCTGTGGAGCTATCAGTACTCGCAGTTCATCCCACAGACCATCCTCGAACCAGACACAATGTTCATAATCAATTGCGACGATACCCCGAGCATAATGGCTCAAGCGTAGGAACTTCACCTCGTATTCAGCCACAGATTTACCCCCTTGAACAAGATCCAGAAATGTTTTTCTCTGAGCATCCACATAGCTTGCCCCAACATATTTTCCCTAGAACGCTATCTTAAAGAAGTCCCATGTGATACGATCTGCTGAAGTACCTTCCCTCACTGTGAGCCACCACTGGTACGCCTCATCACGCAGGAAAGACACTGCTCCCTTCAACATTTCCTCTACGGTACACTCTAGATCATCCATGATTCATTCAACCGCTTCTAGCCAGTATTCGGCTACGTTAGGGGCCACGCCAGAAATACCCCTAAATATCTCAACCCCATTTGCCCGGAGTCACTCAGGGATAGATTTTTGGGCTACTAATCTAGTGCTTGCCCCAGCAACCATTCCAACACTCGCAGCATAGCTTGGGACAAAGCATCGTCCCCTTCAGCTCAATCATGGGACCTTGCCTCGGTTATCAGAGATATGGGTGCTTTCATTTCAAGTACGTGACCCGATGCCTCAGATCTAGCCCCAGCACTTCAGCCTCTACCATGGTCGCGTGTACCACGTCCACATCCTCTAGCGCTCATGTTTACTGAATCGACTTAATTTGATTAGAACTTTTATGAATTAGTAAATTATTCCACTATTTATTAACGGATATCTTAAGAATATAGATTTAAAACTAGTTTTCACAAATAATATTTCTAAAGGTCTTGATCTTTAAAATTGTATCTCTTATAACTAGCAACCACAACACAATAAAAATCTTTCCATAAAATTAACCAATAGTCAGAAGACTTACAGTACAGATTTGGTGCTGGAGACTTGGGTGCCATACTTGCAAAAGGACATATATTTTTCTAAACCACATTTCAAACCAATTTTGGAAAAGCTTTTTTGAACCCATTTCACAGTCGAGTTTTTCAACCTGACTCTGATACCATAATTGTAACACCCCAAACCCAACCGGATCTGGTATGTCACATGGAATTGTTGTTTAGGAGCTTTGATATTATTTTAAAAAAATTCGGGTATTGGTTCTATTGAAAAAAAAAACAAGATTAAGTTGATTTAATGGTTTCTTGCATGTTGCAATTAATAACGTCAGCAATCGAGAACTGCTTTTGAGTTACAAAAAATCGAAATTAGTGGATTTCAAAGAAACGTGATATCTTGAAAATAGTTTTTGTAGTTCTAAGAAAGTCCCGAATTTAATTATTTTTTTGCTTGTTATCCACTTGTTCATATTTTGGAAAATGATTGTTTATATTTTCTTAGAAAAACATTGTACTTAACATTTCATAATACATAATAACTGCACTAAATCCAAAAAAAAAAAAATTTAAAATCCCGGAGGCCTTATTACATAACAATTTCCCAAATTATAAATAAGTTTAAATAAAGAAAACGAAGTTTACGCAAGAAATAACGCATGGCCACCACAGAGTCCTCCTCGGCTCCTAATCCTCAAACTAGGGATTACCTACAAAATTAAGCAGAGGGGTGACTCACGAGGACTCACTATGTATTTCACCCTTACAAACAAAGTCTGGGTCTAAGCCCACAGAAGCACATTGAGCCTTAGCTCTCACAGTAATGAATTTGGCCGAAGCCCATACGAATCGAACTAGGCCGTAGCCCCAACAACATGGGATAAATAATGAATGCAGTGCAACCCAGCCCAACCTAGTATTCCATCCTCTACACACCACTCCATATGTCCAACCTTAACACACCTGTGGGGATTTCTACAATCAACCCTCCATCCGCTACACTCCTCATTGGCAGTCATGCTGACAGTCCTGCTGCTGAAAGCTGATATAATGTGATAGAGTCACTGATGTATGTGGGACCAAGCCATCGAAACAATGTGACAGAGTCACCGATATATGTGGCACCAAGCCATCAAAATAATGTGACAGAGTCACCGATATACACTGCCCCTTTTAATTAATATCATGTCCCAATCCCATGCAATATATATTCATAATATAATGAATGCAAAATATGTTAATGTAAATCGAATAATCAGAGCATACCTATATTCATGTTAAAGTATTTTCATGACACAATCAAAAGGTAACTAACCTCGTGTCTCCAATTTTACCCCAGGGGTAACTCAACAGCCATTAACGATGTTTTGGCTTTTAAACAGTTCACATACTTATTATTAATCAAACAAAAAGATGGTGTGAGAATTACATACCTGATTACACGAAGGACCAAACTCTCCTGATCGTTGATATTCTCACTAGTAGGAATAACCACTATCTACCTATCCCAAACGGATGTCGGCTCTCTACCACAACCCGACAGAAAGTCTCAAACTGTCGATACTGCACGTCGTTTGAACTTGGGAGCAGAGACTACGAGTCCACTTCCCTCCTTAGATTGGCTAGCACTCGTATCCATGAAGAGAATCTTTGATCAGTACAGTACTTTCAGAGAGATCAATGATTATCAAACAAAAAGATTGGGTTATGCCAGAGTACAACGAGAAGAGATTAACCATATAGAACTAGAGAAAACTCCTTTCCTTAATATTCGACGCAGATTGGTTCTATATTCGGCCACTGCTGACAAGTGCTCCAGCTTCCAATGAAAGAACGAACACCCTTCAATGTGGAGAGGGTACTTATATTCGACCTAAAAAGAAGGGAGTAGCCGAATAACTGCTTCGATCTATACAAGAGAAGAAAGAACACATACAAAAATAGAACCCGTTACCTTACAACAAGTAAAGCCGATTGGAAAGGGACTTTCGGCAACCAAAGAAATCTTGGCAGCCTGCTTCTTGAAGTTCGACTTGTGCTGACAACAGTGGTGAAAAGCCAAATAGGTTTGGCAGAAAATAGCCCTTCACGCCTTAGGCTATTTAAGCAATGCCGATTCAATGTAGAAAGGAACAGAGATTCAGCTAAAGGAGAAAGAAGTAGAGGAGAAGATATGAAGAAGAAGAAAAAGAAGTAGTAGAAGAAGAAGAGAGTTTCGGCTTTGTGGAGAATGGGTAAAAGAGATGAATAGAAGAAAGCAAAGATTCAGCTATGGATGTCTCAAGATAACAATATGAGAGAAGAAAAGGTAGTAATGGACATAAGTGACAGTAAAAGAAAATGATTGAAAAGGAGGAGAAAAGCAACTAAAAATTTGAGAATTCTCAAGAGAACAAAAGTGCATCAATTTGAAAGAAAAGAAAAAGAATCACTAAAAGTAATTACTGAAAAGTTTTGGCACACTCTCCTTACACACAATGACTGAAAATACTAGGATGGAAATGCTTAATAAAAAAAGGGAAATTCAGCACACACCTATCCTAGCTAAAAACTGAAAATGCTCTCCTACACACCTTCCAACATTCGGCCAAACTTCTCCTCTCTCCCACCTCCCACGATTTTCTCCTGCATTCACTCTCTATCCACCAATTCGAATTGGTTGACCCATTCAAACTCCCCAAGCTCCTCTCCACCATCCATTTGAATTTATTTGGCTCATTCCACAACCACCAGCTGAATGCCACCTCTTCCCCTCCTTGAACATAAATTAAACTCCAAAGTGTAGCAGATAGGATTCGAACTCCCCCCCTTTGTTCCCACAAGTGACGCCAACCACTAAGCCACATTGCTCCTTGTGACATCAAATTACAACCAATCATACCTAAGGCCTGCATCCACTAGCTCTCCCCTTAAAGTGCCCTAAGGAGAAAAATTTACCAAAGCTCTGGCTCGAACCCGAGCCTCCCCAAGATCCCCAAACATACCCAAATAAAAGCTAAACGAGCCAAACACATAAAATAGCACAAAATGCAGAACCCCTAATTCTAGGATATTACAAACATGACCAAAGTCCCTATACATGCCATATACTCAAAATACTTAAGTTCAAAAGTACCACAGTGATAGTTGGATAGTGTGATGAAGTCTCCGATGATTCCTGAATCAGAGCTAGCTTTGATTTCACTATAAAACACAAAAAATAAACAAAGTAAGCTATAAAGCTTAGTAAGTTCGTATAGCAATAAACTTAACTTACCAAATATGCACAAATTAAGCAATTAGAAGCATATTAAAACATATCTGATTTTGAACCATCAACCTACAAAAATTTCCATTCCCAAAGTTAGACATAAATTTCACAAGTTTCTTTAATTCAATGCTTGTACCGTTTATGTACATACCTATACCACCTCGTATCAACATTTATACAACCACATCTCTGATATACCCGTTGAACAATTCAAAATACTATCGGATACTCAGGATCTCTCACCCTAAGTGCCACACATATATATAGCTGAAGCTATCTCAGTCTTGTATCACATATAATGCTCACTCTCGAGCTATCAACGGGTCTGCTCACACAAGTTGACGGTCATGATGAAGCTACATGGTGCTACTCACACAAACCGATTTAGTATCGCAAAACATGTCGATAACTCACCACCGGTAGGGGACGTCATTTGGACCAAAGACCCAAATCACATAACCCCTAATGACATGTCATTTGTATCCTAATCTATTCCTAAGGTTCAATCGGGATTTCTCGTTTGTCGAATCGTCTTTGAATATGTCCACAAGGTTGTATTTAAAATTTATGCAATATGAAAGCATTTAAAATACAAATATAATAATGCTTATTAAATACGAACTTACCTCGAATGCAAAATCGGTGAAATAAGTCGATTAATCTGATACTTTATTTTTCCCCCGATCTAAATCTGAATTTCAATTTTTTGATCTATATGTAATCAAAAGTAACTTATTTAGTTATCAGCCTAGTCAATTTAGTCCAAAATACACATAGAGGTAAGTTTACACTTTTGCCCCTAATATTTCAACATTTTTACAATTTAGTCCTTATCTCATAAAAATTCAATTTCATGCAATTCAACCTATACACATGCTAGCCGAATTTCAATTAAGTCCCTAGTAGCCTACAATTTTCATTTATTTCACAAATTAACCATGAATTTTACACATTTTACAATTTAATCCCAATTTGGACATTTTACTAAAAATCACTTAACAAATGTTGTTTGTCTAACAACAACCATACATTTTCTATCATTAAACATCAAAATACACATAGATTCATCAATGGAAAAACCCTAAACCTTTAACAATTTTGTAAAATAGTCCCTGGGCTAGCTAGAATAAACTGCAAAGATATTAAAAATAGAAATCATTAAAAATGGGACAAAAATTGTACCTAATTGGACAAATTTCCTTGGCCGAATATTGAAGCTTAGAAAATGGATTTCTTCTACCCTAGTAGTTAGTTGAAGATGATGACTAAAAAGATGATAATTGTTTTTATTTCATTTAATTATTCTTTATTAACTAATTTACCAAATTAACCTTAATGAATATTAATTATTTCACTAAATGCCAAAACATTATCATCCATTAACTCATTAATAGGTTAATTACCACTAACGGACCTTTATTTTAAAGTTCTATAGCTGTTAGACACCTTTAGCTAATAGAACACAAGTTTTACACTTTACGCGATTTAGTCATTTTTTATAGAATTGAGCACTCAAACGATAAAATTTCTTAACAAAATTATCACACAATCATATTATCATGATGTAAACATTAAAATAATAATGAAATAATTATTTTGACCTAATATTTGTGGTCTTGAAACCACTGTTTTTATTTTACTAAAAACGGGTTGTTACAACTCTCCCCCTTAGGGATTTTCATCTCTGAAAATCTTACCAGAAAAGAGGTTATGGTACTGTTTTCTCATAGCTTCCTCAGGCTTCCACGTAGTTCCTTCAATCCCATGAAATTGCCACAAAACCTTCACTAGAGCTATGCATTTATTTCTCAATTCTTTAACTTCTCGAGCTAAAATTCGAATTGATTTTCATTATATGTCATATCAAGTTGAATTTCTATCTCTGCCGGAGAGATGTTATGCGATGGATCTGATCGATATTGTCGCAACATCAAAGCATGAAACACATTATGGATCTTTTCTAACTCTGACAGTAAAGCTAGTCGATATGCCACTACACTGGCCCTATTCTTTCGATAATCTTATATGGCCCAATAAATCGCAAGCTCAATTTTCCTTTGGGACCAAATGGAAGAATCTTCTTACACACAGACACTTTCAAAATTACTTTGTCACCGATCTAAAATTTAATGTCTTTTCATTTCAAATCCACATACGATTTCTTTCGATCTGAAGTTATTTTCAAACTGTAGCAAATTACATTCACTTTATCTTCAGTCTCTCTAATCAAATCAACCTCGTAAATCTTTTTTCACTAAGCTCAATCCAGTACAATGGAGTTTGACATTTGCGACCATACAATGCTTCGTACGTTTCCATCTTTATGCTTGACTAAAAACTATTGTTATACGTGAATTCAACCAATGAAAAATATTTCTCCTAGTTCCTTCAAACTCTAAAACACAGCAACAAAGTATATATTCGAGAATCTGAACTACTCTCTCAGACTGACCGTCAGTTTGCTGATGAAAAGTGATACTAAAATGCAACCGTGTACCCAAAGCTTCATGTAATTTCTTCCATAATTGCGATGTAAATCTTGGATCTCTATTTGAAACAATAGAAACTAACACCCCGTGCAATCTAACGATCTCAGAGATGTACAATTTAGCTAATCTATCAAGCGAATAATCTATACGTACTGGAATGAAATGTATAGATTTTGTCAGTTGATCAATGATAATTCAAATAGCATCTTTCTTTTTCGGAGACAGGGGCAAACCTAATATGAAATCCATTATAACTCTATCCCATTTCCACTCTGGTATCATCACAGGTTGTAGTAATCTCGAAGGCACTTGATGTTTGGCTTTAATTTGTTGACAAACCAAACATCTCGACACAAACTCTGAAATGACTCATTTCATGCCTGACCACCAACACAATTGTTTCAAATCAGTATACATTTTTGTACTACCAAGATGTATGGATAAACAACCACTGTATACGTCTTGAAAAATTTTCTGAATGAGCCCAAAATTCTTTGGTACACAAATTCTACCTCGGAACATTAAACAATCATCGAATTCAATCTGATAATCTGAGTCATTAATCGACTCGCATTGCACTATTCTAGCTTGCAATTCATTATCACATTTCTAAGCTTCACAAATTTGTTGAAGAAATAATGGTTTAGCTTTTAATTCAGCAAAAATTGAACCATCGTCAGACAAAGTTAACTGCGTATTCATTGCCCGTAAAGAAAATAAGGATTTTCTACTCAGAGCATCCACGATTACGTTCACTTTCCATGGATGATAATCAATCACTAATTCATAGTCTTTCAACAGCTCGAGCCATCTTCATTGACACAAATTCAAATCTTTCTGAGTCAATATATACTTCAAGCTCTTGTGATCGGTAAAAATATGGCACTTTTCACTGTATAAATAATGTCGCCAAATTTTCAATGCAAAAACAATAGCGGCCAACTCTAAATCATGTGCCGGATAATTCTTTCATGCAATTTTAACTTTCTGGAAGCATAAGCTATCACTTTACCCTCTTGCATCAAAACACAACCCAAACGGTTCAATGACGCGTCGCTGAAAATCACAAATTCTTTAGATGACTCAGGTTGAACCAAAACTGGTGCCTCAGTTAACAATGCCTTCAACTTTTCAAAACTCTGTTGACATTTCTTGGACCACTCAAATTCAACATCATTCTATAGAAAATGAGTCATCGGTGTAGTAATCATTAAGAACCATTTTACAAAACATCTATAGTAACCAGCTAATCTCAGAAAGCTTCTAACTTCAGTACATTTCTTGGTGGTTTCCAATCAACAACTGCTGAAATCTTACTCAGAACAACTCAAATGCCTTCTGATGAAATAATATGCCCCAAAAATCTAACTTTTTTGAGCTAAAACTCACATTTGCTAAATTTAGTAAACAGATACTTATCTCTCAATGTTTGTAATATGATTCTCAAATGTTCAGCATGATCATACGCGTCTCAGGAATAGATCAAAATGTCATCAATGAATTCAACATCAAATCTTTCTAAATACCATTTAAAGATCTGAATCATCAAATCCATAAAAACTGTAGGAGAATTAGTTAATTTGAAAGGCATAACAAGAAATTCATAATGCCGGTACCTTATTCTGAACGCAGTTTTTAGCACGTCTTGTAACAGCTCGATTTAGACCCTAGTCAGAACAGTGGTTTTGAAACCACAATTTTGAGGTCAAAAAATAATTTAGTATTATTTTTGTGTGAGTAGTATGTGATTTAGCCTGTGTGAAATTTTTGTGTGAAGATTTTATTGACTATGTGTCGAATTAAGAAAAAGGATCTAATCGCATAAGACGCAAAAGCTGTGTGTTAATTTATAAGTACCTAAGTGTTTTTGTATTTCACTATGAGGGATTTATGAGGCAATTAGTCAATTAATAAAGATGATGGATAACGATGGACGGTTATCCCCTTAAGTGAATAAGTTTAAAATATTTTATTAAAATGTTAAATTTGTAAATGAATTAATGATGTTAAATAATTATAAAACAAAAGAAAATTGATAGTGGAAGTATTCATCTTCTTCCATCGATTTGAGAAAGAAAAAGAGGGGTTTTAAGCTTTGGTACTTTCGACTAGAAATTGGCTTGATTTAAGGTTAGATTTTATTTAGTTTTTGATAATTTCTGCATTTTAGCAATCGTTGCTTCGTGCTCTAGCTAACCCATGTTGTGATTTTGTGAATTGATGATGTTTTTGTGATGAGACATTGATGAATGTTTGAGCTATGTGTTAGTTGATAGTGAGATATGAAAACTTGGTGTTGGGTTAACATAGTTTGTGTTGGAATTTTTAATGAAATTGAGTAAATTGGGTTAAATTGAGAAAAGTATAAATTGAAGGACTAAAATGTGAAATATATGAAATGTTTGGGCTTGTATGAACACAAGGAAAATTTGGTTAGGCTTGTGTGAAAAGAAATTATGTGAATTTGATGATTTTGTGAAATAGGGACTAAAGTGTCAAAATGCAAAAATGTGAGGCCTAGTTTGTAAAATGCCCTAAATAAGTGTGTGTGGATTAAATTTAATGAATTGGTGATTGAATGAATTAAATTTTAATGTGTATAGACCAAGAAAGGAGAGGTTCAGATCGAGATTGAGGCAAAGATAAAGTGCTCGATTAATTGACCGTTTTGGTATTTTGATGTCTGAGGTAAGTCGGATATAGTACTAGTTGTAAAATATATCTATGTGATGTGAATTGAATGAATATATATGTAATTATGAAAGTAGATATGCTATGTGCGAAATTGAGTTATAGTGCACTAGGTCTGCGAAGTTAGAAACAAGACAAAGATGATTGGCACTGGGTGTGCAAAAAGATAGAAATTTCAGCTTATTGAATTGGCACTATGTGTTCGATACCGATATAAACTCCATTTAACTTATTGGCACTAAGTGTTCGATGACAATTATGTTTTGACTACGAATTGGCAGTAAGTGATTTGGCTAGTTATATACTAATATATGATGCATGTTTTGAAATGTTTTGATGGCAATGAGATGGCCTAATGAATGGTAAGTTATTAAGGGAATGATGCTATAGTGATATGGTAATATGGTGGATGAATTATGATTGGTTGTGCATGTGTTTTAGTTGTGAAATTTTGTGCATGAATTGGTATGTTTGAATGTATTTATAATCATGAATTGATATTGTATTGAAGCTTGTGGGTTGACCCTTGTGTGGGTGGCAAATTTGGCATTGCCAATGGCCTATTTTGCATACTGGTCAAGAGGCACGAGCGTGTGTCCCTACCTTGTGGTTTAAGGAACTTCTTCTTAGTGTGCCTAGATAGGTTACACAGCCATGGCTCACGGGCGTGCATGATGGTCGTGTGACCAAATCAATAGCTAGCTTAAGGATACACAGCCATGGCCAACAGACGTCTACTGGCCGTGTGAACAAGTCAATATGTATGCTCTGTTTTGGCATGACCTGGACACATGGGCGTGTCTGGTAGTCGTGTGAGGCACACGGCCCAACTACACGGGCGTGTGACTTTTACAGTGATGAAAAATGTTTATGTTTCTAAAGATTTTCATAAGTGTTCAGTTTAGCCCTGACATCTCTCTAACATGTGTTTAAGTCTCGTAGACCTCGATAAGGGACTATATGGTTTTGATTGAATGTGTATGATTGAAGAATGACTTTGTGTCGTGAAATGGATGTGAAGTGTTTCAATTGCTCGATAATGCCTCTTAACTCTATTCCGATGATGGTTTTTGGTTAGGGGTGTTACATTTTATTGGTATCATAGCAACGGTTTAGTCAATTCTCAGACTAACGTAGAGAGTGTGACTCTAGCTATACATGCCATATATGAAATTATGATAGTGTGATGAATTCTGACAGTTGAAAATGTGTTTTTGTATAGTAAATGTATCCCAATCGAGTAGTTGCTGACGATGTAGAGAGTAACGCGCCTGCTCCCTTTCAAGGGACAACACCGGCCACATCTAGGCTAAATGAAAGTATTGAGGGAGGAGAGGCTAAGCAAGCTTTCTTCCGTATGATGAGTGAGTAGTTTTTGAGTTCGTTCAAACAAATTTGGTTGCTCTACAACCTCCATTCCCACAAGTACATGTAGTGCCACAAGTGATAGATGCGATTTAACTGCATAAACCTCCTATGGATAAGATTCAAAAGTATGGGGCCGAAGAATTTAAGGCCACAGTTGATGACGATGCTGAGCGAGATGAGTTTCGGCTTGAGAATACAATTTGGGTATTCGATGAGATGTTGTTGACCCTTGATGAGTGTATCAAGTGTGCAGTTTCTTTGTTGAAAGATACATCTTATTACTGGTGAAAGATATTGACATCTATGGTTCCAAGAGAGAGAATCACCTGAGATTTCTTTCAAGTTGAGTTCAGAAAGAAGTATACCAGTCAACGATTCATTGATCAGAAACGTAAAGAGTTTCTAGAGCTGAAACAGGGCTATTTTTCAGTTACTGAGTACGAGCAAAAATTTGTGAGATTGAGCCAGTATGGTCAGGAATGTGTTTCGACCGAAGCTACTATATGTAAATGCTTCATAGAAGGGCTGAATGAAGACATTAAGTTGTTGGTTGGGATACTTGATATAAACGAATTTGTTGTGTTAGTTGAAAGAGCATGTAAAGCCAAGGAGATCAGTAAAGAAAAGAAAAAAGTTGATTCTGAAGTTCATGATGAAAGAAAATGATCGATGAGTAAGTTTTCTCAACCTTCGATGAAGAGATTTAGAGATACAAGCAATCGATCACATACTTCATTTGGACATCCGAATAGAGATCGTGCAAGATTAAGTGTTGGTCCAAGAACTCAAGCTCCAATAGAATCAAGTGTTGATAGTGCCAGAAGTAACAAACCTGAGTGTAGACAATATGGAAGATGACATGTGAGAGAATGCTAGGGCCAGTACAATAATAAAGTTTGCTATAAATGTGGATCACGAGATCACTTCATTCGAGATTGGCCAAAGATGGCTGAGGAGGAAAATATTCAGAATATGAGATTGAGTAATGTGATGGCTAGGGGTAGACCACCCAGAATCCCCGAAAATGTGAGCGACAGTCAAAGAGGGACTATTGATACAGCTGTGAGACCAGAGGCGAGAGCACCTGCCTGAGCTTATGCTATACGTGCACGAGAGGAATCATCATCTCCAGACGTCATTACTGGTACTTTTACTTTATTCAATATAGGTGTGATTGCATTAATAGATATGGGTTCAACTCATTCCTATGTCTGTGTGAATCTAGTATTGAATAAGACTCTACCTATTGAGTCTACTAAATTTGTGGTTAAAGTATCGAACCCCTTAGGCAAGTGGGTCTTAGTGGATAAGGTGTACAAGAAATGCCCATTGATGTTTTGAGATGTTTCTTTTCCGGCTAATTTGATATTGCTACCATTTGATGAGTTCGATATAATTCTGGCTATGGATTTGCTCACTTTGCATAATGCCATTATGAATTGTAAAAGAAAGAGTATTGAATTGAGAAGTCAGAAAGGTGAGATAGTTCGAATTGAATCCAGTGATTTGAAGGGGTTACCAACTGTTGTATCCGTGACGAAAGCTTTGAACTATGTGAGAAATGGTTGCGAAGCTTATTTGGCATATGTGATTGATACAAAAGTGTTAGAAAAGAAAGTTGAATCTGTGCCTGTGATTTGTAAGTTTCTAGATGTGTTTCCTGAAGAACTACGCAGATTACCTCTGAATCGGAAGTTGAATTTGGTATTGAATTAGTGCCGGGGACTACTCCTATTTTGATAGCTCTGTATAGAATGGCACGAACGAAATTGAAAGAGTTAAAGTCACAGTTGCAAGAGTTAACTGATAGAGGGTTCACAAGGCCGAGTTTCTCGCCATGGGGTGCTCTTGTGCTATTTGTGAAAAATAAAGACGGTACTATGAGAATGTGTATTGATTACCGACAATTGAGCAAAGTGAAGATAAAGAACAAATATATGTTGCCTCGTATCGATGATTTGTTTGATTAACTGTGAGGAGCTACAGTGTTTTCTAAGATAGATTTGAGATTTGGTTACTATCATTGAGAGTAAAAGAATCTGATGTGCCGAAATCTGCTTTCAGAATGAGGTACGAACATTACGAATCTTATTGATGCCTTTCGGACTAACAAATGCTCTGCAGTGTTTATAGATATGATGAATCAAATATTCAGACCGTATTTGGATCGTTTTGTTGTGGCGTTCATTGATGATATTCTGATTTATTCCTGTGATGAGACGCAACATGCTGAACATTTGAAAATTGTGCTACAAACTCTACGTGAGAAACAATTGTACACTAAGTTTAGCAAATATGAGTTTTGGCTGCGTGAGGTTAGCTTTCTGGGGCATATTGTATCAGCTACGAGAATACAAGTTGATCCGAGTAAAATACCTGTTATTCTAGAATGGAAGCCTTCGAGAAATGTATCTAAAGTCTGTAGTTTTCTGGGACTAACGAGATATTATAGACGATTTGTGAAAGGCTTCTCGATGATTGCGACTCCATTGACAAAGTTGCTATAGAAAGATGTTAAATTTGAATGGTCAGAAAAGTGCCAGCAGAGTTTCGATCAGTTGAAAGTATTGTTGACAGAGGCGCCAGTGTTAGTTCAGCCTGAATCGGGCAAAGAATTTATAGTTTACAGTGATGCATCATTGAATGGTTTGGGTTGTGTGCTGATGCAAGAAGGCAAAGTTATTGCTTATGCTTCGAGGCAGTTAAAGCCACATGTAAAGAACTATCCGACGGACGACCTTAAATTAGCCACAATTGTGTTTGCATTAAAATTTTGGCGTCACTACTTATTTGGTGAGAAATGTCATGTTTATACCGATCATAAGAGTTTGAAGTACTTGATGACTTAGAAAGAATTGAATTTGCGACAGAGAAGATGGTTAGAATTGTTGAAAGACTATGAACTGGTAATCGATTATCATTGGGTAAAGCTAATGTTGTGGCTGATGCTTTAAGCCGAAAGTGTATATGTGCTTTGAGAACAATGAATGCTCAGAAAGATCTAGGTGATGATAGTGTGGTTTTGGCCGAGTTGAAAGTACAGCCGATGTTTGTACGTTAATTTTGTGATGCTCAAAAAAGTGATGTTGAAATGATAGCTAAACGAACTCAGTGTGAATTGAATTTGATTTAGAATTTTGAGTTGATAGTGATGATTTTCTGAGATTTAGAGATTGGACTTGTGTTCCAAGAAATTCAGAGTTAATTTAGGTGATTTTTAATGAAGCTCACAATAGTCGATTTATTGTTCACCCAGGGAGTACAAAAATGTATAATCATTTGAAACAGTTTTATTGGTGGCATGGTATGAAACGGGACATCTCTGACTTTGTGTCGAAATGTTTAATTTGTCAGCAAGTTAAAGCTGAACAATAGGTTCCGTCCGGTTTGTTACAGTCGATCATGGTTCCTGAGTGGAAATGGGAGAGAATTACGATGGACTTTGTGTCGGGATTACTATTATCTCCAAGAAAGAAAGATGCAATCTAGGTGATAGTTGACAGATTGACAAAATCTACTCATTTTGTTCCAGTGAGAACAGATTATTCACTCGATAGATTAGTCGAATTGTATATTGCTGAAATTTTGAGATTGCACGGGGTGCCACTATCTATTGTGTCTAACAGAGACCCGAGATTTACCTCACGATTTTGGAAGAAATTGCAAGAGGCTTTAGGCATAAAATTACATTTCAACACTGCATTTCATCCTCAAACGGATGGACAATCTGAGCGAATCATTCAAATTCTCGAAGATATGTTGAGGAGTTGTGTACTTGAGTTTGAGAGTACGTGGGAAAAACATTTGACATTGATTGAATTTGCATATAGCAACATTTTTCAATCTTGTATTAAAATGGCACCATATGAGGCTTTTTATGGTCGAAAATGTTGAACTCCATTATATTAGACTGAGCTTAGTGACAATAAGATTCACGAGGTTGATCTAATAAAAGAGACTGAACAAAAAGTGAAAGTAATTCGTGATAGTTTGAAAGCGGCCTCAGATCGACAAAAGTCTTATGCAGATTTGAAACGGAAAGATATCAAATTTGAGATTGGTGATAAAGTGTTTTTGAAAGTGTCTCCATGGATAAAAATATTCCGATTCAGTAGAAAAGGCAAGTTGAGTCCAAGGTTCATCGGACCATATGAGATTACGGAGCGTGTTGGGCCAGTTGCATATAAATTACTATTGCCACCTGAGTTAGGAAATATTCATAACGTGTTTCATGTGTCGATGCTTCAACAGTATAGATCTAATCTGTCTCATGTGATTGATCCTACTGAGGTTGAGATTTAGTCAGATTTGTCGTATAGTGAAGAACCGATTCGAATTTTGGAATGAGAGACCAAAGAGTTGAGAAATAAAAGAATTTACTTAGTGAAAGTTTTGTGGCACAAACACGGAGTTGAAGAGGCTACGTGGGAGCCTGAGAATGTTATGAGAGAGCAACATCCACATCTATTCATTGGTAAGATTTTCAGGGACAAAAATCCCTAAGGGGGAGAGTTGTAACAGCCCGATTTAGACCCTAGTCAAAATAGTGGTTTAGAGACTACAATTCTGAGGTTGAAAAAAATAATTTAATATTATTTTTGTGTGAATAGTATGTGATTTAGCCTGTGTGAAATTTCTCTGTGAAGATCTTATTGACTGTGTGCCGAATTAGGAAAAAGGATCTAATCGCATAATATGCAAAAGTTGTGTGCTGATTTATAAGTACCTAAGTGTTTTTGTCTTTTAAATATGAGGGTTTTATGAGGCAATTAGCCCATTAATAAAGATGATGGATAACCATGACAGTTATGCCCTTAAGTGAATAAGTTTAAAATATTTTAGTAAAAGGTTAAATTTGTAAATGAATTAATGATGTTAACTTATAATAAAAAAAAAAGAAAACTGATAGTGGAAGTATTCATCTTCTTCCACCGATTTGAGAAAGAAAAAAGAGGGGTTTTAAGCTTTGGTATTTTCGGCTAGAAATTGGCTTGATTTAAGGTTAGATTTTGTTCAGTTTTTGATCATTTCTACGTTTTAGCAATTGTTGCTTCGTGCTCTAACTAACCCATGTTGTAACTTTGTGAATTGATGATGTTTTTGTGATGAGCCATTGATGAATGTTTGAGCTATGTGTTAGTTGATAGTGAGATATGAAAACTTGGTGTTGGGTTAACATAGTTTGTGTTGGGATTTTTAATGAAATTGAGTAAATTCGGTTAAATTGAGAAAAATGAAAATTAAAGGACTAAAATATGAAATAAATGAAATGTGTGGGCTTGTATGAACACAAGGAAAATTTGGTTAGGCTTGTGTGAAAAGAAATTATGTGAATTTGATGATTTTGTGAAATAGGGACTAAAGTGTCAAAATGTGAAAATATGAGGGCTATTTTGTAAAATGCCCTAAATAAGTGTGTGTGGATTAAATTGAACGAATTGGTGATTGAATGAATTAAATTTGAATATGTATAGACCAAGAAAGGAGAGGTTAGGATTGAGATCGAGGCAAAGATAAAGTGCTCGATTAATCGACCATTTCAGTATTTCGACGTCTGAGGTAAGTTCGGATATAATACTAGTTGTAAAATATATCTATGTGATGTGATTTGAACAAATATATACGTAATTATGAAAGTAGATATGCTATATGCGAATTGAGTTATAGTGCACTAAGTGTACGAAGTTAGAAAAGAGACAGAGATGATTGGCACTAGGTGTGCGACGACAATTACATTTTGTCTATGAATTGGGACTAAGTGTGTGAATAAAGCAAGAGGATAACGAAAGTTGATCGAAGTGTAAAGTTGAGTGATTGAGTTGTATCGTTGGTGAGTAACTATGTGTTGGCTAAGGTATGTATCATAACTATGTGTTGGTTAAGATATTTATGATATCTATGTGTCGGTGAATTTGAAAGTAGATTGATGAAATGCTATGTGAGTATTGAGTGAGCATACTTGATTTGGTGTATCATTGGTAAATTAATCTAAGTGATGGCTTATTTTTGTATATTGACTTGAATTGTTGAATTACATGTATTTTATTATGGACTTACTAAGCTATGAAAGCTTATTGTGTGATTGTTTCTTTGTTTTACAATGTCAGTAAAGCTAGCTCGGACCCGGGGATCGTCAACATCTTTATCACACTATCGATAATTTATTTTGGTACTCTTGAAGATGAGTATATTTGAATATGACATGTATAGGCTAGTCATTTGGTATATGTTTAAGATGTAAATAGCTATGTGATTTGGCTAGTTATATACTAATATATGATGCATGTTTTGAAATGTTTTGATGGCAATGAGATGGCCTTTTGAATGGTAAGTTATTGAGGGAATGATGCTATAATGATATGTTTATATGGTGGATGAATTATGATTGGTTGTGCATGTGTTTTAGTTGTGAAATTTGGTGCATGAATTGGTATGTTTGAATGTATTTAGAATCATGAATTGATATTGTATTGAAGCTTGTGGGTTGACCCTTGTGTGGGTGGCAAATTTGGCCTTGCCGATGGCCTATTTTGCATATTGGTCAAGAGGCAGGGGTGTGTGTCCCTCCTTTGTGGTTAAGGGAACTTCCTCTTAGTGTGTCTGGACAGGTTACGCAGCCATGGCCCACGGGCGTGCATGATGGCCATGTGACCAAATCAGTAGCTAGCTTAAGGATACACGTCCATGACACACGGGTGTGTCTAGTGGCCGTGTGAACAAGTCAGTATGTATGCTCTATCTTGGCACGACCTAGACACATGGGCGTATCTGGTAGTCGTGTGAGGCACACGACCCAACTACACGGGTGTGTGACTTTTATAGTGATGAAAAATGTTTAAGTTTCTGAAGATTTTCATAAGTGTTTGATTTAGTCCAGACATCTCTCTAACATGTGTTTAAGGTCTTGTAGACCTCAATAAGGGACTATATGGTTGTGATTGAAAATGTATCGTTGAAAATGACCTTGTGCCGTGAAATGGATGTGAAGTGTTCCGATTTCTCAGTAATGCCTCTTAACCCTATTCCAGCGACAGTTTTGGGTTAGGGTGTTACACGTCTGAATCTTTAACTCACAACTGATAATAGCCAGATCTCAAATAAATCTTCGAAAATACTGTTTCTCATTTTAACTGATCAAACAAATCGTCAATTATCAAAAATTGATATTTATTCTTAACTGTAACCTTGTTAAGCTGACGATAGTCAATACACAGTCACATCGATCCATCTTTCTTCTTTGCGAATAACACCGGTGCACCTTAGGGTGAAAACCTAGGTCATGTAAAACCTTTATCTGTTAACTCTTGCAACTGAGATTTCAACTCTTTCAATTCTATTGTAGCCATTCTGTAAGGAGCTATATATATTGGTGATGTTCTCGACACTAATTAAATAGCAAACTCGACCTTTCTGATCGGTGGCAACCCAAGCAACTCTTCTGGAAATACATCTGGATATACAAAAACCACTGGTACTGATTCAATCTTTGATTCAGACACTTTTTATCCAGTACATACGCAAGGTAAGCATCACAACCTTTTCTCACATATTTTTGAGCTAACATCGATGAAATCACAATAGGCAATTCACTCGACTCATCTGATTCAATTTGAAAGATTTCACTATTCTGACCTTTCAATTCAATAGACTTTCGTCTACAATTCACAATAGCATGATGTAGAGTCAACCAATCAATACCCAAAATCACTTCGAATTCATCAAATGGTAAAAGCATCAAATTAGTTGGAAAACAATAACCCCGAGTCATCAAAAGATAATTCTTTCAAACTTTATCAACTAAAACATACTTGCCTAATGGGTTCGACACTTTAATCACAAACTCAGTAGAATCAACATGAAAACTTTTACTAGACACTAAATTCATATATATATATATATATATATGAATGAGTAGATCTAGGATCTATCAAAGCAATTACATTAGTGTCATAAAGAGAAAATGTACTTGTGGTAACATCAGGTGATGACACATCTTCGTGAGCACGAATAGCATAAGCTGTAGCTGGTGCTCTATCCTTGGATCCCACAGCAAAGTCCTTTGTCATTCCTTTACTACTGGGCACATTTCTCGCATTTCTAGGTGGTCTTCCTCTAGCAGCTGTATTACTCTGTAACAGTCCGGTTTTGACCCTAGTTGAAAAAGTGGTTTCGAAACTATAAATTCGAGTTAGAAAATATTTTAATATTATTTTCTATGTCTTTGATATTTGACTAAGCATGTGTGGAAGTCTCGTATGAAAATTTGATCATTTTTGTGTTTAATTTGAGAAAAGGGTCAAATTTCATTAAATTCAAAATTTGCAAGCTAATTGTTAAAGTACCTATGTGTTGTGGCTTTTTAAGGTGGAGGCCTTATGTTGTTATAAATCCATTCATAAGATAATGGATGATTAAATGACATAATGACCATTGTGTTATTTTGTCTTATTTGATATATAGAAGGGTGAATTAATAATTTGATAAATAAAAGATGATTAAACAAAAACTAATACTAAAATGCTATCATCTTTATGTTTCATCACCAAAAATAAGAGCAAAGAGGAAGAGTTTGAACTCTTTTTACATTCGGCACATACTTGGGCTAGATTGAGGTATGTTTTGCTTCGATTTTTGATAATTTTTATGTTTTTATAATCGTTGCTTCGTATACTATAAAACCCATGTTGTAATCTGAAGAATTGATAATGTTTATGAAATGTACCATGGATGAAATGGTGAGCTTTGTGATGAGTATTGGTGTTAAATGAAAGATATGTGTTTAATGAATATGTTTTGTTCTTGAATTTTTGGTGAATTTAGCTAATTAGGGCTAAATGTGAAAATAGCATTTTGAAGGACTAAATTGTGAAATAAATGAAATGTTTGAACTTGTATGAGATACATGGGCATTCGTCTAAGCATGGGTATTTGGTGATTTTGAACATTTGATGTTTTGAGAAAAATGGACTAAATTGATAAAATGTGCAAATGTGAGGGCTAAGTTGCAAATAGCCCTAAATGTGTGTTTTTGGGTTGAAATGAATATGTTGGTAAATAAAAGGGTTAATTTTGAATATGTATAGATCAAGAATGGAAGAAAGCGGACTTAGATCACGAGAAATTGAAAGTAATCGAGTAGCCGTATCTGTTTCCGTTAAACCGAATCCGAGGTAAGTCAATATACAAATAAATGTATTTGTATTGAATTATGTATATTCATATGACTATTGATAATGATGAATGCAAATGAGATGTTGTATACATGAATTTCGAGTTTTCGGATAAGTCGACAAGTTGTATAAGTTTGAGAAGTCCTGTATGGGCCTAGGAATAGATAGGATTGCATATGTCATGACATAGGTGTCTGTTACGTGATATCATGTAAGACCACATCTGGGACGTTGGCATTGATTCGAGATTTCGTGTAAGACCATGTCTGGGACGTTGGCTTCGATATAAGATATACGTGTAAGTTCATGTCTAGGACATTGGCATCATATTTGATTCGTGTAAGACCCTGTCTGGGATAGTGGCATCGATATCTGATTACATGTAAGACCATGCCTGGGATGTTGGCATTGTACGACTATTCCGAGCATTCAGAGTATCCTATTAGATTCCTAACGGTTCAACGGGCAAGTTTGAGATACGAATGATTATGTGATTGGTATATCTGTTTCAAGTATGTTTGAAAAATACACTATGTGTGTATGAAAAGTAAGTATCTATATGAACTTACTAAGGTGAATATGTATATTGAAATGATGAGACAATATGTGAATATATGCTTGAATGAGCTATAAGTGTATGTGATATTTGAGTTGAAGAATGTGGCAAGATATGACTAATAAATGAGCCAAAGAATATGTAATGAATTTGCGATAAGAAATATTAATGTTATTGTATCAATATGACTATGAGCATGTCATGATAAGTTTATTTGTATATGGCTTACTAAGCTTTTGGACAGCTTACTTTGTGTGTGTTTATTCCTTTTTATATATCATCAAAGCTACTGAAGGCTCGAGGACCGTCGAGGATCGTCACCACACTATTTAAACTTGTTTTGGTACTTTGAAAATGTGTATATAGCTAAATATGGAATGTATAGGCTAGTCATTTTGGTATAAGTTTGAAATGTGTGTAAATAGCCATGAGATATGGCTAGTTAAATGTTGATAATATGCATATGTGAATTTGATATATAATGCATGATTTTGTATGGTTTGATAGCTAATGAAATGGACAAGGCTATGATAAGCATATAAATGCATTAAGATTAAATATGTTTTAGCCAAGGAATAATCATTTGAAAGGTAAATGTAGATGAATTATGCTTGAATGTATATGTGGTTTAGTTGGCAAATTTGGCATGTTTGAAAATGAGATTGGATGCAAAGATTTGTTGATTAGTTTGATATGTTTTTGGATATCAATTGTGCATGAAATGAATTGGTGCGTAGCTAGTAGGGATGACCCCAGTGTCGATGGCACTTTGGCATTGCAAGTGGTCTGTTTTGCCTACACGGCTGTGGCACACGAGCGTGCCTGATAGCCGCGTGAATAAATCAATAGCTAGCCTAAGTGTACACGGCCATGACACAGGGGAGTGTCTGGTGGCTGTGTTGATAAGTCAGTATGCATGCTCTATTTTGGCACGGCCATGACACATGGGTGTGTCTAGTAGTCGTAGGAGGCACACGGCCTGCCCACACGGGCGTGTGACCTCTGTAACTTGGAAAAAGTTTTAAATTTTTGAGAATTTTAGCATGTGTTCGGTTTAGTCTCGGCCCTATTCTAAAGCATGATTAGTCTCGTTGACCTAACCAAGGGACTCTTTGATTTGATTCGTTGAATAATGATATGAAATGAATGTTGTTGTTTCTGATCTGTTTGATAATGCCTTTAACCCGAATCCGACGACGGATACGAGTTAGGGGTGTTACATACTCGATATTGCATTCTGATATCTATCTTTCTCAGGTAACTCAGGGCAATCTCAAATGAAATGATTTTGCGAGCCACATTTAAAACAATATTTATTAATCATCCAACAATCTCCAAAATGTCGCCTTCCACATTGTTGACACTCGAGTTTATTAATTCTCACACTACTTACACGCAATGCTTAAATGGTTTGAGCTTTAGGACTAGTATATTGTTGTCCACGATCTCTATTTGAATAGCCCACTGAATCTGTCGATCAGTTATACGAATCTCGTGATTTCTTTGACGAAGATTGATATGGTTTACTCATCAATCTCTTTCTTGAATCTCTAACCTAAAAATCAACTTTTCTCTTTTCTTTACAAAGTTCTTCTGCTTTACAAGCTCTGCCGATTAGCACCACAAATTCTTTCAACTCTAGAATCCCTCCTAACTGTAACAACCCTAACCCGTAACCATCGCCGGTCTAGGGTTAAAGGCATTACCGGACAGTCGGATCTTTTACGAACATTTTACATCATAATTTAACAATTCTAATCAAAATGTCACTTAAATAGGTCTACGAGACCTTAACATGCATTAGAAAGGGGTCGGGACTAAACCGAACACATACAAAATTTTCTGAAATTCAAACATTTTTCAAAGTCATAGAGGTCACATCACCAGATGGGCAGGTGTGTCTCACATCGACCTCGACACACACCGTGTGTCTAAGCCATGGCAAAACAATTCATACATACTGACTTGTCCACACAGCCTGAGACACGCCCGTGTGCCTCACCCGTGGTCAATAGTGACTTGCACCACATGGCCAGTAACACACCCGTGTGCCCAACCCGTGGTCGAAACTGACTTGTTTTGAAATGCAACAATGAGGAACATGGTCGAGCCACACACCGGTGTGCTCAACCGTGTGGGCAAATATAGGCCATTTACAAGGCCAATTTGCCACCCACAGTTTCAGTTATACCTATAAGCACAAATAAGCATCATACCAAGCATCAAATGTGACCAAAACATACCAAATTGACCATCTTTTCTAACCATTCAAGAACATATCAAACATACCAACTTATGTACCATTTCTCTCATTATCATCATAAGCATTACTAAATATAAACCAACCAAAACTTACCAATTCAATATACTAGCCATTCATCCAAAACATAACAACTTTGCATCATAAAACTCATTATTAATTTAACCATCCCATTAGACCAACTATTAGCCGTCAAACCATACCAACTATGCATTATATAGCATGAACTACTCATTCACATCATATTCATTATCTAGCCATGTCACATGTCTATTTTTACACCTTTCAAAACATAATCAATACTCACTAGACTATACATGCCATACTTTAATATATACACTTTCAAAAAGGTACCAAAATATGATTTGATAGTGTGGTGACGATCCTCGACGATCCCCAAGCCTTTCGTAGCTTTAACGATCTATAAAACAATGCAAACACACACAAAATAAGCTTTCAAAAGCTTAGTAAACCATATAAAAATAAACTTAACTTATAAACATTCATAATCATAACCAATACAAGGTCATTAATGTATCTCTTTTGATCATAGCACATTCATTCATATTTCACACTTGTCTTAACAAGTCTATGCACATATTTCACTTGTGCATATTCACATATACTTACCTTTCATACTCAATCATAGTATACATTTCAAAAGTACCTGAATTGTTTACACATTTCACATGGTCTTTCATTTCTCGGAATCGAACCGTTTGGAATCAAATAGGATACTTGGATAACTCGGAATAATCATACAATGCCAACGTCCCAAACGTGATCTTACATGTAATTCAATATCGACGCCACTGTCCTAGATAGGGTCGTACACGAATCAAATATGATGCCAATGTCCCAAACATGGTCTTACACGTAAATCTCAAATCAATGCCAACATCACAGATGTAGTCTTACATGATATCACATATCGGAATTCCTATGTCATGACATATGAATCCTATCTATTCCTAAGGTTCGTTCGGAACTTTTCGGACTTTGACACATTGTCGATACTTTCTCAGATTTCACATGTTAATCTTCCCAAGCCACTAATCACAATTCAATATTATATGAACATGAATAAATCAACTTAAATACATTTATTTGTATATAGACTTACCTCGTATTTGGATTAAACAGACGAATTCGACTACTCGATCACTTTCGACTTTCCTTAGTCTAAATCTGTTTTCTTTGGTTCTTGATCTATACATATTCAAATTTAACTTCTTTATTCACCAAATCATTCAATTCAATCAAAAAACACACATTTAGGGTAATTTACAAGTTAGACCTCACATTTTCACGTTTTGACATTTAAGTCCTTATTAAACAAAATCACAAAATACACATAATTTCTTTCTACCCATGCTTAGCTGAATTTTCACATGCTTCATATAAGCCCACACATTTCATTTATTTCACATTGTAGTCCATCAAAATATCATTTTCACAATTTAGTCCAAATTACTCAAATTCACCAAAAATCCAAAGGCAAAACATGTTAATCTAGCACATATATTTCATATTTAATCAACTAACATTACAGAGCTCAAGCATTCATCAATGGCACATTTCAAAATCATCATCAAATTCCAAAATTAAGTCATGGGTTTTGTAGTATTCGAAGCAATGATTACAAAAATGTAGAACTTATCAAAATCGAACAAAAATTAACCTTGCATCAAACTAGATGTTGGCTGAATATCATGGAAGCTTAAAACCCTTTTTCTTTTCTTATTTTCGGTGAATGAGCACACATAATGGCTTAATGTTAAGCTTTTGTTATAATAATAATAACCTTATTAAATTATTTACTAATTTAGCCTTTTAATTAACATATAAATTTTATATTCATTAAGGCCATTTATGTCCATTATCTTACATAGTGCTTTAATTGCTTCATAAGGCCACCACCTTAATAAAGACATAACACATAGGCACTTTAAACACATAGCATGCTAATTTTGCATTTTATGCGATTAGATCCTGTTATCAAATTAAACACACAAACAGATAAATTAGATCATGAAACTTCCACACATGCCTATTCACATATTGCAAGCACAGAAAATAATATAAAAATAATTTTTGACTCAGATTTTTGGTCCCAAAACCACTATTTTGACTAGGGTCTAAACCGGACTATTATAGTAATGATTTGAAATCTTCGTTTAACCCGTCTTTGAATCTTCTACACATAATTGCCTCGGTGGGAACACATTCTCGAGCATACTTATTGAGTCTCACAAACTCTCTCTGGCACTCAGTTACAGACATTCAGCCCTATTTCAATTCCAGATTCCTTGCACCTCTAGTCGATAAACCACTGGCTTATATATTTCTTTTTAAACTCGACTTGAAGGAATTCCCACGTGATCTGTTCTCTTGGTACCACAGATATTAAAGCATTCCACCATTGATACACAGTGTCTCCCAGAAGTGATACAGCACATTTAACACATTCAACAGGTGTGCACGATAGTTCATCAAATACTCTGATTGTTTTCTCAAGCCAAAACTCTACTCTCACAGGATCGTCATCAATAGTAGCTCTAAACTATTTGACCCTGTATTTCCAGATCTTATCAACTGGTGGCTTATTCAATCGTAAAAGTTCAACACCTTGAGGAGTTAGGGGAACCAATTGGGGATTAGGTAGGGGTGGAGGTTATTGAGCAGCCAGTTTTGTTCTAACAAACTCCGTAAACCACTCATTCATCCGTTGGAAGAAGGTTTCCTCAGCCTCTCCTCTTTGACTTCCCGATACGGGTCTCGATTAATTTTGCTCTACTCATGAACGATGGCTGGCGCTTTACTTTCAACATCATCAGCTACAACTCGATTAGGATCCATTTACTATACGAAAACATGATTTAAAACTGCCTGGAGATATCACACTATCACAAGCTATATATGGCATGTATAGCTAGACTTTCACATACGGTAAGTTAGTCCTAGAATCAACAAAACTGTAGCTATGATACTAATAAATGTAACACCCCTCACCCATATTCAACATCGAAATAGGGTTATTGCAACACCCCTCACCTATACTGACAGTCAGAATAGGGTTACGAGGTATTACCGGTCAATCAACATCATTTAACATACATAATTCATGCATTTATGCATTCATACTCAAATGTCATTCAATCATATTCATATTGTCCTTTATGAAGGCCTACGAGGCCTTAAACATGCTCTAGAAGTGGTTTAGGACTAAACTGGTAACATACAAAAATTTTGGAAAACATAGAAATTTTTCAATCATATAAAGGTCACACGCCCGTGTGAACAGGCTGTGTACCTCACACGGCTAGTAGACACGCCCGTGTGTTAGGCTGTGTGAAAACAAGGCATACATATTGACTTGCAACACATTGCCGAGTACACGCCTGTGTGTTAGGCCATGTGAAATCTGGAGAGTATACTAACTTGGGTCACACGGCCAACCACACGCCTGTGTGGCTAGCCCGTGTTCCCTACGAAATGGCCACACATGCCCATGTGCTAGGCCGTGTGCCATTTAGGGGGTATATTGACTTATACCACACGTCCAGTCACACACTCGTGTGTGAGACCTGTAGAGCATACTGACTACACTTTAATATCAACACCAGGGGACACATGGCTGTGTAGCATGATCGTGTGTCGCACACGGCTGAGACACATGCACGTGTCCCTGCCCGTGAGGACAAAAATAGGCCATTTGCAAAGCCAATTTGCCACCATTTTTACACATACCTAGACAAGCTCAAATGGCATCATTTTAAGACACAAATATGCAGCCAAAAGTCATCAACGAATACACAAACATTCCTAAACCATTTTAACCATTTCAATACTCAATTTCATATCATTTACTTATTCAAATACTAAGCAATATAACTAGCTTTTCTAAGCATAATTTACACTGTATAATACATTTGACAAGGCTAATCCAAACGTTCATAACCACCTCAATCCCATTCATCCAGTATAGGTCTATTACCAGACATTAAAAGTAGATCAATTTTCATATTCGTAAGCATCATCAAGTTCATCATTTTATGCCAACAACAAATTACACATTCATCAAACATAATAAAATGACTCAAGCCTATACATGCCATATACCGTATAACATAGCTTCAAAAGTACCAAAGTAGATGATCGATAATGCGATGAGGTCTCTAACGATTCTTGAATCTGAGCTAGCTTCGAAGAACTATAAAACATAGAAATAATTAAACAAAGTAAGCTATAAGCTTAGTAAGTTCGTATGTGAACATGAAATAATCTCAAAAATTCATTAACAAATCAAAATATATAATATCATAGACATTTAAGCCATCAATTCATGGGCTATCATAAAGTTTAACCATAACACCATTCATCAATTCTCAACTTTCATTAGTTTGATACTTGAATGGTTTTCCGTACATACCTATACCGACATTTCCATTCCTTATCAATACTTTTACCGAACCACTTAGATTTACAAATGCTTTCGATACAAATTCATTGATTTTTTGATGCCATAATCCAACTACGGTCTTTCACATACATTGCCAAGGCCCAGCCATGGTGTAACATCCAAGGTTTAGGGGCTATGCAGTTTGAGTATAATTTAGGTGTTGGAAGGTTTTGGGTGTGCTTGGATGTGTTTAGAGGATTTAAGAATGCTTGGATGAAAGGAGAAAGATTTGGAAAATTTTAGATTTTTAGTGTAAAAAGGGGAAATAGGGCAAGAAGGCCTTAAAATTAATTGGTGGAATTTAGGACACAAGAAACAGTTGGGTGGAGTGGCATGGAGGCGCTGTTTGGAGCCTTGGAAGGTGACGCCTAAGGGAGCAAGGGTTCGAGCTGCTAAGGCAGCAATTTTGTTTTATTTTTGTCCTACCAAAGGACTGGGCTAAGTAGGCCTTAAAAATTAATGGCCAGGTTGGTGGACATGAAAGTCCGCTATAAAGTGGCTCTCATGCGCCACTTAGGCACCGGAGGAGAGAAAGGGCGTAGGTTCGAGGGCTGGAGCGGCATTTTTGGCATCTTTATTTTGTTATGTGGTGATGGGCTGAAGAAGGAAGGATTTAAAAATAAATGTTGGGGCTTTTTGACATAAAATGCAGGTTGGCCGAATGGCCTGGGCGCTACTTGGCTGCTGGATTCCCCCAGGTCCCATGTTTGAACCCAGCATGCAGCAGTGGTGGATTTTATTTTGCAAGGCTGGCGTGAAAGGGAGTTGGCTTGCACATGGGGTTCCTTGTTCGGCTAGTTGATGGGCACATGGTCTTGTTTTGTTTTTATTTATTTATTAGTATTAGATAATAAGATAATAAGAGATAATCAAGGATAATATTATTATTATTTAGATAACAAGATAATAGTAGATAAAAGGGATATTATTTGGATTATTAATTGATTATGGGGATTAATTCAAGTTATTTTGAATTAAATCAAGCAAGTGGCCTAGAGTAAATTAAGGTAGTGGGATGAATTTGAACTCCTTTGGAAGGAGTGGACGGCAAGTAAAAATGGGGGGAGGGATAGTGCCGAATTTGCTAAGTCTTTTATTCTTAATTTTTGGCTAGCAATTACCATTCTTCTTTCTTTCCTTCTCAAAACCGATTTCTACATCACCATCTTTCTCTTCTTCTACTTTTGATCTCTGACCAAAAACACCTACTCTTTCCTTTCTCTTCTCTCCTTCTTCATTATTGCCAAACCGAAACAACCTTCTCTTTACACCCTTCTCTTCTCAAAATCCCCCTTAAGCCGAAACTTTTAACACCTTCTTCCCCATTATTTTCCTTCTTCCCAAACTATAGCCGAATCTACTTTTCACTTGTGTGCCGAATCTCTCTTCCTTCTTTGAACCCATCTTGGCCGAATATTAGAGTAGGGTAGATCTCCTTGAATCTTCCTCGGCAAATGATTTAAGAAGGTACGCAGGAAACGTAAAGCAGTCAATTCAGGCCCTGATCTCTAGTATTTGATTTTGAAAAGCAGAACGCTTGGAGTAATTATTTAAAGGCACTCGGGTGCAGAGAGAACTGTGGTGATCAACATCTCTTTTCAGGATTTAGAGCATTCAGTGGGTGACAGGTGTGTACATACACACTTATAATAGTTAATTAAATGCATGCTATGTGTAAATCTGCTTTATGTAGATACGAAATTAGTACCTTAATGGTACAAGCGAGAATCTTGGTAAGTCTCTGTCAATATGTGATTGTCAAATATGCTTTTGGGAAGCATGGCTTATTTGATACAAGTAATAAATGTATGTTGACTTAAACTCTGTTCATAACTGTTTGATGTGGGTTGATGAGTGGAGGGGGCAGTTATATTGTGTCGACGGACACCAGTGTTTTGGTAACACACTGTGACTACGGTCACCAGAGGTTTGGTACCTCCAGAGGTTTGGCACCTCATAGCGTCTCGTCCCTATGGCTTAGCACCACCGTGGGTTGGCCCCACTTTGAGATATGGGATTGACGCCAGTGATTTGGTATCACGCGATGGGTTGGCCCTATCAACCGATTTGTGTCCTCAGACACTAGAGGTTTGGCACCTCCAAGGATTTGGTATCACATCTGTGACTATACGTCACTGGTTTGGCACCACCAAAGGGTTTGGTACCACAATGGGGTAGACAGAGGCGCTTGGTTGGCTAGGTGGGGTACATGTCTTAATGCATGATTAATTTGTTATATAGTGTGTATGATGTGGTATTTACCGGGGAAGGGTTACAACTGAGTCTTGGTGACTCACCTTCTCCTTTTTTTTCCAGTGACACATAGTTCACGGATATGGAGCCGAGGGACTTGAGGTGGCCATGCAAAGGATTTTAGTTTACTAGACTTAAACTTGATTCTTTTACATTTATTTTCTTTATTTTTGGTTGACTTTAATTGGGTTGTAATAAGGCCTCCTAAAATTATTTTATTCTTATATGCTCGAATATTCGCTTTTACACATTATGTTTATAAGAATGAAACCACATGTTTTTCCAAAGTAATCGAAAAGGGTTTCAAGTACCATCTGTACATATAAAATATACATAATAACTTGACTTAACAAATATTTTCAAAATAAATCCAAGTATGAGATTTGTATACCTCAACTGCTTTTTTTTTACAAAACGCTATCTTTTATTAAAAACTTAAACCGGTTTTAAAAGATTTCAAAAGGTTTTCTCCAGATCAAACCAAATTCGGTCAAAGCGTTTGAATGGGTTTGGTCATTACAAATTGGTATCGAGCCCACTTCAAAGCTCGATTGTGGGGCCCAAGGCCCAAAATGATTTAGTAGGCCTCTTTGAGTTATTTTGCGCTTTTGAACAAAGATGGCACCGAGTCTCCAAAGACCTATCCGCTGTAAGTGTTCCTAACTTCAGATGACTCATTTTACGTAGAAGGGTAGGAAGCATGGAACGAGAATAGACTTACAGAATTTGAACCCTAGGTTAGACTACTCAAACACAAACAGAGCATAAGACTTAATAACCTCAACCAACCTATGACCAAGTCAATGAGTTAGGGTGTGGTAACCCCAGATGCATGTCTAGGATTGGATCCCAAGAGCACAGTATTTAAGCGGTCAGAGTGACTCACCACCTCTTCGCAGTATCCTACCCAGTGCGTAGCTTCTGGCTCACCCTAACTCGAGGGCTCGGTGGTGTGGCAACCTCTGCGCATGTCTAGAAAGGTTCGGTGGGAGCTTGGTATTTAAGCAGTCCATGTGACTCACCTCCTCTCCACTCGAATCCTGCCTGGTGCGTAGCTCTGGTTCACCCTGACCAAGAGGGCTCGGTCATAGGCTAAACATAACGACTAAAACCCGAAAGGGAACTAACCATGTTTTTGAAAAAAACAAAACCCTAATTTCTTCAAAACTTTTAAAGTCACTCTTCCAAATATGAGAACAACCATTTTTACAATGTTTTTCTCGAAAAAGTTGATTTGTGAAAATTACAGAAATGCCCTTAGGGGTGAAATTACTAAAATGCCCTTGACTCATAAAATATTAATTCAATGGTTTTGCCCAAAAATTTTGAGAAATATCCAAACACTATACTTTGCAAATCATCAATAAAATACTTTTGTTTTGGAAAATTTCGAAAATGCCCTCAACTTGTAAAATTACCATAATGGCCTCGAATTTAAAATTTTTGCAACATCATCATTTCAAGAAGGGGAAACTCGCAAAAGGAACCCTCAGAGTTTTACAACTGTTAAAAACCTCGATTTGTTTAAAATTACAAAATTACCCCTGATTGACAAATTACTGAAATGCCCCTGGTTTTCAAAATGATGCCATATCAATAAATTTTACAAAATTTTCAATAATACCCTCCAGCTTTGGGAATTTCAAAGTGACACGCTTTATTAAAGTTTGAAATTTCTGATTCTATTACAAAATACCCATAGGAAATGACGAAAATACCCAGTGTTAAAACAGGATGTAAATGTCCGAGGAGTGAATAGGTATGGAAAGTACTAGGGAATAAATGTGGCCTTTTGTGAACTAGGGTAGAAGACTTAAAACATTTTTGATCGAAAGAATCCTTATTAAACTTTTCATAAAATTCTTCATGGATAATCAAGCGGAACAAATTACTAATCCATAAAATTTTTCTTAATCGATTAAAAGCGTTAGATAGAATGAGTTCTAGAGGACGTGGTCGACGTGGACGTGGTAGGGGAAGAATGACCTTATCTGAACCCGTTAGGTCGGGTCAGGGTTCTGAAAATGAAGTACCACCGCCACCACCACCTTCAGCTTTTGGAGCCGAGGAGCAAGATCAGACGGGAGGAGAGGCGATATCCAAGTCGTGTTATGCGAGTTCTCGAGTTAGTGGTCAATGGTGGAAATTTAGGAGCTCAAAATCGGTTCGAGAGAATTGGTCTAACTGAGTCAAGTGTTCCGGTGTGTCGAGTGGCACCCAGGCAAATAAATCTTGGCTAGAATCTACAGAAAGGATCATGGACGATCTTGACCTGTCTGATGGGGAGAAACTAAAGGGAGCCGTGTCGCTTCTGAAGGATGAAGCATATCAGTGGTGGCTCACGGTCAGAGATGGTACCACGGTAGAGGATCTTACATGGGAGTACTTTAGAGTTACTTTCCAGAAAAAGTATGTGGGTACCAGCTACACTGACGCGCATAAAAAAGCTTTTCTGGGGTTGGTACAAGGAACTAAGTCCGTGTCAGAATATTAGGCGAAATTCCTAAGGCTGAGTAGATATGCTAGAGGGATCGTGGCTACTGAACATGAGTGCTGTGTCCGCTTTGAGGACGGGCTTAGAGATGATTTGAGGCTGCTAATCGCTCTACAGCAGGTTCGTGAGTTTTCGTCTCTAGTGGAAAAGGCTAAGGTAGCCGAAGGGATCAAGGAGACCGTAAGACAGAAGCATGATAGGAACAACCAGAAGAGAGGCTTTGGATCGCTTGGATCGGGCAGTAATGTGGAGAAGAGGGCTAGATTTGGGGAATCAGAAAGAACCACAAAGCTCGCTTTCGTTAGCCACCTCGATGTGTTAGATGCGGAAATCCCATTCAGAGAATGTTTGGTCGAAGTAAAGGGTGCTTTGAATGTGGGTCATTCGATCACCGTAAGGGATTATCCTCAGAAGTTAGCTAAGAATCAACCAGAGGGTCAGAACCGTGCCCAAGTTAGAAATGAAGGACCACCACAGATGGGTCGAGGTGCAGCTAGAGGTAATGCTAATGGTAATAGGCGTGGTCGAGGTGTTGAAGGTGCAGAGGTGAGGCAACCAAGGTTGGTTTACGCAGTTGGCCGTCGCGAGGGGGAAGATGTGCCAGACATGACAGCGAGTAAGTATCTTATGTTTGGAATATTCTTTGTTGTTTTGTTCGTTGGGTGGTTGTTTGTTTTGTTGCTCGTAAAGTATGCACCTTGAGTATGATGAATCGTGCCTAGAAGTATGATAGTTCTTTAAGATCAGAGTGCGCAGCAGTAACGTAGGATGACGAGTTAAGGATACACGATTGAACGATAGTAAGTAATTTCGAGGACGAAATTATTTTTAAGGGGGTAGAATTATAACATCCAAGGTTTAGGGGCTATGCAGTTTGAGTATAATTTAGGTGTTGGAAGGTTTTGGGTGTGCTTGGATGTGTTTAGAGGATTTAAGAATGCTTGGATGAAAGGAGAAGGCTTTGGAAAATTTCAAATTTTTAGTGTAAAAAGGGAAAATAGGGCAAGAAGGCCTTAAAATTAATTGGTGGAATTTAGGACACAAGAAACAGTTGGGTGGAGTGGCATGGAGGCGCTGCTTGGAGCCTTGGAAGGTGACGCCTAAGGGAGCAAGGGTTCGAGCTGCTAAGGCAGCAATTTTGTTTTATTTTTACGTCATCCAAAGGACTGGGCTAAGTAGGCCTTAAAAATTAATGGCCAGGTTAGTGGACATGAAAGTCCAGTTGGCAAAGTGGCTCTCATGCGCCACTTAGGCGCTGGAGGAGAGAAAGGGCGCAGGTTCGAGGGCTGGAGCGGCATTTTTGGCGTCTTTATTTTGTTATGTGGTGATGGGCTGAAGAAAGAAGGATTTAAAAATAAATGTTGGGGCTTTTTGACATAAAACGCAGGTTGGCCGAATGGCCTAGGCGCTACTTGGCTGCTCGATTCCCCCAGGTCCCATGTTTGAACCCAGCATGCAGCAGCGATGGATTTTATTTTGCAAGGCTGGCGTGAAAGGGAGTTGGCCTGCACATGGGGTTCCTTGTTCGGCTAGTTGATGGGCACATGGTCTTGTTTTGTTTTTATTTATTTATTAGTATTAGATAATAAGATAATAAGAGATAATCAAGGATAATATTATTATTTAGACAACAAGATAATAGTAGGTAAAAGGGATATTATTTGGATTATTAATTGATTATGGGGATTAATTCAAGTTATTTTGAATGAAATCAAGCAAGTGGCCTAGAGTAAATTAAGGTAGTGGGATGAATTTGAACTCCTTTGGAAGGAGTGGACGGCAAGTAAAAAGGGGGGGATAGTGCCGAATTTGCTAAGTTTTTATTCTTAATTTTCGGCTAGCAATTACCATTCTTCTTTCTTTCCTTCTCAAAATCGATTTCTACATCACCATCTTTCTCTTCTTCTACTTTTGATCTCTGACCAAAAACACTTACTCTTTCCTTTCTCTTCTCTCCTTCTTCATTATTGCCAAACTGAAACCACCTTCTCTTTACACCCTTCTCTTCTCAAAATCCCCCTTAAGCCGAAACTTTTAACACCTTCTTCCCCATTATTTTCCTTCTTTCCAAACTATAGCCGAATCTACTTTTCACTTGTGTGCCGAATCTCTCTTCCTTCTTTGAACCCATCTTGGCCGAATATTAGAGTAGGGTAGATCTCCTTGAATCTTCCTCGGCAAATGATTTAAGAAGGTATGCAGGAAACGTAAAGCAGTCGATTCAGGCCCTGATCTCTAGTATTTGATTTTGGAAAGCAGAACGCTTGGAGTAATTATTTAAAGGCACTCGGGTGCAGAGAGAACTGTGGTGATCAACATCTCTTTTCAGGATTTAGAGCATTCAGTGGGTGATAGGTGTGTACATACACACTTATAATAGTTAATTAAATGCATGCTATGTGTAAATCTGCTTTATGTAGATACAGAATTAGTACCTTAATGGTACAAGCGAGAATCTCGGTAAGTCTCTGTCAATATGTGATTGTCAAATATGCTTTTGGGAAGCATGGCTTATTTGATACAAGTAATAAATGTATGTTGACTTAAACTCGCTCATAACTGCTTGATGTGGGTTGATGAGTAGAGGGGCGTTATATTGTGTCGACGGACACCAGTGTTTTGGTAACACACCGTGACTACTGGCCACCGAGGTTTGGTACCTCCGAGGTTTGGCACCTCATAGCGCCTCGTCTCGTGGCTTAGCACCACCGTGGGTTGGCCCCACTTTGAGATATGGGATTGACGCTAGTGATTTGGTATCACGCGATGGGTTGGCCCCATCAACCGATTTGTGTCCTCGCACACGGAGGTTTGGCACCTCCAAAGATTTGGTATCACATCCGTGACTATGTCACTATCGGTCACCACCAAGTGGTTTGGTACCACAATGGGGTAGACAGAGGCGTTTGGTTGGCTAAGTGGGGTACATGTCTTAATGCATGATTAATTTGTTATATAGTGTGTATGATGTGGTATTTATCTGGGGGAAGGGTTACATGCTGAGTCTTGGTGACTCACCTTCTCCTTTTTTTTTTCCAGGTGACACATAGTTCGCGGATATGGAGCCGGAGGGACTTGAGGTGGCCATGCAGTGGGATTTTAGTTTACTAGACTTAAACTTCGGTTCTTTTACATTTCTTTTCTTTATTTTTGGTTGACTTTAATTGGGTTGTAATAAGGCCTCCTAAAATTATTTTATTCTGTTATATGCTCGAATATTCGTTTTACACATTATGTTTATAAGAATGAAACCACATGTTTTTCCAAAGTAATCGAAAAAGGGTTTCAAGTACCATCGGGTACATATAAAATATACATAATAACTTGACTTAACAAATATTTTTCAAAATAAATCCAAGTATGAGATTTGTACACCTCAACTGTTTTTTTTTTTACAAAACGCTATCTTTTATTAAAAACTTAAACCGGTTTTAAAAGATTTCAAAAGGTTTTCTCCGTAGCAAACCAAATTCGGTCGAAGCGTTTGGGCCGGGTTTGGGCTGTTACAAATGGTCTTTCGTTCACAAGCCATAACCCGGTTATGGTCTTATTGTTCGATTGCCATAGCCCGGCTATGGTCTTATTAGGCAACTTGCCTTACTCAATTCATACTTTTAATTTAATATCTCAACATTTGTACAATAGAATAAATACTATCTCAATTTCATCCATCAACTAAATATATACACTTTCAAGTTCAATTATACGAACTTACCTCGTATTTAGAATTAACGGATCGGATCGACTATTCGACAACCTTGCTTTTCCTCTGATCTAAATCTGAATTCTTTCTTTCTTGATCTATATTGTCGAAACCATTTTTTGTTTGGAAAACGGGCCGACTTTAAAAGGAAAAACGAAGTTGCCACCAATCTTTTTTGAAGTGTGATTGGGTCACTTATAAAACAGTTTGGTCTACGAATTTTAAGAAAACGGGCTCGGGAGTCGGTTATGCATGAGGAAGGGTTAGCACCCTCGAAACGCCCAAAATTGGTACCGTATTGATTAATTAATGTCCTTAATATCAAAAATTAGAAAATATTTTAAAGTATGGAAAAATGTTTGGATGACTCGTAATGGATATCAAAACTCTCTTGTTCCGAAAAGCTGAAATATCATGTCCAGCACGATAGGACACGATGCTTCAAACTCTCGATCCCAAGATCATTTTATGATTTCCAAAATACGTGGAGTGCAATTTAAAAGGGTATTTCACTATTTGGCTAAAACTAAAACCAAACCCAAAGACGATTGGGTACGATTTTTGGATTTCCAATCGTGAAATATTGCCCTTATTTAAGAAATACGATAAAAAATTGTGAAGGATATCTCGTTGTTTAGATGAATGTAAAATCGAAACCCAAAGACGATTGGATACGAATTTCTTGAACTTCCAAACACGAAACATTGCCTCATTTTCAAAACAATCGAAATCTTTAAAGGACATTTAGTGATCTAGATGAACAAAAAATCGAAACCCAGCACGATTGGGCACGATTTCCGAACTTCCAAACACACAAAATTGCCTTCGTGAAACATTTTTTAAGCTTTAAGGGATATTTAGTGATCTAGACGAACAAAAAATCGAAACCCAGCACGATTGGGCACGATTTCTCGGACTTCTAAATACGAAATATCACCTTCGTGAAACCCTTTTATGACTTTTGAAAAAATAAAATAAAATGTGGGAATGTAAACATGATAGTAATAAGGAAGAATAGTAATGGATAATAAGCACAATAATAATGATAATAATGGTATTAATAATAATAATAATAATAATAATAATAATAATAATGCATACATATATGAATAATGACAAATAAAAGAGGATGATAATAATTCTAATGAATACAATAATTTTAAAAAAATAGTAATGGTGATGTTAAAATAATAATATGCTAAATTAGGAGTAATAATAGCGACATTTGCAATAAATAATAATAGTAAATATAGAGATGTGAGAAATATGATTATAAAGAAAAATAATGGTAGTAGTAAAATAATAACAATAATACACGTAAATATAATAATAGGAAAATGATTAAAATGAACAAACTATAGTAGTAATAATATTAAAATAATAATAATAGTAACTAGCGAAATAAAAAAATAAATAGAAGATAAGAAAATAATAATAAAATGGTAGCAAAAAAAACATTTGGCAATGATAAAAATAATGGATATAATCATAAAAAAAAATTTAGTACACAGGGATATATACAATATACTGATGAAAAGAACAATTAATTTAATGATAAAATAACAAAATAACCGAATAGGGACTAAATTGGATTAAAACCAGAATATTTGGGGCCAAATTTAAAGACAAATAATGGTAAAGGATTAAATTAAAATACGCGCGCAACTTAGAGGGACCAAAAGGGAAATAAACCAACTGTGCAAAACGCAGCACTCAAATAGGGACTTAATTGAACTCAAAAGAAATTTTTGGGGTCAAATCGGAAGGAACAAAAACGTGATTTTAAAACCAGTAAAAAGCGGAGGGGCTAAACGCGCAATTAGCCCCTCCAAGGCAAAAACACGCGGATCCTATCCCTGTGCGGGTCGGGTCGCGGGTCAGAGGCTCAAAACGACGTCGTTTTGGCCTCTGACCCCAAAGCCAAAACGGCACCGTTTTGCATGTACTATAAATACCCAAATCCTTTTAAAAAAAACATTCTTCTTCTTCATTTCAAAAAAAAAAAAAAAAAAACCCTCAACTCTCTCTCTCCATTGATTCCCTAAAGCTCAACGCCGATTCCCGTCCTGGTTGTCAGTCATTGCCATGCACATGGTGGCTTAATTTGAAAAGGTAAATTTTTTTTTAGAAAACTCTTATATGTTTTTTTAAAAAGAAGAAAACCCAAAAATCGATTCGGGAAAAAAAATAAAATAAAAAATTAAAAACAAAACAGAAAAGGAAAAATTTGAACCTTTGTTCTTTTTTTTCTGTATTCTCTGAAATATCTCCTGTTACAAGTGTTTTTTCTTTTTCCTTTTTAAAAAAACCCTAATCTCCCCTGTTTTTCATTTTTGTTATGGCTTTATAGCCTTTTTTACAGCTTGTTCTCTACTTTGTAGGGACGTGATGGAGCACGTCTCTGACGCGGCGTGGTGGAGTGGTGCACGTCTCGGACAGAGGCCTTGCTGGCGGCGCTAACCCATCTGCTAGGGTTTCCCATTCCTATTTTAGGTTTTGGGTTTTGGGCCTGTTTTTTTGTTTTATTGGGTCCTGGGCTTTGTAAAAAATTGGGCCTTACATATATGATTTCAAAATTAACTCATTTATTCATTGATTCATTCAATTCAATCCATAAGCACATAATTAGGCATTTTGACACTTTAGCCCTTAAGGTTCCACATTTGTTCAATTTAGTCCCTATTTCACAAATACACAAAATTCACAAAACTCAACTTAACCCATGCTTAGCTGATTTACACATAAGCCCGAAACAGCCCAAAACTTTTATTTATTTCACATTTTAACAACTAACTTTACACATTTCTCAATTCAATCCCTATTATGCATTTTCATAAAAAATAACTATATAAAACATGAAAATCTATCATCCAAATTTCATATTTCATCCTCAAACATCAAAGAATACATAGACCCATCAATGGTAACTTTCATAATCTTTAACAATTTCAAAATTAAAGGTACGGGCTAGCTAGAGCACGAAGCAACGATCACAAAAATATTAAAATTATTAAAAACCGAGCAAAAATGGACTTACAAATAGCAAGAGCAATTGCCGAACCTTCAAAGACCCAAAAATGGTGTTTTATTTCTCACTTTCGGCTAAGTAAAGAAGAAAACAAGATGATATATTGTTTTTCTATAATTTCATTCATCAATTATACTAAATTACATTATTAACCTTAACTAAAAAATTATTACTTCACATAAACCATTTCCATTAATGTCCACTCATACTCTTAATGGTCTAATTACAACATAAGGACCTTAAAATTAATAAACCATAGCAATTAAACACCTTTAACAAGCAGAATGAAACTTTTTCATTTTACACGATTAAGTCCTTTTTCTCAAATTGAGCTATTAAACGATAAAATTAGCTCACAAAATTTTCACACATACATACTATCAAGCTGTAAACACAAAAAATAATATAAAAATAATTTTTTGACCTCATATTTGTGGTTCCAAAATCGGGTTGTTACAGTTACGAAGCATTACCAGACTTATTACACAATAAAACAAACATTTATTATACAATTATCAACTTCATATACAAGTCACTCATAATCAATCACATTGTCCTTAATACGAGCCTACAATGCCCCAAAACATGCATTCGGGGTGGTTTAGGACTAAACTGATAACTTAAGAAACTTTTAGGAAACAAAGAAAATTTTACAAAATACAGGGGACACACGCCTGTGTGGCTTAGCCGTGTGTCTCACATAGCCAAACACATGCCCATGACACAGGCTATCTGGACATTCAAAATGGGATCACATGGCCGTGTCCTAGCTCATTTCCGACCCCATGTGACTCACTGACTTGGGTTACACATGCAAACCACAAGCTCGTGTGACTAGCCATGTAACACCCCGAACTTGGGCTTAGAAGAAATAGGCCTTGAGCATAGGAAATCATAAAAGTTTGTGTGTGCAAGGAAATAACATAAATATCTGTCTGCTTCAGTGGTTAAGTGATTTAGCGGTGTTTGGGAGTGCCTGAGAAGTCTTGGGTTCAAATCTAGGCTTTAGCAAAAATTTCAGTTTTTCCTTTAGGTGAACCTTGGCGTTGGCTGGAAGGCCTTATAATTATTTATGGTTAAAATATGACAAAGGAAGCATGTGGTCTAGTGGCAAGGTGGCGTTAGGAGTATGCATGTGGTCTGAGGTTAAAGTTAGGGCCTGTGCAGAATTTTTTGGTTGTTCCTTGATTAAGCTTGGGTATTGGCGTGAAGTCCTTATAAAATATTGAGGATAAGTTATGACATAAAGAGCCTATTGGATTGATGGGAAGTGGCATGATAAAGCTTCAAAAGGGGATGGTGTTCAGGTCAAGCCTAGAACGAAGAAATATTTATTTTGCTAGCATGGGATGGCCAGTGTTAGAAGTAGATTCGAACTCTGTTGAGTGAAAGTTTGAATTGGTCTTGGAGTTGTTATGGAAGATATCAAGGAGGGATAAGGGGAGGGATTTGTGGAGATTTTCAAGGAATTTGAATGTGAGGGGAGTTGTGGCTAAATCATCAAGCATCATACATCTATCAACAATCTCACGACACAAGCCATATGCACATATATATATATACACAACCAAACCAACCAAATTAAGCCAACTCTCATGGCTATATACAAAACTCTTAATATTTACAAGCCATTTCAAATGACTAAATCATTAACAACACAGATACCAATAGACCAAAGTTTCTACTCAAAATATTAAAGTTCAAAAGTACCAAAGTTATAGTTGAATAGTGTGATGAAGTCTTCGACGATTCCCGAATCCGAGCTAGATTTAATTTCACTATAAAACATAGAAAATAAACAAAGTAAGCTATAAAGCTTAGTAAGTTCGTATAGCAATAAACTTAACTTACTAAATATGCACAAATTAAGCAATTAAAAACATATCATAACATATCTCATTTTGAACCATCAACCTACAAAAATTTCTATTCCCAAAGTTAGACATAAATTTCACAAGCTTCTTCAATTCAATGCTTGTACGGTTTATGTACATACCTATACCACCTTGTATCAACAATTACACAACCATATCTCTGGTGTACCCATTGAACCATTCGAAATACTATTGGATACTAGGGAATCTCTCACCCTAAGTGCCATATATTTATATATATCTGAAGGTATCTCAGTCTCGTATCACATATAATACTTGCTCTCGAGCTATCAACGAGTTTACTCACAGAACTTGAAGGCCATGACGAAGCTACACGGTGCTGCTCACACAAACTGACAAGTATCAGCAACACATGCAGGATAACTAAACCACCGGTAGGACGTACGGACAAGCACCCAAATCACATAACCCCTAATGACATGTCATTTGTATCGTAATCTATTCCTAAGGTTCAACCGAGATTTCTCGTTTTCTGAATCATTGTCGAATATGTATGCAAGGTCGTATTCACAATTTATGCAATATAAAAGCATTTAAAATACAAATATAATAATGCTTATTACATAAGAACTTACCTCAAATACAAAAACGGTGAAATAATTCGATTAATCTGATACTTTATTTTTCCCCCGATCTAAATCTGAATTTTAATTTTCTTAATCTACATGAAATCAAAATTAACTTATTTAATCATCACTCTAGTCAATTTAGTCCAAAATACACATTTAGGCAACTTTACACTTTTGCCCCTAATATTTTAACATTTTTACAATTTAGTCCTTATCTCATAAAAATTCAATTTCAATCAATTCAACCTATACTGATGCTATTCAATTAAGTCCCTAGCAGCCCAAATTTTTCATTTTTTTCACAATTTAACCATGAATTTTACACATTTCACAATTTAATCCCTATTTGGACATTTTACTAAAAATAACTGAACAAATGTTGTTTATCTAACAACAATCATACATTTTATATCATTAAACATCAAAACACACATATATTCATCAATGGAAAAGACCTAAACCTTTAAAAATTTTGCAAAATAGTCCCTAGGTTAGCTAGATTAAGCTGCAACGATCTCAAAAACATAGAAGTCATAAAAAAGGGACAAAATTGTTACCTAATAGGACAAATTTCCTTGGCCGAATATTGAAGCTTAGAAAATGGCATTCTTCTAACCTAGCAATTGGTTGAAGATGATGACTAAAAATATGATAATTTTTTTATTTCATTTAATTATTCTTTATTAACTAATTTACCAAATTAACCTTAATGAATATTAATTATTTCACTAAATGCCAAACCATTATCATCCATTAACTTATTAATGGGTTAATTACCACTCAAGCACCTTTACTTTAAATTTATATAGCTATTAGACACCTTTAGTTAATAGAACACAAGTTTTACACTTTACGCGATTTAGTCCTTTTTATCTAATTGAGCACTCAAACGATAAAATTTCTTAACAAAATTTTCACACAATCATATTATCATGATGTAAACATTAAAATAATAATAAAATAATTATTTTGATCTTAGATTTGTGGTCCCAAAACCACTGTTCTGATTTAACTAAAAACAGGCTGTTATATTCCTAGCTTCCCAAATATGTTTTAATGCAAAATGCCAGTTAAAAATATACTGAGAGTGTGAGTATTGAAAACATGTGATAAAAGTAGATAGTGGCATTAAGTTGATGCTAGATTCCAAGTCGCATAAGACCTTGCCCAAATAATGGTTGCTAATGGAACATGGGATAGTAAAGCTCCCAAGATCTTTCATTTTGGGGCGCAACTTATTTTTCAAAATAGCACTACAGCCTTTTGTGAGTGAAATGGTTTCCATATCACTGAGCTTCTTTTTCTTGGACAAGAGCTCCTTCATTAATTTCCCATAATTCGAAATTTGCACAAGAGCGTCAATAAAAAGAATATTGACCTAAAGTTGCTTGAGTGTGTTCAGGAATTGCTGGTACTGCTTGTCATGGCCATTCTCCCTGAATCTTTGTGGGAAAGGTAAAGGTAGAGATACAACTGATTGCGCCAACACCGTTGATTATGTCAATAGTTTCGAAGGTTGGATGTGAGGCATATAAGTTATAGTTTGTGGAACTTCTTTATCTGGTACATCGACGGGCTCTTCATATTCAACCTTCTTACCAGGGATCACTTCACTATTATCTTAAGGTGCTACAATAGAGTCAGTAGTCAGCTCACCAATTTGTTTACCACTCCTAAGAGTGATAGGCTTATAGTGTTCTTTCCATCTCAATCTGGGATTTTCTGTGTCACTTGGTACTGTGCTCAGTGGTCGAATATTCAGATTCAACACAAGTTGTCCTAATTATGCCTTCAGTACTCAAATAGAAGATAAATTCCCTTTTCACAACAGCTTCTATGCGAGTCATATGCTCCTGCATTAAAGTTTCAAGAGCTGCTAAAGGGTCAAAAGGAAAAGCATGTATGTACTATTATCGTTGATGTTCTTGACCATGCTGATTCGACATTGAAGAGGGTTACGGCGGTGTCTGATTCTAGTGTAGATTCATCTGGCCTTGTTGTGGATTTAGCGGAGGGTGCTGATTGTAATTTTGCTGTTGTTGATTGTAATTCCCTTGCCTTGGATTATAACTACCTTGAGTAGATATATTCCTATATCTAAATGGCACAACATTTTGTCCAGCATTCCGAGTTCCCCAAAACTGTTGATTGCATACAAAATTATTATAAGAGGCGCCATAAGAATTGTTATAGATGTTACTAACATAAAGCACATTTTCTGAATGTTATGGACAATCTTCATAGTTGTGGTTGTCACTACAAATCTCACAATAAAAGGTCAAAATATCAACTTGTTGAGTAACTTGTATAGGTGCAATGTCACTATTCTGTAGCATATTTTTTATCATATTCGCAAGAGAAGAAACTTAAGCACTAAGTGCAAATATTGCGTCCAATTCAATAACTCTCGGTGTAACTTTCACTTTTGCAACTCTAGGGATAGGATATTGATAATCGTCCTGTGCAATTCTCTCAAAAATTCTAATAGTATCATTATAAGTACAATCCAGCAAAAGACCATTGGCTGGTGCGTTAATAAGGTTCCTCGTGTGTGAATTCAACCCATTATAGAAAATCTCAATTTGTGTTTCCTGTTGAATGTCGTGCATGGAACAACGTTGAGCCAGAGATTTATAAACTTCCCATGTGGTGTGAAGATTTTCATCATCGAGCTGATAATAAGCTGTAATATCATTTCGGAGAAGAGCATTCATTGTCAGTAGGTTAAATCGCAAAACAAACTGTGTTTCTAGTGCATTCCAAGAAGTAATTGATCTGGCAGGTAACCTAAGGAACCATGTATGAGCTCTTCCTTGTAAGGAATAAGGAAATAACTACATCTTCAAAGTGTCATCAAGAACGCCTTGTTGACTAAAGGAAGGACAAATCAATAAAAATGATTTTAGATGTTCTCGTGCATCTTCATGTGGTAGTCCAGCATATTGCCTATTAGAATTCAACATTTGGAACATTACTGGCTTGAGTTTAAAATTTCTAGCTTGGATTGTCGGCCTAACAACTCCTGGTTGTAAGTCATCCAAGACAGGTACTACAAAATCTCGTATAAGCTTGTTTTGTATTTGAACATCTTACTGGAATGGTGAGTCATTAGCATTTTGGCATCAGGGGTATGACTGTATTGTTTCTTGGCAAAGCCATATTCCTCTATTTTCAAAGTCTCCTCCGAATGATTCTTTCAATTTCTGGATCAAAATCAATAATAAACTCTGAATTGCTTCGGGTCATACAACACCTACAATAAAATGTGAAAATAACTGCAAAAAGAAAACAAGTTAGTAATTATGAAATAAAAGCACAAAAAAAAAAAATCAAACCAACGCCATCCCTGGCAATGGCACCAAAACTTGTTCAACTATTTAATATTATAGCAATAATGTGCAAGTTATAGCAATAATGTGCAAGCATACACTGTCGATGCAAGTACAGTATATAGATATGAGTCTATCGAATATCGATCCTACGAGGATGGTTGCCTTTTGTCTATCAATGTCAATGCAATAAATAGATAAAATGAGATAAATTATGAGAGTAGTTTTTGAAGCAATAACTTGAAAATATAATAGTAAGCAACCGGGATCCCCGACATGAATATTCAAAAGAATACTAAGTGCTCACAAGGTAAAAAAGATAGGTGATTGTCGATGCATTAAACTGTAATGAATATCTCACCTAGCTTAACTTCTATATTTAATCTAAGGCTTAAACATGCACCTTAACCACATCTTTTGATGTTGGCAATGGAACACTATTAAGAACAAGTGGATCAAATCCCACCAATCCTCAAGCAACTTCCATTGTCATGCTTGTTAGCTTGAACTGTCACTACATTTCCAGATTCAGTGACCGCAATAACATTTCCATGCTAAAAACATTCAAACTCAAAGAAACAGTAGAAGCAAGATTGAGTAAAATAACATTTAACCCAGAAATCATGTGTACTTCCATAAAAACATGAAATAGAAAGTAATCACCATTGTTTAGAAATTAAATATAAAAGAAACAAGTGGATAGCACTATTTTTAGAAAATCTCGACTTAATCTCTCAACTCCCTCTTGTGTCGCACTTAGGGCTCCTCCTCAAGAGCTAACCTGCATCCCGTTCACATCAGTTCACCCGTAGGAGATTTAAGTTGCCATAGCTAAAGAAGCTTTAAAAGAAAGGTTAAAGAAGATAATCCCCAAAAAGCTCCCCCTTTGATTTCATGTAAATAAATTGATATTTATCCAAATAGCACAATTGTCCTTTCATTAGACTCATGCTGCCTTTGTACGTAAAAGTTAGTTGTACCAGACTCGATAGCTCACACTTTTTTGTTGTTATCCAGACAACTATTAGGTGCGGTGACAATTTTGGGCACAATTTGAAAACACTCATGCATCGACATTAGTACCAAAACATGGCAAAATTAAGGATAAATAGGCTGAGATCCACTAAGTTATAAAATGCAATTTACTAAAGTGAAAATGCTAAAATATGTGCTAAAGATAACTAAATGGGTAAAGATTAACCAATAAGTAGGGAGAAAACATATGTTCTTTTCTAGTACTATCATGGTCCTAATGCATGATTAATGCCCATGTTATGTTATTTTATGAATTCTTGGCATGGTTTATCAACAAAAAGTGAATGTATGGTTTATAATTCATGATAATTCTATGTTATTATTAATCGAAAAAAAAACATGCATGAGAAATAACATGTGGTTTTAGATGAACAAGTAGTGAGGCGATGGTGTGGCATCTCGATATTCAGCTTAGTGTCCAGGCTGAGTATGGTGTGTTACATTTGATGGTATCAGAACCCAGGTTTAATAGCTATAAAACTTAAGTGATTGTTGTGTGTTTGAAGTTTTGAAACTCATGAAATAGCTGATATGACTCTGTTTGAATTACATGAGATATATCTTGTTTGTAAGGCATGAGGGGTAGGAATGGGAACACATTGCCTTTAATTCCAAAACTTTCTTGCACGAACGAGACTTGGATCATTTCCCCGCCACTCACACCATTTATTTGTTTGTGTGTGTATGCTAGATAATTAGATATACCTCCCAGACGTGTGAATGTAAGAGCTAGAGCTCAGGAGGATGGTACATCCTTTGCACCTTATGTAACACCGCATAGGGTAAATATTCCTGATGAGAGTGTAGGCCCTTTGATGGAAGCAATAATAAGAGCGTTTCAGCGGATTTCTAGTGCTAACCCTACTCATATACCTGCTAATCTTACACCTGTAAATCAGAGCTTACTGCTTGAACTTCTTTAGGCATTGGATGGTAAAGATTTTTCGAAGTTAATAGGACTGATCCGACCATAGTTGAGTACTGGTTGGAAGGAGTCAAAAGGATCCTCAAGTATATGTCCTATTCTGATGAGGAGAAATTAGGTTTTATTGTGTCCCTACTTGATGGGGAGGTGCATTATTGGTGGGATACTGTTAACAGAGGCACAACCACTTATCGTTTAACTTGGGATTATTTCTTAGAGGTGTTTAGGAGGAAGTTTATGGCCAAGTAGTATATGGAAGCTCCTTAGCGGGAATTTATGAATCTTGTACAATGTGGGTTGCCTGTCGCTGACTATGAGGTAGAGTTTGTATGCCTCAGTCAGTGTGCTCTTAAGATGGTGTTGACTGAGAAAGATCAATGTAATAGGTTCCATTTTGGGCTCAATCGAGATATTTATGTTTATTTAGTGGTCAAAAATACAGAGTTGTTTGATGAGCTTATAGAAAAGCCAAGGCTGTGGAGGAGACTTTGGCTAAGCCTACTCATTCTATAGTGGCTGACACTGGTAAGAGGGCTTATGATGGTGCTTCTGGATGTCTGTCCAAGAGGGGGAATGATAATTACAGCAATGGCAGGGGTGCAAGACATGGGTCTCAACCGATTCAGTCTAAACGGCAGAATAATGTTGTGATTAGCACTGGTGGTTCTAGATGGTTGTTTTGTGCCTATTATGATCGTGGGCATCCTGGAGAGTGTCGTAATTTGACAGGTGGATGTTATTAGTGTGGTTTGAACAAACATTTTCTTAAGGACTGTCCGAATAGATCAGAGGTATCATAAACTCAGAGTTTGACACCTACTACTGCCCCTGCTAGGGGTTGTGGTCGCGGTAGAGGCAATGGGAGACTGGTTGGCCAGCAGATTGTTGCTCATATAGTAGCCTCATAGGTTGAGTTTGGAGGTCCAACTCAATTTTATACTATTAGGGAACTTGAAAATCTAGATCCAACTGATGTTATTGTAGGTATTTTCAATTTTCAATCTATTCTATTATTTTCTTTGGTTGATTCTAGTTCTACACATTCATATATTCTGAGTGAATTAGCTTTTAAGTTAGGGATTCCTATAGAGACTATTGATTAGGGAATGACTATAATTAGTTCCTTTGGAGATAGTGTTACTGCTAATAAGGTTTATCGTAGGTGTTCTCTTATGATACAAAGGCATGTTTTCTCTGTTGATCTCATGGAACTACCATTTTATGGATTTAATGTTATTTTGGGCATAGACTGGTTAACTGAGCATAAGGCTAAGGTAGATTTTGAGACTAAGCCAATTACCTTGACAAATAGTGATATGTTGGAAATTGTTGTTGTTGGCAAAAGATCATGTTTTATGTCTAATGTGGTTTCGACTATGAAGGTAGAGAATTTGGTGGGTAAAGGTTGTGAAGTAAAACTTGTAGCTCTGATAACACCAAATGTGACATCCCAAATTTGACCAGGGCAGACCGGCCCGAATTCAAAGCATTACATTAGCCATCGAAGCGACTCTCCAGCTAACGACCACCTGACGCACACCCCCAACCTTATAACACCTCATTAATGACTAATTAACTATCATTTATTAATGCGGAAGCAATTTGTGAACCATTTTTAAACTTTTTCAAAGTATTTAAACCTAAGGGTATTTTGGTCATTTTACCACCTAAGGTTAAGCTATCCTAATTTTGTTTCTAAATAGTTACTGACCTCCTTTTAGTCAAATTATGCAAGCCCTAAAAATTTTAGCTTAATTCGAGTTCATTTACTATGTCTATTTCAAGTTTTATTATTAGGAACTAAACCATAACTTTTACAAACTTTTAGTATATTTTCCAAATTAAGAATAAAGCCTCATTTATGACTAATTAACTATCATTTATTAATGCGGAAACAATTTGTGAAGCATTTTTAAACTTTTTCAAAGGATTTAAACCTAAGGGTATTTTGGTCATTTTACCACCTAAGGATAAACTATCCCAATTTTATTTCTAAATAGTTACTGACCTCCTTTTAGTCAAATTATGCAAGCCCTAAAAATTCCAGCTTAATTCGAGTTCATTTACTATGTCTATTTCAAGTTTTATTATTAGGGACTAAATCATAACTTTTACAAACTTTTAGCACATTTTCCAAATTAAGGATAAAGAGTGTTTCTACCAAATATTAATAGTTACAAGTCTAACCCTAAAATATTACCAAGTTTCCCTATCATTAAAGTCTTCAATTAATCTAATCAAGTTTTAGGACTAAATTATAAATTAAGCAAATTAGATTACTAGATTACAAAAACCAAAAATCAAACCCCCAAAAGTTCACATGCCCGTGTGAAAAGACACACGCCTATGTGCAAACCACTGCACCTATTTTGTCAAAAATTCATTTTAATTACCCGATTTTACATATTTTACTTACCCATCAAACTTGAAATAACTAAAATTAATTACAATAAACATCCACACATCTCCAATTAAATTTATTTACAACAAATATGCAACAATTAATCAAAATTTAAAACCCAATTACACGCTTAGCAAGCACCAATTAATTCACACAAGCTACATACCTTAGTCGCAAGCAATCCACTCCACGGTAAGCTTCAATCAAACATTGTTAGTACAAAATACATGCTTCATACACCGTGTTATCAATCACTGTACAAATACAAATCAACATACCCTAAATTAAACATCAATTAGACATAAAATCATGTATTAAAGTAATTATAAAATCACCAAAATTAAATTCCAAAATTTAATGTCCATTGTCCATTACAAGTAAAATAACACTAGTCCCAAAAGCATCACAATGCCCATATATAGTCTCTAAAGTAAATTTCTTATGCCACTACCAAGCCTTATTCTTGGATCGCCCTTACACTCGCTATTCGACTCCTTATGCCCGAAAATTCTCTGCACGAAATGTAAGGGTGTGAAAGCTCAATGAATGATAGTAAAACCATCAAGGAATTTGTACCCAATAATGCATAAATCAAAGCAATTAAGCATTAAATTTTTACTCACAACATGTTAACATTTAATCATAACATCACATGCTATTTCAAGAATTAAGAATCAATTTTTCCATGGCATGTAAATTCATATTTTAACAGATAAACATTCAATTATATTGTCACAATCAATCAATTATATTGGCATAATACATCCCTGGAAATAAGTAAACCTGTGATCATACATTGGATAAATGGATCTCTGAACTCCCACAAATCAAATACAGTCCTCCGAATTGAGCAGGCCAAAGCCACACGCTCCCTTATAGCTCTTCAAATAACTTGATGAATGGAGCCTCAAGCTCAACACTCCCTTATCTACCCCAAACAAATTAGTCCACCAAGAGTCATATGCTCACAATATCACAAATAATGGTGAGTACTCACAAATCCTATGGCATGCCAACTATATCCAATAGATCCTCCATGCAATGTTTCCAATATAAGTGTAACACCCCAAACCCGGCCTATGCATTAAGCCTGGATTTTGGCATGCCACACAAATTAAACATACATTCAAATCATTTAACGATGTAGGAATCAAATTCCAAAATGATTAAGAGAATGACTTTATCGAAAAATCGAAGTTCATTGAAAACCATAATTAAAACACAAAAGTTTATCATTTGATTTATAGAGTAGTAATTGATTAAAACTTTAGATTTATTTAGTCAAAATATTTCATCGAAAAGTTTTAAAAGAATTTCCTAAGTTTCAGTGATATTTAAGAAAAACCTTTATTTTATCGAGAGTTATAGAAAAACATTTATAAAAACTAAACCAATCCAACTTAGGAAAACTAAAACATAATAAAATCCATCCACATAATAAAATCCATAATTAAAGAGGCCTTATTACATCACCATTATAATAGTACTTAATAAAAATTTTTAAAGAAGTCTTAAAATTTTATAAACCACCATTTGTAGTATAGCCTCCACACGAAGTCATCTCCGACCCAAGTCTCCATCAATTATTATTACTTGAGAGGGGTAAAAAAAATGGGGTGAGTTACTTAGAACTTAGTGTGTAACCCACTTACCGTATTTACTGGGCCAAAACCATAAAAACATATTATTGGGCTTGAACCCATTTTGCAAATGTTTAATAATATATATATATATATATATCAAGTATAAAATAATAATAATGCATGTGATATGCAATTCCCAACCAAACCTAATTTCCATCTGCTACACACCACCCGTACCAACCATCACACCTGCGGGGATCAAGTCAACCCACCCCGCCAACACACCAATAGTAGGCTTTAAGCCAATTATAATATTTGTGGCAACAGGCCATTTAAATAATTGTGGTAGAACCACCGATCTAGATTTTGGGCAACAGGCCATCGTGACAGAGTCACCTATCTAGAATTTTGGCATCAGGCCTTTCTTCTCTTCATCAATAATCCCAACCCATGTAATCATGTTTATGCATAACAAAATATTTGTAAAGAAAATTTTATAAAAACCATATTACAATTTATCAATTTGGCCCATTAGTCAAAATAGCATTTTGGCCCATATAACGATCTAGCAACTTGGCCCATTTCATCACATATCACATTTTAGATCATATATTAATATCACTTTTTGGCCCATAAAGCAACATAATTCATTTTGGCCCATAAAATCACATATTTCAAATTTGGCCCATAAAATCACATATTTCATTTTGGCCCATAAAATCACATATTTCAAATTTGGCCCATAAAATCACATATTTCAAATTTGGCCCATAAAATCACATATTTCAAATTTGGCCCATAAAATCACATATTTCAAATTGGCCCATAAAAATGGTATTTTCGTAATTCAGTCCATCGAGACATTTCGTAATTCGGCCCATTTAACATATGAGGCCTTTTCACAATTTCACACATGGCCAATTAACCAAAATATTCACATGGCCCAAAATATCACTTTCTTTCACAAAATGACCCATTAAGGGAAAATCCGTATTTTTCCACATCCTCGATTTTTGGTTTCATGCATTCACATAAAAGAATTTGTATAACGTATTTTTCAATCTCACCGGATTTACGATTTTTATTATGACGCTTACGATATGGTATAACCCAAGAGATAAGTGTGAAGTTACACACCTGATTACGGTAAGAACTACACTTTCCCGCTCGTCGATATCTAAACACACATCACGATGGATTAGAACACTAATATTTACTATGAAACTATTCTAATGATTAACGATCTAGATCTTACCCTCAGAATCTCGAACAATAACTATTTGCGATTTCTCTCCAATCAAAGGTTCAGAACCACGAGTAAACAATGGCTCGGGGGTACGTATGACTTCGAATAATTGATTTCCGTGAATGAGGGTCCACAACCCGGTGGAAAGTCTAGGATTCCCGAAACAGTCCTTCTCTTGAATTTAGGGGCAAAAATGGAACTACCCCTCTTCCGAACACTATTAACAACTCTTTTCGTCCCTATCTTGATTGCCTCCATTGTGAAATAAATGTTAGTCAAACTAATATTCCCTTATCACCACCAATTGATTTTAAGAGCGAAATCGACTTACCACAGGATTCTTTCGTTCAAAAGGTGAAAGTCGATTGATAGAGTCCCTATGATAGAATCGATTAATCAATACAATCATATCAAAATAGAAGGATAAAAAAATAGAATCCCTTTTCGAAATGATCCCTTACCTTAAATGATGAAATCTCCTTTTTCACCCGATCTATAATAGCTATGATCAACTAAAGATGTAGAAAAGAAATCGGCACTCCACTATATGACTACAAAGAAAGAAGGATTTGATTGAAGGAGAAAAGATTAAAAATAAAAAGAAAGATTCGGCTAAAGGTTTTACCATCAACATTCGGCCATGGTGAAGAATTAGAGAGAAGATGATGTTTGAGAGTCTTTTAAGAGAAGTAAAGAAGAAAAAAAAAGAATAGAAATGAAGGTTTGGATTTCGGTTCTCAAGGATAAAAGATGATTCAAAAAAGAACTTTGAGTCAATGGACATTCGGCAACGAGAGAAAAAGGAAGAAATGGTCTTTGATGTTTTTGTATTTTCGGTCACAAAGAGGAGAGAAAGAAGAAATAATTTGGGGAGAAAGAACAACTCAAAACCGAAATGGTCAAAACTCAAATGGCGAAAAGAAAAGAAAATGGTTTACCTTTTGTCCAATATATATTCGGCTAAGAGGAGAAAATTAGAGAGAAACAAGCTTTGAGAAAAACACCAAATGACCAAAAGAGAGATGTGCACAACTAGCTCCTAATTCATCCAAATGCCTTCAAAATTTCGGCCAACCCCTAGCCCCAAAAACAGTCCAAGTACATGGACATAAAGTCAAAGTTTTTGCCACACAAAACTTTCCAAAACATTCACCTTACATTAAGCCTTGTGTCCACCCTTAATGCCTTTTTCATAAGATTCTTTTCCTTAAGTTTCATGCTTACCTTAACTATTAGCCACCTTGCCTTAAGTAAAATAGTCCAACCTTACCATAAATAAGGCTTGACCGACACATGCTATAAAGGTGCAAAAATAAAAGTCACCAAAATGTTATCCATGGGATTCGAACCTCTCCACCATGCAATCACTCATGCGCCACCACCACCTTGCTACTAGTTTATCTTGTGCTAGTTTTTGACACTTAAATTTACTTAAACCTCAAAGTCACTTGATCCACTTCAAATAGATACTCCTTACTAAAATTTATTCTAATTCCGAATAATTCTCAAGTCCTCTCAAGACTATACTAATCATGCAAAAATTTTAATTATACACAAGTTAAGTACCAAAACATGCATCATATCAATACTCAAATTTTAGGAGGTTACAACAATCATACATACATGGCATAAAATCTATTTTTTAATCACTTAATTTAGGATGTTAAAAATGCAAGTAAAAGCATGTTACTATGAAATTTTAACATCATTAAAATTAAGCATAGCAAATATCATTTTGCCAATATTCATATACCAATTAGAACACCTTTATCAAATGTTCAATTAATCAACAATTCATGCTCCGCATATAAATTTATTCTATACAATTTAATCATGCTGAAAGCATAATACACAACTTACCAAACCAATTGCCATTTTTCTCTTTTATAAAATAAAACCTATTTTTGAAAATCCTACCATCGAATATGTAATTAAGTCAATAATAACACCAATTAAACCTTTAATTTAACACATAATTAGGCCAATTTACCAAATTACCCTTAATATCACACACCCCTACACTTAGCTCTTTAAGTAAAAATGTGTTCAAACAAGCAAGTTTGAGCTTTAATTCTGATTTGCACATTCCTCCTCTTGATGTGGAGCTTTAACAGAGACAAAGTATGCATAAACTAACAATAGCAACAAGAAACATGAAATTTGCTAAAGTATATGAATCTAAATCATTACTCTAAACTTGTAACACCCCTCATCCGTATTCAACGTTGGAATAGGGTTACGGAGTATAATCGAACTTACAATACATTTATACATACTTTTAATAAATTCATCATTCATCAATCAATATCAATCATTATGTCCCTAATACGAGCCTACGAGGCCCTAAACATGCATTGGGAATGATTTGGGACTAAACCATTAACTTTTAAAATATTTGGAGCACTTAGAAAATTTTTCTCACAACAGGGGACATACGCTCGTGTCACAGGCAGTTTGGACATTCAAAATGGGAGCACATGGACGTGTCCCAGCCTGTGTCCTATGTAACACCCTAAAAATCTGAGTATTTAAATTGGCATGATTTTGGTGTTTAGATTTTAAAGGAAAAATTTTTACTTTTATTTTAGTGTTTATTAAAGTCCTAGAGAGGGTAAAGCATAATTTGGAGAAGAATAAAATTTATTATTGGGAATTTATTGAAGTGAAACAAAGGTGATTAAGACTTAAGCTAAATTATGTGCTAAAAGTGTCATAAAATAAGCATATGGCATGGTGGAGATTGGCGCATGGGTTCAAGTAAGAGGAAGAGGTTGAATCCTTGTATAGCACCTAGATAAAATTTTTGTTTTAATTTTACGCTCATGTCTAGGAAGTGTCGGCAAGGGACATATAAGGAAGGTGTTGACCATGTATTTTTGGTTAGTGTATCAATGGATTAAGGTAACAACTAACATATGGTATGGAATCAAAAGTTTAAGGAAAGATAGGGGAGACATAAGGCACATATCAAGGGGAAAATTTGGAAAGAATTAATGGCCATTTGACCATATCTTTGGGCGGCAATATTGGTAAGGGGAAGAGCCAAAATTTTGTTAGTTTGGCAAAAATCTCATTCTTTTCTCTTTGGTTATTCTTTGCACATTGTGCAGATTTTTCTTTGTTTTCTCCTTTCAACATCCCTCTTGGCCGAATATTGCATTTGGCAAAGCCAAAATCTCTTGACCATTTGGTCACTTTCATCCACTTTGTTAATTTTCTTTTGTATTCTCCTTGTGCCGAAATCACCTATACCAAAATCAATCTCTTTCTTTTTTTTCTTTGCCATGGCCGAATATACCAGCACCTAAAGTTCATATTTTTCTTTTCTTTTTCTTCTAATCTCCTTGAAATCAAAACAACATCACCATCATCCTTTTGTTCTTATACTATTTCTTTTCAATCGAAAATTCTCTCCATCTTCACTCTCTTGGCGAATGTTATTGTACCTATAAGCAAAAATTATTTTTTCCATTCTTAATCATTTATAGCCAAATCTTCCATCAATTAAACATCATTCTTAATCTTTCTTTTCGTACCGTGGGAAGTAGGTAAGGGTTTCTCTCCATTTTGATTTATTGATTAGTGATATTATGGCCGAATATCATAGGATTATTGAGAGTCTTTTGGATTGATATAGCATTCATACTAATAACGTTTATTTCGTTATTATTTAGTGCAATAACGAGATTGGAATTCAAGTGATCGGAGAATCGTGGAAACGTTGGAAACGTTTCATTTTGGTAAGGAAATCCTACTCTTTAAATCTCTAGTATTATTGATATTATTTTAGATCTAACTAAATTCTTTTGGATCTTGAAGACTGTCAAGATAGGGAAGAAAAGGGCGGTGTTTAGTTATCGTAAGAGGGGTGGATCTGTAAATCCCCCATTCAAACGAAGAGCGGTTTCTGCAGTCCGGGATTTTCCACCGGGTTGTGGGCCATCTTCCGAAAGAAGTCCATTATTCGAAGTAGTACGAACCTCGGAGCCGTTATACGTTGGTGGATTCTCGGCGGCTAGTGAATCGATAAGCGAGGCAAAACCGAAAATCGAAGTGATTCAAAATCAAGAGGGTAAGATTTTGGATCCATTATCGATTAAGATTTATTTTTACGAGTTAGTTGACTAACGAATCAAAATATATTTTAGGTGCCGAGGAGCGAGAAGGGTTAATACTCACGGTATCGAGGTGTGTAATTTTCACACTCATTATTGTCTCGGTTGGATGTCAAATTTCGATATGTTGGTAAATCGTAAAAGCGATTAGATCGGTAAAACGCATAAAAAATGTTATTATGACAAAATACGTAAAATGACAAAATCGTAAAAATTACGAAAATGCCTCGAGATATTAATTGTTATTATGAAAATTAGATGTTTAAGTGAAAATGGGCGTAAATACTCTAGTTTGTGAAAATGGGCGTAAATACTCTAGTTCGTGAAAATGGGTAGTAAATACTCTAGTTAGTGAAAATGGGCGTAAATACTCTAGTTCGTGAAAATGGTAGTAAATACTCTAGTTAGTGAAAATGGGCGTAAATACTCTAGTTCGTGAAAATGGGCCGTAAATACTCTAGTTCGTGAAAATGGGCCGTAAATACTCTAGTTCGTGAAAATGGTAGTAAATACTCTAGTTCGTGAAAATGGGCGAAAATACTCTAGTTCGATAAATCGGGCCAAATCCTCTAGTTCGTTAAAATTTAGCCAAAATACTCTAGTTTGTTAAATGGGTCAAAGCCCACTAAATTGCTAAATAGACAAATTGCTATAATTATGGGCCAAATGAAATATTATTGTTAAACCCACCATGTTATGTATTGTTAATAAATTTTATATTTTAAAGTACATGTATAATTGCATGGGTGGGATATATGAAGAGAAGAATGGCGAGTTACCACAATATCGACTTATTGCCTCTAGTTCGGTGGCTCGCCACAATATCGACTTATTGCCTCTAGTTCGGTGGCTATGCCACAATTATAAAAAGGCTTAATGCCTACGATTGGTGTGATGGCGGGGTGGGTTGACTTGATCCCCAGGTGTGATGGTTGATGCAGGGGTGTTAGCGGATGGATATTAGGTTTGGGTTGGGAATTACATTTTCATGCATTATTAATTATTTTAAATTCATGATATATTGTTGAATTACGAATTGGGCTCAAGCCCGACATAATATCTTGACAATCGGCCCAATAATGGTGGTAAGTGAGTTACACTTTGAGTTCTAAGTAACTCACCCTTTAATTTCTTTCCATCTCGGGTAATGGAAACCGATGTGGACTTGGTGAGGATGACTTCGTGGAGGCCATCTTGCTAAATATGGGTTATTTAAAACTCGAACTTTTAATAATTATTTTTACTATTTTGGGATGTTGTAATAAATGGCCTCTATAAATAACTTATGGATTTTATGTGTGTTTGGAATTTAAACTTTATTTTGGACTTTTAAATCATGGGCTATGATTATATGATGCTTTATAAAAATAAATTTGGGTTTTCAAGTATATGAAATTCTTTTATAAATAATTCTTTTTATTGTTAACTCTTTAACAAATCTCTTATGGTTTTTAATAATACAATGATTTTCAACTAATGTTTCAAATATTTATCAAAATCAAATACTCTTCAAATTTTAAACCACATGTATAAAATGTAGTTTTCAACTCATTAAAGATTTAAGAATAGCTCGAATCATGTAACAAACCAAATCTAGTCTCGACGCATAGACCGGGTTTGGGGTGTTACATTTAGTGGTATCGAGCCGGTTTCAAAAACTTCGGTACGTGGTTTGGGTTCAAAATAATTTACGTATGAAAATGCTCAATGGTATTTTAAAGATCGATATGGCACCACAAGCATCCGGCAACAAGTCAAGTAAGTATTTATTTGCTTAAATGATTACTATGATATGATCATAGGAATACTCTAGAACTTCTAGTTTTAGGCGTGAAAAGCTGTAGAGATTGAGACTATAGGACACGTTCGAAAAACAACTTTATATCTCAAATCTCATAAAATATCGTTAATAAACACGAAACAAAATTTACGATTCATAAAACTTGTAATCGGATAAGCGAACAAGCAATCATGAGTACAAGAGGGCGTGGTCGTGGGCGCGGTAGATGTGGCGTGGTAGAGGCCGAGGTGCTACTGGTGAAGCACCAAATCATATGCGAAGTGGGCCTTTGCGTCAATAGAAAGTGAGACCGGATCACGCGATCACATGGAAGAAGATCATGCATTGACTCAAGCAATGCTACGAGTCTTGGAAAGGGTCATTGGAACTAGAATTGGGCCAACAACTCGTGGGTCAATTTGAGGCGACTTAAGGCAAATAATGCGAAGTTTTCGGAGGAGTCTCGGTGTAGCTCGAATGTGGCGAATCTTGGCTCGAAGGCGTGGAGCGGATCATGGATGATATGGAATGCACGGTGAGCAAAAAGCGAGAGGAGCTGTATCCTTATTGAGAGATGAGGCGTATCGGTGGTGGCTTCTTGTTAGAAGGCACTTTGCCGCCTTGATTAAGCGGGAATTCTTTAAAGGCGCCTTCCAAGGAAAATCGTCGGAACGAGCTATGTTGATGCTCGAAGGAAGGAATTTCGAATCTTGTCCAAGGAAGTAAGGCCGTGGCGACATATGAAGTCGAGTTTTACGTCGAGCCGTTATGCGGACAATTGTAGCAACGGATCATGAGCGTTGTATGCGTTTGAGGATGGACTTAATGATGAGTGAGGGTTACGATTGCTCATAACAAGTTAGAAATTTTTCGACTCTTGTGGAGAAGGCCAAAATAGCCAAGAGGCTAAGAACTCGAGCAGCGAGCAAGAAAGATCCGAAACAAGAGAGACACACGAGATCTGGTTCTTCCAAGAGATTCGGAAGAAACCTCGGAATGATGAATCGGTTCAAGGTAGAACCCGGTAACAAATAATCGGTCGAGATTGCGAGTGTGGGAAAAGACATTTTGGAGAATGTTGGAGGAAAACGGCGCATGCTACAAATGTGGTTCAATGGAACATCGATTATAAAAGTCATCCTCGACGAATGGATCGACTCAAGAAGTCCGTAATAATGATGCACATACCGGGGGTAATCAATGACCACCGAGAGGTCGTGGACCAGTCGTGGTGGTAATGGGGCTGGTCGTGGTCAAGGTGCACCGGTCGAGGCAATGGTAATAGAGAAATCTGATGCAAGACGGCTGGTGGTTTATGCGGTTAGGCGCCATGAAGGCGGCAATGCACTGATGTGATAAGCGATACGTTCTTCATTTTGATGTACTGTTATTGCCTTAATAGATATTGGCTCTACTCATTCATATGTATCTAGTGCCATATCTGAAATCAATTTAGAATCAAATTCTCGAAAATGAGATGGCGATGTCGATCCTTTAGACGATCGATGTATTAATAAAATATTTAAAGACGTGCCTTAAAAATCCAAGAGGAAGTATTCTTAGCAAATTTGATGGAACTACCTTTCGTGAGTTCGATCTCATTACGGGCATGGATTGGTTGGTCAAACATCGGTAGCGCAATTGGATTGTCTTTGAAAAGCGAATGTCGATGGGACCTCGGATGATAAGGAAGTCATAATGATTGGTGAGCGAAAGAACTATCGGCAAATGTGGTTTACGCATTAAAAGTTGAGAAGTTGGTGCGGAAAGGATACGGAGCATTCCTAGCCTTTATCTGTCTTTGTGGATGCCAAGGAATTATCCGTGAATGATGTGAGGACGGTGAAGGAATTTCCGATGTATTTCCAAGAACTTCGGCATACCTCGGATCGGGAAGTAGAATTTGGCATTGAGCTTTTGCACGGGCGGCTCCGGTGTCCATTGCTCCTATAGAATGGCACCAAGGAGTTGGTGAGCTCAAAGCTCAAATTCAAGAATTCTTGGATCGAGGATTCATTCGACCAAGTGTGTCTCCGTGGGGAGCACCGGTTTGTTCGTCAAGAAGAAGGATGGATCGATCGTATGTGCATTGACTACGACAGTTGAATAAATTGACGATCAAGAATCGGTATCCTCTGCCGAAATTGACGATCTGTTTGATCAATTGAAGGAGCTTGATTTTCTCAAAATTGATTTAAGGTCGGGTTATCATCGACTTAAGGTGAAAGAAGCGGATATTTATAAGACGACATTTCGGACACGTTCACGGACACTATGAGTTTGTAGTGATGCTGTTTGGATTAACCAATGCACCATTGCATTTATGGACATGATGAACCGAGTCTTTCAACCATATTTAGACCGGTTTGTGGTAGTGTTCATAGATGACATATTAGTTTATTCGAGAAATGAGGAGGAACATGACCAACATTTGCGGATAGTATTACAATTACTTCGTGATAAGCAATTGTATGCCAAATTTGGTAAATCGAATTTTGGCTAAAGGAGGTGACTTTCCTTGGTCATGTAGTATCAGTAGAAGGAATAAGGGTGGATCCTCGGAAAATTGAGGCTATTCGGATTGGAAACCACCAACATCGATGGTGAAATTCGGAGTTTCTTAGGCTTGGTGGATACTATAGGCGCTTTGTAGAGGGTTTTAGTTGATTCTGCACCCTAACTAAATTGTTGCGTAAAGGAGTTCCGTATATCTGGTGAAAAGTAGCAAGAGAGTTTCGAGAAATTGAAGAAGATCTGTGAAGCTCGGTTTTGATTCATAGGGAGGCGGAAAAGAATTCACTTGTTTATTGCGATCGTCTCACACGGTGCAGGTTGTGTGTTGATGCAAAATGGAAAGGTGGTGGCCTATGCTTCTCGTCAATTGAGACCACCTGAAGTAAACTACCCTACTCATGAATTGGAGTTAGGCTGCCGTTGTCTTTGCTCTAAAGATTTGGAGGCACTATCTCTATGGTGAGAAGTCCATAATCTACACGGATCACAAGAGTCTTAAATACCTCCTTACCCGAAGGAGTTGAATTTAAGACAAAGAAGATGGGTAGAATTGTTGAAAGATTACGATTTCTCCATTGAATACCATCTGGAAAGGCTAACGTGGTAGGCGACGCGTTAAGTCGTAAAGCGGTATCTGAATTAAAACTCTGTTTGCCCATTTGAGTGCATGCGAGGATGGCAGTTTGTTAGCAGAACTTCAGGTGAAGCCGCTGTGGTTGGAACAAATCAAGGAAAAACAGACATCAGATGAGAAGTTGGGACCTTTACTGCGACAAGTTGAAAATGGCGAAATTGAGGATTTTGGAATAAACACGGAGGGTGTGTTGTGCTTTCGAGGAAGAGTATGCATGCCTAAGGATTTAGATCTGAGGCAACTGATTCTACGGGAGGCGCATAGTAGCCCTTACGCTATGCATCCCGGAGGAAATAAGATGTATCGAGATCTCCGTGAACAGTATTGGTGGCCAGGGTTGAAGCGTGAGATTACGAGTTAGTGGGAAAATGTTTGACTTGTCGACAAGTGAAGGCGAACACCAATTACCGTCTGGATTGTTACAACCGATAAAGATTCCTCTTTGGAAATGGGAGAGGATAACTATGGATTTTGTTAGTGGGTTCTGTTAACACCGCTAAGAAAAATTCCGTTTGGGTAATTGTTGATCGGTTGTGAAGACCGCTCATTTCTTGCCGATTAAATACGGATTATTCATTGCGAAATTGGCGAAACTTTACGTATCCGAAATTGTGAGGTTACATGGGGTACTGTATCTATTATATCGGATAGGGACCTAGGTTTACATCACGATTCGAAAGCTCGCATGAAGCCTTGGGAACAAAGTTGAATTTGATCGGCTTTTCATCCTCGATCGATGGTCGATCGGAGAGAGTAATTGAGATATTGGAAGATATGTTAAGAGGATGTGTAATCGACTTGAGGGTAGTTGGGAGGATTATCTACCACCGGCGAAATTTGCGTATAACAACGACTATCGGTCTAGCATTGGATGGCACCTTACGAGGCATTGTATGGTCGTAAGTGTCGCTCTCCTATTTGTTGGGTGAGTTGGGCGAAAAAATGATGTTAGGTCTGAGATGATATCTGAGACCGAGGATAAGGTAAAAGTTATTCGAGCACGGTTGAAAGAAGCCTCGGATAGAAGCGAAGTCGTCACGCAGATCTAAAGCGGAGGGACATCGAGTATAATGTGGGGATCGGGTTTTCTTGAAGGTATCTCCTTGGAAAAAGATCTTGATTCGGAAGGAAGGGCAAGCTAAGTCCTAGATATATTGGACCTTATCGTGTCTTTGAAGCGTGTTGGTCGATGGCATATCAGTTGAGTTACCTCGGAGTTGGATCAAATTCACAATGTCTTTCATGTTTCCATGTTGAGGCGTTATAGGTCGGATCCTTTGCACATTATCTGGTAGAAGAATTGGAGTGAATTGATTTGTCCTTTGAAGAAGAACCGGTGGAAATCCTAGACCGAGATGTCAAGGTACTAAGGAAGAAAAGCGTGCCGTTAGTCAAAGTTCTATGGCGTAACCACGAATGGAAGAAGCTACGTGGGAGCAGGAGGATGCAATTGGCAACAATACCCTCACCTTTTTCAACGGTAAATTTAGGGACGAAATTTTCTTTAAGGAGGTAGAGTTGTAACACCTAAAAATCGAGTATTTAAATTGGCATGATTTTGGTGTTTAGATTTTAAAGGAAAAATTTTACTTTTATTTTAGTGTTTATTAAAGTCCTAGAGAGGTAAAGCATAATTTGGAGAAGAATAAAATTTATTATTGGGAATTTATTGAAGTGAAACAAAGGTGATTAAGACTTAAGCTAAATTATGTGCTAAAAGTGTCATAAAATAAGCATATGGCATGGTGGAGATTGGCGCATGGGTTCAAGTAAGAGGAAGAGGTTGAATCCCTTGTATAGCACCTAGATAAAATTTTTGTTTTAATTTTACGCTCATGTCTAGGAAGTGTCGGCAGGGGACATATAAGGAAGGTGTTGACCATGTATTTTTGGTTAGTGTATCAATGGATTAAGGTAACAACTAACATATGGTATGGAATCAAAAGTTTAAGGAAAGATAGGGAGACATAAGGCACATATCAAGGGAAAATTTGGAAAGAATTAATGGCCATTTGACCATATCTTTGGAATGCAATATTGGTAAGGGGAAGAGCCAAAATTTTGTTAGTTTGGCAAAATCTCATTCTTTTCTCTTTGGTTATTCTTTGCACATTGTGCAGATTTTTCTTTGTTTTCTCCTTTCAACATCCCTCTTGGCGAATATTGCATTTGGCAAAGCCAAAATCTCTTGACCATTTGGTCACTTTCATCCACTTTGTTAATTTTCTTTTGTATTCTCCTTGTGCAAAAATCACCTATACCAAAATCAATCTCTTTCTTTTTTTTCTTTGCCATGGCGAATATACCAAAGCACCTAAAGTTCATATTTTTCTTTTCTTTTCTTCTAATCTCCTTGAAATCAAAACAACATCACCATCATCCTTTTGTTCTTATACTATTTCTTTTCAATCGAAAATTCTCTCCATCTTCACTCTCTTGGCGAATGTTATTGTGCCTATAAGCAAAAATTATTTTTTCCATTCTTAATCATTTATAGCGAATCTTCCATCAATTAAACATCATTCTTAATCTTTCTTTTCGATAGTGGGAAGTAGGTAAGGTTTCTCTCCATTTTGATTTATTGATTAGTGATATTATGGTAGAATATCATAGGATTATTGAGAGTCTTTTTGGATTGATATAGCATTCATACTAATAACGTTTATTTCGTTATTATTTAGTGCAATAACGGAGATTGGAATTCAAGTGATCGGAGAATCGTGGAAGCGTTGGAAGCGTTTCATTTTGTAAGAAATCCTACTCTTTAAATCTCTAGTATTATTGATATTATTTTAGATCTAACTAAATTCTTTTGGATCTTGAAGATCGTCAAGATAGGGAAGAAAAGGCGGTGTTTAGTTATCGTAAGAGGGTGGATCAGTAAATCCCCATTCAAGCGAAGAGCGGTTTACGCATCAGGATTTTCCACGGGTTGTGGGCCATCTTAGAAAGAAGTCCATTATTCAAGTAGTACGAACCTCGGAGTAAGTTATCGTTGGTGGATTCTCGTGACTAGTGAATCGATAAGCGAGGCAAAACCGAAAATCGAAGTGATTCAAAATCAAGAGGTAAGATTTTGGATCCATTATCGATTAAGATTTATTTTCTGAGTTAGTTGACTAACGAATCAAAATATATTTTAGGTCTTAGAGGCGAGAAGGTTAATACTCACGGTATCGAGGTGTGTAATTTTCACACTCATTATTGTCTCGGTTGGATGTCAAATTTCGATATGTTGGTAAATCGTAAAAGCGATTAGATCGGTAAAAGCGATACAAAAATGTTATTATGACAAAATACGTAAAAATGACAAAATCGTAAAAATTACGAAAATGCCCTCGAGATATTAATTGTTATTATGAAAATTAGATGTTTAGTGAAAATGGGCCGTAAATACTCTAGTTAAGTGAAAATGGGCCGTAAATACTCTAGTTAGTGAAAATGGGCCGTAAATACTCTAGTTAAGTGAAAATGGTAGTAAATACTCTAGTTCGTGAAAATGGTAGTAAATACTCTAGTTCGTGAAAATGGTAGTAAATACTCTAGTTAAGTGAAAATGGGCGTAAATACTCTAGTTAGTGAAAATGGGCGTAAATACTCTAGTTAGTGAAAATGGGCGAAAATACTCTAGTTCGATAAATCGGGCCAAAACCCTCTAGTTCGTTAAAATTTAGCCAAAATACTCTAGTTTGTTAAATGGGTCAAAGCCCACTAAATTGCTAAATAGACAAATTGCTATAATTATGGGCCAAATGAAATATTATTGTTAAACCCACCATGTTATGTATTGTTAATAAATTTTAGATTTTAAAGTACATGTATAATTGCATGGGTGGGATATATGAAGAGAAGAATGGCGGTTGCCACAATATCGACTTATTGCCTCTAGTTCTATGGCTCTGCCACAATATCGACTTATTGCCTCTAGTTCGGTGGCTTCGCCACAATATCGACTTATTGCCTCTAGTTCGGTGGCTATGCCACAATTATAAAAAGGCTTAATGCCTACGATTGGTGTGATGGTGGGGTGGGTTGACTTGATCCCCACAGTGTGATGGTTGATGCGGGGTGTTAGCGGATGGATATTAGGTTTGGGTTGGGAATTACATTTTCATGCATTATTAATTATTTTAAATTCATGATATATTGTTGAATTCGAATTGGGCTCAAGCCCGACATAATATCTTGACAATCGGCCCAATAATGGTGGTAAGTGAGTTACACTTTGAGTTCTAAGTAACTCACCCTTTAATTTCTTTCCATCTCGGTAATGGAAACTGATGTGGACTTGGGCTGAGGATGACTTCGTGGAGGCCATACTGCTAAATATGGGTTATTTAAAACTCTGAACTTTTAATAATTATTTTTACTATTTTGGGATGTTGTAATAAATGGCCTCTATAAATAACTTATGGATTTTATGTGTGTTTGGAATTTAAACTTTATTTTGGACTTTTAAATCATGGGCTATGATTATATGATGCTTTATAAAAATAAATTTGGGTTTTCAAGTATATGAAATTCTTTTATAAATAATTCTTTTTATTGTTAACTCTTTAACAAATCTCTTAACGGTTTTTAATAATACAATGATTTTCAACTAATGTTTCAAATATTTATCAAAATCAAATACTCTTCAAATTTTAAACCACATGTATAAAATGTAGTTTTCAACTCATTAAAGATTTAAGAATAGCTCGAATCATGTAACAAACCAAATCTAGTCTCGACGCATAGACCGGGTTTGGGGTGTTACATCCTACCCCATGTCCAAACAAGCGAGCTTACTGACTCGGGTAACATGGCCAATACACACGCCCGTGTGCCCTAAAATGGTCATACACCCCGTGTGCTAGGCCGTGTACTAGGCCGTGTCAAACCTGTAGGGTATACTGACTTATACCACACGGCCAAGTCACACGCCCATGTGTGAGGCCGTGTGGAGCATACTGACTTGATTTTTAAAACCACACCAAGGGACACACGGCTGTGTACTTAACTGTGTGTCACACACAGCTGAGACGCACGCCCGTATCTCTGCCCGTGTGGACAAAAATAAGCTATTTACCAAGTCATTTTGCCACCCAAATTTATGTACGCCTACACCTCTCAAATATACCATATAGCATCAAAAGGCATATATTTCAATTCCAATCAAACATTATTTATACCTATTCTAACACCAACCAATACAAAACATAAATGCCACATATTTCCATCTAATTTTCATGCCAATCTTTGTCTTCTCAAAACATCCAAATTACCATTTACAATTATACATTATTATGCTCAATTCCACAAACATACCAATTTACAAATCATCACCTATTGCCATACAAAATTATATATTATCAATAAGAATCATGAATCCACCTCAATCATACAACATAGGTCAATTGTATACATATAAACATAATCAAAATAAACCAAAATAAACCAGCTCACATGGCCAAATATACAAACCAAATCTTAGACATTTACAAGCCAATTGAAATGGCAAAAATCATAACCATAACATAACCAACATGACCAAAGTCCCTATACATGCCATATACTCAAATTACCAAAATTCATAGATACCAAGTTATGGGTGGATAGTGTGAAGCGATCTTCAGCGATCCCTGAATCCGAGCTAGCTTCGATATCACTATAAAAAACTAAAAAATAAACAAAGTAAGCATAAAGCTTAGTAAGCTCGTATGAGATAAATTTAATGCAATCACTTAAACATGATTTAATAATTTTAATATGTCAATATGCAACTTTCCTCAACTATTAAACCTTTCAAGTGCTCATTCACAAAACCATATACATTCTTCATCATTTCTCCCATTCAAAGCTAAAATGGTTTATACACATACCTATACCATCTTGTACCAATCTTATATACATTCTCTTCTTTCATTTACCCGTTAAACCAACAACTCAATTTAGCCCAAACACCTAACAAACACGTAGTCATAAACTAAGTTTACCATATATTTATTCCCACACTGATCATGAACATTGAATTCCATGGATTCAATAGTCAATTGAATTTACGTACATACATGTACCTATACATGACTATCTCTCACCATTTCATATCTTTGATATACTTGTTGAATCATTTGGAAAAATGTTGGATACTCCAAAAATCTCGCACACTAAGTGCCAATACATAGCCGAAGCTATCTTAATCTTGCACACTAAGTGCTAGTACATAGTCGAGCTATCTCGATCTCACACACTAAGTGCCAATACATAGCTGAAGCTATCTCGATCTCGCACACTAAGTACCAATACATAGCCGAAGCTTCATCAAATATATCCATACAATTATGTTCATCAAAAATTCAATAGAAAGCATTAAATCTCACTTATAATAATGCTTATTAATACACGAACTTACCTCGAAGGTGGAAACGACGAAATAAGTCGATTCGTCTACAACTTTCGTTTTCCCCTAATCTAGATCAAAATTTCGCTTTTCTTGAACTAAATATATTCAAAATTGACTTATTTAATCAACTATTTATCCAATTCAATCCAAAATACACTTCAAAACACATTTACACTTTTGTCCCACATATTTCACATTTTTACAATTTAGTCCTTATTTCATAAATCACAAATTAATAAATTCCCAATAGACCCATGCTAGCCAAATTACCATAATGCCCCTATCAGCCTATAATTTCCATTTATTTCATATTTTAACCACTAACTTTACACTTATCTCAATTTAATCCTTATTTTACATTTTTACTAAAGATCACTTTATAAAACTTGTATAATTCACAGCAAAGTTTCATAATCTATCATTAAACATCAAAACACATATGTATTCATCAGTGGCATCATTCAAAACATTTAACAATTTTGCAAATTAGTCCCTGGGCTAGCTAGTATTAACTGCAACGATCTCAAATACATAGAAATCATTAAAAACGAGACAAAAATGGACTTACATGCACACAAATTTGTTTGGTCGAATATTCAAGCTCCCATGACTATTTTTCTTTAGAAAATTTTGGCTAGAAGATGAATGAATAGAAAAATGGCCTTTTGTTTTATTAATTATAACATTATTAATTAATTTACTATATTAGCATTATAATAAAACCATTAAAACATACATACTAATGCCCATAAATGTCCACTCACTTTCAAATGGTTTAATTACCATTTGAGGACCCTCACTTTAAAAACCATAGCTAATAAACACTTTTAGCTTATAGAACTTTACTTTTACACTTTACGCGATTTAGTCCTTTTTACTGAATTAAGCATTCAAACGATAAAAGTACCTCACAAAACTTTCACACATAATGCTATCATACTGTAAAAACTTAAAATAATAGTAAAATAAATATTTCATGTAACAGCTCAGTTTAGACTCTAGTCGGAACAGTGGTTTCAAGACCATAAATCCGAGTCAAAAAATATTTTAATATTATTTTTTGTGCTTATAGTATGTGAATTGACATGTGTGAAATTTTTGTGATTTAATTTATCTGTTTGTGTGCTTAATTTGATAAAAGGACTTAATCGCGTAAAATGCAAAAGTGACTTGATAATTGTTAAAGTGCTACATTGCTATTGTTTTTATAATGTGGAGTCCTTAAATTGAAATTTCACCATTGGGAGTATGCATGGAAGGTATTGGACTTAAAATATATGATTTTATAATGTTTTAACCAAGGTTAATTATGTAAATTAAATAATAAGTTATGTTAAATAAAATAAAACATAATGGTGGCCATTTTATCATATTTTATTGCCTAATGAAGCAAAGAAGATAGCTAAAATAATGTTTGAAATTTCAGCAATTTCATAGCTTGATTGAGCTAAGTATCTTGCTCGGTTTTTGATGATTTTTATGTTTTTGTGATCATTGCTTTGAAAACCTAGCTAGCCTATGCTTGAATTTTTGAATATGATGATGTATTCATGAATTTCCATTGATGATAGCTTGTGAATTTTGTTTTTTAATGATGGAAAATAAAAGATATGTGGTAGATTAATATGTTTTGTCTTTGGATTTTTGATGAATTTGAGTAATTTGGGCTAAATTGTGAAAATAATAAATTGAGGGACTAAAATGTGAAATAAATTAAATGCGTGGACTTATATGAACTATATGAATATTCGACCAAGCATGGGAAATATGAAATTTTGTGTATTTTGTGATTTTCTAAAATTGGGACTAAAATGTCAAAAATGTGAGCTTTAAGGGCTAAAGTGCAAAATGCCTTAATTATGTGTTTGTTGTTTGAATTGAATGAAATGTGTTATTAAATAGCCAAATTTGAATCTATATAGATCAAGAACAAAAGAAAACGAAATTAGATCAGGGGAAGTCGAAAGTGATCGAGTAGTCGATTCCATCCGTTCGTTTCTGTACGAGGTAAGTTCATAAGTAAATAAATGTGTTTAAAATTCATGTGAGTATGTTTTCTAGTATCGAATTGAATTGTATTGTCAAATTGATATAAGCTTGGAATGACATGTGTCGAGCTTAAATCGATCAAGATACGACATCCGAAAGCCCCGTACGAACCTTAAGAATAGTTAGGATACATATGTCATGACATAGGATTCTGATATGTGATTTCATGTAAGACCACGTCTGGGACGTTGGTATCTACTTGTGTTTACGAGTAAGACCATGTTTGGGACATTGGCATCGTATTTTATTTCTTGTAAGACCCTATCTGGGATAGTTGCCAATATGTGATTACATGTAAGACCATGTTTGGGACGTTGGCATTGTACGAGTTTTACGACTATCTGGTAAGTATATACTTAAGATGAATGTATGAAATATGCATTATGAAAGTGAGAAATATATATACTTATGAATTTATGTGTATTCGGCCATTAATGTTATAATTCTATTATTTATGTGATAATATTTGAGTTGCTAGTATAATAAATGTACAAATGGTTAAGGTTTGGTTTAATTTGGATAGTTTATTTAATGCTAATGTTTATGTGATTATTATTTGCTTATGACTTACTAAGCTATGAAAGCTTACTCTGTGTGTGTATGTGTGTATGTTTGTTCATTGTTTTATAGATTATCATCACCACACTATCGAACTATATTTTGGTACCTTTTGAAAATGTTTATATTTAAGTATGGCATGTATAGGCTAAAGAATTTGATTATGTTTTGAGATGTGTAAATGTAGCCATGTGATATGGCTTGTTAATGAATGTGCTTATGGATGAGTTTTCTTACTTTATGATGCATAAGTTGGAATGTTTTGATGTGCTTATAAACGGCTAAATGAAATGGGTTATATTGGTAAGTTCTTGGTTGTTTTGCAGAAATTGATATGATGAGAAATGCTATGAATTGAAATGGTTTTAAATGAAGTATGAATCATATGTTTTGATGTAAAATCTATGTTTTAAATTGGTATGCTTGAGTAGGGTTTGTGTATGGAAATGAATGATGTTGTTAAAAGTCAAATTGTGTATGTTTTGGTATGTTTTGGATGGCTTGAGATATGAATTTAGATTGGTTTGATGCTTGTAGGTTTGACCCAAATTCTGGGTGGGAAATTGGCCTTGTAAATGGCCTATATTTTCCCACACGGTTGAGCACACGGGCATGTGTCTCGACCGTGTTTCTTAAGGTTAAAATTTGAAATAATTTAGGAAGCCACACAGGCTAGACACATTGGCGTGTGACTGGCCATGTGAGCAAGTCAGTAACCTCCATATTTTTTACACGGCCTGGTACCATTTCCATTAATATCTACTCATACTCTTAATGGTCTAATTACAACATAAGGACCTTAACATTAATAAACCATAGCAATTAAACACCTTTAACAAGTAGAATGCAACTTTTTTCATTTTACACGATTAAGTCCTTTTTCTCAAATTGAGCTATTAAACGATAAAATTAGCTCACGAAATTTTCACACATACATACTATCATGCTGTAAACAGAAAAAATAATATTAAAATAATTTTTTTACCTCATATTTGTGGTTCCAAAACCACTATTCTGATTTAGCTAAAACTGGGTTGTTACAGTTACGGAGCATTACCAGACTTATTACATAATAAAATAAACATTTATCATACAATTATCAATTTCATATACAAGTCACTCATAATCAATCACATTGTCCTTAATACGAGCCTACAAGGCCCAAAAACATGCATTCGGGGTGGTTCGGGACTAAACTGATAACTTAAGAAACTTTTAGGAAACAAAGAAAATTTTACAAAATATAAGGGACACACGCCCGTGTGGCTTAGCCATGTGTCTCAAATGGCCAAAGACACGTCCGTGACATTGGCTATCTAGACATTCGAAATGGGATCACATGGCTGTGTCCTAGCCTGTGTCTGACCCTAGGTGACTCATTGACTTGGGTCACACAGCAAACCACACACTCGTGTGACTAGCCGTGTAACGCCCCGAACTTGGACTTAGAAGAAATAGGCCTTGAGCATAGGAAATCATAAAAGTTTATGTGTGCAAGGAAATAACAAAATATCTGTATGCTTCAGTGGTTAAGTGATTTAGCAATGTTTGGGAGTGTCTGAGAAGTCCTGGGTTCAAATCTAGGCCTTGGCAAAAATTACAATTTTTCCTTTAGGTGAACCTTAGCATTGACTGGAAGGCCTTATAATTATTTATGGTTAAAATATGACAAAGGAAGCATGTGGTCTAGTGGCAAGGTGGCGTTAGGAGTATGCATGTGGTCTGAGGTTCAAGTCAGGGCGTGCGCAGAATTTTTTTGGTTGTTCCTTGAATAAACTTGGGTATTGGCATGAAGGCCTTATAAAATATTGAGGATAAGTTATGACATAAAGAGCCTATTGGCTTTATGGTAAGTGGCATGATAAAGCTACAAAGGGGGATGGTTTTCGAGTCACGCCTAGAATGAAGAAATATTTATTTTGCAAACATGGGATGGCCAGTGTTGGAAGTAGATTCAAACTCTGTTGAGTGAAAGTTTAAATTGGTCTTGGAGTTGTTATGATGGATATCAAGGAGGGATAAGGGGAGGGATTTGTGGAGATTTTCAAGGAATTTGAATGTGAGGGGAGTTGTGGCCGAATGGGACTCTGAGGCTTAGTGGAATTCGACTAAGGGGAAAAGAGGGAGCATTTTCGGCACTAGGCATTTCTTTGTTTGGTTTTGTGAGTGTTGAAAGGAGGCTATCGAATGTTCTTTGGGATTTTTCTACCATTCGAGGTTCCTTTCGGGTTTGCGTTTTAGCTATTGAAGTGACCAGAATTTCCACTACTTTCCTCCTTCCTACTATTGTCGAATAGGTAACCTTCTTTTTTGGTTTCTTTTTTTTCTTTGCCAAATTCCCTTTCCTCTCTCACTCTTGGTTTTGCTTCTTCTTTTCCTTTTGAATCCTTCTCCTCTCGGCCTCCCTTCTAAACCGAACCTACTCTCCATCTTCTTTTTCTCTGCTTTCCACTCTCTTCCAACCATAGCCTAATTCTTCATAAGGCTTTTTGTGTACGTTCAATTTATCATCTTTCCCTATTGTGTTTGGCCGAATATACCTAAACTATTCCAACCGATTCCATCAACATTAATTTCTGTAAGACTTCCAACTTTTTCCAAGTGAGTCATTTAATTAACACTGTGTTTCTATGCCACGATTATTTTTCTCTTAGGGTCTAAAATCTCTAGAAGAGAAACGAGGAGTCTCTAGAGTATAGAGATGTTCCAAATCTTCCCCTTCATCAAATGATTGATGATTGGGGTAAGTTTGGTAAGGTAGGTCGATTAGGCTGTGATGTGGGTGCTGGTTTTGTTTTAAATCACATTCTAGTGAACAGATCTGTCTAATAGGAGTCATTGCTTAAATAGATAATCATCAGGAGCGTGGACCGTGGTTTGCCAACAATCTTAGAAGAGTAGGTCATATTTCATTTAATCATGGTAAGTGATTGTTTAAGGATGGTTAAGTACTTGAAAATATCCATTATTTAAGGGTTGATCGAATATTTGAATCAATGTAGGTTGGTGCCAAGAGGTGTTTCACTAGCTCTCGTGACAAAGGTGTGTAATCACACTGTCTCTATTATGAATCGACAAAAGCTGAAAAGCCAAAACTTCAACATTCGAGGTCTCACAAGCATGCGATCGCTCGTGTGGTAAATCGAGCCCACAAATCATGGGCAATACACTGTAAAGGCCACTATGAGCGTTCTCGTGCTCTTAGGCTGATATGGGCCTTGTTTGGTCAAAATGGGCCGTGTGGGCCTATTGGGCTTGTCGGCCCTACACGGATAAAACCTTCGATAATTGGCAAATTCTGGACTGGACTATGTAGTTCACATAGCTGTGACTGAATTTGGGCTAAATGGGCTACACAAGCGATCGAAAACATTTACAGAATTTCACACAATCATTCATCAATATCATTTATAATGTCCCTCAAATAGGTCAACGAGACCTAAAACATGCTTATGAACCGAGTCAGGACTAAATCGAAACACATATAAGATTTCATGGAAAAATAAAAACTTTTCTAAATACAGGGGATACACGCCCGTGGAGGTAGGCCGTGCCTCACCCATGACTACCTGACACACCAGTGTGCCCTCCCCGTGGTCATATACTGCCAAAACCAACACGGCTACCAAGCACGCCTGTGTGCTAAGGCCGTGTCCTACAAGGTCATATACTGCCATTTCTCACACAACCTCTAGGCACGCTCGTGCCATGACCGTGTACTTCTTAAGCTAGCTATTGGTTTTACCCCACGGTTACTAGGCACGCCCGTGTGCCAAGGCCGTGTGACATTATAGGTCATTTGTAAGACCAAAATGCCACCCAAATGGGTCATACCTACAAGTAACCATTCTCATCACATGTCATGCATATATGGCAACCAATTACATACCAAAAATGACCATTTCATATGCATCAAGTAATACCAAAACATAAATCATATGAATTATTCATTCAAACATTAAAACAACCCAAAACTTTCCAAAACACATGGCTAAGTTCACTTCTTAAACATATACGCATATCTAGCCTATACATGCCATAATTAGCTATATACATTTTCAAAAGGGTACCAAAATGAGTTTAGTAGTGTGATGACGATCCTTGACAGTCCTGAGCCTTCAGTAGCTTTGACGATCCATAAAATAGAGAAAAACAGACACACAAGTAAGCTTTACATAGCTTTGTAAGTCATAATACAAATAAACTTAGCATAAAGGCATATACGCATAAATTACATTGACACATAACATTTACTTAGCAAACTATCACATATTGCTTTGGTTCATATACTTGGACACAATTGCCACATTCATTCATACAAGAATCATATGTATAGAGATACAACTCTTTCTTAAACATTCTTGCATCTCATTCTCGTTCTAATATTCAATCATACATTTCTTCAAATCAAAGTTATATAGGTACTTACCTTTTATACAAACTTAATGTACATGCCAAACATATCTGAAACGAATATACATTCTCGTAATTGTTCATAGCTCAGATTTACTTATTGAACAGTTTGGAATCTAATAAGATACTTGGAGACTCAGAATGATTGTACCAAACCAACGTCCCATTCATAGCTAAAATACCCATTCACTCATTCATAGCTTGTTTATAACTCATCAACCACAAAGGTTCAATACATACCTTATCTAACATATAATTATTCAACTTTCAAGCTATTCAATGCACGATATTACATGTCGATCGTCCTTTAATATTCATTCAACTTAATCGCACACTCAGTGCTATATACATAATTAAAGCATATTAATCATCGCACACTTAGTGCCTAATCTTTTAATAGACTTGTCTTGATGTCGCACACACAATGCCAATTCAATAAGCCGAAGCTTTCATATCATTGCACACACAGTGCTATTCATTTCCTATAATCTCACACTTAGTGCCTATTCTTTTAATCGACTTGTCTCGATGTCGCACACACAGTGCCAATTCACTAATCCAAAGCTTTCATATCATCGCACAAATAGTGCTATTCATTTCTTATTATCGTACACTTAGTGTCGTGATTCATTGTCGAAACTTAAATGACATCGCACACTTAGTGCATTAATACAAAACTGAACTTAACTCGGTATTGCACACACAGTGCCAATCATAAAAGCCGAAGCTTTCATTACTTCGCACACACAGTGCTATTTAACTCCATCATAATTTTAATTACGCACATTTAGTGCCTCATTTCTCAACATCATACATGCAGCATTTCTAATTCATTAACTATCATTCAATTCCCATCACATAGATATAAACTAACAACTTGTATTATATTCGAACTTACTTACTATATTAAACTTATCACAGAATTGATATGCACAATCCTCTCATAAGCATCCATTATCAACATTAGTCATATAAACAATTACAATTTCATGCAAGTACGTTTATTTGCATAGTGAGTTACCTCGGATTCGGTTTATTGGAATGAAAATGACTACTCGGTTACTTTCGCTTTCCCGCAATCTAAGTCCGTTTTCCTCTGTTATTTATCTAAACATATTCAGAATTAACCCTTTTATTCACTTATTCATACAATTCAATCCATTGACACACACATTTAGGGCTATTTGGAAATTAACTCACATATTTGCACACTTTATCATTTTAGTCCTTTTTTTCTCAAAACATCAAATTCACAAAATCCACACATACACATGCTTAGCGAAATGCATATACATCTCATACAAGTCCATATTTTCCATCAAATTTGCTATTTTGTCCTTCAAATTACCATTTTCTCAATTTAACCCTATTTAGCTAAATTCATCAAAAATTCAAGAACAAAGTATGTTCATCTAATTCATATCTTTCATTTAACACCAAAAATCATCAAAAAGCTTAACATATCATCAATCGCATCTCACACAAACATTATCAATTCATCAAATTGAGAAATGGGTTCAATAGCTCTCAAAGCAACGATTACAAAAACGTAGAAATTATCAAAAATCGATCAAAAACACATACCCGATTTAAGCTTGAACTTTGGCCGAATGAAACAAAGTCTAACCCTTTCTTTTCTTTTCTACATTAGGTGGATGAACACCATTGAAATGGCCACCATTTTCTTTTTATTAAATTATAATAACATTATTAAACACTTTACCAATTTACCATTAATGAAAGCCATTATAATTCATATAATTTATGGCTATTTTTGTCTTTTAATACGCCACTAACTTATAATTGGTTTATTTTCCATTTAAGCCTCCACCTTTACAAAGCAACAAAAAATTGGTACTTTAACAAATAGCATGCTAGTTTTGCATTCAATGCAATTCAATCCTTTTGTACAATTAAACACACAGATGGACAAATTAGCTCACGAAAATTTACCACATGCTTAATCACATATCAACGGCACTGAAACTAATATTAAAATATTTTATGGACTCAAATTTGTGGTTTCGAAACCACTGTTTCGACTAGGGTATAAACTGAACTGTAAATTTGGAGGCAAAATTATAAATTTTTTGTACTATGATTTTCGTATTAAAATAAGTAATGTGAGTGATAATTAAGTGAAATGTGACATTTTAGATTAAAGAAATTGAGATTTGGACCAAGTACGGGGAAATGTCAATGTAACATCCTGAGTTGTTGGGCTTGTGCATTTAATGTTGATTGTGTTTCATAATGTGTGATTGTGTTTCATGTGTTAATTAGAGTGTTAGGGGTCCAGAATGGGCTCAGGAATTGAGCCGAGGCCTTAATTGAATTTTCTGTTTGAACACTCTAGAGGGAAGCCTGATAAGATGGGCTTAAAAGAAGTTATTTGTGTTTTGAAATACAAAGTGGGCTTGTGGCCCAGTGGCAAATGGCTCCACTTAGAGAGCCAGGAGGTGGCATCAACTGAGGAGGCCCAAACTCAAGTATCATGTAGCCCAATTCTTTTAACTAAAGTTAGCTAAATTTTGGCATTTAGGTGGGTAATGTTGGACGGCAACAAGGCTTAAAAATAGGGGGATTTTATGTGGATAATAAGTTTGATAATGTGCTAATAAAGAGAGGATGAGATGGTGTTATCTAGGCCTCTTTTGGGGGTGTGCTTGGATAAAGATAAGGGAGGAAGTTTAGGAGCTATCTAGGAAGCATGTGGTGGCTGAATTTGGGACACTGTGTGCAAAGGGGGGACGGCTAGATAGGACTTGTAACATCCTAAATTAGGGGTTGTTTGTAATTTAATTATTTTCCCATGTGTGTGCTTGAAGAAATTAATACTATGATTGCTAAGCATGTTCTAGGGTCTAGAAATAACCCCGAGCTAGGCCTGACTTAGGACTAAAAATTTCTTTTTAAGTGTTTAAAAGGAGGGAGCTAGGAGATATGGGTTAAGAGAAATTTCAAGAGAAGCATGACACAAAGGATTAATTGGCAAAGTGGCTTTCATGCGCCACTTAAGAGCTAGAGGTGACGATTGGGCAGGTCTTGGGTTCGAATCTTGGGAGTTACAAGGGGGATATGTTTTATTTTTTTGGGCTTTTTGGCGTTAAAGGAAAAGGGGCCAAGTTAGAAGGCTTTAAAAGATTTTTGTGGGTGAGTTTGGGCATGAAAGTCAAGGTGGTAGAGTGGTATGGGGCGTTGAAAGGGGCTGCGACAGTTTGCTCCTTTAGGTCCTATGTTCGAACCAAGGGAGCAGTAGTTTGGCATTTTATTTTTTTTGGAAGCTGGCGTGAATGGGAGAGGGAGCTGATGGCTTGCTTATGGGACTCTTAAGGTGATAAGGATAAACATTGTTTTCCTTTTAATTTTCGGCTAGAAAGAGTAGTATTGTTAGTTTATTTTTCTTTTATTTTGAAGGGGTAACAAGGAGATAAATCTTGCTTTATTTGTGATAATTAAAGGCTAGAAATTATCACAAAAAGAAAGGTGATGGCCGTTTGTGGGACTCCTTGGGGGCCATCTACATTCGATTTTGATAAAGCAAGGAGGTGCCGAAATTCATCAAGTTTTCTTTTCTTTTCCTCTTGATTTTCTTTTGGCTGAATCCTCCCTAGTCCACAAGTGCCAAAATTCTTCAAACCCCTATCACCCCTTTTCATTATTTCCTTCTTGCTCTCTAGTCGAATCCACTCCCCTCCTTTGCCGAAATCTTTTCTCCTCCATTAGAGCTACTTTGGCCGAATAGCAAGTGAGCACAAGTGTCTTTTCGGGTTCTTTTTCAATCGGTTGGTAAGAGGCAAGTGGACATGGTCGAATGATTTTCTTTGATTGGTTCAGGATCTATGGTTATGGCCGAATGGCCTGTGATTCATATTAATGTGTTTAAACCAATTGTAGGGAAGGACTTTAGTCGATTGAAGGAAACTTTTGGGGTTTGATAAAGTGGTGAGTAACATTCAGCCATAGGCCTTGATTATGTATAAGTGTGCAAGCCAATTCTAACAAATGTTTTGGTAGGGATCTCGACAAGACAAGTGACAATTTCGGGATTTTGGTAAGTGACTAGTCTTATTCGGCTAAAGGCCATTTTTGGGTATCTATGTATAATCGATTTTAACAAAGTGACATATAGGGATTTCGACAGTTCAGAAGATAGAAGTGGTTTTTCGGGATTTCGATTTTGCCATGGTAAGTAATAATAAGATTTGGCCTAGGGCCATATTTGGAATTATAGGTGCGATTAGTCCTTCGGGATTACTAATTTGGCCGAATAGGCCTATGGTACTAACTTTGGTGATTGGCCGAATATAGGGTCAAGGGATATAGCACAATAGATCGAAACTTCGGGATCTAGGATTCGCGTTAGTAACAGGTGTGTAAAACTCTTTACACACTTTATTAATTAACATTGCCATATTATTGCCTTTTAATCTTTTTGGTAGTGATTTGCTTGTGGGCATAAGATTGGATTCCGGGTAAGTCCCCTATTTTGTGATCTATAATGTATGTTTGAGTTTGCCATCACATGCTGTTAAATGCTATGCTATACATAAATGCATGATATATGATAATTGTTATGTAAGCATGATGATGGTGGGATTGATGAGAGGAGGGGGATGATTTTATGGACTGTCACCAGTGGTTTTGACCACAAGATGGGTTGGCCCCATCAGTTTAATTGTGACTTTGGTCACTAGTGGTTTTGACTACACCGTTGATAAATCGTGACTAAGTCCCAGTGGTTTGGTACCACCAGTGGCTTTGACCACATCATGATAATTGTGACCTATGGTCATCAGTGGTTTTGACCACACGATGGGTTGGCCCCATCATTTGATTTGTGACTCTAGTCACCAGTGGTTTTGACCACCAGTGGTTTTGACCACACGGGGTAGTTAAAGGAGTACGGATGGTTAGTGGGGTTGCATGTTATTAATAATTTGTGTATGAGTTACATTTCCAGGTGGGGGATTTATACACTGAGTCTTGGTGACTCACCCCTTCCCAACTATTTTGCAGATGAGTAGATCGCGAAAATGGGGCCGGAGAGGACTCGAGGCGGCCATGTTTGTTCCTTGGATTCGGATTTATTTCATACAGTTTAAAGTTTGTTTATTTATTAAATTCTTATTTTGGGTTGTAATAAGGCCGCTAATTATTATTTGGATGTTTTAATTAGTTGTTTTAATTTCTTATACTATATTACAAAATGAAATTATAAATGATAAGTAAATCGGTTCAAAGCAACATTTTCAAATTAAGTAACTTTTACGAGTTTTCAAAGATGTTACCATCGGGTAACAAAATACACCAAGTCAACTATAACCTTGACGATTTTAAAATTTTACATGATCAAGCATTTTCAAAAGGTTTATCAACACAACCATGTTTATAAAAATAATCCCAACTGAGCTTTATCAAACCCTGTTTTAATACCTTAGCCATATTTTAACAAGTTTTTACCACACTCAAAATGTTTCAAATCATTTTACTCCGTGACATATCAGATGCGTCAGGACTCATGGGTCGGGTTTGGGGGTTTACATTTTGGTATCGAGCAGGTTCAAAACTTCATTGTGGGGCCCAAGGCCCAAAATGTTTATTTTTATTAGTAGGCCTTATTGAAATGCTTTGGGAAACTGTTTTATGGCTTGAACAGCATGGCACCGAGTCTACGACACCTATCCGCCCAGGTAAGTAATTCTATCTATTTTTGTGAATATTTGATAGGGGTAGAAGGGTAAATTGTGAACGTAAACTATTAGAATAAGGAATTGTGGAACCCTAGAGCTAGCATACCCCAACAAACAATGCATAAGATTTAATAATTCCCTAAACAACCCTGTGAGTTGTCACTGAGCAAGGGATGTGGCAATCGTTATACGCATGTCTAGGATTGGATTCGGTGGGAGCACGGTATTTAAGCGATCCTAGTGACTCACCTCCTACTCACTTGAATCCTACAGTGCATAGTAACGATTCATCCTAATGGGACGACACACTCATAGGCTAAACTTGATAACTAAAACCGAAAGGGACTAGCCGTTTTGTTTTTGAAGTAATTAAAACCTTGATGAAAAAATGACCAAAATACCCACGGCACAAAATTACCAAAATACCTCCGTATGAAAAATTTCCAAATAGAAAAATTTTCAAAATATCCTTCTTTGTGAAATCAATTAGAACCAAATTTTGGAAATCTTTTATGAAAATGCCACGATTATGAAAAAATTACTAAAATACCTCTAGTGGTAAAATTACAAAATTGCCCCTAACCAACAAATTACCAGAATAACTCTGATTTTCAAAATTTTGCAACATCACTGTTTTGGAAAATGTAATTCTCAAAAAGAACCATCAAAGTTTTACAACTTTTGAAATATCCCTGATTTATTAAATTTTACAAATTCACCTTGATTTGTGAAAAATTACCGAAATACCCCTGAGGTCCAAAATTACCGAAATACCCCAGATTTCAAAATTTTTCAAAATACCCCAGGAATTTAAGAGTTCCAAAATACTTTTTGTCAAAATCATCCGAGAACTTTTATTTTTGGAAAATTACTAAAATACCCCTGCAGGATAATTTATGAAAATACCCCTAGGTAGTGGAAAAACAATCACAATGAAAACTATAACGTCTCTTTGGATAAATGAATAGAAAGACTGTGTGCGTGTATGAATACGAAAGAACCACTCCTAAAACTCCTATCATAAAATTTCTTCGCGGATAATCAAGTGAAACAAAGGTACTAATGCATAAAATTCTTAAACAGATAAATGCAAACGAGAGTAATAAGTACAAGAGGTCGTGGGCGTCCTTGCGTGGCCGTGGTAGAGGTGGATGACCTTGTCGAACCAGCAGGTCTGCGATCATGGATGCGGAAATGAGATCTGGGATCTCGTGGTGAAATTGAATTTCAAGATCGGGCCGGTGGTAACGATGTAGTATCCCAAGCGGTGCTACTGAGTGTTGGAGCGAGTTCTTGAGGCGGTAGCAGTCACGAGGCCGTAAATCGTGGTTGAACGACTCAAGCTAACAGAGCGAAGTATTTAGAGGAGTTTTGGGTGGCACCGGTCTTGGGAGTATTGGTTGGAATCGTTGAGAGGATCATGGGTGACCTAGATTTTCTGGTGAGGAGAAGTTGAAGGGCATAATATTTACCTTGGGATGAGTCATATCAGTGGTGGCTCACCGTAAGAGATGAAGCGATGGCGGAGGATCTCATGTGGAAATTCTTTAAGGTCGCCTACCAAAAGAAGTACATAGGAGCTAGTTACGTGGATGCACAACAGAAGGCTTTCTTGAACCTGGTTCAAGGCAATAAGACAGTGGCGGAGTATGAGGCGAATTCCTCTGGTTGAGTAGGTATGCTCGTGGTATTGTGGGTCTCGAGAATGAGCAGCATGTTAGATTCGAGGATGGGCTGAGAGATGAGTTGAGGATGATGATAGCTCCACAACAAGAACGGGAGTTCACTGTCCTAGTGGAGAAATCGAAGGTTGCTGAAGGGGTAAGACAGTCGGTTAGACGGAATCAAGATAGGAGTTGGAATAAGAAGAGCTCTGGATCTTCAAGGTTCTCTGGTAATCAGCAGAAGAGAATGAGGTTTGGTGGGTCAGATCAAGCTGCTAGGCCTGCTGCTGCTAATCCTCAATGGCCGCCACGGTGTGCCCAGTGTGGGAAGTCTCACATGGGGGAATGTTGGAATGGTAATCGGGGATGCTTCGAATGTGGGTCCATAGAGCATCGAGTTAGAGGCTGTCTAAAAAGGCAGCTAGATTGAGATCAGAGGGTTAGGATCGTGCACCGAACATGAGGGATAACCAACAGCCACAGAGGGGTCGTGGTGTAGGAAGAGGAGGTAATGGTGCTGGCAGAGGTCGTAGGACACCGAGGGGAGGTACCGGTGGTACTGAGGCTAGGAAACCTGGTTTGGTCTATGCCTCGAGGCGTCAAGAGGAGGGCAACGCAACGGACGTCATAACCGGTATGTTCTTGATCTTTGGTGTACCCTATAGTACTTTGATTGACATTGGCTCAACCCACTCATACATTGCTAGTAGCGTAGTGGAAACTCTGCATTTAGACTTTGAGCTTACTTCTAGGAAGATGACTGTATTAAGCCCTTTAGGTCACTCCGTAGAAGTAAGTAAACTTTATAGGAATGTACCCCTAGAACTCCAAGGGGTTGTGTTCTTGGCTGACTTGATGGAACTACCGTTTCAGGAGTTCGACCTAATCCTTGGGATGGATTGGCTAGTAAAGTATCAGGCTAGCCTAGATTGCGCAGCTAAGCGCATGGTAATAAAAATCGTGGATGGTGATGAGGTGGTGATGATAGGTAAAAGGAGAGATTACCTATCTAATCTGGTTTCTGCATTGAAGGCGGAAAAGATGGTGAGGAAGGGTTGTGAAGCATATGTGGTACATGTACGTGCTTTGGAAGCTAAGGATATTCTTTGTGAGAGATGTCCGGACCGTGAGAGACTATGTTGATGTGTTTCGGAGGAACTTTTGGGTCTACCTACGGACCGCGAGGTTGAATTTGGTATAGATCATTGCAAATTGTGCGGTATCTATAGCTCCGTGTCGATGGCACCAGAAAGAATTGGTAGAGTTGAAGGCGCAGATTAAGGAATTGTTGGATAGAGGGTTCATCCGACCAAGTGTATCGCCTTGGGGAGCTCCAGTGCTTTTTGTCAAGAAGAAAGATGGGACAATGAGGATGTGTATAGACTATCGACAGCTGAACAAGTTGAGAATAAAGAACCGGTATCCTTTGCCCAGGATTGACGATCTGTTGATCAACTCAAAGGAGCATCGGTGTTCTCTAAGATTGACCTTAGGTCAGGGTACCATCAGCTTAAGGTGAAGGAGGCTGATGTCTATAAGACGGCATTTCGTACTCGGTATGGACACTACGAGTTTCTGGTAATGCCTTTTGGTTTAACGAATGCACCTACCGCGTTTATGGACATGATGAACGAGTTTTCCAACCCTATCTGGATCGGTTCGTCGTGGTATTCATAGATGACATTTTGGTGTACTCGAAGTCTGAGGAGGAGCATGACACACATCTTCATGTGGTTACGCAAGTTACGAGGAGAAGCGGTTATCGCCAAATTGATGAAGTGTGAATTACGGCTTAAGGAGGTAACCTTTCTAGGGCATGTTGTTTCAGCCGAGGGAATTAGGGTGGATCCCCGTAAGATTGAGGCGGTATTAGAGTGGAAACCACCCAAGTCTGTTACGAAAATTCAGAGTTTTCTAGGGTTGGCAGGATATTATAGGAGATTCATGGAAAATTTCTCCTTAATCGCAGCACCGTTGACTAAGCTGTTGAGAAAAGGGGTTCCGTTTGTGTGGTTTGAGAAGCTGCAAGAGAGTTTCGATAAGTTGAAGAGGATTTTGACAGAAGCACCAGTCTTGATTCAGCTAGAGGCAGGAAAGGAATTCACTGTGTATTACGATGCATCGTATACTGGTTTAGGGTGTGTGCTGATGTAAGAAGGGAAGGTGGTCGCTTATGCATCACGGCAGTTGAGGCCTCACGAAGCTAACTATCCGACACATGACTTGGAATTGGCTGCTGTGTTTTTTGCCTTGAAAATTTGGAGGCACTATCCGTATGGGGAGAAGTCGGTAGTGTACACAGATCATAAGAGCCTGAAGTACCTCCTGACTCAGAAGGATTTAAATCTAGGATAGCGGAGGTGGATTGAGTTGTTGAAGGACTAGGGCTGCTCAATCGAATACCATCCGGGAAGGCTAATGTGGTAGCTGATGCATTGAGCCGAAAGGTAGTAGCAGATTTGCGAGCAATGTTTGCTCACCTCAGTCTCTATGAGGATGGGAGACTTTTGGCAGAGTTGCAAGTGAAGCCGTCTTGGATTGATAAAGTCAAAGAAAGGTAGATGACCGACGAAGCTTTGAATACTCGGAGGTTGCAAGTACAAAATGGTGAGGTCGAAGGTTTCAGCTTGGGCAGTGATGGAGTGTTGTACTTTCAGGGGAGAGTATGCATGCCTAAGGATGATGAGTTGAGGCAGCGAATCCTTAGGGAAGCTCATAGTAGTCTGTACGCTATGCACCCGGGAAGCAGCAAGATGTATCGGGATGTAAGGGAGCAGTTTTGGTGGTCGGGTCTTAAGCGGGAAGTGACCGAGTTGGTAGGCAAGTGTCTGACATGCCAGCAAGTGAAGGCTGAGCCTCAATTGCCATCGGGGCTATTACAGCCAGTAAAGATTCCACAGTGGAAGCGGGAGGAGATTACTATGGATTTCGTAAGTGGGCTTCCCCTTACGCCCAGTAAGAAAGATGCCATTTGGGTGATAGTAGACCGGTTGACTAAGTCGGCCCATTTCATACCAGTAAGGGTTGACTACTCGCTTCAAAGATTAGCCAAGTTGTATATCGCTAAGATAGTGCGGTTGCATGGGGTACAAGTGTCCATTATCTCAGATCGGGATCCCCGGTTTACGTCGAGATTCTAAAGGCTTTACATCAGGAGTTAGGCACGAAGTTGAATTTTAGCACGGCTTGTCATTCGCAGTCTGATGGACAATCTGAGAGGGTCATCCAAGTGTTGGAAGATATGTTAAGGGGTTGTGTTTTGGACATCCGTAGTAGTTGGGAGGAGTACCTACCTTTGGCTGAGTTCGCTTATAATAATAGTTATCAAGCGAGTATTGAGATGGCACCATCGAGGCAATCAGATAGTCGAAATGCCGCACTTCTACATGTTGGACGAAACTAGGAGAATGTCGGATGTGGGGTCCAGAGTTAGTGGCAGAGACGGAGGATAAGGTTAGAGTAATTCGGGATCGTCTTAAGGAGGCATCAGACAGGCAGAAATCCTACGTCGGTCTTAAGCGCAGAGAGGTTGAATATGCAGTGGGTTATAATGTCTTCTTGAAGGTATCCCCTTGGAAGAAGGTGGTGAGGTTTGGTCAGAAGGGCAAGCTAAGCCCTAGATTCATCGGACCGTACACGGTGTTGAAACGTGTGGGACCGGTAGCTTACCAACAAGTTGCCGGTGAAATTGAGCGGATCCATGATGTCTTCCATGTTTCGATCTTTGGCGCTATCAATCAGATCCTTCACACGTTGTGCCAGTTGAGGAAATTGAAGTAAATCCGGACTTGTCTTTCGAGGAGGAGCCGGTACAGATTTTGGATTGAGATGTCAAAGTTCTGCGAAGGAAGTCAGTGCCTTTGGTAAAAGTGCTATGGCAAAATCATGGTATGGAGGAGGCCACATGGGAACCCGAGGATGTGATCGGCGATAATACCCCAAACTCTTCTGATTCAGGTAATTTCGAGGCCGAAATTCTTTTTAAGGGGGTAGAACTGTAACATCCTAAATTAAGGGTTGTTTGTAATTTAATTATTTTCCATTGTGTGTGCTTGAAGAAATGAATACTATGATTGCTAAGCATGTTCTAGGGTCTAGAAATAACCCCGAGCTAGGCCTGACTTAGGACTAAAATTTCTTTTTAAGTGTTTAAAAGGAGGGAGCTAGGAGATAGGGGTTAAGAGAAATTTGGGAGAAGCATGACACAAAGGATTAATTGGCAAAGTGGTTTCATCGCCACTTAAGAGCTAGAGGTGGTGATTAGGCGTGTCTTGGGTTCGAATCTTGGGAGTTACAAGGGGATATGTTTTATTTTTTGGGCTTTTGGCATTAAAAGAAAGGGGGCCAAGTTAGAAGGCTTTAAAAGATTTTTGTGGGTGAGTTTGGGCATGAAAGTCAAGGTGGTAGAGTGGTATGGGGCGTTGAAAGGGTGCTGGCGGTTTGCTCCTTTAGGTCCTATGTTCAACCAAGGGAGCGTGATTTGGCATTTTATTTTTGTTGGAAGCTGGCGTGAATGGGAGAGGGAGCTGATGGCTTGCATATGGGACTCTTAAGGTGATAAGGATAAATATTGTTTTCCTTTTAATTTTCGGCTGGAAAGAGTAGTATTGTTAGTTTATTTTTCTTTTATTTTGAAGGGGGTAACAAGGAGATAAATATTGCTTTATTTGTGATAATTAAAGGCTGGAAATTATCACAAAAAGAAAGGTGATGGCCGTTTATGGGACTCCTTGGGGGCCATCTACATTCGGTTATGATAAAGCAAGGAGGTGCCGAAATTCATCAAGTTTTCTTCTCTTTTCCTCTTGATTTTCTTTTGGTCGAATCCTCTCTAGTCCACAAGTGCCAAAATTCTTCACACCCCTATCACCCCTTTTTATTATTTCCTTCTTGCTCTCTAGCCGAATCCACTCCCCTCCTTTGCCAAAATCTTTTCTCCTCCATTAGAGCTACTTTGGCCGAATAGCAAGTGAGCACAAGTGTCTTTTTGGGATTCTTTTTCAATTGGTTGGTAAGAGATAAGTGGACATGGCCGAATGATTTTCTTTGGTTGGTTCAGGATCTATGGTTATGGCCGAATGGCCTGTGATTCATAATAATGTGTTTAAACCAATTGTAGTGAAGGACTTTAGCCGATTGAAGGAAACTTTCGGGATTTGATAAAGTGGTGAGTAACATTCGACCATAGGCCTTGATTATGTATAAGTGTGCAAGCCAATTCTAACAAATGTTTTGGTAGGGATCTCGACAAGACAAGTGACAATTTTGGGATTTTGGTAAGTTTGGTAAGTGACTAGTCTTATTCGGCTAAAGGCCATTTTTGGGTATCTATGTATAATCGATTTTAACAAAGTGACATATAGGGATTTCGACAGTTCAGAAGATAGGAGTGGTTTTCCGGGATTTCGATTTTGCCTTGGTAAGTAATAATAAGATTTAGCCTAGGGCCATATTTGGAATTATAGGTGCGATTAGTCTTTCGGGATTACTAATTTGGCCGAATAGGCCTATGGTACTAACTTTGGTGATTGGCGAATATAGGGTCACGGGATGAAACTGTGATCGAAACTTGGGATCTAGGATTAGCGTTAATGTGTGTGTGTAAAACTCTTTACACACTTTATTAATTAACATTGCCATATTGTTGCCTTTTAATCTTTTTGGTAGTGATTTGCTTGTGGGCATAAGATTGGATTCCGGGTAAGTCCCCTATTTTGTGATCTATAATTTATGTTTGAGTATGCCGTCACATGCTGTTAAATGCTATGCTATACATAAATGCATGACATATGATAATTATTATGTAAGCATGATGATGGTGGGATTGATGAGAGGAGGGGGATGATTTTTATGGACTGTCACCAGTGGTTTTGACCACAAGATGGGTTGGCCCCATTAGTTTAATTGTGACTTTGGTCACCAGTGGTTTTGACCACACCATTGATAAATCATGACTAAGTCCCAGTGGTTTGGTACCACCAGTGGTTTTGACCACATCATGATAATTGTGACCTATGGTCATCAGTGGTTTTGACCACACGATGGGTTGGGCCCATCATTTGATTTGTGACTCTAGTCACCAATGGTTTTGACCACGGTGGTTTTGACCACACGGGTAGTTAAAGGATGCGGATGGTTAGTGGGGTTGCATGTTTGCATGTTATTAATAATTTGTGTATGAGTTACATTTAAGATTAGAGAATTTACACTTTGAGTCTTGGTGACTCACCCTTCCCAACTATTTTGCAGATGAGTAGATCGCGGAGATGGAGCCGGAGAGGACTCGAGGCAGCCATGCCTGTTCCTTGGATTCAGATTTATTTCATACAGTTTAAAGTTTGTTTATTTATTAAATTCTTATTTTGGGTTGTAATAAGGTCGCTAATTATTATTTGGATCTTTTAATTAGTTGTTTTAATTTACTTATACTATATTACAAAATGAAATTATAAATGATAAGTAAATTGGTTCAAAGCAACATTTTTAAATTAAGTAACTTTTACGAGTTTTCAAAGATGTTACCATCGGGTAACAAAATACACCAAGTAACTATAACCTTGACGATTTTAAAATTTTACATGATCAAACGTTTTCAAAAGGTTTATCAACGCAACCATGTTTATAAAAATAATCCCAACTAAGCTTTATCAAACCCTGTTTTAATACCTTAGCCATATTTTAACAAGTTTTTACCAGACACTCAAAATGTTTCAAATCATTTTACTCCATGACATACCAGATCCGGTCAGGACTCATGAGCCGGGTTTGGGGGGTTACAGGACTAAGGGGTGCCGAAATTCCCCTTGTTTATTAATTAGTTTTAGTTTCCAAAAGAGGGCAATCCTATCATTTGGTTAGTGTGGGTGCCAAATTCTCTTTAAATAGAGGGGATATCTCTTCAATTCTGGTATTTGGTCCCTATTTTCTTTTCTCATTCTCTCATCCTCACTTTTATGCAAAAGATGGAAGTCCATTATTCTATTTTATTTTCTTTCCAACAAGCCGAAACCTCCCAATTGTTCACAACATCATTTCTTTCAAAAGCCGAAACTCTGAAATCTCTTCTCATCTCCATAGCCGAATACTTCCTATTCCTTTTTGCCGATTTCTTCACTAAAGCCAAATCTACATAGACATCTTCCTATCATCTTTTTTTCTGATCTTCTCAAAGCTGGAATTCTAAGGGGTAGTCGAATTCTTTGGGTTAAGGTGAGTGCCAATTTTCCTATCTCTTCACTTTTCCTTTCAGTTTTTGGAAGACAAAGATGAAAAGCTAATGGTTTAATGGTTTTATATATTTTCTTATTGGGCGACATTCGAGAAATTAGATAGATCGCCTAGATTTAAAAGCCAAAAATGCTAGTCCCAGAGTCTCAATCTCTTTTTTGGATTTCAAGGTAAGGGTTCAATTCATCCTATGTTGTTTAATTGGGTCCTTTTTCATTAATTCGTGCCTTAACATAGTGTTTCTTTAAGCAATCATCATAGTATCTTCTGACCAAATATCACTCATGGACTTGAATGTCAGCAAATCAAATGAAGGGGTTGGATCTGTAGTTTTAGCCCCAAAGTTCAAGAAACACGCGGTGTTAGTAGTTCAGAATTGGCCGTCGGGTTGTGGACTAGCTTCGGAGCAAAACCTTAGGCAGTTAGTAGTCGTATCGACTTCTAATAGTGTCGACATAGAAAGTACTGTCCTGTCGATAATCAGGTTTGTAGATCTCTATCACACTAGTTAATCTGTATTATATGTATGTTATGGGCTAAAAGCCATATAAAGAGGCTGTATGAACAGTCGTAGTACCCAAAAAGTGTAGGCAAGGGATGCCAGGTACGTAATCATAGAAACTTCTCTATGTGTATCGAAGTATGTGAAAGTATGTGATCTGTTTAGATAGTTTAATGTTCTGATTCTTGCATGTATGTATGCATGGGATGGGATTGATATGATGAAGGGGAGCAGGTCGCGAGGCGATCGGTGGCTTTGACACATAGGTCACATAGTGATCGGTCTTTATGACAGGCAGCGCAGCTGTTGATATATTATTAAGGTCGCATAGTGATCGGTGGCTTTGCCACATAGGTCACATAGTGATCGATATGGTGTGTAGCGGATGGAGGATTAATTGTAGAAATCCCCACGGTGTGATGGTTGGTACGGGGGTGTGTAGAGGATGGACTCTTAGGTTTGGAATGGGCCATGTTGCATGAAAATATATTCTGTTGCCATTGTTATGGCCCAAGGCCCATAATGTGTTTGTAAGACCAAGGCTTTTATGTGTTTTTAGGATTTGTACACCGAGTCTTGGTGACTCACCCTTTCATTTTTCCTCACTTTACAGATGAGCAGTAGATCGTGGACATGGGAGCCGAGGCGGACTCGAGAGGCCATCAAAACTATTATCTACATAGACTATTTTTGGTTTTTCATTTGAGTTTTACTTATTGGGAATATTTTTTATAATAAGGCCTCCATAACTTAGGTTTTTGATTTTTTTCTTTTTTCTCGTTATGTTAAGTTTTTATACACATATGTTTTTTCCAAGGTTTTTTCCAAGGTCTTAATTATAAAATGAAATGATAAATGGGCTTTCTAAACACAATCAACGCAAATGCTTAAAGTTGTTTCAAAAATTTCACATTTAATTGATTAATCGGCTATAATAAATTAAGATTTTCAAAACCCTTTAGAGCAAAAGTTTTCAAGATTTAACCCGTAGCATACCAGATCCGGTCATGGCATATGGGCCGGGTTTGGGGTGTTACATTTGGTATCAGAGCCCAGTTTAAAACTCGAGCTGTGAAATGGTTCCAGTGGTGATTTGTAAAAGTGATGTAAGTTAAGAAAAATTCAGTTGAGATATGGCCTTCGAGTCTACCGGCACCCGATCCACGTAGGTAAGTATTCTAAACTCATTATGTGGTGTGCATGTTAGGCTTGATGGGCTTTATGGGACGTGGGCAGATATGCTAGAGCTTATGGACTTTAGGCTTAGTACAAACAATCCTTCTAATCTCATAAGACTTAATCTCTAATTAAACATGTCTGTGAACAAGTCATAGGGTTAGGGTGTGGTAACAAGCATACGCATGTCTAGGATTGGATCCAGGAAGAGCTTGGTATCTAAGCGGCCCTAGCGGCTCACCTCCTCTTTTCGGGAATCCTACAGTGCGTAGTGTTTGTTCACTCTAGCAAGAGGGCTTGTTGACGGCTAAAACTTATAACTAAAACCGAAAGGGACCAACCACCTATTTTGTAAAAATTACTTATGTCCCGGTTTTGTAAAATTTTTGAAATCCCCTTAATTTGTGAAAACTTCCCAAAATACCCTGGATTTGTAAAACCACCGAAATACCCCCGATTGACAAAATTACCAAAATACCCCCGGTTGACAAAATTATCAAAATACCCTCGAATTGCAAAATTATCGAAATACCCCTATTTTGTAAAATCACCAAGAAACCTTATTTTGGAAAATTAAAAAATACCCTAGGTAGTGAAATGACAAAAATACCCTTACGTGATGAATGTGAGTTCATGAATGCTACTTGTATGTTGATGTGTGATGGTGGAATGTATGTGGATCCTAGAGCTAGGAAATACAAACTTGAGAACTGAACCTTATAGTTAGAGTTCAAATTCGAAAGAACTACTGTTAAAACTATTTTCCATAAGATTGTTCGTTATTAATCAGTGGAAGAAATTAATAATTCATAAAATTCCTAATCAGATAAACACGGATCGGTAGAATGAGCACTAGAGAACGTGGTGTGCGTGGTCGAGGTAGAGGCAGGATTGCTGTGTCGGAACTAGTAGGGTCCGGCATAAGTCGAGGAATGAGGTACCAGTGCCACCAACTGTGGAGGCAAAATTCCAGGATCAGACGGCCGGAGATGATGCGGTATCTCAGGCGATGTTGAGGGTTTTAGAGAGGGTAACTGGGGCAGGAATAGGCATAGGAGCCCAAAATCTGTGCCGAGCGACTTAGAGCTAACGGGGCAAAAGTGTTTAGAGGAATTTCTAGGATAGCCCCGAGTACAGCTGAGTATTGGTTGGAGGCAGTCAAACGAATAATGGATGATTTGGATTTTACGGGAGAAGGGAAGCTGAAAGGAGTAGTGTCCCTTCTCCGGGACAAAGCTTATCAATGGTGGCTTATGGTTAAGGATGGTACCATGGCTGACTATATCACTTGGGATTACTTCAAAGCGGCGTTCTAGAGCAAGTACATTAGAACGAGCTATATGGATGCGCAGCGTAGAGCGTTCCTGAATCTGGTTTAGGGAAGTAGGTCGATGGCGACGTACGAAGTAGAATTCTTACGCTTGAGCCGTTATGCTCGAGGGATGGTGGCCACAAAACATGAACGGTGTGTTTCATTTAAAGATGGCCTGAAGGATGACCTACGTGTTTTGATAGCTCCACAGTGGGAGAGGGAATTTGCTGTGCTTGTGGAGAAAGCTAAAATAGCTGAGAAGGTGAGACAGATGGAAAAACTAAATCGGGATAGAGATATGGGTGGAGGTAAGAGAAATTTTGTATCATTAGGGACAATTAGGAGTACTCAGAAAAGACCTAGGTCGGATGGACCAAGACGGGCTGAGAGACTTCCTGCTACTAGCCAAACACGAAAGTGTGCTCGATGTGGTAAATTCCATGTAGGTGAGTGTTGGCCAGGCAGTGGGAAGTGCTTTAGGTGTGGATCTTTGGACCATCAGATTAAAGACTGTCCACAGCCATGAAGTGATGTAGGATCCGCAGAGTAGGACAATGCTCAGCCAGGCAGAGGAGGTTAGCAGCCGCAGAGGGGTCGTGGTCCAGCTAGAGGTGGTAACGATTTCGATCGGGGCCCTAGAGCACCGGGCCGAGGGACAGGAAACACTGAGGCGAGACAGCCAGGGTTAGTCTATACTTCCAGACGTCGAGAGGAGGTTGATGCACCGGATGTTATAACCGGTATGTTTTTAATATTTGGTTTTCCTTACACTGCATTGATTAACATTGGGTCGACACATTCATATGTTCCTAGTAGTGTGTCTGGAACTTTAAGTTTAGATTTCAAGATTACCCCTAGGGCGATGACTGTAATTAGCCCATTAAGACAATCTGTGGTAGTAGATAAACTTTATCGGGAGGTACCCTTAGAAGTTCAGGGGATAGTTTTCCTAACAGATTTGATGGAATTACCGTTTGGGGAGTTCGACTTAATATTAGGCATGGATTGGTTGGTGAAGTACCAAGCTAATTTAGATTATGCAGCCAAGCGTATGGTGATAAGAACCCCTAAGGATAGTGAAGTGTTGGTGATAGGAGAAAGGGGGAACTGTTTGTCGAATGTGGTGACTGCCCTAAGAGCAGAAAGGATGGTGAGAAAAAGATGTGAGGCAGTATTAATGTTTGTTTGGGCTCTGAAAGCCAAGGACCTAACTGTTGGGGATGTTAGGATAGTGAAGGAGTTTCCTGATGTTTCTTCAGAAGAGCTTCCGAGATTACCTCCGGATCGTGAAGTGGAGTTTGGTATTGATCTTCTTCCGGGAATAGCACCAGTGTCTATCGCTCTATATAGGATGGCGCTAAAAGAGCTGGTAGAGTTGAAAGTGCAGATTCAAGAGTTGCTAGTTAAAGGATTTATTCGACCAAGTGTGTCGCCTTGGGGAGCACTAGTGTTATTTGTTAAGAAGAAGGATGGATCAATGCGTATGTGCATTGACTACTGTCAGCTGAACAAGTTGACTATCAAGAACAAGTATCCGCTGCCAAAGATTTCTGACTTATTCGATCAACTGAAAGGGGCATCAGTGTTCTCAAAGATAGATCTGAGGTCAAGATACCATCAGCTTAAGGTCAAGGAGGCAGATATTCATAAGACGGCATTCAGGACTAACTACGGTCACTACGAATTCATGGTGATACCATTTGGATTGACCAACGTGCCAGCAGTATTTATGGATATGATGAACCGAGTGTTCTAACCCTACTTGGATCGGTTTGTCGTTGTATTTATAGATGATATCCTAATTTACTCAAGATCAGAAGAGGAGCATGATTCACATATGCGAGTGGTTTTACAGATTCTGAGGGAGAAGCAGTTGTATGCCAAATTCAGTAAGTGCAAAATTTGGCTAAGTGAAGTTACGTTTTTAGGCCATGTTGTGTCGGTAGAGGGGATTAGGGTTGAACCTCAAAAATTGAAGCAGTGTTGGATTGGAAGCCGCCTAGGTCTGTAGCAAAAATTCAAAGTTTTTTGGTCTGGCCGGGTACTATCGAAGGTTTGTTGAAGGATTTTCTTCGATCGTGACACCATTGACTAAGTTATTACAGAAAGGAGTTCTGGTTATTTGGTCTAGTAAGCAGCAAGAGAGTTTCGATAAGATAAAAAAGGATTTTGATGGAGGCTCTGGTATTAATTCAACCGGAGGCTGGAAAAGAATTCGTGACTTACTGTGATGCGTCACACACAGGACTAGGATGCATGTTGATGCAAGATGGAAAGGTTGTTGCGTATGCATCTCGGCAGCTAAGACCGCATGAAGCAAATTATCCCACCCATGATTTGGAGTTGGCAGCGATGATTTTTGCTTTGATGATTTGGAGACATTATCTGTACGGGGAGAAATCTATTATTTATACAGATAATAAAAGCCTAAAATACCATTTGACCCAGAAAGAGTTGAATTTAGGGTAGAGGAGGTGGTCGAGTTGTTAAAGGATTATGACTGCTCGATAGAGTACCATCCGGGTAAAGCTAATATGGTGGCAGATGCCTTAAGTTGTAAGGTAATCACTGACTTGAGAGCAATGTTTGCTCACCTTAGTTTGTACGATGATGGGAGTTTATGGGTTGAACTTCAAGTGAAACCCTCTTGGGTCGATCGAGTTAAGGAGAAGCGTGAGGAGATGAGTTGCTAAAGGAGAAGTTTCATGTAGGATCAAGTGATGGATCAATGGACTTCAGTATGAATGAGGAAGGACTGTTATGCTTTCAAGGGAGAGTTTTTATGCCAAAAGATCCAAAATTGAGGCTTAGGATTTTGCAAGAAGTGCATGGTAGTCCATACGCTATGCACCCTAGAGGGAGTAAGATGTATCGGGATTTGTGGGATCAGTTCTGGTAGCCGGGCTTGAAGCGTGAGGTAACTGAATTGGTGAGTAAGTGTTTGACTTGCCAGCAGGTGAAGGCGGAGCATCAGTTACCATCATGGTTGCTGCAGCCAATGAAGATTCCACAATGGAAGTGGGAAAGGATCACAATGGACTTTGTTAGTGGGCTGCCCCTCACGCCTACTAAGAAAGACTTAGTCTAGGTAATTGTTGATCGCTTGACGAAGTCTGCCCATTTCATACCAGTATGGGTCGATTACTCTTTGCAGAAATCGGCTAAGCTATATGTAGCAGAGGTACTGAGATTGCAAGGGGTACCAGTATCAATCATATCGGACAGGGACCCGAGTTTCACATCGCAGTTCTAGAAGGCTTTGCATCAAGCATTGGGCACGAAGTTGGATTTCAGTACAGCGTTTCATCCTTAGACCGATGGACAGTCTGAGCGGGTGATTCAGATCTTGGAGGACATGTTGAGGGGTTGTGTCATTGATTTCAGAGGTAGCTGGAAGGAGTTTTTACCATTAACGGAATTTGCTTACAACAACAGCTACTAGTTTAGTATTCAGATGGTGCCCTATGAAGTATTGTGCAGGCGGCGATGTCGTACTCCTACATTGGACAAAATTAGGGAACGTTAGATTTTGGGTTCGGAGTTGATTCTTGAGATAGAGAAGAAGGTTGAGTTAATTGAGCTCGACTAAAGGCGTCGGACCGAGCGAAGTCCTATCACGAGACTTGAAGCGTAAGGACATAGAGTTTGCGGTGGGTGACAAGGTGTTCTTGAAGGTGTCGCCGTGGAAGAAAGTTCTGAGGTTTGGACGGAAGGGTAAATTAAGTCCCAGGTTTATCGGACCTTATCAGGTGTTGAAGCGAGTAGGGCCAGTATCCTATCAGCTAGAGCTACCTTCAGAGTTAAGCTAGATTCAAAATGTGTTTCATGTCTCTATGTTAAGACGTTACCGTTCGGATCCATCTCAGGTGGTGCCTGTGGAAGAAATCGAGGTGAGACCTGACCTATCCTTTGAAGAGGAACTAGTGGAAATCCTGGATCGTGATGTCAAAATGTTGCGAAGGAAGACGGTTCCATTGGTTAAGATTCTATGGCAGAATCATAATTTCGAGGAGGCTACTTGGGAACCAGAGGAGACGATGCGACAGCAGTACCCGCATCTATTCTAATCAGGTAATTTCGAGGACAAAATTTCTTTAAGAAGGTAGTACTGCAACATCTTGAGTTGTTGGGCTTGTGCGTTTAATGTGTGATTGTGTTTCATAATGTCTGATTGTGTTTCATGTGTTAATTAGAGTGTTAGGGGTCCAGAATGGGCTCAGGAATTGAGCCGAGGCCTTAATCGAATTTTCTGTTTGAACACTCTAGAGGGAAGCCTGATAAGATGGGCTTAAAAGATGTTATTTGTGTTTTGAAATACAAAGTGGGCTTGTGGCCTAGTGGCAAATGGCGCCACTTAGAGAGCAAGGAGGTGGCGTCAACTGAGGAGGCCCAAACTCAAGTAGCATGCAGCCCAATTCATTTAATCAAAGATAGCTAAATTTTGGCATTTAGGTGGGTAAGGTTGGATGGCAAAAAGGCTTAAAAATAGGGGGATTTTATGTGGATAATAAGTTTGATAATGTGCTGATAAAGAGAGGAATAGATAGTGCTATCTAGACCTCTTTTGGAGGTGTGCTTGGATAAAGATAAGGGAGGAAGTTTAGGAGCTATCTAGGAAGCAAATGGTGGCTGAATTTAGGGCATTGTGTGCAAAGGGGGGACAGCTATATAGGACTAAGGGGTGCCGAAATTCCCCTTGTTTATTAATTAGTTTTAGTTTTCAAAAGAGGGCAATCCCGGCATTTGGTTAGTGTGGGTGCCGAAATTCTCTTTAAATAAAGGGGATATCTCTTCAATTCCGGTATTTGGTCCCTATTTTCTTTTCTCATTCTCTCTTCCTCACTTTTATGCAAAAGCCGGAAGTCCATTATTCTGTTCTCTATTCTTTCCAACAAGTCGAAACCTCCCAATTGTTCACAACATCTTTTCTTTCAAATGCTGAAGCTCTGAACTCTCTTCTCATCTTCATAGACGAATAATTCCTATTCCTTTTTTGTCGATTTCTTCACTAAAGCCGAATCTACATAGACATCTTCCTATCATCTTTTCTTCTGATCTTTTCAAAGCCGGAATCTCTAAGGGGTAGTCGAATTCTTTGTGTTAAGGTGAGTGCCGATTTTCCTATCTTTTCACTTTCTCTTTCGATTTTTGAAAGACAAAGATGAAAAGCTAATGGTTTAATGGTTTTATATATTTTCTTGTTGGGCGACATTCGGGAATTTAGATAGATCGCCTAGATTTAAAAGCCGGAAATGCTAGTCTTAGAGTCTCAATCTCTTTTCGGGATTTCAAGGTAAGGGTTCAATTCATCCTATGTTGTTTAATCGGGTTCTTTTTCATTAATTCATGCCTTAACCTAATGTTGCGTTAAGCAATCATCATAGTATCTTCTGACCAAATATCACTCATTGACTCGAATGTTAGCAAATCAAAGGAAGGGGTTGGATCTGTAGTTTCAGCCCCAAAGTTCAAGAAAGGCAGGGTGTCAGTAATTCGGGATTGGCCGTCGGGTTGTGGACCGGCTTCAGAGCAAAACCTTAGGCAGTTAGCAGTCGTATTGACTTCTAATAGTGTCGACATAGAAACTACTGTCCTGTCGGTAATCAGGTGTGTAGATCTCTATCACACAAGTTAATCTATATTATATGAATGTTATGGGCTAAAAGCCGAATAAAGAGGCTGTATGAACAATTGTAATACCCAAAAATGGTAGGCAAGGGATGCCAGGTACGTAATCATAGAAACTTCTCTATGTGTATCGAAGTATGTGAAAGTATGTGATCTGTTTAGATAGTTTAATGTTCTAATTCTTGCATGTATGTATGCATAGGATGGGATTGATATGATGAAGGGGAGCAGGTCGCGAGGCGATCGGTGGCTTTGCCACATAGGTCACATAGTGATCGGTCTTTATGACAGGCAGCGCAGCTGTCGATATATTATTAAGGTCGCATAGCGATCGGTGGCTTTACCACATAGGTCACATAGTGATCGATATGGTGTGTAGCGGATGGAGGGTTGATTGTAGAAATCCCCACGGTGTGATGGTTGGTACGGGGGTGTGTAGAGGATGGGCCATGTTGCATGAAAATATATTATGTTGCCATTGTTATGGCCCAAGGCCCATAATGTGTTTGTGGGCCCAAGGCTTTTATGTGTTTTAGGGATTTGCACACTGAGTCTATGTGACTCACCCTTTCATTTTTCCTCACTCTATAGATGAGCAGTAGATCGTGGACATGGGAGCCAAGGCGGACTCGAGGGGCCATCAAAACTATTATCTACATAGACTATTTTCGATTTTTCATTTGAGTTTTAATTATTGGGACTATTTTTGTAATAAGGCCTCCATAACTTAGGTTTTCGATTTTTTTTCTTTTGTCTCGTTATGTTAAGTTTTTATACACTTACGCTTTTTCCAAGGTCTTAATTATAAAATGAAATGATAAATGGGCTTTCTAAACACAATCAACGCAAATGCTTAAAGTTGTTTCAAAAATTTCACATTTAATTGATGAATCGACTATAATAAATTAAGATTTTCAAAACCCTTCAGAGTAAAAGTTTTCAAGATTCAACCCGTAGCATACCAGATCCGGTCATGGCGTATGGGCCGGGTTTGGGGTGTTATAGTCAATGAAAATGACTGATTCGCGTTGAGGTAAGTTCATATGGATAGTATATAGTGAACAATTATTAAATTTGAATTGAGATGATGTATTATTTTATAAATGTATGTTATCTAATCATGACTGTATGCAAGTATGAGATTGGATTGAATGATTAATCGTGAGAAATGCAGGGTCAAGTACATTCGTACTACGACTCGTGATGAATTGACGGAAAAGACCATGGTTGGACCATGGCAGTGAGTGTGCCAGTGTAAGACCATGTCTGGGACATGACATCGGCACCGATATGTGATCCCATGTAAGACCATATCTGGGATATGGCATTGGCATCCTATTAGGTGTGCAAGATATCCCGAACATCCTTAATATTACAAGTAGTTCAATGAGAAATTCAAGGAGTATGCTCAAGATAAGTAAGAGTAGGATATGTGAGTATTATGAATAGGCGCAGGTATGTATACGAGAATCATAAATTATGTGCTTGGATTATGATGCATTATTGATAAGGATGCAAACGAGTGAGATTTGTCTATGATCACTTGGATGTTATGAGCCAAATTATAATATGCTTTGGTGTAAGTGTGTATAAATGAAAGTGAACACAAAGAATTAATGAATGAGTGGAATTGACATTAAAACAGTGTGGGCAGCAGCATTAGTATAACTTTGAAAAATCACCAAAAATAGCAAAAATTGAATTAAAGGCTGGGAGAGATATGAAATTAAATCTTAATGAGCCTATTGTCTCATAAAAGAAATAGAGTAAGCAAAAGAAGTTGTAATTATGAGCTATTTGAATTTTAGTGAGATAGGGTTAGAATGAGTTTTGGAATCCCCTGTTCTAACTTTGGAAAATTAGTAAAAATTGTAAAAAAATAATTATGGAGTATAATTCATATGCTTGAAATCCTTGATAAGTATATTTTAAATTTATATAAACAATAATATCATATGACTTTTATACAAGGAGAAAAAATATTTGTAGTGAAGAAGTGTCGAAACTGTTGGACAGAGAAATAGGCGTAAATTTAATGAATAAACTGTACTTATTGGCTTGACCAAAAATTCTGAATTTTTTATGGTGAGAATTTATGTGAGTCTAGTTTCAGGAAAAATTAACGGTTATTAATTTGGAGCTCTGTAGCTTGAGAAATAAATAATTTAGTGACAGTGACTCAAGTAGACAGATTAATGTGAACATGAGTAACAAGGTGTAAGCATGTGATATAATGATTATATCATCTTAAGAAATTATTGTGAGGATTTATCCATAAAAGATTATTAATTTCTTATTATTTTCTATGCCCATGATGTGTGATTAAGCATGTGTGAAATTTCTGTGAATTAATTTGTCTGTTAGTATGCTTAATTTGATCAAAGGACTAAATCGGGTAAATCTTAAAAGTGGCTTTCTATTTTATCAATGGCTAAATTGAGATGTCTTCTTATTGGGAAGACCTTATGTGGAAATTTAGCCACTATTTTAGATAGTGGACGACAATAGGTAATGGATATGTATATGTATGATATATATATATATATATATAAGTTAAAAGTTTATTATTATATTATAAGTTATTAATTAAAGTAAAAAGAAACATGGGTTTTCATAGTAGACGACAATAAGTAATAGACATGTATGTATATGCTTTTTATATATAAATATTTTATAAGTTAAAAGTTTATATATATATGTATGTAGGCCCACTTGGGCCGAATATTGGGCTTGAGCCCATTTACACGGTTATGATCGTAATGCCCCTGTACGGTAAAATGACCGTAATACCCCTGTAGGGTAAAATGACCGTAATGCCCCTATTAAGGTAAAATGATCATAATGCCCTTGTAGGATAAAATGACCATAATATCCCTGTAGGGTAAAATAACTGTAATACCCCTGTAGGGTAAAATGACTATAATGCCCCTGTCAGGGTAAAATGACATAATACCCTTATAGGGTAAAATCACCGTAATACCCTTGTAGGGTAAAATGACTGTAATGCCTATATTAAGGTAAAATGACTGTAATACCCTAATAGGGTAAAATGATCGTAATACCCTTGTAGGTTAAAATGACTTTAATATCCCTGTAGGGTAAAATGACTACAATGCCCCTGTTAAGGTAAAATGACTGTAATGCCCCTGTAAGGTAAAATGACTGTAATGCATCTGTAGGGTAAAATGACCGTAATGCACCTGTAGGGTAAAATGACCGTAATGCACCTGTGGGGTAAAATGACCGTAATACCCCTTTAGGGTAAAATGACCGTAATGTCCCTGTAGAGTAAAATGATCGTAATGTCCCTGTAGGGTAAAATGACCGTAATGCCCCTATAGGGTAAAATGACATTAATGCCCCTGTAGGGTAAATGACTATTTTGCCTCTCGAGGGTAAATGACTGACTTGTGCTATGATTTGACTGATTTGACTGTGATTGTATGGCTATGATTTGATTGACTTAACTGTGAATGATATGATGATTTGTGGGCCAGACATTCTGCATACATGATATACTGCATGGGGTTGGGACATTGGTTATGGAGGAAGAACTATTTTGATAGGGTCACACGAGTCACACGAGACGACTGTGGACCCAGTAATGATCTGTTAAGATCGCACGGGTCACACGAGATCACTCTGTACCTACCGTTGGCTTTAAGCCAGTAATCTGATTATGGCTTTGTGCCAACCTAATTATGGCTCTGTGCTGTCTTGATTATGACTTTGTGTTGATCATATTTATCCATGGTTGTGTGCCGATCGTAATTATTGATGACTTTGTGTCGATCATACTTACCCATGGCCGTGTGCCAGTTATATTACCGTTACTGATGGCTATGTGCCAATTATGAGACCGTTACTGGTGGCTTTGCCACAAATATTGTTACTAGCAACTTTGCTGTGATACTGATACTGGTTGCTCTACTGTAATACTGTTAATGGTGGCTTTACCATATATACTATTACTGGCAACTTTGCTGCGTTATTATTATTGGCAGCTATGTTGCGATATTGGTGTGCTGGCTGGGTGGGTCGATTTTATCCCCACATGGTGTGTTGGTTGGTATGGGTGGTGTGTTTGCTGGATTGGTGTAGGTTGCATAAGTGCACCATATTGATACTGTGATGGGCTAAGCCTAATTGATTCTGTTATGGGCTAGGACCCAAATGACATTATTTTGGGCTTTAGCTCACATATACTCTGAACTGAACTGTTCTATTACTATTAAAGAGCTCAGGACCAGAATGATTCTATTTCTGTATACTGACTGTTTCTTCAATAAGGGGATTACACACTGAGTTTTCGTAAATTCACCCCGTTTTTAACCTTTCAGGCAATCCCCAACATTAGACAGTTTGGAACTGCGAGGGACTCGGAGAGGGCCACACAACTGCACATATTTTATTCTATTTTGCTCATTTACTTAAGCACTTTGATTTTGATTCGGGTTGTAATAATGCCTCTATAATTTCTGGATTTTAAATTTAGGATTTTATTGATTGTGATTTATATCTGCTAGAAGTAAAACACTATTTTCCAAAATAATAACTATTTTCAAATGCTACGTTTCGCAACTCAATTTTTAAATATTACGTTTTTGTAACTCATTTGTTTTAAAATTAAACTTCTGCAACAAATAAGGTTAAAGGTAATAACATTTTAAAAGAGAATAACTTTTTAATAAACCACGATTGAAAATAAACGAACACAAACTGAGGTTTTGTAAAAGTTTTAAATGGCAAGAAGTTTTAAATTTCAAGAAGGGTTTTCAATGAAAACATGGTTTTCGAAAAACACTTCAATGCGACACGCCAGATTCGGCCATAACGTCTAGGTCGGGTTTGGGGTGTTATTTTTAGTGGTTCCAAAGTAGGGTTACAAAACTCGACTATGGAATGGGTTTTCAAAGTTTTGGATTTTAAAAGGTTGTTTTCGAATATGTGAAGTGTTTTGAGATACTTCTTCTGAAAAGTGTGGCACACCGAGTTTTCGGCACCAAATTTGTAAGTTTTCTGAATACCATTGTTAGTTTTAAACTGAAATGTAGTAAGTTAGGAAATACTATGATTGTTTTAGAGATTAGACTATACTACTCTAGTTAGAGTAAATTGAAACACTTGAGTTTAGATTTGGTATTTATTCTGTGTGTGTTTGTGTAACACCCCAAACCCGGTCAACACACCACGACCGAATCTGGTATGTCACAGGGGAAAAAAGGATTCTGAGAGGTTTAGGTTTAAGGTTAAAAGTTCGAGGAAAATACTTCGCTAATTTGTGTATTTGAAAATCTTGAGTAGGTTTGACTGAAATCCGATGTATTTGAAAACCCGGAAATTTTGAGAACTCAATCAGACATGTAGGTAAAACAGTTTTATCTCGTTAGGAAGTTTGAGTTGTTTCTCATTGTTACAAAACATTTTGTATTAGTAGAAAATCGTGTTTAAGTTAGAAAACATTTGAGTTCTTCTTTATTCCAAATCTTAGTGTGATACCCGATGGTATAGTTTAAAATATCGCTTTTGTACTTTGAAATCGTTGTCTTTCCAAGTTTTAGCACATTTTAACCCAATTAATTTGTTAAGCCATATTAAACATTTACTTAAAGCATAAACAAGCAAACCATAATTTTTTTTAAAAGGCCTTTTACAACCCAAAATAAAACCACATAGAAATAAATAGCTAATGTACCAATTTTTATAAAGTTTGAGCAAATCCTTTATTAAGCATGGCATGAGCACCTCGAGTCCATCCCGGCTCCATGTCCGCATCTAAGTGTCACCTGAAAAAGTCAAAGGAGAGAGTGAGTCGCAAGACTCAGTGCATAAATCCCTCTCCCGATATAACATGCCAACACACATCATAACAAAATAATGCAAGTGATGCACCGATCCTAGCCAACCATATCACCTTTTCTACCCCGTGTGGTACCAAACCACTTTGGTGGTGCCAAACCACCGTGACCCAAAGTCACGATATCCATCTTGTGGTACCAAACCACCGGTGACCAAGTCACAAATAATCCAATGATGGGGCCAACCCATCGTGTGATACCAAATCACTAGCGACGATTCCATATCTCATAAGTGGGGCCAACCCGCGGTGGTGCCAACCACAGGGACAAGTTGCAATGAGGTGCCAAACCTCGGTGTCCCAAAGACACATGTGACCAAATCCTTGGTGACCGTAGTCACAAATCCGATGATGGGGCCAACCCATCGTGTGATACCAAATCACCGGCGTCAATCCGTATATAATCAAGCGTGGGGCCAACCCACCGTGGTACTAAGCCAACGGGACGAGACGCCGAGGTGCCAAACCTCTGGTGACCCAAAGTCACAAAATATCATTGTGGTACCAAACCACCGGAGGTGCCAAACCTTTGGTGTCCCAAAGACACAGTGTCCCAAAGACACGGATATCATACTCCCCCTCCTCTCATATCACCCAATAGCATATCATACTAAATGCAAAATCGTGCAATCATGCTATCATGCTCACATGCTTAATATGGCATCTCAAAGTATCAGAAATCATGATATCACACATCATCACATAACTCATAATGAAACGGACTTACCCAAATCCGTATCCATACCTCAACGGGTACCAAAATAGTCAACCACACTATTTCATTTATACCAACAGGTTATCATATTACTTAGTTAAGATAGTGTGTTGGTTTACACACCTGATATATCGTAAGCCTCAATCCCAAAGAACCCGGTCTAAAGCCCTCAATCCTCTTGCTCCTAAAAACAATCGGCCAACTATGGGTTAGTTCCTTAAACCATTCGGCCATAACCAAATAAATCAAAGGGTATATCAGTTTACCCTTACCTTAAACTTGATTTGGTTTCCTACCAAATCCGAACCCAACAATGGTTCTTTCAGCAATCGGCTTCACCCTAGAAAGAAAGTGGTTAATCCCTTTGAAACTTTGGCTTATAGCATTCTAAAAGAATAGACTATCAAGATAATCCCTTACCACTACTTACCACTTGTCTTCTCCAATCGGCCGCTCCGAAATCCAAAGGCCCTATATGGAAATAGTTACCAAAATTGAACGTTACTCCTTTTTAACAGATGCCGAAATCGGCTCTCAAACACCAAAGATTGACAAAGCATAAGAAAGGGAGAAATGGCCATTCGGCCTAGCACTTACCCCTTACAAGACCGATTGAACACCAGCACCCCAACAACAACCAATAATCGGCCTACCAACTACTAAGAGAGGAGAAAGATTCGGCCAAGTAAAACACAATTGAAGGAAGGAAATTTCACAGCGCAAGGAGGGATTGATCGATTTTAGACAAAAAATAAAGCACAAAATTACAACTTCGAGAAGGAGAAAGTCGGCCAAGGTTTGGAGAAGGAGAAAGAATGAACAAGAGGTAGGTGCTCTCGGTTTTGAATGAAAAGAAATAGAAAAGTGTTTGGAAAGTGAAGTTTAAGCTAGCACCCTTTAATCAAGATGAGCAGGAGGAAATACTTTCGGTTTGAGAGGGAAAGAAATGAAGAAGGTGTTTAGGAGAACAAGTTTAAACAGCATGAATGAAAAGAAAGGGAGAGAGAAGAGAACTTTCGGCTCAAGTTGAAAAGAAAACACAAAGTGGTTTCGGTTTAACACAAATGAAAAAGAAAAGAAGGTGGGAGGGCATTCACTAATAAAAAAATCAAAGGACACCAAGTACTTTCGGCAAAGGTAAGATTGTTGAAGCTTTCGGTTTAAGGAGAACAAATGAAAAATGAAAAAGAGATGAAAACACACTTGGGGTTTCGGTTTCAAGAATGCAAAAAGGAAAAATGGATGAAATTGACTTACCAAGAGACCACAAAAGAGGCTTGTTTCACACAACCTATGACCGAAAATGCACACATTGCCTAAGTGAAATTTCGGCACTCTCCTCCCCAAGCTTACCAACCGGCCAACCTCCCCCAAAACACTCCCCAAAATCTGGCCAACCTCCCCCCAAACACTCCCAAGCCACTAATTCAAATCCCTTGACCAAGTCTTCCTCCACCATTTGCTCTCCACCCACCATTCAAATGAGAAGACTTAGTCCAAGGCAGAGTTCAAACTTCCCACAACTCCTCCCCTCCATGCCGTCAAAATGGGAGTCCAAAATGTGGGATTCTCGCGACTTGAACACAAGACCTCCCCCTTGCAATTGACGCCAACACATGCTCCAAGTGGCGCATGCTTTGCCACTCCACCAACTCCTTTCTTATGCCACAATTCAACAAATAAAATATATAACCCCCAACTCCTTCAGCTCCTATCACCTAAAGCCCAAAAACTAAAATTTTACCACCTACTCAGGCTCATTCCTAGCCTACAACTAAGCCCCGAAACTACACAAACCACAACATAGCAAGCCATTAACATGCAAACAATGCCAAAATAAAATAGCCCCTAACCCGGGGTATTACAGTTCTACCCCCTTAAAAATAATTTGGCCTCAAAATTACAGTCGTCAAGAGTTGCGGTATTCTTTGTCTCATCGTATCCTCGGGTTCCCACATAGCTTCTTCCACGCCATGATTCCGCCAAAGAACCTTAACCAAAGGCACAGACTTCCTGCGCAGAACCTTCACATCCCGATCTAAAATCTGTACAGGCTCTTCCTCCATAGTCAAATCTGGGTTTACCTCAATCTCTCCTACTGTCACCACGTGCGATGGATCTGAGCGATAACGCCAAAGCATCGAAACGTGGAACACGTCATGAATCGACTTAGTTCTGCGGCAACTCGAGTGATATGCAATCGGGTCCCACTCGTCAAGATTACCTTATACTACCCAATAAACCTCGGACTTAGCTTGCCTTTCCTCCGAACCTTAACACTTTCTTCCACGGTGAGACCTTCAGAAAACCCGATCTCCCACAAAGAAATTCAATATCCCTCCGCTTAAGATCGGCATAGGACTTCGCGGTCCGAAGCTTCCTTCAATCGAGCTGAATCAACAACCTTGTCTTGGCCTCAAAGAATTCTAACTCTGGTCCCAACAAGCGATGTTCACTTAACTCGTCCAACAAGTAGGTGAGCGACACTTCCTACCGCATAACGCCTCATATGGTGCCATTTTGATACTTGCTTGGTAACTATTATTGTAGGCGAATTCACTAACGGTAGATACTCCTCCCAACTACCCACAAATCCAATACACACCCTCGTAACATGTCCTCCAAGATCTGTATAACCCTTTCCGACTGCCCGTCAGTTTGTGGATGAAATGCCGTGCTGAAATCTAACCGTGTACCCAGAGCCTGATGCAACGCTTTCCAGAACCTTGACGTGAACCTGGGGTCCCTATCCGAGATGATCGATACTGGCACCTCGTGCAGTCTCACTATCTCTGACACATACAACTTTGCCAACCTCTGCAATGAGTAATCCACCCTCACCGGAATAAAGTGAGCTGATTTAGTTAGTCGATCCACAATTACCCAAACTGAATCCTTCTTGCTCGGTGTAAGCGGTAATCCACTGACAAAATCCATAGTTATCCTTTCCCACTTCCACTGAGGAATCTTCACTGGCTGAAGCAACCCGGACGGTAACTGATGCTCAGCCTTAACCTGCTGACATGTCAGACACTTCCCTACCAACTCTGTCACTTCCTTTTTGCACCGGCCACCACCGTAATCTCTCTCCGAGATCTCTATACATTTTGCTACCTCCGGGATGCATAGCGTAGGGCTGCTATGTGCATCTGAAGAATCTTTTGTCTTAGCTCCAAGTCCCCGGCATACAAGCTTTCCCAAAAACACAAAGACCCCATCACTAGACAAGCTATAACCCTCAAACCATCATTACGCACTTGTGTCCTCTGCTTTTCGTAACCTCATCCAACAACCTGCTTTTCTCTCGATCCGCTCAACCCAAGTAGGCTTAACCGCAGCTCTGCGAATACTCCGTCGTCATACAAACTCAAGTGGGCAAACAACGCTCTTAAATTGAAACAACCTTACGGCTCAACGCGTACGCCTGGCGTTAGCCTTGCCCGGATGATACTCAATTGAGCAATCGTAGTCTTCAAAGACTCAATCCATCTGCTACGCCTCGATTCAAGTCTTTCTGAGTTAGAAGGTACTTCAGACTCTTATGATCCGTGTAAACTATCGATCTCTCTCCGTACAAGTAATGCCTCCATATCTTTAAGGCAAAAACTACGGCCGCTAACTCCAGATCATGCGTTGGATAATTTGTCTCATGTGGCCTCAACTACCGAGATGCGTAAGCCACAACCTTCCCTTCTTGCATCAGCACACAACCCAATCCCGTATGTGATGCATCGCAGTACACTGTGAATTCCTTACCAGCCTCAGGTTGAATCAGAACCGGAGCTTCAGTCAAAATCTTCTTCAACTTATCGAAGCTCTCCTGCTGCTTCTCAGTCCAAATGAACGGAACCCCTTTTCTCAATAATTTAGTCATCGGTGCTGCAATCAATGAGAAACCCTCTACAAATCTTCGGTAGTATCCTGCCAAGCCCAGAAAACTCCGGATCTCAGCTACTGACCTAGGTGGCTTCCATTCCAAAACCGCCTCAATCTTTCGAGGATCCACTCTAATCCTCTCAGCCGATACTACATGACCCAAGAACGTCACCTCTTTAAGCCAAAATTCGCATTTACTGAATTTCGCATAGAGCTGTTTCTCCCTCAGAATCTGCAATACCACCTGAAATGCGCATCATGTTCCTCCTCGGTCCTTGAATATACCAAGATGTCGCCGATAAAAACTACTACGAACCGATCTAGATCTTCGTTGGAACACCCTATTCATCGATCCATGAAGGTCATCGGTCGTTAGTCAACCCGAACGGCATAACCAAGAACTCAAAGTGCCCATACCGAGTAATGAAATGCCGCCTTACGATATCCGCCTCCTTTACCCTTAACGGTGATACCTGGACCTTAAGTCGATCTTGAGAAAATCGACGCCCTTCAACCGATCAAATAAGTCATCTATCCAAGGTAGGGATACTTGTTTTGATCGTCACTTATTCACCAAGCAGTAGTCTATACACATCCGTATAGTACCGTCTTTCTTCTTAACAAAGAGTACCGGCGCTCCCCAAGGCGAAATACTTGGCCTGATAAAGCCTCGGTCCAACAATTCTCAGATCGAGCCTTAAGCTCCACTAACTCCTTAGGTGCCATCACAGACGGAGCTATGGACATTTGGCGCGATTCAAGCAATGATCTATCCCGAACTCTACCTCTCGATCGGTGGCAAACCCTAAGCTCCTCAGAAACACATCAAGAAATTCCTAATCGTCCAACCGCCTCCACAATGAGACTCCTTAGCCTCCAAGGCATACACATGCACCACATATGCTTCACACCCTTTCGACCATCTTCTGGCTTTCGAGTAGATACCACATTGGATAGATAATTCCTCCTATTACCGATCAGAACTACCTCATCACCTTTAGCTGTGCTCAGAACCATGCGCTTAGCCGCGCAGTCCAACTTTGCCTGATACTTAACCAGCCAGTCCATCCCAAGAATCAGATCGAACTCCCCAAACGGAAGTTCCATCAGATCAGCCACAAATAATACCCCTTGAAGTTCTAGAGGTACGTCTCTATACAGTTTATCTACCACTACAGAGTGACCTAGAGGGCTTATTACGGTCATCTTCCTAGAAGATATTTCAGAGTCTAGATCCATGGTCTTCACTATGCTACTTGCAACATATAAATGTGTTGAACCCACATCAATTAAAGCAGTTAATGGAGAACCAAGGATTAAAAACGTACCGGTAATGACGTCCGGTACGTCGCCCTCTTCTCGGCCCTCGCAAAGATACACCAACCCCACTTATCGGCCTCGTAACTACTTCGCACCTCTGTCCAAGTGCTCCACGACCCCGACCAGAACCATTACCTCCTCTGCCATTACCTCGGCCCCTCTGCGGTGGTGGTCCATTATTCCTATACTGAGTACGGCCTTGATTCTCTGACTGAATCCTAGCCAACTTGCGCGGATAGTCCCTCACACGGTGGTCCAGCGAGCCACACTCAAAATAGCCTTTACCATCAGTCCAACATCCTCCCCAATGAGCCTTCCCATAACGGTTACATCACAAGGTCCCTGCCTAGCAAAGAACAAACCTACCCGACCGATTCGCCCACTCGGTCTAGCCCTTTTACGTTGATTACTTGACGACCCAGAAGATCCAAAACTTTTTTTGTGTCGGTTCCTATCCATACCTTGCCTCACAGACTCCTTAATACCTTCAGCCACCTTTGCCTTTTCAATCAAAACCACCAATTCACGCTCTCGCCAACGCAATTATCAACCTTAGTTCGTCCGTGAGCCATCCTCAAACGAATGCACCTCTCATGTTCAAGAGCCACCATACCCACAGCATACCGACTCACTTGAGAAACTCGCCTCGACTCGACACGATTTGCTCCCGAACTAACCTCGAAAATGCTTTCCTCTGCTCATTAATGTAGTTAGCCCCACGCACTTTTTCGATATAAGCCCAAAATAGTCCCAAGTCGATCTTCTGCTGCAGTATTTGTCTCGGACCGTGAGCCACCATGGTATGACTCATCTCAAGAAGTGATACGATCCCTTTAACTTTTCTTCAGTCAAGTCTAGATCGTCCATGATCGCGCTTCGCTTCGGCCAACAAGATTCAAGAAGGCTAGGAGCAACACCGAGACACCCGAAAGAATTCAAATTTCATTTGCCAAGTCACCAGCACGATTTCCTAGCTCCTATGCCTCCACCTACTCTAGCTACCCGTTCTAAAACCCATGAAGATCGCTTTGTGACATCTGCGTCATCCCCACCTGGTCTTGAAACTCACCACCTCCACCGGTGGCGGGCACCAGATCTCATTTTCGAACCACGACCGAACCTACGGGCTCGTAAATCGTCATCCTACCGCGACCTCGCCCACGACTACGCCCACCTCGGTACTCATGATTAAATCTCAATTGATTTAAAGAATTTTATGCATCGAGAATTATTCCACCTGCTTTTAAAGCAAAGTCTTATGGATATTAAAGGAGCTTTGTTTTCGCGAGTCCACTTAGTCCTATCAGTTTTAGTTTCTAAAGTAGTCTTACTAGCCATCCAAACATATCAATCATAACCAATAGTACGGGGTACTTACCTGGGTGGATTGGTTCCGGAGACTCGGTGCCATGCCTTTCAAACCATACTTTTAAAACAGAATACTCAAAAACTTTAGTTTTAAAACATTTTAGGCCTCGGGCCCACAGCCGAGCCTTTAAACTTGGCTCTGATACCACAAATGTAACACCCCAAACCCGGTCAACACACCACGACCGAATCTGGTATGTCACAGGGGAAAAAGGATTCTGAGAGGTTTAGGTTTAAGGTTAAAAGTTCGAGGAAAATACTTCGCTAATTTGTGTATTTGAAAAACTTGAGTAGGTTTGACTGAAATCCGATGTATTTGAAAACCCAAAATTTTGAGAACTCAATCAGACATGTAGGTAAAATAGTTTTATCTCGTTAGGAAGTTTGAGTTGTTTCTCATTGTTACAAAACATTTTGTATTAGTAGAAAATCGTGTTTAAGTTAGAAAACATTTGAGTTCTTCTTTATTCCAAATCTTAGTGTGATACCCGATGGTATAGTTTAAAATATCGCTTTTGTACTTTGAAATCGTTGTCTTTCCAAGTTTTAGCACATTTTAACCTAATTAATTTGTTAAGCCATATTAAACATTTACTTAAAGCATAAACAAGCAAACCATAATTTTTTTAAAAGGCCTTTTACAACCCAAAATAAAACCACATAGAAATAAATAGCTAATGTACCAAATTTTATAAAGTCTGAGCAAATCCTTTATTAAGCATGGCATGAGCACCTCAAGTCCATCTCGGCTCCATGTCCGCATCTAAGTGTCACCTGAAAAAGTCAAAGGAGAGAGTGAGTCGCAAGACTCAGTGCATAAATCCCTCTCCCGATATAACATGCCAACACACATCATAACAAAATAATACAAGTGATGCACCCGATCCTAGCCAACCATATCACCTTTTCTACCCCGTGGTACCAAACCACCGGTGGTGCTAAACCACCGTGACCCAAAGTCACGATATCCATCTTGTGGTACCAAACCACCGGTGACCCAAGTCACAAATAATCCAATGATGGGGCCAACCCATCGTGTGATACCAAATCACTAGCGACGATCCCATATCTCATAAGTGGGGCCAACCCACGGTGGTGCCAACCACAGGGACGAGTCGCAATGAGGTGCCAAACCTCGTGTCCCAAAGACACAATGTGATACCAAATCACCGTGACCATAGTCACAAATCCGATGATGGGGCCAACCCATCGTGTGATACCAAATCACCGCATCAATCCCAGATAATCAATCGGGGCCAACCCACCATGGAACTAAGCCACTGGGACGAGACGCTGAGGTGCCAAACCTCTGGTGTCCCAAAGACACAATGTCCCAAAGACACGGATATCATACTCCCCCTCCTCGCATATCACCCAATAGCATATCATACTAAATACAAAATCGTGCAATCATGCTATCATGCTCACATGTTTAATATGGCATCTCAAAGTATCAGAAATCATGATATCACACATCATCACATAACTCATAATGAAATGGACTTACCCGAATCCGTATCCATACCTCAACGGGTACCAAAATAGTCAACCACACTGTTTTATTTATACCAACAGGTTATCACATTACTTAGTTAAGATAGTGTGTTGGTTTACACACCTGATATATCGTAAGCCTCAATCCCAAAGAACCCGATCTAAAGCCCTCAATCCTCTTGCTCCTAAAACAATCGGCCAACTATGGGTTAGTTCCTTAAACCATTACCATAACCAAATAAATCAAAGGGTATATCGGTTTACCCTTACCTTAAACTTGATTTGGTTTCCTACCAAATCGAACCCAACAATGGTTCTTTCAAAGAATCGGCTTCACCCTAGAAAAAAAGTGGTTAATCCTTTGAAACTTTGGCTTATAGCATTCTAAAAGAATAGACTATCAAGATAATCCCTTACCACTACTTACCACTTGGCTTCTCCAATCGGCCACTCCGAAATTCAAAGGCCCTATATGGAAACAGTTACCAAAATTAAATGTTACTCCTTTTTAACAGATGCTGAAATCGGCTCTCAAACACCAAAGATTGACAAAGCATAAGAAAGGGAAAAATGGCCATTCGGCCTAGCACTTACCCCTTACAAGACCGATTGAACACCAGCACCCCAACAACAACCAATAATCGGCCTACCAACTACTAAGAGAGGAGAATGATTTGGCCAAGTAAAACACAATTGAAGGAAGGGAAATTCGGTAACGCAAGGGAGGGATTCGGTTTGATTTTAGACAAAAAAATAAAGCACAAGAATTACAACTTCGAGAAGGAGAAAGTCGGCCAAGGTTTGGAGAAGGAGAAAGAATGAACAAGAGGTAGGTGCTCTCGGTTTTGAATGAAAAGAAATAAAGAAAAGTGTTTGGAAAGTGAAGTTTCAGCTAGCACCCTTTAATCAAGATGAACAGAGGGGAAATACTTTCGGTTTTGAGAGGGAAAGAAATGAAGAAGGTGTTTAGGAGAACAAGTTTCGGCTTAGCATGAATGAAAAAGAAAGGGAGAGAGAAGAGAACTTTCGTCTCAAGTTGAAAAGAAAACACAAAGCTGGTTTCGGTTTAACACAAATGAAAAAGAAAAGAAGGTGGGAGAGGCATTCGACTAATAAAAAAAATCAAAGGACACCAAGTACTTTCGGCAAAGGTAAGATTGTTGAAGCTTTCGGTTTAAGGAGAACAAATGAAAAATGAAAAAGAGATGAAAACACACTTGGGGTTTCGGTTTCAAGAATGCAAAAAGGAAAAATGGATGAAATTTGGCTTACCAAGAGACCACAAAAGAGGCTTGTTTCACACAACCTATGACCGAAAATGCACACATTGCCTAAGTGAAATTTCGACACTCTCCTCCCCAAGCTTACCAACCGGCCAACCTCCCCCAAAACACTCCCCAAAATCTGGCCAACCTCCCCCCAAACACTCCTAAGCCACTAATTCAAATCCCTTGACCAAGTCTTCCTCCACCATTCAAATGAGAAGACTTAGTCCAAGGCAGAGTTCAAACTTCCCACAACTCCTCCCCTCCATGCCGTCAAAATGGGAGTCCAAAATGTGGGATTCTCGCGACTTGAACACAAGACCTCCCCCTTGCAATTGACGCCAACACATGCTCCAAGTGGCGCATGCTTTGCCACTCCACCAACTCCTTTCTTATGCCACAATTCAACAAATAAAATATATAACCCCAACTCCTTGACTCCTATCACCTAAAGCCCAAAACTAAAATTTTACCACCTACTCAGGCTCATTCCTAGCCTACAACTAAGCCCCGAAACTACACAAACCACAACATAGCAAGCCATTAACATGCAAACAATGCCAAAATAAAATAGCCCCTAACCCGGGATATTACAGTTTGGAAATGGTTGGACGTAATGATTTGGGTATAGAAATTGTAATCTATCTACTCCAATGGTTAGATGTTTTGGATGTGTGTAAGAGCTTTCAAGATTAAGTTAAAAGTGTGCTACTGTGTTCGGATCAGAGTGCGCAGCGGGAGCGCAGTAGGGTAGTCTGGGTGGTATGACAATCTTGTTATTTGGAAATTTCGGGGATGGAATTTCTTTAAGGAGGGGTGAATTGTAACACCCCGAATTTGGGCTTAAAAGAAAGAGGCCTTGATCATATGAACACATAAAAGTTTATGTGTGCAAGAAAATAACACAAATATCTGTCTGCTTCAGTGGTTAAGTGATTTAAGAAAATTTTAGTTTTTCTTTTAGGTGAACCTTGCCATTGGCTGGAAGGCCTTATAATTATTTATGGTTAAAATATGACAAAAGAAGCATGTGGTCTAGTGGCAAGGTGGCATTAGGAGTATGCATGTGGTTTTAGGTTCAAGTCAGGCGTGTGCAGAATTTTTTTGTTGTTACTTGAATAAACTTGGGTATTGGCGTGAAGTGTTTATAGAATATTGAGGATAAGTTATGAAATAAAGAGCCTATTGGCTTGATGGGAAGTGGCATGATAAATCCTCAAAGCGGGATGGTGTTCAAGTCACGCTTGGAACGAAGAAATATTTATTTCACTGACATGGGATGGCCAGTGTTGGAAGTAGATTCGAACTTTGTTGAGTGAAAGTTTGAATTAGTTTTGGAGTTGTTATGAAGGATATCAATGAGGGATAAGGGAAGGGACTTGTGCAGATTTTGAAGGAATTTAAATGTGAGGGGAGTTGTGGCCGAATGAGACTCTCAGGCTTAGTGGAATTCAGCTAAGGGGAAAAGAGGGAGCATTTTCGGCACTAGGCATTTTTGAGTTCAGTTTTGTGAAGGTTGAAAGGAGGGTGCTGAATGTTCTTTGGGATTTTTCTACCATTCGGGGTTCCTTTCGGGTTTGCATTTTAGCTATTGAAGTGACCAGAATTTCCATTACTTTCCTCCTTCCTACAATTGTCGAATAGGTAACCTTCTTTTTGGTTTCTTTTTCTTTCTTTACCGAATTCCCTTTCCTCTCTCACTTTTGGTTTTGCTTCTTCTTTTCCTTTTGAATCCTTCTCCTCCTGACCTCCCTTCTAAACTAAATCTACTATCCATTTTCTTCTTCTCTACTTTCCACTCTCTTCCAATGATAGATGAATTCTTCATAAGGCTTTTTGTGTACGTTCAATTTATCATCTTTCCCTATTGTGCTTGGCTGAATATACCTAAACTATTCCAACTGATTCCATCATCATTAATTTTCGTAAGACTTCCAACTTTTTCCAAATGAGTTATTTCATTAGCACTGTGTTTCTTAGCCATGCTTATTTTGTTCTTAGGGTTCTAAAATCTCTAGAAGAGAAACGAGGAGTCTCTAGAATACAAAGACGTTCCAAATCTTCCCCTTCACCAACTGATTGATTATTAGGGTAAGTTTGGTAAGGTAGGTCGATTAAGTTGTGATGTGGGTGTTGGGTTTGTTTTAAATCACATTCTAGTGAATAGATCTGTCTAATAGGAATCGTTGCTTAAACATATAATCATCAGGAGTGTGGAACTGTGGCTTGGGCAACAATCTTAAAAGAGTAGGCCATATTTCATTCAACCGTGGTAAGTGATTGTTTAAGGGTGGTTTAATACTTGAAAATATCCATTATTGAAGGGCTGATCGAATATTTGAATCAATATTGGTTGGTGCCAAGAGGTGTTTCGCTAGCCTCGTGAAAAAGGTTTGTAATCACACTACCTCTGCTGTAAATCGGCAAAAGCCAAAACGACACTTCGGTATACGAGGCCCCACGAGCGTGCGATCGCTCGTGTGGTAAACCAAGCCCACAAATCATGGGCGATAGACAGTAGAGGTTACCATAAGCGTTCTCGTGCTCTTGGGTCGATATCGGCCTCATTTGGCAAAAATAGGCCATGTGGGCCCACTAGGTTCATGGACCCCACACGGATAAGATCGTCGATAATTGGCAAATACTAGACTGGACTTTGTAGTTCAAATAGCTATGACTAAATTTGGGCTAAATGGGCAACACGAGCGTCTGAGCCCACTTGGGCCCATTTACTCCGTTATGACCATAATGCTTTTGTAAGGTAAAATGACCGTAATGCCCTTGTAGGGTGTAGGGTAAAATGATTGTAATGCCCCTGTTAAGGTAAAATAACCGTAATGCCCCTATTAAGGTAAAATGACCATTATGCCTTGAAGGGTACAATGACCGTAATACCCCTGTATAGTAAAATAACCGTAATAACCTTATAAGGTAAAATGAACATAATGCCCCTATTAAGGTAAAATGATCGTAATGCCCCTGGAGGGTAAAATGACCGTAGTATCCCTATAGGGTAAAATGACCGTAATACCCCTGTAGCGTAAAATGACCGTAATACCCCTGTAGGGTAAAATGATCGTAATGCCCCTATTAAGGTAAAATGACTGTAATTCCCTTGTAGGGTAAAATAATCATAATACCGCTGTAGGACAAAATAACCATAATACCCCTGTAGGGTAAAATGACCGTAATACCCTTGTAGGGTAAAATGATCGTAATGCCCTTGTTAAGGTAAAATGATCGTAATGCCTCTATAGGGTAAAATGAACGTGATACCCCTGTAGTGTAAATTGACAGTAGTGCCCCGGTAAGGTAAAATGACCATAATGCCCCTATTAAGGTAAAATGATCGTAATGCCCCTGTAAGGTAAAATGATCGTAATACCCCTATAGGGTAAAATGACCGTAATACCCCCGTAAGGTAAAATGGCCGTAATGCCCCTTTAGGGTAAAATGATCATAATGCCCCTGTAGTGTAAATTGACCGTAATGCCCCGATAGGGTAAAATGATCATAATGCCCCTGTAGTGTAAAATGACTATAATGCCCCTGTAGGGTAAATGACTATTTTTCCTCTCGAGAGTAAATGACTGACTTGTGCTATGATTTGACTAATTTGACTGTGATTGTATGGCTATGATTCGACTGACTTAATTATGAAAGATATGATGATTTGTGGGCCAAACATTCTGCATGCATGTCATACTGCATGGGGTTGAGAAATTGGTTATGGAGGAAGTACTGTTCTGATAGGTTCGCACGGGTCGCACGAGATGACTATGGGCCCAGTAATGATGTAACACCCCAAACCCAACCCATACGCCATGACAGGATCTCGTATGCTAAGGGTTGAATCTTGAAAACTTTTGCTCTGAAGGGTTTTTAAAATCTTAATTTATTATAGTCGATTAATCAATTAAATGTGAAAATTTTGAAAAAACTTTAAGCATTTGCGTTGATTGTGTTTAAAAAGCCCATTTATCATTTCATTTTATAATTAAGACCTTGGAAAAAAACATAAGTGTATAAAAACTTAACATAACGAAAAAAAATAAATCGAAAACCTAAGTTATGGAGGCCTTATTACAAAAAATATTCCCCAAAATTAGAACTCAAATGAAAAACCGAAAATAGTCTATGTAGATAATAGTTTTGATGGCCCCTCAAGTCCACCTCGGCTCCCATGTCCACGATCTACTGCTCATCTGTAAAGTGAGGAAAAATGAAAGGGTGAGTCACCAAGACTCAGTGTGCAAATCCCGAAAATACATGAAAGCCTTGGGCCCATAAACACATTATGGGCCTTGGGCTATAACAATGGCAGCAGAATATATTTTCATGCAACATAGCCCATCCCAAACCTAAGAGTCCATCCTCTACACACCCCCGTACCAACCATCACACCATAGGGATTTCTACAATCAACCCTCCATCCGCTACACACCATATCGATCACTATGTGACCTATGTGGCAAAGCCACTGATCGCTATGCGACCTTAATAATATATCGACAGCTGCGCTACCTATCATAAAGACCGATCACTATGTGACTTATGTGGCAAAGCCACCGATCGCCTCGCGACTTGCTCCCGTTCATCATATCAATCCCATCCCATGCATACATACATGCAAGAATCAGAACATTAAACTATCTAAACAGATCTCATAGTTTCACTTACTTCGATACACATAGAGAGGTTTTTATGATTACGTACCTGGCATCCCTTGCCTACCCTTTTTGGGTATTACAACTATTCATACAGCCTCTTTATCTGGCTTTTAGCCCATACCATACATATAATACAGATTAACTAGTGTGATAGAGATCTACACACCTGATTACCGACAGGACAGTAATTTCTATGTCGACACTATCAGAAGTCGATACGACTGCTAACTGTCAAAGGTTTTGCTATGAAATCGGTCCATAACCAGACGGGCAATCCTGAACTGCTGACACCGTGCGTTTCTTAAACTTTGAGGCTAAAACTACAAATCCAACCCCTTTATTTAATTTGCTGACATTCGAGTCCATGAGTGATCTTTGGTTAGAAGATACTATGATGATTGCTTAACGTAACATTAGGTTAACGCATGAATAATGAAAAAGAACACGATTAAACAATATAGGAAGAACTGAACCCTTACCTTGAAATCTCGAAAAGAGATTGAGACTCCGAGACTAGCATTTTCGGCTTTTAAATCTAGGCGATCTATCTAAATTCCTAAATGTCGCCCAACAAAAAATATATAAAACTATTAAACCATTAGCTTTTCGGCTTTGTCTTCCAAAAACTGAAAGAGAAAGTGAAGAGATAGGAAAATCGGCACACACCTTAACACAAAGAATTCGACTACCCCTTAGAGATTCCGGCTTTGAGAAGATCAGAAGAAAATATGATAGGAACATGTCTATGTAGATTCGACTTTAGTGAAGAAATCGACAAAAAGGGAATAGGAAGTATTCAGCTATGGAAATGAGAAGAGAGTTCAGAGTTTTGGCTTTTGAAAGAAAAGATGTTGTGAATAATTGGGAGGTTTCGACTTTTGAATGAGAAGAAAAGAGAACAGAATAATGGACTTTCGGCTTTTGTAAAAAAGTGAGGATGAGAGAATGGAAAAAAGAAAATATGGACCAAATACCAGAATTGAAGAGATATCCCCTCTATTTAAAGAGAATTTCGGCACCCACACTAACCAAATACCGGGATTGCCCTCTTTTGAAAACTAAAACTAATTAATAAACAAGGGGAATTTTGGCACCCTTTAGTCCTATCTAGCCGTCCCCCCCTTTGCACACAGTGTCCCAAATTCGGCCACCACTTGCTAACCTAGATAGCTCCTAAACTTCCTCCCTTATCTTTTTCCAAGCACACCTCCAAAAGAGGCCTAGATAACACCATCTCTTCCTCCCTTTATCAGCACATTTTCAAAGTTATTATCCACATAAAATCCCTCTATTTTTAAGCCCTGTTGCCATCCAACCTTACCCACCTAAATGCCAAAATTTAGCTAACTTTAATTAAAAGAATTGGACTGCATGCTACTTGAGTTTGGGCCTCCTCAGTTGACGCCACCTCCTTGCTCTCTAAGTGGCATCATTTGCCACTGGGCCAGAAGGCCGCTTTGTATTTCAAAACACAAATAACATCTTTTAAGCCCCATCTTATCAGACTTCCCTCTAGAGTGTTCAAACAGAAAATTTGATTGAGGCCTCGGCCCAATTCCTGAGCCCATTCTGGACCCCTAACACTGTAATTAACACATGAAACACAATCACCCATTAAACGCACAAGCCCAACAACTCAGGATGTTACAGTTCTACCCCCTCAAAGAAATTTTGTCCTCGAAATTACCTGATCAGAATAGATGCGGGTACTGCTGCCGCATCGTCTCCTCTGGTTCCCAAGTAGCCTCCTCAAAATTGTGATTCTGCCATAGAACCTTAACCAACGGAACCGTCTTCCTTCGCAACACTTTGACATCACGATCTAGGATTTCCACTGGTTCCTCTTCAAAGGATAGGTCAGGTCTCACCTCGATTTCTTCCATAGGCACCACATGAGACGAATCCGAATGGTAACGTCTTAACATAGAGACATGAAACACATTGTGAATCCTGCTTAGCTTAGAAGGTAGCTCTAGCTGATAGGATACTGGCCCTACTCGCTTCAACACCTAATAAGGTCCGATAAACCTGGGACTTCGTTTACCCTTCCGTCAAAACCTCAGCACTTTCTTCCACAGCGACACCTTCACGAACACCTTGTCACCCACCACAAACTCTATGTCCTTGCGCTTCAAGTTTGCATAGGACTTCTGTCGGTCCGACGCTTCCTTTAGTCGAGCTTGAATTAACTCAACCTTCTCCTCTATCTCGGTAACCAACTCCGGACCCAAAATCAGATGTTCCCCTAATTCCGTCCAATAGGTAAGACTACGACACTTCCGCCCGTACAATGCTTCATAGGGCGCCACCTGAATACTATAGTGGCAGCTGTTGTTGTAAGCAAACTCCGCCAACGGTAAAAACTCTTCCCAACTACCTCTGAAATCAATGACGCATCCCCTCAACATGTCCTCCAGAATCTAAATTACCCGCTAAGACTGTCCATCTGTTTGAGGATGAAACGTTGTATTGAAATCGAACTTCATACCCAACGCTTGATGCAAAGCCTTCTAGAATTGCGATGTGAACCTCGGGTCCCCGTCCGATATGATTGATACTAGTACTCCATGCAATCTCACTACCTCCGCTACATATAGCTTAGCCAATTTTTGCAAAGAGTAATCGACTCGTACTGGTATGAAATGAGTAGACTTCGTCAAGCGATCAACAATCACCCAGACTGAATCTTTCTTAGTAGGCGTGAGGGGTAGCCCACTAACAAAGTCCATTGTGATCCTTTCGTACTTCCATTGTGGAATATTCACTGGTTGCAATTTCCCCAATGGTAACTGATGCTCCGCCTTTACCTGCTGACAGGTCAAACACTTACTCACCAACTCAGTTACCTCACGCTTCAAGCCTGACCACCAGAACTGATCCCGTAAATCCTGATACATCTTACTCCCTTCGGAGTGCATAGCGTATGGACTACCATACGCTTCTTGCAAAATCCTATGCCTCAATTCTGAATCTTTCATGCAAACTCTCCCTTGAAAACATAACAGTCTTTTCTCATTCATACTGAAGTCCGACGATCCATCACTTGATCCTATATGAAACTTCTCCTTTAGCAACTCATCGATCTACTGCTTCTCCTTAACCTGACTGGCCCAAGTGGGTTTCACTTGAAGTTCAGCCAATAAACTCTCATTATTGTACAAACTAAGGTGAGCAAACATTACTCTCAAGTCAGTGATTACCTTACGACTTAAGGTATCCGCCACCACATTAGCTTTACTCGGGTGGTACTCGATCGATCAGTCATAATTCTTTAACAACTCGATCCACCTCCTCTGCCTTAAATTCAACTCTTTCTAGGTCAAAAGGTATTTTAGGCTTTTATGATCTGTATAAATAATAGATTTCTCCCCGTACAGATAATGTCTCCAAATCTTCAAAGAAAAAACCACCGCTGCCAACTCTAAATCATGGGTGGGATAATTTGCTTCGTGCGTTCTTAACTACCGAGATACATACACAACAACCTTTACATCTTGCATCAACACAGATCCTGGTCCCGTGTGTGATGTATCACAATAAATTACGAATTCCTTTCTAGCCTCCGACTGAATCAATACCGGAGCCTCCGTTAAAATCTTTTTTAACTTCTCGAAACTCTCTTGCTGCTTACTAGACCAAATAAACGGAACTCCTTTCCATAATAACTTAGTCAATGGTGCTGCGACTAAAGAAAATCCTTCAACAAACCTTCGATAGTACCCGGCCAGACCAAAAAACTTTAAATTTCTGCCACGGACTTAGGCAGCTTCCAATCTAATACCGCTTCAATTTTTTGATGGCCAACCCTAATCCCCTCTACCGATACAACATGGCCTAAAAACGTAACTTCACTTAGCCTAAATTTGCACTTACTGAATTTGGCATACAACTGCTTCTCCCTCAGAATCTGTAAAACCACTCGCAGATATGAATCATGCTCCTCTTTCGATCTTGAGTAAACCAGGATATCATCTATAAATACCACGACAAACCGATCCAAGTAGGGTTGGAACACTCGGTTCATCATATCCATAAACACTGCTGGCGTGTTGGTCAATCCAAATGGCATCACCATGAATTCGTAGTGACCGTAGCGAGTCCTGAATGTTGTCTTATGAATATCTGCCTCCTTGACCTTAAGCTGATGGTATCCTGACCTCAGATCTATCTTTGAGAACACTGACGCCTCTTTCAGTTGATCGAACAAGTCGTCAATCCTTGGCAACGGATACTTGTTCTTGATAGTTAACTTGTTTAGCTGACGGTAGCCAATGCACATACGCATTGATCCATCCTTCTTCTTAACAAACAACACTGGCGCTCCTTAAGGTGACACACTTGGTCGAATAAATCCTTTATCTAGTAACTCTTGAATCTGAGCTTTCAACTCTACCAACTCCTTTGGCGCCATCCTATATGGACCAATAGACACTGGTGCTGTTCCTGAAAGAAAATCAATACCAAACTCCACTTCACAATCCGGAGGTAATCCCGGAAGCTTTTCTGAAAAAACATCAGGAAACTCCTTCACCATCCTAACGTTCCCAACAGTTAGGTCCTTGGCTTCCAGAGCATGAACAAACATTAATACTGCCTCACATCCTTTTCTCACCATCCTTTCTGCTCTTAGGGCAGTCACCACATTCAACAAACAGTTCCCCCTTTCTCCTATCACCAACACTTCACCATCCTCGGGGGTTCTTATCACCATGAACTTGGCTGCACAATCCATGCCTAATATTAAGTCAAACTCCCCGAATGGTAATACCATCAAATCTGTCAGGAAAACTATCCCCTGAACTTCTAAGGGTACCTCCCGCTAAAGTTCATCTACTACCACAGATTGTCCTAATGGGCTAATTACAGTCATCGCCCTAGGGGTAATCTCAGAATCTAAACTTAAAGTTCCAGACACACTACAAGAAACATGTGAATGTGTCGACCCAATGTCAATCAATGCAGTGTAAGGCAAACCAAATATTAAAAACGTACCGATTATAACATCCGGTGCGTCAACCTCCTCTTGACGTCTGATAGCATAGACTAACCCTGGCTGTCTCGCCTCAGCGTTTCCTGTCCCTCGGACTGGTGCTCCACGGCCCCGATCAAACCGTTACCACCTCTAGCTAGACCACGACCCCTATGCGACTGCTGACCTCCTCTGCCTGGCTGAGCATTGTCCTGCCCTACGGGTCCTACATCGCTTCGTGGCTGCGGACAATATTTAATCTGATGGTCCAAAGATCCACACCTAAAGCACTTCCCACTACCGGTCCAACACTCACCTACATGGAATTTACCACATCGAGCACACTTCTATTTTTGGCTAGTAGCAGCAGGTCTCTCAGCCCGTCTCGTTCCATCCGACCTAGGTCTTTTCTGCGTACTCCCAGTTGTCCCTGATGATCCAAAATTTCTCTTACCTCTACCCCTATCTCTATCCCGGTTCAATTTTTCTGTCTGTCTCACCTCCTCAGCTATTTTAGCTTTCTCCACAAGCACAGCAAATTCCCTCTCTCGCTGTGGAGCTATCAAAACACGTAGGTCATCCTTTAGGCCATCTTCAAATCGAACACACCGTTCATGTTCTGTGACCACCATCCCTCGAGCATAATGGCTCAAGCGCAAGAATTCTGCTTCGTACATCGCCACCGACCTACTTCCCTAAACCAAATTCAGGAACGCTTTACGCTGCGCATCCACATAGCTCGTTCCAATGTACTTACTCTGGAACACCACTTTGAAGTAATCCCAAGTGATACAGTCAGCCATGGTACCATCCTTAACCGTAAGCCACCATTCATAAGCTTCGTCCCAGAGAAGGGACACAACTCCTTTCAGCTTCTATTCTCCCGTAAAATCCAAATCATCCATTATCCATTCGACCGCCTCCAACCAATACTCAGCTGTACTCGGGGCTATCCATAAATTCCCTAAACACTTCTGCCTCGTTAGCTCTAAGTCGCTCCAGCACAGATTTTCGGGCTCCTATGCCAATGCCTGCCTCAGCTACCCTCCCTAAAACCCTCAACATCGCCTGAGATATCGCATCATCTCTGGCAGTCTGATCCTGGAATTTTGCCTCCACAGCTGGTGGCGATGGTACCTCATTCCCTGACTCATGACTGGACCCTGCCGATTCCGACACAGTAATCCTGCCTCTACCTCAGCCACGCACACCACGTCCTCTAGTGCTCATTCTACCGATCTGCGTTTATCTGATTAGGAATTTTATGAATTATTAATTTCTTCCACTGATTAATAACGAACAATCCTATGGAAAGTAGTTTTAACAGTAGTTCTTTTGAATTTGAACTCTATATACAAGGTTCAGTTCTCATGTCTGTATTTCCTAGCTCTAGGATCCACATACATTCCACCATCACACATCAACATACAAGTAGCATCCATGAACTCACATTCATCACGTAAGGGTATTTTTGTCATTTCACTACCCAGAGGTATTTTCCTAATTTTATCCTACAGGGGGTATTTTTGTAATTTATCAAAATAGGGTTTCCTGGTGATTTTACAAAATAGGGATATTTCAGTAATTTTAGAATCTGAGGGTATTTTAGTAATTTTATCAATCGGGGGTATTTCGGTAATTTTGTCAATTGGGGGTATTTTGGTGGTTTTACAAATCCAGGGTATTTTGGGAAGTTTTCACAAATCAAAGGGATTTCAAAAATTTTACAAAATCGGTGACATAAGTAATTTTTACAAAAATAGGGTGGCTGGTCCATTTCGGGTTTTAGTATTTCGGGTTTTAGTTATAAGTTTTGGCCCGTCAACAAGCCCTCTCGGTTAGAGTGAATAAACACTACGCACCAGGTAGGATTCCAGAAAAGAGGAGGTGACCTGCTAGGGTGCTTAAATACCAAGCTCTTTCTGGATCCAATCCTATACATGCGTATGCCTGTTACAACATCCTAACCCTATGACTTGTTCACAGACATGTTTAATTAGAGATTAAGTCTTATGAGATTAGAAGAATTGTTTGTACTAAGCCTAAAGTCCATAAGCTTTAGCATACCTGTCCACGTCCCATAAAGCCTATCAAGCCCAACATGCACATCACATAATGAGTTTAGAATACTTACCTGCGTGGATCAAGTGCCGGTAGACTCGAAGGCCATATCTCAACTGAATTTTTCTTAACTTACATCACTTTTACAAATCACTACTGGACCTATTTCACAGCCCGAGTTTTAAACTGGGCTCTGATACCAAAATGTAACACCCCAAACCCAGCCTATACGTCATGATCGGATCTGGTATGCTACGGGTTAAATCTTGAAAACTTTTGCTATGAAGGGTTTTGAAAATCTTAATTTATTATAGCCGATTAATCAATTAAATGTGAAATTTTTGAAACAACTTTAAGCATTTGCATTGATTGTGTTTAGAAATCCCATTTATCATTTCATTTTATAATTAAAACCTTGGAAAAAACATAAGTGTATAAAAACTTAACATAACGAGAAAAAAGAAAAAAAATCGAAAACCTAAGTTATGGAGGCCTTATTACAAAAAATATTCCCAATAATTAAAACTCAAATGACAAACCTAAAATAGTCTATGTAGATAATAGTTTTGATGGCCCCTTGATTCCACCTCGGCTCCCATGTCCACGATCTACTGCTCATCTGTAAAGTGAGGAAAAATGAAAGGGTGACTCACCAAGACTCAGTGTGCAAATCTTGAAAACACATAAAAGCCTTGGGCCCACAAACACATTATGGGCCTTGGACCATAACAATGGCAACAGAATATATTTTCATGCAACATGGCCCGTCCCAAACCCAAGAGTCCATCCTCTACACACCCCCGTACCAACCATCACACCGTAGGGATTTCTACAATCAACCTTCCATCCGCTACACACCATATCGATCACTATGTGACCTATGTGGCAAAGCTACCAATCGCTATGCGACCTTAATAATATATCGATAGTTGCGCTGCCTGTCATAAAGACTGATCACTATGTGACCTATGTGGCAAAGCCACCGATCGCCTCGCGACCTGCTTTCCTTCATCATATCAATCCCATCCCATGCATACATACATGCAAGAATCAGAGCATTAAACTATCTAAACAGATCTCATACTTTCACATACTTTGATACACATAGAAAAGTTTCTATGATGATGTACCTGGCATCCCTTGCCTACCCTTTTTGGGTAATACGACTGTTCATACAGCCTCTTTATCCGGCTTTTAGCCCATAACATACATATAATACAGATTAACTAGTGTGATAGAGATTTACACACCTGATTACCGATAAGACAGTACTTTCTATGTCGACACTATCAGAAGTCAATACGACTGCTAACTGCCTAAGGTTTTACTCCGAAGTCGGTCCACAACCCGGCAGCCAATCCTGAACTGCTGACACCGCGCGTTTCTTGAACTTTGGGGTTGAAACTACAGATCCAACCCCTTCCTTTGATTTGCTGACATTCGAGTCCATGAGTGATCTTTGGTTTGAAGATACTATGATGATTGCTTAACGTGACATTGGGTTAAGGCACGAATAATGAAAAAGAACTCAATTAAACAACATAGGAAGAATTGAACCCTTACCTTGAAATCCCGGAAAGAGATTGAGACTCCGAGACTAGCATTTTTGGCTTTTAAATATAGGCAATCTATCTAAATTCCCGAATGTCGCCCAACAAGAAAATATATAAAACCATTAAACCATTAGCTTTTTGGCTTTATCTTCCAAAAACTGAAAGAAAAGATGAAGAGATAGGAAAATCGACACTCACCTTAACATAAAGAATTTGACTACCCCTTAGAGATTCCGGCATTTGAGAAGATCAGAAGAAAAGATGATAGGAAGATGTCTATGTACATTCAGCTTTAGTGAAGAAATCGACAAAAATGGAATAGAAAGTATTCGGCAATGGAGATGAGAAGAGAGTTTAGAGTTTCAGCTTTTGAAAGAAAAGATGTTGTGAACAATTGAGAGGTTTCGACTTTTGAAAGAGAAGAAAAGAGAACAGAATAATGGACTTTCGGCTTTTGAATAAAAGTGAGGATGAGAGGATGGAAAAAAGAAAATCGGGACCAAATACCGGAATTGAAGAGATATCCCCTCTATTTAAAGAGAATTTCGGCACCCACACTAACCAAATGCTGGGATTGCCCTCTTTTGAAAACTAATACAAATTAATAAACTAGGGGAATTTCGGCACCCCTTAGTCCTATCTAGCCGTCCCACCCTTTGCACACAGTGTCCAAAATTCGGCCACCACTTGATTCTTAGATAGCTCCTAAACTTCCTCCCTTATCTTTATCCAAGCACACCTCCAAAAGAGGCCTAAATAACACCATCTATTCCTCCCTTTATCAGTACATTATCAAACTTATTATCCACATAAAATCCCCTATTTTTAAGCCTTGCTGCCTTCCAACCTTACCCACCTAAATGTCAAAATTTAGCTAACTTTAATTAAAAGAATTGGGCTGCATGCTACTTGAGTTTGGGCCTCCTCAGTTGATGCCACCTCCTTACTGTCTAAGCGGTGCCATTTGCCACTGGGCCACAAGCCCACTTTGTATTTCAAAACAAAAATAACATTTTTTAAGCCCTATCTTATCAGGCCTCCTTCTAGAGTGTTCAAACAAAAAATTCGATTAAGGCCTCGTCCCAATTTCTGAGCTGATTCTGGATCCCTAACACTCTAATTAACATATGAAACACAATCACCCATTAAACCCACAAGCCCAACAACTCAGGATGTTACAAATGATCTGCTAAGGTTGCATGGGTCGCACGAGACTACTGTGGACCTACCAATGGCTTTAAGCCAGTAATCTGATTATGGCTTTGTGCCAACCTAATTATGGCTTTGTGCTGTATTGATTATGACTTTGTGTCGATCATATTTATCCATGGCTGTGTGCCAGTTGTAATTATTGATGACTTTGTGTCGATCATACTTACCCATAGCTGTGTGCCGGTTATATTATCATAGCTGATGGCAATGTGCCAATCTTAGTACAGCTATCGATGGCTATGTTCCAATTATGAGACCGTTATTGGTGACTTTGCCACAAATACTTTTATTGGAAACTTTGTTGTGATACTGATACTGGCAGCTCTGCTGCAATATTGTTACTGGTGGCTCTGCCACATATACTATTACTGGTAGTTTTGCTGCATTATTATTACTGGCAGCTATGCTGCGATATTGGCGTGCTAGTTGGGTGGATCGATTTTATCCCCACATGGTGTGTTGGTTGGTATAGGTGGTATGTTGGATGAATTGGGGTGGGTTGCATATGTGCACCATACTAATATTGTGATGGACTAAGCCCAATTGATTCTGTTATGAGCTATGACCCAAATGACATTGTTTTAGGCTTTGGCCCACATATACTCTGAACTGAACTGTACTATTACTGTTAAAGGGCTCAAGCCCAGACTGATTTTATTTATGTATACTGATTATTTCTTTAATAAAGGGATTACAGTTTTCTTAAACTCACCCCGTTTTTAACCTTTCAGGTAATCCCAAACGTTAGATGGTTCAAAACTACGAGGGACTCGGAGAGGGCCATACAACTGCACATGTTTTATTCTGTTTTGCTATTTACTTAAGCACTTTGATTCGAGTTGTAATAAGGCATCTATAATTTCTGGATTTTAAATTTTGGATTTTATTGATTGTGATTTATATCTGCTAGATGTAGAACACAGTTTTCTAAAATAATAACTATTTTTAAACACTATGTTTCTGTAAATAAATTTTTAAATATCACATTTTTGTAACTCATTTGTTTTAAAATTAAGTTTTTGCAACAAATAAGGTTTTAAAGGTAATAACGTTTGAAAAGGGAATAACTTTTTAATAAACCACAATTGAAAATAAACAAACACAAACTGAGGTTTTGTACGTTTTAAATGGAAAGAAGATTTAAATTTCAAGAAGGGTTTTCAATGAAAACATGGTTTTCAATGAAAACATGGTTTTCGAAAAACACTTCAATGTGACATGCCAGATTTGGCCATAATGTCTAGGCCAAGTTTAGGGTGTTACAAAGTCGTGTGCCCTTCGAAATGGCCTCACACGCATGTTTGTTAGGCTCTGTGGTAGGTCGTGCCAAACCTGTAGGGTTTACTAACTTATACCACATGGCCTAGTCACACACCCGTGTGCTGGGCCATGTGGAGCTTACTGACTTGATTTTTCATTCAACACCAGGGGACACACAGCCGTATAACCTGACCGTGTGTCACACATAGCTGAGACACACACTCGTGTCCCTGCCCGTGTGGAGAAAAAGAGGCTACCAAGCCATTTTGCCACCTAAACTTGCTTACACCTACATCAATCCAATTGGCACCAAATCATGTCATATAATAGGCATTCCAAAATAACTCCAATCAAGCTCAATTCATGATAAGCTCATACCATTAACCATAATATACACAAGTATCAAATTTGACAATCTCATTCATGCCAACTCACAATCATAAATCACCTAAATGGCATCTTACAATTATGCATCATTTTGCCTAAATAAATAAACATACTAATTCTCAGATATTATCCATTTGACATCCACAATACCTATAATCATCAAGCATCATACATCCATCAACAATCTCATGACACAAGCCATATGCACATATATATACACAACCAAACCAACCAAATTAAGCCAACTCTCATGGCTATATACAAAACTCTTAATATTTACAAGCCATTTCAAATGACTAAATCATTAATAACACAATACCAACATGACCAAAGTCCCTCCTCAAAATACTAAAGTTCAAAAGTACCAAAGTGATAGTTGGATAGTGTGATGAAGTTTCTGACAACTCCCAAATTCGAGCTAGATTTGATTTCACTATAAAACATAGAAAATAAATGAAGTAAGCTATAAAGCTTAGTAAGTTTGTATAGCAATAAACTTAACTTACTAAATATGCACAAATTAAGCAATTAAAAACATATCATAACATATCTCATTTTGAACCATCAACCTACAAAAATTTCTATTCCCAAACTTAGACATAAATTTCACAAGCTTCTTTAATTCAATGCTAGTACAGTTTATGTACATACCTATACCACCTCGTATCAACAATTACACAACCATATCTCTAATATACCTGTTGAACCATTCAAAATATTATTGGATACTAGGGAACCTCTCACCCTAAGTGCCACATATATATATATATATGAAGGTATCTCAGTCTTGTATCACATATAATACTTGCTCTTAAGCTATCAACGAGTCTGCTCACACAAGTTGATGGTCATGACGAAGCTACACGGTGTTGCTCAGACAAACTGACAAGTATCAGCAACACATGCTGGATAACTCAACCACCGGTAGGACGTATGGACCAGCACCCAAATCACATAACCCCTAATGACACGTCATTTGTATCCTAATCTATACCTAAGGTTCAATCGAGATTTCTCATTTTTTGAATCATCGTCGAATATGTCTACAAGGTCGTATTCACAATTTATGCAATATCAAAGCATCTAAAATACAAATATAATAATTCTTATTACATACGAACTTACCCCGAATGCAAAAACGGTGAAATAAGTCGATTAATCTGATACTTTGTTTTTCCCCCGATCTAAATACGAATTTCAATTTTCTTGATCTATATGTAATCAAAATTAACTTATTTAACCATCACTCTAGTCAATTTAGTCCAAAATACATATTTAGGCAACTTTACACTTTTCCCCTAATATTTAACATTTTTACAATTTAGTCCTTATCTCATAAAAATTCAATTTCAATCAATTTAGCCTATACCGATGCTATTCAATTAAGTCCCTAGCATCCCACATTTTTCATTTATTTCACAATTTAACCATGAATTTTATATATTTCACAATTTAATCCCTATTTGGACATTTTACTAAAAATCACTTAACAAATGTTGTTTATCTAACAACAACCATACGTTTTCAATCATTAAACATCAAAACAAACATAGATTCATCAATGAAAAACCCTAAACCTTTAACAATTTTGCAAAATAGTCCATAGGCTAGCTAGATTAAGCTGCAACGATCTCAAAAACATAAAAATCATAAAAAAAGGGAACAAAATTCTTACCTAATAGGACAAATTTCCTTGGCCGAATATTGAAGCTTAGAAAAAGGGTGTTCTTCTACCCTAGAAATCGGTTGAAGATGATGACCAAAAAGATGATAATTGTTTTTATCTCATTTAATTATTCTTTATTAACTAATTTACCAAATTAACCTTAATGAATATTAATTATTTCACTAAATGCAAAACCATTATCATCCATTAACTCATTAATGGGTTAATTACCACTTAAGGACCTTTACTTTAAATTTCTATAGCTATTAGGCACCTTTAGTTAATAGAACACAAGTTTTATACTTTACGCAATTTAGTCCTTTTTATCTAATTGAGCACTCAAACGATAAAATTTCTTAACAAAATTTTCACACAATCATATTATCATGTTGTAAACATTAAAATAATAATAAAATAATTATTTTGAACTTAGATTTGTGGTCCCAAAATCACTGTTCTAATTTAACTAAAAACAGGCTGTTACATTCCTAGCCTGCCAAATATGTTTTGATGCAAAATGTCAATTAAAAATATATTGAGAGTGTGAGTATTGAAAACATGTGATAAAAGTAGATAGTGGCATTAAGTTGATGCTATCTTCCAAGTCGCATAAGACCTTGCCCAAATAATTATTCCCAATGCAACATGGGATAGTAAAGCTCCCAAGATCTTTCATTTTGGGGGGCATTTTTCAAAACAGTACTACAGCCCTCTGTGAGTGAAATGGTTTCCATATCACTGAGCTTCTTTTTATTGGACAAGAGCTCCTTCATAAATTTCCCATAATTTGAAATTTGCACAAGAGCGTCTACTAAAGGAATATTGACCTAAAGTTGCTTGAGTGTGTTTAGGAACTGTTGGTACTACTTGTCATGGTCATTCTCCCTAAATCTTTGTAGAAAAGGTAAAGGTAGAGATACAGTTGATTGCACCAACACCGTTGATTATGTCAATAGTTTTAAAGGTCGGACATGAGGCATATAAGTTAGATTTTGTTGAGCTTCTTTGTCTGGTACATCGACGAGCTCTTCATAGTCATCCTTCTTAACAGGGATCAGTTCACTAGTATCTTAAGGTGCTACAACAGAGTCAGTAGTCGGCTCACCAGTTTGTTTACCACTTCTAAGAGTGATAGGCTTATAGTGTTCTTTCCATCTCAGACTGGGATTTTCTGTGTCACTAGGTAGTGTGCTCGGTGGTCGAATATTTAGATTCAACACAAGTTGTCCTAATTATGCCTCCAGCACTAAAATAGAAGATAAATTCCTTTGCACAATAACTTCTGTGCAAGTCATACGCTCCTGCATTAAAGTTGCAAGAGCTGCTAATGGGTCAAAAGGAGAATCATGAATGTACTATTGTCATTGATGTTCTTGACCATGTTGATTCGGCATTGAAGAGGGTTGGGCGGTGTCTAACTCTAGTGTGGATTCATCTGGCCTTGTTGTGGATGTAGCGGAGGGTGCTGTTTGTAATTTTGCTGTTGTTGATTGTAATTCCCTTGCCTTCGATTATAACTACCCTGAGTAGATGTATTACCATATCGAAATGGCGCAGCATTTTGTCTAGCATTCTGAGTTCCCCAATATTGTTGATTGCATGAAAAATTATTATAAGAGGCGCCATAAGAATTGTTATAGATGCTATTAACATAAAACGCATTTTCTACATGTTATGGACAATCTTCATAGTTATGGTCTTCACTACAAATCTCACAACAAAAGGTCAGAATATCAACTTGTTGAGCGACTTGTATAGGTGTAACATCACTATTCCGTAGCATATTTTTTATCATATTCGCAAGAGAAGAAACTTAAGCACTAAGTGAAGATATTGCGTCCAATTCAATAACTCTCAGAGTAACTTTTTCTTCTGCAGCTCTAGGGATAGGATATTGATAATCGTTTTGTTCAATTCTCTCAAAAATTCCAATAGCATCATTATAAGTAAATCTAGCAAAGGACCATTGGTTGGTGTGTTAACAAGGTTCCTCGTGTGTGAATTCAACCCATTATAGAAAATCTCAATTTGTGTTTTTGGTTGAATGTCGTGCATGGAACAATGTTGAACTAGAGATTTATAAAGTTCCCATGTGGTGTGAAGATTTTCATCATCGAGTTGATGATAAGCTGTAATATCATTTCGGAGACAAGCATTCATTGTCAGTGGGTTAAATCGCAAAATAAACTGTGTTTCTACTGCATTCCAAGAAGTAATTGATGTAGTAGGTAACCCAAGGAACCAAGTATGAGCTCTTCCTTGTAAGGAATAAGGAAATAACTGCATCTTCAGAGCGTCATCAGGAACGCCTTGTTTACTAAAGGAAGGACAAATCAATAAAAATGATTTTAGATGTTCTCATGCATCTTCATGTGGCAGTCCAGCATATTGCCTATTAAAATTCAACATTTGGAACATTACTGGCTTGAGTTCAAAATTCCCAGCTTAGATTGTTGGCCTAACAACTCCGGTTGTAAGTCATCCAAGACAGGTACTACAAAATCTCGTATAAGCTTGTTTTGTATTTGAACATCTTACTGGAATGGTGGGTCATTAGCATTTTGGCATCGGGGGTATGACTGCAGTGTTTCTTGGCAAAGCCATATTCCTCTATTTTTAAAGTCTCCTCTGAACGATTCTTTCAATTTCTGGATCAAAATCGACAATAAACTCTGAATTGATTCGGGTCATACAACACCTACAATAAAATGTGAAAATAACTGCAAAAAGAAAACAAGTTAGTAACAACTAAATATTATGAAATAAAAGAAAAAATAAAAAAATAAACATCAAACCAACACCATCCCCAGCAACGGCTCCAAAACTTGGTTGGCTATTTAACGTCATAGCAATAATGTGCAAGCATACACTGTCGATGCAAGTATAGTAGATAGATATGAGTCTGTCGAATATTGATCCCACGAGGATGGTTGCCTTTTGTCTATCAATGTCAATGCAATAAATAGATAAAATGAGATAAATTATGAGAGTAGTTTTCGAAGCAATAACTTGAAAATAATAAGATAAAATATTATAGTAAGCAACTGGGATCCCCGACGTGAATATTCAATAGAATACTAAGTGCTCACAAGGTAAAAAGGATAGGTGATTGTCGATGCATTAAACTGTAATGAATATCTCACCTAGCTTAACTTCTATATTTAATCTGAAACATAAACATGCACATTAACCACATCTTCCGATGTTGGCAATGGAACACTATTAAGAACAAGTGGATTAAATTCCTCTAATCCTCAATCAACTTCCATTGTCATGCTTGTTAGCTTGAACTGTCACTACACTTTCCTGTTTCAGTGACCGCAATAACATTTCCATGCTAAAAACATTCAAACTCAAAGAAACAGTAGAAGCAAGATTGAGTAAAATAACATTAAACCCAGAAACCATGTGTACTTCCATAAAAACATGAAATAAAAAGTAATCACCATTGTTTAGAATAGAAATATTGTAACACCACAAACCCGGCCCAGAAGTTAGGCCCGAATCTGGCGTGTCACAATGAAGAAAATGTATAAAGGATTTGAAATTCATAATAAAATAAGTTTTGTTAAAATCAAGAAAAAAAATAAGTTTGATTTGAGACATTTGATAAAATACTACTAACCTCGAAGATTGATTGATAAATCGTTAGATTTGAACTAATAATCTTATAAAACGTGACTTTTGAAAATGACATTGAAAATTCAAGAAGATTTCAGTATTAAAAATATTTGTAAAAATTTATTATGAATTCCATTTGTTAATCGATTTTGGAAAACCTTTATTTTAGCTTTTAGAAAATTCTCGTTTAAAACAATTGAAGCAAAATAATAAGTAAACCAACCATAATGCAAATAATAAAATAGTTCAGAGGCCTTATTACAACTTAAACCAAAATAATAAAACAACGGTAATAGAAATTTAAAATTTAATAACACTATTTCTAAAGAATGGCCTCCACCGAGCCATCCATGGCCCAAGTCCACCTCACGGAGCATTACCTACAAGGTTAAGAAAGAAGGGGATGAGTTACTAGAACTCAGTGTGTAACCCACTCACCGTTCTTCACTGGGCCAAAATCCATAAAGCAAATATTTGGGCCTAAGCCCATTTACAAATGTAACAATATAACAAATATAAAATGCATGTGATATGAAATTCCCAACCAAGCCTAAATTTTCATCCGTTACACACCACCCGTACCAACCAACACACCTATGGGGATCAAGTCAACCCACCCCGCCAACACACCAATAGCAGGCATTAAACCAATTATAATATTTGTGGCAGAGCCATCGAACTAGATTTTGGCAACAGGCCATTTAAAATATTTGTGTCAGAGCCACTGAACTAGATTTTTGGCAGCAGGTCATTGTGACAAAGTCATCGAACTAGATTTGTGGCAATAGGCCATTCTTCTCTTCGTCAATTATCCCAACCCATGCAGTCATGTATATATATATTTAATGCATAACAATATATTCATAAGGTAAATTTCAACAAAAAGCCCATATTACAAGTTATCAATTTGGCCCATTAGCCAAAATAGCAATTTGGCCCATTTAACGATATAACAAATTCTGGCCCATTTATTGATCTAGCAAACTTTGGCCCATTTAACGATCTAGCAAATTTTGGCCCATATAGCAAATATCACATTTGACCCATATATCACGTTTATCGATTTAGTCCATTGAGGGCAATTCTGTAATTCGGTACATAAGGGCATTTTCATAATTTGGCCCATAAGGGTATTTTTTTTAATTCTACCCGTCAAGGATAATTCGGTAATCTCGCAACCCAGGGGTATTTCGGTAATTTACTCTCTAAGGGTATTATGGTAATTTCACAACCTAGGCTTAACTACTAATTTGGAGCATAAAATCGAAACTGTCCATCTGCGTCATACTGACTAAATTGACCATAACTCGAGCTAGAAAACTCAAAATCTAAATATGTAAATTTCCCTTGAAATTAGACACATATATCTTTCTCCTAAAAGTTTTCCAGAATTTTTAGCTTAACCATTTAGTACAGTTTATTCCTTAAAGTTTTCCCTGTTTCACTGTCCAATGATTCTGACCTCTCTTTTCTTAATCACAAATATCTTACTGTACACTTTTCATCTACTGCTCTCACTTGTTTCCATCAAAAATAGGTTCGGTAAGGAATCAATACATATAAATTATGTCCCATGATTCACTTTGTACAATTTTATATGATTTTTCCAAAACAGAACAGAATACCCCGGAGTCATTCAGAACCAGTCTCACTAAAATTAACATATCTCGAATATAATATTCTTTTTCCTTATCCGTTTCTTCCATATTAAAGTAAACACAGTAAGCTTTAATCTAATATCTTACTCACTTTGTAATTCCTTTTATCCAATTTTTCATGGTTTTTCAAATACACGATACTATTTCTAACTGAAACTGTTTTATTACAAAATACGATTACCACTACGATCATACGCACACCCGAGTGATTACGGATGCCGATTTTCAGTTTTCTTCGGTATTTCTACCGAATCACAGAATATTTCATGTAAACTTTCAAAGAGATGTGAGACTTACTGACCATTTCAAACATGTATTCAGAAGGGTACGGGATTACACACCTTGATTTCGATTTCCTAACGAACCACTCGTCGTTGACCTAGAACAATACCAACCAAAAGTTAGCCTCAGATTTCCAAAAGATTTCATAGCACTTACACTTGAATCACTTACCACTATGTTCGAAGGTAGAAATATATCAAGTGATCTGTCCCTAAAACATAGAGTCGATTAGTTGAAACTTCAATCTGATTTGCAACATAGCCAAATAGGGATATAACGAAAATCCAAAAACTAACCCCCTTACCTTATCAATATTGGATCCAATTACCACCGTTTGACTTCGGCTAGAACAATACACGGTCTCCCACTTAAAGCACTACGAAAAGAGAGAGTGAATAAAACATGAAGAAGTGGAGGATAACACCATTTTTGGTTACAATCACGATGTACAACCGAATAGTGATAATTACTTATTCGGCTAAAGAGGAAAGAATATGATCATAGAAAAGAATTCACTTACCGATTGTACATAAATGACCACTCGAATGGAAAAGAGAGTTCAATAGAAGGGTGGAAGATTTGGCTATCGAAAAAGGGAGATAGACAAGAGATGAAAATCTTGATCAAACAAAAGAGTAAGAAGATGCACAAATGTGCTTGAAGAATTCGGCCAAAGTAAAATGAAAGGAGAAAATATGGTCACCAAGGCTAGGAATTTTGGCACAAAGCAAAAGAAAGGATTGAGAGAAAAACACCAAATTGTGCAAAAGTGATTTTTGGCCTAATCAACACAAAAAATCCTAAGAAAAGACTAAGCAATTTCAGCTATCACTCTATAGCCCCTAAAACCGTCTACATACATGCTCTAAAGGTCAAAAACTTTGCCAACCACCCTTTCCATAACCTTTCCCTTGAAATATGCCACATGTTCCCTTACATTCCCTTTTTCTTTTGATTTCTTTCCCTAACTTCATCATTGCCTTATTCTTTTAGCCACCTTACCAAAATAATAAAGTCCACCCTTGCCAAAATTACTCATTGACCAACACAATAAAGGAAGCAAAAATAAAAGTCAAATTGCACACAAAGTGATTTGAACCTCTTCCTTCAAGGTACTTCACTTGATGCCATAACCTCTTTACTAATTGCTCACTTGTGCTAACCATTTATTCATTTATTTTCATATGATTTAAGGTCACTTACTCCATCTCCTTAAAGTGCTAAAATACCAAATTTTTCCTAAGCCCCAATTAAACCCAAGTCTTCATAGAAACCTTGTAACCTTCCAAATTCACTTAGGTAATAAGTCCAATTTGCAATAATGCCATTCTCTTGTTCTCAAAATTTTAAACATTCCTACGCCTAAGGCCCATTGGGCCTAATTCTACTAGGCCCAATTTTGGAATGTTACAATACTACCCTCCTTAAAGAAATTTCGTCCTCCAAATTTCCAACTATAGGAACAGTCGCAAATCGTAATCTAGCACATTACACTTTCGCTCTGATCTTAATAACACTAATTCGGTTTCTATCTTAATCTTGGAAACTCTTCACATCATCAAATATTTAATCCTCAGAAGCAAACATGTATTTATCGCCCATTCATAAAATTTCCTACATTCAAACATCACATCCCACCAAAACATACTGGACTTGATAGTGATGGAACAATCCCGAGCCTTATGCTCCTTAGACCCATATCTCAAACATGCTCCTAACCTCCTCCAGCACTCACCCGGATGACGCTTTCCACAATAATCGCAAGCCAGAAAGCTTGGTCGTGCATTAACACGCTTTACGGAATGAGACTGCGATCCACAAGAACCACGATCTCCTTTCTTTTTACAGTCCACAAACCAAGCTCGAAGTGCTTCACTGATTTCCTTAACCTCCTTCAATACTTCCTTAACTATCTGAGTCAGCTCATCAACCTTAAATCGAACACGAGATCCCGTCTCAGCCACTGGCGATGCTAATGTCTCCCTTTCAGAAACATGCCTCGGCGCCGAAGATCTAGCCCTAGCACCTCGGCCTCTACCATGCCAACGTTTACCGCGTCCGCGTCTTCTAGCGTTCATGTTCACTAAGTCGATACAATCTGATTAAGAGTTTTATGAATCATTAAGCTATTTTAGTGTTTATTAAACAATGTTTTATGGAGTATAGAAAGTAGGGTTGTTTTCGTAAAAATGCATCCTATAGTCTCAATCTCTATAGTTTCGATACCAAAAACGACAAGTTCTAGAGTATTCCTACAGTCATATCATAATCATTATAATCATATAATAATAACATACACTTACTTGACTTGGTGCCGGATACCCATGGCGCCATACTTCCTTTCAAACATGTATTTATAAATCAATTTTCAAACAGCTTTGAAAAAAGTTTTTGAACCCAAACCACAGCCGAGTTTTGAAACTAGACTCTGATACCATAAAATGTAACACTCCAAACTCGGCCGAGAAGTTAGGCCCAAATCTGGCGTGTCACAATGAAGAAAACATATAAAGGATTTGAAATTCGTACTAAAATAAGTTTTGTTAAAATCAAGAAAAAAATAAGTTTGATTTGAGACATTTGATAAAATACTACTAACCTCGAAGATTGATTGATAAATCGTTAGATTTGAACTAATAATCTTATAAAATGTGACTTTTGAAAATGACATTGAAAATTCGAAGAAGATTTCCGTATTAAAAATATTTGTAAAAAATTTATTATGAATTCCATTTGTTAATCGATTTTGGAAAACCTTTATTTTAGCTTTTAGAAAATTCTCGTTTAAAACAATTTAAGCAAAATAATAAGTAAACCAACCATAAAGCAAATAATAAAATAGTTCAGAGGCCTTATTACAACTTAAACCAAAATAATAAAATAACGGGAATAGAAATTTAAAAGTTAATAAAACTATTTCTGAAGAATGGCCTCCACCGAGTCATCCATGGCCCAAGTCCACCTCACAGAGCATTACCTACAGGGTTAAGAAAGAAGGGGGTGAGTTATTAGAACTCAATGTGTAACCCACTCACCGTTCTTCACTGGGCCAAAATCCATAAAGCAAATATTTGGGCCTAAGCCCATTTACAAATGTAACAATATAACAAATATAAAATGCATGTGATATGAAATTCCCAACCAAGCCTAAATTTCCATCCGCTACACACCACCCGTACCAACCAACACACCTGTGGGGATCAAGTCAACCCACCCCGCCAATACACCAATAGCAGGCATTAAGCCAATTATAATATTTGTGGCAGAGCCACCGAACTTGATTTTGGTAACAGGCCATTTAAAATATTTTTGGCAGAGCCACCGAACTAGATTTTTGGCAACAGGCCATTGTGATAGAGTCACCGAACTAGATTTGTGGCAACAGTCCATTCTTCTCTTCGTTAATTATCCCAACCCATGCAGTCATATATATATATATATATATATTTAATGCATAACAATATATTCATAAGATAAATTTCAACAAAAATCCCATATTACAAGTTATCAATTTGGCCCATTAGCCAAAATAGTAATTTGGCCCATTTAACGATCTAGCAAATTCTGGCCCATTTATCGATCTAGCAAACTTTGGCCCATTTAACGATTTAGCAAATTTTTGCCCATATAGCAAATATCACATTTGGCCCATATAGCAAATATCACATTTGGCCCATATAGCAAATATCACATTTGGCCCATATATCACTTTTATCGATTTAGTCCATTGAGGGCAATTCCGTAATTCGGCCCATAAGGGCATTTTTGTAATTCAGCCCATAAGGGCATTTTTGTAATTCTACCCATCGAGGGTAATTCGGTAATCTCACAACCTAGAGGTATTTCGGTAATTTACTCTCTAAGGGTATTATGGTAATTTCACAACCTAGGCTTAACTACTAATTTGAAGCATAAAATCGAAACTGTCCATCTGCGTCATACTGACTAAATTGACCATAACTCGAGTTAGAAATCTCGAAATCTAAATCCGTAAATTTCCCTTGAAAGTAGACACATATATATTTCTCCTAAAATTTTTCTAGAAGTTTTAGCTTAACCATTTAGTACAGTTTATTCCTTAAAGTGTTCCTTGTTTCACTGTCCAATGATTCTGACCTCTCTTTCCTTAATCACAAATATCTTGCTATACGCTTTTCATCTACTGCTCCCACTTGTTTCCATCAAAAATAGGTTCAATAAGGAATCAATACATATAAATTATGTCCCATAATTCACTTTGTTCACTTTTATATGATTTTTCCAAAACAGAATAGAATACCCCGAAGTCATTCAGAACCAGTCTCACTAAAATTAACATACCATGGAATATAATATTCCTTTTCCTTCTCCATTTCTTCCATATTAAAGTAAACACAGTAAGCTTTAATCTAATATCTTACTCACTTTGTAATTCCTTTTATCCAATTTTTCATGATTTGTCAAATACACAACACTATTTTTGACCGAAACTGTTTTATTACAAAATACGATTACCATTACGATCATACGCACACCCGAGTGATTACGGATGCCGGTTTCTGGTTTTCTTCGGTATTTCTACCGAATCACAGAATATTTCATGTAAACTTTCAAAGAGATGTGAGACTTACTCACCATTTCAAACATATATTCGGAAGGGTACGGGATTACACACCTTGATTTCGATTTCCTAACGAACCACTCGTCGTTGACCTAGAACAATACCAACAAAAAGTTAGCCTTGGATTTCCAAAAGATTTCATATCACTTACACTTGAATCACTTACCACTATGTCCGAAGGTAGAAATATATCGAGTGATCTGTCCCTAAAACATATAGTCGATTAGTCGAAACTTTAATCCGATTTGCAAGATAGTCAAATAGGGATATAACGAAAATCCAAAAAGGGACCCCCTTACCTTATCGATATTGGATCCAATTACCACCGTTTGACTTCGGCTAGAACAATACACGGTCTCCCACTTAAAGAACTACGAAAAGAGAGAGTGAATAAAACATGAAGAAGTGGAGGATAACACCATTTTTGGTTACGATCATGATTTACAACCGAATAGTGATAATTACTTATTCGGCTAAAGAGGAAAGAATATGATCATAGAAAAGAATTCACTTACCGATTGTACATAAATGACCACTCGAATGGAAAAGAGAGTTCAATAGAAGGGTGGAAGATTCAGCTATTGAAAAAGGGAGATAGACAAGAGATGAAAATCTTGATCGAACAAAAGAGTAAGAAGATGCACAAATGTGCTTGAAGAATTCGGCCAAAGTAAAATGAAAGGAGAAAATATGGTCACCAAGGCTAGGAATTTTGGCACAAGGCAAAAGAAAGGATTGAGAGAAAAACACCAAATTGTGCAAAAGTGATTTTTGGCCTAATCAACACCAAAAATCCTACGAAAAGACTAAGCAATTTCAGCTATCACTCTATAGCCCCTAAAACCGTCTACATACATGCTCTAAAGGTCAAAAACTTTGCCAACCACCCTTTCCATAACCTTTCCCTTGAAATATGCTACATGTTCCCCCTACATTCCCTTTTTCTTTTGATTCCTTTCCCTAACTTCATCCTTGCCTTATTCTTTTAGCCACCTTACCAAAATAATGAAGTCCACCCTTGCCAAAATTACTCCTTGACCGACACAATAAAGAAGGGAAGCAAAAAATAAAAGTCAAATTGCACACAAAGTGATTTGAACCTCTTCCCTCAAGGTACTTCACTTGATGCCATAACCTCTTTACTAATTGCTCACTTGAGCTAACCATTTATTCATTTATTTCTATATGCTTTAAGGTCACTTACTCCATCTCCTTAAAGTGCTAAAATACCAAATTTTTCCTAAGGCCCAATTAAACCCGAGTCTTCATATAAACCTTGTAACCTTCCAAATTCACATAGCTAATAAGTCCAGTTTGCAATAATGCCATTCTCTTGTTCTCAAAATGTTAAACATTCCTACGCCCAAGGCCCATTGGGCCCAATTCTACTAGGCCTAATTTTAGAATGTTACAAATATAAAAGAAATAAGTGGAGAGCACTATTTCTAGAAAATCTCGACTTGATCTCTCAACTCCCTCTTGTGCCGCACTTAGGGCTCCTCGTCAAGAGCTAACCTGCATCCCGTTCACGTCAGTTCACCCGTAGGAGATTTAAGTTGCATAGCTAAAGAAGCTTCAAAAGAAAGGTTAAAGAAGATAATCCCCAAAAATCTCCCCCTTTTTTCATGTAAATATATTGATATTTATCCAAATAGCACAGGTGTCCTTTCATCAGACTCATTCTGCCTTTGTATGTACAAGTTAGTTGTACCAGACTGGATAGCTCATTGTAACAGACCGAATTTGACCCTAATCGAAACGGTGGTTTTGGGACCATGAATCCGAGACCGAGAAATAATTTAATATTATATTTTGAGTTTATTATATGTGAATTAATGCGTGTGAAAGTTTCATAGAAAAATTTTATTGTTTAAGTGCTTAATTTGATAAAAAGGATTTAATCGCGTAAAAGGTAAAAGTGGCATACTAAAGTGTAATGTGCTAGTTTGAGCTTGGCTTTTTAATATGAAGTGTTAAATAGGTAAATAACCCATTTTTAAGTTAGTGGGTTGGTATATGACAAAATTAACCATAAGTTTTATATTATATAATTTTATGAATTAAGGTTAAAATAGTAAAAAGTTAAAAACCATATTATATGTTAAATAAAACATAAAAGAAATAAAGGATATTTTCATTCATCTTTTGGCGAATATTAAGAAACACAAGGGAGCTAAGTTCTTTGAGATTTCGGCAAGATCCAAGCCAAATTCAAGGTAAATTCTTAGTCGATTTTTGTAAATTTTACGTTTTTGAGATCGTTGCTTCGAACCGTAACCGACCCATGTTGTAATTTTTGAATCTAAGCATGCTTGATGTTTGGTCATTGTTGTATTCATGTGGTTTTTGATATTTGATGATTTTAGATGAAAGATATGTAAAGGATTAATATGTTTTGTGTTGGAAGTTTTGATGAAATTGAGTTTTTAGGGCTAAATTGTAAAAATAAATTTTTAGAGGGGCCTATTTTCAAAATAAATGAAATATGAGGACTTGTAAGGTCCCTAGGAACATTCGGCCCTTGCATAGATTTGGCTAATTTGGTGTATTTTGTGTGTTATGCAAATAGGGCTAAATTGCAAAGTTGTGAAATACTAGGGGTAAAATAGTAATTTACCCATTTTTATGCTTAGGGACTAAATTAAGATGAATTGTACTTGAATGAGCTAAATTTTAATGTGTTTTAGATCAAGAGCAAAGAAAAACGGATTTAGATTGGGGAAAGACGAAGGTTCTCGAATAATGATTTGCACTACCTATCGACAACCAAGGTAAGTCCTAACAAATTTATATCGAGAAGTTAATTGCAAAAGTAGTATACGAGAAAATTTGGTATACTAAGGCATAATAATGTATATAGGCGAATGTGGGGCATGAATTAGTATTAAATTTGTTGGTTGGATGTGATGTGTTTACTTACGTTCGGTTTAACATGATATTGTAAAATAAAGCATATGAGATGGATGTGATTATAGCCTTAAGTAATGTGCATGGAAATGTTGATTGTGTTATGTATCGGGCTTTAAATGCCTAGTAGGCTTCGTCTTGCTTATCTATTCGGGCTTAGTGCCTAGCAGGCTTCGTGTCGGTGATCTATTCGGCTTAGTGCCTAGCGAGCTTCGTCTTGATGATATATTTGGGCTTAGTGCCTAGCGTGCTTCGTGCTTGGTGATCTATTTGGGCTTTAAATGCCTAGCGTGCTTCGTCTTGTGATCTATTCGGCTTAGTGCCTGATTTATTTCGATTTATTTCTTTAAATGCCTAGCGGGCTTTATGCTTGATACGCTATAAGTGGAGATGTTGAATATCAAATAAAGTGATATGTGTATATAGTGTTAAGTGGTACAAGTTCAGGTAAGAACTAACCTACTATTTTTAGTAAGGAATGAAGTGAACTAAAATTCTTATTGTATAGTTAAAGATCAATGACGGGTGTGACAAAAGTGCTAGTGCTTGCGTAAAAGTAGAAAAAGAATATCGATGCCTAAAATGAAATAATTGTGTTTATACTACAAGCTTGGATTTTAATATGTTGAAATGTATGCTCATTATATTGACATTTGCTTGAGACTTACTAAGCTAGTAAGCTTATTCTGTGTGTGTTTTTGTCTTCCTCTATTTTATAGATCTTGAATTGAACTACGGGCTCGAAGGATCATCTATGAAGTCAACCACACTATCGACTTCCTTTTGGTATTGAAAACTTATTTTGTTATAAAAAAAAAAGGCATGTATAGGCTAGATTGAACCATATAACTAATGTTTTGTAATAGTGTAAATATGCTAGCCATGCGAAAATGGCTATCTATTTTGGAATAATTTGTTTCGTGTTTTGATGATATTATTTGCTCATGCTATGAACTATTATTTATACTTGATTATAGTTTAACCATGTGTGAGAGTGGTATTATTATTTGTGCATGTTAGACTATGATAAGAAAGATTTATTAGTTGGTTCATGTTTATGAGTTTAATATATGGTATATACAATGATAATGTTTAGATTTATGATTCGGCAATGAACAATGGTAAGTTTGGTGTAATATTAGGTTTAGTCAATAAAGTGAATGATGGATGTATATTGAAGTTAGAATATGTGAAATATAGGTGTTAAATAACGTTATGGTATGTGTATATTTGAATTGGTCATTGATAGATAGCATTAAGTTCAATAATGTATGGTTGTATTGAGCAATTTTGATTCGGTTTGTGTAAGTGAATACATACATATATTATTCTTGGTTAGTTGTATATTATGTTCGAACTTTTGATTAGTTTATTGATTGTTAGAACAAATGATGTTTAAATATGATATGTTTGTTATGTGATTACTTATATGAGATTTGATAAACCTCTTATATGTAAATAAGGGTGGTAGATTAGTGAATTTGGTAGGTGTATTCGCTTAATGAAATAATGATAGGAAAATTGTGGAATTGAATTTTAAAATGTGTATATATGATCATGTATATTCGCCACCTAAGTAATATATGTACATGATGTTATATTATGATTATAGAGTTTGAGCATATGGATGTATTATATTTGGTTATATAATGACATTTTGGTTTTGCAAGTGGAATGAGAATTTGTTATTTTAAATATATGAGCATTGGTTGCAATAGCATTTGGTATAAATAGTGCATGCAAAAGTAATAAATAAGTTGTTTAAATTTATGTGGCTCATTATGCATATATTAATAAATTTTAGGTTTGAATTGGATCGATTAAGTGATTGATTAAAAGTTGTGATTTAAATAGTAATGCCTCAGTAAACCTAATCCCAAGAACGGATTACGGTTAGGGTGTTACATTTTATTGGTATCGAGCTTACGGTTTAGTCGATTCTAGGACTACCGTAGCACGTGTGAGTCTAGCTATACATGCCTTTATCATATATTGATAGTGTGGTGACTTCGACTGACTGAACTTTGTTTTATATAGTAAATGGATTCGATCTGATAGAGTAGTAGCCGATGATGTGGAGAGTGTTGCGCTGGTCTCGCACATGGATCAGCCACACTAGACTCTCAACCGATTCACGGGTAACCACGAGGAGAGGCTAAACAAGCCTTCTACCAAATGATGAATGAATGGTTTACCTAGTTTATTCGAATAATCCGATTGCATAACAACCTCCACCCGAATAATCCGACTCCAGTACCTTCAACACCTCCGATGATAGATCCAATGAGATCTAGTAGGCCCCAGCTTGATAAAATCCAAAAATTTGGGGTAAAGAATTTAAAGCCAATGATAATGATGACGCAAAGCGAGTCGAAATGTGGCTTGATAACACTATTCGGGTACTTGATGAGCTATCTTGTACTCCGATGAATGCCCGAAATGTGCTATATCCTCATCATGGACACCGCATATCACCGTGGAATACACTAGTATCGTGAGTTCCGAAAGAAAAGTGACATGGGATTTCTTCCGAATGAATTTCGCAAGAAATATATCACCAAAGATTCGTTGATCAAAAGCGAAAGGAATTCCTTGAAATGAAACAAGGACGAATGACCGTGATTAATATGAATGAAATTTGTCGTGCTCGCAGATATGCTAGAGAGTGTGTTTCTTGAAGCTATTATGTGCAAAAGATTCAAGATGGCTTGAATGAAGACCTAAAGATGTTTGTTGGTATTCTTGAAATTCAAGAATTTGTGACACTAGTAGATCGAGCTTGCAAAGTCAAGAGCTCGGGAAAGAGAAAAGAAAGGTGAGACGAAGCTAGAGACATTCGTAAAAGATCTTCTGTAAGGTCTTCAATTCTACATCCAAGAAGTTTAGAGATGACCACAATCAACATAAAGCTACTTGAATTACCTAGACGTGATCGACCTCCAAAGGGTTCCCGAGCTACCTCGATGACCGGTGTTGGTAACGTCCCACGAAATCGAAAGTTAAATGTAAACATTGTGGAAAATGGCATCCAGGAGTTGTAGAGTTCGTGACCGGTCTTGCTTTAAATGTGGATCCTCGACCATTTTATTCGGAGTGCCCGATGTTAGTGAGTCGAATACTGACCTGTAACTCTAGACCAAGTAGTGCATCAAGATGGGCGGACCACCCGCATTCCGCAATGTAGGTGGTAGTCGAGAGGGACAAAGAACACAACAGATCGATCGAGGTGGAGCTCCAAAGAAGAGCTTATGTTACTCGAGCTAGAGAGGATGCTTGCTTCTCCGGATGTCATTACCGGTACTTTCACTCTTTATGATACTCATGATTGCATTGATTGATCCCGGTTCGACCCATTCATATGTATGTGAAACTCTAGTATTCAAGAAGACTCGCCATTGAGTCTCTCGAGTTTGTGATTCGCGTATCCAACCCTTTGGGTAGATGTGTGTTTGTTAATAAAGTGTGTAAAAGTTGCCCATTGATGATTCGGGATTTTTGCTTCCATTGATTTAATGTCATTGCCTTTCGATGATTTTGATATAATTTTGGGAATGGACCGGTTAACTTCAGTATGATGCAAGAGTGAATTGTAAAAGAAAGCTTATTGATTTGAGATGCGAGCGGTGAGATCGCCGTAATTGAATCCGATGATTTAAGTGGGTTTTCTCTGAGAATATCTTCGATGTTAGCCCGTATATGTGAGAAAAGGGTGCGAAGCTTATTTGGCCTATGTATTGGAAAATAAAGTGTCGAAGAGCATATTGAGTCCGTCATCGGTTGTGTGTGAGTACCCAGACGTGTTTCCTGAAGAATTACCCGGTTTACTACCAGTACGAGAGATTGAATTCGACATTGAATTAGTACCGGGAACGACTCCGATCTCGATAGCTCCGTATCGAATGGCACCTACAGAGTTAAAAGAGTTGAAATCGCAATTGCAAGAGTTGACAGATAGGGGTTTTGCACGGCCAAGTTTTTCCCCTTGGGGTGCGCCAGTTCTTTTTGTGAAAAAAAAAAGATGGAACGATGCGAATGTGTATTGATTATCGGCAACTAAATAAGGTAACCATAAAGAATAAGTACCCGTTATCTCGGATTAATGATTTGTTTGATCAGTTGAAAGGGGCTTCAGATTTTGAAGATAGATTTGAGATCGGGATATTATCAGTTGCGAGTCAGAGATATAGATGTGCCAAAGACTGCATTCCGGACGAGGTACGGACATTTTGAGTTTTTGGTTATGCCTTTTGGGCTTACTAATGCAATCATTGTTTTTATGGATTTGATGAATCGGGTTTTTAGACAGTTTTTGGATCGATTTTTGGTGGTGTTTATTGATGACATATTGATCTACTCCAAAGATGAAATTGAACACGCTGAACATTTGAGGTTAGTGCTACAAACATTGCGAGATCATCAGCTATATGCGAAGTTTAGTAAGTGTGAGTTCTGGATGAAAGAGGTCAGCTTTTTGGGACATGTGGTTTCAACATCAAGCATTCGAGTTGATCCGAACAAAATCTCGGCTATACTTGATTGGAAGCCACCGAAAAATGTTTTTGAGATTCGAAGTTTTCTGGGACTTGCGGGTTACTATCGATGATTTGTGAAAGATTTTTCTATGATAGTTACCCCGTTGACCAAGTTATTGCAGAAAGATGTCCGTTTCGAGTGGTCGAAAAATGTCGAAAAGTTTTGATCGGTTGAAAGCCCTTTTGATGAAGCTCGGTGTTAGTTCAAATTGAGTCGGGTAAAGAATTTGTTGTTTATCCTGATGCTTCTTTGAATGGTTTGGGCTGCGTTTTGATGCAGGAAGGCAAAGTTGTAGCCTACGATTCAAGGCAATTGAAGCCGCATGAAAGAAATTACCCGACGCATGATTTAGAGCTTGCAACCATTGTGTTCGCACTGAAGACTTGGCGTCATTACTTATTTGGTGAGAAATGTCATGTTTACTCAGATCATAAAAGTCTGAAGTATCTAATGACTCAGAAAGATCTGAATTTGAGACAACGTAGGTGGCTAGAACTATTGAAAGATTATGAATTAGTGATTGATTATCACCCGGGAAAAGCTAACGTTGTTGCGGATGCGTTAAGTGAGAAATCTTTATTTGCTCTTCGGGCAATGAATGCACAGATGGCTATGTCTAGTGATGGTTCGATCATAGCCGAGTTACGAGCAAGTCCGATGTTTATCCAAAGAAATTTTGATGCACGTAAAGTTGACAAGAATATGATTGCTAAACGAAGTCGATTAGAAAAGGTGCGAGTCGATTTTCAAATGGATGCAAATGACTGTTTGAATTTTAAAAGCCGAATATGTGTTCCAAAGAACTCAGATTTGATACAGATGATTTTGAGTGAGGCTCATAGTGGCCGACTATCGATACATCCGGGTAGCACGAAAATGTATAACGACTTGAAACAGTTTTATTGGTGGCCTGGTATGAAACGAGATATATCTGAATTTGTTTCAAAGTGCCTAATTTGTCAGCAAGTAAAAGTCGAGCATCAAGTGCCTTCTGGGTTGCTTCAGCCAATCATGATACCTGAGTGGAAATGGGATAAAATTTCAATGGATTTTGTATCCGGTCTTCCTATGACACCGAGTAAGAAAGATGTCAGATGGGTTATAGTTGATAGACCGACTAAGTCACTCATTTTGTGCTTGGTTCATATGGACTTTTCACTCGATAAACTTCTTGAATTGTATATATCGCAGATTGTAAGATTGCATGTTGTACCGAGCTCCATTGTGTCGAATGAGACCGAGATTTACATCGCAGCTTTTGGAAGAAGTTGCAAGATGCTTTAGGTACTAAACTACATTTTAGTATAGCCTTTCATCCGCAGATGATTCGGTCACCGAGCGAACTATTCGAATCTTGGAGGACATGTTGAGATGTTGCGTTCTCGAGTTTGAAGGTACGTGGGAACGATTCCTACCTTTGATTGAATTTGCTTATAATAATAGCTTTCAATCTAGTATCAAAATGGCGCCCTATGAAGCCTTGTACGGACGAAAATGTCGAACACCATTGTACTGGACTGAGCTCAGCGAAAATAAGATACACGGGGTTGATTTGATTAAAGAGACTGAACAGAAAGTAGCCATAATCAAAGATAATTTGAAAGCTGCATCAGATCGACAAAAGTCCTATGCTGATTTGAAATGTAAGGACATTGAATTTCAGGTAGGAGATCGTGTATTCTTAAAAGTTTCTCCGTGGAAAAAAGTACTCCGATTTGGTCGAAAAGGCAAGTTGAGTCCGAGATTTATCGGACCGTATGAAATCATTGAACGTATTGGGCCTGTTGCTTATAGATTGAGATTTCCCTTTGAGTTAGAAAAGATACACAACGTATTTCACGTTTCGATGCTTCGTAAGTACAGATCAGATCCGTCTCATGTGATCACCCCGACAGAGATTGAACTCCAATCTGATTTGACATATAATGAAGAACCGATCCGTATTTTAGCTCGGGAAATAAAAGAATTGAGAAATAAAAGAATTTCGTTAGTGAAGGTACTATGGAATCGTCATGGAGTTGAAGAGGCTACGTGGGAGCCTGAGGATTCAATGAGGCAACAATATCCGACCTTGTTTAACGGTAAGATTTTCGGGGACGAAAATCCTTAAGGGGGGAGAGTTGTAACAGATCGAATTTGACCCTAATCGAACGGTGGTTTGGGACCATGAATCTGAGACCCAGAAATAATTTAATATTATATTTTGAGTTTATTATATGTGAATTAATGCGTGTGAAAGTTTCAGAGAAAAATTTTATTGTTTAAGTGCTTAATTTGATAAAAAGGATTTAATCGTAAAAGGTAAAAGTGGCATACTAAAGTGTAATGTGCTAGTTTGAGCTTGGCTTTTTAATATGAAGTGTTAAATGGGTAAATAACCCATTTTAAGTTAGTGGGTTGGTATATGACAAAATTAACCATAAGTTTTATATTATATAATTTTATGAATTAAGGTTAAAATAGTAAAAAGTTAAAACCATATTATATGTTAAATAAAACATAAAAGAAATAAAGGATATTTTCATTCATCTTTTGGCGAATATTAAGAAACACAAGGGAGCTAAGTTCTTTGAGATTTCGGCAAGATCCAAGCCAAATTCAAGGTAAATTCTTAGTCGGTTTTTGTAAATTTTACGTTTTGAGATCGTTGCTTGAACCGTGAATCACCCATGTTGTAATTTTTGAATCTAAGCATGCTTGATGTTCGCCATTGTTGTATTCATGCGGTTTTGATATTTGATGATTTTAGATGAAAGATATGTAAAGGATTAATATGTTTTGTGTTGGAAGTTTTGATGAAATTGAGTTTTAGGGCTAAATTGTAAAAATAAATTTTTAGAGGGCCTATTTGCAAAATAAATAAAATGTGAGGACTTGTAAGGTCCCTAGGAACATTCGCCCTTGCATAGATTTGGCTAATTTGGTGTATTTTGTGTGTTATGCAAATAGGCTAAATTGCAAAGTTGTGAAATACTAGGGGTAAAGTAGTAATTTACCCATTTATGTGCTAGGGACTAAATTAAGATGAATTGTACTTGAATGAGCTGAATTTTAATGTGTTTTAGATCAAGAGCAAAGAAAACAGATTTAGATCGGGGAAAGACGAAGGTTCTCGAATAGCCGATTTGCACTACTATCGACAACCGAGGTAAGTCCTAACAAATTTATATCGAAGTTAATTGCAAAAGTAGTATACGATAAAATTTGGTATACTAAGGCATAATAATGTATATAGGCCGAATGTGGGGCATGAATTAGTATTAAATTTGTTGGTTGGATGTGATGTGTTTACTTACGTTCGGTTTAACATGATATTGTAAAATAAAGCATATGAGATGGATGTGATTATAGCCTTAAGTAATGTGCATGGAAATGTTGATTGTGTTATGTATCGGGCTTTAAATGCCTAGCGTGCTTCGTCTTGGTGATCTATTCGGCTTAGTGCCTAGCAGTGCTTCGTCTTGCTTGATATATTCGGCTTAGTGCCTAGCGTGCTTCGTCTTAGGTGATCTATTCGGGCTTTAAATGCCTAGCAGGCTTCGTGCCGGTGATCTATTCGGGCTTAGTGCCTAGCGTGCTTCGTCTTGATTTATTTCGGGCTTTAAATGCCTAGCGTGCTTTATGCCTACGATACGCTATAAGTGGAAATGTTGAATATCAAATAAAGTGAGATGTGTATATAGTGTTAAGTGGTACAAGTTCGTAAGAACTAACCAACTATTTTAGTAAGGAATGAAGTGAACTAAAATTCTTATTGTATAGTTAAAGATCAATGACGGGTGTGACAAAAGTGCTAGTGCTTGCGTAAAAGTAGAAAAAGAATATCGATGCCTAAAATGAAATAATTGTGTTTATACTACAAGCTTGGATTTTAATATGTTGAAATGTATGCTCATTATATTGACATTTGCTTGAGACTTACTAAGCTAGTAAGCTTATTGTGTGTGTGTTTTTGTCTTCCTCTGTTTTATAGATCTTGAATCGAACTACGTGCTCGAAGGATCATCTGTGAAGTCAACCACGCTATCGACTTCCTTTTGGTATTGAAAACTTATTTTGTTATAAAAAAAAAGGCATGTATAGGCTAGATTGAACCATATAACTAATGTTTTGTAATAGTGTAAATATGCTAGCCATGCGAAAATGGCTATCTATTTTGGAATAATTTGTTTCGTGTTTTGATGATATTATTTGCTCATGCTATGAACTATTATTTATACTTGATTATAGTTTAACCATGTGTGAGAGTGGTATTATTATTTGTGCATGTTAGACTATGATAAGAAAGATTTATTAGTTGGTTCATGTTTATGAGTTTAATATGTGGTATATACAATGATAATGTTTAGATTTATGATTCGGCAATGAACAATGGTAAGTTTGGTGTAATAATAGGTTTAGTCAATAAAGTGAATGATGGATGTATATTGAAGTTATAATATGTGAAATATAGGTGTTAAATAACGTTATGGTATGTGTATATGTGAATTGGTCATTGATAGATAGCATTAAGTTCAATAATGTATGGTTGTATTGAGCAATTTTGATTCGGTTTGTGTAAGTGAATACATACATATATTATTCTTGGTTAGTTGTATATTATGTTCGAACTTTTGATTAGTTTATTGATTGTTAGAACAAATGATGTTTAGATATGATATGTTTGTTATGTGATTACTTATATGAGATTTGATAAACCTCTTATATGTAAATAAGGGTGGTAGATTAGTGAATTTGGTAGGTGTATTCGCTTAATGAAATAATGATAGGAAAATTGTGGAATTTAATTTTAAAATGTGTATATATGACCATGTATATTCGCCACCTAAGTAATATATGTACATGATGTTATATTATGATTATAGAGTTTGAGCATATGGATGTATTATATTTGGTTATATAATGACATTTTGGTTTTGCAAGTGGAATGAGAATTTGTTATTTTAAATATATGAGCATTGGTTGCAATAGCATTTGGTATAAATAGTGCATGCAAAAGTAATAAATAAGTTGTTTAAATTTATGTGACTCTGTTATGTATATATTAATAAATTTTAGGTTTGCATTGGATCGATTAAGTGATTGATTAAAAGTTGTGATTTAAATAGTAATGCCCCGTAAACCTAATCCGGCGACGGATTCTGGTTAGGGGTGTTACACTCACACTTTTTTGTTGTTATCCAGACAACTGTCAGGTGCGGTGACAATTTTTGGCACATTTTGAAAACACTCATGCAACGACATCAGTATCAAAACATGGCAAAATTAAGGATAAATAGGCTGAGATCCACTAAGTTATAAAATGCAATTTACTGAAGTGAAAATGCTAAAATATATGCTAAAGATAACTAAATGGGTACAGATTAACCAATAAGTAGGGAGAAAACATATGTTCTTTCTAGTACTATCATGGTCCTAATGCATGATTAATGCCTATGTTATGTTATTTTATGAATTCTTGGCATGGTTTATCAATAAAAAGTGAATGTATGGTTTATAATTCATGATAATTCTATGTTATTATTAATCGAAAAAAAAGTGCATGAGAAATAACATGTTGTTTTAGATGAACAAGTAACGAGACGATGGTGTGGCATCTCGATATTCAGCTTGGCGTCCAGGCCGAGTATGGGGTGTTACATTTGATGGTATAGAACCCAGGTTTAATAACTATCAAACCTAAGTGATTGTTGTGTGTTTGAAGTTTCGAAACTCATGAGTTTTAAGTTTTCTAGCTTTCATGAAATGGATGATATGACTCTGTTTGAATTACATGAGATATATCTTGTTTGTAAGGCATGAGGGGTAGGAATAAGAACACATTGCCTTTAATTCCAAAACTTTGTTGCACGAACGAGACTTTGATCATTCCCCCGCCACTCACACCATTTATTTGTTTGTGTGTGTATGCTAGATAATTAGATATGCCTCCTAGACGTGTGAATGTAAGAGCTAGTGCTTAAGATGATGGTACATCCTTTGCACCTCCTGTATCACAGCGTATGTAACACCCCAAACCCGATCAATACGTTACGACCAAATCTGGTATGTTACCAAAAATGTAGTTTTGAAAATCATTTAACGGAACATCGTAATTTGAGAAAACATTTTTTTTGTTTGATAAATCCAAGTTGAGGGTGATTGATTAGGGTGTATTTTGTTGTAACCACTGCTTACTAAGATATCCAGAAGTAGAAATCAGGTTAAATTCGTAAAACCATACTTTAGAAAATTTTATTTAAAATTGTGTTGTAATGTGACTTTTGGAGAAAAGAAAGAAATAGAGATACTATTAGTAGTTCTAAGAAAACTTCAAGTTTTAATTACTTATTTCTTGTGATCCGTTTTTTAATATTTGGAAAACCTTGATTTACGTTTTTAGGAAACCCCATTTGACAGTTTATAAAATAAATAAAAATCAGCATTTAAAACCAAACCCCAAATTTAAGTTAAAGTGGCCTTATTACATAATAAAATCCCAAATTAAACTAAGTTCAAAATAAAGTAATGAAATATACAAGAAAAATAGCAACGCACGGCCACCCCGAGTCCATCCCAGCTCCAAAACCCGCCATCTACTAATTACCTACAAAAATTAGCATAAGGGTGAGTCATCGAGACTTAGTCTGTAAATCCCCTTATAACGCAATCTAGCTTTAAGCCCATAGAATATAGCATATTAAGAATGTATGCAATACGACCCAACCTAGTTTAGCTCTCCCTCCAAACACCCATGGCTTTAAGCCACTATGGTTCTTGACCACCATGGTCCTAGACCACTCGTGACATTAGTCACTCGTGACAATAGTCACTTAAATATATATATCCATGGGGCCAACCCGCTGTGGTACTTGACCACCGTGATGATCTCTGATAAATTACATATACGTGAGGCCAACCCACTGTGGTACTTGACCGCCGAGATAAGTCACTAATTAAATCATTCGTGGTTTCAACCACCGTGTTACGTAGACCACTCGTGAAAGTAGTCTCTCGTGACAATAGTCACTCATTCTCCCTTTACGTTTCAATCAATCCCGAGCCCATGCTCTTCACTTCATGCACAATATGTATGCAACCAATATCACAGTGTATATCAGATCATATTTCATACATGCGAACATCAAAATATACATACATACATATTAACAACAATATCATTATCGAAAACTAACCCGGTGTCTCGAGCCTTACCCATAAGGGCATTTTGCTTATCACATCAGCCATTTCAGCTTTCAGCCTTAACAGTTAATAACAAAATAATAAAGAAGGCATGTGAGTAATACACGCTGATAACACGTAACACTAGGCTTTCTACGTTGACACTTTCGCTAGCAAGGACGATAGCTATCTTCCTATCCCAAGCAGACGTCGGCTCTCTACCACAGCCTGGCAAAAAATCATGAACCACCGACACTGTACGCTTCTTAAACTTAGAAGCCGAAACTAGGGGTTTGCTCCCTGCCTTAGATTGACTAGCCTTCGCATCCATGGAGAATCTTGATTAGTACACAAGGAGAAGTGTAGATTGACTAATAACAGAATCGGTTAAGGCATAACACATATGATAGGAATAAGTTGACTAAGAAATCACAAGTTGTCTCCTTACCTTACGAATCCAAATGCAGTGATCCAATTCGACAACCATAGATTCTTCAGCTTTGAACTACAACCCCTTAGATTCAGCAACAAAACTCGATTGATAAACTTAATGACCAAGATCCCTAACCCCTTGCTTCGCGATGTTCTACTTACACAATAGAGATGTTGATTGCCACACAAAATGGTTCGGCAATGAAGAAAGGGATAGAACGAATGCAAGGGAAAGAAGATGAAAATCAAATTTTAGCCTACAAGAGAAGAAGTAGAGGAGAATGATGGCACACAAAGTTTTGATTGGAGAGATTTAAAAGAATTATTAAAGCTAAAGAAGGAATTCGACAGAGGAAATGGCTTCAATGAGTTTTGGCTAGAGATGAAGGAATAGAAAGGGAATTAAAATGAAAAAAATACAAAGATGAAGAGTAAAGTCTAGAGGGATTTGGCTATGAAGGAAAGCAATTAGCAAGTGGAAGGAAAAAGAAATAAAGCAAGCACCAACACCAATATGATATTCAGCTAGCACCTAGAGAATGCAAGAGAAGAAAAGAAGTAAATCTGTTTTGGTTTTGGTTAGAAGGAAAATGAAGCAAAAGTTCACCAACGCAAAAGAGAGAGGGGAGTGTTTTTAAAATCAGTTTTTGCTAACACAATACTCAAGATGACCTTAGAGGAAAGTAGCACAATATGACACCCCTAAGGCCGATTGAACCACATCAAAAAGCAAAACCCAGTGCCACTAGCCTTAAGAATTTTGGCACACCCCTTAGCTTAGCACCAAACCGATTATTTCCCCTTCTCCAAGCTTCTCACAATCGGCCAACACCTTCCACTATCACCCAAATCCCCCAATTTTCTCCTTAACTCTGTAATAATCCAGTTTATACCCTAGTCAGAACAGTGGTTTTGGGACCACAAATCTGAGTCTGTATAATATTTTAATATTGTTTTCTATGCCATTGATATGTGACTAAGCATGGGTTTAAATTTCATTAGCTAATTAGTCCGTTTGAATGTTTAATTTGAGCAAAGGATTAAATTGCACTAAATGTGAAAGTTGCTTGCTAATTGCTAAAGTACCAATGTGTTGTGACTTTCTTGAGGTGGAGTCCTTATGTTGTTAGTATGCCAACTTATAGTTAATGGATGAATGAAAGATAATCATGCCCTTGCTACATGTTTGTTTTAATTGTTTAATGAAAGGTTAAATTTGTAAATGGATTATTATATATGATATATTGGATAAAACATAACAAAATGGCCATTTTTATTCATCCCACTTTGGTCGAATATAGCAAAGAAAAAGGAAGAACTTGAGCTTTAAGGGTTTCGGCTATTTCAAGCTATAATTTAGATCAAGAATCGAGGAAAACAGACTTAGATCACGGGAAAGCGAAAATAATCGAGTAGCCATTTCCGTTCGATAAACCAAATCTGAGGTCGTCGAAGCTACAGAAGGCTTGGGATTGTTAAGGATCATCATCACACTACAAAAACTTAATTTAGCACCCTTTTGAAAATGTATATGGCTAGATATGGCATGTATAGGCTAGATAAGTGTATATGTTTATGAAGTGAGCATTGCCATGTGTTTTGGAAAGTTTAATTTGGTAATATGCTTGAATGAATGTGATATTTGATGCATATCTTGGTAAGGTAGAAGCTTATGAAATAGCGAAGTTTATGGTTGGTTAAATGATAAAGTTTTGCTTTGGTTAAGTATGTGTTATTGTTTTGAAAGATGATATGAATGATATGGCTATTGAATGTCTGGGTAAAGTGAACCATTTGATATGTTTTGGTTGCCATATATGCATATTATGTTTAGATATATATTGCTTGTAGGAAGACCCTAAGTGGGTGGCATATTGGCCTTGTAAAAGGGCCTATAATGTCACACAGTTGAAGCAGACAGGCATGCCTAAGACTGTGGTAAATTGGCAGAATGTGGCTTAAATTACACACGGACTCGACACGGGTGTGCTTGGTGGCCATGTGAGAAATGGCAGTATGTGATCTAGTAGTACACAGCCTTAGTACACGGGCGTGCTTGGTGACCGTGTTGAATTTGGCAGTATACCCACACGGGAGGACACACGAGAGTGTCCAAGAGTGGCAAATGAGGCACTACCCTACCCCACGGCCGTGTGTCCCTATATGTTAGAAAAGTTTCAAATTTTATAAAATTTCTTATATGTTTCAGTTTAGTCCTGACTCAGTTTATAAGCATGATTAAGGTCTCGATTACCTAATTAAGGGACATTATGATTGATATTGATGAATAGTTGTACAATTAATTCTATAAATGTTTCTGATCTGTCTGGTAACGCCTTTAACCCTAATCCAGTGATCGAACACAGGATAGGGGTGTTACATTTGGTTGGTATTAGAGCTACGATTTAGTCGGTTCTCGGACTAACGTAGCGTGTCAGAGCCTAGCTATACATGCCATATGTTTGAACTGTGATAGTGTGATGAATCCTAACGTATAAATGTGATTTCTGTATAGCAATGGATTCCAAAAGAGCCGTAGCTGACGATGTAGGAAGTAATGCACCTACTCCCGTGCAAGGGACAGAGCCTTCTGATTCGCGACCGACTATGATCGGTCAAGAGGGAGAAGCTAAACAAGCTTTCTTCCAGTTGATGAGTGAATGGTTCACTCAGTTCATAAAGAATAAACCGACTGTTTCGCAACCTCCGCCCCCGGTTAATCCCCCTCAAACATCCAATATACCTCCGATTGCAAATCTGAATTTGTTAAATAAGCCTCCGGTTGACAAGATCCGTAAGTATAGGGCTAAAAAATTCTGAGCTACAAAGGATGATGATGCTGAAAAGGCTGAGTTCTAATTAGAAAACACGATTCGGGTATTTGATTAGATGTCTTTAACTTTGGAAGAATGCATAAAGTGTGTTGTATCGTTACTTCAAGATGCAACATATCAATGGTGGAAAACTTTGATTTCTGTTGTTTCGAAAGAACGAGTCACATGGGATTTCTTTCAGACCGAGTTTAGGAAGAAATATATCAGTGAGAGATTCGTCGATCAGAAACAAAAAGAATTTTTAGAACTAAAGCAAGACCGTATGACGGTTACAGAATATGAACGGGAATTTGTCAGGTTGAGTCAGTACGCTCGTGAATGTGTATCTTCTGAAGCTATAATGTGCAAAAGATTCAAAGATGGTTTGAATGAAGATATTTGTCTGCTAGTCGGGATTTTAGAAATAAAAGAGTTCATTGTACTCATTGACCGAGCTTGCAAAGCTGAGGCACTCAGGAAGGATAAAAGAAAAGCTAAGTCTGAAGCTCGTGATATGAAAAAGAGAATTCAGACTAAATCATTTCAGTCTGCTCCAAAAAGATTCCGAGATGATCAAAGTCGTTCCAGGGATAACGTGAGACACTTGAACAGGACCCGAGATAGATTGCAAATGAGTTCTAAAATCCCAATAACTTCTGTGGCCAGTGTTGGTAATGTTCGATCCAAGAGACCTGAATGTAAACATTATGGAAAAAGACATCCGGGAAGCTGTAGATTAAATGATAGAGCATGCTTCAGATGTGGATCACTTGATCATTTTATCCGTGATTGTCCTGAGCCTGTCGAACCAGAGACTGTTCAGAATCCGAGATCTGATAATACACCTGTGAGAGGTAGACCTTCAAAGAATACAAGAAATGTTGGTGGTATTCAGAGAACTACGAGATACAATGTTTTCAGATCTGAAGCTAGAGCGCCTGTCAGAGCGTATGCTATCCGAGCTCGTGAGGAAGCTTCATCACCTGATGGGATAACTGGTACTTTTACTCTTTACGATACTATTGTGATTGCTTTAATAGACCTTGGTTCTACGCATTCATATATATGCATGAATTTAGTATTTAGCAAGACTTTTCCTGTAGAGTCTACTGAGTTTACTATAAAAGTATCGAAGCCCTTAGGTAAAAGTGTCCTTGTTGACAAAGCATGCAAGAATTGTCCGTTAATGTTTTGAGATATCTGTTTCCCTACTGATCTGATGCTTTTGCCATTTGATGAATTCGATATTATTTTGGGAATGGATTGGTTATTTATGCATGATGCCGTTGTGAACTGTAAAAGACAATCTATTGATTTAAGAAGTCTGAATGATGAGATTATACGGATTGAGTCTGATGATTTAAATGGATTACCTGCTGTGATATCCATTTTAAAAGCTCAGAGTTATGTGAAAGAGGGGTATGAATCATATTTTGCTTATGTGATTGGTTCAAAAGTATCCGAGAAGAAAGTTGAATTAGTACCCATTATTTGTGATTTTTTTGATGTGTTCCCTGAAGAGTTACTAGGTTTACCTCCGATTCGTGAAGTTGAATTTGGTATTGAATTGTTGCCTAGTACGACACCTATTTTGATAGCTCCTTATAGAATGGCACCAACAGAGTTGAAAGAGTTAAAGTCACAGCTACAAGAATTGACCGATAGAGGGTTTGCTAGACCAAGTTTTTCGCCTTGGGGTGCTCCTGTTCTGTTTGCAAAAAAGAAAGATGGAACGATGAGAATGTGCATTGATTACTGTCAGTTGAATAAGGTGACCATAAAGAACAAATATTCGTTGCCTAGGATTGATGACTTATTCGATCAGTTAAAAGGAGCTACTGTCTTTTCAAAGATTGATCTGAGATCAGGATACTACCAATTGAGAGTTAAAGATTCAGATATTTCGAAAACTACCTTCAGAACGAGGTACGGGCATTATGAGTTTTTAGTTATGCCATTTGGACTAACCAATTCTCCTATTATTTTTATAGATCTGATGAACAGAATTTTTAGACCGTACTTAGATCAATTTGTTGTAGTATTGATAGATGATATATTGATCTATTCATAGAATGAAAATGAGCATGCTGTAAACTCTACGAGAGAAGCAATTGTATGCAAAATTCAGCAAATGTGAATTATGGTTGAATGAGGTTAGTTTTCTAGGGAATATTGTGTCAGCTTCTGGGATTTTTGTTGATCCAAGCAAGATTTCTGCTATTCTAAATTGGAAATCTTCGAGAAATGTATCTGAAGTTTGTAGTTTTCTGAGTTTAGCTGGTTATTACCGTAGATTTGTAAAGGGTTTTTCAACAATAGCTACTCCATTGACAAGATTACTTTAGAAAGATATCAGAATTGAATGGTCAGATAAATGTCAGAGAAGTTTTGATTGGTTGAAAACTCTGTTAACAGAAGCTCCAGTGTTTGTACAACCAGAATCGGGTAAGGAATTCGTTGTATATTGTGATGCTTCGTTAAACGGTCTGGGATGTGTTTTGATGCAAGAAGGAAAAGTGGTAGCTTATGCTTCGAGACAATTACAGCCTCATGAAAAGAATTATCCAACACATGACCTTGAATTAGCTGCGATTGTGTTTGCACTTAAAATTTGGCGTCATTATTTGTACGATGAGAAATGTTATGTGTTTTTAGATCATAAAAGTCTAAAATATCTAATGACCCAGAAAGATTTGAACCTGAGTCAAAGAAGATGGTTAGAACTGTTAAAAGATTATGAGCTTGTGATAGATTATCATTCGGGTAAAGCAAACGTGGTTGCTGATGCGTTGAGTAGAAAGTCATTGTTTGCACTACGTACTTTGAATGCTCAGTTAGATTTGTCTGATGATAGTCCTGTGATAGCTGAATTGAGAGCGAAACCGTTATTTGTACAGCAAATATGTGATGCTCAGAAGGTTGATAATGAATTGTTGTTGAAACGAGCTCAGTGTGAATTGAATTCTGAATCTGAATTTTGAGTTGTAGATGATTGCTTAAGATTTCGAGATTGAATCTGTGTTCCAAGAAATCCGAACTGATTCAATTGATTTTGGGTAAAGCACATAACAGTCGCCTATCTATCCATCTGGGAAGTACAAAGATGTATCATGATTTGAAACGACACTACTGGTGTTTTGGTATTAAATGGGACATTTCTGAATTTTTTTCAAAATGCTTAGTTTGTCAACAAGTGAAAGCAGAACATCAAGTTTCATCTGGGTTGTTACAGCCGATTCTGATTCCTGAATGGAAATGAGATAGAGTAACTACGGACTTTGTTTCTGGGTTGCCTCTGACTTCAAGAAAGAAAGATACGATTAGGGTCGTAGTTGACCAATTGACAAAATCTACCCATTTTATTTCAGTAAGTCTGACTTTTCACTCGAGAGATTACCCGAGCATTATATTTCGGAGATTGTGAGATTGCACAGGGTGCCACTATCCATTGTGTCAGATAGAGAGCTCGAGATTCACATCGAGGTTCTAGAAGAAATTGCAAGAAGCTTTGGGCATGAAATTGCATTTTAGTACAGCTTTTCATCTGCAGACGGATGGTCAATCTGAGCGAGTCATTCAAATTTTAGAGGATATGTTGAGATGCTGTATACTTGAGTTTATTGGTTTGTGGGAACAGTATCTACCATTGATCGAGTTTCCATACAACAATAGTTTTCAGATGAGCATCAAAATGGCACCTTATGAAGCTTTGTACGGACGTAAATGTCGTACACCTCTATATTGGACTGAGCTTAGTGAAAATAAGCTTCACGGGGTCGATTTGATAAAAGATACTAAATAAAAAGTGAAACTGATTCGAGATTGTTTAAAAGCATCATCTGATCGTCAAAAATCCTATGCATACTTAAAACGAAAGGATATAAAATTTGAGATCGCGATAAAGTATATCTGAAAGTGTCTCCATGGAAGAAATTGCTCCGATTCGGACGTAAAGGCAAGTTAAGTCAGAGATTCATCGGACCGTGTGAGATTATTGAACATGTTGGGCCTGTTGCATATAGATTGAAGTTACCCTCTGAACTAGAAAAGATTCACAATGTATTTCACGTTTCTATGCTCCGTAGTTATCGGTCTGATCCGTCACATGTGATTGCCCCATCTGAAATTGAAATTCGATCTGATATGGCATACGAAGAAGAACCGATCCGTATCTTAGCTCGTGAAGTAAAAGAGTTAAGAAACAAGAAAATTACATTAGTGAAAGTATTATGGAATCGACACGGATTAGAAGAGGCTATGTGGGAGCTTGAAGATTCAATGAGATAGCAACATCCGAATCTATTTAACGGTAAGATTTTCGGGGACGAAAATCCCTAAGGGGGGAGAATTGTAATAGTCCGGTATATACCCTAGTCAGAATAGTGGTTTCGAGACCACAAATCCAAGTCTGTATAATATTTTAATATTATTTTTATCCCGTTGATATGTGACTAAGCATGTGTTTAAATTCCGTAAGCTAATTAGTCCGTTTGAATGCTTAATTTGAGCAAAGGATTAAATTGCACTAAATGTGAAAGTTGCTTGCTAATTGCTAAAGTACCAATGTGTTGTGATTTTGTTGAGGTGGAGTCCTTATGTTGTTATTATGCCAACTTATAGTTAATGGATGAATGAAAGATAATCATGCCCTTGCTGCATGTTTGTTTTAATTATTTAATGAAAGGTTAAATTTGCAAATGCATTATTATATATGATATATTGGATAAAACATAACAAAATGGCCTTTTTTATTCATCCCACTTTGGCCGAATATAGCAAAGAAAAAGGAAGAACTTGAGCTTTAAGGGTTTCGGCTATTTCAAGCTATAATTTAGATCAAGAATCAAGGAAAACGGACTTATATCGTGGGAAAGCGAAAATAATCGAGTAGCCTTTTCCGTTCGATAAACCAAATTTGAGGTCGTCGAAGATACTGAAGGCTCGGGATTGTCAAGGATTATCATCACACTACAAAAACTTATTTTGGTACCTTTTTGAAAATGTATATGGCTAAATATGGCATGTATAGGCTAGATAAGTGTATATGTTTATGAAGTGAGCATGGCCATGTATTTTGGCAAGTTTTATTTGGTAATATGCTTGAATGAATGTGATATTTGATCCATATCTTGGTAAGGTAGAAGCTTATGAAATAGCCAAGTTTATGGTTAGTTAAATGATGAAGTTTTGCTTTGGTGAAGTATGTATTATTGTTTTGAAAGATTATATGAATGATTTGGCTATTGAATGTATGGGTAAAGTGAACCAATTGATATGTTTTGGATGCCATATATCCATATTATGTTTAGATATATATTGCTTGTAGGAAGACCCTAAGTGGGTGGCATGTTGGCCTTGTAAAAGGGCCTATAATGTCACACGGTTGAGGCACATGGGCATGCCTAAGACCATGGGTAAATTGGCAGAATGTGGCTTAAATTGCACACGGCCTCGACACGGGTATGCTTGGTGGCCGTGTGAGAAATGGCAGTATGTGATCTAGTAGTACACGGCCTTAGGAAACGGGCGTGCTTGGTGACCATGTTGAATTTGGTAGTATACCACCACGGGGAGGGCACACGGAGTGTCCAGTAGCCCTGGGTGAGGCACGGCCTACCCCCACAGCCATGTGTCCCCTGTATTTTAGAAAAGTTTCAAATTTTTATGAAATTTCTTATGTGTTTCGATTTACTCCCGACTCAGTTTATAAGCATGATTAAGGTCTCGATGACCTACTTAAGGGACATTATGATTGATATTGATAAATAGTTGTACAATTAATTCTGTAAATGTTTCTGATTTGTCTGGTGACGCCTTTAACCCTAACCCGATGATCGGACATGGGATAGGGGTGCTACAAACTCGCTCTCCATCACCCATTTGAAATAGTTTGACCATTTCAAGCTCCCTCACCTCCTCATGGCCACTCATTCAACTCCTTTGACTCATTCCACCGACAACCTTGAATAGCCCTTGCCGAATCCACCACTCTAGCTCTCTAGGCGCAAAAATAAAGTTCCACAGTGAAGCTTGTGGGATTCGAACCTCCTCCTTACTGCAACCCCCTTGTGGCGCCACTTCCGTTCACTCTAAGTGGCGTCTCCTTGCCACCTTACCACCTCTTCTCTTGTGTTAACAAAACACGATTAATTACCCTTAAGGCCAGCCTCAGCTAGTTCTCCCCTAAAGTGCCTAAAAATAAAATTTTCACCAAGGCTCAAGCCTAACCCCGAGCCTTCCCGAGACCCACAAACATACCAAAATAACAAACAAAACATGCCAACACACAGCAACACACAATAATGTAGAGCCCCTAGTTCTAGGATGTTACAACATAGGGTAAATATTCCTGATGAGAGTGTAGGCCCTCTGATGGAAGCAATAATTAGAGCGTTTCAGGAGATTTTTAGTGCTAACCCTACTCATACACCTGCTAATCCTACACCTATAAATCGGAGCTTACTGCTTGAACTTCTTCGGGCATTGGGTGGTAAAGAGTTTTTCGAAGTTAATGGGACTGATCCGACCATAGTTGAGTATTGGTTGGAAGGACTTGAAAGGATCCTCGAGCATATGTCCTATTCTGACGAGGAGAAATTACGCTTTATTGTGCCCTTACTTGATGGGGAGGTGCATTATTGGTGGAATACTATTAATAGAGGCACAACCACTGATCGTTTAACTTGGGATTATTTCTTAGAGGTGTTTAGTAGGAAGTTTTTGGGCAAGTAGTATGGAAGCTCCTAAGTGGGAATTTACGGATCTTGTACAATGTGGGTTGTCTGTGGCTAACTATGAGGTAGAGTTTGTGTGCCTCAGTCAGTGTGCTCCTAAGATGGTATTGACTGAGAAAGATCGGTGTAATAGGTTCCGTTTTGGGCTCAATCGAAAGATTTAGGTTTATTTAGTGGCCAAAAAAAAATAGAGTTGTTTGATGAGCTTTTGGAAAAGCAAAGGTTGTGGAGGAGACTTTGGCTGAGCTGGCTCATTCTGCAGTGGATGACATTGGTAAGAGGGCTTATGATGGTGCTTCTAGATGTCCGTCCAAGAGGGGGCGTGATAATTACAGCAATGGCAAGGGTGCAAAACATGGGTCTAGACCGAGTCAGTCTAAATAGAAGAGTAATATTGTGATTAGCGCTAGTGGTTCTAAATTGTTTTGTGCCTATTATGATCGTAGGCATCCTGAAGAGTGTCGTAATTTGACAAGTGGATGTTATAAGTGTGGTTCGAACAAACATTTTCTTAAAGACTGTCCGAATAGAACAGAGGTATCATAAACTCAGAGTTCGGCACCTACTACTGCCCCTACTGGGGGTCGTGGTCGTGGTAGAGGTAATGGGAGATCGGTTAGGCAGCAGATTGTTGCTCATATAGTAGCCTCACAGGTTGATTTTGGAGGTCCAACTCAAGTTTATACTATTAGGGAACTTGAATATCTAGATCCAACTGATGTTATTGCAGGTACTTTCAATTTACAATCTATTCCATTATTTTCTTTGGTTGATTTTGGTTCTACACATTCATATATTCTGAGTGAATTAGCTTTTAAGTTAGGGATTCCTATAGAGACTATTGATTTGGGAATGACTATAATTAGTTCCTTTGGAGATAGTGTTATTGCTAATAAGATTATTCGTAGGTGTTCTCTTATGATACAAAGGCACGTTTTCTCTGTTGATCTCATGGAACTACAATTTTATGGATTTGATGCTATTTTGGGCATAGACTGGTTAACTGAGCATAAGGCTAAGGTAGATTTTGAGACTAAGCCAATTACCTTGAGAAATAGTTGGAAATTGTTGTTGTTGGCGAAAGATAATGTTTTATGTCTAATGTGGTTTCGGCTATGAAGGCAGAGAAGTTGATGGGTAAAGGTTGTGAAGTAAAACTTATAGCTCTGATAACACCAAATGTGACACCCCAAATCTGACCAAGACAGACCGACCCAAATTCGAAGCATTACATTAGCCACCGCAGCGACTCTCCAGCTAACGACCACCTGATGCACACCCCAAACCTTATAACACCTCATTCATGGCTAATTAACTATCATTTATTAATGCGGGAGCAATTTGTGAACCATTTTTAAACTTTTTCAAAGTATTTAAACCTAAGGGTATTTTGGTCATTTTACCACCTAAGGTTAAACTATCCCAATTTTGTTTCTAAATAGTTACTGACCTCCTTTTAGTCAAATTATGCAAGCCCTAAAAATTTTAGCTTAATTTGAGTTCATTTGCTATGTCTATTTTAAGTTTTATTATTTGGGAGTAAGTCATAACTTTTACAAACTTTTAGTACATTTTCCAAAATAAGAATAAAGCCTCATTTCTGACTAATTAACTATCATTTATTAATGCGAAGCAATTTGTGAACCATTTTAAACTTTTTCAAAGTATTTAAACCTTTTGGTGGTGTTGGGAGCTTGGTTCCAATCGCTTGGTAGTGGTAAGCACTAGGCAATGGCCATTTCTCTTCTTTCTCACACCTTGCCGATTCTTATTATGTTGATGGCCGATTGTGATTTTGGAAGGTGCTGATCTTTTATAAATCAATTCTCATTATAGGACATCCTGATCTAAGGAGCGCTCTAAAGGAGTTTTCTTTCTCGTAAGGTAGAGGAGTAGTGGTAAGAACGAAAAGCTATATTCGATTTCATTTAGTTTTCTTTAAGACCGCTTGTTAAGGGATTAACGCTCGCTTATCGTGGTGTGCCGATTGTGTGAGGAGACACCATTGTTGAAGGCGCTTCAAAGAACCATCAGGTCTTGATTTGGTAGGAAACCAAATCCGTGTTAAGGTAAGGGCTTTGACAAACCCTTTTGGCCTAAATGGTGTTGGCCGAATGTGTAGATGTTCAACCCTTATGTTTTGGCCGATTGTAGAAGCTAGTACTCGAGGGACTTAGATTGCTTTTGTCGATTTCTAGACTCGTATTTACCAGGTGTGTAAACTAACACACTTCTGTTTAGTAATATGATTGATAACCTGTGTGATGATTAATGAAACAGAGATGATTGATGTGATGCCCTAATGGGTATGATTCTGGACTTGGGTAAGTCAAGATATTATTATGAGTTTATCGATGATCTATGTGATACCATGGTGTGGTTATATGTGACATGGGATATGAGGTTACACATAATAGCATGATATGCATGATTATATGATATACATGATTACATGAGTATGGTATGTTGATGGGTGATACTGACGGAGGGAGCAAGTGATATTTTGTAATGACGAGCACCAAGTGCTTTGGTAGCACACTTTGTGACTTTGGGTCACCAGAGGTTTGGCACCTCATTGCGACTTGTCCCAATGTGGTTTAACCACCGTGGGTTGGCCCCACTTGAGATATGGGATCGCCTCGCTAGTGATTTGGTATCACACGATGGGTTGGCCCCATCATCGATTTGTGACTTTGGTCACGGTGCTTTGGTAGCACAATTGTGTCTTTGGGACACCAAAGTGGTTTGGCACCACATTGACGGATATTGTGTCTTTGGGACACCAAGTGTTTTGGTAACACATTGTGACTATATGTCACCGTGGTTTGGCACCACCAAAGGGTTTGGTACCACACTGGGTAGGAAAGGCGATATGGATGGTTAGGATCGGGTTGCATTAATTATGTTGCTTTGTATGATGTGTGTTAGCATGTTGTTTTTGGGAGCGGGTTTACACATCGAGTCATTCGACTCACCTCTCCTTTGACATTTCAGTGACTCAGAGACGGACATGGAGCCGGATGGACTCGGGGTGCACATGCCAGCTTTAATAAAGGACTATTGAATTTGGGTACTTTAGCTTATTTATTTTACTTGGGTTTTATATTGGATTTGTAAAAGGCCTTTAATTTATGTTTTGGTGATGTTTATGTTTTAATTAGATTTTAACATGCCTTAACAACACAAGTTGGTATGAATTTTACTAAAACTTGGAAAGATAATGGTTTCAAAATTATAACGCAATGTGTTTTTAAACCATACCATCGGGTATTACACTATGTCTTTACAGTAAGCAAATTCAAATGATTTTCAAATCAAACTTGTATGACCCCTAAGTCTAAAAAAAAAAAAAGGGTTTCAAGTAACACTAAGGAACTATTAAGGTTTAAATGGGTTAAACTCGTTTGACCACACATTCTGGTTAAGATTTCAAAATCTCCGGGTTTCAAATACTTCATCTGATTCCAAATAAGTCTACTCAAATTGTCTCCCAAAATACACCGTGTTTCCACTCGGCTTTTAACGAAAAATTTAACCTCTCACAAACATGTTTTCCCGTAATATACCGTGATTCTGACGTGGTGTCTTGTCCGGTTTGGGGTGTTACATTTGTGGTATCGAGCCAAGTTCAAAGTTTTACCGGGCCCGAGGCCCCAAAATGTTTTAAAACTATAATTTTCAAGTATTCTGCTTTTAAAGTATGGTTTGAAGGGCATGGCACCGAGTCACTCGGCACCATTCGCCTGTAAGTACCCGTACTCATCAAGTTGTGATATTAATTGATATGATTGAATGGCTAGTGATAGTAAGATACTTTAGAGATCAAACTAATAGGACTCAGGACTCGCGAAAACAAAGCTTCTTTAAAATTTCATAAGACTTTGCTTTAAACACAAGTGAAATAATGACCGATACATAAAATTCTTTAATCGACGAGATTTAGTCATGAGTACCCAAGGTGGACGTGGTCGTGGACGTGGTCACGGTAGGATGATGCTTTCGAGCCCGTAGGTTCTGGCGTGGTTCGTAGAATGAGGTACCTGCCCGCCACCACCGGAGGTGGTGAGTTCCAAGAGCGACCGCGATGATGCAAAGGTCACAGCGATCTTTCGCAGTCTTAGAAAGGGTAGTCGGAGCGGTGAGGCGAGGAGCTAGGAAATCAGGCTCGAGCGACTTGCAAAATAAATTTGAATTCTTCGGGGTGTCTCTGTGTTGCTCCTAGCACCGCCGAATATCGGGCCGAAGCGACAGAATCGGATCATGGACGATCCGGATCTAACGGTAGAAGAAAAATTAAAGGGATCGATCATTCTCGAGATGAGTCATATCGTGGTGGCTCACGGTCCGTGATAAGTACCGCAATGGAAGATCCGACTTGGGACTATTTTCGGCCGCTTATCGGAAGAAGTACGCTTGAGCTAATTACATAAATGAGCAGAGGAAAGCATTTCGAGGTTAGTCCAGGGAGCAAATCAGATCGGAGTATGAGGCCGAAGTTTCGAGTCGAAGCCTCAGATACCAGGTATGGTGGCTATCAAGAGGAAAGGTGCGTTCGTTTTGAGGATGGCTCATGAGACGAGTTAAGATTGTTGATTGCGCCCAACAGAGCGTGAATTTGCGCTTCTAGTTGAAAAGGCAAAGGTTACCGAGGGCATTAAAGAGTCTCGTGAGGCGTAGTATGGATAGAAACCGCATAAACGGAGTTTTGGATCTTCCGGGTCGCCGGTAATCAGCAGAAAAGGGCTAGACCGAGTGGGCCAATCGACGGGTAGGTTTGTTGTCGCCAGGCGTGGACCGCCGCATTGTAACTGCTGGGAAGGCTCATTGGGGAGGATGTTGGACCAAGGCAGAGGTCGTTTTGAGTGTGGCTCACCGGACCACCGAGTGAGGGACCTGTCCGCCAGAAGTTAGCTAGGATTCAATCAGAGAATCAGGGACGTAATCAGTACAGAAATAATGGACCACCGCAGAGGGGCCGAGGTAATGGCAGAGGAGGTAATAGTTCTGGTCGGGGCCGTGGAGCACCGGCGAGGTGCGGTGTAGTTCGAGGCCGATGGCCGGATTGGTATATGTCATGAGGCGCCGAGAGGAGGGCGACGCACCGGACGTCATAACCGGTACGTTTTTGATTTTTGGTTCTCCTTATACTGCTTTAATTGATGTGGGTTCTACGCACTCTTATGTTGCCAGTAGTATAGTAGAGACAATGGATTTAGACTCTGAGATATCTTCTAGGCAGATGACCGTAATAAGTCCTCTAGGTCACTCAGTGTGGTAGATAAATCAGATAGAGACGCACTCTAGAACTCCAAGGGTATCTTTTGAGGCGATCCGATGGAACCGCCGCTTGGGGAGTTCGATCCGATTTTGGGATGGACCGCCGAGTAAGCATCAGCGGTTGATCGCGCTGCTAAGCGCATGGTTCGAGCACACCGAGGGTGATGAAGTAGTTCGACGGTAATAGGAGAAACTATCTCGTCTAATGTGGTATCTCGCCCAAAGCCGAGAAAATGGTCGAAGGGTCATTTAAGCATATATGGTGCATGTATGCCTTTGGAGGCTAAGGAGTCTTCCGTGAGACCGTTTGACGCTTAGGGAATTTGTTGATGTGTTTCGAGGAGCTTCGGTTTGCCACCAGATCGGAGGTAGAGTTCGGATAGATCTCATATCTTAATCGCACCTGATCCATTGCTCCGCATGTGATGGCACCTAAAGAATTAGTGGAGCTTAAGGCTCAAATCCGTGAGTTATTGGACCGAGGTTTTATCGTGCCAAGTATTTCGCCATGGGAGCGCCTGTACTCTTTGTAAAGAAGAAAGACGGTACTATGCAGATGTGCATAGACTACCGCCAACCGAATAAGTCGACGATCAAAACAAGTATCCACCGCCTCGGATAGATGACTTGTTTGATCAAATTGAAGGGCGCCGGTTTTCTCAAGATCGACCTAAGGTCCGGTATCACCAGCTTGAAGGTAAAAGAGGCGATATCTGTAAGACGGCATTTCGTACTCGGTATGGGCATTTTGAATTCTTGGTTATGCCGCTCGTTGTTGACTAATGCACCGGCTTTTCATGGATCCGATGAATGTGGTGTTCCAACAAGATTTCAGATCGCCTCGTGGTAGTTTTTATCGACGACATCTTGGTATATTCAAGGATCGAGGAGGAGCATGATGCTCATTTATGTAGTATTGCGATTCTAAGGAAGAAAGCAAATCATCTGAAGTTCAAGAATGCGAAGTTCGCTCGTGGAGGTGACATTCTTGGGTCATGTAGTGTCGGCCGAGGGATTAGAGTGGATCCTCGAAAGATAGAGGCCGCTCGATTGGAAGCCGCCTAAGTCAAGAGCGGAGATTCGAGTTTTCTGGGTTGGTGATACTCACCAAGATTTGTAGAGGGTTTCTCGTTAATTGCGCACCGATGACCAAATTATTGAGAAAGGGAGTTCCGCTTGTTTGACCGAGAAGCGCAGGAGAGCTTCGATAAGTTAAAGAAGATTTTGACCAAGCTCCGGCTCGATTCAACCCGAGGTCGGTAAGGAATTTACAGCATCGCGATGCATCACATACGGGCTTGGGTTGTGTGTGCTGATGCAGAAGGAAGGTTGTGGCTTACGATCCCGACAACCGAGGCCACATGAGGTCAATTATCCCACGCGACGATTTGGAGCTTATGGTCGTAGTATTTGCCTTAAAGATATGGAGGCATTACTTATACGGAGAAAGATCGATAGTCTATACGGACCATAAGAGTCCAAGTACCTTCCGACTCGTAAAGACTTGAATCGAGACAAATACCGGTGGATTGAGTGCTGAAAGACTACGATTGCTCAATTGAGTATCATCCGGCAAGGCTAACGCCGTGGCGTACGCGCTGAGCCGTAAGGTTGTTTCGGATCTAAGAGCGTTGTTTGCCCACTTGAGTTTGTACGATGACGGGAGTATTCTGGCAGAACTGCAGGTTAAGCCTACTTGGGTTGAGCAGATCAGAGAAAAGTAGTTGTTAGATGAGGTTTTGAGCGCGCAGAGGACTCAGATGCAGAATGATGGTTTGAAGGGGTATAGCTTGTCTAGTGACGGGGTTCTGTGTTTCCAGGGGAAGGCTTGTATGCCGAGAGATGCTGAATTGAGGTAAAGATTCTTCAGATGCTCATAGCATTTCTACGCTATGCATCCCGGAGGTAGCAAATGTATAGGGATCTCGGAGAACAGCCTGTGGCCGGATCCGAAAAAGGAAGTGACAAAGTTTGTAGGGAAGTGCCCGACATGTCGCAAGTCAAGGCCGAGCATCGCTGTCATTCTGGTTGCTTCACCAAAGGAAAATTCCACAAAGGAAGTGGGAGAGAATAACTATGGATTTCGCCAAGGATTACCGCTACACCGAGCAAGAAGGATTCACCGGTAATTGTGGATCGGTGACTAAATCACTCACTTTATTCCGGTGAGGGTGGATTACTCACTACAGAGGTTGGCAAAGCTGTATGTATCGGAGATAGTGAGACTGCATGGGGTGCCCGTATCGATCATCTCGGATAGGGACCCCAGATTCACGTCAAGGTTCTGGAAGGCGTTGCATCAGGCACTGGGTACACGGTTAGATTTCAGCACAGCATTTCATCCGCAGACTGACGGGCAATCAGAAAGGGTTATACAGATTTTGGAGGATATGCTTCGAGGGTGTGTTTTGGACTTCAGTGTAGCCGAGGAGTATCTACCGTTAGTCAATTCGCCACAACAACAAAATACCAAGCGAGCATTAAGATGGCACCTTATGAGGCGCTAGTATGGTAGGAAGTGTCGCTCACCGACTTGTTGGACAGTTAAGTGAACGCCGCTTATTGGGACCGTGAGTTGGTTGTTGAGACCGAAGACAAGGTTAAGTTGATTCAGCTCGATCAAGGAAGCTTCGACCGCGAAGTCCTATGCCGATCTTAAACGAGAGATATTGAGTTTGTTTGGGAGATTGGGTTTTCTGAAGGTCTCACCGTGGAAGAAAGTATTAAGGTTCGAGAAGAAAGGCAAGCTTAGTCCGAGGTTTATTGGGCCATATAAGGTACTAAGACGAGTGGGACTAGCTATGACGTCACCGAGTTGCCACCGAGTTAAGTCGATTCACGACGTGTTCCACGCTTCGATGCTTCGGCGATATCGTTCGATCCATCACATGTAGTAACAAGAGAGGAGATCAAGTAAATCCGGATATGTCCATAGAGGAAGAGCCTGCATGATTTTGGATCGGATGTGAAGGTTCTGCAGGAAGTCTGCCTGCTCGTTAAGGTTCTTTACGGAATCATGGCGTGGAAGAAGCGACGTGGGAACCCGAGGATATGATGAGACAAAGCAATACCCGCAACTCTTCTCGACTGTAATTTCGAGGTCGAAATTCTTTTAAGGGGTAGAACCGTAATATCTCAAGTTAAGGGCTATTTCGATTTGGCATTGTTTGCATGTTTGACTGCTTGCTATTATGTTGTTTTGGTGTTTTTGGATTTAGTTGTAGGCTAGGTGTGAGCCCGGTAGGTGGTGAAATTCTTGTTCTTGGGCTTTAGGGATAGAAGGTAAGGTGTTGGGGTTTATATTTAAATTAAGTGAAATTATAGCACAAAGGAGGAGCTAGCTAAGTGGCAAGGCATGCGCCACTTAGACCTTGGGTGTGGCGTCATCTACAAGGGGGAGGTCTGGTGTTCAAGTCGCGAGAATCCCACCCCTTTTGGCTCTCATTTTGGACGGCATGGAGGAAGAGGTTGTGGGCAATTTGAACTCTACCATGGACTTGGTCAACATATTCAAACGGTGGATGGAGAGTGAGAGTAGGAGGAAGACTTGGTAAGCTCATTTGAATTGAGTGGTGGGAGTGTTGGGGGATTTGGCCGGTTTGGAGGAGTGTTTGGGGAGCTTGGGAAGTGCCAAATCTCCTTTGTGCATGTGTGTGTGTGTTTTTTCTGGTCATATGCTGGTAGCTTGCCAAACTTGAACTCTCTTCTTTTGCCCATATTCTCTCTTCTTGGAACCGAAACCCAAAGCTTGGGTATTGTCGAATGCACTTGTAGCTCTTTTGTTTTTTCTTTTGTTTCATTTAGAAGTCGAATGCCTCTCCACCTCCTCGCTTCTTTTTCAACTTTGTTAAACCGAAACCTCTAGCACCTTATTGCCGAAAGTAAACCTTGTTTCTTCTTTCTTCTTTCCTTTGTGTGTCAAACCTATATCCCTTCTTCTCACATTTTTCTTCCTCTTTCTTTAATTGTACAAAGTCGAAAGTAAGGGTGTTAAGCACTCAAGCCTAACCTTCTCATTTGCTGGTCGATTCCTTCTCATTTTCTTTCTTTGTGCTTTCACAACCTTGTGCCGATTTCCTTTGTTCCATACCATCTCTTTAAACAAAAACCACCTTTGTTCTTCATAATCGTGAAGTTAACCTAGCATGTTCTTTTCTTTTCCTTAAAAGATAGTAGCCAAACTAGTTCTTCTTCTAAACCCACCGTATTCATTTCTTTCCTTTCAAACCGAAAGTGACCCTCCACTCATCTCTCTTCGCTTCTCTTTTTTCCAAAACCAGCTAATCAATCCTCCTTGTGTTGGCCGAATATTTGGTGGTGTTGGGAGCTTGGTTCCAATCGCTTGGTAGTGGGTAAGCACTAGGCCGAATGGCCATTTCTTCTTTCTCACACCTTGCCGATTCTTATTATGTTGATGGCCGATTGTGATTGTTGGAAGGTGCTGATCTTTTATAAATCAATTCTCATTATAGGACATCCGGATCTAAGGAGCGTTCTAAAGGAGTTTTCTTTCTCGTAAGGTGCGAGGAGTAGTGGTAAGAACGAGTGCTATATTCGATTTCATTTAGTTTTCTTTAAGACCAGTTGTTAAGGGATTAATCGCTCGCTTATCGTGGTGTGCCGATTGTGTGAGGAGACACCATTGTTGAAGGCGCTCGAAAGAACCATCGTTGGTTCTTGATTGGTAGGAAACCAAATCCGTGTTAAGGTAAGGGCTTTCGACAAACCCTTTTCGCCTAAATGGTGTTGGTAAATGTGTAGATGTTCAACCCTTATGTTTTGGCCGATTGTAAAGCTAGTACTGAGGGACTTAGATTGCTTTTGTCGATTTCTAGACTCGTATTTACTGTGTGTAAACCAACACACTTCGCTTAGTAATATGATTGATAACCCGTGTGATGATTAATGAAATGTAGAGATGATTGATGTGATGCCCTATGGGTATGATTCGACTCGGTAAGTCAAGATTATTATTATGAGTTTACTTGATGATCTATGTGATACCATGGTCGTGGTTATATGTGACATGGGATATGAGGTTACACATAATAGCATGATATGCATGATTATATAATATACATGATTACATGAGTATGGTATGTTGATGGGTGATATGAAATGGAGGGAGCAAAGTGATATTTTGGCCGACGAGCACCAAAGCTTTTGGTAGCACACTTTGTGACTTTGGGTCACCGAGGTTTGGCACCTCATTGCGACTTGTCCCTGTGGTTTAACCACCGTGGGTTGGCCCCACTTGAGATATGGGATCGTCTCGCTAGTGATTTGGTATCACACGATGGTTGGCCCCATCATCGATTTGTGACTTCGGTCACCAAAGCTTTGGTAGCACAATTGTGTCTTTGGGACACCAAAGGTTTGGCACCACATTGACGGATATTGTGTCTTTGGGACACCAGTAAGGGTATTTTGGTCATTTTACCACCTAAGGTTAAACTATCCCAATTTTATTTCTAAATAGTTATTGACCTCCTTCTAGTCAAATTTATGCAAGCCCTAGAAATTTTAGCTTAATTCAAGTTCATTTACGATGTCTATTTCAAGTTTTATTATTAATGACTAAATCATAACTTTTTACAAACTTTTAGTACATTTTCCAAATTAAGAATAAAGAGTGTCTCTACCAAATATTAACAGTTACAAGTCTAACCCTAAAATATTACCAAGTTTCCCTATCATTAAAGGCTTCAATTAATCTAATCAAGTTTTAGGACTAAATTATAAATTAAGCAAATTAGAATACTAGATTACAAAAACAAAAAATCAAACCCCCAAAAACCCATATGCCCATGCGAAAAGACACACGCCTATGTGCAAACCACTGCACCTATTTTGTCAAAAATTCATTTTAATTACCCAATTTTACATATTTTACTTACCCATCAAACTTGAAATAACTAAAATTAATTACAATAAACATCTACACATCTCCAATTTAATTTATTTACAACAAATATGCAACAATTAATCAAAATTTAACACCCAATTACACGCTTAGTAAGCACCAATTAATTCACACAAGCTACATACCTTAGTCGCAAGCAATCCACTCCACGATAAGCTTCAATCAAACATTGTTAGTTCAAAATACATGCTTCATACACCGTGTTATCAATCACTGTACGAACACTCATCAACATACCCTAAATTAAACATCAATTAGACATAAAATCATGTATTAAAGCAATTATAAAATCACCAAAATTAAATTCCAAAATTTAATGTCCATTGTCCATTACAAGTAAAATAACACTCCTAAAAGCATCATAATGCCCTTATATAGTCTCTAAAGTAAATTTCTTATGCCACTACCAAGCCTTATTCTTGGATCGCCCTTACACTCGCTATTTGACTCCTTACGCCCAAAAATTCTCTGCACGAAATGTGAGGGTGTGAGCTTCAAAAGCTCAGTGAATGATAGTAAAAACATCAAGGAATTTGTACCCAATCATGCATAAATCAAAGCAATTAAGCATTAATTTTTCAGTCACATGTTAACATTTCACCATAACATCACATGCTATTTCAAGAATTAATAATCAATTTTTCCATGGCATGTAAAATCATATTTTAACACATAAACATTCAATTATATTGTCACAACCAATCAATTATATTGGTATAATACATCCATGGAAATAAGTAAACCTGTGATCATACATTGGATAAATGGATCTCTGAACTCCCACAAATCAAATATAGTCCTCCGAATTGAGCAGGCCAAAGCCACACGCTCCCTTATAGCTCTGCAAATAACTTGATGAGTGGAGCCTCAAGCTCAACACTCCCTTATCTACCCCAAACAAATAAGTCCACCAAGAGTCATATGCTCACAATATCACAAATAATGATGAGTACTCACAAATCCTATGGCATGCCAACTATATCCAATAGATCCACCATGCAATGTTTCCAATATAATCATGCATACATTGCATAAAATCTGTTGTTTAATCACTTAATTTAGGATGTTAAAAATACAAGTAAAAAGAATGTTGCTAAGCAATTTTAACATCAATAAAATTAAGCATAGTAAATATCATTTTCCCAATATTCATATACCAATTAGAACACATTTATCAAATGTTCAATTAATCAACAATTCATGCTCCACATATCAATTTATTCCAAACAATTTAATCATGCTAAAAGCATAATACATAACTTACCAAACCAGTTGCCATTTTTCTCTTTTATAAAATAAAACCTATTTCTGAAAATCCAACCATCCAATATGTAATTGAGTCAATAATAACATGAATTAAACCTTTAATTTAACACATAATCAGGCCAGTTTACCAAATTGCCCTTAATATCACCCACCCCTACACTTAGCTCTTTAAGTAAAAATGTGTCCAAACAAGCAAGTTTGAGCTTCAATTCTGATTTGCACGTTCCTCCTCTTGATGTGGAGCTTTAACAGAGACAAAGTATGAATAACAATAGCAACAAGAAACACAAAATTTGCTAAAGTATACGAATCTAAATCATTACTCTAAACTTGTAACACCTCCCACCTGTATTCAACGTTGGAATACGGTTACGGAGTATAATCGGACTTACAATACATTTATACATACTTTTAATCAATTCATCATTCATCAATCAATATCAATCATTATGTCTCTAATACGAGCCTACGAGGCCCTAAACATGCATTGGGAGTGATTTGGGACTAAACTGTTAACTTTTAAAACATTTGGAGCACTTAGAAAATTTTTCTCACAACAGGGGACACACGCCCATGTCACAGGCAGTGTGGACATTCAAAATGGGAGCACATGGTTGTGTCCCAGCCCGTGTCCTACCTCGTGTCCAAACAAGCGAGCTTACTGACTTGGTTAACACGGCCAGCACACACGCCTGTGTGCCCTAAAATGGTCATACACCCCCGTGTGCCAGGCCGTGTCAAACCTGTAGGGTATACTGACTTATGCCATTGGCCAAGTCACACGCCCGTGTGTGAGGCCGTGTGAGGCATACTGACTTGATTTCTAAAACCACACCAAAGGACACATGGCTGTGTACTTAACCGTGTGTCACACACAACTGAGACACACGCCCGTGTGGACAAAAATAGGCTATTTACCAAGCCATTTTGCTGCCCAAATTTATGTACGCCTACACCTCTCAAGTACACCATATAGCATCAAAAGGCATATATTTCAATTCCAATCAAACATGATTTATACCAATTCCAACACCAACTACTACAAAACATAAATACCACATATTTCCATCTAATTTTCATGCCAATCTTTGTCTTCTCAAGACATCCAAATTACCATTTATACATTATTATGCTCAGTTCCACAAACATAACAATTCACAAATCATCACCTATTGCCATAAAAAATTATATATTATCAATGAGCATCATGAATCCACCTCAATCATACAACGTAGGTCAATTGTATACATATAAACATAATCAAAATCAACCAAAATAAGCCAAGTCACATGGCCAAATATACAAACCAAATCTTACACATTTACAAGCCAATTCAAATGGCCAAAATCATAACCATAACATAACCAACATGACCAAAGTCCCTATACATGCCATATACTCAAATTACCAAAATTACCATATAATCATGAACATTGAATTTATTCCCACCTAACATATAATCATGAACATTGATCATGAACATTGAATTTCATATACACCTAACACATAATTACCATATAATCATATACACCTAACACATAATAATCAACTAATTTACCATATATTTATTCCCACATTGATCATGAACATTGAATTTCATGGATTCAATATTCAATTGAATTTACGTACATACCTGTACTGATACATGACTATCTCTCACCATTTCATGTCTTTGATATACTTGTTGAATCATTTAGAATAATGTTGGATACTCGAAAACCTCGCACACTAAGTGCCAATACATAGCGTAGCTATCTTAATCTCGCACACTAAGTTCCAGTACATAGCTAAGCTATCTCAATCTCACACACTAAATGCCAATACATAGCCGAAGCTATCTCGATCTCACACACTAAGTGCCAATACATAGCCGAAGCTTCATCGAATATATCCATACAATTATTTTCATCAACAATTCAATATAAAGCATTAAATCTCACTTATAATAATGCTTAGTAACATACGAACTTAACTCGAAGGTGGAAACAACGAAATAAGTCGATTCATGGATAACTTTTGTTTTTTCCCTGATCTAGATCCAAATTTCACTTTTCTTGATCTAAATATATTCAAAATTGACTTATTTAATCAACTATTTATTCAATTAATCCAAAATACACTTCAAAACACGTTTACACTTTTGTCCCACATATTTCACATTTTCACAATTTAGTCCTTATTTCATAAATCACAAATTAATAAATTCCCAATAGAACCCTACTAGCCAATTACCATAATGCCCCTAGCAGCCCATAATTTTCATTTATTTCACATTTTAACCACTAACTTTACACTTATCTCAATTTAATCCCTATTTTGCATCTTTACTAAAAATCACTTTATAAAACTTGTATAATTCACAACAAACTTTCATAATCTATCATTAAACATCAAAACACATATGTATTCATCAATGGAATCATTCAAAATCTTTAACAATTTTGCAAATTAGTCCCTGGGCTAGGTAGTATTAGCTGCAACAATCTCAAAAACATAGAAATCAATAAAAACGAGACAAAAATGGACTTACATGCACACAAATTTGTTTGGCCAAATATTCAAGCTCCCATGGCTATTTTTCTTTAGAAAATTTCGGCTAGAAGATGCATGAAGAGAAAAATGGCCTTTTGTTTTATTAATTATAACATTATTAATTAATTTACTATATTAACCTTATAATAAAACCATTAAAGCATACCTAATAATGCCCATAAATGTCCACTCACATTTCAAATGGTTTAATTACCATTTGAGGGCCCTCACTTTAAAAACCATAGCTAATTAATAATTTTAGCTTATAGAACTTTACTTTTACATTTTACACGATTTAGTCCTTTTTACTGAATTAAGCATTCAAACGATAAAATTACTTCACGAAACTTTCACACATACATGCTATCATGCTGTAAAAACTTAAAATAATATTAAAATAAATATTTCATGTATTAGTTCGGTTTAGACTCTAGTCAGAACAGTGGTTTCAGGACCATATATTTGAGTCAGAAAAATATTTTAATATTATTTTTCGTGCTTATAGTATGTGAATTGACATGTGTGAAATTTTTTTTATTTAATTTATCTGTTTGTGTGCTTAATTTGATAAAAGGACTTAATCGCGTAAAATACAAAAGTGACTTGATAATTGTTAAAGTGCTACATTGATATTGTTTTTATAATGTGGAGTCCTTAAATTGAAATTTCACCATTGGGAGCATGCATGGAAGGTAATGGACTTAAAATATGTGATTTTATAATGTTTTAACCAAGGTTAATTATGTAAATTAAATAATAAGTTATGTTAGATAAAATAAAACATAATGGTGGCCATTTTATCATCTTTTATTGCTGAATGAAGCAAAGAAGATAGCTAAAATAAGGTTTGAAATTTCGGCAATTTCATAACTTGATTGAGGTAAGTATCTTGCTCGGTTTTTGATATTTTTATGTTTTGTGATCGCTGCTTTGAAAACTAGCTAGCCCATGCTTGAATTTTTGAATTTGATGATGTATTCATGAATTTCCATTGATGATAGCTTGTGGATTTTGTTGTTTAATGATGGAAAATATAAGATATGTGGTAGATTAATATGTTTTGTCTTTGGATTTTTGATAAATTTGAGTAATTTGGGCTAAATTGTGAAAATAATAAATTGAGGGACTAAAATCTAAAATGAATGAAATGTTTGGACTTAGATGAACTATATGAATATTTAGCCAAGCATGGGAAATATGAAATTTTGTGTATTTTGTGATTTTATGAAATAAGGACTAAAATGTCAAAAATGTAAACTTTAAAGGATAAAGTGCCAAATGCCTTAATTACGTGTTTGTGGTTTGAATTGAATGAAATGTGTTATTAAATAGCCGAATTTGAATTTATATAGATCAAGAACAAAAGAAAACAAAATTAGATCAGGGGAAGTCGAAAGTGGTCGAGTAGTCGATTCCATCCGTTCGTTTCTGTACGAGGTAAGTTCATAAGTAAATAAATGTGTTTAAAATTCATGTGAATACATTTTATAATATCGAATTGAATTGTATAATTATATACATGTATTGTCGAATTGATATAAGCTTGGAATGACATGTGTCGAGCTTAAATCGATTGAGATACGACATCCGAAAGCCCCGTACGAACCTTAGGATTAATTAGGATACATATGTCATGACATAGGATTCCAATATGTGATTTCATGTAAGACCAGGTCTGGGATGTTGGTATAGACTTGTGTTTATGTGTAAGACCATGTTTGGGATATTGACATCGTATTTGATTTCGTGTAAGACCATGTCTGGGACACTGGCATCGATATGTGATTACATGTAAGACCACGTCTAGGACATTGGCATTGTACGAGCTTTATGACTATCCGAGTATCCTTATTAATTCTGAATGGTTCAAAGGACAATATTGAGTAAGATCAAATGTGAAATCAAGCTAAAGAGATAGATATGTGCTAAGTTTAATGTTTGGAAAAGTAAGGTAAGTATATACTTAAGATGAATATATGAAATATGCATTATGAAAGTGAGAAATATATATGCTATATGAATATATGTGTATTCAGCCATTAATGTTATAATTCTATTGTTTATGTGATAGTATTTGAGTTGCTAGTATAATAAATGTACAAATGGTTAAAGGTTTGGTTTAATTTGGCTAGTTGATTTAATGCTAATGTTTATTTTATTATTATTTGCTTATGACTTACTAAGCTATGAAAGCTTACTCTGTGTGTGTGTGTGTGTGTTTTTTATTGTTTTATAGATTATCAAAGCTATGTGAAGCTCGGGGATCGTTGAGGATCATCACCACACTATCAACTATATTTTGATACCTTTTCAAAATGTATATATTGAAGTATGGTATGTATAGGCTAGAGAATTTGATTATGTTTTGAGATGTGTAAATATAGCCATGTGATATGTCTTGTTAACGAATGTGCTTATGGATGATTTTTGTCCTTGCTTTATAATGCATAAGTTGGAATGTTTTGATGTGCTTATGAATGGCCAAATGAAATAGGTTATATTGGTAAGTTCTTGGTTGATTTGGGGAAATTAATATGATAAGAAATGCTATCAATTGAAATGGTTTTAAATGAAGTATGAATCATATGTTTTGATGTAAAATTTATGTTTTAAATCGGTATGCTTGAGTAGGGTTTGTATATGGAAATGAATGATGTTGTTAAAAGTCAAATTGTGTATGTTTTGGTATTTTTTGGATGGCTTGAGATATGAATTTAGATTGGTTTGATGCTTGTAGGTTTGACCCAAATTTTGGGTGGGAAATTGGCCTTGTAAATGGCCTATATTTTCCCACACGGTTGAGCACACGTGCGTGTGTCTCGACCGTGTCGCTTAAGGTTAAAATTCGAAACAAGTCAGGAAGCCACACAGGCTGGAAACATGGGCGTGTGACTAGCTGTGTGAGCAAGTCAGTAACCTCCATAATTTTTACACGGCCAGGTATCATTTCCATTAATGTCCACTCATACTCTTAATGGTCTAATTACAACATAAGGACCTTAACATTAATAAACTATAGCAATTAAACACCTTTAACAAGTAGAATGCAACTTTTTTCCGTTAATCTCCTTGGATTTCTCAACTCTTTAATCTCACGAGCTAAGATTCTGATCTGTCCTTCGCTATACGTCATATCAAGCTGAATTTGAATTTCTGAAAGAGATATTATATACGAAGGTCTTATCTGAATCATCGCATCATAGATATAAGAAACAAATTATGAATCTTTTCAAGTTCTGACAATAATATAAGTTAAACAAGCCACTGGATTTATTTTCTCAATAATCTCATACGACCCGATGAATCACAAACCCAGCTTCTCTTTATAGCTAATTTGAGAAATTCTATTGTCACAGCAATAATTTCACAAACACTCAGTTCACTAACTGAAATTCAATGCTTTTACGTATCAAGTCTGCATATGTTTTATGTCAATCTGAAACTGCTTTCTAACTGTTACGAATTACTTTCACTTTCTCTTCAATTTCTTTGTTGAAAACAATCCCGTGAATCTTTTTCTCACAAAGCTAGATCCAATAACAATGGAGTTCGGTAATTGCAATCATACAATACTTCATACAATTCCATCTTTATACTCATATGATAACTATTAATATGCTCAAACTCAACCAACAGTAATTGTCTTTCTTAATTGCTTTCACATTCTAAAATATAGTAACAAATTGTATCTTCGAGAATCTAAATCATTTTCTCATATTATCCATCAATTGTAGAATGAAATGTAGTGTTACAATGCAACCTCATACCCAAAGTTTACAGTAGTTTTCTTTAGAAACACAATATAAACCTCAGATCTTTATCCGAAATAATGGAGACTGGCACCCTGTAAAAATTGCCAATTTCAAAAATGTATAACTTAGCTAGTCTATCAAAAGAGAAATTATACGTACTGAGATAAAATGTATAGACTTCTTCAACAATCAACAATAGTTTAGATAACATCTTCCTTTTACAAAATCCAACGAAACTCTATTTCATCTCCACTTAGATAATAACACAACTGTAACAATCCTGAAGATACTTGATAATCAACTTTAACCTGTTGATAAATCACACATTTGGATACAAGTCAGAAGTATCACGTTTCATACTCATTCACCAGTAAAACTGTCTCAAATTATTTTACATCTTAGTATTCTCCAAATGAACAGATAATTACCACTGTGGGCTAGATATAACAATTGTTGTATAATCTCTGGATTTCTCGGTACACGAACTCTGTCTCGAAATAACAAAGAATCATCGGTTCCAATCTAAAGCTCTAAATCAAAAGTCAATTCATGTTGAACTCTTTTAACTTGCAATTCACTGATACATTTCTGAGCTTCACAAAATCGTGGAATAAACATCAATTTAGCTTTTTAACTCAGCTAATATCTATCCATCATCCGATAAGATCAATCGTGTATTCATCGATTGTAAAGCACAAAAAGATTTCTTGTTCAAAATATCCGTGACTATAATCGTTTGTCCTGGATGATAACCAATTACTGACTCAAAATCTTTCGACAGTTCAAGCCATCTTTGTTGTCCCAACTTTAGATCTATCTGTAACATCAAAATTTTAAACTCTTTCAGTCATCAAATAGGTTACATTGCTCACCAAACAATTAATGTCGCTAACTATTGAATGCAATTACAATGTCAATCATCTCTAATTTGTGCATTGAATAACTCTTTTCATGCAACTTTAACTATATGAAAGCATAAGCCATCACTATACATTCTTGTACTAAAACACACTCCAAACCATTTAATAACACATGACAGAAAATCATAAACTCTTTACTTGATTCAGGCTGAACCAAAAATAATGCTTCAGTTAACAGTGTTTTTGTAACACCCCAAACCCGGCCTAGAAGTTATGCCCGAATCTGGCGTGTCACATTGAAGTGTTTTTCAAAACCATGTTTTCATTGAAAATCCTTCTTAGAGAAAGCTTAAATAAAATCCCAGTTACGTTAGTTTATTTTTTTTTAAATGTGGTACATTGAAAATTTATTAGCTTTATTCCCAAAACACCTTTTCAGTTGCGGAAGCTAATTTTGAAAGTAATTGATTTATGAAAAATATTAAGTCGTGAAACCATTTCGAAAATGTTATGAAAACATAGTGTTGTTTTTAAAACAGTTAATATTTTGGAAAAACTACGATTTACTTCTAACAGATATAAATCAAAATAAAACCATTCTAAAATTTAAAGTCTAAAAACTTTAAGAGGCCTTATTACAACCCAAATCAAAATATTTAAAAGTAGATAATCAAAATAGAAAACATAAGCAGTGTGTGGTCTTCTCCTAGTCGCTCACAGCTTCGATCCTTCTAAGGCTGAGGATTACCTGCACAGTTAAAAACAAGGTGAGTTTATGAAAACTCAGTGTGTAATCCCCTTACTAAAGTAACAATCAGTATACAGAAATAGAAACTAAAATAGTTTGGGCCAAAGCCCTTTAACAGTAACAGTATAGTCCAGTTTAGAGCATACGTGGGTCAAAGCCCACTACAATATCATTTGGGTCACAGCCCAAAATAGAATCAATTGGGCCTAGCCCAAACTAATAGCAGAACAAGTGGTCGAAGCCCAGTACAGTGACAGATCTCATAACCAGATATGCAACAGTATGAGGATGCATCCCAACCCAGTCCAACCAACACACCTCCTGTACCAACCAACACACCACGTGGGGACCAAGTCGACCCACCTAGCCAGCACACCAATAACGCAGTCTAGTTGCTAATAACAACGCAGCAAAGCTTCTAATAACAGCATACGTGGCTGAGCCACTAGAATCAGTATATGTGGCGAAGCCACTAAATTAATAAAATGTGGCATAGCCACCAGTACAGTACTTCCTTCGTATTAATGTCCCAACCCCATACAATATGTCGTGTCATGCTTAATCATTACACGTGTATTCAAAATGGCCATGCTCAGTAACAATCATTTACTCACATATTAAAAACACATCAGCCACACGACCACAGTCAAATCAGTTAAAACACAGTCTTACATTCACAGTTAGTTCAGTCATAGTCGTAACCAGTCTGTAACATCCTGAAATTTGAGATTTTATGTTTTGCATTATACCATGCGATAGGTAAGTTAAGAGTGTTAATTGTGTATGTTTAGGGGTCCTAAGAAGGCTTGGGGTTGAGTTGGGCCTTAAAAAATTTTTGTGTTTAAGCACTTAAAAGGGAGAAGGTAAGTGGCGTCAAGACTTAAAAGAATAAGTGTGTATTTTGCTAGCACAAGTGGAGCTAGTAGTAGAGTGGTGTGGCGTCACATGAAGGGGCTTGAGGGGTGGAGTTTGAATCCCTCCTATTGCAAATTTTTGGATTAATTTTTGTGCTTCTTTTCCAAAGTGTCGGCCAAGACTCTAAAGAAGGTAAGGAAGACTTTCTAATGATGGAAAGAACACTAAGGAGAAGAGTGAGGAGAAGATCAAGGGAAAAAGAAGGAAAGAAGTAAAGGAATTGTGGTAAAATGGGGATTTGTTGGCTGAATTTTTGGAATGAGCTTGGGGAAAGAATTTTTGGTCAACCATTACCTTTATTGTGTTAGAGGTATACGATTTTGGTAGGGAGAATGTGGGAGCCAAGTTTCTATAACCTTTTTGCAAGTTCGTGCATGAAAGGTTTAGTTTCTTTTTAACATTTTGGTATTTTCTTTTCCAACCTTTTCCCCCCTGTTTTGTCGAAACCCTCAAGCCAAATTGTTCACCTTTTTCTTTTGTTTTGCCGTAACATTCAATCCATTTTGTTCATTTTTCTTTTGGTGTTAGCTGAAACTCTCTAATATTCCTTTCTCCATCACTTCTTTTCTTTTTCACCATTTCTTCAACCTTTCTCCCTTTCTCTTAAATCGACATTACTTTGTGGCTGAATCTTATTTGTTCTTTTCTCTTCACTAGCTGAATCTTTAACATATTCTCTCTTCTCCACCTTGCGTGTTGGGCATTTATTCCTTGGTTGAATTGGGTAAGTGGTTTCATTCTATTCTTTTCATTTTCTTTTCTCCTTAGCCGAATATGTACCCCTTATCTTTGGTTGGTTCTCTAAACTGAAACACCATTCCCTTCTACTTCTTCATATCGTGATCATCTCAATATTTTGGTGCTCTAATAGATTGGCTGAATATCACATCCTTGTCGACCCATCTTTAGCCTTAAGATGAATCGGTGGGTGTCGGATCTATCATCGTTAAGGTAAGGAGTTTCTTCATGGTTTTTTTATCTCTTATTACTCAGTTATTTTGCAAATCGGATCGAAGGTTATGACTAATCGATTATTTTAGGGATTAAATCACTTTTTCTTCTCTACTCGTTGACCTTTCGAAGTAGTGGTAAGCCAGAATCCTCTCCCTAAACAACTATATTCTCTCATCATAGTATTTTTCTAACTGAGACTCTTTCAATAGAGGCAAGTGGTAGCGATATTAAGGGAAAATCGATAAGAGAGTGAAAAAGGAGTGAAATTGCAATCTCTACTCCCAAGTTCAAACGTAGGGCGGTATCGGCAGTTCGGGATTTTCCCCCAGGTTGTGGACCATCTTTCGGTGAGAGTAGGCAAATCGTGGTCGTTCATGATTCTAAGGGTAAGCGTTTCTTTAGATCTTTGGATTTAGATTTGGATTAAGACACTATCTTATGTTAGTTAATCGAGTGTTATGGTGTCATAAGTGCCGACGATCAAGAAAGTTTAGTCCTTACCGTAATCAGGTGTGTAATCCCACACTGAAATCCCGTAGATTTGGGATTCACTCTCATGTTGAAAAATAGATTGTTATTGCTTACAAATCTAAGAACTACAATATGGCATGAATTGAGTAACTTGCTTAAACAGCGTTAATTTTTAAGATCTGTCAAAATCTGTATTAATTTGCTAAATTACAAAAATGCCCTAATGGGCCGAATTACTAAAAAGCTTTAATGGGCTATCATATGAAATGCCCATATAGGGCCGATTTACCAAAATGCCCTAATGGGTCGATTTGTTAGAATGCCCTTATGGGTCAAATTACCAAAGTGATTAAATAGGCTGATACACTGAAATATTTCACTAGATTAATGGTTGTTATATATGTGGATATATTTTTATAATGTTGCACCTGTACATATTGCATGGGATGGGAAAAAATTGTATAGAGAGTAGTGTAGCCTGGTGGCATTGCCACAATTCATTGTTATTGTGCTTAATTATGATTTCAGTGGCTTGACCACAAAAATATTATACAAATAGCAGCTCAACTGCAAATTGGTGTGAGCGGCGAGGTGGGTTGACTTGATCCCAACAGGTGTGATTGGCTGGTCGAGGGTGTGATGATTGGATGGGTTGGGTTAAATTCATTTCATTTATTTATTACTATGTAAATATGCTTAGGCCTAAGATTATGTTATGCGGGTTCAGGCCCAGCGAATGACAGTAAGGGGATTATGCAGTGAGTTCTTGTAACTCACACCTTTTTCTTAATCCTTATAGGGAAAGCTCAGTAACGAGGACTTGGGGCCACGGATGACTCAGTGGAGGCCATACTTTGGGAATAATATTTCCAAACTTTAGTAAATTTCTTTTCTGCTTTATATCATTACTTTTACTATTTTGGGTTTAATGTTGTAATAAGGCCTCTGGGATGTGTTTTAATTTGCTTTATGTTTTGATGTACTTATTATGTAACACCCCAAACCCGTCCCATGAGTCCTGACCGGATCTAGTATGTCATGGAGTAAAATAATTTGAATCGTGTTGAGTATCTGGTGAAAACTTGTTAAAAAAATGGCTAAGGTTTTAAAATGGTGTTTGAAAACTTAGTTGGGCTTTTCATAAACATGGTTGTGTTGATAAACCCTTTTGAAAAACGTTTGACCATGTAATATTTTAAAATCGTCAAAGTTATAGTTGACTTGGTTTATTTTTGTTACCCGATGGTAACATCTTTGAAAAACCCGTAGAAGTTTATTAAGTTTGAAAAGTTACTTTTAACCGGTTTACTTAACATTTATAAACTTCAATTGTAACATAACATAAGTAAAATAAAATAACATCCAAATAATAAACAGCGGCCTTATTACATCCCAAATTAAAAGACTTAGAAAATAAATAATATTATCTATAACAAAATAAGTTTAAATCCAACGATAAGCATGGCCACCTCGAGTCCTCTCCGGCTCCATCTCCGCGATCTACTCATCTGCAAAATAGTAAGGGAAGGGGTGAGTCACCAAGACTCAGTGTGTAAATCCCCCACCTGAAAATGTAACTCATACACAAGTCATTAATAAACATGCACATGCAACCCAACTAACCATCCGTACTCCTTTACTACCCCGTGTGGTCAAAACCACTGGTGGTCAAAACCACTGGTGACTAGTGTCACAAAATAAATGATGGGGCCAACCCATCGTGTGGTCAAAACCACTGATGACCATAGGTCACAAAATATCATAATGTGGTCAAAACCACTGGTGGTACCAAACCACTGGGACTTAGTCACAATTACCATCGGTGTGGTCAAAACCACTGGTGACCGAAGTCACAATAAATCTGATGGGGCCAACCCATCTTGTGGTCAAAACCACTGGTGACAGTCCATAAAATCATCCCCCTCCTCTCATCAATCCCACCATCATCATGCATTATGTACAACATATCATTTAACAGCATATGATGGCAAACTCAATCATATATCATAGACAAAGTAATAGGGGACTTACCCGGCAACCATGATTATGCCACAAGCTAATCACTACCAACAAGATTAAAAAGGCAACAATATAGTCATGTAAATTAATAAAGTGTGTAGTGAGTTTTTACACACCTACTTGCTTGTGAGACTAACAAATCCCGAAAATACTAGCGAAATCCCGAGAGATTGTTTCCTCCTACAATCGACCAACACATGAATTATTAGATCTATTAGCCAATCAACTAAACTAGAGATCCCAAAGGATTAATCGCGCTCAATAACCGAAATATGGCCCTAGGCCGAATCTTACCATCACTTACCAAAATAATTCGAAATCCCAAAAGCCTTTATTGGCCTTGGCCGAATAGTCCCTTGATCCATGGCACATGTTAGTTTCAACTTTAGGCACTAATTCTCAACAAATAGCCCTTGGTCGAATGTTACTTACCACCTTACCTTAGGAAAACAAATCCCGAAAGCTTCCTTTAATCGGTTATGGCCTCTCTACAATCGGTTTAATAAAGTTAATAAGAGCCATAGGCCATTTGGCCATAATCTTGAACCTAAAAGAGGGTATCGCCCCTTACCTTGATAACTATCTCGTCTTCTAACCACCACTAGTTAGCACCACTTGTGACGTTAGGGGTTTCGGCTACCCTTAAAGAAGAGAAAAGAACCGAATGCTAGAGTGAACAGCACCTTCCTTAGGGGATTCGGCTCAAAAGAAGAAAAGAAAGTATGGAGTCGGCTTTACAAGGAAGAAAAGAGATGAAGGGAGGGTCTTGGAGTGTTTCGGCTTTATGGTTTCAAGAAAGAAAGAGAGAGAGGTGAGGGAGATAGGGAATTCGGCTAGCAGCAGTTTGGAGAGAAAGAAAAGAATTATTGAAGAATTTTTGGTACTTCTTTGCTATACAAACCGAATATGGATGGCCTCCCAAGGAGTCCCATATTCTACCAACACCCCTCCCTTTTGGGATAATTCTAGCCTTTAATTATCAACTAAAAATAATGTTTATCTTCTTTTTAATCCCCTAATCACTTCTTCAATAATTATAATGAAAATAAACTACTAATAATACTACTCTTCTGCCGAAAATTAAAAGGAAATAATGCTTATCCTTATCACCTTAAGAGTCCCACATGCAGCCATCACTCCCTTTCTATGCACGCCAGCTTGCATAAAAAAAATAAAACCAATTGCAGTTTCTTTGGTTCGAGCCCAGGACCTACTGCCACAACCCTCCTTACAACGCCGCATGCCATTCCTCCCAATTGACTTTCATGTCATAAAACCACACCATTTATTTATAAGGCCTTCCTAGGCCGATCCCCTCCTTAATGCAAAAGAAAATAAAACTCCTAGGGCGTATACTTGGCAGCTCGAACCCAAGCTCCCTCACTCATCGCCACTTCCAAACTCTTAGTGGCGCCCCAAGCCACTCCACCACCTTGACTTTCATGTCCAACTCCAACACCAAAAATCGTTTAAGGCCTTCCAACTTGCCCCTTTCTTTAACGCCCCAAAAACCCCAAAAATAAAAACGCATTCTCCCTTGTAACTCCCAAGTCTCGAACCTCCTCCCTTGCAGCACCCTTAGATGCCACCTTCTTAGCACCTAAGTGGCGCATGGAAGCCACTTTGCCAAGCTATTTATTGTGTCAAATTTCTCACAAAATTCCTCTTATCCCCTATCTCACCTAGCTTCCCCCTTATCAAGTGCTTAAAATAAATTTTAGCCCTAAGTCCAATTAGTCTGGGGTCATGACTAGACCTTTAAATATATCAGGCAATCAAGCATACATATCTCTCAAGCACACACATGGGAAAAATAATTAAATTTTAGACAACCCTAATTCAGGATGTTACAGTTCTACCCCCCTTAAAAAGAATTTTGACCTCGAAATTACCTGGATCAGAAGAGCTGGGGGTATTGCTGCTGCATCACATCATCGGGTTCCCATGTGGCCTCCTCCGTACCATGATTCTGCCACAACACCTTCACCAAAGGCACTGACTTCCTACGTAGAACTTTGACATCTCGATCCAAGATTTGTACTGGCTCTTCTTCGAAAGATAAGTCTGAGTTCACTTCAATTTTTGCAACCGGCACTACATGTGAGGGTCCGATCGATAAGCGCCTCGAAGATCAAACATGGAAGACATCATGGATCCGCTCAATTCACCTCGCAACTCGAGTGGTAAGCTACCGGTCCCACGCGCTTCAACACCGTACGGTCCGATGAATCTAGGGCTTAGCTTGTCCTTCTGGCCAAACCTCAGCACCTTCTTCCAAGGTGATACCTTCAAGAAGACCTTATCACCCACTGCATATTCAACCTCTCTTCGCTTAAGATCAGCGTAGGATTTCTGCCTATCCGATGCCTCCTTCAGACGAGCCCAAATTACTCTAACCTTATCCTCCATCTCTGCTACTAACTCTGGACCCAACATCCGACGTTCTCCTAGTTCTGTCCAACATGTAGGAGTACGGCATTTTCGACCATACAGTGCTTCATACGGTGCCATCCAGAATACTCGCGTGATAACTATTGTTATAAGCGAACTCTGCCAAAGGTAGGTACTCCTCCCAACTACCACGAAAATCCAAAACATAGCCCCTTAACATGTCTTCCAACACTTGAATAACCCTCTCAGATTGTCCATCAGACTGTGGGTGAAAAGTCGTGCTGAAATTCAACTTCGTGCCTAACTCCTGATGTAGGGCCTTCCAGAATCTCGACGTGAATCGGGGATCCCGATCTGAGATAATGGACACTGGTACTCCATGCAACCGCACTATCTCTGCGATATACAACTTGGCCAACCTTTGGAGCTAATAGTCAACCCTTACCGGTATGAAATGAGCCGACTTAGTCAACCTGTCTACTACCACCCAAACTGCATCTTTCTTATTGGGCGTAAGGGGAAGCCCACTTACAAAATCTACAGTAATCTCTTCTCACTTCCACTGTAGGATCTTTATCGGCTGTAACAGCCCCGATGGCAATTGATGCTCAGCCTTAACTTGCTGGCATGTCAGACACTTGCCTACCAACTCGGTCACTTCCCGCTTCAGACTCGACCACCAAAACTACTCCCTTAAATCCCGATACATCTTGCTGCTTTCTGGGTACATAGCGTACGCACTGCTATGAGCTTCTTTAAGGATTCGCTGCCTCAACTCATCATCTTTAGGCATGCATACTCTCCCCTGAAAGTATAGCACCCCATTACTACCCAAGCTGAAACCTTCGGCCTCACCATTCTATACTTGCAACCTCCAAGTACTCAAAGCTTCGTCAGTCAACTGCCTCTCTTTGACCTCATCAATCTAAGAAGGCTTCACTTGCAATTCCGCCAAAAGGCTCCCATCCTCATAGAGACTTAGATGAGCAAACATTGCTCGCAAATCCGCTACCACCTTTCGGCTCAAAGCATCAGTTACCACGTTAGCCTTCCCTGGATGGTATTCGATTGAGCAGTCGTAGTCCTTCAACAACTCAATCCACCTCCGCTGCTTCAGATTTAAGTCTTTCTGAGTTAGGAGGTACTTTAGACTTTTGTGATCTGTGTACACTACCGACTTCTCCCCATACAGGTAGTGCCTCCAGATCTTCAAAGCAAAAACCACAGCAGCCAATTCCAAGTCATGTGTCGGGTAGTTAGCTTCGTGAGGCCTCAACTGCCATGACGCATAAGCGACCACCTTCCTTTCTTGCATCAATACACACCCTAAACCAGTATGTGATGCATCGTAATATACAGTGAACTCCTTCCCTACCTCTGGCTGAATCAAGACGGGTGCTTCTGTCAAGATCCTCTTTATCTTATCAAAACTCTCTTGCTGCTTATCAGACCACACAAACGGAACCCTTTTTCTCAATAGCTTAGTCAACGGTGCCGCGATTAAGGAGAAATTTTCCACAAATCTTCGGTAATATCCTGCCAACCCTAAAAAACTCCGTATTTTCGTAATCGACTTTGGTGGCTTCCACTCCAATACTGCCTCAATCTTACGGGGATCCACCCTGATGCCCTCAGCTGAAACTACATGCCCTAGAAAAGTTACCTCCTTAAGCCAAAACTCACACTTGCTGAATTTTGCATACAACTGTTTCTCCCTTAGAACTTGTAGAACCACATGAAGATGTCCGTCATGCTCCTCTTTCGACTTTTAGTACACCAAAATGTCGTCTATGAAGACCACGACGAATCGATCCAGATAGGGTTGGAAAACCCGGTTCATCATGTCCATAAATGCTGCCGGTGCATTCGTCAGACCAAAAGGCATTACTAGAAACTCGTAGTGTCCATACCGAGTACGAAATGCCGTCTTGTGAACATCAGCCTCCTTCACCTTAAGCTGATGGTAACCTGACCTAAGGTCAATCTTGGAGAACACCGATGCCCCTTTGAGTTGATCGAACAGATCGTCTATCCTGGGCAAAGGATACCAGTTCTTTATTGTCAACTTGTTCAGCTGCCGGTAGTCTATGCACATCCTCATTGTCCCATCCTTCTTCTTTACAAAAAGCACTGGAGCTCCCCAAGGCGATACACTTGGTCGGATGAATCCTCTATCCAACAACTCCTTGATCTGCACCTTCAACTCCACCAATTCCTTCGGCGCCATCCAATACGGAGCTATAGATACTGGCACGATTTCGGGTAACAAATCTATACCAAATTCAACCTCACGGTCCAGAGGTAGACCGGAAGCTTCTTTGGAAACACGTCGACATAATCCCTTACAGTCCGAACATCTCCCACAGCAACATCCTTTGCTTCCAAAGCACAGATATGCACCACGTAAGCTTCACAACCCTTCTTCACCATTCTTTCCGCCTTCAAAGCAGAAACCAAGTTAGATAGGTAATCCCTCCTTTTACCTATCATCACCACCTCTTCTCCTTCCATGGTCTTTAACACCATGCGCTTAGCCGCGCAATCCAGACTAGCTTGATACTTTACTAGCCAATCCATTCCGAGGATTAGGTCAAACTCCCGAAATGGTAGTTCCATCAAATCAGCCAAGAACACGACCCTTGGAGTTCTAGGGTACGTCCTATAGAGTTTACTTACTTCTGAGAGTGACCTAAAGGGCTTAATACAGTCATCTTCCTAGAAGTAAGCTCAGAGTCTAGATGCAGAGTTTCCACTACGCTACTAGCAATGTACGAGTGGGTTGAGCCAATGTCAATCAAAGTATTATAGGGCACACGAAAGATTAAGAACATACCGATTATGACGTCCGGTGCGTCGCCCTCCTCTTGACGCATCGCGGCATAGACTAGACCAGGTTGTCTAGCCTCATTACCACCAGTACCTCCCCTCGGTGCCCCACAACCTCTACAAGCACCATTACCTCCTCTTCCTGCACCACAGCCCCTCGCTGGCTGTTGGTTATCCTTCTATTCGGTGTACGATCCTGACCCTCTGATCTCAGTCTAGCTGTCTTTTTTGGAACAGTCTCTAACTCGATGCTCTAAGGACCCGCACTCGAAGCATCCCCGATTACCATTTCAACACTCCCCCGTGTGAGACTTGCCACACCGAGCACACCGTGGCGGCCATTGAGGATTAGTAGCAGCAGCAGGCCTAGCAGCTTGATCCGACCCACCAAACCTTGTCCTCTTCTGCTGATTATCAGAAAACTTTGAAGGTTCGAAACTCCTCTTATTCTAATTTCGATCTTGGTTCCGTCTAATCGACTGTCTTACCCCTTCAACAACCTTCGATTTCTCCACTAAGATCGTGAACTCCCATTCCTGTTGTGGAGCTATCATCATTCTCAGCTCATCTCTCAGCCCGTCCTTGAATCTAACACAGTGCTCATGCTCGGTACCCACAATACCACGAGCATACTTACTCAACTAGAGGAATTCGGCCTCATACCCCGCCACTATCTTATTGCCTTGAACCAGGTTCAAGAAAGCCTTCCGCTATGCATCCACGTAGCTAGTTCCGATATACTTCTTTTGATAGGCATCTCTGAAGAATTCCCAGGTGAGATTTTCTGCCATCGTTCCATCCCTTACAGTGAGCCACCACTGATATGACTCATCCCGAAGTAAAGAAATTATACCCTTCAATTTCTCCTCAGCTGTAAAATCTAGGTCATCCATGATCCTTTCTATTGCTTCCAACCAAGATTCACAAGACTGGTGCCACTCCTAAACTCCCTAAATACTTACGCTCCGTTAGCTTGAGTCGTTCAACCACGATTTACTGGGCTCTTGCACCGCCACCTCAAAGAACTCGCTCCAATACCCGTAATACTGACTTGAGATACGACATCATTACCACCCGTCGATCTTGAAATTCGGCCACCACCGCGATCCAGATCTCAATCCTGACCTATGACCAGACCGTCTTTGGCTCGACAAGGTCATCCTACCTCTACCATGACCACGGGCGGACGTCCACGACCTCTTGTACTCATTTCTAACGATTGCGTTTATCTGTTTAAAAATTTTATGCATTAGTACTTGTTTCACTGGATTATCCGTGAAGAATTTTATGATAGGAGTTTTAGGAGTGGTTCTTTCGTATCATACATGCACACAGTTTTCCATTCATTCATTCAAAGAGGCGTTATAGTTTTCATTGTGATTGTTTTTCCACTACCCAGGGGTATTTTCGTAATTTGTCCTACAAGAGTATCTTTGTAATTTTTCAAAAATAAAAATTTTCGGATGATTTTGTCAAAAAGTATTTTGGAACTCTTAAATTCTAGGGGTATTTTAAAAATTTTAAAATCTGAGGGTATTTTGGTAATTTTAGACCTTAGGGGTATTTCGATAATTTTTCACAAATCAGGGTGAATTTATAAAATTTAATAAATCAGGGACATTTCAAGAGTTGTAAAACTTTGAGGGCTCTTTTTGATAATTGCATTTTCTAAAATAGTGATGTTGCAAAATTTTGAGGATTAGGGTCATTCTGGTAATTTTGTTGATTAGGGGCAATTTTGTAATTTCACCACTAGAGGTATTTTAGTAATTTTTCATAAAAAGATTTCCAAAATTTGGTTCTAGTTGATTTCACAAAAGAAGGATATTTTGAAAATTTTTACTTGGAAATTTTTCATACGGAGGGTATTTTGGAAATTTTCAAGCCAGGGGTATTTTGGTCATTTTTCAAACTGAGGGGTATTTTGGTCATCATTTTTTTTAAAAAACAAAGTTTCAATTACTTCAAAAACAAAACGGCTAGTCCCTTTCGGGTTTTAGTTATCGAGTTTAGCCTGGGAGTGTCGTCTCAGCTAGGATAAACCGTCACTACGCACCAGGTAGGATTCAAGTGAGTAGCAGGTGAGTCACTAGGACTGTTTAAATACCAGGCTCCCACCGAATCCAATCCTAGACATGCGTATAACGATTGCCACATCCCTTGCTCAGTGACAACTCACAGGGTTGTTTAGGGAATTATTAAATCTTATGCATTGTTTGTTGGGGTATGCTAACCATAGGGTTCAACAATTTCTATTCTAATAGTCTACGTTCCCACTTTACCCTTCTACCCCTCATCAAATATTCACAAAGAAGATGGATAGAATTACTTAACTGGGTGGATTGGTGCCGGAGACTCGGTGCCATGCTATTCAAGCCAAAAATAGTTTCCAAAACATTTCAATAAGGCCTACTAACAAAAACCAAACATTTTGGGCCTTGGGACCCCCACAGCCGAGTTTTTGAACAGGGCTCTGATACCAAAAATGTAACACCCCAAACCCGTCCCATGAGTCCTGACCGGATCTGGTATGTCACGGAGTAAAATAATTTGAATCGAGTTGAGTGTCCGGTGAAAACTTGTTAAAAAAATGGCTAAGGTTTTAAAACGGTGTTTGAAAACTCAGTTGGGCTTTTCATAAACATGGTTGTGTTGATAAACCCTTTTGAAAAACGTTTGACCATGTAACATTTTAAAATCATCAAAGTTATAGTTGACTCGATTTATTTTTGTTACCCAATGGTAACATCTTTGAAAAACCCGTAGAAGTTTATTAAGTTTGAAAAGTTACTTTTAACCGGTTCACTGAACATTTATAAACTTCAATTGTAACATAACATAAGTAAAATAAAATAACATCCAAATAATAAACAGCGGCCTTATTACATCCCAAATTAAAAGACTTAGAAAATAAATAATATTATCTATAACAAAATAAGTTTAAATCCAACGATAAGCATGGCCACCTCGAGTCCTCTCCGGCTCCATCTCCGCGATCTACTCATTTCCAAAATAGTAAGGGAAGGGGTGAGTCACCAAGACTCAGTGTGTAAATCCCCCATCCGAAAATGTAACTCATACACAAGTCATTAATAAACATGCACATGCAACCCAACTAACCATCCGTACTCCTTTACTACCCCGTGTGGTCAAAACCACTGGTGGCCAAAACCACTGGTGACTAGTGTCACAAAATAAATGATGGGGCCAACCCATCGTGTGGTCAAAACCACTGATGACCATAGGTCACAAAATATCATAATATGGTCAAAACCACTGGTGGTGCCAAACCACTGGGACTTAGTCACAATTACCATCGGTGTGGTCAAAACCACTGGTGGCCGAAGTCACAATAAATCTGATGGGGCAAACCTATCTTGTGGTCAAAACCACTGGTGACAGTCCATAAAATCATCCCCCTCCTCTCATCAATCCCACCACCATCATGCATTATGTACAACATATCATTTAACAGTATATGATGGCAAACTCAATCATATATCATAGATAAAGTAATAGGGGACTTACCCGGCAACCATGATTATGCCACAAGCTAATCACTACCAACAAGATTAAAAAGGCAACAAAATAGTCATGTAAATTAATAAAGTGTGTAGTGAGTTTTTACAAACCTGCTTACTTGTGAGACTAACAAATCCTGAAAATACTAGCGAAATCCCGAGAGATTGTTTCCTCCTACAATCGGCCAACACATGAATTATTAGATCTATTAACCAATCGGCTAAACTAGAGATCCCGAAGGATTAATCACGCTCAATAACTGAAATATGGCCCTAGGCCGAATCTTACCATCACTTACCAAAATAATTCGAAATCCCGGAAGCCTTTATTGGCCTTGGCCGAATAGTCCCTAGATCCATGGCACATGTTAGTTTCAACTTTAGGCACTAATTCTCAACAAATGGCCCTTGGCCGAATGTTACTTACCCACTTACCTTACGAAAACAAATCCCGAAAGCTTCCTTTAATTGGTTATGGCCTCCCTACAATCGATTTAATCAGGTTAATAAGAGCCATAGGCCATTCGGCCATAATCTTGAACCTAAAAGAGGGTATCGCCCCTTACCTTGATAACTATCTTGGCCTCTAACCACCACTAGTCAGCACCACTTGTGATGTTAGGGGTTTCGGCTACCCTTAAAGAAGAGGAAAGAACCAAATGCTAGAGTGAACAGCACCTTCCTTAGGGGATTCGGCTCAAAAGAAGAAAAGAAAGTATGGAGTCAGTTTTACAGGGAAGAAAAGAGATGAAGGGAGGGTCTTGGAGTGTTTCGGCTTTATGGTTTCAAGAAAGAAAGAGAGAGAGGTGAGGGAGATAGGGAATTCGGCCAGTAGCAGTTTGGAGAGAAAGAAAAGAATTATGAAGAATTTTTGGCACTTCTTTGCTATACAAACCGAATATGGATGGCCTCCCAAGGAGTCCCATATTCGGCCAACACCTCTCCCTTTTGGGATAATTCCAGCATTTAATTATCAACTAAAAATAATATCTATCTTCTTTTTAATCCCCTAATCACTTCTTCAATAATTATAATGAAAATAAACTACTAATAATACTACTCTTCTGCCGAAAATTAAAAGAAACAATGCTTATCCTTATCACCTTAAGAGTCCCACATGCAGCCATCACTCCCTTTCCATGCACGCCAGCTTGCATAAAAAAAATAAAACCAATTGCAGTTTCTTTGGTTCGAACCCAGGACCTACTGCCACAGCCCTCCTTACAACGCCCCATGCCATTCCTCCCAATTGACTTTCATGTCATAAAACCACACCATTTATTTATAAGGTCTTCCTAGGTCGATCCCTTCCTTAATGCAAAAGAAAATAAAACTCCTAGGGCGCATAATTGGCAGCTCGAACCCAAGCTCCCTCGCTCATCGCCACTTCCAAACTCTTAGTGGTGCCCCAAGCCACTGCACCACCTTGACTTTCATGTCCAACTCCAACACCAAAAATCTTTTAAGGCCTTCCAACTTGCCCCTTTCTTTAACGCCCCAAAAAGCCCAAAAACAAAAACGCATTCTCCTTTGTAACTCCCAAGTCTCGAACCTCCTCCCTTGCAACACCCTTAGACGCCACCTTCTTAGCACCTAAGTGGCGCATGGAAGCCACTTTGCCAAGCTATTTCTTATGTCAAACTTCTCACAAAATTCCTCTTATCCCCTATCTCACCTAGCTTTCCCCTTCTCAAGTGCTTAAAATAAATTTTAGCCCTAAGTCCAATTAGTCTGGGGTCATGACTAGACCTTTAAATATATCAGGCAATCAAGCATACATATCTCTCAAGCACACACATGGGAAAAATAATTAAATTTTAGACAACCCCTAATTCAGGATGTTGCATATTATCTTTCATAAATTGTTTTAAACTGGGATTTTTCTGAAATTATAAATGACAATTTTCCAAAATTGATTAACAAACGGATTTCATAACAATTATATACAAATAATTTAACTTGGATTTTCTTTCAAATTATTAACATCATTTTCAAAAGTCACGATTTTAAAGTTCATTGGTTCGATTTTCATTTCATCAATCAATCCTCTCGAGATTAGTAATATTTTTATCAAATTTTTATAAAATAAACTTGTTTTCTCAACTATAACCCAATAACGTCAACTTTAGTTCATACATAAGTCCTTTAAACATTTTCTTCATGTGACATGCCAGATCTGGTCATACCGCATAGGCCGATTTGGGGTGTTACATTTTATGGTATCAAAGTCGGTTGCAAAACTCGACTGTGATTTGGGTTCAAAACTTTTCTAAAATTGCTTGAAATTCAATTTATAAATACATGTTTTAGAGAAAGTATGGCACCACGGGTATCCGGCGCCAAGTCAGTGAGTTTTTGTTTTCATTTTATGAGTATTGTGGTATAACTGTGGTAAAGAAACTCCAAAAAATAAAAATACTCTAGAACTTTTAGCTTTAGGAGCTGAAACTATAGAGATTGAGACTTTAGGATTTGTTTTGAAAAAACAACTTTACTTCCTATACTCCATAAAACATTGTTTAATAAACATTGAATAGTATACTGATTCATAAGACTCGTAATCAGATTAAATCAACTTAGCAAACATGAGCGCTAGAGGATGTGGACGCGGTAGATGTGGACGTGGTAGAGGTCAAAGTGCTAGAGTTGTATTTGAGGCATCGGGACATATGCCTAAAATGGACGCACCTGCGTCACCACTGACTGAAGCTAGGTCACATGATCAAATGAGAGAAGACGATGCTCTATCCCAAGCGATGTTGCGGGTACTAGAAAGGGTTATTGGGGCAAGAACTGGGTCGGCAGCTCGTGGGTTGATATCGGAGTGACTCAGAACGAATGGGGCTGAAGTTTTTAAGGGTATTTAGGGTGTAGCCCCTAGTGTGGTGGAGTACTGGCTTGAGGCGGTGGAGCGGATTATGGATGATCTAGATTACACGGCTGAGCAGAAACTAAAAGAGGTTGTGTCATTGTTGAGAGACGAGGCATATCACGGTGGCTCACTGTTCAAGAAGGCACTCAGACTAATTGTATTACCTGGGATTTCTTTAAGACAACAATCCAGGAAAAATATATCAAGGCTAGCTATGTGGATACACGAAGAAAGGAATTCCTGAATTTGGTCGAAGGAGGAAAATCTATGGCAGCATACGAGGCGGAGTTTTTGCGTCTGAGTCGGTATGCTCAAGAATAGTACCGACTGATTATGAAAGCTGTGTGCATTTTGAGGATGGGTTACGTGATGAGTTACAGGTACTGATAGCCCCACAGAAGGAGAGGAATTTTACTACACAAGTGGAAAAAGCTAAGATAGCTGAGGAAGTTAAACACTCGAAATGGAAAAATCGAGACAAGGATAGTGGCAGGAATAAGAGAGACTTTGGGTATTCAGGTCCTGCTAGAGGATTTTAGAAAAAGCCCAGTAATAAGGGACCAGTTCGAGCAGGTGCTCTAGCTGCTACCAATCAGTTGCAGCCTTGTGTGGATTGTGGAAAATTTCACTCGGGTGAATGCTGAAAGAGAACTGGTGGTTGTTTCAAACGTGGATCTAAGGACCATCGGTTTAGGGATTGCCCTCGAGAGCCTGCTTAGACTCAGGTAGTTCGTAATAGATTTGTGCAGCCAGTAGGAGGCGCTCAACAACCACTGAGAGGCCGTAGGCTAGGTCAAAGTGGTAATGGTGTAGGACGAGGTCAAGGTGCACCGGGTAGAGGTACCTGTAATAGGGGTAACACGGAGGCGAGACAACAAGGGTTGGTCTATGTGGTCAGACGTCGAGAGGATGGTGATACACCAGACGTCATAATCGGTACATTCTTCATATCTGATGTACCTTTTACCGCTTTGATAGACATTGGATCCACCCATTCGTATGTTGCATGTGATGTGTCTGAAACTCTAAATATTAGATTTGAGATTACTGCTAGAGAAACAACTATGATTAGCCCTTTAGGACAGTCGGTGGTAGTAAATAAGTTATTTAGCGATGTGCCCTTAGAAGTCCAAAGAGTAGTATCTCTGGCAGATTTGATGGAACTGCCATTCGGGGAGTTCGACCTTATATTGGGCATGGACTGGCTGGTTAAGCATCATGTGAACTTGGATGTACTACAAAGAGGATAGTACTAAGAACTTCAGAGGATAAGGAAGTGATGATGATAGGTGAAAGAAGAAATTATCTATCTAATGTAGTATCTGCTTTAAAGGCAGAAAAGTTGGTACGAAAAGGGTGTGAAGCATTCTTAGCCTTTATCAGTGCTTTGGATGCCAAAGAGTTACCGGTAGAGAGTGTTAGAACGATGAAAGAGTGTTCAGACGTCTTTCCCATGGAGCTTCCAGGATTTCCTCCAGATCGGGAGGTGGAATTTGGTATCGAGCTGTTGCCAAGAACGGCTCTAGTGTCCATTGCTCCTTACAGAATGGCGCCGAAAGAGCTAGCAGAACTTAAAGCTCAAATTCAGGAATTATTGGATTGTGGATTTATTCGACCAAGTGTGTTATCGTTGGGAGTGCCAGTTTTGTTCATTAAGAAAAGGATGGCTCGATGCGTATTTGCATCGATTATAGATAATTGAATAAGTTGACGATCAAGAACAAGTACCCGTTACCGAGGATCGATATCTATTCGATCAGCTGCGTGGAGCTTCGATCTTCTCGAAGATAGACTTGAGATCGGGTATCACCAGCTTAAGGTCAAGGAGGTGGATATTCACAAGACCGTTTCGAACTCGTTATAGGCATTACGAGTTCTTTGTGATACCGTTTGGGTTGACAAATGCACCAACTACATTTATGGACATGATGAACCAAGTATTCCAACCCTATCTAGATCGATTTGTGGTGGTGTTCATAGATGACATCTTGGTGCACTCAAAGATTGAAAAAGAGCATGATTCGCATCTACGAGTCGTATTGCAGATATTAAGGGAGAAGAAACTGTATGAGAAATTCAGTAAGTGTGAATTTTGGCTGAAGGAGGTGACCTTTTTGGGGCATGTTGTGTTTGCCAAAGGAATTAGAGTTGATCCCCAGAAGGTTGAGGCTGTATTGGATTGGAAGCCACCGAAGTTAGTGGCAGAAATTCAGAGTTTTCTAGGTTTGGTTGGGTATTACAGGCGGTTCATTGAGGGGTTTTCGTTAATTGTTACACCCCTAACTAAGCTATTGCGTAAGGGAGTACCATTTGTATGGTCAGATATGCAGCAAGAGAGCTTTGAGAAATTGAAGAAGATTCTGACAGAAGCGCCAGTATTGATTCAACCTGAGGTAGGTAAAGAGTTTATTGTTTATTGTGATGCATTATACACGGGCTTGGGATGTGTGTTGATGCAAGGGGGAAAGTGGTGGCTTATGCATCTCGTCAATTAAGGCCGCATGAGATGAACTATCCTATACATGATTTGGAGTTAGTTGCAGTGGTTTTTGCTCTGAAGATATAGAGACACTATCTGTACGGGGAGAAGTCAATTATCTACACGAACCACAAGAGTCTGAAGTACTTCCTTACCCAGAAGGAGTTGAACTTAAGGTAGCAGAGGTGGATAGAATTGTTGAAAGATTATGACTGCTAAATTGAGTATCACCCAAGTAAAGCTAACATAGTGGCAAATGCTTTGAGTCATAAGGTAATATAGGATTTGAGAGTGATGTTCGCTCTTCTCACCCTTTATGAATATGGTAGCTTGTTAGCTGAACTTCAAGTGAAACCTACGTGGGTAAGTCAGATTAAGGAAAAGCAGTTGTTGGATGAAAGGTTGGGTTCTCGGCTTCAGCAAGTGAAAGGTGGTGAGATAGGGGATTTTGGATTAAATAGTGATGGAGTATTGTGTTTCCACGACAGAGTTTGTATGCCCAGGGATTCGGAATTGAGACAAATGATTCTGCGTAAGGCGCATAGCAGCCCATATGATATGTACCCTGGGGAAAACAAAATGTACCGAGACCTCCATGAGCAGTATTGGTGGCCAGGGTTCAAACGGGAGGTTACAGATTTTGTGAGCAAGTGCTTGACATGTCAGCAGGTGAAGGCGAAACATCAACTACCTTCAGGGTTGCTACAAACGGTGAAAATTCCACTATGGAAATGGGAAAGGATAATGATGGACTTTGTTAGTGGGTTACCCTTAACGCCTACTGAGAAAGATTTAGTATGGGTCATAGTTGATCGGTTAACGAAGACTAGTCATTTCCTACCTATTCGTACGGATTATATGTTGTAGAAGTTGGCCAAGTTATATATATCAGAAGTCGTGAGGTTGCATGGGGTACCAGTGTCTCTTGTATCAGACAGGGATCCTAAGTTTACATCTCAGTTCTGAAAGGATTTACATGAAGCTTTGGGTACAAGACTAAATTTCAGCATGGCGTTTCATCCGCAGACTAATGGTCAGTCGGAGAGAGTAATCCAGATTCTAGAAGACATGCTAAGGGGCTGTGTGATCAACTTCAGGGGTAGCTGGGAAGATTTTCTACCATTGGCAGAGTTTACATACAACAACAGCTATCAATCTAGCATCCAGATGGCACCCTATGAGGCGTTGTATGGTCGTAGGTGTTGTACTCCTACTTGCTGGACTGAGTTGGGGGACCGACAGTTATTGGGTCCAGAGTTGATCACGGAGATGGAGGAAAAAGTAAAGGTAATTCGGGATCGGATAAAAGAAGCTTCAGACAGACAGGAATCATACGTGGATTTGAAACGTAAAGATATAGAGTTCTCTGTGGGTGATCAGGTCTTTTTGAAGGTCTCACCTTGGAATAAGATCTTAAGGTTTGGGCGGAAGGGCAAGTTGAGCCCTAGATTTATCGGACCTTACCGTGTATTGAAGCGTGTTGGGTCAGTGGCTTATTAGCTTGAGTTACCTCCGGAATTAAGTCAGATACATAGTGTATTCCATGTCTTGATGTTAAGGCATTATCGTTCGGATCTGTCTCATGTTGTGCCAGTGGATGAAGTTGAGATAAGACCTGACTTGTCTTTTGAAGAAGAGCCAGTGCAGATTTTAGATTAGGATATTAAGGTGCTGAGAAGGAAGCCGGTTCTATTAGTCAAAGTATTATGGCGTAATCACGGGTCAGAGGAAGCTATTTGGGAGCCTGAAGACATGATCCGGCAGTAATATCCTCATCTCTTTTAATCAGGTAAAATTTTGAGGCCGAAATTTCTTTAAAGGGGTAGAATTGTAACATCCTGAAATTTGGGATATTATATTTTGCATTATACCATGCGATAGGTAAGTTAAGAGTGTTAAATGTGTATATTTAGGGATCCTAAGAAGGCTTGGGGTTGAGTTGGGCCTTTGTAAATATTTTGTGTTTAAGCACTTAAAGGGGAGAAGGTAAGTGGTGTCAAGACTTAAAAGAATAAGTGTGTATTTTGCTAGCACAAGTGGAGCTAGTAACAGAGTGGTGTGGCGTCACATGAAGGGGCTTGAGGGGTGGAGTTCGAATCCCACCTATCGCAAATTTTTGGATTAATTTTTGTGATTCTTTTCCAAAGTGTCGGCCAAGACTCTAAAGAAGGTAAGGAAGACTTTCTAATGATGGAAAGAACACTAAGGAGAGGAGTAAGGAGTAGAACAAGGGAAAATGAAGGAAAGAAGTAATGGAATTGTGGTAAAAGGGGGATTTGTTGGCCGAATTTTTGGAAGGTGCTTGGGGAAAGAATTTTTGGTCAACCATTACCTTTATGGTGCTAGATGTATACGATTTTGGTAGGGAGAATGTGGGAGCCGAATTTCTATAACCTTTTTTGCAAGTTTGTGCATGAAAGGTTTAGTTTCTTTTCAACATTTTGGTATTTTCTTTTCCAACCTTTTTCTCCCTTGTTTTGTCGAAACCCTCAAGCCAAATTTTTCACGTTTTTCTTTTGTTTTGCCGAATCTTCTTTGTTCTTTTCTCTTCAATAGCTAAATCTTTAACATCTTCTCTCTACTCCATCTTGCATGTTAGGCATTTCTTCCTTGGTTGAATCGGGAAACTAGTTTCATTCTATTCTTTTCATTTTTTTTTCTTCGTAGTCGAATATGTACCCTTATCATTGGTTGGTTCTTTAAACCGAAACACCATTCCCTTCTACTTCCTCATATCGCGATCATCTCAATTTTTGCAGTGCTCTAACAGATTGGCAGAATATCACATCCTTGCGGACTCATCTTTAGCCTTAATACAAATAGGTGGGAGTCGGATCTATCATCGTTAAGGTAAGGAGTTTCTTCATGGTTTATTTTGATCTCTCATTGCTCGGTTATTTTGCAAATCGGATCTAAGGTTTTGACTAATCGATTATTTTAGGGATTAAATCACTCGTTCTTCTCTACTCGCTGACCTTTAGAAGTAGTGGTAAGCCAAAATCCTCTCCCTAAACAACTATATTCTCTTATCATAGTATTTTTCTATCCGAGACTCTTTCAATGGAGGCAAGTGGTAGTGATATTAAGGGAAAATCGATAGGAGAGCAAAAAAGGAGTGAAATTTCATTCTCTACTCCCAAGTTCAAACGTAGGGCAGTATCGGCAGTTCGGGATTTTCCACCAGGTTGTGGACCATCTTCAGGTGAGAGTAGGCAAATCGTGGTCGTTCACGATTCTAAGGGTAAGCATTTCTTTAGATCGTTGGATTTTAATTTCGATTAAGACACTATCTTTTGTTAGTTAATCGAGTGTTATGGTGTCATAGGTGCCGACGATCAACAAGGTTTAGTCCTTACTGTAATCAGGTGTGTAATCCCACACTGAAATCCCATAGATTTGGGATTCACTATCATGTTGAAAAATAGATCGTTGTTGCTTACAAATCTAATAACTGTAATATGGCATGAATTGAGTAACTTGCTTAAACAACATTAATTTTAGGATCTTTCAAAATCTGTATTAATTTGCTAAATTACAAAAATGCCCTTATGGGTCAAATTACTAAAAAGCTTTAATGGGCCATTATATGAAACTACCCTTAAGGGCCGATTTACCAAAATGCCCTAACGGGCCAATTTGCTAGAATGCCCTTATGGGCCGAATTACCAAAGTGATTAAATAGGCCGATACACTGAAATATTTCACTAGATTAATGGTTGTTATATATGAGGATATATTTTTATAATGTTGCATCTGTACATATTGCATGGAATGGGAAAAAAATTATATGGACAGCAGTGTAGCCTGGTGGCATTGCCACAATTCATTGTTATTGTGCTTAATTATGATTTCGGTGGCTTGACCACAAAAATATTATACAAATAGCAGCTTGACTGCAAATTGGTGTGAGCGACGGGGTGGGTTAACTTGATCCTCACAGGTGTGATTGGCTGGTCGGGGGTGTGATGGTTGGATGGGTTGGGTTACATTCATTTCATTTATTTATTACTATGTAAATGGGCTTAGGCCCAAGATTATGCTATGTAGGTTCAGGCCAGCGAATGACAGTAAGGGGATTATACACTGAGTTCTTGTAACTCACACCTTTTTTTAATCCTTACAGGTAAAGTTCAGTAACGAGGACTTGGGGCCATGGATGACTCGGTGGAGGTCATACTTTGGGAATAATATTTTCGAACTTTAGTAAATTTCTTTTCCATTTTATTTCATTACTTTTACTATTTTGGGTTTAAAGTTGTAATAAGGCCTCTGGGATGTGTTTTAATTTGCTTTATGTTTTGACGTACTTATTATTATTCATGAATTGTTTTAAACGGGGATTTTTCTGAAATTATAAATAACGGTTTTCCAAAATTGATTAACAAACGGATTTCATAGCAATTATATACAAATAATTTAACTTGGATTTTCTTTCGAATTATTAACATCATTTTCAAAAGTCACGGTTTTAAAGTTCATTAGTTCGATTTTCGTTTCATCAATCAATCCTCTCGAGATTAATAATATTTTTATCGAATTTTTATAAACTAAACTTGTTTTCTCAACTATAACCCAATAACGTCAACTTTAGTTCAAACACAAGTCCATTAAACATTTTCTTCATGTGATATGCCAGATCCGGTCATACCGCATGGGTCGGGTTTGGGGTGTTACACAGTCATTTACCCGCAAGGGTAAAATAGTCATTTTACCCTATAAGGGTATTTCGTGATCTTACCATTCAGTGGTATTTCAGTTCTACTCTATATGGGTAATTTAGTAATTCTACCTATAGGGGTAACTCAATAATTCTACCATACAGGGGTAATTTAGTAATACAGTAATTCTACCCTACAATGGTATTTCAGTAATTTCACAAATCGAGGGTATTTCAGTAATTTTGCAAACCGAGGGTATTCTAGTAATTTTACAAGTCAAAGGTATTTTAGTAATTTTACAAATCGAGGGTTATTAATGACCCAACAGAAGGTCCATCGTCGCCTCGAGCAACTTTGGAAATCTAAATTTGACTTAACGGTAAAGATGGGCCTAAGGCCCATTACCCTGCCCAAGTGGGCCCACACACTCGTGTGGCCCATTTAGCCTAGAAACAACCACGGCTATGCAACGGCATAGCCCAAATCAATAACTTATCGTATCACAGACATTTCACCTGTGTCGGACAACAAGCCCATCAGGCCCACACGGCCTCCTTTCGGCCTTACGCGGCCCAAAACACCTAAGTCATGTGCGCGACCTGATAAACTTCTTGATTTCACATTTAACAGTGAGATTCAACCCAATGGGCCCACGGACCATCGAGCCCTCTCAATCCATCAAGGCCCAGAATGGCCCATGCCATGAGCGTGTCATGACAACCCTCCTTATCTCCCATTTGGCAGTCTAACTTGCACTTACGGGCCCTACAACCTATTGGGCCCATCGAGGCCCATTCCATCCCAAGTGGCCCACTACGGCCCAAGCCCATGAATTTGCTCATGGTGGCCTTCCTCATCACATGCTCACGCTCTGTGAGCTTAGTTCACCATACGCGCGATCCCACACTCATATGGCATCGTTCGCCGGTATTTTGGCTTTTTGGCATAATACCGATCAACAGTCAAGATATTACAATATATGTACCTTCACTTTTCAACCTATTAACAATCAGAACAGTGTATACGGATACACACCTTATCATGTAAATTACTAGATAACCACGAACGCGGTCACCTTATGGCTAGAATCCCCTTTACTCATCAAGAACACGACCTTACAGAACCAAAGTCAACATGAATTCTTAAACTACAACCACAAAGTAACCGATCACCCTAACAGGAAGAAACGAGATAACGATGCGAATGGTCCTAGGGCCCGTTATTGACCCAAATGAGCCCACACGCTCGTGTGGCCCATTTAGGCCAAATCTAGCCACAGTTATGAGTTTCACTTTGACCAGTCTAATATCTACTACACAATCATGCAATTTATTCATATGGGCCCACGGGCCCATTGGGCCCACTTGGCCCCTTTCGACCCATCGTGGCCCAAATAGCCTAAACCCCAACTTAGCAAAATAAATATCCTTTTTTTTTTTTTGCTTGCAATGGGATTCGAACCCTTGCCCTCTCTTATGCTTCAAACGCTACATGCCACCACAACACAAGCTCCTTTTGTGTCTTACAACATGCGCAACTAAATATAAACCTATGGGCCAAAGTCTAAATTCATTTAAAAAAAGATCAAAATGAATTGCAAGCGCCAAGACTTGAACCTTGGACCCCTTGCTTCCTCTATGGCGTCACTTCCTTGTCTCCCATGTGACATCATTTGCCACTAGACCACAACTCCTTTTGTGTCATTTTTCTCCACATTTTATTCTTAAAGCCTACTTACTAACTCCCATGGTTTTATTCACCTAAAACCAAAATTTGTCCTAGAGCCCAGGTTTGATCCCGGGACTTCATGGAAGCCCCCTAACCTTCTAAAATCACTCACCTAATAGATCCAACTTGCATTAGTACCATTCTCTTATTCTCAAAAATTTTAAACGCTCCTACGCCCAATGCCCAATAGGCCCAATTCTACTAGGCCCAAATTTGGGGCGTTATAATTTTTAACTGTTTACAACTTTATTAACATATATTTAACCAAATCAAACCTCGCACAAATGAAAACTTCAACAATTGAAACAACTTTAATTTACAATAATATTTCTCAAATAGATTAATTCCGATAGATATACTTCTGTATCATGTCTTCTAAAATATGAATTCTTCATTCAGACTATCCATCTATTTACCCGTGAATGCGTAAAATTTATTTTCAGACCCAATGGTAAACTCAAACATATATAACTCAATTAACCTTTCAAACAAATAACCCAATTAGACTAAAAAACTGATTGATCTTGGCTATCAAACAATAACTTTTCAAAGAAAACTTTTTTTCTTGTTGTCAAGATAACTCAGACATACAATTGATCGCACTTTCTTCAGGATACTAGTCAAAGATCTTCTTAAAAACTGCATAACTCGAATATGACATAACATTTCATCTTTACTCATTGACATATATCAAGATTTACCTGGAAGTGATAACTATTATATAGATTTGAACTTGATCTTCTATTGTCTATGCATTTGCCGATGTCAATTCTTAATTATTAATCATCGAAACATTGTACTATACTGAAGCCACCTCCGTCAGATAAAAATCATAATGCCATAATAAGACTTGCATCTCAACATTATAAATAGATAAAATTCCAGCTGTTAATAATGCATTTTAAACACAAAAGAAAATTAAATATTGTTTCAACAGAAATAAATGCAAAAACATAACCTCTATAAATCTGATAACAATACCACTGTACTCCCATGATCAAACCAGAAATTATATGAAACACCCCAAACCCGGCCCAAAAAGCCTAACCGGATTTGGTATGTTCCTCGAGTAAAACTTTAGCGGAATATCGTTTTGTTCAAAAGAACTGAATGATTTTAAGTAAAACGGATTAACTTAAAGATCGAATTGGGCTTAGTTGAAAAATAGATTTGTATTTTCTTAAAACATATATGTATATTTTACTGACAAAAACCTTTTTAAAATATTTATCGAAAATCATTTAGTAATTTAATTGATAATTGTTCATGGCAGAATTTAAATAAAATCCAAACACAAAATCTAAAAGTAGTTTATAGTGGCCTTATTACAAAAATAGCAACCCAAAATAAAGTCTAAGTAATAAAATTTAAATTAATAAGTTTAAGTTGGGAAATCTCCACAATACTTGATACGAGCACTGGCCACCTCGAAATTCTTGCTGACCCGATCCATCGCACTACGAATCATCTGAAAAGTTATCCCATAAAAATGGGTGAGTTATAAACTCAATATATAACACATACACTAAAAAGCCCATTTTATCAAATGCTTTTAAGCCAAACAAATTTCACATATGGCCATAGGCCCATTTAACTCATATTTAGCCCAAAGGCCCATTTAGCTTATAATTAGCCCAAAGGCCCATTTCAAAGCAGATCAAATAATAAACATTTAATATTACATGGTTATGTATATGAAATGAAATGCAAGCCCGGCCCAACCTAAATATCCATCCGCTACACACCCCCGTACCAACCAAAGACACCGTGGGATTACTAAATCGACCCTCCATCCGCTACACACCATCGAAGGCGATTCTTGCGGTCAACATGCACATCGCCCTTATTGTGGCAAAGCCACTAAAACAGATGTGACCAAGTCACCGACCAAGTCAAATTTCAAATCGTGACCGAAGTCACCAGATTCACATATGTGACCGAAGTCACCAGAGTCCAAATATGTGACCGAGGTCACCGGAGTCAAATATACGTGATCAAGTCACCAAAGTCCAAATATGTGACCGAGGTCACCGGAGTCAAATATACGTGACCGAAGTCACCAAATTCACATATGTGACCGAAGTCACCAGAAATGTGGTAAAACCACCAGAATACTTCCTCCTTTATCAAATATACCCATATGCCCATGCACATACATATCAAATCAGATTTTCATGTTATTTACCCCACAATTCATAATATAGTCATGCTTATTTCATATTGATGCATATAGCAAGATAAACAAATATTGGGGTAAACATACCCGAATATCGTATACCACTGAATGGTATCCAAAAGCACAATCATACACATAGTCATATAGTCACAATTAAATATATGTAAATCTTATGAGATTTTTAATGTAAGGTTACACACCTAGTGATAGTGAGAACAATACCCTCTTGCTCGTCAACACCTAATTGATTGACACACTTGGTTAGTATAAACTTTTGTTAACAATATTGCACTTATTGACGATGGATCTAAATCCTTACCCTCAGATTCACGAATGACAGTTATTTGTGGTTTTTCTCCACTAGATGGATCAAAACCCGCCGATATTCCACCAACGTAAAGTGGTTCGGTTGTACGCACTACTTCGAATAATCGATCCTCGTTAGCAGAGGGTCCACAACCCAATGGAAAGTCTCTAACCCCCGATACTGCTCTTCGTTTGTAGTTCGATGGTAAAGGACCTCCTCTCTTCCAAACACTTCATACGGCTCTTTTCTTACCTATCTTGATGATCTTAAATCGTCCCTAAAATAACGATCGATTAGTAATCTATCTAAATAAATCGGTATGATCTAAATTAATAACCTTACCTTGATGATTTCGAATGGTCACTTAAAGGTTGTCTTCAACAAAGATCTTTGAAAAATCTTTTCAAAAGATTCGGCCTAGGAGAGAAATAAAATATTATGATTTTAAGTTTGCTAAAGTAAAAGGAATGATGAAAATAACGATAAAATCTTACTTTGAGTCCTTCAAGATTCGCTTTGAATAAGAAGAAAAGAATATGATGATTCTACCTTAACAAAAGAGAAGAGAAATGGTGGTCTCAATATGATGGTTTCGGTTTTGAGGGAAAGAAGAAAGAGAATGAAAAGAGAAGGAAAGAGAGAAGAAAGAAAAGAGAAAAAGGAGAAGAAGATGATGATGATGATTTCTCAAATGAAAAGAAATATGTTTAGGAGTCTTTGCACATTCGGCCAAGGAGGAAGAAATGAAGAAATTGGCTCTTTGAACTTTGTAGTTTCGGTTTCAAAAAGAAAGATGGGAGAAAGAAAATTGTATTTTGGTTCAAATACAATTGAGGCTAAATCAAAAGCAAAAGTGTACCAAAGTGCCTAAGGTACATTCGGCCAAAGTGGGAGTTTTTGGAGAAATTTGGTCAAAAGAAGAAAGCCAAAACAAAAGAAAGTTTTACCTAAACTCAATGGCAAATTCGGCTAGGAGAGAAACTATTGGAGAAATGAGAAAAGATGGACAAACAAAGACTTTTGGCCAACTTTTCCCCTAATGGCAAAGCAAAATTCGCCAAGTCAATGCCAACATTATCCCTTTTTTCCTCCTTGTTTCTTCCCCATCAACTCTTGATTTGCTATCAACAATAAACCACTCCCTTTAGCCCTTCATGCCGTCTAGGTTCATGGTCAATTGACCATGAACACACTCCCAAAACCTTGCCCCATATCATGCCTTTTGTCCCCCTTCATCTTATCATCAACTTATGATTCCATGCCTTAAGTTCCTAGCTTCCTTTTTCACATGGTCAAATAGCCAAAAATGAATGAATGCTCATCCACTCTAGAACTTTCTTGGCCGACACTTATAGGGAAGAAAACAAAAAAATTAAAATCCTCCCTAATGCTAGCTAGGAGATTCGAACCTCACTCCTCAAGCACACATCCATGCATCTTAACCACCTTGCCAATTACTCAATTCATGCTAAAACTTCTTATCATTAATTCTTAAGGCCTAATTTGCTTAGCTCTCTCTAATTAATAGGAATTAAAAGTTTCACTAAGCATTCACTTAATTAATGAAGCTCAAATAACTTCCAAAATTACACTTAATAATAATTAAGCATGCAACTTCATTCAATTAAGTAAAATGCATAACCCCTAATTATCAGGATGTTACATTATAATCATAATAGATATATTCATCTCCATCAAAAGAATATCTCTTGCAGATAATCACATAGAATCATAATAAAACCGAGGTAGCTAAATCTCAAAGTATGAAACTATATAGAATTTCTGAAAATTACAACCCATATAGAATGATAAAGATCTCAATGATATCCCAGAGAAATTCTAGAAGAAAACATCACTCATAACCATTGAAATCAACTGTGACAAAAGTAGTATAATCTTCAAGTATATTCAACAAAACAATAACCAATAGAAACAGAATACTAGCATTATACAGATTTTACCGTCGACTTTTCTATCAACACAATGGAATAGAATACCAATGAAAGATATAGCAATGCTAATCATAACCCAAACAGACCAATAATGATTTCTTCTATCAGTATGTTTAGCTAGCGTTCTCATACGATAAGAGTTTCATTTGAAAATAAATAGCCACATATACCTCTGAGAATAATTGATCACATAAAATACCCAGAAGAGACCATTATAAGCTATTTAACTATACTGTTGTACTCAGATATCTTTACAAATCAAACATTATTCCATTGTCTAATTCCGTCATTATTGATTCCTCTTTATCCCATCACTAATAGAATTCAATTAAGTAGAGCTTCCAGTTAATACATTCTTTAGATATCATACCTGAATATTTTGTTTCATCGAAGTCAACTTCTTCTTTAATAGTGACTTTTCATAATCCAAACAGCCTTCAAAACGATCCGGTATATCTTTTAGTACTGTCTTTACTATTGACTCATTCTCTTATCTGACCACAGTATTAATCTTTCAATCATGAAACTCTATAATTCCACACTTGTGAGCTTATTCAATCTAAACCATGCGGATTTCATTGTAACACTATATTGATAAGGGGGTGAAGATTGTAAAGCCTAAAAACTTGACTCTTATTTATACACAGATATAATACAACATTTATCATCAACACCATATTAGGAACTTTTATTCATACCTTTATGAGTTTCAACTCATCATAGACACATTTTTTTACTCAGATGCTTGAGTATCAGTTTCAAAACTAGCTCGGTTGGAAAACATCTCTGCCTAATTAAGAAAAATCTTATCAAAGTCGGGAAAGATCACACTATCACAGTTTATATATGGCATGTATAGCTAGACTCTCACTCACGCTATGTTAGTCCTAGAAGCTGATACCAATAAATGTAACACCCCACACCCGTATTCAACGCTGGAATAGGGTTACGGAGTATTACCGGACTTACAACACATTTATACATACTTTTAATCAATTCAGCATTCATCAATCAATATCAATCATTATGTCCCTAATACCAGCCTACGAGGCCCTAAACATGCATTAGGAGTGGTTTGGGACAAAATCGGTAACTTTTAAAACATTTGGAGCACTTAGAAATTTTTTCTCCAAACAGAGGACACACGCACTGTGTGGCCAGGCCGTGTGTCTCACAAGGCCACCAGACATGCCCGTGTCACAGGCCGTGTGGACATTGGAAATGGAAGCACGTGGCCATGTCCCAGCCCATGTCTTACCCAGTGTCCAAACAAGTGAGCTTATTGACTTGGGTCACACGCCCGTATGGCTAGCCCGTATGCCCTAAAATGGCCATACATGCCCGTGTGCCAGGTCGTGTGCTAAGCCGTGTCAAACCTATAGGGTATATTGACTTATGCCACACTGCTAAGTAACACGCCCGTGTGTAAGGCCATGTGGAGCATACTGACTTGATTTCTAAAACCACACCAGGGGACACACGACCGTGTACTTAACCTTGTGTCACACACGGCTGAGCACATGCCTATGTGGACAAAAATAGGCTATTTACCAAGCCATTTTGCCACCCAAATTTAGGTACACCTACACCTCTCAAATACACCATATAGCATCAAAAGGCATATATTTCAATTCCAATCAAACATGATTTATACCAATTCCAACACCAACCAATACAAAACATAAATACCACATATTGCCATCTAATTTTCATTCCAATCTTTGTCTTCTCAAAACATCAAAGTTACCATTTACAATTATACATTATTATGCTCAATTCCACAAACATACCAATTCAGAAATCATCACCTATTGACATTCAAAATTACCTATTATCAGTGAGCAACATGAATCCACCTCAATCACACAACATAGGTCAATTGTATACATATAAACATAATCAAAATCAACGAAAATAAGCCAACTCACATGGCCAAATATACAAACCAAATCTTAGACATTTACAAGCCAATTCAAATGGCCAAAATCATAACCATAACATAACCAACATGACCAAAGTCCCTATACATGCCATATACTGAAATTCCCAAAATTCATAGATATCAAGTTATGGGTGGATAGTGTGAAGCGATCTCCGACGATCCCCGAATCCGAGCTAGCTTCGATATCACTATAAAACACGGGAAAACAAACAAAGTAAGCTATAAAGCTTAGTAAACTCGTATGAGATAGATTTAATGCAATCATTTAAACATGATTCAATAATTTCAATATGTCAATATGCAACTTTCCTTAACTATCAAACCTTTCAAGTGCTCATTCACAAAACCATATACATTCGTCATCATTTCTCCCATTTAAAGCTAAAATGGTTTATACACATACCTGTACCATCTCGTACCAATCTCATATACATTCTCGTCTTTCATTTACCCGTTGAACCACAATTTAAGTGAGTAAAACATACTATGTCACAACTCAATTTAACCTAAACATCTAACACATAATCATCAACTAAGTTTACCATATATTTATTCCCACACTGATCATGAACTTTCAATTTCATAGATTCAATATTCAATTGTACATACGTGTACCGATACATGACTATCTCTCACCATTTCATATCTTTGATATACTTGTTAAATCATTTAGAATAATATTGGATACTCGGAAATCTTGCACACTAAGTGCCAATACATAGCTGAAGCTATCTTAATCTCACACACTAAGTGCCAATACAGAGTCGAGCTATCTCAATCTCATACACTAAGTGCCAATACATAGCCGAAGCTATCTCGATCTCACACACTAAGTGCCAATACATAGCCGAAGCTTCGTTGAATATTTCCATACAATTATGTTCATCAACAATTCAATATAATGCATTAAATCTCACTTATAATAATTCTTATTAACTTACGAACTAACCTCGAAGGTGAAAACGATGAAATAAGTCTATTAGTCAATAACTTTCATTTTTTCCCCGATTTAGATCCGAATCCCCCTTTTCTTCATCTAAATATATTCAAAATTGACTTATTTCATCAACTATTTATTCAATTCAATCCAAAATGCACTTTAAAACACATTTACACTTTTGCCCCACTATTTCACATTTTCACAATTTAGTCATTATTTCATAAAATCACAAATTAATGAAATTCCCAATAGACCCATGCTAGTCGAATTACCATAATGCCCTTATCATCCCATAATTTTTATTTATTTCACATTTTAACCATTAACTTTACACTTTTTTCAATTTAATCCCTATTTTGCATTTTTACTAAAAATCACTTGTTAAAACTTGTATAATTCACAATCATCAAACATCAAAACACATATGTACTCATCAATGGCATCATTCAAAATCTTTAACAGTTTTGCAAATTAGCCCCTACGCTAGCTAGTACTAGCTGCAGTGATCTCAAAAATATAGAAATCATTAAAAACGGGACAAAAATGGATTTACATGCACACAAATTTGTTTGGCCAAATATTCAAGCTCCCATGGCTGTTTTTCTTTAGAAAATTTTGGCTAGAAGATGAATGAATAGAAAAATGGCCTTCTGTTTTATTAATTATAACATTATTTTAATTTACTATATTAACCTTATAATAAAACCATTAAAACATACATAATAATGCCCATAAATGTCCACTCACATTTCAAATGGTTTAATTACCATTTGAGGACCCTCACTTTAAAAACCATAGCTAATAAACACTTTTAGCTTGTAGAACATTACTTTTACACTTTACGCAATTTAGTCTTTTTTATCGAATTAAGCATTCAAACGATAAAATTACTTCACGAAACTTTCACACATACATGCTATCATGCTGTAAACACTTGAAGTAATATTAAATAAATATTTCAATTTCAAATTTTTGGCCCCGAAACCACTGTTTTGATTTGACCCAAAAACGTGCTGTTACAAGACTACCTTACCGATGTTGCACAACTAAGCCAAAATATGGACTTCCTCAACTAAGATCCCTTTTTAGCACCTCAAAGCACTTCTAATATTCACTCCTAGACCAATAACATGTATTCTAAGTGTTAATTTCATCATTTAATCTGTTTCATAATTTTCCGAAAAATCATCCATGTTCTTGATCAAGAAAGAAGAAATCTAAGTTGAAAATCCATTATAATCACTTTAATTAGCAAATAATGATTGAAAACAACTTAAAAACAAGTTTAGTGATGAGGATTACCTTCAATTGAACTCAAATCATTAATTTGGAAGTTTGATTCAAAATGCTTGAAGAAATTCAGATAACTTTTTGCCCAACTTTGAAAATTATTTTGAGAGATTTTAGAAATAATTTTGGGAGAGAAAAGGTTTAGATCTATTCTTTGATATTTGGTTTATGAAAACAAGCAAAAAAAAAAAGAGAGAAAAACTCTCAATTTAAGTGAAAAATAAGTGAAAAGTGAGGTAGTTGCATAGCTTTTAAAACTGAAAACCCCCACTTGATTTTCAAAATTTAGGGAATTTGCCATCAGGCCATTCCCAATTTTCCCTTGTTTTACAATTTACTCCTTTCCCTCCAAAAATATGGTTTATTTGCTATAAAACCTCTTACACATTTCCCTTGTTTTTCAAATTAGTCTCATTTAATTAATATTTTAAATCACCCAATTAAACCCCATTTAATTTTTAAAAAGTTCCAATTTAACCCAAAATATTTATTTTTACTCAAAATTATTTAAAACCATAAAATTAATTTTTCTAAAATATTTTTATTTTTGAAGTATTATTTACCCATTTTTGATGAAATTAAGCTAACTAATTAAGAATATAAATTTCTAATTAACCCGTTTAATTCCCAATTTTAACTCAAAACCTGGTAAACTTACTCGAAACTACAATAAACTTAACCGAAACTACTAGATTTATTTTTGGGGCCTTACACATCACTTTGCCAAAGGCTTAAAAATTGGCAGATTACCATCAGAGTGCGCAAAAACAAATAACCTTCACAACTATATGACTTGCTTTCAAATTCGCCCGATTTGGGATGTGACATTTACTCTATACCTACTCCGCCCAATTTGTGGATCCCTTAGCATTTAACAAAATACATATGTCGACTCGTTGTTGGGCTTCTGACCCTTCCATCATTGGATACACTTCAATCCTCAGATTCTTTCCAAAATTTTAATTTGGCGATCGCTCTATGGTGGGCATGGCCTGATTGTCAATTTCTTGACGTAAATTTTGGCAGGAAATCTCAAAATCCCTAGATTTATTTTTACGCCAACCCTGCCCATCTAATGGGTCGATTCCTTCTTGTTACGAGAAAACTAAGCTCGGCCAAGGAATATTTTCACTACTACCTTGGCAGAATACCAGAGCTACTATTTTGGTTCTAGAGTTATAGTCCAATAGTAATAATGCCTTACTAGTCGTACTCAAAAAGGGTTTCATTGAATAGACCTATGACTAGTTCTACATTCATGAAGGCAACACCCTAATGGGTAACAGTTGGCAGATATTCTCATCTTAGGAATCTTAAAGGATTCTTCCTTCTCTCGATGCCAACAAGTGTCTTACCTACACTGATGGATTTGAGTGGTTCCCTACCATTCATTAAATTTCTCCATAATTGGAACACCCCAAACTCGGCCTAGAAGTTAGGCCTGAATCTGGCATGTCCTATTGGTGTGCTTTTCGGGAAACTATGGTTCCATTTGAAAACCTTTCTTGATATTAAAAACTAAAGTCCCTGTTTGCGTTTGTTTATTATTAATCGATATTTATTAAAAGTTATTACCTAAAAAACTTTTTTGTTGCGAAAACTTAATTAAAATGAGTGACTTATGAAAGCGTGGTGTTTACGACCTATTCATAAAAGCGTAGTATTTTGAAAGCGAGATATTGTTTTGGAAAATAGTGATACAAAGTTTAGCGATTTAAAACATAATAAACTAAAAAACCAAAACTAAAACCAGAATTTAAGAGAGGCCTTATTACAAAATATTAACCCAAGTTAAAAATAATTAAAATACTAGAGTCCAAAATCGCTTGTAGTGTGGCCACCTCAAGTCCTCCAAAGACGTCGAACCGCTTCGAGGATTACGAGGAAAAAAATATCAAAAAGAGGGTGTGAGCTTACGAAAACTCAGTGTCCATAACCCTCATTAATAAGAACATGAATCACAACAATTCGGGCCGAAGCCCATTTCAGTAACGGTGGCAATTGGGTCTTAGCCCATAAAAGCGTTAGTTGGGCCTTAACCCATAAATGTCTCAAATCATATTTATCTGGGCCTGAACCCATCTCAAATAAAATCACATATGCAATGCATTAATGCCCATACCAACCCTGCACTCTCGTCTCCTATCCAACCCTGCACTCCTGTGGGGATTTAATCGACCCACCCATCCCTACACTCCTTATGTAGCACCAGTTGCGGCACTAACTTATCGGTGCAGCATAGCTGCTCGGTGGCTAAAAGCCTTGATGGATCCACAGTCCTCAAGCGACCATGCGATCCTATCTACACTTCCCCTTTCGAATAACCCCATCCCCATGCAACATAATAACACATGAATGCAACATACAATAATAATCATGCGATAACAATCTTAAATCATATACAAGAATAATAATATAACATGTAGGGGCATTTTCGTCATTATTCCCTCTAAGGGCATATCGGTCATTTTACCCATCGAGGGTATTTCCGTAATTTACCTACCAAGGGTATTTTCGTAATTTACCTACCAAGGGTATCTTCATAATTTACCTACCAAGGGTATTTTCATAATTTTACACCTACAATGGCCTTTTTGAAGGCCCAAAGTTGCCCCGAGCAACTCGGCTACCATTTCTAGTCTTACCAGACTATTGGGCCTAAACTCAATTTCAGCGCATTTGGGCCCACGCGTTTGTGTGGCCCACCTAGCACAAATCTAGCCACACATATAAAATTAACCTAGTCTAGTTCACTGTATACTACACCATCATACATTTTATTCAATTGGGCCCGCAGGCCCATTGAGCCCACTTCGACCCATCGTGGCACAATAGCCTCAACCCACAAGGACACTACTGATGGCCTCAACTATCACGTCGAAGCCCCCACACGTGCGCTCGTACGCCCATGTGGCTACTATTGCCGTGACCGGCACTTCGGCATTTGCCGCTCTACAATTAGAGTAGAGAGAGAGCTGCACACTTGATAGGAATTCTGAAGCTACTAAACCGCGCTCCCCAAAGCTCCTATGCCCAACGCCCACCAAGGTATCTTTTCTCTCCTCCTAGAATGCTCTTTATATAGCTAGCTTCTCACCTTCCTTCTTTATATCATTCCGATGTGGGATCCTTCCGCTAGCAGAGTTTAAATCCAACTCAAACTTTTGTCGCCCTATCTTAGCAAAATAAATACTCCCTTGCTTCTCATGAGATTCGAACCCAGGATCCCCTATAACATAATCCACGCTGCTAGCCACTTTACCAACTAGCTCCTTGTTTCTAAAATCATGCGCAACTACATATAAGTCCTATGGCCAAATTCAAAAATCCATTTAAAATGAAAACCAAAATGCAAGCACCAAGACTTGAACCTTGGACCTCCTTCCTTCCTTGTGGCGTCACTCCCTTGCCTCTTATGTGGCGTCACTTTGCCACAACACCACACACTCCACTTGTCATTTTTCCCCACATTTTATTCTTAAAGTCTACCTACCAACTCCCAAGGTTTTTTTCACCTAAAACCAAAATTTTTCCTTTGGCCTAACTTTAACCCAGGACTTCATACAAGCCTCCTAACCTTCCAAAATCACTCACCTAATAGGTCCAACTTGCCTTAGTACCATTCTCTTCTTCTCAAAAATTTTAAACGCTACTACTCCCAAGGCCTATTGGTCCCAATCCTACTAGGCCCAGTTCTAGGATGTTACAAATCTACCCTCTTTAGAGAAATTTCATCCCCAAAATTTCCAACTATCTCATAGTCACACAATACCGGATATACCACTACGCTTCTGCTGTGCACTCAAGTCCTAATTGCAAATTAGGTAAATAACCCATTACGGGTAAAGCACATACCAATATTCATATCTGGAGCATCTCCATCCTCACGATGAAGTGTTGCATAAACCAATGCCAGCTGCCTCACCTCCTCACGACCAGCACCTTTACTTGGAACTCCATGTCCCAAACCATTCCCATTCCTTGCATGCCCACGACCTCTAAGCGGCTGTTGTCCACCCCTCAGTGGCTGTACATCACCCCCACTGAAAGTCTGCCTCTGATCTGGTCTTTTGGGCCACTCTCTGAAACGATGATCCTTGGAGCCGCAACTCAGACAAGCCTCTATCCTTTTCCAGCACTCGCCCACATGCCTTTTCCCACAAGTAACACAAGGTGGTAACCCAGTAGCAGCAACTGGGGGTCCAGCCCTCGTAGAATTTGGCCCATTGGGCTTTAGGTGTAGAAGCGTTTAAAATTTTTGGGAATAAGAGAACGACATTAATGCAAGTTGGATCTAGTAGGTGAGTGATTTTATAAGGTTAGAGGGCTTCTATGAAGTCCTGGGTTCAAACTTTGGCTTTAGGGAAATTTTGGTTTTAGGTGAATAAAACCCTGAGAGTTAGTATTAGGCTTTAAGAATAAAATATGGAGAAAAATGACACAAGTGGAGTGTGTGGTGTAGTGGCAAAGTGACGCCACATAAGGGGCAAGGGGGTGACGCAAAAAAGAAGGAAGGAGGTCCAAGGTTCAAGTCTTGGCTCTTGTATTTTGGATTTTTTTTTAATGGACTCTAGAATTTTGCCATAGGGTTATATTTAGTTGCGCATGATTTTAGACACAAGAAAGCAAGTGGTCTAGTGGCAAGGCGTCATTAATGGTGCAAGGGAGCTTGAGTTTGAATCTCATGACAAGCAAGGGAGTATTTATTTTGCGTATTGGACGGGAAGAGTTTGGGTTGGGTTTAAACTCTACTGACGGAGGGGTCCCACATCGGTAAGATACAAAGAAGGAAGGTGAGAAGCTAGCTATATATAGAGCATTCTATGAGGAGAGTTAATATACCTTGATAGGCGTTTGGGTGCAGACCTAGAGGATAATTGCCAATAGTAGTGAAGGAAGGGCTACTATAACATGAGGTGCACGATAAGGTTACGGTGAGGTTTCGGTTTCTGATAAGTGTATATTAAGTTATGATTAATCGTTAGGTGATGTCGATTGTAGGTTCGTGGCTAAAGGGTTTGCAATGCGTGTGGTTACCAAGTGTGTACAAACACTATACACACGAAATCGGCAATGCCGAAAAGCCGAAAAGCTAAAAGTGGCTAAATGGGCCGGGAGGGCCCTGAGGCTAAGAATTGATGAAATGGTTTGGTTGGTTATACGAATTGAATTAGTCATGCATGATACATAAATTGGATTTTTTGGGGGCCTAATAGGCCATATGATGATATTTAGGCATAATGGGCCGTAAGGGTGTGATATGGGCTTGATGGGCTTATGGGGACGTAGACATGTATGTTAGGGTTTATAGACCTTAGGTCTAGTTTGAACAACTCTTAAATTTCATAAGACTTAATCTAATTAAACATGCCTGTGAATAAGTCACCGGGTTAGGGTGTGGCAACGGGCATACGCATGTCTAGGATTGGATCTAGGAAGAGCTTGGTACTTAAGTGGCCCTAGTGGCCCACCTCCTCTTTTCTGGAAACCTACCTGGTGCGTAGTGTCTGTTCACTTTAGCCGCAAGGACTTGTTGATGGGCCAAAGTTCATAGCTAAAACCTGAAAGGGACCAAAATAGCCCCGATTTGTGAATTATCGAAATACCCCTGATTTGTGAAATTACCAAAATACCCTTGATTTGTGAAATTATCGAAATACCCCCAACTTGTAAAATTATCGAAATACCCCGATTTGTGAAATTATCGAAATACCCCTAATTTGTGAAATTACCGAAATACCCCTAGTTTGCAAAATTATCAAAATACCCCTAGTTTACAAAATTATCGAAATACCCCCGATTTGTGAAATTACCAAAATACCCCAATTTAAAAAATTACTGAAATACTCTTGACTTGTGAAATTACCAAAATACCCTCGATTTATAAAATTACCAAAATACCCCTGATTTGTGAAATTACCAAAGTACCCCCGATTTGTAAAATTATCGAAATACCCTTAATTTGTGAAATTACCAAAATACCTCCGATTTGTGAAATTACTAAAATACCCTTGATTTGTGAAATTACCAAAATACCCCTGTAGGGTAGAATTACAAAAATACCCCTGGGTAGTGAAATGACGAAAATAACCCTATGTGATGAATATGAGTTTGTGGATGTTACTTTTGTGTTTGATGCATTCATATGATATTCTGCTTAGGATGCATATGGGTGGGAATTATGGTACGGAGGAAGATTTGAGGATCGCATAGCTGTATGGTATGGATCCAGGATTGCATGGCCATATGGTATGGATCCACCATAGGCTTTTAGCCACCGAGCAGCCATGCTGCACCGATAATGTTACCGGGGGTTATGTGCTATTAATATGGGCTTCGTGCTGTAATTATGGGCTTTGTTCCAATATCGAAGGCTTTGTGCTGTTAGTATGGCTTTGTGCCAATCATATTTACCGTGGCTATGTGCCTAAAATATATATATATTGATGACTCTGTGTCAATATTTGAGGATCGCATGGCCGTATGGTATGGATCCAGGATCGCATGGCCATATGGTATGGATCCACCGGAGGCTTTAAGCCCAATATTTGATAAGCAACTTTGCTGCAACATTTGGTAGTACCACAACCGGGCTACCCTTGCTGTGTAGCGGAGGGGTGAGTCGAGCTAGAATTCCCCATATGAGTCATAAGGTTGGAAGGGAAATGGTGTGTAGCGGATGGATTTTTGGGGTGGGTTTTGCATTATTTGTTTATGGATGATACGATACGATGTGATATGAGGTTATTATGGGCTAAGGCCCAAGACCACCGATTTTGATAGGGCTTAGGCCCAATGTGAATATTTGTACGTGATTTGACTGCCAAGGGTTGTACACACTGAGTTTCGAAACTCACACCCTTAATTTTAATGTTTCAGGTAATCTTGAATAGACGACTCGACGTGAGAGAGGACTCGGAGATGGCCACACTACATGCTGTTCAAATGTTTTAATTTATTCAAATGATCTTATTTTGAATACTTTGTTTTTTTTCATTGGATTGTAACAAGGCCTTGTAACTCCTAATTGAATTTATATTTTGGGTTATTATTGTTTCAACTACTTACTTAAGAAATTTCATAAAATTATTAAAGTGTTAATATGGTTTTCGAAATAAACTTTTGTTTTGGGCTTTTGGGCCTTAAATGGTTAAATAGTAAATCATTCTAAAGTGCACCTTTAATGTGGCATTCCAGATTCGGGCCTAACTTTTAGGCCGAGTTTTGGGGTGTTACAATAACTCCCCAAGCTCTACTTTGGTTATAAATCAACTAGAACACTAAAGGGAAGTTGATAAGTTTACAAGCCTTTGGCTTGACCATCTCATCTATTATTTTTCACTTTTCTTCATCCTATACTTCTTTTTCTCATATAAATATTTTACTAGAGTGCAGTTCCCCTGCCAATCCAGACACTAAAATTTTAAAAATAAATCAATTCTTCTATTCCTTCCTTACCTCCTCACTAGATAAATCCTCAATAGAAGGCACAAACAAGGTGATAGTTTTTGATTTACAGGGATACACCCACCAGATATGATATGGTGGTTCACCTGCTACCCCTAAGAACTTTGTTTTCCTTACCTTGATTTTTTTCAGGGCGAATCGAGGAAAGTGTCGACTAGGTGCCGCTATTGGCTACCTCATCTTCTCTTGGAGGGGATGTTTAATTGTAAGGAATTATGCACCTTCTCTGTTTCCTGCCAATCTAGAACAAGGCAAGAATATGCCTCAAAACCTGAGGTAGTTCTTTCCCTCAACCTCTTCAAGACTCGACTTATTGTGACTCCTTCTATAACATCGCGGGATGACCTCGTCAGTACCCCTAACCTCCCTTTCCTTTTCTTGTCAGGAATCTACCTCTTTTAAAAACCCTATCAGTTTTCTTTCAACTATTGGCAAGGTGGGGGAAACCCTTGACTACCCTTCAAAAGGGAAGTGACGTCAAACAAGCTAATTCCAAAGGGCCACCTACTTTGGCAGATATTGTAATAAGTCATTTTTAATGAAATTGAAACATCGATTTTGGGACCATAAATCCAATGAGTAAATTATTATTTTATTATTTTAATGTCTATGGAATGTTAGTAAGATTGTAGAAAAATTTCGTTAAGAAATTTTGACGTTTGCATGTTTAATTTCATAAAAATGACTAAATCGTAAAAAGTACAAAAATAGAGTTCTATTAGTAAAAAGGGTCTGTAACACCCCTCACCCGTATTCCTCTCCGGAACCAAGGATGAGGCATTACCGGACTAAACTTGCTTGTACATACAACTTTGGGCTTTAAAAATTGATTCCCAACTTAAAACCTCTCAGTCATATGCATAACATCCTTATCATGGGCCTATGATGCCTTAAACATACACTCGAAAGGTTTTAGAATTAAGCTGAAAACTTTTACGCACTTAGAAAATTCTTGCCAAAACAGGGGCCACACACCCGTGTGATATGGGACATGCCCGTGTGGGCAGGCCGTGTGGTCACACACGCCCATGTCCCTAGCCCGTGCGAAATTTATTTTCTAATTTGAACCTACAGGGGGTTTCACATGGCCGGACACACGCCCGTGTCCCCGGCCCATGTCCCTCACACGGCCTCGACACGCCCATGTCATGGCTCGTGTGCCAAAACCATGGCATTTTGTTCATGATGTCATCACCTCACTATGGTCACACGGCCGAGGCACACGCCGGTGTCTTTAGACAATGTGTTGAATTAAATTCCTAATTTCAGGTGCAGACTTCACACGGCCTGGGCACACGCCCATGTCCATGGCCGTGCCTCTCACACGGCTGAGACACTTGGCCCTGTCTCTGCTCATGTGTTTACTACTAAGCATACTAACTTGTAAACCTAGCATGCAAAGGGAAACACGGCCGATCAACATGCCCATGGGGCTGACCATGTGGCACACACGGCCTAGACACACGCCCATATGTCTACTCATGTGGACATTAAAAAGGCTATATTCCAAGCCAAATGCCACCCTACGTGGCAAACATACTTATACCAACTCACTTCAATATAACTCATAACCCTAAGGCACATCTAAGAACTCAAATCAAAGCATTCAAACCAGCATAAACTTCATAATTTCATCATCATTGAATATATATAAACTTGACAAGTATTGGCCCAATTCCCATAACCATTTACAAAATGAATTTGATAACATAAATAGCCAACACTTTGGCTAATAAATATAACATAACAAAATACCCAGGTCCTATACATGCCATACTCAAAATAAATCTAAATTTGTTATACCAAAGAGATGTCGATATTCTGATTTTTGAACTCCGACGTCCCACGATCCTCGAGTTATCTTAGCAATACTACAAGGAAAGGGAAATGAGAGGGGTAAGCATAAAGCTTAGTAAGTTTGCATGAAAATAAATAGCAACAATAAGCTCATAATGACATCAATCCATGGAATAAGATAACCACTCAAAGTCTTAAGCACTTTGCTATAACTTACTCATACTTGTTATTATCTTGCACATACCATGCCACATATCGTAATCATTCCTCGTGAATTTCTCACGGGTACCTATATTCACTCAATCACATGGCTTTAGTACTAATCTCATTTCTATCTCCGAACTTATCTATTTATCCCACTAAATTACTACGGATATTTAAGTACACATATTCATCATCATTAACATAAACTCGAAGCCAATGCCACATCCCAAATGTGGTCTTACATTGAGTCACCTCTGAGTGGTAATGCCATATCCTGGATATGGTCTTATACGGAATCTCACATTAAATATCGATGCCATATCCCAGATATGGTCTTATACGATTCTCATATTCAATACCGAAGCCATATGTCGGATATTGTCTTATACGGAATCTCAATTCAATGCCGAGGCCATGTTTAAGTCATGGTCTTACACGGGACCTTATCCATCTCATGTCTCGATGATAATATTCTCACATTTATTATAGTCCAACCGGGACTTCAACATCTCAACTTTTATCATCTTTCTCATTCAACACCATTACTCAATTTCATAGAATGTCATGTATCATTACAATAATAAACATTCTCAAGCATACTAGCATAAATGTTGAATTTATCACATACAAACTTACTTCGATTTCAAAGTAAGCTAGATTGTCGACTAGTCCGATACTTTATTCTTTCCCCGGTCGAGGTTAATTCTCGGTTCTTCTTGATCTATAATAGCAAATTAGCTCAGTTAATTATCAAATTAATAAATGCATTTCAAGAATCATGCTTTGGCAAAAATTACTATTTTGCCCTTAGACTTTTACAAAATGACCATTTTACCCCTAGGCTCAAAAAGTAATTCTAATCAAATTTCACTCTTTAATGAGCCTAGGTGAACATTTATTTCTCTTATGTCTACCATCAAAACTCAACATTTCACACATTTACTTCATATTTTGCAAACTTTACAAAAAGGTCCTTTTAAGTGTTTCCAAGGAAACACCTTTCACAAAAGTTGTTTATTAAACATCTATGACTCATTTTATTCCATAAAAATGTAGAAAACAACTTAAAATATCACATGGAAAAACCCTAAAATTTTCACCATATTGCGAGATAGTCCTCTTTTTATTAAGCTTAAGCTTTAGGGGTTCTAAAAGTATAATTGTCATCAAGAAAAACCATTAAAATCATTACTAGTAGGGAGAAGTGTTTGCTAAAATTTTTGAGCTTTAAAAACCCTATTTTTCTTGTGCCTTTCAGTGTAAGAAGATGAGTAAAGAGAAGGATATCATCTTTTCTTTATTTTCATATAAAACAATCAATTTAGTCACCAAATCCTTACCAACTTTGACTAATTTTGACTTTCTTGTCCCCTATGGCCGGACAACCTTCATTTAAGGGGATAATTTCCCTTCAAAGACCTCCAATTAATATTCCATACCTATTTGGCAACCTTAGCCTGAAATTTTGAACTTTCACACTTTATTCAATTTAGTCCTTTTTCGCGATTAAGCATGAAATTGCTAAAATTAAAGCACCAAAATTTTTGTGCACCTATATAATCTGCTCTAACTCATAGAAAAACATAAAAATAATTTTCTCTAACCTTGGATTAGTTATTTTGAACCACAGTTTTGACTAGCCCCTAAATCGGGCTATTACAATTCTCCCCCTTAAGGATTTTTGTCCCCGAAAATCTTACCGGTAAAAAGGTTGGGATATTGGTTTCTCATGGTCTCTTCGGGTTCCCAAGTAGCCTCTTCTATACCTTGTCTCTTTCATAGAACTTTAACAAAGGCTATACTTTTGTTCCTCAGCTATTTGACCTATCGTGCCAAAATTTTAACCGGCTCTTCACCATAAGTCAAGTCCGGTTGAATTTCTACCTCTGTTGGTACTATCACATGTGAAGGGTCCAAACAGTATCGGCGTAACATGGACACATGGAAGACATCGTGAATCTTTTCCAGCTCAGGTGGCAAGGCCAAACGACAAGCTACCAGTCCTAACCTCTCGGTAACTTCATAAGGTCCGATAAAATGAGGATTCAATTTACTTCCAAATCTGAGGACTTTTCTCCATAGTGATATTTTCAGAAACACTTTATCTCCTCTTTGGAACTCAATCTCTTTCCTTTTTAAATCCGAATAAGACTTTTGTCTATCTGAGGCCGCTTTCAAACATTTACGTATCACCTTTACCTTCTCTTCAGCCTCTCTGACCAAATCGAACCCTTGAATTTGATTCTCTCTGAGTTCTGTCTAATACAAGGACGTTTGGAACTTATGCCCGTACAATGCCTCGTAAGGCGCCATCTTCAAACTTGACTGAAAACTATTGTTGTAGGCGAATTCCACCAACGGTAAGTATTTTTCCTAATTACCTTGGAATTCCAAAACACAGAATCGAAGCATGTATTCAATTATCTAAATTATTATCTCTGACTGCCCGTCAGTTTGTAGATGGAAAGCTGTATTGAAGCTCAATTTTGTGCCTAAAGCCTTTTGCAACTTTTTCCAAAATCATGACGTGAATCTCGGATCTCTATCCAAAATAATCGACAACAGTACTCCATGAAGTCTTACTATTTCAGTCACGTACAAGTCCGCCAACTTATCAAGCGAGTAGCACAGGTATGAAATGGGCTGACTTCATGACTCTATCAACCACGACCCATACAACATCTTTCTCTTTCGACGTTAACGGTAAACCCGTCACAAAGTCTATAGTAATACGGTCCCATTTCCACTCGAGAACCATAATAGGCTGAAGTAGACTTGAAGGTACTGGGTGTTCACCTTCACTTGTTGACAAATTAGGCACCTCGACACAAACTCAAAAACGTCTTTCTTCATATTTGGCCAATAATACCACTTCCTTAAGTCGTTATACATCTTTGTGCTGCCTGGGTGCACAGATAAACATCCGCTATGTGCTTCATGCAAAATCTTTCGAATAAGTTCATCATTTCTGGGTACACAGACCCTATCTCGAAACATCAAATATCTGTCAGGACTTACCTAAAAGCTTTACTCTACATTTGACTCACATAGAATTCTTTTGGCTAGTAAGTCGCTGTCACCTTTCTGATCTTCACAAATCTCTTGAAGAAACAATGGTCTAGCCCTCAACTCAGCTAGAATAGAACCATCTTTAGACAAAGTCATCCGTGTATTCATGGCTCTCAGCATGAACAAATATTTTCTACTCAAAGCATCAACGACCACGTTTGCCTTTCCCGGATGATAGTCAATCACTAGCTCATAGTTCCTTATCATCTCTAACCATCTTCGTTGCCTCAAATACAATTCTTTTTGAGTCATCAAGTACTTTAGGCTTTTATGGTCTGTGAATATCCTACACATTTCACCATATAAATGGTGTCTCCATAACTTTAATGCAAACACAATGGCAGCCAACTCTAAATCATGGGTCGGGTAATTCTTCTCGTGCGACTTTAATTATCTAGAAGCACATGCAATCACCTTGCCCTCTTGCATAAGTACACAACCTAATCCATTCACGGATGCATCACTGTAGACCATAAATTCTCTTCCCTACTTAGGTTTCACCAAAACAGGAGCCTCAGTCAACATCGCCTTTAGTCTCTCAAAACTTTCTTAGCACTTTTCGGTCCATTCAAACTTTACATCCTTTTGTAGCAACCTCGTCATCAGAGTAGCTATCTCAGAAAATCCCTTAACAAAACGTCTATAATAGCCTACCAAGCCCAAAAAACTCCTAACCTCGATTACATTTTTGGTGGCTTCCAATCTACAATTGTTGAAATCTTACTCGGGTCAACTCTGATTCCATCTCCTGAGACGATATGCCCCAAAAATCCAACTTTCTTAAGCCAAAATTCACTTTTACTAAACTTGGCATATAATTGTTTATCTCTCAAAATTTGCAAAACTGTTCTCAAATGCTCGACATGCTCGTTCTCATCCCGAGAGTAGATCAGTATATCATCAATGAAGACCACAAAAATTTATCCAAATATGGCCAAAAATGCGATTCATCAAGCCTATGAAAACGGCTGGGCTATTTGTTAAACCAAAAGGCATGACCAAAAATTCATAATGGCCATACCTGGTCCTAAATGCGATTTTTGACACATCCAAGTCCTTGACACTCAACTGATAATATCCAGACCTTAAGTCTATCTTGGAAAACATTGTGGCGCTCTTCAATTGATCAAACAAATCATAGATTCTCAGCAACGGGTACTTATTCTTCACAGTTACGTTGTTGAGCTACCGATAATCTATGCATAACCTCATGGAACCATCTTTCTTCTTCACAAATAATACGGGAGCACCCCACAGAGAATAACTCAGTCTTGCGAAGTCTTTATCCGTTAATTCTTGTAACTGTGCCTTCAACTCTTTTAGTTCGGTTGGAGCCATTTTGTATGGGGCAATAGAAATAAGGGCAGTACCAGGAGCTAACTCAATCCCAAATTCGATTTCTCGAACTAGAGGTAGCCTTTGCAATTCCTCCGAGAAAACTTCTAGATACTCGCATACTATAGGCACTGATTTAATTCTCAACTCATCTCTTTAGCATTCATCACAAAGGCAAGGTAAGCTTCGTACCCATTTCTTAAATATTTTTGAGTCAGCAAGGATGATATCACTACTGGTGATCTGTCTCTGATTCCACATGAATAAGATCTCCACTTTCACATTTTAACTCAACAAACTTCTTTCCACAATTCACAATCACATCATGAGTAGCTAACCAATCCATCCCAAGGATGACATTGAACTCATCAAACGGTAATAACAAGAGATTAGCAGGAAAATAATGACCCCTAATCATCAAAGGGCAACCTTTGTATATTCTATCAACCAATACACATCTGCCTAGGGGATTCGACACTCTTATCACAAATTCAGTAGACTCTATAGGCATGATCATCCTAGAGACTAATTTCATGCAAATATACGAGTGGGAAGACCTTGGATCAATTAAAGCTACAACATGAATATCATAGAGAGAAAATGTACCCGTGATCACGTAGGGGAGGACGCTTCTTCGCGGGCACGAATGGCATACGTTCTCGCTGGTGCTCTACCCTCAACTCTTGCAGTCTGCTCTCTAGATAAATTTTTGCTACTCATCTCATTTCCCAGGTTTCTTTGTGGTCTTCCTCTAGCCATACTACCCAGTCTTGCATTCTGAGACTTTTCTTTCTCACTCACATCGGGGCAATCTCTGATAAAATGGTCTAGAGACCCACACCTGAAACAAGCATTCTCGTTTGCGCAGCACTAACCAAAATGATGTCTGCCATACTACTGGCATTTTGGTCAACTCGGTCAGGCATTGCCAACACTAGCAACCGAAGTAGTCTGAGCCTTAGACCCCGAGAACTATTTGACCTTACTTTGGTTTGAAAACTTGACCAAAGTGGCTGATCGAGTAACAAAATCTCTCGATTTCTTAGATGAGGACTAGTATGACTTACTCAATTGCCTCTTTCTCGAGTCACGAGACTCAGTATCAACTCTTCTTTTCTCTTTGGCCAACTCTTCAGCCTTACAGGCTCTATCTACCAACACCATAATTTGTTTTAGTTCGAGAACTCTGACATATAAACGGATATCCTCATTTAACCTGTCCTTGAACCTTTTAGACATGATAGCCTTGGTAGACACGCACTCTCGGGCATACTTACTAAGTCTTACAAATTCACGTTCGTATTTGGTCACTGTCATTCGGCCATGTTTTAACTCCAAAATCTCTTTTCTTTTCTGGTCGATAAATCTCTAACTAATATACTTCTTCTGAAATTCCTCTTGAAAAAATTCCCAGATAATTCTCCCCCTTGATACCATCGAAACAAGGGTGTTCCACCACTGATAGGCTGAATCTTTCAAGAGAGATACCACACACTTCATGCACTCCTCAGGCATACATGACAACTCATCGAATACCGTAATGGTATTCTCAAGCCAAAATTCTGCCATTTTTGGGTCATCACCTTTACTAGCCCGAAATTCCTCTGCTCATTGTTTCTGGATCTTATAGACCGAAGGCCTTTCTCTTCTTATTACCTAAACCACTTGAGGAGTTACAGGAGCGAGCTGAGGAATAGGTGGGGGTGGAGGGGGTTGAGCATTATGATCTACTCGAATGTACTCGGTATACCAGTTGCTCATCATATGGAGAAAGGCTTCTCGAGCTTCTTCTCTTTGACCCATAGTCTCAGGTCTACTCTCTACTGGCACGGTCCCTTGTGCGTGAGCCAGCACATTACTTACAGTATCATTCGCTGCAGCTCGGTCGGGATCAAGATTCATTTACTATATAAAAACACAATTCAAATCGTCAAGAGTCATCAAACTATCATTACACAATTACTTTTACGTATGGCATGTATAGGTAGACTCATACTTACGCTACGTTAGTTTGAGAATTGACTAAACCGTAGCTCTGATACCACAAATGTAACACCCCTTACCTGTATTCCTCTCCGGAACTGGGGATGAGGTATTACCGGACTATACTTGCTTGTACATACAACTTTGGGCTTTAAAAATTCATTCCCAACTTAAAACTTCTCATTCATATGCATAACATCCTTATCATCGCCTACGAGGCCTTAAACATACACTCGAAAGATTTTGAAATTAAGCTGAAAACTTTTACGCACTTAGAAAATTCTTGCCTAAACACGGGCCACACGCCCATGTGATATTGGACACGCCCATGTGGGCAGGCCGTGTGGTCACACTCGCCCATGTCCCTAGCCCGTATGGAATTTATTTTCTAATTTAAACCTACAAGGGTTTTCACATGGCCGGACGCACGCCCTTGTCCCTGGCCCGTGTCCCTCCCATGGCCTCAACACGCTCGTGTCATGGCCTGTGTGCCAAAACCATGGAATTCTATTTATGACATCATCACCTCACTATGGTCACACGGTCGAGGCACACACCTATGTCCTTACACCGTGTGTCGTTAAATTCCTAATTTTAGGTGCAGACTTCACATGGCATGGGCACACACCTATGTCCATGGTAGTGCCTCTCACACGGCTAAGATACACGGTCATGTCTCTGCTCGTGTGTTTACTACTGAGAATACTGACTTGTAAACCTAGCATGCAAGGGGACACACAGCCGATCAACATGCCCATGGGGCTGACCATGTGGCACACACGCCCGTGTGTCTACCTATGTGGACATTAAAAAGGTTATATTCCAAGCCAAATGCCACCTTATGTGGCAAACATATTTATACCAACTCACTTCAACATAACTCATGACCCTAAGGCACATCTAAGAACTCAAATCAAAGCATTCACACCAGCATAAACTTCATAATTTCATCATCATTGAATATATATAAACTTGACAAGTATTGGCCCAATTCCAATGACCATTTGCAAAATGAATTTGATAACATAAATAGCCAACACTTTGGCTAATAAATATGACATAACAAAATACCCAAGTCTTATACATGCCATACTCAAAATAAATCTAAATTTGTTATACCAAAGAGATGTCAATTTTTTGATTTTCGAACTCCGACGTCCCACGATCCTCGAGTTATCTTAGCAATACTACAAGGAAAGGGAAATGAGAGAGGTAAGCATAAAGCTTAGTAAGTTTGCATGAAAATAAATAGCAACAATAAGCTCATAATGACATCAATCCATGGCGTTAGAGAACCACTCAAAGTCTTAAGCACTTTGCTATAACATACTTGTACTTGTTCTTATCAAGCACATACCCTGCCACATATCGTAATCATTCCTTGTGAATTAGTCACGGGTACCTGTATTCACTCAATCACATGGCTTTAGTACTAATCTCATTTCTATCTCCGAACTTATCTATTTATCCCACTAAATTACTAAAGATATTTAAGTATCCATATTCATCGTCATTAACATAAACTCGAAGCCAATGCCACATCCAAGATTTGGTTTTACATAGGGTCACCTCTGAGTGCCGATGCCATATCCGGATATGGTCTTATACGAAATCTCACATTAAGTATCGATGCCATATCCCGAAAATGGTCTTATACGATTCTCACATTCAATACCGAAGCCATATCTCGGATACGGTCTTATATGGAATCTTAATTCGGTGTCGAGGCCATGTCTCGGACATGGTCTTACACGGGACCTTCCATCTCATGTCTCGATGATAATATTCTCACATTTATTATAGTCTAACCGAGACTTCAACATCTCAACTTTTATCATCTTTCTCATTCCATTACTCAATTTCATAGAATGTCATGTATCATTACAATATAAAATATTCTAGCATATATTTTAAATTTATCACGTACAAACTTACTTCGATTTCAAAATAGGCTAGATTGTTGATCTAGTCTGATACTTTATTCTTTCCCAATCAAGGTTAATTCTTGGTTCTTCTTGATCTATAATAGCAATTTAGCTCATTTAATTATCACATTAATATATGCATTTCAATAATCATGCTTTGGCAAAAATTACTATTTTGCCCTTAGAATTTTGTAAAATGGTCATTTTACCCCTAGGCTCAAAAATCAATTCTAATCAAATTTCTCTCTTTAACGAGCCTAGGTGAACATTTATTTCTCTTATGGATACCATCAAAATTCAACATTTCACACATTCAATACATATTTTACAACCTTTACAATAAGGTTCTTTTTGGTGTTTCCAGGGTAACACCTTTCACAAAAGTTGTTTATTAAACATCTATGACTCATTTTCTTCCATAAAAATGCAGCAAACAACTTAAAAGCTCACATGGAAAATTCCTAAACTTTTCACCATATTGCAAGATAGTCCCCTCTTTAGAAAGCTTATGCTTTAGGGGTTCCAAAAGTACAATTATCATCAAGAAAAACCATTAAAATCACTTACTATTAGGGAGAAGAGTTTGCTGAAACATTTTAGCTTTAATGTAACATCCCGAAATTGGGCCTAGTAGGATTGGGCCCAATGGGCCTTAGGCATAGTAGCATTCAAAATTTTTGAGAACGGCATTAATGCAAGTTGGACCAATTAGATAAGTGAGTTTGGAAGGTTAGGGGGCTTCTATGAAGTCCCGGGTTCAAGTTTGGCTTTAGGAAAAATTTTTGTTTTAGGTGAAAAAAACCCTGGAGGTTGGCGGGTAGGCCTTAAGAATAAAATGTGGAGGAAAATGACACAAGTGGAGTGTGTGGTATAGTGGCAAAGTGACGCCACTTAGGGGACAAGGGAATGACGCCACAAAGAAAGAAGGAGGTCCAAGGTTCTAGTTGTAGCGTTTGCATTCCTTTTAGATTATTTTTATTAAATGAATTTAGACCTTGGCCATAGGGTTATATTTAGTTGCGCATGGTTTAAGACACAAGGAGCTAGTTGGTAAAGTGGCTAGCGGCGTGGATTATGCTACAGGAGAGTCTGGGTTCAAATATCATGACAAGTAATAGAGTATTTATTTTGCTGATTGGACGTTAAGAGTTTCAGTTAAATTTAAACTCTACTGATGGAGGGATCCCACATCGGAAAGATACAAAGAAGGAAGGTGAAGAGCTATCTATATAAAGAGCATTTCATGAGGAGAGTTAACATACCTTGGTGGGCGTTTGGGTGCAGGAGTGGTGTGGTAGCAGTTTAACACCAGCACTCTGTCGGTGTGTAACTCTCTCTTTAGTCTAGCTGTAGAGTCGCAAATGCCAAAGTTTCGATCACGGCAATAGTAGCCACACGCGTGCGTGCGGCGCCGCGTGTGGGGCTTCATTACGATAGTTGAGGCCATCGAGAGTATTCACGTGGGTTGAAATTTGCTTGGGTGCGATGGTGAAGTGGACCCAATGGGCCCGTGGGCCCAATTGAATAAATTGCATGATGATATAGTATATAGTGAACTAGATTAAGTGGAACTTATATACGTGGCTAGATGTATGTTAGGTGGGCTACACGAGCGTGTGGGCCCGAATGGGCCAAAATCTGGTTTTAGGCCCAATAGTCCGGTACGACCAGAAATGGAAGCTGAGTCGCTCTGGGCGACATTAGGCCTTCGAAAATGCCATTGTAGGTGCGAAATTACCAAAATACCCGTAGTTTATAAAATTACCAAAATAGCCCTGGTTTACGAAATTACCAAAATACCCCTGGTTTATGAAATTACCAAAATAGCCCTGGTTTATGAAATTACCAAAATACCCCTGGTTTATGAAATTACCAAAATAGCCCTGGTTTACGAAATTACCAAAATATCCTCGATTTACAAAATTACCAAAATACCCCCGATTTGCAAAATTATTAAAATACCCCCAATTGTTAAATTACTGAAATACCCCCAATTTGTAAATTTACCAAAATACCATTGGGTTGCAAAAGTGCTGAAATACCCTTGAGTTGTAAAATTACCGAAATACCCCTAGTTTGTAAAATTACCGAAATACCCTAGCGATAAAATAATCGTTGTACTCTCTTGGTAGTATTAGCGTTGTATGTGTTAATCGTATGGTTGATTATGGTTGAGATCGTTGCTTACATGGATTAGTAACAGTAGAATTACCGAACTACCCATGTAGGGTGGAATTACAAAATGCCTTTGGTAGGTAAAATTACAGTTATACCCTTAGAGGTTGATTAGTTTGATTATGTCGTATTTGTTATTCTGATTATAATGGTAATTCATTTCATACGTTATCTTTGATATATAATTTGCATACATGTCATACTGCATACTCGAATTATTATGACTGATGAACATGGCATGAAAATGGGTACGATGAGAGGAGGGGGAAGGATGATTTAGACTGTCACCAGTGGTTTTGACCACATAGTGGGTTGGCCCCGCTTTCCTTATTATTTGTGACTAGTCTTAGTGGTTTTGACCACCAGTGGTTTTGACCACACGGATATTATTTGTAACTACGGTCACGATGGTTTTGACCACATGGATTATTGTGACTCGTCCGGTGGTTTGGTACCACGATGGGTTGCCCACATGTTGATTACGGGATTGTCATCGGTGGTTTTGACCACACGGTGGGTTGGCCCCACCATATGATTTGTGACTACGGTCACGGTGGTTTTGACCACACTTATATGATTTGTGACTACGGTCACCATGGTTTTGACCGGTGATAGTTTTGACCACACGGGGTGAACACGGGAGTTCGGTTGGTTAGGTTGGGTTTGCATGATTTGCATATTGACATATCAAATGTGTAAGTGCCTTGTTATTATCGGGATGGGGATTTACACACTGAGTATTGGTGACTCACCCCTTCCCATATCATTTTGCAGATGAGGCATAGATCGCGAATGTGGAGCCTGGATGGACTCGAGGTGGCCATGCACTATGTTTTCGGGTTTTATTTCAATTACTATTTTGGGTTAATTTACTTTTAAATTTGGTTTTGTTATGTAATAAGGCATTGGGGTATTTTATTTGGTTTGACTTTCAATTTGGTTCTTGCTATTATTAAATGATCAATATGGGATTTTCCTAAAATGATAATAAAGCTTTCTTATTCAAAATTATTTAAACTTGATTTCTCACAACAACTATAAAGAATCTGAGCTTTTAACGAACGCATAGTTTTAGACATTCCTTTCATGTGACATGCAGTTCTTAAGTAATGTTTAAATTTGGGTTTGGGGTGTTACATTTAAAACCCCTATTTTTCTTGTGTTTTTCGGTGGAAGAAAATGAGTAAAGAGAAGGATATCATCTTTTCTTTATTTTAATATAAAACAATCAATTTAGTCACCAATTCTTTACCAACTTTGACTAATTTTGATTTCTTGTCCCCTATGGTTGGCCAACCTTCATTTAAGGGGCTAATTGCCCTTTAAAGGACTCCAATTAATATTTCATAGCTATTTGGCAACCTTAGCTTGAAATTTTGAACTTTTACACTTTATGTGATTTAGTCCTTTTTGACGATTAAGCATGAAATCGCTAAAATTAAAGCACCAAAATTTTCATGCACCTATATAATCATGCTCTAACTCATAGAATTACATAAAAATAATTTTCTCTAACCTGAGATTAGTGGTTCTGAACCACTTTTCTGACTAGCCCCTAAATCTGGCTGTTACAGGGTCAAATGGCTATGAAATTTTAAAGTGAATGGACTTAGATGGTAATTAGACCATTTGAGTGGTTATTGGATATTAATGGAAAGGTTTATTTGAAATTTTGAATTTTTAAGGGTTAAAAAGGTAAATTAGTAAATAAGGTTAACATTAAATAAAATAAAATTTCATTTCCTATGCATTCATCTTCTTCCCCGATTTTCAAAGGAGAAAAACACCATTTTAGATGACCAAGTTCTCCTTTAGCATGTAAGTTATTTTTGAGCTCGTTTTTAATGATTTTTATGTTTTTGGGATCGTTGTATCTTAATTTAGCTAGCCCGAGGATCAATTTGCAAAATTGTTAAAGATTTAGGTTTTTTCCATTAATGTTCTTAAATTATTCTTGATTTTTAATGGAAGATTATGAGTTTGTGTTGATAAATAAACTAGTTTTGTAAAGTGATTTTGGATGAAAATGACATTTAGGGACTTATTTATAAATGTGATGAAATTTCTCGATAAATTTGTGAAATGGTGATTTGAATGGATTGATATAGGTCCCTAGAGAAATAGGCTAGCTTGAGAAAAGGATAAAAATGTTTATATTTCAATTTATGAACTTAAGGACTAAATTGTAAAAAGTTAAAATGTTAGGGGCAAAATAATAATTTTGTAAAAAATGAAACATGGATTGAGTGGAATACTAAAAGTATTAAATGGACTAAATTTGTCTATTTAGATCAAGATAGACCACGTACGAATCTAGATAGAGGAAAAGTTAAAGCCTCGGATTAGTCGATCTCATTTTTACGCCCTTGTCGTCGAGGTAATTTCGTTTGAATAAATATCATTTTAATGATATTTTTAATTATATGTTAATATGTTAGTTGTCATGTAATTGAATGATGAATATCCAACAATGAACTGACAGTTATCGAGTCCCGGTTGAACCTTATGAATTCGTAGGATACAAATGACATGTCATTAGGGATTTCATGTTTCAAGTGTTACCAATGGCTAAGGTCCTACATTTGTTGTGGATACTCCATATCTAGTGTGAGCAGCATCATGTAACTTACATTCTAACCCATGGCTCGTGTGAGGAAGCCCATTTCATAGCTCGTGTGAGCAACGATATAAAGGAAAGGTTGTGGTTATATGTTAAGCACACTCCGTGTGAGCTTTCTTGAGTACTCGATGATATTATAAATGGTTCAACGGGAATGAAAAGGAAAGGAACAATAATTTTTCAAATGAAGTATATCATGTAACTATGAAAAGGATTGAAATGTTAAGCTTCAATGGAAGTATGCTTATGTTAATGAAAATGATGAATTCAAATGAAGTATGTTCATGTATAATGGCTTACCTTATGTTAAATTCAAGTGAATTATGTTTGAATGCACTAACATATGTTGTTGATGGTGCTTAGGCTAGTGCCAAGCTTAGGGTTGGATTATATTATGGTTAATCTTAATGTTATGTATTGAAATGGTAAGTTATGTTCATGTTTTACGAACTTACTAAGCATTATGTGCTTACGTAGTTTTCTTTCCTATGCTTTTTAAATAATCGGAAGCTCAATCGATTCGGAAGCTTGTTGGAGATCAATCAAACTATCCAGCATAAATATTGGTAGTTTTTGATGTTTTGGTCAAGGGTATAATTACATGTATAGGTGAACTTGTATTTGTACTAGTTGATTATTTTGGCATGTATAAGTTGTTTTGGTACCATTTGATGTTGGTTGAATTGTGCCATTTTGGTGCTTGTGGTGCATGAATGGTATGGCTCAAATGGTAAGTTATGTTGAAGTGTTAATGGTCATATTTGAGGTATGATTTGGTACAAGTGAGTTATCTTTGATAGTAAGAATGTGATCAAATATATGCATGAGTTGGGAAGTTTGAATGTTTGCATTTGAGGTGCCTTGTATGACATATTGGTTGAATGATTTTGGACTATTGAATTGGTCATTTCATGTTGGTTTTGGTCATGTTTTGATGCTTGGATTAAGTGTTCTAAAGGAATTTAAATGGTGGCTTGAATTGGTGATGGAAATGGCTTATTTTAGAGAAAATTTATGTCCACACGGCATGAGATACGGGCGGGTGACTCAATCGTGTGTCCTCTATAGGTTTTAATGCATGCAAGTCAGGTTGCTACATGGCTGAGCACATGGTTTGGCACATGAGCATCTGTGGCTATTTCGAGAGTTACATGACCTGGAACACGGGTGTGTGGCTTGGCCGTGTGACCCTACTTAGAGAGTTACACGGGCTAGGACATGCCCGTATGTCCCTATTTAGACGGCCTAAGACATGGGCATGTGTCTCAGCCGTATGAGGCACACGGCCGTGTGACCCCTACAGTCTAATTGTTTTAACTTTTTCTTATACTTTCCAATTGTTTCCAATTTGGTCCCAAATTATTTCTAATGTATTTCTAAGGCCTTGAGGGCTTGATTAAGGGACGTTTTGTATGTAATTGAATGTATTTAGATTATGTTGCAATGAAGTATGGAATGACTGAATGTATTTAGATTATGTTACAATGAAGTATGGAATGAATGTTTTAATGTTCTGTTTGTACGGTAATTGTAACACCCCCCAACCCGTATCCGTCGCCAAAAAAGAGTTACGAGTCATTACCAAGGAGTACAGAACACTTACAGATAATTTGAAATCATTATCGTTCAAATACCGAGACAAATTATAAACGTTCCTTTAACGGACCTTCGAGGTCCAAATCATGCATTAAGATCAAGTCGAGACTAAACCGGATCCTCAGGAAAACTTTTCGCGACTTTTAAATTTTTTTCTTGCACATAAGGGTCACACATCCGTGTGACTGAGGACACACAGCCGGACCATACGCCAATGGTGTAGACTACATGTCACACATGGCCTAGACACACGCCCATGTCTACCCGTGTGGACAAAAATTAGGCTATTTTCCAAGCCATATTTCTCACTCACTTGGTCCTTTACCTTTACCAACATTTTAATATAGTTAAGAAGCAATTTAAGAAATTCAACCAAGCCTTATACTTATTACCATTTGTTAGTCGTACACTTCATTTAAATAACAAGAAATGTATATAGGCTCAATTCTTATTAAATTACTTTTTCATATTATGTATTCATATCACATATAATAATCATACCTCTGTATTTCATATACATTTTCATAACAATTTGTCTTGGTTTCTAACTACTTCATATTTGAGTTCTACTCATCAAATCATTTGAACATCATTTTTACACATATAGTACACTTGAGGTGTACAGTTCTATAATTATGAATAAACACGGTTATCAAACATGTTCCATCTTTTTATATATTACAGTCTCATATTTCCATGTATCAAGTATCATCATTTACTCATATTTTAGACAAATACGTGTAACAATTCATAAACATGCAACTTACTAACTCTTCCTGACAATCACAATTTAAATTGACAAATCACTTATTGAGTCCTGTTTCAGTGTTCACTAAAATTTATCATATAAATTTGGATGTACATATCCACCAATAGATTCCGTGTACAAATATTATCATCTCAAATTTCCACATACATTTACTTTCCACATTATGAACTCAAATAACATAAACAAGATATATCAATGTATTTCAAGTATGTTTTCATAATATTTCATTTCAAATTTAGATTATTTCATATTAGAACTTTTCTCATTAACTCATTTAGAATACCAATTCATACGGATAATACACTCAAGGTGTACAAATATATAATCACAAATACACTCTGTAATATCCCGGGTTAAGGGCTATTTTGTATTGGCATTGTTTGCATGATTAATGGCTTGCTATGATGTTGTTTGTGTAGTTTCGGGGCTTAGTTATAGGCTAGGAGTGAGCCTGAGCGGGTGGAAAATTTTAGTATTGGGCTTTAGGTGATAGGAGCTGAAGGAGTTGGGGGTTATATATTTTATTTGTTAAATTGTGGCATAACAAAGGAGTTGGTGGAGTGGCAAGGCATGCGCCACATGGAGAGTGGGGTTGGCGTCAACTGCAGGAGGAGGAGGTCTTGAGTTCAAGCTGCGAAAATCTCACACTTTTGCATCCATTTTGACGGCAGGAAGGGAAGAGTTGTGGCAAGTTTAAACTCTACCTTGGACCTTGTCAACTCTTTCAAACGGTGGGAGGAGAGTGAAAATAGGAGGAAGACTTGGTCATGGTATTTGAATTGGTGGTTTGAGAGTAAATGGGGGGAAGTTGTGGCCGGATTTGGAGAGATTTTGGGGGGTGGTTTGAGTGGCCGGTTTGGGTAGTAGCGGTGAGTCGAAATTGCTTTTGGCTTTGGTGCATTTTTTTTTCTTTCTTCCTTTTGGTCAAAACTCTTTTGGTAAGCAAGTTTTCTCCTAGTCAAAAACGAGCCAAAATTGCAAGTTACTTCTTCACTTTTTTTTTCAGCTAAAGCTGAATGCTCAAGGAGCTTTTCGACAAAATTGTTTTGCATCTCTAAACTTGGTGTGGCCGAATATTGTTTCCATTTCCCCTCTTTTGCATCTTGTGAACACCGAAACCCCAAGCCACTCCACTTGCAAAATCTTGCACTTCCATTTTTCTACATTTTGTGTTACCAAACAACCACCCCAATTGCTTGCTCCATTTCTTCTTCATCTAAACCGAAAGCTACCACAATCATACCCTTGCCGATTTTGGTCATTAGTAGCCGAAAGTTCTTTTCTCTCCTACTTCCCTTTCTTTTGTTTATTTGGTGTAAGTGAAACTTCACTCTCAAACACTTTCTCTCTTTTCTTTCACACAAAACCAAAGTAACCCCTCCACTCATCTTTCTTTATTTTCTTTTGTTCCAAAACACATTAGCGAATCTTTCTTCTCTTCTAGTGGTGTTTGGTGGCGAATATTGGGTGTTGGTAGGTCTTTGGTCTCCAATCGGTTGGTAGTGGGTAAGAGCTTGGCGAATGGCCATTTTTCCTTTTTCGTTCTTATATTTTGTGGTTTAAATGAAGGCGGTTTGTTATTGGTTGAAGGATATTGATCTAATGTGTAGACCAATCTCTTTATAGGACATTCGGATTTTGGGAACAAGTGGGAGGAGCCTTGTTATCGATAAGCAAGCGGTAAGTGGTGGTAAGAGTAGTTTTCTTTTAGATTATTCATCTAGTCTTTGTTATGTAAGGCTGTTAAGTGATTAACCACTTTCTTTCTAGGGTGAAGCCGATTTATGAAAGAACCATTGTTGGGTTCGAATTTGGTAGGAAACCAAATCAAGGCTAAGGTAAGATAACGCAACCCCTTGGGTTACCTATTTTTGGCCGAATGGTATAGTGACTAATCCACTGTTGGTCGATTGTAGGATCGGGGTTGTCGAGGCGATCAAGGGCTTAGATCGGTTCTTAGGAGTTAATCTTGATATTTGGTGTGTAAACCAACACACTATCTTAACTAAGTAATGTGATAACTTTGTTTGTGTAAATGAAACAGTGTGGTTGACTATTTTGATACCCATTGAGGTATGGATACGGATTCGGTAAGTCCGTTTCATTATGAAATATGTGATGATATACGATATCATGATTATGGGTGTATATTCATTGAGATGCCATATTGAGCATGTGGCATGATAGCATGATTGCACGATTTTGCATCTAGTATGACATGTGATTGGGTGGTATGAGAGGAGGGCGAGTATGATATCCATGTCTTTGGGACACTGTGTCTTTGGGACACCGAGGTTTGGCACCTCCGGTGGTTTGGTACCACGTATTTTGTGACTTTGGGTCACGGAGGTTTAGCACCTCGGCGTCTCGTCCAGTGGCTTAGTACCACGATGGGTTGGCCCCACGATTGATTATCTGGGATTGGCGCCAGTGATTTGGTATCACACGATGGGTTGGCCCCATCATCGGTTTGTGACTACGGTCACGGTGATTTGGTATCACATTGTGTCTTTGGGACACCGAGGTTTGGCACCTCATTGCAACTCGTCCCTGTGGTTTGACACCACCGTGGGTTGGCCCCACTTATGAGATACGGGATTGTCGCTAGTGATTTGGTATCACACGATGGGTTGGCCCCATCATTGGATTATTTGTGACTTCGGGTCACCAGTGGTTTGGTACCACAATATGGATATCGTGACTTTGGGTCACCAGTGGTTTGGCACCACTAGTGGTTTGGTACCACACGGGGTAGAAAAGGCAATATGGTTGGTTAGTGTCGGGTGCATTACTTGCATCACTCTGTTATGATATGTGTGTTGGCATGTTATACCGGGAGAGGGAATTATACACTGAGTCTTGCGACTCACTCTCTCTCCTTTGACTTTTTCAGGTGACACTTAGACGTGGACATGGAGCCGGGATGGACTCGAGGTGCTCATGCCATGCTCAAATAAAGATCTGCTTGGGATTTTTATGAAATTTGGTACTTAAGTTTTTATTACTATTGGCTTTATTTGGATTTGTAAATGGCCTTTTTAAATTATGTTTTGTTTATGATTAAAATGGATTTATAATATGCCTTAACAAACTAATTGGGTTAAAATGTGCTAAAACTTGGAAAGATAATGATTTCAAAATACAAAAGCGATATTTTAAACTATACCATCGGGTGTCACACTAAGATTTGGAATAAAAGAAGAACCCAAATGTTTTCTAACTTAAACACGATTTTCTACTAAGACAAAAATGTTTTCGTAACAATGGTAAACAATTCAAACTTCTTAACGAGATAAACCTGTTTTTGTCTACCCATCAGAATAAGTTTTCAAAATTCTCGGGTTTTCAAAAGCGCCATTAGTTTTAAAGCAATCATGCCCAAGTTTTCTACAAGTACAAAATATGGCAAAGAGTTTTCATCAACCTTTTTAGCTGCAAACCTAAACCTCTCAAAACCCTTTTTGTAACACCCCAAACCCGGTCAATACACCACGACCGAATCTGGTATGCTACAGGGAAAAAGGTTTTGAGTGGTTTAGGTTGAAGTCTAAAAGTCGATGAAACATTTTTGAGAAACTCAGATTTGAGGAAACTTGAGTAGGTTTTGACTAAAAGTTATGTTGTATCCGAAACCCGGAGAGCTTTGAAAATTTTATCTGAAGTGTAGGTAAAACTAATTGATGACGGTTTGATTTTTAAGTTGTTTCATATTATTACTAAAGTATTTTGTCTTAGTAGAAACTCATATTTTAAGTTAGAAAAACAATTTGAGTTCATTTTGTTCTAAGTTATAGTATGATACCCGATGGTATGGTTTAAAAAACACATTATGTTATAATTTTGAAATCATTATCTTTTCAAGTTTTAGCAAAATTTATACCAACTTGTTTTGTTAAGGCATATTAAAATCTAATTAAAACATAAACATCACCAAAACATAATTTAAAGGCCTTTTACAAATCCAATATAAAACCCAAGTAAAATAAATAAGCTAAAGTACCCAAATTCAATAGTCCTTTATTAAAGCACGGCATGCGCACTCGAGTCCATCCGGCTCCATGTCCGCTTCACGAGTCACCCGAAATGTCAAAGGAGAGGGTGAGTCGAATGACTCGATGTGTAAATCCCGCTCCCAAAAACAACATGCTAACACACATCATACAAAGCAACATAATTAATGCAACCCGATCCTAACCATCCATATCGCCTTTTCTACCCCTGTGGTACCAAACCACTTTGGTGGTGCCAAACCACCGTGACATATAGTCACAATGTGTTACCAAAACACCGGTGTCCCAAAGACACAATATCCGTCAATGTGGTGCCAAACCACTTTGGTGTCCCAAAGACACAATTGTGCTACCAAAGCACCGTGACCAAGTCACAAATCGATGATGGGGCCAACCCATCGTGTGATACCAAATCACTAGCAGACGATCCCATATCTCAAGTGGGGCCAACCCACGGTGGTTAAACCACAGGACAAGTCGCAATGAGGTGCCAAACCTCCGTGACCCAAAGTCACAAAGTGTGCTACCAAAGCACCGGTGCTCGTCGAGACAAAATATCACCGCTCCCTCCACTCAGTATCACCCATCAACATACCATACTCATGTAATCATGCATATCATATAATCATGCATATCATGCTATTATGTCTAATCTCATATCCCATGTCATATATAGCCACGACCATGGTATCACATAAATCATCAATAAACTCATAATAATAATCTTGACTTACCCGAGTCCGAATCATACCCATTAGGGTATCATATCAATCATCATCATTTCATTAATCATTACACGGTTATTAATCATATTACTAAGCGAAGTGTGTTAGTTTACACACCAATTAAGGAGATTCTAATACTAAGAACCGATCTAAGACCCTCGACCACCTTGGCAACTTTGATCCTAAAATCGACCAATCAACAGGTTAGCACATATATCATTCTATTATAACCAAATAAATCAAAGGGTATATCACCACCCTTACCTTAAACTTCTTTGGTTTCCTACCAACCCGAACCCAATCAATGGTTCAACCAACAATCGGCCTCACCCGCTTGCTTATCGATAACAAGGCTCTGCTCCACTTCCTACAATCGGCAACCAACCAAAGATAATAGCTCTCGGCAAACAAATACCAAACAATTAGACTTGTTAAAACAATCCCTCATCACTCACTTACCACCGATCAAGGAACCGAGGCTATGCTTGACTGCTTTGAAATCCTGAATGCCTACGATAAAACGATTTCCAAATAAATGGTTACTATACTTCCAATCGATCGCCAAAACCAACTCTTACTTTGAAGATGCCGATAGAGAATAGGAAATAGAACACAAGTATTCGGCCTCACCTACTACTTTTCCAATATTTGAAAATGGAATCCCAAAACCGATCCACACCCCACCTCACAATCGCCCAAAACGGAAGAAAATTGAACAAAGGAGATTTCAGTGAAGGGGATGATAGTTCGGCCAAAGAGTTCTAGAAAAGAAATCAAGATGAACAGAGGGGGATTTACTTTCGGTTTTGAAAAGAAAGAATGAAGAAGGTGTCTAGGGAAACAAGTTTCGGTTTAGCATGAATGAAGAAAAGAAGGAAGGAACAAGGTATACTTTCGGCAATAAGGTGCTAGAGGTTTCGGCTTACAAGGCTTCAAGAAGAAAGAGAGGTGAAAGAGGAGAGAGCATTCGGCTATTGAGAGTACCAAAAGAATAAGGCAAATTTCGGTATGCAACTTGGACTTTCGGTTTTCAAGAAGAAAAATGGAAGAAGCAAATGAAGTTTAACCGCTATAGGGGTTTGGTGTTTTAGCTTCAAAAGTGCAAAAGATAAGAGAAACCTTGGAAGAAAATTCATTACAAAACCAAAATGAGACTTTTGTTTTACCAACAAAGACCGAATATGCACCCAACTGGGAAAATGCATTTCGGCACCCCCAACACCACACCAAGCCGTCCACACTCCCTCTCCCCCAAACTCTCACCCAAAACCGACCAACTCCCCCCAAAAGCTCCCATTCACTCATTTGAAATGAGTGGACCAAGTCCTCCTCCCACTTTACTCTCCACCATCCAAGTCACCACTTGACCAAGTCCAAGGTAGAGTTTAAATCATCCACAACTCCTCCCTCCTATGCCGTCAAAATGGTTGCAAAAGGGGTGGGATTCTCGCGACTTGAACTCAAGACCTCCCCCTTGTAGATGACGCCACACACACACACTCCATGTGGCGCATGCTTGCCACTTTGCTAGCTCCTTATTTGTGCTATAATTTCACTTAATTTAAATATAACCCCAACACCTTCTCGCGTCATCCCTAAAGCCCAAAAACAAGAAGTTCACCACCTACCGGGCTCACACCTAGCCTACAACTAAATCCAAAACACCAAAACAACATCATAGCAAGCAAAAAAAAACATGCAACAACTGCCAGAAATAAATTAACCCCTTAACCCGGGATATTACAGTTCTACCCCCCTTAAAAATAATTTCGACATCGAAATTACCTGGTCAGAAGAGTTGCGGGTATTGCTTTGTCTCATCATATCCTCGGGTTCCCACGTAGCTTCTTCTACGCCATGATTCCGCCAAAGAACCTTAACCAGAGGCACAAACTTCCTGCAGAACCTTCACATCCCGATCCAAAATCAGACAGTTTTCCTCTATGGACATATCCGGATTTACTTGATCTCCTCTCTTCACACTACATGTGATGGATCGAAGCGATATCGCCGAAGCATCAAAGCGTGGAACACGTCGTGAATTTGACTTAACTCACCGGCAACTCGAGCCGACATAGCTCGTCCCACTCGTCTTAGTACCTTATACTACCCAATAAACCTCGGACTAAGCTTGCCTTTCTTCCCGAACCTTAACACTTTCTTCCACGGTGAGACCTTGAGAAAACTCGATCTCCACAAAGAAACTCAATATCTCTCCGTTTAAGATCGGCATAGGACTTACGCCGGTCGAAGCTTCCTTCAATCGAGCTCAGATCAACTTAACCTTGCCTTCGGTCTCAAGAACCAACTCTGGTCCCAATAAGCGACGTTCACTTAACTCATTCCAACAAGTCGGTGAACGACACTTTCTACCGTCTAACGCCTCATAAGGTGCCATCTTAATGCTCGCTTGGTAGGTTTGTTGTAGGCGAACTCACCAGCGGTAGATATTCCTCCCAACTACCCTCAAGTCCAAAACACACCTCGAAGCATGTCCTCCAATATCAGATAACCCTTCCGATCGCCCGTCGATCTGCGGATGAAATCTTGGTCTTTGAAATCTAACTGTACCCAGAGCTGATGTAACGCCTTCGGAACCTTGGCGTGAATCGGGGTCCCTATCCGAGATGATCGTCACGGGCACCCATGCGCCTCACTATCTCCGATACATACTTTGCCAACCTCTCGTAGTGAGTAATCCACCTCACCGGAATAAAGTGAGCTGATTTAGTCGGTAGATCCACAATTACCTGGTCAATCCTTCTTACTCGGTGTAGCGGTAATCCTTGTGAAATCCATAGTTATTCTTTCCCACTTCCACTGTGGAATCTTCACCGGTCAAGCAACCCAGACGACAATCGATGCTCGGCCTTGACTTGTCGACATGTCGACACTTTCCTACAAACTCGCCACCTCCTTTTTCAAACCCGCCACCAAAGCTGTTCCTCGAGATCCTTATACATTTGCTACCTCCGGGATGCATAGCGTAGGGGTTGCTATGAGCATCTGAAGAATCTTTGCCTCAATTCACATCTCTCGGCATACAAGCCTTCCCACAGAAACACAGAACCCCATCATCGGGCAGTCAGTAACCCTTCAAACCATCATTACGCACTTGTGTCCTCTGCGCCTCAAAACTTCATCCAACAAGCGCTTTCTCTCGATCGCTCAACCCAAGTAGGCTTAACTCGCAGCTTACGCGAATACTCCGTCATCGTACAAACTCAAGTGGGCAAACAACGCTCTTAGATCCGAAACAACCTTACGGCTCAGCGCGTACGCCACGACATTAGCCTTGCCGGATGATACTCAATTGAGCAATCGTAGTCTTTCAATGCTCAATCCATCTACATGCCTCGATTCAAGTCTTTACGAGTCAAGGTACTTCAGACTCTTATGGTCCGTGTAAACTATCGATCTTTCTCCATACAAGTAATGCCTCCATATCTTTAAGGCAAATACCACATTTGCTAACTCCAGATCGTAAGTCGGATAGTTGACCTCATGTGGCCTCGATTCTTAGAAGCGTAAGCCACAACCTTACCCTCTTGCATCAAAGACACAACCCAAGCTCAGATGTGATGCATCGCAAGACATCAGAAATTCCTTACCGACCTCGGGTTGAATTAGAACCGAGCCTCACCAAAATCTTCTTTAACTTATCGAAGCTCTCCTGCTGCTTCTCAGTCCAAACAAACGGAACTCCCTTTCTCAACAATTTGGTCATCGGTGCTGCAATTAATGAGAAACCCTCTACAAATCTTCGGTAGTATCCTGCCAACCCCAGAAAACTCCGAATTTCGCTACTGACTTAGGCGGCTTCCAATCCAAAACCGCTTCTATCTTACGGGGGTCCACTTAATCCCTCAAATTTACACTTACATGACCCAAGAATGTCACCTCCACGAGCCGAACTCAGATTCTTCGAACTTCAGATAGAGCCGCTTTCTCCTTAGAATCGCAATACCACCGTAAATGAGCATCATGCTCTTCCTCGGACCTTGAGTATACCAAGATGTCGCCGATAAAAACCACCACGAACTGATCTAGTATGCTGCTGAACACCCTATTCATCGATCCATGAAAGTCCGGTCGTTAGTCAACCCGAACAGATAACCAAGAACTCAAAGTGCCCATACCGAGTACGAAATGCCGTCTTACGATATCCGCCTCTTTACCTTCAATCGGTGATACCTGACCTTAGGTCGATCTTGAGAAAACCGACGCTTCTTCAAATTGGTGATCAAACAAGTCATCTATCCGAGGCAAGGATACTTGTTTTTGATCGTCACTTATTTAGTTGGCGTAGTCTATGCACATCCGCATAGTACCGCTCTTTCTTCTTTACAAAGAGTACCGCGCTCCCCATGGCGAAATACTTGGCTTTGATAAAACCTCGGTCCAATAACTCCCGGATTTGAGCCTTAAGCTCCACTAATTCTTTAGGTGCCATCCATGCGGAGCAATGGATATCTTGGCGATTCAAGATATGATCTATCCCAACTCTACCTCCGATCCGTGGCAAACCCTAAGCTCCTCAGAAACACATCCACAAATTCCCTAATCGTCCGAACGGTCTCCACATGAGTCTCCTTAGCCTCCAAGGCATACACGCACCATATATGCTTCGCAACCCTTTCTAACCATTTTCTCGGCTTTGAAAGGATACCAAGTTGGACGATAGTTTCTCCTATTACCGATTAGAACTACTTCATCACCTCACCGTGCTTTCGAACCATCGCTTAGTCAAGATCCAACTTCACCGATACTTACCCGGCCACCATTCCGAGAATTAGATCGAACTCCCGAATGGCGCTTCCATTAGATCGACCTCAAACACTACCTCTTGGAGTTCTAGAGGTACGCCTCTATACTGCTTTATCTACCACTACAGAGTGACCTAGAGGGCTTATTACGGTCATCCGCCTAGAAGATATCTCGTAGTCTAAATCCATTGTCTCTACTATACCATCGGCAACATAAGATTGTGTAGACCCCACATCAATTAAAGCAGATAAGGAGAACCAAAATCAAAACGCATGGGTGATGACGTCCTGCGGCCGCCTCTCTCGGCCGCAAAGATATACCAATCCAGTTTGTGGCCTCGAACTACTGCACCTCTTGGGTGCTCCATGGCCCAGACTAATCACCTACCTCTCGCCATTACCTCGGCCTCTCGGCGGTCCATTATTTCAGATGATTACGCCCGATTCTCGATGAATTCTAGCCAACTTGCGCGGACAATCCTCACTCGGTGGTCCAATGAGCCACACTCAAAACAACCTCTCGCCATCACCGGCTGACCTCCCGGTGAGCCTTTCCACAACGGTTACATCGGCGGTCCCCGCGCTTAGCAAAGACAAACCTACCCGACCGATTCGCCCACTCGGTCTAGCCCTCTTCTCGATTACGATGACCCGGAAGATCCAAACTCCGTTTATGACGGTTTCTATCCATACTACGCTTCATAGACTCTTTAATGCCCTCGGCAACCTTCGCCTTTTCAACCGAGCCGCAAATTCACGCTCTGGCCAAGCGCAATCAACAATCTTAACTCGTCTCGCAGCCATCCTCGAAACGAACGCACCTTTCCTCTTCAAGAGCCACCATACCCTGGCATACCGACTCGATTTCGAAACTTCGGCCTCATACTCGATCTGATTTGCTCCCTCGACTAACTTCGTAAATGCTTTCATTGCTCATTTATGTAGTTAGCTCACGCATTTTTCCGATAAGCGGCGAAAATAGTCCCATGTCGATCTTCAATTGCGGTATTGCCACGGACCGTGAGCCACCACGGTATGACTCATCTCGGAAGTGATCGATCCCTTTAATTTCTCCTCGGTAGTTAGGTCGGATAAATCCATGATCCGTTACGTAAGCTTCTAGCCAAGATCGGCGATGCTAGGAGCAACACCGAGATACCTCGGAAGAATTCAAATTTATTTGCCTCAAGTCGCCAGCACAGATTTCCTAGCTCCTACGCCCCCACCGCCCAGCTACCTCTCTCTAAAACCCGCAGATCGCTCAGTGATCTTGCATCATCGCCGATCATTCACGAACTCACCACCTCCGGTGGTGGCGGGCCCAGATCTCATTCTCTGAACCACCGCCTGAACCTACGGCTCGAAAAAGTCATCCTACTGCGACCACGTCCACGACCACGCCCACCTCGGTACTCATGACTAAATCTCAATCAATTAAAGAATCTTATGTATCACCATTATTCCACCGTGTTTAAAGCAAAGTTTTATGAATTTTAAAGAAGCTTTGTTTTCATGAGTCCTGAGTCCTATTAGTCTCGGTCTCTAAAGTAATCTTACTATCACTAGCCATTCAATCATATCAATATCACAACCAATAGTACGGGTACTTACACGGCGGCGGGTGCTTTGACTCGGTGCCATGCCCTTCAAACCATACTTTAAAAATGAATACTTGAAAATTATAGTTTTAAAACATTTTGGGCCTCGGCCACAATCGAAACTTTTGAACTTGGCTCGATACCACAAATGTAACACCCCAAACCCTACCAATACACCACGAATTTAATCTGGTATGCTACTGGGGAAAAAGGTTTTGAGTGGTTTAGGTTGAAGTCTAAAAGTCGATGAAACATTTTGAGAAACTCAGATTTGAGGAAACTTGAGTAGGTTTTGACTAAAAAGTTATGTTGTATCTGAAAACCCAGAGAGCTTTGAAAATTTTATCTGAAGTGTAGGTAAAACTAATTGATGACGGTTTGATTTTTAAGTTGTTTCATATTATTACTAAAGTATTTTGTCTTAGTAGAAACTCATATTTTAAGTTAGAAAAACAATTTGAGTTCATTTTGTTCTAAGTTATAGTATGATACCCGATGGTATGGTTTAAAAAAACACATTGCGTTATAATTTTGAAATCATTATCTTTTCAAGTTTTAGCAAAATTTATACCAACTTGTTTTGTTAAGGCATATTAAAAATCTAATTAAAACATAAACATCACCAAAACATAATTTAAAGGCCTTTTACAAATCCAATATAAAACCCAAGTAAAATAAATAAGCTAAAGTACCCAAATTCAATAGTCCTTTATTAAAGCCTGGCATGCGCACCTCGAGTCCATCCCGGCTCCATGTCCGCGTCTACGAGTCACCTGAAATGTCAAAGGAGAGGGTGAGTCGAATGACTCGATGTGTAAATCCGCTCCCAAAAACAACATGCTAACACACATCATACAAAGCAACATAATTAATGCAACCCGATCCTAACCATCCATATCGCCTTTTCTACCCCGTGTGGTACCAAACCACCGGTGGTGCCAAACCACCGTGACATATAGTCACAATGTGTTACCAAAACACCGGTGTCCCAAAGACACAATATCCGTCAATGTGGTGCCAAACCACCGGTGTCCCAAAGACACAATTGTGCTACTAAAGCACCGTGACCAAGTCACAACTCGATGATGGGGCCAACCCATCGTGTGATACCAAATCACTAGCGACGATCCCATATCTCAAGTGGGGCCAACCCACGGTGGTTAAACCACGTGGACAAGTCGCAATGAGGTGCCAAACCTCCGGTGACCCAAAGTCACAAAGTGTGCTACCAAAGCACCGGTGCTCGTCAAGACAAAATATCACTTCTCCTCCACTCAGATCACCCATCAACATACCATACTCATGTAATCATGCATATCATATAATCATGCATATCATGCTATTATGTCTAATCTCATATCCCATGTCATATATAGCCACAGCCATGGTATCACATAAATCATCAGTAAACTCATAATAATAATACTGACTTACCCGAGTCCAGAATCATACCCATTAGGGTATCATATCAATCATCACTGTTTCATTAATCATTACACAAAAGTTATTAATCATATTACTAAATGTAGTGTGTTAGTTTACACACCAATTAAGGAGATTCTAATACTAAGAACCGATCTAAGACCCTCGACCACCTTGGCAACTTTGATCCTAAAATCGACCAATCAACAGGTTAGCACATATATCATTAAGCTATAACCAAATAAATCAAAGGTATATCACCACCCTTACCTTAAACTTCTTTGGTTTCCTACCAACCCCGAACCCAATCAATGGTTCAACCAACAATCGGCCTCACCCGCTTGCTTATCGATAACAAGGCTCTGCTCCACTTCCTACAATCGGCAACCAACCAAAGATAATAGCTCTCGGCAAACAAATACCAAACAATTAGACTTGTTAAAACAATCCCTTACCGTCACTTACCACCTGATCAAGGAACCGAGGCTATGCTTGACTGCTTTGAAATCCCGAATGCCTACGATAAAACGATTTCCAAATAAATGGTTACTATACTTCCAATCGATCGCCAAAACCAACTCTTACTTTGAAGATGCCGATAGAGAATAGGAAATAGAACACAAGTATTCGGCCTCACCTACTACTTTTCCAATATTTGAAAACGGAATCCCAAAACCGATCCACACCCCACCTCACAATCGCCCAAAACGGAAGAAAATTGAACAAAGGAGATTTCAAAGAAGGGATGATAGTTCGACCAAAGAGTTCTAGAAAAGAAATCAAGATGAACAGAGGGGATTTACTTTCGTTTTGAAAAGAAAGAATGAAGAAGGTGTCTAGGGAAACAAGTTTCGTTTAGCATGAATGAAGAAAAGAAGGAAGGAACAAGGTATACTTTCTGCAATAAGGTGCTAGAGGTTTGACTTACAAGGCTTCAAGAAGAAAGAGGTGAAAGAGGAGAGAGCATTCGCTATTGAGAGTACCAAAGAATAAGGCAAATTTGGTATGCAACTTAGACTTTCGGTTTTCAAGAAGAAAAATGGAAGAAGCAAATGAAGTTTCTACCTATAGGGGTTTGGTGTTTTCACTTCAAAAGTGCAAAAGATAAGAGAAACCTTGGAAGAAAATTCGCTACAAAACCAAAAATGAGACTTTTTGTTTTACCAACAAAGACCGAATATGCACCCAACTGGGGAAAATGCATTTCGGCACCCCCAACACCACACCAAGCCGTCCACACACTCCCTCTCCCCCAAACTCTCACCCAAACCGCCAACTCCCCCCAAAAGCTCCCATTCACTCATTTGAAATGAGTGGACCAAGTCCTCCTCCCCACTTTACTCTCCACCATCCAAGTCACCACTTGACCAAGTCCAAGGTAGAGTTTAAATCATCCACAACTCCTCCCTCCTATGCCGTCCAAAATGGTTGCAAAAGGGGTGGGATTCTCGCGACTTGAACTCAAGACCTCCCCCTTGTAGATGACGCCACACACACACACTCCATGTGGCGCATGCTTGCCACTTTGCTAGCTCCTTATTTGTGCTATAATTTCACTTAATTTAAATATAACCCCAACACCTTCTCGCTCTCATCCCCAAAGCCCAAAACAAGAAGTTCACCACCTACCTGTGCTCACACCTAGCCTACAACTAAATCCAAAACACCAAAACAACATCATAGCAAGCAAAAAAAACATGCAACAAGCGCCAGAAATAAATTAACCCCTTAACCCGGGATATTACACTTTTTCCCTGTGACATACCAAATTCGATCATGGTGTGTAGACCGGGTTTGGGGTGTTACATTTGTGGTATCAGAGCCAAGTTCAAAGGCTCGACTGTGGGCCCGAGGCCCAAAATGTTTTAAAACTATAGTTTTTGAGTATTCTGTTTTAAAAGTATGGTTTGAAAGGCATGGCACCGAGTCTCCGGCACCAGTCTGCCCAGGTAAGTACCCCGTACTATTGTTTGTGATATTGATAAGATTGAATGGCTAGTGATAAGTAAGACAACCTTAGAGACTCAAACTGATAGGACTCTGTGGACTCGCGGAAACGAAACTTCTTTAATAAGCAATATTCATAAGACTTTACTTTTAAACAGTGGAATAATGACTGATACATAAAATTCTTTAATCAGACGAGATTTAGTCATGAGTACCCGAGGTGGACGTGGTCGTGGACGTGGTCGCGGTAGGATGACGGTTTCTGAGCCCGTAGGTTCTGGTCAGGGTTCAGAGAATGAGATACCGGTTCCGCCACCAGCTGGAGGTGGTGAGTTCCAAGAGCAGACTGGGGAGGACGCAGGTGTCACGAGCAATCTCATGGGTTTTAGAACGGGTAGCTGGAGTAGGTGGAGGCGTAGGAGCTAAGAAGTCTGTGCCTGAGCGACTTCGGGCAAATGGGGCTGAATTCTTTTGGGGTGTCTCGGGTGTTGCTCCTAAGCTTCTTGAATCTTCGGCCGAAGCGGCGAAGCGGATCATGGACGATCTGGATCTAATCTGTGAAGAGAAATTAAAGGGATCGTATCACTTCTCGAGATGAGTCATACCAGTGGTGGCTCACCATTCGGACAACCCGCAAATGAAGATCGACTTGGGACTATTTCGGGCTACTTATCGGAAGAAGTGCGTGGGGCTAATTACATTAATGAGCGTGAAAGTATTTTTGAGGTTAGTTCGAGGAGCAAATCGTGTCGAGAATCGAGGCGTAGTTTACGAGGTCGAGTCGGTATGCCAGGGGCATAGTGGCTACTGAACATGAGAGGTGCGTTCGTTTCGAGGATGGCCTACGAGACGAATTAAGGTTGATAATTGCGCCCCAGCAGGAGCGTGAATTTGCGGTTCTGGTTGAAAAGGCGAAGGTAGCCGAGGGCATTAAAGAGTCTGTGAGGTGGTATGGATCTGAATCGACACAAGAGGAGTTTTGGATCTTCGGGTCATCGAAATCAGCAGAAAGGGCTAGACCGAGTGGGCGAATCGATCGGGTAGGTTTGTTCTTTGCTAGCGTGGACCGCCGCAGTGTAACCGTTGTGGGAAGGCTCATTGGGGAGGATGTTGGACTGATGGTAGAGGCTGTTTTGAGTGTGGCTCGCTAGACCACCGTGTGAGGGACTGTCCGCGCAAGTTAGCTAGGATTGATCAGAGAATCGGGCCATATTCAAGATCTGAAATAACGGACCACCACCGCAGAGGGGCCGAGGTAATGGCAGAGGAGGTAATGGAGTGCAGTCGGTAGTGGAGCACCGGCGGAGGTGTAGGTAGTTCGAGGCCGGACAACCGGGGTTGGTGTATCTTGCGGCGTCGAGAGGAGGGCGACCTTGGGACGTCATTACTGCGTTTTAATCTTTGGTTCTCCATTTATCGCTTTGATTGATGTGGGTTCAACACATTCATATGTTGCAAGTAGCATAGTGAAGACCATGGATCTAGATTAGAAATATCTTCTAGGCGGATGACCGTAATAAGCCCTCTAGGTCACTCGGTAGTGGTAGATAAAGCGTATAGAGGCGCACCTCTAGAACTCCAAGGGGTAGTATTTGAGGTCGATCGATGGAACTAGTTTGAGGAGTTCGATCGATTCTCGGGATGGACTTGTTGGTTAAGTACCAGGTGAAGTTGGATTGCTTGGCTAAGCGCATGGTTCTGAACACGGTGAGGGTGATGAGGTAGTTCGATCGGTAATAGGAGGAATTATCTATCAATGTGATATCTACTCAAAGCCGAGAAGATGGTCGAAAAGGTCGTGAAGCATATGTGGTGCATGTGTATGCCTTGGAGGCTAAGGAGTCTGCTTGTGGAGATGGTTTGGACGATAGGAATTTCTTGATGTGTTTCTGAGGAGCTTCGGGTTTGCCACCAGATCGGGAGGTAGAGTTCGAATAGATCATTGCGGAATGCGCGTATCTATTGCTCCGTCTGTGATGGCACCTAAAGAGCTAGTGGAGCTTAAGGCTCGAGATCCAGAGTTATTGGATCGAGGCTTTATCGAGCCAAGTATTTCACCATGGGGAGCGCCGGTACTCTTTGTAAAGAAGAAAGACGATACTATGCGGATGTGTATAGACTACCGCTAACCGAATAAGTGACGATCAAAAACAAGTATCCACCGCCTCGGATAGATGACTTGTTTGATCGGTGAAGAAGGGTCGGTTTTCTCGAAGATCGACTTAAGGTGCAGGTATCACCGATTAAGGGTAATGGAAGCGGATATCTATAAGGCGGCATTTACATTTTCGGTATGGGCACTTTGAGTTCTTAGTTATCTTTGTTTGGGTTTACTAACGCTACCACGGCCTTCATGGATCGATGAATAGGGTGTTCCAACGATATCTAGATCGGTTCAGTAGTGGTTTTATCGACGACATCTTGGTATATTCAAGGACCGAGGAGGAACATGATGCCCATTTGCGGTGGTATTACTGATTCGAGGGAGAAACAAATTTCTATCTGAAGTTCATGAAATCGAGTTACGGCTTAGGGAGGTGGCGTTCTTGGGTCATGTTGTATCTGCTGAGGGGATTAGAGTGGACCCTCGTAAGATAGAGGCCATTTTGGATTGGAAGCTGCCTAAGTCAGTAGCAGAGATTCAGAGTTTTTTGGGCTTGGCAGGATACTACCGAAGATTTGTAGAGGGTTTCTCATTGATCGTAGTCAGGCGACTAAATTATTGAGAAAAGGGTTCTATTTATTTGGGTGAGAAGCGGCGGAGAGCTTCGATAAGTTGAAGAAGATTTTGACTGAAGCTCGGTTCTGATTCAACCTGAGGCTGGTAAGGAATTCACAGTGTATTGCGATGCATCACATACAGGTTTGGGTTGTGTGCTGATGCAAGAAGGGAAGGTTGTGGCTTACGCATCTCGGCAGTTGAGGCCACATGAGACAAATTATCCAACGCACGATCTGGAGTTAGCGGCTGTAGTATTTGCCTTAAAGATATGGAGGCATTACTTGTACGGAGAAAGATCGATAGTCTACACGGACCATAAGAGTCTGAAGTACCTTGACTCGTAAAGACTGAATCTGAGGCGTAGCAGATGGATTGAGTCACTGAAAGACTACGATTGCTCAATCGGTATCATCCGGCAAGGCTAACATTGTGGCGAATCGTTAAGTCGTAAGGTTGTTTGATTTGAGGCGTTGTTTGCCCACTTGAGTTTGTATGACGACGGAGTATTCTCGCAGAGCTGCGAGTTAAGCCTACAGGTTGAAGCGGATCGAGAAAAAATAGTTGTTGGATGAGGTTACGAGTCGCGAGAGGACACAAGTGCGGAACGCCGGGTTTGGAGGGTTCTGATGTGTCGGGTGATGGAGTCTTTGTTTTCGGGGAAAGTTTGTATCTTTGAGAGATCTTGAGCTAAGGCAAAAGATTCTTCAGATGCACATAGCAGCCCTACGTTATGCATCTGGAGGTAGCAAAATGTATAGGGACCTCGGAGAATAGTTACGGTGGCCGATGCGAAAAAGGAGGTGACCGAGTTTGTGGGGAAGTGTCGACATGTCGGTGGTCAAGGTTGAGCATCGATTCATCCGGGTTGCTTGACCGGTGAAGATTCCTCGATGGAAGTGGGAAAGGATAACTATGGATTTCGTCGGTGGATTACCGCTTACCGAGCAAGAAGAATTGATCAGGTAATTGTGGATCGATCGACTAAATCACTCACTTTATTTCGGTGAGGTGGACTACTCACTTGAGAGGTTGGCGAAGTCAGTATGTGTCGAGATTGTGAGGCGCACGGGTGCCGATGTCGATCATCTCGATAGGGATCCGAGGTTCACGTCAAGGTTCGAAGGCGTTGCATCGAGCTCTGAGTGCAGCGGTTAGATTTCAAAGACGGCATTTCATTCATGCAGATGACGAGCGATCGGAAAGGGTTATCTGATCTTGGAGGACATGTTACGAGGTTGTGTATTGGACTTCAGGGGTAGTTGGAAGGAGTATCTACCGTTAGCTGAGTTCGCCTATAACAACAGTTACCAAGCAAGTACCAAGATGGCACCTTATGAGGCGTTGTACGGTAGGAAGTGTCGCTCACCTACTTGTTGGGCGGAGTTAAGTGAGCGTCGCTTGTTGGGACGAGTTGATTCTTTGAGACCGAAGACAAGGTTAAGTTGATTCAGGCTCGGTTGAAAGAAGCTTCGGACCGGCAGAAGTCCTATACCGATCTTAAGTGAAGAGATATTGAGTTTACTGTGGGAGATCGAGTTTTTCTGAAGGTCTCACCGTAGAAGAAAGTATTAAGGTTCGGGAGGAAAGGCAAGCTAAGTTCGAGGTTTATTGGGCCATATAAGGTACTGAGACGAGTGGGACCAGTTGCATATTAGCTTGAGTTGCCAGCAGAACTAAGTCAGATTCACGACGTGTTCCACGTTTCGATGCTCAGGCGATATCGTTCTGATCCGTCACATGTGGTAACAGTAGGAGAGATTGAGGTAAACCCAGATATGACCATGGAGGAAGAGCCTGTACAGATTTTAGATCGGGATGTGAAGGTTCTGCGTAAGAAGTCTGTACCTTTGGTTAAGGTTCTTTAGCGGAATCATGGCGTGAAAGAGGCTACTTGGGAACCCGAGGATACGATGAGACAGCAATACCCGCAACTCTTCTGATCAGGTAATTTTGGGGTCGAAATTATTTTAAGGGGGTAGAACTGTAATATCCCGGGTTAAGGGCTATTTTGTATTGGCATTGTTTGCATGATTAATGGCTTGCTATGATGTTGTTTGTGTAGTTTCGGGGCTTAGTTGTAGGCTAGGAGTGAGCCTAAGTGGGTGGAAAATTTTAGTTTGGGGCTTTAGGTGATAGGAGCTGAAGGAGTTGGGGGTTATATATTTTATTTGTTAAATTGTGGCATAACAAAGAAGTTGGTGGAGTGGCAAGGCATGCGCCACATGGAGAGTGGGGTTGGCGTCAACTGCAGGAGGAGGAGGTCCTGAGTTCAAGCTGCGAAAATCCCACACTTTTGCATCCATTTTGACGGCAGGAAGGGAAGAGTTGTGGCAAGTTTAAACTCTACCTTGGACCTTGTCAACTCTTTCAAACGGTGGTGGAGAGTGAAAATAGGAGGAAGACTTGGTCATGGTATTTGAATTGGTGGTTTGAGAGTAAATGGGGGGAAGTTGTGGCCGGATTTGGAGAGATTTTGGGGGGTGGTTTGAGTGGCCGGTTTGGGTAGTAGGGGTGAGTCAAAATTGCTTTTGGCTTTGGTGCATTTTTTTTTCTTTCTTCCTTTCGGTCAAAACTCTTTTGGTAAGCAAGTTTTCTCCTAGTCAAAAACGAGCCAAAATTGCAAGTTACTTCTTCTCTTTTTTTTCCAGCTAAAGCCGAATGCTCAAGGAGCTTTTCGACAAAATTGTTTTGCATCTCTAAACTTGGTGTGGCCGAATATTGTTTCCATTTCCCCTCTTTTGCATCTTGTGAACACCGAAACCCCAAGCCACTCCACTTGCAAAATCTTGCACTTCCATTTTTCTACATTTTGTGTTACCAAACAACCGCCCCAATTGCTTGCTCTATTTTTTCTTCATCTAAACCGAAAGCTACCACAATCATACCCTTGCCAATTTTGGTCATTAGTAGCCGAAAGTTCTTTTCTCTCCCACTTCCCTTTCTTTTGTTTATTTGGTGTAAGCTGAAACTTCACTCTCCAAACACTTTCTCTCTTTTCTTTCACACAAAACCGAAAGTAACCCCCTCCACTCATCTTTCTTTATTTTCTTTTTGTTCCAAAACACATTAGCGAATCTTTCTTCTCTTCTAGTGGTGTTTGGTGGCGAATATTGGGTGTTGGTAGGTCTTTGGTCTCCAATCGGTTGGTAGTGGGTAAGAGCTTGGCGAATGGCCATTTTTCCTTTTTCGTTCTTATATTTTGTGGTTTAAATGAAGGCCGGTTTGTTATTGGTTGAAGGATATTGATCTAATGTGTAGACCAATCTCTTTATAGGACATTCAGATTTTGGGAACAAGTGGGCGGAGCCTTGTTATCAGATAAGCAAACGGTAAGTGGTGGTAAGAGTAGTTTTCTTTTAGATTATTCATCTAGTCTTTGTTATGTAAGGTTGTTAAGTGATTAACCACTTTCTTTCTAGGGTGAAGCCGATTTCTGAAAGAACCATTGTTGAGTTCGGATTTGGTAGAAAACCAAATCAAGGCTAAGGTAAGGCCAACGCAACCCCTTGGGTTACCTATTTTTGGCCGAATGGTATAGTGACTAATCCACTGTTGGCCGATTGTAGGATCGGGGTTATCGAGGCGATCAAGGGGCTTAGATCGGTTCTTAGGAGTTAATCTTCGCTATTTCAGGTGTGTAAACCAACACACTATCTTAACTAAGTAATGTGATAACCTGCTTGTGTAAATGAAACAGTGTGGTTGACTATTTGATACCCATTGAGGTATGGATACGGATTCGGGTAAGTCCGTTTCATTATGAAATATGTGATGATATACGATATCATGATTATGGGTGTATATTCATTGAGATGCCATATTGAGCATGTGAGCATGATAGCATGATTGCACGATTTTGCATCTAGTATGACATGTGATTGGGTGATATGAGAGGAGGGGAGTATGATATCCGTGTCTTTGGGACACTTTGTGTCTTTGGGACACGGAGGTTTGGCACCTCCAATGGTTTGGTACCACGTATTTTGTGACTTTGGGTCACCAGAGGTTTGGCACCTCGGCGTCTCGTCCCAATGGCTTAGTACCACGTGGGTTGGCCCCACGCTTGATTATCTGGGATTGACGCCATGATTTGGTATCACACAATGGGTTGGCCCCATCATCGGTTTGTGACTACGGTCACCGGTGATTTGGTATCACATTGTGTCTTTGGGACACGGAGGTTTGGCACCTCATTGCGACTCGTCCCCTCGTGGTTTGACACCACCGTGGGTTGGCCCCACTTATGAGATACGGGATTGTCGCTAGTGATTTGGTATCACACGATGGGTTGGCCCCATCATTGGATTATTGTGACTTGGTCACCAAAGGTTTAGTACCACAATATGGATATCGTGACTTTGGGTCACGGTGGTTTAGCACCACCGGTGGTTTGGTACCACACGGGGTAGAAAAGCGATATGGTTGGTTAGGATCGGTGCATTACTTGCATCACTCTGTTATGATATGTGTGTTGGCATGTTATCTGGGAGAGGAATTATACACTGAGTCTTGCGACTCACTCTCTCTCCTTTGACTTTTTCAGGTGACACTTAGACGCGGACATGGAGCCGGGATGGACTCGAGGTGCTCATGCCATGCTCAAATAAAGATCTGCTTGGGATTTTTATGAAATTTGGTACTTAAGTTTTATTACTATTGGTTTTATTTGGATTTGTAAATGGCCTTTTTAAATTATGTTTTGTTTATGATTAAAATGGATTTATAATATGCCTTAACAAACTAATTGGGTTAAAATGTGCTAAAACTTGGAAAGATAATGATTTCAAAATACAAAAGCGATATTTTAAACTATACCATCGGGTGTCACACTAAGATTTGGAATAAAAGAAGAACCCAAATGTTTTCTAACTTAAACACGATTTTCTACTAAGACAAAAATGTTTTTGTAACAATGGTAAACAATTCAAACTTCTTAACGAGATAAACCTGTTTTTGTCTACCCATCGGAATAAGTTTTCAAAATTCTCGGGTTTTCAAAAGCGCCATTGGTTTTAAAGCAATCATGCCCAAGTTTTCTACAAGTACAAAATATGGCAAAGAGTTTTCATCAGCCTTTTTAGCTGCAAACCTAAACCTCTCAAAACCCTTTTTCCCTGTGACATACCAGATTCGGTCGTGGTGTGTAGACCGGGTTTGGGGTGTTACACACTCATTCATCAACCAAGATTTATGTTCATATCTCATCAACTCGTATTTTCTTAAATCACATAATTCCATGTAACACTTACCAAACTTTGTCAAATTAGTGAACGTCTTACAGAATTGATCTGCACCGGTATGCGCTGAATTTCACTGATAATCACTGATGTCATAGCATAGCTATGGTGTTTTCACTAGAATGCCATAGATCAGCTAAGGTCTTACATCTTCACTATCATTATGCCATGGTGAAACCATGGACTTATCCGTCAATTCATCACTTTTCACTAGAATGCCATAGCCCAGCTATGGACTTATACGGATATCACTTATCACTTGTAGCCGAAGCTACCACTTATCATTTGTAGCTGAAGCTACCACTATTCACTTGTAGCCAGAGCTACCACTTTTCACTTGATCAGGTAGCCTAAGCTAACACTTTTCACTTAGCCAATTTCCCGTTGAACTCATCGAAATAATAACAGATACATGGTGGCCTACACATAGTACCACCCTTGTAGCTGAAGCTATCTGGTGCACATAGTAGCCTACAATTAGTACTACACATGTGACCAAAACCATCACTTACACATAGTGGCCTACTTTTAGTACCACACATGTGATCGAAGCTATCGGGTACGCATAGTAGCCAACACTTAGTACTACACATGCAACCTATCCGTCTGGTACACGTAGTATGTAACACCCCAAACCCGGCCCAGAATTTAGGCCCGAATCTGGCGTGTCACAATGAAGAAAACATATAAAGGATTTGAAATTCGTACTTAAATAAGTTTTGTTAAAATCAAGAAAAACAAAATTGAGACATTTGATAAAATACTACTAACCTCGAAGATTGATTGATAAATCGTTAGATTTGGACTAATAATCTTATAAAACGTGACTTTTGAAAATGTCATTGAAAATTCGAAGAAGATTTTCGTATTAAAAATATTTGTAAAAATTTTATTATGAATTCCATTTGTTAATCGATTTTGGAAAACCTTTATTTTAGCTTTTAGAAAAATTCTCGTTTAAAATAATTTAAGCAAAATAATAAGTAAACCAACCATAAAGCAAATAATAAAATAGTTCAGAGGCCTTATTACAACTTAAACCAAAATAATAAAATAATAGGAATAGAAATTTAAAATTTAATAACACTATTTCTGAAAAATGGCCTCCACCGAGTCATCCATGGCCCAAGTCCACCTCACGGAGCATTACCTATAGGGTTAAGAAAGAAGGGGTGAGCTACTTAGAACTTAGTGTGTAACCCACTCACCGTTGCTCACTGGGCCAAAATCCATAAAGCAAATATTTGGGCCTAAGCCCATTTACAAATGTAACAATATAACAAATATAAAATGCATGTGATATTCAATTCCCAACCAAGCCTAAATTTCCATCCGCTACACACCACCCATATCAACCAACACACCTGTGGGGATCAAGTCAACCCACCTCGCTAACGCACCAATAGCAGGCATTAAGCCAATTATAATATTTGTGGCAGAGCCACCGAACTAGATTTTTGGCAAGAAGCCATTGTGATAGAGTCACCGAACTAGATTTTTGGCAACAGGCCATTGTGACAGAGTCACCGAACTAGATTTTTGGCAACAGGCCATTTAAAATATTTGTGGCAGAGCCACGGAATAGGACCACTACGAATATACGCACTCCTGAGTGATCACGAATGCCGGTTATCGATTTTATTCAGTATTTCTACCGAATCACAGAATATTTCATGTAAACTTTCGAAGAGATGTGAGACTTACTCACCATTTCAAACATATATTCGGAAGGGTACGAGATTACACACCTTGATTTCGAGTTGTGCTTTCTACCGATTTCAACACCACAACGGTGATCTCCCTCGATGCACCAAGAATTGATCCTTATCGATATTGGATCCAATTACCACCGTTTGACTTCAGCTAGAACAATACACGGTCTCCCACTTAAAGCACTATGAAAAGAGAGAGTGAATAAAACACGAAGAAGTGGAGGATAACACCATTTTTGGTTATGATCACGATTTACAACCGAATAGTGATAATTACTTATTCGGCTAAAAAGGAAAGAATATGATCATAGAAAAGAATTCACTTACCGATTGTACAAAAATGACCACTCGAATGGAAAAGAGAGTTTAATAGAAGGGTGGAATATTCGGCTATCCAAAAAGGGAGATAGACAAGAGATGAAAATCTTGATCAAACAAAAGAGCAAGAAAGTGCACAAATGTGCTAGGAGAATTCGGCCAAAGTAAAAAGAAAGAAGAAACATATGGTCACCAAGGCTTGTAATTTCGACACAAATCAAAGGAAAAAGAAAAGAATTTGAGAGGAAAACAATGCACTATTGCTCTACTATGTTTCGACAAGGTAGGTTGCAAAATTGAGAGAAATGGCACAAAGTTGCCAAAAGGATTTCTGGCCAAAACAAAGCTAGGATTTTACCAAAAGCCAAAATAAAATTTTAGCCACCTAACTACTCCAAAACCGTCCACATGCATCCCCCCTTAGGATTAGAGTTTGGCCTCCTAAGCTTTCCAAAACATCATCCATGGAATTAGCCTCATGCCGCCCTTTCTTTCCTATTTCTCTTGATTCCTTTCCCCAACTTCAACCTTGCCTTATTCTTTTAGCCACCTTACCAAAATAATGAAGTCCACCATTGCCATATTTATTCCCTGACCGACACATAAGGAAGGGAAGCAAAAGTAAAAGTCAAATTGCATACAAAGTGATTCGAACTCCTTCCTTCAAGGTAATACATGTGGTGCCATAGCCTCTTTACTAACTGCTCACTTATGCTAGCTATTTAATCAATTATTTCCATATGCTTTAAGGTCACTTACTTCATCTCCTTAAAGTGCTAAAATACCAAATTTTTCCTAAGGCCCAATTAAACCTGAGACTTCATAGAAACCTCGTAACCTTCCAAATTCACTTAACTAACAAGTCCAATTTGCAATAATGCCATTCTCTTGTTCTCAGAATTTTAAACATTCTTATGTCCAAGGCCCATTGGGCCCAATCCTACTAAGCCCAATTTAGGGATGTTACATAGTAGCCTACACTTAGTACTACACACGTGGCCTAAAACCATCTCGTAGCTCTCTTGTACACATAGTGGCCTACACTTAGTACCACACATGTGACCTAGCTACCTCATTCGTATCTTTTCTATTCCGAAGGTTCAACCGGGAATTCTCACTTTTCAACATTTTACCAATTCATCCATAATCAATCACAATTCATAATTTACATCAAATAATTACTTCATATTCAACCATATCTCATATAATATAAAAAATATTAAAACATAAATAAAAAATGATGTATTATTTACATACAAACTTACAAATTCAATTTTTATATCATAACGATAATCACAATTTCATAGTAAATATTCAAATAAAATATTATATCATTTCTAATTTAACATTTATCGATTATAATCGAGCATGTGATCAATTTATACACAAGTCATTCATATATTTTCCTCCTCCTCTCTCCATTCACATCCTTAGTATAAATAACACACTTGTAAGTAACATTATTTATAATTTTCACTATTTACTTATATGGATATTCAAGCTGTCCATCCATGTCAAGTCGCTAAATTATTTTTATCTTGAGCTAAAGAACTCAAAATTAAGATATACTAATTTTTCCTGAAACTAGACTCACATATCTTCTTACCATAAAATTTTCAGAATTTTTGGTTTAGCCAATAAGTACAGTTTATTTTTTAAAGTTTCCCTGTTTTGCTGTCCAATAGTTCTGCGCCCTCTTCACTAAAAATTACTTATCTCATCGTACAAGATTTTGATAATGTTCCCATTTATTTATCTTGAAATTAGACTCACTAATAAATTTAATAATATAAATTATAAACCATAATTATTTTTATAAAATTTTTAATGATTTTTCAAAGTCAGAATAGGGGAACCCAAAGTCATTCTGATCTTGTCTCACAAAATTTATTATATCTCATGATTCATAATTCCATTACTTACATAATTTCTTCTATAAGAAACTAGACTCAATAGTATTTAATTTCATATTTTATTCATCCTATAATTTGATTTCTACAATTTTTGGTGATTTTTCAAAGTTAGACTACTGCTACTGTCCAAAACTATTTTAGTGCAAAATGTTGATTTTCATTTTGCCCCAAATTTCATAGTTCATACAATTAGTCCTTGCTCAATTAACCCCTCAATTGAGCTATTTTTTTCCCAATTAATTCTTTATTCTATCATTTTAAACTACTTCATAACCCTTGGAAATCAAAACTTTAGCACTAGACCTTAATTCCAAACTCTTTTGCTATTAGGTCCTAAAGTCAATTTCCATCAATTTTACTTGATAAAATCATCATATATCAAAATTAAAGCTTCAATTCTATGTTTATTCATCGGATGCTTCTAGCACTCATCCATAGCAACTTTAAAAACTAGCCATGGAATCAAAAACTAATGACATAATAAGTTGGACCTAATTGTAGAAGTCCAAAAACTTAGAAATTTCAAGGAGAAAGCAAGAATTAAACTTACATGAAGCTAGAATATGAAAACCAACTTGACCCCTCTTCCATGGCTATTTTTCAACTAATGAATATGAAGAAAAATGATGAGAATTCTAGACATTCCAATTTGGTACCATTTTTATTTAACTAATTTTGGCAATTTTCTAATTTTGCCCTTATTTCACCCATTTCCTGATTTTTCTCAGCTATTGCCGCCCAAAATATCTTTTTTGGGCTTATTTGAACTTTAGGTCCTTCCTCATTTGACAATTGAGCTATTTAATCTTTCTAGAAACTTTTACACCTTTTTCAATTTAGTCATTTTTATTTAATTAACCATCCGAACGTCAAAATTTTCTAACGAAAATTTAATGCTACCTTATTGACACACCATAAATATTAATACAAATATTTATTGCTCGATTAATAATACCGAGATTTTGATACCTCTTTTTCTCAATTTCTTAACCAAGTAAATCTTTATAAAACACAATTTACTATTTGAAAATTTTTTTAAAAGTTACATTTGGCTCGTAAATATTAAATAATATAATCTACATATTTATTTGTTGAATTTGGTGGTCTCGAACCACTTTTTCTGACATCGCTGAAATTTGGGCTATTATAGTAATGCTCTGTAATCCTACTTCAGCGACGAATACAAGTTAAGGTTGTTACAGACAATGACATGTACAACTCCCTAGATTCATGGAAAGTTGTCCGCTGGAGTTGGGGCTTTACATTTTCTCTCCCCGCTTGGAAACCTAAACTCAAACCTTTAAAAGTTTGTGAAAAAGGAGTTGGCGAAGGCTGCAACCCGATCAAAATGTGTAGTTGCAAAATGGGGAGTCTCTAAATCCTTGAGGAGTATGCTGTGAATGCCATGTCCGGCATCCAAGCTTACCTTCCTCCTTGCCTTTCTTATTTAATTTTAATTTTGACTAGAGACGAAGGCCTTCATTGCTCAATTTCAAACTCACAGCTAAGCTTCCAACTGCTATGGGTTCTCTCGATGCGAACTTCACAACTACAATTGTAGATTCTCTAGTCCCATTCACACTCCTTTTGTTCCAATGAGGAGGTTGTCAATGGGGACAGAAGGAATTTGACGACTTTCTTATTTCTAAGGATCAAACGTGGTCATTTCTACTATTTTCAAAAGGCTTAGCAAAAAAAGAGGTGAAGACATCTTTTAGGTGACGACGCTCTTGGCGGCTAATGATGTTTATCTTTCTCTGTGTCTTTCTATAATGAGACTTTCTTTTCTTCATCATTTGTACCTTCAATCGCTTTACTTAATTATACTTTCCTTGTATCTCTTTCTAAATCGTCTATTTCTACTTTTGACACTATCTGCCAATTTAGGCAAATATATCTACACATGTCACATAATAACTTAATAAAATAAGGACTCGAGGGATTTAGCCAGATCAACATCATGCACATAAGGGGTACTTGTTCCAATTTCTATGTCTAAATGACTAACTAAATTGTACTCTGATACCACTAAATTTGTAACATTCTCACCCAAACCAATTGTCAAATCCAGGTATGGGGTGCCACAAATGGACCGAATTAATCTAATCACAAATTTTAAACTTAAACTGTAGCAGTCTATTTTTTTATGGTGTTAAAAATAGTGGTTTTGGGATCACAATTTCTACGAGTGAGACTTCGTTTCTATAAATCGAGCCCATAAATATTTTTATTAAATATTTACGTATTTTTATATAGGTATGTTAAATTTTGTCCTAAAATTTTAGTGATTAAATGGCTAATTTAGGTACAATGACTAAATCGTAAAAACTATAAAAATCTAACAATATTAAACTTTATTAGTTAAATAGCTAAATTAATTATTGTTCAAGGGTTTAAGTGGAAATTAGACCACTTTTAAATGGGATAGAAGGTTAATATATGATTTTTAATTGAAATATATATGTTGTAATATTAAACTAATAATAAAAGGTAAATAAACATAAAACAAAAGATATCATCTTTCCATTTTCTTCTACCCATCGAAAGTACACCATTATTAAAGAGAAAGAAAAGCTTCAAGCTATCAAACCATTTGGCCATTGCATCGTAATGTTTCTAAGTCTCGTTTCTTGTAAATTTTATATTTTCAAGATCATTGTAACTTGTTTTATTTAATTCGTATGTTCATTTTTAAAGCTATTATGGTTTCAAAATGTTACCGTTGTTAAGATTTGAAGCTTTTTATGTTAAGTTATTAGATTTTGATCTTAGAAATGAAAAAGGATTAGTTTGTAAAGTGGAAATTACTAGTTTTGAACATAGGATAAATTGTTAATATCTTGAAATCGAATGTAATTTCTATAATTTTTTATTGTAGGAGGCTGTAATTAAGTACATTTGAATTTGGTTTAAAGTTTGGAGTCAAAATTTTGAAGTTATAACAAGTTTGACTTGATGGACTAAATTGAATAAAATATAAAACTTGAAGAATTAACCAAAAGATAAAATTGAGCTTACATATAGTTGTAGTAGATTGTTTATATGATATTTGAGTGATTAAATTGAAATAAGTTTATATTATAGATTAAGATTTGAACAACAGGAAGACTTACGGGGAAATGGGAAAACTATCAAATAGTCCCTGCTACTTAAAGCTTCATCGTTTTTTCAGGTAAATTCATATGGTATAGCTAAATTCATATTTTTGATGTGTTATACTTAATTATGAACTAGTGATTTGTTGGTGATTATGAATTTTGATATAATTTGAGGTTAAATCTCGATGAACTTAGTAAAAGTTTCTTATACGAGGTTATAGGTTAATTCCCAAAAGTTTCAAGCTTCAGCATGTGTTGCAGTCTTAAGAAACATGTACACTGAGCCTTGACCAGGGTATTTATCATGTAGGTTTCACCCTAACAGGTAACCAAGCACAATTATTCTTTATCCGTATAGGTTTAACCCAAATAGGTAACCAAACACTATTATTTTCACCTATGTATTAAGTTATCTTATGAAGTTTCATTGGGTAGAATTGTAAATGGAAATGTGATGATATGTCGTTATCTTGGCAAAAAGAATGTTCATGATATGAATATATTATACAAGTTGGATTCTGATAAAAATATGAACAATTGAGGTTATGAGTTTGGTTTGAGTTCAAAACCACACAGTTGTGTATCACACACGGGTAGTTGACATAACCATGTGCTCTATTTGTTCAAGATGGTTTTAATTTCACACAACCACAATTAGTTACACAGTTTGTTACATGGTTTAGGGATAGGATAATGTGATATAACACCACATGGTCTCAGCTTGATGACACGGTTGTCTGACCCCTATTTTTTTACCTATTTTTTTGTAAAATTTTCAAAATGATCCTGATTTGGTTCCAAGTCAGCATGTGCGCTTGTATGGGTTTTCACTTTGATGCCTCTACTTGCACAATTGTCCCTCTTTCTTCATTTTGATGCTTTTAATAAGCATCTATGAAGCCTCTGGTGTGGTGTAGTTACTCGAGTATCCGAGTCAAAGTACTTAGTTCAACGGGTTAAATGTTAATGAAATGTATAGTTGATTTTTGGATTTAAATGTGATGCCTGTAGAATATATTTGAAAGTGTTAAATGTTTAATGAAATATTTGGTAATATATGAACACATCTATATAGATGATATGTTGACTATGGAATTGATAGTTTAATTGTGATGTGAATTATCACATTTATGTTGATATGTGATCATGAACTAATGAGATTGGTGAATGTCTATTTGGATATCAAGAACTATATGTTATCTCTTTATATTTTTTATATCAATTAAGGTAAGTTTAGTTTGATTATTTAAACTATGAACTTACTTGTTTGTTTTTGGTTCTTTTGTAGTTACCAAATTTGTGGACTAACCGGACGGATCGACAGAAAGCTCACACTATCCAACCATGTCAGTAGCTTTGTTTTTCATTTTGAAATGTGGCACGTATATAGGTTTTTTGTTGTCAATAGGAAATGTTATGCTATAACAGTCTTCCTAGTGATATGTTTAGTTTTTAATGTACCTGTTTGTAGTGTATTTCGGTGGTTGATTTCTAATGGTCAAAACTAGGTGATAATATTTTGGTATGGTTAAATTATGGGTGTGTTTATGTTTGGCCAATTTGTTAATGGTTTGTGCAAGAATGGAAAGTTAATGTTATATTCTTTCTTATCTAGGATAGTTGAATGATTGAGATTTAATTGTAGTGCCTTCAAATGGCATATTGGATAAGCATGAGATGAATGAAATTTTGACATTGAATTGATGATTTAAATGTGTTTTTGAACCTACGAATTGATGTAGATATGGTATGTCTTATTGTGTAAGGAATACTATATGACATTGCTTGATTTAGGGGTAAAAAATGGTGCACATGGGCTATCACACAGTCATGTGCCACATACGCTCACCATACAAGGCCATGTGTAATTTTTGAATTTAGGTGCAGCATCCACACAACCGTATGAGCCAAAAAGGATTTTATACGGTCTAGCACACTACCTACAACACTGCCGTGTGACCCAACTTCAAATACACACATGGTCTGGCACACGGCCATGTGACCCTATTTCGAATACTCACATGGGCGAACACACGAGCTAGGACTTAGCCGTGTGTCCTAACTTTGGATGTTAATACGGTCTAAGCTGTGTCACATGGCTGTGTGGCCCCTATTTTGGAAATTTTAAAGTTTTACTAAAATTTGTTGTTTTGTTTTATTTTGACCCTGGATTGTAACTAATTTTAAGGCCCCCTAAGCCCAATTTAAAACCCATAAGAGTATAAATACTATGAATTGATTTTGTTTATTATAAATTTATAAATTATTTGTTTAACTATTTTGAAATTAAGTGAAATGTCCTGTTTTGCCTTAGTAACATTTCATAACTCTAATTCGATAACGAAGATGGGTTAGGGGTGTTACATTGAATGGTATTAGAGCTATGGTTTAGTCGACTCTAGGACTAACGTAGCGTGTAATGGGTCTAGAGTTTACATGCCACATATACCCTGCAATAGTGTGATGCTTTTGATCCGTTCTAACATTGTATTTTCTTATAGATTAAAGATATCGGTCGAATCAAATCGACCGTAATTAATGAAGCTGATAGTAATGTTCAAGATTCCATCTTGGAAGCAAGTCAAAGTGCATCAGTTTTGCAATCATTTGGTGATGAAATGAAAAGTTTATTTTTTGATATGATGAATCAATGGTTCAGTGAGTTTAAACAAGCAAACCCTATGACTCTGCAACCTCCTCCCCCTAATGTGCCTTCTGTAGTACCCCTATGTCCTCAAAACCCTGTGCCTACGATAGTCCATTGCCTTTCAGTAGATAAAATTTAGAAACGTGGAGTGGAAGAATTTAGAGGTAAAGTTGATGGTGTTCCTTCAAAATTTGAGTTTTGGTTAGTAAATACGAAGAGAGTTTTCTCAGAATTGATGTGTACTTCGGAAGATAGTTTAAGATGTGTGGTTTCGTTGTTGAAAGACTCGACATATTCATGGTTGGATACTTTAACTACAATGGCATCTAGTGATCCTATTAATTAGGACTTCTTTCAGATAGAATTCAGGAAGAAATATGTTAGTCGGTTGTCCTTCGATAAGAAAAAGAAAGAGTTTCATGAGTTGAAATAGGGGAATCGATCTGTAACTGAGTATGAACAAAAGTTAATGCAGTTAAGCAAGTATGCTCATAATATCATATCAAATGAAGAAGAGCTGTGCATTGATTCGAAAATAGCATGAATGATGAAATTCATATATTTGTTATAGCATTAAAATTACATGAATTTGTATAACTCTTAGAATAAGCTCAGAACATTGAAGAACTCTACAAGAGTAAACGGAGTCCGATTTTAGATCTCGAGATTTCAACAAATGAGGGCTTAGAGTTTTTCGTCAAAGAAGTTCAAAGATTATGCAAATCAATCAACTACTCCTTCAGGGTTTACTGGTAGATATGGAACAAGATAGAGGAACTTGAAATCTATTAATTCACTGACTCCTAGTGTTGGTAGTGTGAGAAATATTGAGAAGACTATTTGTGAGGAATGTAGGAAAAGACATTTTGGTGATTGTCGATCTAAGTTAGGAACTTGTTTTTAGAGTGGATCTCCTTATCATTTTCTCCGAGACTATCCAAAGCGCTACGATGATTCTGGAAATCAATCTAGCAAGCCTGAAGCTATATCACAGAGAGGCAGGAGGTCGGGAAATGGTAAGAATGCTACTGCTGGTCAAGGAAAGGCCGATGATACAACTAAATGATCTAAAGATAGAGAACCTATTAGAGTGTATGCAATTAGAGCTCAAGAAGAATTTTCTACTCCAAATGTTATTGTTGATACTTTCTCTCTTTTTTATATTGATGTATATGCATTGATTGACACTGGATCAACACACTTTTATATATGCACTACATTAGTAGAAAAAAAGAAATTACCTATTTTGTCAACTAAATACACTATTAAGGTAACAAATCCACTTGGCTAGTGAGTTTTAGTGAATCAGATTTGAAAATCATGTCCACTGAAAGTTCGGGGTTATGGGTTTCCTGCTAATTTGATGCTATTACCATTTGATGAATTTGATCTTATTTTGGGAATGGATTGGTTGTCTGAACATGATGTGATGGTGAGTTGTCGAAGAAACCAAGTTAGTTAGAAACATCCGAGTGGTGAATTTATTTGTATTAAGGTAGATACAACTGATTGTGCAACAAACGTGATTTCAGCAATTTCAGTTCATAAATTGATCTGAAAAGGCTATGAAGCTTATTTAGCTTATATTCTCAATTCGAAAGTGGCAGAATCAAAAAATCGATCAAGTACCTATAGTTAGAGAATATGTTGATGTTTTATTTCAAGAATTTGAATTTGTAATTGAACTTGTGCTGGGAACAGCTCTAATTTCAATAGCTCCGTACAGAATGGCTCCTACCGAGTTGAAAGAGTTGAGAGCATAGTTGCTTGAATTATTAGATCACGAATTTATTCGGTTGAGTGTGTCACCTTGGGCTACTCCTGTTCTGCTTGTGAAAAATAAAGATGGGTCGATGAGATTATGCATAGATTACCGGCAGTTGAATCGAGTCACTGTCAAGAATAAATATCCATTACCTCGTATTGATTATTTTTCGATCAGTTGAAGGGAGCTACAGTATTTTCAAAGATTGATTAGCGATATGGATATTACCAGTTGCGAGTTAAAGAGCCTAATGTACCGAAGATTGCATTCAAAACTCGATACTATTATTATGAATTTTTAGTGATGCCATTTAGTTTGACTAATTCACTTGTTGCATCATATATTTGATGAATCAGGTGTTTCAACTATATTTGGATCGTTTTATTGTGGTGTTTATAGATGATATTTTGATTTACTCATTGAACGAGTCAGATCATGCTGAGCATTTGAAGGTAGTATTGCAAGTTCTACGCAAAAAACAATGGTATGCAAAATTCAGTAAATGTAAATTTTTGTTGTGAGAAGTTGGATTTCTAGGTCATGTTATTTCTGCTGATGGAATCTGCGTTGATTCGAATAAAATATATATGATTGTTGATTGGAAAATTCCAAAGAATGTTCCATGGTTTTGTAGCTTCTTGGCTTAGCGGGATATTATCGGTGTTTTGTTAAAAACATCTCCATTTTAGCATCTCCGCTAACTAAGCTATTTCAAAAAATTGTTAGTTTTGTTTTGACCAATAAATGTTAGAAAAGTTTTGGGTGGTTGAAGAATATGTTAATCGAAGCTCCAGTTTTCACTCAACCTAAAATCAAGAAAGAATTTACCATTTATAGTGATGCGTCATGTGTGGTTTAGGTTGTGTCCTGATGTAGAACGATAAAGTGATTACTTATGCCTCGAGACAGTTGAAGCCTCATGAGCAGAACTATTCGACCCACGACTTGGAGTTGGTCAAAGTTGTCTTTACTTTCAAGATCTACTTACACTATTTATACGATGAGAAATTCCATAATTTTACTGATCATAAAAGCTTGAAGTATTTGATGACGCCGAAAGAATTGAATTTTTACCAAAACTCGCACTTGCTGAATTTGGCATAAAGCTGCCTTTCTCTCAATATCTGCAGAACAACCGGGAGATGTGAATCATTCTCCTCTTCAGTTCTTGAGTACACCAGAATATCATCTATAAATACCACCATGAACTGGTCTAAGTAGGGTTGGAAGACCTGGTTCATCATATCCATGAAAGCAGTTGGTGCATTCATTAACCCAAACAGCATGACCAGAAACTCGTAATGTCCATAACGAGTCTAAAATACAGTCTTGTACACATCTGTCTCCTTAACCCTTAGCTGATGATACCCCGATCTGAGATCTTTCTTAGAGAAAACTGAAGCTCCTCGCAGCTGATCAAACAGACTGTCTATTTTTGGTAAAGGGTACTTGTTTTTAACCATCAGTTTGTTCAATTGACGATAATCAATACACATGCGCATTGACCCATCCTTCTTCTTCATGAACAATACCGGTGCTCCCTACGGAGACACACTCAGTCGAATGAATCCTCGAACTAGTAGCTCTTGGATTTGAGCCTTTAATTCTACCAGCTCCTTCAACGTCATCCTATAAGGGGCGATGGACACTAGAGCCGTTCTCGGAAGGAGCTCAATGCTGAATTCGACCACATGATTTGGAGGCAACCCTTGAAACTCCTCAGGAAAGACATCTGGAAACTCCTTTACGGTCCTGACATCCCTAACAGACAAACCCTTAACATCAGATGTGCTGACATAAGCTAGGAACGCCTCACACCCATTACGAACCAATTTCTCAGCCCTTAATGCAGAGATTACATTAGATAAATAATCCCTTCACTCCCCTATCATGACCACCTCCTCAATCTCCAAAGATTTCAGTACCATACGCTTAGCAGCGCAATCCAAATTTGCACAGTGTTTCACTAACCAATCCATGCCCAAAATGAGATCAAACTCGCCAAATGGTAATTCCATCAAATCTGCCGGAAAGACAACCCCTTGAACCTCTAGGGGCACATCTCTAAACAGTTTAGTCACTTTAATCGACTGACCAAGTGGACTAATCACTGACATTTCTCTATCAGTAGGTTCGAACTGATTGTCCAAAGTTCCAGACACAATACATGCAACATACGAATGCGTAGACCCAATACCAATTAAAGCATATATGATACATTATGAATAAGGAACGTACCAGTTAAGACATCAAGTGCGTCGCCATTCTCTCGGCGCCGAGTAGCATACACCAACGCTGGCTGCCTCGCCTCTGTGTTACCAGCACCTCTACTTGGTGCTCCTCGACCTCATCTAAACCTATTTCCCCCTCTGGTTGGACTACGATCTCTCGATGGATGCTGACCACCTCTCCCTAGCTGCACATAGCCCTGACCTACCGCTTGCATCTGAACAGGCTCCCGAAGACAATTTCTAAACTGATGATCCTTAGACCCATATCTGAAACATCCCCTAGTTCCTTTTTAGCACTCTCCAAAATAATGTCTCCCACACTCAATGCAAGGTCATGGTTGACCAGCAACAACTGGGACCCCAACTCGGGATGGCCCATCAAACTTAGGCCTCCTCTTAGGCCCACCAGAAGAACGTGAGGGCCCAAAATCCCTCTTATTTCTGCCTATTTCCTTCTCATGATTTTGACGTTCAGAACGTTTCACATCCTCGGTAATCTTTGCCTTCTCGATCAGTGCAGCAAAGTCTCTTTCCCTCTACGGGGCTATTAGTACTCGCAACTCATCCCGGAGACCATCCTCGAACCACACGCAGTGCTCATACTCAATCGCGACTATGCCCCGAGCATACTGGCTCAACCGCAGAAACTCTGCCTCATACTCTGCTACAGACTTATTCCCCTAAACCAGACTCAAAATTTCTTTCTTCGGGCATCCACATAACTCGCCCCGACATATTTTCCTTGAAAGGCTACCTTAAAGAAGTCCCAAGTCACACGGCCTGCGTGCCTTCCCTCACGATAAGCAACCATTGATATGCCTCATCTCGCAGTAAAGACACTACTCCTTACAGCTTTTGCTCCATCTTGCAGTCAAAGTCATCTATGGTTCACTTTACTGCCTCCAACCAATATTCTGCTACATTTGGGGCTACAGTAGAGATGCCCTTGAAGATTTCTACCCATTCGATCGGAGTCATTTAGAGATTGACCCTCAGCCCGCTGACCCAGTACTTGCTCAAACAACCCTTTCCAGAACCCGTAGCATCGCTTGGGATAGGGCATCATCCCCACCGACTCAGTGATGAGACCCCGTCTCAGTCATTGGTGATGTCGGCGCTTCTCTTTCAGGCATATGTCCTGATGCTCAGGACCCAGCCCTAGCACTTCGACCTCTACCACGACCACGTGTACCCCTTCCGCAACCTATTGTGCTCATACCGATGTAGCATATTTTCTGATTAAAAAGTTTTATGAATCAGCTTATAGTTCTCGTAATAATTAACAAGTATTTTATGAAAAGCAGTAGTTAGGGTTGTTCTCGCAGATCGTATTTACTCCAGTTTCAGTCTCTTATAGTCTCAATTTCCCTAACTAAAGAGTTCAGTATGCTACTACTATCCCTAGTAGTTTTTCAATACAGTCATTTCAACATATAACAGAGTGTAGTGTCAGGAAACTTACAGATTTGGTACCGGAGACGCGGTATGCCACACTTTCAATAACATCACTACTTTCTAAACCAAAATTTAAATAGATTTGGAAAATTTTTCAAAACCCATTCCACAACTGAGTTTTGCAACCTGGCTCTGATACCACTGAATGTAACACCCTAAACCCGGCCTAGACGTTATGATCGGATCTAATGTGCCACAGCAAAGTAGTGTTCAAAAACTATAAGTTCATTGGAAAACCCTTTTACAGATCAAAACTTTCTACCCTTTAAGAATCCCGATTTGCGTTGCTAATGACAAAACAAATTTACTCATAGTCATTCCTTTATAAAATCATTACCATTTTTAAAACTTTATTCATTGCAAAAGTTTGTTTGAAACAGTTGTGGGAATGTGTTATTTGGAAATCAGTGGTTATTATTTTAAAAACCCGTGTTTAGTAGACGAGCAGTTCGCAATTAAAGAAAATACCAAATAAAAGTTAAAAAGAAAACCCAATGGCCTTATTACAAAAATAATTAACCTAATACTTAATTACAAAAATAATTAACCCAATACTTAAAATAAAATAAACGAAAATATAGTCGCTAAATTTAACCCAAAAACATATTGGACGTGTGGCCACCTCCGAGTCCTTCGCAGCTCCAAATCCACTAAAGCTGGGGATTACCTTTACAATTAAAAGGAATGGTGAGTTACAAGAACTCAGTGTGTAATCCCCTATTACGGTCACAGTCTAGGCCCAAACCCATACGGTATCAGTCTGGGCCTAAGCCCTATTCGGTAACAATCTGGGCCTAAGCCCTAAAATCATAACAATGTAATGGAGATGTAACCCAACCCGATTCAACCAAACTCTCCACCCTTACCAACCAATCTCTCTATGTGGGGACCATGTCGACCCACCCAGCTAAACTCTCCAATGGTGCAACCTAGCTACTAATAACGGTATATGTGGTTGAGCCACTAGAATCAGAATACGTGGCAATGCCACTATAACAACAGTGTATGTGGCTGTGCCACCATAATGGTACCTCCTCCAAATCAGAAAAACCCAACCCAATGCAATATGTCATGTATGCAGTGTATCACAATCATATACAGTTATATAAATATCACATAAACATCATTTAAACTACCACCAAAGGTATAACGGTCATTTTATCGCTTAGGGGTAAAACGGTAATTCCACCCCTTAAGGGCATCTCGATAATTTTACCCATCGAGGGTATTTCGGTAACTTTACCCATAGAGGATATTTCAGTAACTTTACCGTGAAGAGTATTATAGTAATTTTACCCGTGAAGGGTGTTTTGAAAATTTTACCCCTATAATGGCCTTTCCGTAGGCCCACTGTCGCTTCGAGCGACATGTAGACCCTTTTTGATCAAAACGGTGCAACTGGGCCTAAAACTCAATTTCAGCCCAAGCGAGCCCACCCACTCGTGTGGCCCACTCAGCAACACTTACCATGGATTTCGTTCCTGTGACCCCGTTAGTCCGTTGGGCCCACTTCGGCTCAACAAGGCTTATTACAGCCTCAGTCCCATGTGAGAGTTCGTAGCACTCCCAACAGTCCATCGCCAACACTTGTGGCTTGGTTTATCTCTAAGAGCATAACACGCTCAAGTGATCTCAAATGCCAATATTCTGGCTTTTCAGTATTTCGGCTTTTAGTCGATTCACAGATCAACACATTAACAGAACAAGTAGGAGTGTGTGATTACACACCTGTTATGGATTGTAGGTTGAAGCTCCAAAGATTAAACACCTATGAAATCAAAAGTTCTAAACGATTAGCTTTAACCCTTGATAAGACATCCTCATAAAAATTGAAATCGTCTAAACAAACTAAAGCTACTTACCACCAACAAGAGATGTCCTGCAAGGGAAAGGTAATCAGTCGACTCCTTGGTTATGGAAAGCAAGTTCCTAGCAATGTTGAACAAAAAGGAGGTGTTAGCTACACAATAACCCAGGCCACAATTGAAACAAAATTGCCGTTCAGCTTGACAGATATAGAACCAAGCATAGAAGAGAAACCAACCAAGATTCGGCTAGAGTACCCACTTAACGCAACTTTGAAGAGATTTGGGAATATTAGAACAAAGCACGAAAATAGATTCAGCCTACACAATCGGCTAGCTTTGCAAAGTAAAAAGAGAAGCAACAAGAGGGTGATAGAGGTTGTGTTCGGCCAAGAAGAGCTGAAGGAGGAAAAGAGATTTGGCAGTACAGTAAAGATGAAACTCAAAAGAGGAAGTAAAAGAGGGGAGCCTACCACTCGGCAAGTGTCAAAAGAGAAGGACAAGAGGAAGACTTGAACCACAGAACAAGAAGAGAAAGAAAGAAACTGAGAATTCGACAAAGGTGAATTAAGAAGGAAATGACTCGAAATGCTAGAGAAAAATACCAAAATACAAAAAACTCTCAAAAGAGATCCCGAGAAAATTCAGCACTCTCCCCTCTCAAAACTAAATATGCACTTCCCAATGACCACCCTTGGCCGAAATTCCCTATCACAACCTTCCCCACATTCGGCCAACACTCCCACACCCATCCATCCCTTGATTCTCTCCACTGAATCCTCCTAGAATAGCTCCCCACCTTCCGTTTGACTTATTTGACCAAGTCTCCAAATCCCCTTGAAGAGTTTGATCCGAACTCTGCTTCCTCCCCTCTCAAGTCACAAAATAAAAGCCTCTAATTGCAACTTGTGGGATTCGAACCTGACTCTCTATGCCTTCCCAATGACGCCACTACCACTGAGCTACAAGCTCATCTCGTGTCATCTTAACGCACACCATTTTACTTAAGCCCTACTGCCAACAGCCCTCTCCACTAAAGGGCCAAAAACTAATTTTTTCCCAGGACTTAGACTCGAACCCAGGCCTCTTTAGGACCCCCAAACACACTCAAATAGCTAGTCGATCAAGCCCAACATGAATTCAAGCAAAAATTATAGCCCCTAATTTGGGACGTTACATGTTATGGTGTTGTATTATTGAGTTCGAACGTAGCTGGAAAAGTATTTGTCATTAGCCGAATATGCATATAATAATAGCTATCAATCGAGCATAAAAATGGCTTCGTTTGAGGCATTGTACGAACGTAAAAGCAGAATTCTATTATATTGGTCTAAGGTGAATGAAAGAAAGATAGTTGGGGTTGATTTAGTTAGGGAAACTGAAGAAAAACTTTGAGTTATCTGAGATAATTTGAAAGTTGCATCTGATCCTCAAAAATCTTATGCTAATTTGAAATGTAAAGATATAGAATTTTCTATTGATGATAAAGTGTTCCTAAAAGTCTTACCCTTGAAGAAACTATTATGTTTCAGTAGAAAAGGAAAACTCGGTCCCAGATTTATTAGACCATACGAAGTGCTAGAAAGAACTTGTAATGTATCGCTTAGCATTACCTCCGGAACTTGACATAATTCATAATGTTTTTCATGGTTTGATGCTCTGACGTTATCGTTCTGATCTATCGCATGTTTTATCTATTGATGAAATTGAGATACAACCCATTTGACTTAGGATGAGGAACTGGTGAAAATCTTAACTTAGGATATAAAAGAGTTGAGAAATAAGTTTGTACCGTTGGTAAAGTCTTATGGCATCAACATGGGATAGAAGAAGAAATGAGGGAAATAGAAGAAAACAAGACATCTTATTATCCGAACCTTTTCTCTAGTAATATTTTTGAGGACAAAAATTTCTTTAGGGGGAGAGTTGTAATATCTCATTTTTCATTGGTGTCAAAAATGGTGGTTTTGAGACCACAAGTTCGATATGTGAAGTTGTTTTTTATGGTTTAGTCAATGTTTATGAAGTTACATTAGGGTCATATTAAGTTTTAGTGAAGAAATGTTAATGTTTACTTAGTTAATTAAAGAAAAAGGACTAAATTGTAAAATATGCTAAAGTAGCTTTTATTAGTTAAATGTGTTTGATTTCTAAGGAAAAACTACATTAATGGACATGGTTAGTAAATAAACCTAAGTGGTGGTTAATGGACAAATATGGACATGCTATATTAATTATTTAGTTCAAAATTTAAGGGTAAAGTAGTAATTGAATTAATAAATGAAAGAAAACAAAAACAAAATATTTGTCATCTTCCTCAATTGTTTTTGTCCTCTACCAAAACCACCATAGAAAATTCCTTCAAGCTTCGGTTAACCCTAGCTAATTGCATGTTAAGTGTTTTTTCTCCCTCGTTTTTTATAATTTTTACGTTTTTGAGATAGTTGCAACTAGGTCCTGCTAACACGCACCTCATTTTTAAAATTGTTAAGAATTTTGGATTGTACCAATGATATGTTTTTATTATTTTGATGTTAAGTGATGAAATTGAAATGTTAGTTGTTTATTTTGATTAGTTTATTAATTAAATTTTTATAGTTTTAGTAAATGGAATTAAATGAAAAATATTTAAAATTTCATGGAAATTGTATAATTAGTGAATAATGGTGGACTGTTCTAGTCTAGAATAACATTCGGTTAGCTTGGGATATTTAAGAATTTTATTAAAATCGAATTTTTAGCTTAAGGACTAACTTGTGATAAATGTAAAAGTTTAGGAAAATGTGTAATTAACGAAAAGTTAAGGGTCATATGTAATAAATTCAGTGTGAAATGAATGTGAATTTAATAGGTTACCTTTAAATTATTATATAGATCAAGAACCGAACCAAAAAGGCAATAACCGAGGAAAGGGAAAAATTATGGAGTAGTCCCTATGTTTAAACCAAAAGTGAATCGTAGGTAAATTCCTAGTATTTCAATATGTAAATGTAAATATCTTATGATTATTTATTAGTTTCTATTTAATAGTAGATAAATATGTGAAACTTCAATAGTTACGTATATATTTTGGAATGTGCAATTAAATACGTATAGAAATGTATAAATGATCGTAGTATTCCTGGTGATTTTAAATTATGGAAATTGTTATAATAGAATTACAATATCAGTACAAAAATAATGAAGTGCCTCTCAATAGATGAAAGAGTAATGAAATCATGTTTACTGCCCGGTTGAACATAGTAATCAATCACGTAGGATACGATTGGTATGCCAATAAGGTTAGTATGCGCGCTTGTACAAGATTTGCACTTCAGTACCTCCGGTCTCACATTCATTCTTCTGTTTGCACTTCGGTGCCTCTGCTTGCAGATTTATTCCTCTGTCTGTAGTTCGGTGCCTCTTATCGTATGGCGATATCTAACAAAAATTTCATTTCTCTATCCATCTACCTATTCTTTCATTTTGTCATTCCTAACCTTGATGCTCGAATACCGCAGTGTCCCCTCTGTAAGGCTCGGAGCTTCACACATCATGGTTTGCACTCAGCAACACTATATGGCGGTATCTAACAAAATCACCCTTTCCTAATCCTAACTTTATCTAACCAGTCAATAATTCCCTTTCGTATTCCACACACAATATATTCATGTATTTTATACAATTCATCGAGCTAGAGACTATCACATACATTTCATCATGCATCTATTCATCAATTCGCAACCATATAACACTCAGCACTTATACTTGCAACATATGCATACACAACTTACTTATCCTCCATATTCATACATGAAAATGGTTTTAAACACAAGTCAAATAAGGCCCGGATGTGGTTTAAGCAAGCAAACAACATCAACAATCACCCTAAAAGTCAAGTGTAGGGACTCACCTTGCTTCCTTTATCCTCGATGGCTTAACTTACCCAGACGCTAGAGCTTCCATTCTCCTAGAAGCTCAACATTACAACCAAGGTCACAAGTTAAACTTTAGCATTTACAGCTTAAAATTTAGTTTTCCAAAGCATATAGAACCTCTAAAAATGGTTCTGAAAACCTTTAATTTTGTTCTCTAAATCTCATGTACACTGAAAGACTTAGAACCTTACCAGCCCCTTGGATGCTCTACTTTTTTGACTAAATCTTCACAATCACTGCTCCATGCATAGCTTTCTATAACCAACTTCCTCGGAACAACTGAGGAAGAAGATGAAGAAGAGTGGAAAATGAAACATAATTGAGATGAATCTTCCCCGAGAAGTCATTTCCTAGCTATTTATAGCCCTTCACGCTCGGTTATCAACCCTATAAAAATCATTTGTTGGTAATCATTTTGTCTTCCACTATTGACCCAGCTGGTTTTAATTCAACCAAACCAAAATCGGATCTCAACCACGTCCAAAATTAGTCACTAAATTTTCCAAAATTTTCAGTAGAGGTTGCCAACTTGTGGCTTCTTTCAATTTAACTCCTCAATTATTCTTAAATTTCCAGACTTAGAGGAAACCAGGTGTGACATCCTCTTTCTCTTGCAACGATAAACCTTGAAACTTTGTATCCATAGAAGCAAAAATGAAACTCCCCACTCTAACAACCACAAAAATTAAAACCAATGCTAAAGACCATGCACTACGACAAAAAGAACTTGCACTCTCATTAACAAAACCCTAATAGAGGCAATACACTCGTAAATAAAAATATTTAAATCTATCAAGCCAACATTAGTTTTAAACATCTCCAACTCTTCAAAATTCAACTTATCTTTAATTTCTCAACATCACTGATTAGTTTTCGGCTCTTCATAATCTAAACATAAAAGATAAAGCTTGGAACATTTTTATAATAAGATTTAAATAAAAACTTATTCCTAAATTTGTGACATAATGAGTATCGATTTCTAATTCTTATTTGAAGCGAAGTTTGATTGTATATCTAAATTAAAATATAATAAATTATTTTATGATTTTAATATAATATTGTATTTTTAAATATAATCTTGAATTGAATAATATATATTCAATTAAAAGTATGAGAATACATTTTAACTAATCTATTGGTTTTAATTATATAAATACATTATTTATTTAATCATATTTTAAAAAATAAAAATATAGAAATTAGGTAGAACGTGAGATGTGCCACTTGTCACAATATGGAGGCTTGTGGATCTTATTATATTAAATATATATGATTTTCATGTGTAACACCCCAAACCCGCCCAAACATTACGACCGAATTTGGTTTGCTACAGAGAAAACATTTTTGAAAACCATTGTAAAATCGATTTAAAATTTTGTTGAAATGCCTTTCATTTTCAATTCTCTTTGTTAAAAACCATACTTAATTTGTTTAAAATATTTATTAAGTCGAATTGTTTACAGACTTCAAATGTACCCGATGGCACTTTAAAACATTTTACGTTTAATTTGAGAAAACATGTGCATCCGTTTTAACATCATCAATTAGTTTAAACAAAACATTCAAAACATGCAGCAATAACAAAAATAATTCTAGGAGGCCTTATTACATCTTAATTAAAACAAACCAACAGAAAAATAATTAAAATTCAAAGTTCATTTATATCAAATGTCCACTGCATGGCCACCTCGAGTCCATCCGGTTCCTCATCCGCAATCTACGAGTCACCTGAAAAATTAAAGGAGAAGGTGAGTCACCAAGACTCAATGTGTAACCCTTCCCCGATTTAGTGCAACAACATACACAAATCATAACCAATTAATATGCATAAGTTTAAGATGCACCCATCCTAACCATCCAAACGCCTTTCTCTACCCCGTGTGGTACCAAACCACTGGTGGTGCCAAACCACTGGTGACGTATAGTCACAAATGTGATGCCAAATCACTGGAGATACCAAATCTCTGGTGTCCGAGGACACAAATCGAATGATGGGGCCAACCCATCGTGTGATACCAAATCAACGCATCAATCCCATATCTCAAAGTGGGGTCAACCCACGGTGGTGCTAAGCCACGAGGGACGACACGCTATGAGGTGCCAAACCTCTGGAGGTACCAAACCTCCGGTGACCGTAGTCATAATGTGTTACCAAAACACCGTGTCAAATCGACATGAATATCATTGCCCCTCCACTCATTAGATCCCACATGAATCAATAATATAAAATTAACAATTGTCATGCCAATGGATTTATTAATCAATATCCAACAGATCTATCATGAGCCATATATTATAAGCCACATACCAAATGTATCATGCTTCCCAAAAGCATCAAATAGTAATCTCATAGCAACAAGGACTTACCCGAATCCTTGTTTATACCATGATGGTATTAAATCCGTATCTACATAAACCGATTAAACATACATATAATACTTAGCATATTGCATAGTTATAAGATGTGTATGTACACACCTTTCACCAACGATAGTCCTAATCCTCAAAGAATCAATTGGCTACACAAGATTTCTTGCTCCTATAATCGGCCAAACACAAGAGTTAGGGACATGGACCATTCGGCCAAACCATAAATTTCTACGGGGTTATCATATAAACCCGAAACCTCACCTAATCGCCTTCGAGTACTAACTACGAACAAGCATGCATAAATCGCTTCACTTTCCTACAATCGACAACCATTAAAATAAATAATAGCCTTGACTTTAGGATAATCAAAGAATAATCCTTAAAATAAATCCTTACCCTTTGACTTACCAACCTTCAATATTCGCCACAACAATACTAAGAGGAAATGGGAAGTTTCGACTATATAGTTATGAAAGGAGAAAATATGTGAATAAAAGTGAAGGAAATATGTAAGTAGAAAAGAGAATAAATATGAGAGGATGAGGATTCGGTTCAATCAACAATGGAAGAGAGAAAAGAAAAGAGGATTTGGGGAAGAAAGAGGTTCGGCCAAATGAAAGAAAAGGGATTTGTGTTTGAGCACAAATCAAAGGAAGAAAAGAGAGAGATGCACTTTGTTTGCCCAAAAGAAAATGCACATAAATAAAAAGGTAGTTTTTGTGTCAAAAGGAAAAATGAGAGAAAGAGAAATGATATTTGATTCAACAAAATGAGGCTAAAATCCAAAACAATTTTGCACAAAAATGCCTAAGTGAAATCGGCCAAAGAGGAATTTGCTTGGAGAGGAAAAGAAAATATGCCAAATGGTGCCCAAATGCCAAAGTTGGCCAAATATCCTCCTCCAAACCACCTAACACATTCGGCCATCCCCCTTTTCCACACATGCCGTCCACATTCAACCATTAAGGCCTAGGAAAACATTCTCCACCTTTCATGCCCTTGTCCCCTCATAATTCCATAAACTTAAGATTCTTATCCCTATCTTCAAGCTTTCCTTAAGCAAAAATTCAACTTACCAAAAGATGAAGTCCAACCTATCATAAACATAGGTTGACCGGCCATCAATGTTAAAATACAAAAATAAAGTTTCAAAATGCTAAACATACTACTCGAACCTCTAACCTCAAGCCACCTTTCAAGCTCCTTAACCAACTTGCCACTTACTCCTCTTATGCTTTAAATGAACACTTAAATTAACTTAAGTGCTAAGCTCACTTAATCCACTTCATTAAATAAACCATACTAAAAACTATTCTAATTTCCTAAAGCTCAAGGCCCAATCCTACTAGGCCCAATTTTGGGATGTTACGCTTCTACCCCTTAAAATAATTTTGTCCTCGAAATTACTTACTATCGTCAATCGTGTATCCTTAACTCATCACCCTACGCTCATCATTGCACTCGATCTTAAAGATCTATCATACTTTCTAGAAACATTCCCTACGTCCATAATCCAAGTCCCATACACTTTACTAGCTACACAAGAGCGAACTAACGTAACCACAAACAAGACAATTGAGGTATTTCAAAATAAGAAACTTACCGTTGTCGTGTCGCACATCTTCCTCCTCGCGACGGCCAATGTATAAACCAACCTTGGTTGCCTCGCCTCTGTACCTTGACACCTCGGCCACGCCCATTACCATTACCTCTAGGCGCACCTCGACCCTCTGTGGTGGTCCTTCATTTCTAACTTTGAGCACAGTTCGACCCTCTAGGTGATTCTTAGCTAACTTCGAGGACAATCCCTTACACGGTGATCCAACGATCCACATTCAAAGCACCTCTACTTCCACCAAACATTCTCCGGTGGGATTTCCGCATCTAGCACCTTGAGGTGGCCACCGAGTAGGCTTTGTGGCTCTTTCTGATTCCCCAAATCTAGCCCTCTTCTCCACATTACTGCCCGATCCAGGCGATCCAAAGCCTCTCTTCTGCTTATTTTTTCGTGATTCAGTCTTACGGACTCCTTGACCCCTTCGGCTACTTTAGCCTTTTCCACCAAAATAGCAAACTCACGCTCCTGCTGTGGAGCAATTAGCAGTCTCAAGTCATCTCTCAGTCCGTCTTCAAAGTGGACACACCGATCATGCTCCGTGGACACAATTCCCTGAGCATAACGGCTCAGTCTTAAAAATTTGCGTCATATTCCGACACTGACTTATTTCCTTGTACTAACCCCAGAAAAGCTTTCCTCTGAGCATCAGTGTAGCTGGTGCCCACATATTTCTTCTGAAAAGCAGCTTTGAAGTAATCCCATGTAAGATCGTCTGCCGTAGCACTATCTCGAACTGTGAGCCACCATCGATATGACTCATCCTTGAGAAGCGACACTGCCCCTTTCAGTTTCTCCTCATTTGTCAAATCTATATCATCCATGATTCTTTCGATCGATTCAAGCCAATACTCAGTCGTATTGGGCGCTACACCAGATACACCTCGAAAAAATTCAGCTCCGTTAGCTCGAAGTCTCTCAGGTACCGATTTTCGAGCTCCTCCACCTCCACCCATTCCAGCTACCCTTTCCAGAACCCGCAGCATCACTTGTGACACCGCGTCATCACCCGTCTAATCCTGCTCTTCGGCTCCAAAAGTTGGGGGTGGTGGCGGCGGTATATCGTTCTCAAATCCCTGACCTGACCTGATAGGTTCTGATACTGTCATCCTACCCTTTCCGCGTCCACGACGGCCATGTCCTCTAAAGCTCATTCTAACTATCGTACTTTAATCTGATTAGGAAATTTTATGAATTAGTACATGTTTCACTTGGTTATTCATAAAGAAATTTTATGATAAGAATTTAATAGATTCTTTCGATCAAATAGAGTTTTAAGTCTTCTATCTAGTTTACACAAAAAGTACATCCATTCCCTAATACCTTTCATACTTATGCACTCTTCGGGCATTTCTGTCCGTTTCTAACCCAGGGGTATTTTCGTCATTTTCCTACAAGGGTATTTTCTTAATAAACCGAATAAATTTGAAAACTTTAATAAATCAAATCATTTTGTAATTTTAAAAAAAATTGAAGAGTATTTTCGAAAAATTCTTCAATTTAAAGGTATGGAAAAATTTTGAAACTAGGGGTATTTTGGTAATTTTGTCAGTCGGGGGTAATTTTGTAAATTTCCAAAGTCAGTGTATATATTTTGAAATACAAGATTTTCAGCTACTTTTGCAAAGTAAGAAGATTTTATTGAAATCGGGGTAATTCGGTAACTCTAAAACCAAGGGCATTTTCGTAATTTTGCCACTAGGGGCATTTTGGTAATTTTGGTAAACCGGGAGTATTTTGAAGATTTTTCCAAAATAATTTTTACTGCTATTGATAGGAGTATCATAACGATTTTTAAAACTTAGAGTTTTCATAAAATAGGGTTAATCCCTTTCGGGTTTTATTTAGTGTGTTTAGCCTATGACCGAGTCCTCTTGGTTAGGGTGAACCGAAGCTACGCACCAGGTAGGATTCCTACGAAGAGGAGGTGAGTCACGAGGACTGCTTAAATACCAAGCTCTTCCAAATCCAATCCTAGACATGCGCACCAGGGTTACCACACCCTAACTCGGTGATTAGGTCGTAGGTTTGTTTAATTAGGCTCTTAAAGTCTTATATCTTTGTTTGGGGTAACTAGTCCTAAAGTTTAAAGTACTTATCACTATCTACGTTCCATGCTTCCTACCCTTCTACAGAAAATAAATCATACAGAAGTTAGAAGTACTTACCTGGGCGGATTGGTACCAGAGACTCGGTGCCATGCTAATTCAAAACCAAAATATTTCAAATAGGCCTACTAAAAACATTTTTGAGCCTTGGGCCCCCACAGCCGAGCTTTGAACTGGGCTCTGATACCAATTTGTAACACCCCAAACCCGGCCCAAACATTACGACCGAATTTGGTTTGCTACAGAGAAAACATTTTTGAAAACCATTTTAAAACCGATTTAAAATTTTGTTGAAATGCCTTTCATTTTCAATTCTCTTCGTTAAAAACCATACTTAATTTGTTTAAAATATTTATTAAGTCGAATTGTTTACAGACTTCAAATGTACCCGATGGCACTTTAAAACATTTTACGTTTAATTTGAGAAAACATGTGCATCCGTTTTAACATCATCAATTAGTTTAAACAAAACATTCAAAACATGCAGCAATAACAAAAATAATTCTAGGAGGCCTTATTACATCTTAATTAAAACAAACCAACAGAAAAATAATTAAAATTCAAAGTTCATTTATATCAAATGTCCACTACATGGCCACCTCGAGTCCATCCGGTTCCTCATCCGCAATCTACGAGTCACCTGAAAAATTAAAGGAGAAGGTGAATCACCAAGACTCAATGTGTAACCCTTCCCCAATTTAGTGCAACAACATACACAAATCATAACCAATTAATATGCATAAGTTTAAGATGCACCCATCCTAACCATCCAAACACCTTTCTCTACCCCGTGTGGTACCAAACCACTGGTGGTGCCAAACCACTGGTGACGTATAGTCACAAATGTGATGCCAAATCACTGGAGATACCAAATCTCTGGTGTCCGAGGACACAAATCGAATGATGGGGCCAACCCATCGTGTGATACCAAATCACTGGCATCAATCCCATATCTCAAAGTGGGGTCAACCCACGGTGGTGCTAAGCCACAGGGACGACACGCTATGAGGTGCCAAACCTCTAGAGGTACCAAACCTCTGGTGATCGTAGTCACAATGTGTTACCAAAACACTGGTGTCCGTCGACACGAATATCACTGCCCCCTCCACTCATTAGATCCCACATGAATCAATAATATAAAATTAACAATTGTCATGCCAATGGATTTATTAATCAATATCCAATAGATCTATCATGAGCCATATATTATAAGCCACATACCAAATGTATCATGCTTCCCAAAAGCATCAAATAGTAATCTCATAGCAACAAGGACTTACCCGAATCCTTGTTTATACCATGATGGTATTAAATACGTATCTACATAAACCGATTAAACATACATATAATACTTAGCATATTGCATAGTTATAAGATGTGTATGTACACACCTTTCACCAACGATAGTCCTAATCCTCAAAGAATCAATTGGCTACACAAGATTTCTTGCTCCTATAATCGGCCAAACACAAGAGTTAGGGACATGGACCATTCGGCCAAACCAAAAATTTCTACGGGGTTATCATATAAACCCGAAACCTCACCTAATCGCCTTCGAGTACTAACTACGGCAACCGGTACGCAAATCTGCTTCACTTCCCTACAATCGGCAACCATTAAAATAAATAATAGCCTTCGGCTTTAGGATAATCAAAAGAATAATCCCTTAAAATAAATCCTTACCCTTTGACTTACCAACCTTCAATATTCGTCCACAACAATACTAAGAGGAAATGGGAAGTTTCGGCTATATAGTTATGAAAGGAGAAAATATGTGAATAAAAGTGAAGGAAATATGTAAGTAGAAAAGAGAATAAAAATGAGAGGATAAGGATTCGGTTTAATCAACAATGGAAGAGAGAAAAGAAAAGAGGATTTGGGGAAGAAAGAGGTTCGGCCAAATGAAAGAAAAGGGATTTGTGTTTGAGCACAAATCAAAGGAAGAAAAGAGAGTGATGCACTTTGTTTTCCCAAAAGAAAATGCACATAAATAAAAAGGTAGTTTTTGTGTTAAAAGGAAAAATGAGAGAAAGAGAAATGATATTTGATTCAACAAAATGAGGCTAAAATCCAAAACAATTTTGCACAAAAATGCCTAAGTGAAATCGGCCAAAGAGGAATTTGCTTGGAGAGGAAAAGAAAATATGCCAAATGGTGCCCAAATGCCAAAGTTGGCCAAATATCCTCCCCCAAACCACCTAACACATTCGGCCATCCCCCTTTTCCACACATGCCGCCCACATTCAACCATTAAGGCCTAAGAAACCATTCTCCACCTTTCATGCCCTTGTCCCCTCATAATTCCATAAACTCAAGATTCTTATCCCTATCTTCAAGCTTTCCTTAAGCAAAAATTCAACTTACCAAAGATGAAGTCCAACCTATCATAAACATAGGTTGACCGCCATCAATGTTAAAATACAAAATAAAGTTTCAAAATGCTAAACATACTACTCGAACCTCTAACCTCAAGCCACCTTTCAAGCTCCTTAACCAACTTGCCACTTACTCCTCTTATGCTTTAAATGAACACTTAAATTAACTTAAGTGCTAAGCTCACTTAATCCACTTCATTAAATAAACCATACTAAAAACTATTCTAATTTCCTAAAGCTCAAGGCCCAATCCTACTAGGCCTAATTTCGGGATGTTACAGCATGAGTTTAAATCTAATGATATGTATATTTTTATTGATTTTTTTAAAAAAAAAAGATTAAAGTACCTTCAAACAATATAACTTATTTTAAATACAAAATGATATTTTTGTATGTTATTTAACCGAGTTTGTGCCCTATTGAACACTAACTTAGTTAATGGCTTAAATAATAGTATAGAAAGATATACAATTGATGTAGGTAATAAATTATGCATAATAAAATTAAAATGTACAAAAACATCAAGGTAAAGTTTTGTGTGGGTTTAAATTTCTCCATAAACATAAAATTTATTTTTTGAAATAAAAGAACTAAAGTAACCTTGAACAATATAATTTATTTTAAATATGAACAAATATTTTTATAATTGTTTGAGTTGGTATTTAGTTGGCTTGTGACACAAACTTGGGTAAAATACCCAAATATACCAAAAAATAACAAAATTTATGGAAAAGGGTCGTTTCCCCACAAAACGCATCCACGTCAGCGCGTTTTGTGGGGAAAAACCAGGAAAGCGCGTCCCAGTAGCGCTTTAGGCTTCTGAACAGGTCAAAACTCACCCTATAAAACCCGCCAACCCTTTTATTTTTTCACACTTTAGTCCTCTATCATCTTTATCTCAATTTTCTCTCAAATTTCTCTCAAATTTCTCTTAAAGTCCTTGAAACTTACTCTCAAATTTCAAAATAGTCCTTTACTATTTACAAAAAAGCCCTTTTTAATTTTTTAATATATTTTTTAGAAAATTTTAAAATTTTCGATCGTATTACAATGGTAGGGAATTAATTAAATCTAGACAACAAGCACATCTCCGTCGATCAAATGCAAATGGTAAGTTTTAATTTTAATTTCTCAATATTATTTAATATTTTTTAGGTTTATGCAATTTTACTTATTTTTTATTTTATAATTTTTTAAACAGTCTGTAGATCGGGTGTTGCAATGTTATATTCGCAATATGCATGGTCCCCCATCGTCGTTAATCAAGAATAACCTGTGGGAAGCGGGTTTTTGGCACGTGGCCACAATAGGCCGGGGGTTCCAGTTGGAGCCGACTTTGATCAGTGCGTTGGTAGAGAGGTGGAGATCCGAGACGAACACTTTCCATCTTCCATGCGTAGAGTGTACCATCACTCTGGAAGATGTGCAATTGCAGTTGGGATTGCCGGTGGATGGGTCGGTAGTCACCGAGTCCGCAACTTCTACTGATTGGATGGCCATATGCTACGAGTTTCATGGTGACATTCCAGATAACATTCATGGTGGTCGGATCGAGATGGCTTGGTTACGAGACATATTCCCGGAGCCGAATGATGGTTCGACTGAAATAGAAAGAATACGGTATGCTCGGGCATACATTCTTCAAATAATTGGAGGTTATCTGATGCCGGACCTGTCTAGAAACCTCGTGCATTTGAGATGGCTGCTGAAACTTGTTGATTTTAGAGCAGCCGGTGAAATAAGTTGGGGGTCTGTCGTGCTGTCAAAGTTGTATCGGGAGCTGTGCATGTAACAGCCCAATTACGACCCTAATCAGAACGGTGGTTTCGGGACCACGAATTCGGGTTAGAAAAATAATTTTAAATTTTATTCTAATATTTATGATATATGTTTAAGCATGTGTTAGAATATTGTGGGAAAATTTGATTGTTTATATGTTTAAGTTAAGAAAAAGGATTAAATTGTCCAAATGGTAAAAGTGGCCTATATTTTAATTAGGTGATTAAATTGATTTATTTCTCGTATGGATGGGCTTGCATGGTAAATTACCCTAAAATTAGATGAGTGGACGGTAAGATGATGCCTTTATATGTTTATTTTAATTGTATTAGTAAAGGATGGATAATAATATTTTATGCTATGATTAAAATAAAAGAAACATAAAAGAAAGTGGGTGTTCATTTTCTACCTTTAGCTCACCATTGTCGAAACTCATAAGGGAGAAAAGAAAATTTTAAACTCTCATTGTTCAGTTGTTGCATGTCTTATTAAGGTTAAGTATTTGAGCTTGATTCATGAAGATTTTTGCATCTTTGAGTTCCTTGTCATGAGAGCTATCAAACTCATGGTGAAATTTTTTATTTTTATGCATGTTCATAGTTCGGCCATTGATGCATGTTATATTGAATAATAGTTGTTAGCTGTAAACAGAATATATGTGTTAGATTATCACATTTTGGGTTGGAAAATTTTGAATAAATAGAAAAATTAGGACTAAATCTTCAAAATAGTAGAGTTAGGGGCTAGATGGTAGAAATTATGAAAAAGGGAAACTCAAGTATATTTAAGAACTATTCGGCCCTAGATAAGAGTTTGTAAATTTGGCATGTTTGTATTTAGTGAAGATTAGATTAAATAGCAAAGATGCGAAACATGTGGGATAAGCTGGAAAATTTCTTAATTATGTATTTTGAGTAATATTGAATGAAATTATATTTGAATAAGTTTATTTCGAAATTATTTAGATCAAGAATGAAGAGAACCGGAGTCGGATTGGGGAAAAGCGAAACTAAACGAATAGTCAAAAAGCTTAACTTGTCGATTTTCGAAGTAAGCTTTAAGCAATTGGATTAATTTGAATTATCTATATATATTAATGTTCATGTTTAAGTGACATAAATACTATTAAATTTCAAATTGCCGAATAAGGCATAAGGAGTATTATACATGATAGTTGATGAGAATTTGTAAATACATGCATATATGCAACTGTGATAAAGAATTTGATATATACCATTATATATATGGAAAAAGGAATATTCGGATATGTGTGCATGTAAGTATATCCTTGACGATGTCGAATGTGATAGAATGACTTTGAATGTGGTTGCCGAATGTGTTAGTACCATGAACATGTATTTATATAAATATATCGAAATACTTTGGATGGTTGAATTTCTATAAAGATATGTTTGCCATAAGTATGAAAGGTGGATATGTTTGGATTGGATAAATAATTATGGGTTGAGTTGTAGTTAATTGAGGAACATGAAATGAGTGATGGTGGTGAACGAATGAATAAATAAGTGTTTAATTGTGTAGGGCCGAATGTAATGGTAATTTTAAAAAGAAAGATTTGGGTTGAATGTGCGTATTTAGGTATGTCATATTTATAATATGTGAATTTATATGTTATGTTTAAGTGGAGGTTGTTAATGAGCACTATGTGTGCGAAAAGGTTAAGTAACAGCTCTATGTGAGTGACACGTTACAGAAAGTTGACACTGTGTGTGCGGAAACGTTAAGTAACGGCTCTTTGTGAGTGATACGTTACGGAAAGTTGGCACTATGTGAGCGAAACGTTAAATAATGGCTCTATTTGAGTGATACATTACGAAAAGTTGGCACCGTGTGTACGGAAATGTTAAGTAACGGCTCTATGTGAGCTATACATTACGGAAAGTTGGCACTGTTTGTGCGAAAATGTTAAGTAATGGCTCTATGTGAGCGATACATTACGGAAAGTTGACACTATGTGTGCGAAAAAGTTAAGTAACGGCTCTGTGTGAACGATACGTTACGGGATTTGTACTAAGTGTACAGATTTTCGGATTTTCATAAAAAGACAAAAACACTTAATGGAGGTAAACAAGGGTGACAGGTAAGAATGTTTTATATGATAGTTCATTATCTGGGTATAAATTAGGTAAGCCATTTCGGTTTGAAAGTTTAGCATATAGACATTTGGTTTTGCATGGAAACCAAGTAAGTATGATATTGGTTAATGGCGACCTATTATATGTATGGATAATGTAAACTAATAAATGATTGAGTTGAGTTAGTTAGAAGCTATTAAAAATGCTTGGTTATATGTATGATACCTTTTGCTTATGACTTACTAAGCTTTGCATAGCTTACCGTTTGTATTTTGGTTATTTTTGGTGTAGATTTTTGGAGTTGAAGCTCGCACTCGGTGATCCTTGTCGAAGTCAGGCACATTATCACTTACTCTTAGTATTATTATTAGCTTTAAACCTTAGAAATTATGGCATGTAATAGCTTGGATACTTTATGGTCTCTTTTGGGTTGGAATGTATATAAAAGCCATGCGAAAATGGCTATACTTTTGGGTATAAGTATGGTTAATGTATGGAGTTTAAATGAAATGGAGTAAGGATGTTATAAACTAGTTAACAAACAGTTTTTGGTTAACAGCAGTAACGTGATTTTGAAAAATCACCAAAAATAGGAGAAATGGAATTAGAGAGTGAATAAGATATAGAATTAAAGCTTATTGAGTCTAATTTTGATTGGAATAAATAATAACATTTTTGTAATTCTTCACAATGAGATAACTGAGTTTTTGTAAAGATAGGTCAGAACCATCAAATAGTGAAATAGGGGAAACTTTAATGAATAAACTGTACTAATTGGCCATATGAAAAATTCTGGAAAAATAATGGTAAGAAGATACATGAGTCTATTTTCAAGGAAAATTTACGGATCTAAATTTCGAGTTTTGTAACTCGAGTTATGGTCAATTTATTCAACATGATGCAGTTAGACAGTTTCAATTTTTATGCCCCGAATTAGTAGTCAAGTCTAGTAATGCCTCATACTTCACTCCGGCAACGGTCTCGGGTAAGGGGTGTTACATTTGATTGGTATCAGAGCTACGGTTTAGTCGGTTCTCGGACTAACGTAGTGTGTGTGAGTCTAGCTATACATGCCATAAATTATAATGTGATAGAGTGATGACTTCTGACGGTGAAATGTGTTTATTTCTTATGTATTAATGGATCCCGATCCTGAGCGAGCTATAGTCGATGATGTTGAGAGTGTGGCACCTGTTCCCACGCAGGGGACTATGCCAGAGGGATCTTGACAGGCTACGAGTAATCCTGATGAGGGAGCTAGAATGCCTTCTATAGTATGATGAACGATTGTTCAGTCATTACATATGAACCAATCCGGCTGTTCAACCACCCCAAAATCCGAATCTGCCCCCTGTAGTACCGGTGGTACCTTTAGTTGTTGACCCTGAAAGAATAACCAAACCCACTATTGATTGCATTAGGAAGCATGGAGCTCAGGAATTTAGAGCTGAGGATGACGATGATGCTGAGAGAGCTGAATTTTGGCTCGATAACACCGTTCGTGTTTTCGACGAACTATCCTGCACACCCGATGAGTGTTTGAAGTGTGCCATATCATTGTTACGGGATCCAGCCTATTACTGGTGGAATACGCTAGTGTCAGTTGTCCCGAAAGAAAGGGTTACTTGGGACTTCTTCCAAACAGAATTCCGTAAGAAGTATATAAGCCAGCGCTTTATTGACTCTAAGCGTAAAGAATTTCTCGAGCTCAAACAGGGTCGTATTGTAACAGACCGAATCTGACCCTAATCGGAACGGTGGTTTCGGGACCACGAATCCGAACCCAAGAAATATTTAAATATTATATTTAGTGCTTATTATATATGAATTTATGTGTGTGAAAGTTTTGTAGAAAAAATTTTATCGTTTGAGTATCGAATTTGACAAAAAGGACTTAATCGCGTAAAATGTAAAAGTGACATACTAGAGTGTAAAGTGCCTATTTGAGCATGGCTTCTTAATATGAAGCATTAAATGGGTAAATAACCCATTTTTAAAGTTAGTGGGTGGCTTTTGACAAAAATATCCATAGTATATATATTGGTTTTATTTTATATTAAAGGTTATATAAGTAATTTAATAAATTTCTTTATTATATGTTATAATAACATAAATTAAAGCCATGATATCATCCATTCTCTTAAGGTCGAAAGTTGAGAAAGATAAAAGGGTTTTGTTCTTCAAATTTCGCAATTTGAGGCTTGATTTCAAGGTTAGTTTGATTTCGATTTTAGTAATTTTACGTTTTTGAGATCGTTGCTTGAACCGTAGCCACCCATGTTGTAATTTTGAATCTAAGTATGCTTGATGTTCGCCATTATTGTGTTCATGTGGTTTTGATATTTGATGATTTTAGATGATAGTTGGGTTAAAAATTAGTATATTATGTGTTGGAAGTTTTGGTGAATTTGTGTTTTTAGGGCCAAATTGTAAAAATAAAAATTTAGAGGGGCTTAATTGCAAAATAAATGAAATAAATGGACTTGTATAGTCCTCATATATATTCGGCCCTTAAGAAGTATGGGGAAATTTGATGTATTTTGAGTTTTATGCAAATAGGACTAAATTGCAAAGTATTGAAATAGTAGGGGTAAAATGGTAATTTTCTTATTTATGTGCTTAAGGACTAAATTGAGATGAAATGTACTTGAATGAGCTAAATTTGAATGTGTTTTAGATCAAGAGCAAAGAAAAATGGATTTGGATCGGGGAAAGACGAAGGTTCTCGAATAGCCGATTTGCACGGTCTATCGACAACCGAGGTAAGTCCGTAAGCAAGTGTATACTATAGGAATAATTGTGAACATTGCATATGATAAAGTTAGGAAATTTTAAGTATAAAAATGTGTGTTGGCCGAATGTGATAGTATAACTTGATAGTGAGTTTTAAATTGTTAAATGTGATGTAAGTATGTAAGTTTGGTTGATGAATGAAAGTTGTATGAAGTATATAAGTTGTGGTGATTTCAGTATTAAGTAAAGTGTATTGAAATGTTAAATGTGTTGAATTCGGGCTAAATGCCTAGCAGGCCTAGTGCCGGTGATATATTCGGGCTTAGTGCCTAGCAGGCTTCGTGCCGGTGATATATTCGGGCTTAGTGCCTAGTAGGCTTCGTGCCGGTGATATATTTGGGCTTAGTGCCTAGCAGGCTTCGTGCCGGTGACATATTCGAGCTTAGTGCCTAGTAGGCTTAGTACCGGTGATTTATTTCGGGCTTTAAAATGCCTAGCAGGCTTTATGCCGGTGAAACGCTATAAGTGGAGATTCTGAATATCAAATAAGGTGAGATGTTTATATAGTGTTAAGTGGTACAAGTTCAGGTAAGAACTAACCTACCATTTTAGTAGAGAATGAAGTGAACTAAAATTCTTATTGTATAGTTAAAGATCAGTGATGAGTGTGACAAAAGCGCTTGTTCTTGCGTATAAGTAGAAATAGAAGATCGATGCCTAGATTGGTTTATATGGAACAATAATATTGTACAGGTTTATGATGTCATAGTAATGATGTTTAAGTAAAGAGCACTACTATTATTCAGCCATCAAAATTTTACATAATGAAATAATTATGTTTCATATTACAAGCTTGGATTTTAATATGTTTGAATGTATGTTCATTATATTGATATTTGCTTGAGACTTACTAAGCTAGTAAGCTTACTTTGTGTGTGTTTTTGTCTACCTCTGTTTTATAGATCTTGAATCGAACTACAGGCTTGAAGGATCATCCGTGAAGTCAACCACACTATCGACTTCTTTTGGTATTGAAAACTTGGTTTGTTATTTGAAAGGGCATGTATAGGCTAGACTAAACCGTATAACTAATGTTTGTAATAGTGTAAATATGCTAGCCATGCGAAAATGGCTATCTATTTTGAATAACTTGTTTTGTGTTTTGAGGTTATAGTTTGCTCATGCCATGAACTATTAATTATGCTTGATTATGGTTTAATCATGTGTGGGAGTGGTGCTATTATTTATGCATGTTAGGTTATGACATGAATGATTTATAAAATAATTCATGATAATGAGCTTATTATATGATATATATACATTTATAATGTTGGATTTATGATTCGGCAATGAATAATGGTAAGTTTGGTGTGATATTAGGTTTAGTCAATAAAGTAAACGATGGATGTATATTGAAGTTATAAAATGTGAGATATAGGTGTTAAATAACGTTATGGCATGTGTATATTTGAATTGGTCATTTGATAGATAAGCATTAAGTTCAATAATGTATGGTTGTATTGGGCTATTTGATTCGGTTTGTGTAAGTGAGTACATACATATATTATTCTTGGTTAGTTGTATATTAGGTTCGAACTTTTGATTAGTTTATTGATTGTTAGAACAAATAATGTTTAGATATGATATGTTTGTTATGTGATTACTTATATGAGATTTGATAAACCTTTTATATGTGAATAAGGGTGGTAGTTTAGTGAGCTGGATTAGGACTCAGTGCATATTATTTGGAAGTGTAAATTAGAAGCATGAGTTAGCCTTGTAAACTATGCATTTGGTAACAGAGAATATTAGTGAATTTGGTAAGTGTATTCGGCTTAGTGAAATAATGATATGAAAATTTTGGAATTGAATCTTAAACATTTGTATACATGACCATGTATATTCGGCCACCTAAGTGATATATGTACGTGATGTTAAATTATGATTATAGAGCTTGAACATATGGGTGTATTATATTTGGTTATAAAATGACATTTTGGTTTTGCAAGTTGAATGAAAATTTGTTATTTTAAATATATGAGGATTCGGCTGAAGTAGCATTTGGTATGAATAGTGCATGCAAAAGAAATAAATAAGTTGTTTAAATTTATGTGGCTCAATTATGCATATGTTAACAAATTTTAGGTTTGCATTGGTTCAATTAAGTGATTGATTAAAAAGTTGTGATTTAATCAGTAATGCCCCGTAACCATAATCCGGCGACGGATACTGGTTAGGGGTGTTACACGTATGACCATATCTGAATACGAGCGCAAGTTTGTGCGACTCAGTCACTACGCTCGCGAGTGTGTTTCGTTAGAGGCTGTTATGTGCCGGAGATTTGAAGATAGTTTAAATGAAGATATAAAACTTCTGGTTGGTATTCTTGAAATTAACGAATTCGTCGTGCTAGTTGAAAGAGCTTGTAAAGCAGAAGATTTAGGGAAAGAAAAACGAAAGATTGAGGTTGAATCTAGAGATTTCAGGAAGAGATTGGCGGGTAAACATTCACAAACGGTAACAAAGAAGTTTAAAAATGATGGCAGTCGATCCAAACCTAACACCGGGATTTCTATACGAGAGTGACCCCTAGTGAGCTCTCAGACTACATCCGTCGCTAGTGTTGATAATGAGAGATCAAGTAAACCCGAGTGTCAACAGTGTGGCAGACGACATTTTGGAGAGTTCTGGGGTAAATCCATTTCTCGTACATGTTACCAGTGTGGCTCGCAGGATCATTTCATTCGGGATTGCCCGAAAATTGCTGAAAATGGGGCTACTCAGAGTGCGAGACCGAGCAGCACTACAGCTCGAGGTAGACCATCTCGTTTTGGGGGTAGGAGTGGTGCACAGAGAGGGACTACAGATACAGTTATTTGATCAGATACTCGTGTACCGGCTAGGGCTTACACCATCCGTGCCAGAGAGGAGGCCTCATCCCTAGATGTCATTACCGGTATTTTCACTCTTTTTGATACTAGTGTAACTGCTTTGATTGACCCCGATTCAACTCATTCATATGTGTACGAAACATTAGTATCCAGTAAGACTCTACCTGTTGAGTTTACTGAATTCGTGATTCGGGTTTTGAACCCCCTGGGTCGGTGTGTGCTCGTTGATAGAATATGCAAGAATTGTCCTTTAATGATTCGAGACTTGTGTTTTCAGGCTGATTTGATGCTGTTACCATTTGATGAGTTCGATATCATTCTCGGTGTGGATTGGATGAAAGTTCACGATGTAGTAGTTAATTGCAGACGAAAGACTATTAATTTAAAATGCCAGAATAATGAGAGAATCCGAATTGAGTCTACGAATTTGAGTGGACCACCTTCTGTGATATCTTCGATGATGGCCCGATAGTATCTGAGGAAGGGTTGCAAAGCCTATCTTGTATATATGATTGACAGCAAGGTAACTGAAAAGAAGATTGAATCGGTACAGGTTGTTAATGAATATCCTGTTGTGTTCTCGGAGGAATTACCGGGATTGCCACCCATTTGTGAGGTAGAGTTTGGGATTGAGATAGTGCCGGGGACTACCCCGATTTCGATAGCTCCGTATAGGATGGCACCGACTGAGCTAAAAGAATTAATGATTCAGTTGCAAGAATTAACAGATAGAGGTTTCACCAGACTGAGTTTCTCTCCTTGGGGTGCACCCGTTTTATTTGTGAAAAAGAAAGACGGAACACTGAGAATGTGTATTGACTACTGATAGCTCAATAAAGTGACCGTAAAGAACAAATACCCATTGCCACGTATCGACGATTTATTCGATCAACTTAAGGGAGCTTCAGTGTTCTTGAAAATTGATTTGAGGTCGAGATATTATCAGCTGCGAGTTAGAGAACTGGATGTACCAAATACTACTTTTCGAACGAGATATAGTCACTATAAGTTCCTAGTGATGCCGTTTGGGCTCACTAATGCCCCTGCAGTGTTCATGGATTTGATGAATCGGATATTCAGACCATATTTAGATCAGTTTGTGGCTATTTTTATAGATAATATACTAATCTATTCGCGAAACGAAATCAAGCATGCTGAGCATTTGAGACTGGGGTTACAGATTTTACTTGACAAGCAATTGTACGCAAAATTCAGCAAATTTGAGTTTTGGTTGAAAGAAGCCAGTTTTTTTTGGGGCATGTAATTTCAGCATCGGGCATTCGGGTTGACCCGAGTAAAATTTTGACTATACTTGATTGGAAACCTCCATGGAATGTTTCCAAGGTTAGTAGCTTTCTGGGACTTGCCGGATATTATAGATGCCTCATAAAAGGGTTTTCTATGATAGCATCACCGATGACAAAGCTATTACAGAAAGATGTTAAATTTGAATGGTCAAAAAAGTGTCAAAGAGTTTCGATCAGCTGAAAGCTTTGTTAACGGAAGCTCCGGTACTCGTTCAGCCAGAATCGGATAAAGAATTTGTTATTTTCAGCGATGTATCTTTAAATGGGCTGGGTTGTGTATTGGTGCAGGAGAGTAAAGTCGTAGCTTACGCTTCGAAACAGTTGAAACCACACGAGAGAAATTATCCGATGCACGATCTTGAGTTGGCCGCTATAGTCTTTTCTTTGAAAATATGGCGTCATTATCTATTTGGTGAGAAATGTCACATTTATTTGGATTATAAGAGTCTAAAGTATCTAATGACTCAAAAGGATCTGAATTTGAGACAACGACGATGGTTGGAACTGTTGAAAGATTATGAACTCGTGATTTATTATCACCCAAGAAAGGCTAATGTGGTTGCCGATGCACTTAGCCGAAAATCACTATTTGCTCTACGCACAATGAATGCGAATATAGCTATGACTAAGGATGGTGCGATCATTGCCAAGTTGAGGGTACATGGGAATGATATTTGCCTTTGATTGAATTTGTTTATAATAACAGTTTTCAATCAAGTATTAAAATGACACTCTATGAAGCGTTGTATGGTAGAAAATTTCGTACACCTTTATATTGGACCGAGCTAAGTGAAAGCAAGTTACACGGGGTTGATTTGATTAGAGAGATGGAGCAGAAAGTTAAGGTAATTAGAGAAAATTTGAAAGCCGCATCAGATCGTCAGAAATCATACGCAGATTTGAAATGAAGGGATATAGAATTCCAAGTGGGTGATCGTGTGTTCTTGAAAGTATTGCCATGAAAAAAAATAATAAAAATAAAAATAAAAAAATATACTGAGATTTGGTCGTAAGGGAAAATTGAGTCCGAGATTTATTGGGCCGTATGAGGTTATCGAGCGTATCGGGCCGGTTGCGTACCGGTTGAGGTTACCATCTGAGTTAGACAAGATTTATAATGTTTTCCATGGGTTAATGTTACGAAGATATAGATCTGATCCTTCTCATGTGATAAGCCTATCCGAAATTGAAATTCAACCCTATTTGACTTATGAGGAAGAACCTATTCGCATATTAGCTCATGAAGTGAAAGAATTGCGAAATAAGAAGATATCATTGGTTAAAGTGATTTGGTATAAACACGGGGTAGAAGAAGCAACTTGGGAAACCGAAGAATCAATGAAAGAACGATACCCACATTTATTCGCGGGTAAGATTTTCGAGGACGAAAATTCCTTAAGAGGGGGAGAGTTGTAACAGCCCAATTACGACCCTAATCAGAACGGTGGTTTCGGGACCACGAATTCAGGTTAGAAAAATAATTTTAAATTTTATTCTAATATTTATGATATATGTTTAAGCATGTGTTAGAATATTGTGGGAAAATTTGATTATTTATATGTTTAAGTTAAGAAAAAGGATTAAATTGTCCAAATGGTAGAAGTGGCCTATATTTTAATTAGGTGATTAAATTGATTTATTTTCTTGTATGGTTGGGCTTGCATGGTAAATTACCCTAAAACTAGATGAGTTGACGGTAAGATGATGGCTTTATATGTTTATTTTAATTGTATTAGTAAAGGATGGATAATAATATTTTATGCTATGATTAAAATAAAAGAAACATAAAAGAAAGTGGGTGTTCATTTTCTACCTTTAGCTCACCATTGTCGAAACTCATAAGGGAGAAAAGAAAAATTTAAACCCTCATTGTTTAGTTGTTGCATGTCTTATTGAGGTTAGTATTTGAGCTTGATTCATGAAGATTTTTGCATCTTTGAGTTCCTTTTCATGAGAGCTATCAAACTCATGGTGAAATTTTTTATTTTTATGCATGTTCATAGTTCGGCCATTGATGCATGTTATATCGAATAATAGTTGTTAGCTGTAAACAGAATATATGTGTTAGATTATCACATTTTGGGTTGGAAAATTTTGAATAAATAGAAAAATTAGGACTAAATCTTCAAAATAGTAGAGTGAGGGGCTAGATGGTAGAAATTATGAAAAAGGGAAACTCAAGTATATTTAAGAACTATTCGGTCCTAGCTAAGAGTTTGTAAATTTGGCATGTTTGTATTTAGTGAAGATTAGATTAAATAGTAAAGATGTGAAACATGTGCGATAAACTGGAAAATTTCTTAATTATGTATTTTGAGTAATATTGAATGAAATTATATTTGAATAAGTTTATTTCGAAATTATTTAGATCAAGAACGAAGAGAACAGAAGTCAGATCGGGGAAAAGTGACACTAAACGAATAGTCGAAAAGCTTAACTTGTCGATTTTCAAGTAAGTTTTAAGCAATTGGATTAATTTGAATTATCTATATATATTAATGTTCATGTTTAAGTGACATAAATACTGTTAAATTTCAAATTGCCGAATAAGGCATAAGAAGTATTATACATGATAGTTGATGAGAATTTGTAAATACATGCATATATGCAACTGTGATAAAGAATTTGATATATACCATTATATATGTGGAAAAAGGAATATTCGGATATGTGTGCATGTAAGTATATCCTTGATGATGTCGAATGTGATAGGATGACTTTGAATGTGGTTGCCGAATGTGTTAGTACCATGAACATGTATTTATATAAATATATCGAAATACTTTGGATGGTTGAATTTCTATAAAGATATGTTTGCCATAAGTATGAAAGATGGATATGTTTGGACTAGATAAATAATTATGGGTTGAGTTGTAGTTAATTGAGGAACATGAAATGAGTGATGGTGGTGAACGAATGAATAAATAAGTGTTTAATTGTGTAGGGCCGAATGTAATGGTAATTATAAGAAGAAAGATTTGGGTTGAATGTGTGTATTTAGGTATGTCATATTTATAATATGTGAATTTATATGTTATGTTTAAGTGAAGGTTGTTAATGAGCACTGTGTGTGCGAAAAGGTTAAGTAACAGCTCTATGTGAGTGATACGTTACAGAAAGTTGACACTGTGTGTGTGGAAACGTTAAGTAACGGCTCTATGTGAGGGATACGTTACGGAAAGTTGGCACTGTGTGAGCGGAAACGTGTAACAACTCTATGTGAGTGATACGATACGGAAAGTTGGCACCATGTGTGCGGAAATGTTAAGTAACAGCTCTATGTGAGCTACACGTTACGAAAGTTGGCACTATTTGTGCAAAATGTTAAGTAACGGCTCTATGTGAGCGATACATTACGGAAAGTTGACATTGTGTGTGCAGAAACGTTAAGTAACGGCTCTGTGTGAGAGATACGTTACGGGATTTGTACTAAGTGTACGGATTTTGGATTTTCATAAAAAGACAAAAACACTTAGTGGACGTAAACAAGGGTGACAGGTAAGAATGTTTTATATGATAGTTCATTATCTGGGTATAAATTAGGTAAGCCATTTCGGTTTGAAAGTTTAGCATATAGACATTCGGTTTTGCATGGAAACCAAGTATGATATTGGTTAATGGCGACCTATTATATGTATGGATAATGTAAACTAATAAATGATTGAGTTGAGTTAGTTAGGAGCTATTAAAAATGCTTGGTTATATGTATGATACCTTTTGCTTATGACTTACTAAGCTTTACATCGCTTACCATTTGTATTTTGGTTATTTTTGGTGTAGATTTTTGGAGTTGAAGCTCGCACTCGGTGATCCTTGTCGAAGTCAGGCACATTATCACTTACTCTTGGTATTATTATTAGCTTTAAACCTTAGAAATTATGGCATGTAATAGCTTGGATACTTTATGGTCTCTTTTGGGTTGGAATGTATATAAAAGCCATGCAAAAATGGCTATACTTTTGGGTATAAGTATGGTTAATGTATAGAGTTTAAATGAAATGGAGTAAGGATGTTATACACTAGTTAACAAATAGTTTTTTGTTAACAGAGTAACATGATTTTTGAAAAATCACCAAAAATAGGAGACATGGAATTAAAGAGTGAATAAGATATAGAATTAGATCTTATTGAGTCTAATTTTGATTGAAATAAAAAAGAACATTTTTGGAATTTTGTACAATGAGATAACTGAGTTTTTGTAAAGATAGGTCAGAAACATCAAATAGTGAAACAGAGGAAAATTTATTGAATAAACTGTACTAATTGGCCATATGAAAAATTCTAGAAAAATTATGCTAATAAGATACATGAGTCTAGTTTCAAGGAAAATTTCTGGATCTAAATTTTGAGTTTTGTAACACGAGTTATGGTCAATTTAGTCAACATGACACAGTTAGACAGTTTCAATTTTTATGCCTCGAATTAGTAGTCAAGTCTAGTAATGCCTCACACTTGACTTCGGCAACGGTCTCGGGTAAGGGGTGTTACATTTGATTGGTATCAAAGCTATGATTTAGTCAGTTCTCGGACTAACGTAGTGTGTGTGAGTCTAGCTATGCATGCCATAAATTATAATGTGATAGTGTGATGACTTCTGACGGTGAAATGTGTTTATTTCTTATGTATTAATGGATCCCAATCTCGAGCGAGCTAGAATGCCTTCTATCGTATGATGAACGATTGGTTCAGTCATTACAGACGAACCAATCCGGCTATTCAACCACCCCAAAATCCAAATGTGCCCCTTGTAGTTCCGGTGATACCTTCAGTTGTTAACCCTGAAAGAATAACCAAACCCACTGTTGATCGCATTAGAAAGCATGGAGCTCAGGAATTTAGAGCTGAGGATGACGATGATGCTGAGAGAGCTGAATTTTGGCTCGATAACATTGTTGGTGTTTTTGACGAACTATCCTGCACACCTGATGAGTGTTTGAAGTGTGCCATACCATTGTTACGGGATTCTGTCTATTACTGGTGGAATACACTAGTGTCAATTGTCCTGAAAGAATGGGTTACTTGGGACTTCTTCCAAACAGAATTCCGTAAGAAGTATATAAGCCAGCGCTTTATTGACTCTAAGCCTAAAGAATTTCTCGAACTCAAACAGGGTCGTATGACCGTATCCGAATACGAGCGCAAGTTTGTGCGACTCAGTCGCTACGCTCGCGAGTGTGTTTCGTTAGAGGCTGTTATGTGCCGGGGATTTGAAGATGGTTTAAATGAAGATATAAAACTTCTGGTTGGTATTCTTGAAATTAACGAATTTGACGTGCTAGTTGAAAGATCTTGTAAAGAAGAAGATTTGGGGAAAGAAAAACGAAAGGTTGAGCTTGAATCTAGAGATTTTAGGAAGAGATTGGCGGGTAAACATTCACAAACGGTAACAAAGAAGTTTAAAAATGATGGCAGTCGATCTAAACCTAACACCGGGATTCCTATACGAGAGTGACCCCTAGTGAGCTCTCGGACTACATCCGTTGCTAGTGTTGATAATGAGAGATCAAGTAAACCTGAGTGTCAGCAGTGTGGCAGATGACATTTTGGAGAGTGCTGGGGTAAATCCATTTCTCGCACTTGTTACCAGCGTGGCTCGCAGGACCATTTCATTCGAGATTGCCCGAAAACTACTGAAAATGGGGCTACTCAGAGTGCGAGACCGAGCGGCACTACAGCTCGAGGTAGACCATCTCATTTTGGGGGTAGGAGTGGTGCACAGAGAGGGACTACAAATGCAGTTATTTGATTAGATACTCGTGTACCGGCTAGGGCTTACACCATCCGTGCCAGAGAGGAGGCCTCATCCCCAATTGTCATTACCAGTATTTTCACTCTTTTTGATACTAGTGTAACTACTTTGATTGACCCCGATTCAACTCATTCATATGTGTGCGAAACATTAGTATCCAGTAAGACCTTTCCCATTGAGTCTACTGACTTCGTGATTCGGGTTTCGAACCCCCTGGGTCGGTGTGTGCTCGTTGATAGAATATGCAAGAATTGTCCTTTAAGGATTCGAGACTTATGTTTTTCGGCTGATTTGATGTTGTTACCATTTGATGAGTTCGATATCATTCTAGGTATGGATTGGATGAAAGTTCACGATGTAGTAGTTAATTGCAGACGAAAGACTATTAATTTAAAATGCCAGAATAATAAGAGAATCCAAATTGAGTCTGCGGATTTGAGTGGACCACCTTCTGTGATATCTTTGATGATGGCCCGATAGTATCTGAGGAAGGGCTGCGATGCCTATCTTGCATATATGATTGACAACAAGGTAACTAAAAAGAAGATTGAATCGATACAGGTTGTTAATGAATATCCTGTTGTGTTCCCGGAGGAATTACCGGGATTGCCACCCGTTTGTGAGGTAGAGTTTGGGATTGAGCTAGTGCCGAGGACTACCCCGATTTCGATAGCCCCGCATAGGATGGCACCGACTGAGCTAAAAGAATTAACGATTCAGTTGCAAGAATTGACAGATAGAGGTTTCGCCAGACCGAGTTTCTCTCCCTGGGGTGCGCCCGTTTTATTTGTGAAAAAGAAAGACGGAACACTGAGAATGTGTATTGACTACCGACAGTTCAATAAGGTGACCTGTAAGAACAAATACCCGTTGCCACGTATTGATGATTTATTCGATCAACTTAAGAGAGCTTCAGTTTTCTTGAAAATTGATTTGAGGTCGAGATATTATCAACTATGAGTTAGAGAATTGGATGTACCAAAGACTACTTTTCGAACGAGATATAGTCACTATAAGTTCCTAGTGATGTCGTTTGGGCTCACTAATGCTCCTGCAGTGTTCGTGGATTTGATGAATCAGATATTCAGACCATATTTAAATCAGTTTGTGGTTGTTTTTATCGATAATATACTAATCCATTCGTGAAACGAAATAGAGCATGCTGAGCATTTGAGGCTGGGGTTACAGATTTTACATGACAAGCAATTGTACGCAAAATTCAGCAAATGTGAGTTTTGGTTGAAAGAAGTCAGTTTTTTTGAGGGCATGTAATTTCAGCATTGGATATTCGGGTTGACCCGAGTAAAATTTTGGCTATACTTGATTGGAAACCTCCACGAAATGTTTCCAAGGTTCGTAGCTTTCTGGGACTTGTTAGATATTATAGACGCTTCGTAAAAGGGTTTTCTATGATAGCATCACCGATGACAAAGCTATTATAGAATGATGTTAAATTTGAATGGTCAGAAAAGTGTCAGAAGAGTTTCGATCAGCTGAAAGCTTTGTTAACGAAAGCTCCGGTACTCGTTCAGCTAGAATCGGATAAAGAATTTGTTATTTTTAGCGATGCATCTTTAAATGGGTTGGGTTGTGTATTGATGCAGGAGGGTAAAGCCGTAGCTTACGCTTCGAGACAGTTGAAACCACACGGGAGAAATTATCCGACGCATGATCTTAAGTTGGCCGCTATAGTCTTTGCTTTGAAAATATGGCGTCATTATCTATTTGGTGAGAAATGTCACATTTATTTGGATTATAAAAGTCTAAAGTATCTAATGACTTAGAAGGATCTAAATTTGAGACAACGACGATGGTTGGAACTGTTGAAAGATTTTGAACTCATGATTGATTATCACCCAGGAAAGGCTAATGTGGTTGCCGATGCACTTAGCCGAAAATCACTATTTGCTCTACGCACAATGAATGCGGATATAGCTATGACTGAGGATGGTGCAATCATTGCCAAGTTGGGGGTACATGGGAATGATATTTGCCTTTGATTGAATTTGTTTATAATAACAGTTTTCAATCAAGTATTAAAATGACACCCTATGAAGTGTTGTATGGTAGAAAATGCAGTACACCTTTATATTGGACCGAGCTAAGTGAAAGCAAGTTACACGGGGTTGATTTGATTAGAGAGACGGAGCAGAAAGTTAAGGTAATTAGAGAAAATTTGAAAGCCGCATTAGATCGTCAGAAATCGTACGCAGATTTGAAACGAAGGGATATAGATGTAACACCCCAAACCCGACCCAAACACTACAACCGAATCTAGTATGTCACTAAGGAAATTTTGTAAAACATATCGCATTTTCAGAAAAACATTTTGGTAAAGTTTAACCTTTTATTCGGGAAAAATTTATAATTTATAGTTTTAAATAAAATATGCCTTTATGAATCAAATCCCCAAATTTTAGCATAATCTAGGGTCAATTAAAATTGACCATTATCTTATTTTAGTATAAACCACATATTAATTTTTTTTAGTACATTCAAATTATATATACTCATATTGTATATTAATGAAAATTTAAAGATAGAAATTAATATAAAAATATAAGAACTAAATTATATTAAAATATAAAAATTAAATCGAGAATAATAGAAAATTAATATTTCTAAATTATAACTTCGTTCATCATACGATAACATAAATAAAATAATTAATTATATGACAAGGACAAAATTATGGAAAATATTTGATAAATTGACTACATAGAGTTTAATATTATGCCACATTAAATTTTATTATAATTCAGTTAATATATTTAAAAGGGAGGAAAAATTAGTATACAATAATTACACATTAATCTAAATCCAAACAATAATTACAAGTTTTTTTTTACGACAAAGTTCATTCTCTTGCCACACGAACCCACTTATTCTAGGCCCAAATTCAGGGTGTTACAATTCTACTCTCCTTAAAGAAATTTTGCCCTCGAAATTTCCAACTAACTAGTAATCATACTACCTACATCTCACTATCATGCTTTCACTGCGCACTCCAATTCTAAACCAAAATAAACACTTAGTATTCTATGGTAGAGTACGCACCGGTATTCACATCTAGAGCGTCCTCGTCCCCTTGTACTCATGCTATCGGTTCGCGTTTATCTGATTAAAATTTTATGAATTATTGGTTTTCTTCCACTGATTATCCACAGACAGTCTTATGATTAGTAGTTTTAAGAGTGATTCTTTCGAATTCGAACCTATCTATAGTTTTCAGTCTTCCTAATTCTAGGAATCATGCACATTCAACATTCATACACACCCACATACAAGTAGCATCCATCACCTAAGGGTTTTTTTTCGTCATTTCACTACCCAGGGTATTTTCATAATTTTAACCTACAAGGGTATTTTCGGTAATTTTGTAAATTTAGGGTATTTCGGTAATTTTGTAAATCAGGGGTGTTTTGGTCATTTTTTAAATTAGGGGTATTTCGGTCATTTTCCAAAACCAGGGTAATTTTTACGAATCAAGGGTAATTTGGTGATTTCAAAACTAAGGTTTACTTTAGGATTTTACAAAACAGGGTGGCTGGTCCCTTTCGGGTTTTAATTATAAGTTTTGGCCTGTCAACATGTCCTCATGGTTAGGGGGAACAGTCACTACGCACCAGGAAGGATTTCAGCGAAGAGGAGGTGAGTCACTAGGACTACTTAAATACCAAGCTCTCCCTATATCCACTCCTGACATGCATATGCTGTTGCCACACCCTAACTTCGGTGACTAGTTCACGAGTTTGTTTGATAAATTAAGTCTTATGGAATTTAAGAAGTTGTTTAAGCTAGGCCTAAAGTCCATTAAGTCTAATTTAAAATAGTCTACGTCCCACGAAGCCCATCAAGCCCACATATATATATATATATATATATATATCACACAAAGGTTCAGAATACTTACCTGGTGGACTTGGGCCGGAGACGTTGATGCCATGCTGAGCTAACAAACCTGTTATAATTTAAAAAAAAACAACATGCATGCTTCAAAAACCCTATAATATCCTAAAATTTGAGTATCTTTTGTGTTGGCATGGGTATGAATTTTTATGTGTTAGCATAGTCTTGTGAAGGCTTGATTTTATTTAGGAAGCTAGAATAATTTTTAGTATGGTTTATTTAATGAAGTGGATTAAGTGAGTTTGACACTTAAGATAATTTAAGTGTTAAATTAAAGCACAAGAGGAATAAGTGGCAAGATGGTTAAGGCTCTTGAAAGGGTGCTTGAGGTTAGTGGTTCGAGTATCAAGGAAAGCATTTTAAGGATTTTTATTTCATCATAGCATTTATGGACGGTCAACCTATGTTTATGATAGGTTGGACTTTTATCTTTTGGTAAGTTGAATTTTGGTTTAAGGAAAGCATGAATTTGGGGATAAGATTCTTAAGGTTAACGAAAGTTGGGGAGACATAAGGCTAGACTTTAGGATGATGTTCGGAAAATTTTCCTAGCCTTTAGTGCATGTATGTGGACTGGCATGTATGGCTAGGGGGTTGCTTAAATTTTGATAGGAGGTTTGGGGGAATAGTTGGTCAACATTTACTTTTGTGCATCTTTTGTATTGTTTTCTTTCTCTCCAAAACTTCTCCTTTGGTAGAAAGTACCTAAGCACTTTTGTGCAAATTTTGCTTGTGTTTTAGCCTTCATTTTGTTGAACCAAAATACTATTCTCTTCTTTTCATTTTCTCTTGAAACCAAAACAACTTATGAATTTTTTGTGCACTTTTCTTTTAGGCAATTAAGTGTTGGCGAATCTCATCTCTCCCACATCTCTCTTTTCTTTGTCTTCTTTAACATTGGTTCATAATCACATTTCTCCTACACACTCTTGGCGAATCTTTCTTTTCTCAATACCATTTCTTTTCATTTGTTCAAAGATAAAACATCTACTTCCATTCTATTTTTTTTTTTTTTCACTTCCCCATAGCCGAATCTTCTACTTCCTTTTAGTATTATTTTGGCCGAATATTCAAGGGAGACTCTCCTTGGTTTTCTTCTATTGATTTTGGATAAAAGGGGGTAAGTGTTCATGGACGTTTTTCTTCTTTTTCTTTCTCATTTCTATGATGTTTTCTTGTGGACAAAGGCTGAACCTTTGGGCATTGTTTTGCAAGGTTCTAACCATTTTTAGGATTCGATTATTCTCTTAGGCTCATTGGGATTTCGGAAGCAATCGATTTAAGCCATTCCTTTAGCAAATCGAAGTTGGTAAGTCAAGTGGTAAGGATTCTATACTCTTAAGTTGGTTGAGGAAGCCTAAGGTTATTTGGATTTAAGATATGTTGTTGGCCGAATGGTTTTCATTAAAATATTGTGATATGGCTGAATGTAGGACAAGGATCTAGTGCGGTGGATCGGATCTTCGAAAGTTAGTTTTGCTTTGGTGAAAGGTGTGTGTGTGCATCTTACACACTATATAACTTGGTTTATATATATATATATATATATATGTATGTATGTATTTATGTGTAATATAACTAATCATATTATGAAAGTGGGAAAAATGATGAGATTTGGATATGATACCATGATGGTATGAATGATGATTCGGGTAAGTCCGTTTCAATATGTTGTTAAAACATGTGGATTGAAATCATGATCTATGATTTATGGTATTTGATATATGATCCATATTAAAATGTATTAACATGATTTGGTTATCTATTGCATTGGTATGGGCAATATGAGAGGAGGGGGAAGATTGTGACTTCGGTCACCAGTGATTTGGTATCACATTTGTGTCTTCGGACACCAGAGATTTGGTATCTCCAGTGATTTGGTATCACATTTGTGTCTTCGGACACCAGAGGTTTGGCACCTCATAGCGTCTCGTCCCTGTGGTTAATACCACCGTGGGTTGGCCCCACTTTTAAGATATGGGATCGTCGCCAGTGATTTGGTATCACACGTGGGTTGGCCCCACAGATGGATTATTCGTGACTTTGGTCACCAGTGATTTGTTATCACATTTATATCATGACTTCGGTCACCAGTGGTTTGGCACCACCAGTGGTTTGGTACCACACGGGGTAGAAAAGGAGTTAAGGATGGCTAGGTTGGGTGCATTATACATATATGTTGCTTTGTTATAATTTGTGTAAGTATGTGGTATTTACCTGGGAGAGGGAATATGCACTGAGTCTTGGTGACTCACCTTCTCCTTTATCTTTTCAGGTGATTCATGAGATCGCGGATGATGAGCCGGATGAACTCGAGGAGGCCATGCAATAAAAGTTCGTTTTATATGAACTTCCATTTGGGTATTATATTTTACTTTGGTTTTCATATTTTATGGATCTGTAATAAGGCCTGTTTAATTATGTTTTGGATTATTTTTATGTTTTGAATATGTTTTAAATATGGTTTATAAATTTCATGATTATTATAATATAATGAGCAGAAAGTTTTCCAAACTACAAAAACGCGTTGTTTTTTTAAAACGTTACCATCGGGTAACATAAATCATTCGATAATTTAAATGATTTTCAAATAATAAGTTTCTACATTCAAATGCAAATGGTTTTCAAAGTAATAATTAGTCTTCTTAAAATGATATAAATGTTTTCTAACCTATGATTTATCAACTAAGTTTTAAAGTTTTATGTAATTTCAAAGTAAATCCTCAATTTTAACTTATTAAACATGTAAATTCTACAAATATAGAATTTCAAAGATTTTTCACAAAATTTAATTGTTAATTGATTCTTTCAAAAATATTTCCTCGGTGACATACCAGATTCGGTCGTGGCGTATTGACCGGGTTTGAGGTGTTACAAACCCATCTTTAGAAAACGTTTTGAGCCAAAAAACCCCAAAGTCGAGTTTTGAATCGGGCTCTGATACCAATTTGTAACACCTCAAACCCGCCCAAACACTACAACCGGATCTGGTATGTCACTAAGGAAATTTTGTAAAACATGTCACATTTTCAGAAAAATATTTTGGTAAAGTTTAACCTTTTATTCGGAAAAATTTATAATTTATAGTTTTAAAAAATATGCCTTTATGAATTAAAACTCAAATTTAAATACATGCCTTAGTTCAACTAAAAATAAAAAATTTAAATAACTAAAAGTAATAAAAGCCCATAATAAAACAAAATATAAACTGGTGGCCCATGGCCTTATTACAACGAGATTTAAAATCCATTAAATAAGAATATAAAATAATAACTAGAGTCTTTTTGCTGGATCCAAATGTTCTTTTGCATGGCCACCTTGCGCTCCTCTCCAGCCCGGTCCGATGCACTAAATGCTACCTAAAATGTTAATTAATTGGTTGAGTCGCGAGACTCAGTGTGCAACCCTCATGAACCATTAGATTGGGCTTTAGCCCCATAAAACTAAAATAATCAGAATTAATACACATAATAAAAAGAATATGCAAGCCCAACCCAAATCCTAGGTTTCCATCCGCTGCACGCCCCCGTACCAGCCATCCACACCATTGGAGATTTCTACAATCAACCCACACCGCTACACGCCTTGATGGCAGTCGTGCTGCTCATCATCAGATCATGGCCGTAGCCACTACAACAGATCACGGTAAAAACAGCTACAACAAATCACGGTAAAAATTGCTACAACAGATCAGGGTAAAAACTGCTACAACAGATCACGGTGAAAACCGCTACAACATATAACTTCCTCCTTTCATCAAACCCAACCCATGAAATCACATAAAATCAATATACTTATATCGTTTAATCAGAACATTCACTAATCTGATGATTTGCTTTTACCCTCTTTGGGTTTCCTCTATTATGCCCGGATTTTGGCATTTATCAAAACATATAAAACTTATAATCATATATTAATCGAACAGGTCTAGATGGTGGGAAAGTGTTACACACCTGATATAGCGAAATCCAATATTCTTAGTCGATATCCTTGTTATCCTGATCTACAACTTTGCTCAAAAAGCCGGAAAGATGTGAAAATAGGGCCTCTCCTATTTTCGGCCATAGTTAGTGTTTTACCCAATTTCATATATTTAAAAATAAACAAATCTCCTTACCTTGAAATCCCGAAGGTAACACGATTTGAGTGTTACCGAACTACAACAAGAGATCTATGTGATTGGCCCCACTCTGAGATCCCGAATGCCGAAAAAGAAAGAAAACACAAGATTAATTCCATATGGCCATTCTGGCTATGGCCTCCAAAAGCGAAAAAGGATCAAAAGAAAACCCAAATTGTTACTTACCCTACGTAAGATTTCGCTATCCCTTGTAGAAAGATTCGCAACCGTGAGAAGATTAGAGATCTAGAAGGTTCGGCTTTTTAAAGAAATCCCGAAAAAATGAACTAGATGTGTTTTTCGGCTTTTAAAAGAATTGAATGGAGTTTCAGTTTTGGCTTAGGAAAAATAAACAAAAGAGAGCCTTAGAAATTCCGGCTAGGAAGTAATTTCAACAGAAGAAGAAAAAGAAAAGAAAAGTTTCGACAACAGAGAATGAGAGAAAAGAATAGGGTTCAAATGCCAGAATTGAAGAGATCCTATCCCTATTTAAAGAGAATTTCGGCACCCAGATATATACTAAAATAAATAAATAGAATAAACCTACACTCCCTAATCGACTCAAACTTATCACCATTTAAATTCCTTTATGATCACTAAATTTTATCTTCAATCCTCATCCAAAAATTCCATTACTAGCCAAAAATCCAATTTGAATTACATTCAAATTGCCTTCCCCGAACAGCAGCCATTCTTTGGGTGTTTCGGTCCACTTCAACCACCTTCCTCACGCCTGCAGCAAAATAGGAAATTATTGTACACAAGGCAACTCGAACCCGAGACCTCCAAGCATAACCACACACTACCAGCCACTGCACCAGAACTTTTCTTGTGATATGTTTCATTCTTAACTTTTTTTAAGGCCTATTTCACAGCGACCAAAACATCCAAAAAAATCCAAGAAATATTCGACAACACCGGGCTTCAAACCTCCAACCTTTTCACTATGGTACATGCCCCTTGCCACTGCGCTACATATTTTATTTGAGTCATAATTCCTTCCCAATTAATTATCAACCTTTATTCCGTGCTCCAGGTTTACTTAAAAAAAACACAACATTTCGCGCACAACGCGACTAGAACCTTGCTGCCCCCTCCTGCTCCTAACGCCTTTGCCATTGGGCCAGGCGTTTCATTGTGTCATGAAACAGCCCCAACTAATTATAAGGCCTAAGCTCTGGCCTTCATACTAACATATGCGAAATAAAAATTTTTGCCATACCCAAGACTTGAACTTTTGGCCTCCGGTTTATTTAAAAGCATACAAGCCACAGGACCACCTACTTCCTTGTGATATCTTTTAACCCAACAATATTTTAAAAGCCTTATGACTACCACCAACCTCCCTAAAAATTAAACTAAACATGCAATAATAATTTTTTTAAAAGAAAATGTCCATTCAAACTTTTATGATAAAATAATTTATTTACATTTGAATGATATTTTAAGAAAAATTAACTATTTAAATGTATTAGTGACATTATAAAAGTAGAGGGACAAACTATGTAAAAGAAAGTAAAGCATATAAATCAAATCCCCAAATTTTAGCATAATCTAGGGTCAATTAAAATTTGACCATTATCTTATTTTAGTATAAACCACATATTAATTTTTTTAGTACATTCAAATTACATATACTCATATTGTATATTAATTAAAATTTAACAATAAAATTAATATCAAAAATATAAGAACTAAATTATATTAAAATGTAAAAATTAAATCGAGAATAATAGAAAATTAATATTCCTAAATTATAACTTCGTTCATCATCTCGATAACATAAATAAAATAATTAATTATATGACAAGGACAAAATTATGGAAAATATTTGATAAATTGACTACATAGAGTTTAATATTATGCCACATTAAATTTTATTATAATTCAGTTAATATATTTAAAAGGGAGAAAAAATTAGTATAAAAAATTACACATTAATCTAAATCCAAACAAGAATTACAAGTTTTTTTTTAACGACAAAGTCCATTCTCTCGCCACATGAACCCACTTATACTAGGCCCAAATTCAGGGTGTTACAATAGAATTCCAAGTGGGTGATCGTGTGTTCTTGAATGTATCGCCATGAAAAAAAATAATAAAAACAAAAATAAAAAAATATACTGAGATTTGGTCGTAAGGGAAAACTGAGTCCGAGATTTATTGGGCCGTATGAGGTTATCGAGCGTATCGGGCCGGTTGCGTACCGGTTGAGGTTACCATCTGAGTTAGACAAGATTTATAATGTTTTCCATGTGTCAATGTTACGATGATATAGATCTGATCCTTCTCATGTGATAAGCCTATCCGAAATTGAAATTCAACCCGATTTGACTTATGAGGAAGAACCTATTCGCATATTAGCTCGTGAAGTGAAAGAATTGTGAAATAAGAAGATATCATTGGTTAAAGTGATGTGGTGTAAACACGGGGTAGAAGAAGCAACTTGGGAAACCGAAGAATCAATGAAAGAACGATACCCACATTTATTTTCGGGTAAGATTTTCGAGGACAAAAATTCCTTAAGAGGGGGAGAGTTGTAACAGCCCAATTACGACCCTAATCGGAACGGTGGTTTCGGGACCACGAATTCGGCTTAGAAAAATAATTTTAAATTTTATTCTAATATTTATGATATATGTTTAAGCATGTGTTAGAATATTGTGGGAAAATTTGATTGTTTATATGTTTAAGTTAAGAAAAAGGATTAAATTGTCCAAATGGTAAAAGTGGCCTATATTTTAATTAGGTGATTAAATTGATTTATTTTCTTGTATGGATGGGCTTGCATGGTAAATTACCCTAAAACTAGATGAGTGGACGGTAAGATGATGGCTTTATATGTTTATTTTAATTGTCTTAGTAAAGGATGGATAATAATATTTTATGCTATGATTAAAATAAAAGAAACATAAAAGAAAGTGGGTGTTCATCTTCTACCTTTAGCTCACCATTGTCGAAACTCATAAGGGAGAAAAGAAAAATTTTAACTCTCATTATTCGGTTTTTGCATGTCTTATTGAGGTTAGTATTTGAGCTTGATTCATGAAGATTTTTGCATCTTTGAGTTCCTTGTCATGAGAGCTATCAAACTCATGGTGAATTTTTTTATTTTTATGCATGTTCATAGTTCGGCCATTGATGCGTGTTATATTGAATAATAATTGTTGGCTGTAAACAGAATATATGTGTTAGATTATCACATTTTGGGTTGGAAAATTTTGAATAAATAGAAAAATTAGGACTAAATCTTCAAAATAGTAGAGTGAGGGGCTAGATGGTAGAAATTATGAAAAAGGGAAAATCAAGTATATTTAAGGACTATTCGGCCCTAGCTAAGAGTTTGTAAATTTGGCATATTTGTAGTTAGTGAAGATTAGATTAAATAGCAAAGATGCGAAACATGTGGGATAAGCTGGAAAATTTCTTAATTATGTATTTTGAGTAATATTGAATGAAATTATATTTGAATAAGTTTATTTCGAAATTATTTAGATCAAGAACGAAGAGAACCGGAGTCGGATCGGGGAAAAGCGAAACGAAACGAATAGTCAGAAAGCTTAACTTGTCGATTTTCGAAGTAAGTTTTAAGCAATTGGATTAATTTGAATTATATATATATATATATATATTAATGTTCATGTTTAAGTGACATAAATCTTTATTAAATTTCAAATTGCGAATAAGGCATAAGGAGTATTATACATGATAGTTGATGAGAATTTGTAAATACATGCATATATGCAACCTGTGATAAAGAATTTGATATATACCATTATATATGTGGAAAAAGGAATATTCGGATATGTGTGCATGTAAGTATATCCTTGATGATGTCGAATGTGATAGGATGACTTTGAATGTGGTTGCCGAATGTGTTAGTACCATGAACATGTATTTATATAAATATATAGAAATACTTTGGATGGTTGAATTTCTATAAAGATATGTTTGCCATAAGTATGAAAGGTGGATATGTTTGGATTGGATAAATAATTATGGGTTGAGTTGTAGTTAATTGAGGAACATGAAATGAGGGATGGTGGTGAACGAATGAATAAATAAGTGTTTAATTGTGTAGGGCCGAATGTAATGGTAATTATAAGAAGAAAGATTTGGGTTGAATGTGCGTATTTAGGTATGTCATATTTATAATATGTGAATTTATATGTTATGTTTAAGTGGAGGTTGTTAATGAGCACCGTGTGTGCGAAAAGGTTAAGTAACGGCTCTATGTGAGTGATACGTTACAGAAAGTTGACACTGTGTGTGCGAAAACGTTAAGTAACGGCTCTATGTGAGTGATACGTTACGGAAAGTTGGCACCGTGTGTGTAGAAATGTTAAGTAACGGCTCTATGTGAGCGATACGTTACGGAAAGTTGGCACTGTGTGTGCGGAAATGTTAAGTAACGGCACTATGTGAGCGATACGTTACGGAAAGTTAGCATTGTGTGTGTGGAAATGTTAAGTAACGGCTCTGAGCGATACGTTATGGAAAGTTGACACTGTGTGTGCGAAAACGTTAAGTAACGGCTCTGTGTGAAAGATACGTTACGGGATTTGTACTAAGTGTAAGGATTTTCGGATTTTCAAAAAAAGACGAAAACACTTAGTGGAGGTAAACAAGGGTGACAGGTAAGAATGTTTTATATGATAGTTCATTATCTGGGTATAAATTAGGTAAGCCATTTCGGTTTGAAAGTTTAGCATATAGACATTCGGTTTTGCATGGAAACCAAGTAAGTATGATATTGGTTAATGGCGACCTATTATATGTATGGATAATGTAAACTAATAAATGATTGAGTTGAGTTAGTTAGAAGCTATTAAAAATGCTTGGTTATATGTATGATACATTTTGCTTATGACTTACTAAGCTTTACATCGCTTACCATTTGTATTTTGGTTATTTTTGGTGTAGATTTTTGGAGTTGAAGCTCGCACTCGGTGATCCTTGTCGAAGTCAGGCACATTATCACTTACTCTTGGTATTATTATTAGCTTTAAACCTTAGAAATTATGGCATGTAATAGCTTGGATACTTTATGGTCTCTTTTGGGTTGGAATGTATATAAAAGCCATGCAAAAATGGCTATACTTTTGGGTATAAGTATGGTTAATGTATCGAGTTTAAATGAAATGGAGTAAGGATGTTATAAACTAGTTAACAAACAGTTTTTGGTTAACAGCAGTAACGTGATTTTGAAAAATCATCAAAAATAGGAGAAATGGAATTAGATAGTGAATAAGATATATAATTAAAGCTTATTTAGTCTAATTTTGATTGGAATAAATAATAACATTTTTGGAATTCTGTACAATGAGATAACTGAGTTTTTGTAAAGATAGGTCAAAACCATCAAATAGTAAACAGGGGAAACTTTAATGAATAAACTGTACTAATTGGCCATATGAAAAATTTTGGAAAAATAATGGTAAGAAGATACATGAGTCTAGTTTCAAGGAAAATTTACAGATCTAAATTTTGAGTTTTTTAACTCTAGTTATGGTCAATTTAGTCAATATGATGCAGTTAGACAGTTTCAATTTTTATGCCCCGAATTAGTAGTCAAGTCTAGTAATGCCTCATACTTGACTCCGGCAACGGTCTCGGGTAAGGGGTGTTACAGTGCGTGGCGACGCGGTCGAGTAAAGCAAAAATCGGAGGTTGCCTATCACTACTGCAGTCATGGGCACGGTTTCGATTTCCATTTTTACATCCTCGACTCGACCACCCATATTCATTCTATCACACCCCTTACCCGTAATCCCCCGGAATCTGGCACGAGATGTTACCGAACAATTTACCTGATTTCCACTTAGGCTCAACGTGACTACTCTTCTCGAATCTCTTCAACTACTTCACACTCAACCTATGACATCTCAATCTTTCCTACGAGAACTCTCGGGATCATATCGAAAATCTTACGGTCTATAAAATTACTTTTCATCTAAACAGAGAACACGCCAGTGCTAGATGACATGCACGCCCGTGTGTAGTCACACACGCCCATGTGCTCACACCGTGCCCAAAAACCCCAACATTCTGCCAAAACTCACACGACTAGGGCACGCCCATGTGAAATGGGGGCACGCCCGTGTACCCTTACAACATGCCCGTGTCTTCCACCCGTGGGGAGTTACTGACTAATTTAGCACAGCTTGGACACACGCCCATGTCCCTACTGTGTGTCTTACACGGTTCATGCACACGGGTGTGGGATTCACCCGTGGCCTATTCTAATTAGTAATAATACAGTGCAGGGTTAGCACGGCCTAGACACACGTCCGCGTGTCTACCTATGTGGCACATAAAGGCTATTTGCCAAGCTTCTAGCATCCCTATATCTTACTCTACATGGGTTTATTCAACAAACTAAAAAACCTCTCTTAATCCACATGCACTCACATTGATAACTTTGAAATTTCATAAATGATAAAATATGCCATCATTCTTGGCAATTTAAAAAATTAATGTCTTAGCAAGAGCCAATACACCTTTGGTCAAAATAACAAAATAATCTAACTAGTCTAGTCCTATACATGCCATATACAAAATCACTAATCTAAATATATCGAAGTAAGCAGATAGTGTGGGCGGTCTTCTAGTTATCGGCGTATCCCAGCTCGGCTCTTAAGCCCTATAAGACAAGGGAAAGAGAGAGGAGTAAGCTTAAAGCTTAGTAAGTTCACATGTAAACAATATAACACTCTAAAATGAATAAAACATTTTTATAGCATTATTTTCTAAGCAAGAAATCAATCTACATTCAGGATTAGGCTTACTCATTTCCTCCATTTACACATCCCAATCACATCACCAGCATAATGCATACATTCAATAACGGTTTCCCTGCACTGAGCATCACAAGGTCACTTAATGTAACACATCCCCATATCAAAATGCATTACCCGTAATCACATTACCCTGTGGTTTCGCACTTATCCCACCATCAGTCTTCATTAGGGTGGCTCGTAGATAGCCCACCAAGAAGGTTAATTACGGTGGTATCACACACAGCCCACCAGAAAGGTTAACAGACGATGGTATTGCACACATCCCATCGCAATTAAACAACAAGGTGGTATCGCACTTAGCCCACCATCAAAATTTGATATAACACACCTACCTATCTATTCCATCATTCATACAAGAATTATTCATCAACTACCACTTTCTATCTACTTGAATTATACATGTTCTCAATTATGCTATGCACTGATTAAAAACAATAATGTGCATGTAAAATGCATCGTTTACACGTAAACTTACCTTGATGCAAAACGTGTTAGCTAGCGATTTACTCGATCACCTTGCCTTTCCCACGATCAAGGTTGATTCCGCGCTCTTCTTGATCGATAACAATGAAATTCATTCATTTAGGACATTCTATGATTAATATACATCAAATTCTACACTTGGGAAAAAATAACCATTTTGCCCTTGTATATTGGAAAAATTACTATTTTGCCCCTAGGCTCGTAAATCATTTTTCATGACATTTTCCCATTAAACAAGCCTAGTGATAAACCGTAAAAGTAACATATTTTAACCCCATATTTAGTATGCTTTTGGATGATTAAGCCCTTGATTTATGTAAAAAGGTGCTTTTAATCCTTTCTTTTCATGTTTATACTCAGAAAAGCACCCGAGGACGAAAAGAACGAGAAACAGGCTTAAAATAGGCAATTTGGGCCAAATAGGAAATCGACACGGCCTGAACTTCAAGCCACACGGCCGTGCCTCATCAAGTTACTTCACATGGCCATGCCACGATTTATACGGCCGTGCCCCAATCGACAGAATCGAGACACGACCTGAAGACGATTTACACGAGCGTGTGCCATGGCCGTGCCCCTGCTACGGGAATGAGCAATTTCACTCGATTTGGATGCTTGAAGCCAAAGAAACATACTCCTAAGTCCACTTAAACATCCTAGGAGGAATTCTACTTGAATTAGGATACTTAGAGCCAAGTAAAGCATCTCAAAGCCTATATAAACACCCAAGGTAGCAACTAAAAAGGGGAGTTTGGAAGAAGCCAAAATAGAAGGCAAAATTTTCTGCCAGAGCTTTTATTCAGGGAATTACTCGAAGATAGCCAGTTGATCCATCTCAAGAAGCCGGAGTTCTACTCAAGACGATCTCCTCTTCAATTCCTTCAGGGGGTTTTAGAGATTTCTTATGTTTTGTTTTATCTTTTCTCTTGAGATGTTTTCCTACTTTGTTATGAACTAAACCCTTGAGATACCTAAAGGGATGAAACCTATGATGAATTATGTTATTTGATTTCTAAATTTATATGAGAAGTACTTAGTTTGTTCTTAGTTATGTTGCTTAATTTAATCTGATGTGCTTAGGTGGAGGAGGAATAGACCCTGCCTAAGAGTAGATCTAGCATAATTGAGCGGAGTTGATCGGGCGCCTAGAGATAGGGTTACGAGATTTTGCCAGATTCGGGTGAAACCTAATATGGGAATCCATTGATCGATTTACTGCTTCCTTAGAGGGTTATTATAAGAGAACGAGAGTTCCACTAATTAACCTAAGGTTAGACATTATTCGCCTCAAGAGAGGGTTTAATATAGGTTAAGGAGTCTCACAGATCAAGCTAAGTAAAGAAATCATATGGCTTGGGGAATAAATAATAAGTGAAGCCATAGGGGGATTCTTCTTGAGGGTATCGTCTTCATCAACTGAGTTTTTCTAAAGTCTTTTTCCAATTCATTCTTTTGTCTTTGCATCTAGTTTAGTTTTTCATTAGTTTAATAAACCAATCACTCCATATTTCCAGCTAAATAATAGAAAGAAAGTGAGTAGTAGTACTTTTAGGGTCCTTCGGGTTTGATAAGATATTCTTGCCTAAACTATACTACTGTTCGATAGGTGCACTTGCCTCTATCGTTATCATAGATAGTCTACAGGTTCGATCATTCTTTTATAAATATTAAAACTCGACTGTTTGACACGATCAAGTTTTTGGCGCCGTTGCCGGGGAACACTAAAATATTAAGAAAGCTTAATTTTTATTACTTTAGCCAATTTTTTTATTACAATTTATTATTTTTATTTTTATTTTTTATTTATTTTACTTTGCTAATTTTTTCCTCTATTTTTGCTTTTGGCTGAAAATATTAGTCTATGGAAAAGATGGCACTAAATAATTAACAGTGGCAAGGCATGGGGGCAATTCCTACTAAAGCAACTAGTGTTTTCAACCTCGACGTGGTCACCAAGTTATCTAATCAGTTAGAGATGATGAATAAAAAATTTGATGATTGGTATAGTCCCTCGCAGGTACATCCAGGAATACAATATGATTTGAATCTAGGAGGAGTGGTGAATCCTGAGTACCCACCCTACGGATATGGCATGGAAAACTAGCAAGCTCACTATACAGGTAACTATTCTAGATATCAAAATAATTTTTATAGTGACACTTATAATGCAGGTTGGAAGTACCATCCCAATTTCTCATGGGATGATCAAAATAGCCAAAGATCAGAATTTCCTCTAGATTTTCAACAACCACCACACTAATAAGAAGAGGAGCCCAATCTTGAAGAGATGCTGACGAATTTCATGGCAACCACAGATTCTCGTTTCCAAAAGACTGAAGCAGCACTTGATGAACAACAAAAATCGATCAAAGGGATCGAGAATCAAGTTGGAGAACTTACTAGGTTAGTGGGACATCTCGCAAAGCTAATACGACCGCTAGGACGTCTACCAAGTAACACTGAGGTTAACCCAAATGAGCAAATTCAAGCCATCTCAGCTCAAGACAGTAAGAGGTTAGATGAACCAAACTCAATACAAGAAAACAAGGTAGACGAAGGTAAGGTAGAGGTAACACAAGGAAAGTCAAAATCGGTAATCAAGGAGTACCAACCTCGCATACCTTATCCCGAAGCAATGAAAAGAGACGATTTAGAGAAACAGTTCGGTAAGTTTCTTAAACTCTTAAAGAAATTACATATTAACTTACCTCTTCTTGAAGCTCTTTGTCAGACGCCAGACTCGAGGAAATTTTTAAGACAGCTCTTGACAAAAAAACATAAATTAGACAAGGAGCACCACGTAGAATTAAAAACAGCATGCTCAGCAATGTTACAGAACAGACTACCACAGAAGCAAAAAGACACAGGGAGTTTTACAATTCCATGTTTAATTGGTAGTTTATTTATTAATAATGCTTTAGCTGATTTAGGGTCAAGCATCAATGTTATGCCTTATAAAATGTTTAAACAATTAGGTCTAGGGAAACCCAGACAAACTAGGATGAGCATTCAATTAACTGATAAAACTATAAGAATTCCTAGGGGTATAATAGAAAATATTCTAATCAAAATTGATAAATTCGTATTCTCAATAGACTTTGTCGTTTTAGACATGGATGAGGACAACATGATCCCCTTAATTTTAGGAAGACTCTTTTTAGCAACTGCAAGAGCTAAAATTGATATCTATGCAAGAGAACTCATACTTCGTGTAGGCGACGAGATAGTCACTCTTCAAGCTCTTGACTCGGCCAGAAAATCAAGTGATAAAGGTGAGAAAGTAAATTCAGTTGATAACCAACTTGTTCAACCTTCATTGCAGGAAACACCATAAAGTTACAAACCTGAGCCGGATCATAGACTCCGTGCCAATAAAGAGGAATTACATGAGGAAACAAAACCACACGAAGTGAAACCGAAGGAAACCCCAGACGAGCTGATAGGAACAATAAATCACATCAAAATAGAGGATCAGGTATTGTTGAATAAGGAAGACCCTTGAATCACCAATTCAGAATTCAAGGAAAACGAAGAAATCATTTTTGAGGTACTTAATGTCCTCCTACACGGCACAGTCGAGGTCAGCAATCCTAACTTCGACACTTTTGAGGTAAACATTACTCGACTTAAACTATATATCCATAACCGAAGTGATCGCATGAGAAAGGATTTTCATCTCCTCAAACCACAATGACCATACGAATGAGAGGTAAAGTCTAGCTAAGACAATAAACGAGCGCTTCTTGGGAGGCAACCCGAGCACTAACCCCATTTTTACATTTTTTTATATATATTTTATTTTTTTCTTTTTTTTTTCTTTTTAGCACCTAACCATAAACTAACCAAATAGCGATTTCCGAATACACGGCCCTACACACAAGCGTGCTTGTGGTAGTGTGGAAGCTCAAGGATGAACCATGGGTGTGCCAAGGCAGTGTACGACATAGAAAAATTCTTTTCCCAAAGACGGTGGCAATAATAGTCCACGCCGTCGTCGACGCCCCATGCAAGGTTCTTGACTTGTCAAGCACGGGCTAAACACGGTAGTGCCTTCCAACAAGGCCAACATTCGACTTATCGAATACGGAGAGAGCGCTTTGTATTAAATGACCGTGTGAAGAAAGACACGGGTGTGCCACGACACCACGGCCATGCCGAACACCACGAATGCGCTCAAAATTCAAAATCCCAAACACGGGCTACATCTCTATTTAAACCTCATTCCCCATTTTTCTAGTTGTCTTTCATTTTCCATTATTTATTTTTGTTTTTACTTTATTTCATCATTATTTTTTTTACTTTATTTTATTTTATTTTCTTCTTCTTATTCTTTATGGCATTTAGATTTAGCTTAGGATACAATAAAAGCAATCTGGCTACTTCAAGGATTCAATTTCAAATGGTTCGAGACGCTTCCCCATGTTCACCTTCAATCTTATCCAGTTTCATTTCATAGACTTCATCCAAAAATTCAAGAAGTGTTACTTCTTCCCTTCTCTTTTGATTTTATTATTACATAATTGTTTACCTATCTTTGTACGTTGAGGGCAATATACATCTTAAGTGTGGAGGGTAAAAGTACCTGACTTTTTGCATTATTCTCAAAATCCTGAATTTAGTCTTGTTCGAAAGTATTTTTCTCTTATTACTAATTAGGATGAAATTTCTGTTGATTTATGATTTGTATTGATATGTTTTAGAGTAAGTCATATTTAATTGTGCATTGATGATTAAATTTGAAGGATACTAGAGAATCGAGCATGATAAGTCGACTTTCTAAAAATTAAAAATTAATAGGTCGTTGAACTGAATTTGAGTATTACTTTGAAGTTTGAAATTTACAGGGATTGACGTCAAAAACACCCATAATTTTTGTGAGATTTGAGCCTTATAGAGCATATATTCTTTTTCATGCTTATTGATTATGAGTGTGTCAACTTTGAACTGTTATTCTAGAACATGCCTCGTTTATACATGTCGAGACCACACTTTTGATTTGATATACTGAGATGATAAAGGCACCTAGGTTTTAACCCATTCACACCACTAAAAAACCTACCCACATAATTAACCCCTAGTGAACCCCGTTGAATCCTAACAACCTTGTTATTGACTCACCCACTAATATTAACCCAAAATCCCTTTATATTTGTTATCACCATTCTTTTGACTACCCTTTAATCAAGGTTTGATTTGATTAAGTTACCGAATTATATTAGTTCAGTAGTTACATTTATCATTTATGATGTAATATTTTAGGATTTTGTTCTTAAAAGAAATTCCAAGTTTATTCAATATTAGTAGTATACAAAAGAGCTTAGACCATTTAAACTCCAATTGTTGAAGAAAAAGCTCATATTAAAGTATTATCAAATTTCAAGTGAGGAAAATACTCGTAATTATAGAGTAATTATCAATAGTGGTATTATTAGTTTTCATTCGATGTAAATATTCATATTCAATTCATTATTTTTTAGATAAGGTAATTAGTCAATTCAATCTCGATTCTAACCCTCTAATTCAACCTTTATCCACACCTTTTAACCCTAGCCCCGTTACAACCCTGATTTAAGACCTTTTGATTTGTGTATCATCTCATATACAGTGGTGGAGATTTGATTTTTAGGTAAGCCTATGGGATTAACTTTTCAGGTTCGACTTAGAGTGCTTATTCTTGAACCTTAAACACTTCGAGTGATTTGAGTGAACCTTTTGTGAGGATGTCAATCTTGTCGGTTTTGAAATAAAGGTAATTACTTAGATAAGGGGAGATACCTATGTTTTCGTACCACTACAAAGGTATGACTTATCTTGATTGAATCTTTAGGGTTCTTTAAGTTGAATTATCCATGTATAAATTATCTATGAATTATGATGAGACATTGTCGATAGGAATTATGAATTATGGAAAGTTCGTTTTAATTGTAAGTTGAGAATTTTGCTGGAGGACAAGCAAAAGCTTAAGTGAAGGGGTATTTGATAAACCGTAAAAGTAACATATTTTAACCCCATATTTAGTATGCTTTTGGATGATTAAGCCCTTGATTTATGTAAAAAGGTGCTTTTAATCCTTTCTTTTCATGTTATACTCAGGAAAGCACCCAAGGACGAAAAGAACGAGAATGGGCTAAAAATGGCCAATTTCGGCCAAAGAGGAAATCGACACGGCCTGGACTTCAAGCCACACGGCCGTGTCTCGTCAAATTACTTCACACAGCCATGCCACGATTTACACGACCATACCCCAATTGACAGAATCGAGACACGGCCTGAAGACAATTTACACGGGCGTGTGCCATGGCCGTGCCCCTACTACGGAAAGAGCAATTTCATTCGGATTTGGATGCTTGAAGCCAAAGAAACATACCCTTAAGTCCACTTAAACATCCTAGGAGGAATTCTACTTGAATTAGGATACTTATGAGCTAAGTAAAGCATCTCAAACCCTATATAAACACCCAAGGTAGCAACTAAAAAGGGGAGTTTGGCAGAAGTCGAAACAGGAGGCAGAGTTTTCTGCCAGAGCTTTTATTCACGGAATTACTCGAAGATAGCCAGTTGATCCATCTCAAGAAGCCAGAGTTCTACTCAAGACGGAGGATCTCCTCTTCAATTCCTTCAGGGGGTTTTAGAGATTTCTTATGTTTTGTTTTATCTTTTCTCTTGAGATGTTTTCCTACTTTGTTATGAACTAAACCCTTCAGATACCTGAAGGGGATGAAACCTATGATGAATTGTGTTATTTGATTTCTAAATTTATATGAGAAGTACTTAGTTTGTTCTTAATTATGTTGCTTAATTTAATCTGATGTGCTTAGATGGAGGAGGAATAGACCCTGCCTAAGAGTAGATCTAGCATAATTGAGCGGAGTTGATCGGGCGCCTAGAGATAGGGTTATGAGATTTTGCCAAATTAGGGTGAAACCTAATATGGGAATCCGTTGATCGATTTACTACTTCCTTAGGGGGTTATTATAAGAGAATGAGAGTTCCACTAATTAACCTAAGGTTAGACATTATTCACCTCAAGAGAGGGTTTAATATAGGTTAGGGAGTCTCACGGATCAAGCTAAGTAAAGAAATCATATGGTTTAGGGAATAAATAATAAGTGAAGTCATAGGTAGATTCTTCTTTAGGATATCGTCTTCATCAACCGAGTTTTTCTAAAGTCTTTCTCCATTTCATTCTTTTGTCTTTGCATCTAGTTTAGTTTTTCATTAGTTTAATAAACCAATCACTCCATATTTCAGGCTAAATAATAGAAAGAAAGTGAGTAGTAGTACTTTTATGTTCCTTTGGGTTCGATAAGATATTCTTGCCTAAACTATACTACTGTTCGATAGGTGCACTTGCCTCTATCGTTGTCATAGATAGTCTACAGGTTCGATCATTCTTTTATAAATATTAAAACTCGACTGTTTGACACAATCACCTAGCTGAACATTTATTCCTCTTTCAACAACCCACAAATCTAACTATTTCATGCATTTATTACCAATTTACAACATTTACAACTTAGTCTCATTTAGGTCTTTTCATGACAACACCTTTCACAAAAGTTGTCTCTAACCTCCCCATCATCCATTTTCTTCCATAAAAACTCAGCTAACAACATAAACTTTCTCATGGCAAGTCTCTAAACTTTTAACCATTTCACAAATTAGTCCCCTCATTAGTTAGCTTAGGCTTTGGGGACTCCAAAAGTACAAAAATCATCAACTAAAACCACCTAAATCACTTACTTGAATGAGGATTGAGTGGCTGAAAGTTTGAACCTCCAAGAACTCTATCCTCTCTTGAATTTTTGGTGGAAAGAGATGAGTGAATATTGAAAGATGATAACATCTTTTGCTTCTCTTATTTTATTCATTTTATCACTTAATTTCCACCAACTTTGACTAGCATTTAATGCTCTTGTCCCCCCTAACTTGTATGGCCGGCCAACACATATAATAGGGCCTAATTTCAATTTAAAATTCTCCAATTTACAATCTATAGCTATTAGGTACCCCCACCTTATAAAATAAAACTTTCGCACTTTATGTGATTTAGTTTTTTTTCACAATTAAGTACTCTATTGCTAAAATTAAAGCACCAAAATTTCCATATAGCCATATATTAATGCCATAACACATAAATAATACTAAAATAATTTCCTCAACCTCGAATTAGTGGTCCCGAGACCATTGTTCTGACTAGCCCCAAAATTGGGCTGTTACAACTCTCCCCCCTTTTTGGGATTTTCGCCCTCGAAAATCTTATCGGTAAAGAGGTTTGGATATTGCTCTCTCATAGCTTATTTCGGTTCCCACGTAGCTTCTTCTATACCGTGCTTTTTCCACAACACTTTTACTAAGGCTATGTCCTTATTCCTCAACTGTTTCACTTCTCGAGCCAAGATTTTAATCGGCTCTTCCTCATATGTCATATCCGGTCGTATCTCAATTTCCATGGGAGAAACCACATGCGAAGGATCGGAACGATAACGCCTTAGCATTGATACATGGAACACATTATGAATTTTCTCTAACTCTACCGGTAAAGCCAACTGATATGCCATTGGCCCAATCCTTTCGGTAATTTCATACGGCCCTATGAATCTCGGACTCAATTTACCCTTTCGACCAAATCTCAATATTTTCTTCCACGGGGACACTTTCAAAAATACTTTGTCACCCACTTGAAACTCAATTTCTTTTCTTTTCAAGTCCGCGTACGACTTTTTTCGGTTTGAAGCAGCTTTTAGACTATCCCGAATCACTTTCACTTTTTCCTCAATTTCTTTAACTAAATCAATCCCATGGATTTGCTTCTCACCCAACTCGGTCCAACACAAAGGAGTCCGACACTTACGACTATATAAGGCCTCATACGGTGCCATCTGTATGCTCGATTGAAAACTATTGTTGTAAGCGAATTTGACCAAAGGTAGGTATCTTTCCCAACTACCTTCGAATTCTAACACACAGCATCGGAGAATATCTTCAAGAACTTGGATTACTCTCTCAGACTGACCATCAGTTTGAGGATGAAAAGCAATACTAAAATTCAACCTTGTACCTAAGGCCTCTTGTAACTTCTTCCAAAACCTCGAAGTAAATCTCGGGTTTCTATCCAAGATAATGGATATAGGCACTCCATGTAATCTTACTACCTCTGCAATGTACAACTTAGCTAACTTCTCTAGTGAATAATCAATACGTACCGGTATAAAGTGAGCCGACTTCGTTAACCTATCAACGATAACCCATACAGCATCTTTCTTTTTCGGAGTCGAAGGCAACTCCGTCATGAGGTCTATGGTGATCTGATCCCACTTCCACTCGGGAACCATTACTGGTAGAAGTAATCTCGAAGGCACCTGATGCTCGGCTTTCACTTGTTGACAAATCAGACATCTTGTTACATACTCAGTGATGTCTCTTTTCATTCCCGACCACCAATAGAATTTCTTCAGATCATTGTACATTTTCGTACTGCCCGGGTGTACTAACAAATGACTATTATGTGCTTCTTGTAAAATTTCTCGGATTAACTCATCATCTTTAGGTACACAAATTCTATCATGGAACATTAAACAACCATTCAAACTTATCCGAAATTCAGAATCAGCTCCTGATTCACACTTAGCTCTTTTAGCTAACATCTCATTATCATTCCTTTGAGCTTCACATATTTGTTGGACAAATAGTGGCCTAGCTCTCAACTCAGCCAGTATAGCACCATCATCGGACAATGACAAACTCGTGCTCATAGTTCTCAAAGCATACAAAGATTTTCTACTTAAAGCATCTGCAACTATATTTGCTTTCCCCGGGTGGTAATCGATCACTAGCTCGTAGTCTTTCAATAATTTAAGCCATCGTTGTTGCCGTAAATTTAACTCCTTTTGATTCATCAAGTACCTCAAACTCTTATGATCCGTAAAAATTCGACACTTCTCACCATATAAATAATGTCGCCAAATCTTTAATGCGAAAACGATTGCGGCCAACTCTAGATTATGAGTCAGATAATTATTCTCATATGGTTTTAGCTGTCTCGAGGCGTAAGCGACCACCTTACCCTCTTACATCAACACACAACCGAGACCATTTAAGGACGCATTACTGTAGACCACAAACTCCTTTCCTGACTCAGGCTGTACCAAAACTGGTGCTTCTGTCAACAACGTTTTCAATCTCTTAAAACTCTGTTGAAATTTTTCAGTCCATTCAAACTTAACATCCTTGTGCAATAATTTCGTCATCGGAGTAGCAATCATAGAAAATCCCTCCATGAACTGCCTATAGTACCTCGCCAAACCTAGAAAGCTTCTAACTTCCGACACATTCCTCTGCGGTTTCCACTCTACAATAGCTGAGATCTTTCCCGGATCAACTCTAATGCCTTCTTCTGACACAACATGTCCTAGGAATCTGACCTCTCGGAGCCAAAACTTGCTCTTGCTAAATTTAGCATATAATTCCTTGTCTCTCAAGGTCTGCAAGACAATTTTGAAATACTTTGCATGATCATACTCATCTCGGGAGTAGACCAATATGTCATCGATAAAAACAACTACAAACTTGTCCAAATAAGGTCGAAAGATACGGTTTATTAAGTCCATAAAAACTGCAGGAGCATTCGTTAAACCGAACGGCATGACCAGAAACTCATAATGGCCATACCTCATCCTAAATGTTGTTTTCGGCACGTCTTGTTCCTTAATTCTTAGCTGATAATATCTGGATCTCAAATCAATCTTGGAGAACACCATAGCTCCCTTCAGTTGATCAAATAGATCATCTATCCTCGGTAAAGGATACCTATTTTTCACCGTCACCTTGTTGAGCTGTCTGTAGTCTATACACAATCTCATCGATCTATCTTTCTTTTTCACAAATAATACCGGAGCACCCCACAACGAAAAGCTTGGTCTTGCAAAACCCTTATCCGTCAACTCTTGTAACTGGACCTTCAGTTCTTTTAACTCCAATGGCGCCATCCTATACGGAGTGATGGAAATAGGTGCCATTCCCAGAACTAATTCAATTCTGAACTCAACCTCTCTGATTGGAGGTAGTCCAGGTAACTCTTTGGTAATACATCCGGATACTCACATACAACCGGCACGGTTTCAACCTTTGCCTCAGACTCTTGACTATTTAGTACAAAGGCAAGATATGACTCACATCCTTTTCTCAAATATTTCTCAGCTATCATGGAAGAAATCATCACTGGTAGGTTATCTGACTCACTTGATTCAACCCGAATAACATCTCCATTTTCACACTTCAATTCAATAAATTTACTACCATAATTCACTAAAACGCTATGGGTAGTCAACCAATCCATACCAAGAATCAAGTCAAACTCATCAAACGGCAGCAACATAAAGTTTACTGGAAAATAATGACCCCTAACTATCAAAGGATAGTTCCTACACACCTTATCAACTAACACCTATTTTCCTAGGGGGTTTGATACTTTTATCACAAATTCAGTAGACTCAATAGTCATATTCAAACTAATTGCCAATCCCATACAAATATAAGAATGGGTCGACCCCGGGTCAATCAAAGCAATAACAGAGGTGTCATAGAGAGAAAATGTACCCGTTATTATGCCCGGCGATGATGCCTCTTCTCGAGTGCGAACAGCATAGGTTCTTGCTGGCGTCCGACCCTCTGACCTCACAATAGTGTCTCGTGATACACCTCTACCACTAGTCCCACCTCCCGGGTTCTTTTGTGGCTACCTCTAAAAGATGCACTGCTTGATCTTCCCTACTGCTTCTTTTCTTTGTCGTCTCTTTTAAGACAGTTTCGAATGAAATGGTCGGGGGATCCACACATGTAGCAATTTCGATTGTTTCCCCAACACTCCCCAGTGTGATGTTTGCCACAACTTGGGCACTCTGGTTTGGACTTTGGATTGCCCACACTTGCCATTGAGGTGGTTTGAACTCTTGAACCCGAATACATATTACTTCGATCTCTCTGCGAATACCTGACTGACGTAGTCATCCGAGGGTTCCCTTCTCTAGACCTCTTTGATTGAGATTGGTATGACTTGTTCATCGGCCTCTCCCTCGCATCACGAGCCTCACTCAGGGCTTTCCTCTTTTCCTTACTCAATTCTCCGGCCTTACTAACCCGATCCACCAGTATCAAAAATTCTTTTAGCTCTAAGATCCCAACTAAAAGTTTGATGTCTTCATTTAACCCGTCTTCAAACCTCTTGCATAGGGCAGTTTTCGTGGATACACATTCTTGTACGTACTTACTGAGCTGAACAAATTCGCGTTCATATTCCGCCACAGTCATTTTTCGTTGCTTTAACTCAAGGAATTCCTTCCGCTTCTGGTCTATAAACCTTTGACTTATATACTTCTTTCGGAACTCTTCCAAGAAAAAGTCTCACGTGACCCTCTCTTTAGGAACTACTGATGTCAATATTTTTCACCAATAGTATGCCGAGTCCCTCAGCAAAGATATAGCTCATTTCAAACTCTCCTCGGGTGTACGGAGAGTTCATCAAAAACCCTCATTGAGTTCTCAAGCTAGAACTCCGCCCCCTCAGAATCATCATCTTTGTTAGCTCGAAAATCTTCAACCCCTTGCTTTCAAATTTTATCTACTGGGGGTTTATTTGTCCTCACTATTTCTACACCTTGGGGAGCCACAGGAACTAGCTGAGGTATAGGATGAGGTGGAGGAGGTTGAGCATTGGGTTTAGCTCGTACATAGTGTACCAATTGCTCATCATTTAGAGAAAGGCTTCTCGAGTCTCTTCTCCTTGACCCCTAATCTCGGGTTCACTTTGCACAGGCATGGTTCCTTACTCAAGAGCCGGCGCATTACTAGCTGCGTCATCAACAGTCGATTGATCAAAATCCATATACTACATAAAATAAATTTTTAAAATCATCAGAAGCCACCACACTATCATTATACACTTATGGCATGTATAGTTACACTCCCACACACTCTATAGTAGTCCTAAAACTGACTAAACCATAGCTCTGATACCACTAAATGTAACACCCCTTACCCGTAATCCCCTCCGGAATCGAGCATGAGACGTTACCGAACAATTTAGTTGATCGCCACTTAGGCTCAACGTGACTACTCTTCTCGAATCGCATCAACTACTTCACACTCAACCTATGAGATCTCAATCGTACCTACGAGAACTCTCGGGATCATATTGGAAATCTTACGGTCTATAAAATTTCTTTTCATCTAAACAGGGAGTACACGCCTGTGCTAGATGACACACACGCCCGTGTGTAGTCACACACGCCCATGTGCTCACACCGTGCCCAAAAACCCCAACATTCTGCCAAAACTCGCACTGCTAGGGCACGCCCATGTGAAATGGGGGCACACCCGTGTACCCTTACAACATGTCCGTGTCTTCCGTCTGTGGGGAGTTACTGACTAATTTAGCACGGCCTGGACACACGCCCATGTCCCTACCATATGTCTTACATGGTTCATCCACACGACCGTGGGATTAACCCGTAGCCTATTTTAATTAGTAATAATAAGGTGCAGGGCTAGCATTGTAATATCCCGGGTTAGGGGCTATTTTATTATGGCTTTGTTTGCATGTGTTTGGCCTGCTATGTTGTTGTCTTTTGATATTTTTGGGGCTTAGTTATAAGCTAGGTGTAAGCCTGAATGGTAGGAAAAATCTTTGCTTTTAGGCTTAGGTGGGAGAAGCTGAAGGGGCTAGGGTTTATAAATATCTTTAGGTGAATTTTAGCATAACAAATAAGTGGTGGAGTGGCGGGATAGGCGCCACTTGAGGCTTGTGTGTGTGGCGCCACTTGCGGGGAAGAGGTCCGTGTTCAAGCTGCAGAGTGCTCCATTTGGCTTCTATTTTGACGGCATGGAGGGAGGAGTTGTAGGCGGTTCAAACTCTATCTTGGACCAAGTCAAAAGTTCAAATGGTGGGTGGAGAGTGATTTGTGGAGGTGGACTAGTTCAAACTAGTTTGAATGGGTGGCTTGGAGTGTTTGGGGAGTTGTGGCTGAATTTTGAGAGATTTTGGGAGTGGCAGGTTGGTAGGTGTAGTGGGGAGTGATATCTTTGAAATTCACTAGGCAATTTTGGTGCATTTGTTTTCTTTCACTCAATTTTGGTGTCAAACAAACATTTCTTTTTCTTATTCTTTTTTTTTGGAAATCGAAGGTCCAAGCTTACCCTTGCCGAATTTACTTTATTTTCTCTTGATGTTCTTGGTAGCCGAATGTTCTTTCTATTTCTTTTTATTTTTATTGGGGTAAACCGAAACTAGTATCCCCTTCTTCTCATACGTTTATTTCCTTTCTCTTTAAGCTAGTGCCGAAACTTACATTCTCCATTTGCTTTCTCCATTGCTATTGAGCCGAAACTAGCTTCTCTTCCTCTCATACTCTCTTTTCCTCTCTCAATATCCTCTTGCCGAAACTCCATTCTCCAAAAACATCATCCTCCATTTTCTTTTTCTTTAAACTGAAAGCACCCCCTCCATTCATCATTTTATTTTTCTTCTTTTCCAAAACCCCTTAGCCTTTTGTCACCATTTGTTCTTCCCATTTCTCTTAAGGCCGAATCTCCTTTTCCTTTTTGTTAAGGGTGCTAGCCGAATCTTTTCTCTCCTTATAGTTCTTCATTGCCGAATATTAGAGGAGTGTTGACCTTGTTGGATTCTTGTTTCAATCGGTCTAGTAGAAGGTAAGTGTTTGGCTGAATGGCCATTTCTCCCCTCTCTTGTGCTTTATCGATTTTGGGTTTGTTTAAGGGCCGATTTCGACATTTGTTGAAAGGAGTTAACCTTTGGTTTTGGTAATCGATTTCGTATAGGGCCTTTGGATTTCGGAAGCAAGCAAGAAGAGCCTTCCTTCTCTGATAATCGTTGGGTAAGTGGTGGTAAGAGGTTGCTTTAATGGTTTTCTTTAGAGTTGTTAAGCCAAAGACTTATGAGACTAATGGTTTGTGTTTAGGGGGAGGCCGATTATCGAAAGAACCATTGTTGGTTCGGGTTTGGTAGGAAACCAAACCATTTGCAAAATAAGGTTCAAACGCTAACCCTTTTGGTTTATCTATTCGGCGAATGGTTTTAAGTGATTAATCTTGTGTTTGGCCGATTTTAGGAGCAAGATAATCGAGGGATTTAGACCGGTTCTTTGGGATTGAGCGTGCGTTCTAACAGGTGTGTAAACTAACACACCTTCTTACTGAGTAATATGTTAATAACATGATTGTGTAAGTGAAACAGTATGGTTGACTGATATAATACCCAATGAGGTATGGATACGGATTCGGGTAAGTCCGTTTCATTACGAGATCTGTGATGATATGTGATATCATGATTTATGGTGTATGTATTTTGAGATGTCATATTAAGCATGTGAGCATGATAGCATGATTGCACGATTTGCATTAGTATGATATGTTATTGGGTGATATGAGAGGAGGGGGATATGATATCCGTGTCTTTGGGACACCGGTGGTTTGGCACCACCGGTGGTTTGGTACCACAGATTGATTATTGTGACTTTGGGTCACGGAGGTTTAGCACCTCGCGTCTCGTCCCAAAGGCTTAGCACCACGATGGGTTGGCCCCACGGTTGATTATCTGGGATTGACGCTAGTGATTTGGTATCACACGATGGGTTGGCCCCATCATTTGATTCGTGATTGCGGTCACGGTGATTTAGTATCACACTTGTGTCTTTGGGACACGGAGGTTTGGCACCTCATAGCGACTCGTCCACGTGGTTAACGCCACCGTGGGTTGGCCTCACTTTTGAGATACGGGATTGTCGCCATGATTTGGTATCACACGGGTTGGCCCCACAGATGGATCTTCGTGACTTTGGGTCACCAGTGGTTTGGCACCACATCTATGGATATCGTGACTTTGGGTCACGGTGCTTTAGCACCACCGGTGGTTTGGTACCACACGGGTAGAAAAGGTGTTACGGATGGTTAGGATCGGTGCATTAATTGTATTGCTTTGTTATGATGTGTGTTAGCATGTTGCATATCTGGGAGAGGATTTATACTTTGAGTCTTGCGACTCACCTTCTCCTTATCATTTCGGTGACACATAGATCGCGGACATGGGCCGGGATGGACTCGAGGTGCCCATGCCATGGATAAATTCGAGTTGCATTGATTTAAACTTGGTACTTTATTTGGTGGCTTTTCATTTGGTTCATTTGGATTGTAAAAGGCCTTTTTAAACTTATGTTTTGTTATTTACATGCTTAGATTGGATTTCAAATATGCCTTAATAATTTATTGGGTTAAAATTTGGCTAAAATTTGTAAAGATAAGGTTTTCAAACTACAAGCGATATGTTTTAAACTTTATCATCGGGTATCACACCGTAATTCAAGATAAATGAAACTCAAATGTTTTCCAACTTGAATGCATCAGCGTACTAAGTCAAAATGTTTTTAAGCAACAACAAGGATTAATTGAATTTTTAAACGAGATAAACTTGTTTTACTTACATATCTGATTAAGTTTTCAAAATTATCGGGTTTTCAAATGTACCATCGGTTTTAAAACAGTCATCCCCAAGATTTTCTTCAAGTACAAATTTAGCAAGATAATTTTAACAAACTCCTAAACTTAAACCTAAAACCTCTCAAATACATTCTTCCCTGTAACATACCAGATTCGATCGTGGTGTATTGACCGGGTTTGGGGTGTTACAATTGTGGTATCAGAGCCAAGTTCAAAGGCTCGGCTGTGGGCTCGAGGCCCAAAATGCTTTAAATTCTGGTTTTTAAAGTGTTTTGGCTTTAAAGATTATGGTTTGAAAGGCATGGCACCGAGTCTCCCAGCACCAGATCCGCCTGTAAGTACCCCTTACTATTGCTTGTGATTTTGATGATGATGTGAGTGGATGACTAGCGATAGTGGATTACCTTAGAAACCTAAACGATAGGACTCTGTGGACTTGCGAAAACAAGCTTCTTTAATATCCATAAGACTTTGCTTTTAAACGATGGAATAATTCTTGATGCATAAAATTCTTTAAATCGGACAAGATTTTAGTCATGAGTACACGAGGTGGGCGTGGTCGTGGGCGTGGTCAAGGTAGGATGATGTTTTCGAACCCGTGGGTTCGGTGAAGTCGAGAATGAGATCTGGTACCACCACCACCGGAGGTGGTGAGTTTCAGGAACAGACTGGGGACGACGCAGTGTCACAGGCGATACTGCGGGTTCTGAAAAGGGTAGCTGGAGTAGGTGGAGGCGCATGAGCTAGAAAATCTGTGCCTGAACGACTTCGAACAAGCGAAATGAGGTATTAGAGGTGTGTCTGGTGTTGCTCCCAGCACGGCTGAATATTGGCTGGAGGCGACAGAGCGGATCATGGATGATCTGGACCTGACTGCTGAAGAGAAGTTAAAGGGGATAGTATCACTTCTTCGAGATGAGTCATACCAGTGGTGGCTCACGGTTTGGGACAGCGCTGCAGCGGAAGATCTGACTTGAGACTATTTCAGGGCTGCTTATCAGAAAAAGTACGTTGGAGCTAACTACATTAATGAGCAACGGAAAGCATTTCTGAGGTTAGTTCAGAGGAGTAAATCGTGTCGAGTACGTCTGGCGAGTTCCTCAGGTTGAGTCGGTATGCTAGGGGTATGGTGGCTACTAAACACGAGAGGTGTGTTCGTTTCGAGGATGGCTGCGAGATGAATTAAGGTTGTTGATTGCTCCACGCAGGGCGTGAATTTACTATCTGGTTGAAAAGGCTAAGGTAGCCGAGGGTATTAAGGAGTCTATGAGGTAAGGCATGGATAGGAACAAACATAAGAGGAATTTTGGGTCTTCGGGTGCGTCGGTAATCCTCGAAAAAGAGCTAGACCGAGTGGGCGAATCGATCTGTAGGTTTGTTCTTTGCTAGTCGGGGACCGCCTTGCATGTAACCGTTGTGGGAAAGCTCATTGGGGAGGATGTTGGACTGGTGGTAGAGGATGTTTTGAGTGTGGCTCGCTGGACCACCGTGTGAGGGACTGTCCGCGTAAGTTGGCTAGGATTCACCAGAGAGTCGGTAGTACTCGGCTCAGAATAATGGACCACCACCGCAGAGGGGCCGAGGTAATGGCAGAGGAGGTAATAGTTCGAGTCGGGGCCGTGGAGCACCGGGCAGAGGTGCAGGTAGTTCTGAGGCTAGACAGTCGGGGTTAGTATATGCAGTGAGGCACCGAGAGGAGGGCGACGTACCGGACGTCATAACCGGTACGTTTTTAATCTTTGGTTCTCCATTTACTACTTTGATTGATGTGGGTTCGACGCATTCATATGTTGCAAATAGCATAGTGAAGACCATGGATCTAGACTCTGAGATATCTTCTAGGCAGATGACCGTAATTAACCCCCTAGGTCACTCTGTAGTTGTAGATAAGTTTGTATAGAGATGTACCTCTAGAACTCAAGGGTAGTGTTTGTGGTCGATCGATGGAGCTGCCATTTGGGAGTTCAATCGATTCTCGGGATGGACCGGTGGTTAAGTACCGAGCAAAGTTGGATTGCGACTAAGCGCATGGTTACAACGACTAAGGGTGATGAGGTAGTCCTGATCGGTAATAGAAAAATTACTTGTCCAACGTGGTGTCTACTCTGAAAGCCGAGAAGATGGTCAGGAAGGGCTGTGAAGCATATGTGGTTCATGTGTGTGCCTTGGAGGCTAAAGAGTCTGCTGTGGGGGAGGTCCAAACAATTAGGGAATTTGCTGATGTGTTCCCTGAGGAGCTTCCGGGTTTACCACCAGATCGTGAGGTAGAGTTCGGGATAGATCTGTTACCCAGAACTGCACCAGTGTCTATTGCTCCGTATAGGATGGCGCCTAAAGAGTTAGTAGAGCTTAAGGCTCAGGTCCAGGAGTTGTTGGAACGGGGTTTTATCATGCCAAGTGTTTCGCCTTGGGGAGCGCCGGTACTCTTTGTCAAGAAAAAAGACGGTACAATGCGAATGTGTATAGACTACCGTCAATTGAACAAGCTGACGATCAAAAATAAGTATCCGCTGCCCCAGATAGATGACTTGTTTGATCAGCTGAAGGGTGCGTCGGTATTCTCGAAGATCGATTTAAGGTCTGGGTACCACCAGTTAAAGGTGAAGGAGGCGGATATCTGCAAGACGGCATTTCGTACTCGGTATGGACACTATGAGTTCTTAGTCATGCCATTTGGGTTGACTAACGCGTCGGCAGCATTCATGGATATGATGAATAGGGTGTTCCAGTAGTATTTGGATCAGTTCGTAGTGGTTTTTATCGACGACATCTTGGTATATTCAAGGACTGAGGAGGAACATAATGCGCATTTGCGGGTGGTATTGCAGATTCTGAGGGAGAAACAACTTTATGCAAAGTTTAGTAAATGCTAGTTTTGGCTTAGAGAGGTGACGTTCTTGGGTCATGTAGTGTCGGCTGAAGGGATTAGAGTGGATCCTCGAAAGATTGAGGCAGTTTTGGATTGGAAGCCGCCTAGGTCAGTAGCTGAGATTCGGAGTTTTCTGGGTTTGGCAGGATACTACCGAAGATTTGTAGAGGGATTTTCGTTGATCGCAGCACCGATGACCAAATTGTTAAGAAAAGGGATTCCGTTTATTTGGACTGAGAAGCAGCAGGAGAGCTTCGACAAGTTGAAGAAGATTTTGACCAAGCTCGGTTCTAATTCAACTTTGAGGCGTGAAAGGAATTCACGGTTTATTGCGATGCATCACATCTGAGTTTGGGTTGTATCTTGATGCGAGGAAGGAAGGTTGTGGCTTACGCATCTCGGCAGCTGAGGCCACATGAGGTCAATTATCTGGCGCACGATCTGGAGTTAGCGGCTGTAGTTTTCGCTTTGAAGATTTGGAGACATTACTTGTACGGAGAGAGATCGATAGTCTACATAGATCATAAGAGTCTGAAATACCTTTTGACTCAGAAAGATTTGAATCTGAGGCAACGCAGATAGATTGAGTTGCTGAAAGACTACGACTGTTAGATTGAGTATCATCCGGGCAAGGCTAGCGTGGTGGCAGACGCGTTGAGCCGTAAGGTTGTTTCAGACTTAAGAGCGATGTTTGCCCATTTGAGTTTGTACGACGACGGGAGTATTCTGGCGGAGCTGCAGGTTAAGCCTACTTGGGTTGAAGCGGATCGAGAGAAAAATAGTTAATGGATGAGGTTTTGAGTCGCAGAGGTCACAAGTCTTGAATGGTGGTTTGGAGGGTTCTGATTTGTCTAGTGATGGAGTCTTTGTGTTTTCGGAGGAGAGCTTGTATGCCGAGGGATATTGAGTTAAGGCAAAAGATTCTTGAGATGCACATATGACCCTATGCTATACATCCCGGAGGTAGCAAAATGTATAGGGATCTCGAGAGCGATTCGGTGGTCGGTCTAAAGAGGAAGTGAGCGAGTTTGTGGGAAGTGCTTGACATGTCGGCAGTCAAGGTGAGCATCGATTCTTGTCGAGGTTGCTTGACCGATGAAGATTCCACAGTGGAAGTGGGAAAGTATAACTATGGATTTCGTCGGTGGATTACCTCTTACACCTAGCGGAAAGGATTGATTTGGGTAATTGTGGATCGTTTATGACTAAATCAGCTCACTTTATTCCGGTGAGGTGGATTACTCACTTGAGGTTGGCAAATCATGTGTCGAGATAGTGAGGCGCACGGTGTGCGATGTCGATTATCTCGAATAGGGATCCCAATTCGTCCGAGTTCGAAAGCGTTGCATCGAGCTCTGAGTGCGCGGTTGGATTTCAACCTGGCATTTCACCGGCGATCGGCGGCGATCGAAAAGGTTATTCAGATCTTGGAAGACATGTTGCGAGGTTGTGTTCGGACTTGAGGTAGTTAGGAGGAGTTTCTACCATTAGGCGAGTTCGCCTACAACAACGATTACCAAGCAAGCATCAAGATGGCACCTTATGAGGCGTTATGCGGTAGGAAGTGTCGCTCACCTACTTCTTTGGGTGAGTTGGGTGAACGTCGGTTGTTGGGACGAGTTGGTTCTGAGACCAAGACAAGGTTAAGTTGATTCGGGCTCGATTGAAGGAAGCTTGGACCGGCGAAGTCTTATGCCGATCTTAAGCGGAAAGATATTGAATTTGCGGTGGGAGATCAAGTTTTCTGAAGGTCTCATTGTGGAAGAAAGTGTTAAGGTTTGGAAGGAAAAGCAAGCTAAGTCCGAGGTTTATTGGGTAGTATAAGTCTTGAGACAAGTGGGACCATGGCTTACCACTCGAGTTGCCGGTGAGCTAAGTCGATTCACGACGTATTCCACGTTTGATGCTTAGGTGATATCGTTCGGATCCATCGCATGTCGTAGCGATGGAAGAGATCGAGGTGAATCTGAATTTGACCATGGAGGAAGAGCCTGTTCAGATTCTAGATCGGGATGTGAAGGTTCTGCGTAGGAAGTCTGTGCCTTTGGTTAAGGTACTATGGCGGAATCATGGCGTGGAAGAAGCTACGTGGGAACCCGAGGATATGATGAGACAGCAATACCCGCAACTCTTCTGATCAGGTAATTTCGAGGCCAAAATTATTTTTAAGGGGGGTAGAACTGTGATATCTCGGATTAGGGGCTATTTTATTATGGCTTTGTTTGCATGTGTTTGGCCTACTATGTTGTTGTGTTTTGATGTTTTTGGGGCTTAGTTATAAGCTAGGTGTAAGCCTGAGTGGTAGGAAAAATCTTTGCTTTTAGGCTTAGGTGGGAGAAGCTGAAGGAGCTAGGGTTTATAAATATCTTTAGGTGAATTTTAGCATAACAAATAAACTGGTGGAGTGGCAGGATAGGCGCCACTTGAGGCTTGTGTGTGTGGCGCCACTTGCGGGGAAGAGGTCCTGTTCAAGCTGCAGAGTGCTCCATTTGGCTTCTATTTTGACGGCATGGAGGGAGGAGTTGTGGCAGTTCAAACTCTGTCTTGGACCAAGTCAAAAGTTCAAATGGTGGGTGGAGAGTGATTTGTGGAGGTGGACTAGTTCAAACTAGTTTGAATGGGTGGCTTAGAGTGTTTGGAGGAGTTGTGGCGAGATTTTTGAGAAATTTTGGGGAGTGGCCAGTTGGTAGGTGTAGTGGGGAGTGATATGCAAATTCATTAGGCAATTTTGGTGCATTTGTTTTCTTTCGGTCACTTTTGGTGTCAAACAAACATTTCTTTTCTTATTCTTTTTTTTGGAAACCAAAGGTCCAAGCTTACCCTTGCCAATTTACTTTGTTTTCTCTTGATGTTCTTGGTAGCAGAATGTTCTTTCCATTTCTTCTTATTTTTATTGGGAGTAAACCAAACTAGTATCCCTTCTTCTCATACGTTTATTTCCTTTCTCTTTAAGCTAGTCAAAACTTACATTCTCCATTTGCTTTCTCCATTGCTATTGAGCCGAAACTAGCTTCTCTTCCTCTCATACTCTCTTTTCCTCTCTCAATATCCTCTTGCCGAAACTCCATTCTCCAAAAACATCATCCTCCATTTTCTTTTTCTTTAAACCGAAAGCACCCCCTCCATTCATCATTTTATTTTTCTTCTTTTCCAAAACCCCTTAGCCTTTTGTCACCATTTGTTCTTCCCATTTCTCTTAAGGTCGAATCTCCTTTTCCTTTTTGTTAAGGGTGCTAGCCGAATCTTTTCTCTCCTTATAGTTCTTCATTGTCGAATATTAGAGGAGTGTTGACCTTGTTGGATTCTTGTTTCAATCGGTCTAGTAGAAGGTAAGTGTTTGGCCGAATGGCTATTTCTCCCCTCTCTTGTGCTTTATCGATTTTGGGTTTGTTTAAGGGCCGATTTCGGCATTTATTGAAAGGAGTTAACCTTTGGTTTTGGTAATCGATTTCGTATAGGGCCTTTGGATTTCGGAAGCAAGCAAGAAGAGCCTTCCTTCTCTGATAATCGTTGGGTAAGTGGTGGTAAGAGGTTGCTTTAATGGTTTTCTTTAGAGTTGTTAAGCTAAAGACTTATGAGACTAATGGTTTGTGTTTAGGGGGGAGGCCGATTATCAGAAGGAACCATTGTTGGTTCAGGTTTGGTAGGAAACCAAACCATTTGCAAAATAAGGGTTCAAACGCTAACCCTTTGGTTTATCTATTCGGCGAATGGTTTTAAGTGATTAATCTTGTGTTTGGCCGATTTTAGGAGCAAGATAATCAAGCGATTTAGACCGGTTCTTTGGGATTGAGCGTGCGTTCTAACAGGTGTGTAAACTAACACACCTTCTTACTGAGTAATATGTTAATAACCTGATTGTGTAAGTGAAACAGTATGGTTGACTGATATAATACCCAATGAGGTATGGATACGGATTTGGGTAAGTCCGTTTCATTATGAGATCTGTGATGATATGTGATATCATGATTTATGGTGTATGTATTTTGAGATGTCATATTAAGCATGTGAGCATGATAGCATGATTGCACGATTTGCATTAGTATGATATGTTATTGGGTGATATGAGAGGAGGGGATATGATATCCGTGTCTTTAGGACACCGGTGGTTTGGCACCACCGGTGGTTTGGTACCACAGATTGATTATTGTGACTTTGGGTCACGGAGGTTTGGCACCTCCGTCCTCGTCCCGATGGCTTAGCACCACGATTGGGTTGGCCCCACGGTTGATTATCTGGGATTGACGCTAGTGATTTGGTATCACATGATGGGTTGGCCCCATCATTTGATTCGTGACTGCGGTCACCAGTGATTTGGTATCACACTTGTATCTTTGGGACACCAGAGGTTTGGCACTTCATAGCGACTCGTCCCTGTGGTTAACACCACCGTGGGTTGGCCCTACTTTTGAGATACGGGATTGTCGCCAGTGATTTGGTATTTCACGTGGGTTGGCCCCACAGATGAATCTTTCGTGACTTTGGGTCACTAGTGGTTTGGCACCACATCTATGGATATCGTGACTTTGGGTCACCAGTGGTTTGGCACCACCAGTGGTTTGGTACCACACGGGGTAGAAAAGGTGTTACGGATGGTTAGGATCGGGTGCATTAATTGTATTGCTTTGTTATGATGTGTGTTAGCATGTTGCATATACCGGGAGAGGGATTTATACACTGAGTCTTGCGACTCACCTTCTCCCTTATCATTTCAGTGACACATAGATCGCGGGCATGGGCCGGATGGACTCGAGGTGCCCATGCCATGGATAAATTCGAGTTGCATTGATTTAAACTTGGTACTTTATTTGGTGGTTTTCATTTGGTTCATTTGGATTGTAAAAGGCCTTTTTAAACTTATGTTTTGTTATTTACATGCTTAGATTGGATTTCAAATATGCCTTAATAATTTATTGGGTTAAAATTTGGCTAAAATTTGTAAAGATAAGGTTTTCAAACTACAAGCGATATGTTTTAAACTTTACCACCGGGTATCACACCGTAATTCAAGATAAATGAAACTCAAATGTTCTCCAACTTGAATGCATTCGCGTACTAAGTCAAAATGTTTTTAAGCAACAACAAGGATTAATTGAATTTTTAAACGAGATAAACTTGTTTTACTTACATATCTGATTAAGTTTTCAAAATTATCGGGTTTTCAAATGCACCATCGGTTTTAAAACAGTCATCCCCAAGATTTTCTTCAAGTACAAATTTAGCAAGATGATTTTAACAAACTCCTAAACTTAAACCTAAAACCTCTCAAATACATTCTTCCCTGTAACATACCAGATTCGGTCGTGGTGTATTGACCGGGTTTGGGGTGTTGCAAGCATGGCCTAGACACACGCCCGTGTGTCTACCCGTGTGGTACATGAAGGCTATTGCCAAGCTTCTAGCATCCTTCTATCTTACTCTACATGAGTTTATTCAACAAACTAACAAACCTCTCTTAATCCACATGCACTCACATTGATAACTTTGAAATTTCATAAATGATAAAATATGTCATCATTCTTGGCAATTTAAAAAATTAATGTCTTAGTAAGAGCCAATACACCTTTAGTCAAAATAACAAAATAATCTAACTAGTCTAGTCCTATACATGCCATATACAAAATCACTAATCTAATTATACCGAAGTAAGCAGATAGTGTGGGCGGTCTTCTAGTTATCGGCGTATCCCAGCTCGGCTCTTAAGCCCTATAAGACAAGGGAAAGAGAGAGGAGTAAGCTTAAAGCTTAGTAAGTTCACATGTAAACAATATAACACTCTAAAATGAATAAAACATTTTTATAGCATTATTTGCTAAGAAAGAAATCAATCTATATTCAGGATTAGGCTTACTCATTTCCTCCATTTACACATCCCAATCACATCACAAGCATAATGCATACATTCAATAACGGTTTCCCTACACTGAGCATCATAAGGTCACTTAATGTAACACATCACCATATCAAAATACATTACCCGTAATCACATTACCCTGTGGTTTTGCACTTAGCCCACCATCAGTCTTTATTAGAGTGGTTCGTACATAGCCCACCAAGAGGGTTAATTACGGTGGTATCGCATACAGCCCACTAGAAAGGTTAACAGACGATGGTATTGCACACATCCCATTGTAATTAAACAACAAGGTGGTATCGCACTTAGCCCACCATCAAAATTTGATATAACACACCTACCTATCTATTCCATCATTCATACAAGAATTATTCATCAACTACCACTTTCTATCTACTTGAATTATACATGCTCTCAATTATGCTATGCACTGATTAAAAACAATAATGTGTATGTAAAATGCATCGTTTACACGTAAACTTACCTCGATGCAAAACGTGTTAGTTAGCAATTTACTCGATCACCTTGCCTTTCCCACGGTTAAGGTTGATTCTGCGTTCTTCTTGATCTATAACAATGAAATTTGTTCATTTAGGACATTCTATGATTAATATACATCAAATTCTACACTTGGGCAAAAATGACCATTTTTGCCCTTGTATATTGGAAAAATTACAATTTTGCCCCTAGGCTCGTAAATTATTTTTCATCACATTTTCCCATTAAACAAGCCTAGCTGAACATTTATTCCTCTTTCAACAACCCACAAATCTAACTTTTTCATGCATTTATTACCAATTTACAACATTTACAACTTAGTCTCATTTAGGTCTTTTCATGACAACACCTTTCACAAAAGTTGTCTCTAACCATCCCATCATTTATTTTCTTCCATAAAAACTCAGCTAACAACATAAACTCTCTCATGGAAAGTCCCTAAACTTTTAACCATTTCACAAATTAGTCCCCTCATTAGTTAGCTTAGGCTTTGGGGACTCCAAAAGTACAAAAATCATCAACTAAAACCACCTAAATCACTTACCTGAATGAGGATTGAGTGGCTGAAAGTTTGAACCTCCAAGAACTCTATCGTCTCTTGAATTTTCGGTGGAAAGAGATGAGTGAATATTGAAATATGATAACATCTTTTGCTTCTCTTATTTTATTCATTTTATCACTTAATTTTCACCAACTTTGACTAGCATTTAATGCTCTTGTCCCCCTTAACTTGTATGGCCGGCCAACACATATAATAGGGCCTAATTTCACTTTAAAATCTTCCAATTTATAATCTATAGCTATTAGGTACCACCACCTTATAAAATAGAATTTTTTCACTTTATGCTATTTAGTCCTTTTTCACAATTAAGTACTCTATTGCTAAAATTAAAGCACCAAAATTTCCATATAGCTATACATTAATGCCATAACACATAAAATAATACTAAAACAATTTCATCAACCTCGGATTAGTGGTCTTGAGACCACTGTTCCGACTAGCCCTAGGGCTGTTACACATTTCCACTAATAACGAGGTAAATTTAATGTTATATTTTACAATTATTACATAGATTTATAGTATAATTGTATGCTAAAAATTTATTTAATTAGGTGGAACCATTTGGCGAGTTATACTGGAATACCTACCTCGCTTGAAGATATACAACTTCTATTGGACCAACTGTCGGAATCACAAGTAAGTTTCGAATTTCGTATTTATAATTTAGTATTTCGTATTTAGTGTTTAGTATTATGTATATAACTAATATTTTGGTAATGTTAATGTAGTTTCAATGGACACCGTACGAGAATCCGGTAATTCGGGCAGTAATTTTGGAGGAGTTCTTGCAAAATCCAAACCTTTGGCACGTGAAGGTCCCATTGATCAACTATGCGACCGTGGAGATGCACTAGTCAGATCGGGTTCTGCAACAATTTAGATTTCGGCAACCAATTCCCGTGCCACCTGAGGTGCTAGATGATGAGCACAAAGTGAACTTACGGCAGTTGCACATAGATTGGCCAAGATTTAGGTCAACATATATCGAGATGTGGGAGAACCGATATGACTATTTACCTATCCGGGAACCAATCGTCGTTCTTGAGTTAGCGTGCATGCCGGAATACATGCTATGGTTTAGGATCCATGGTAAGCCGTATTTGTTGTCAGAAAAAGAGAGGCGACAGCAACTTTGTCAACAAAGGGAACGTCGAGGCCCTTTAAATCCAAGGAGAAGGGTGACGAGACAGGGCCATCAACATCTGAAACACATCCGGGCCCATCAACAATACCCACACGACCACCGGCCCATCAGTTCAGCCGACGACACCAACATCACAACCTTTAACCTTTATGCCAGGTGCGTACCCTACCCCTTATATGTATCCTAACCTATATATGTTTCCTTTCACCAGTCCCACCGCAGGTTGGAAATACATGGCCGGGTTCGAGTCCGTTCCCGACTACTCCGACTGGCCAGTCGATCTTGAGGCCGCTGTCGCGTGAGGGATCACAAGAGGCGCCGTCGGGGAGCACTTCTTTTTATCAGTCTCTTTCGCCATACGAGATTCAGACACCCCTGTCGTGGTTTATGCAAACACCTCTGAGGTCGTTATTTTATCAAGGTGGGTCATCCTCGCAACACCCACAACTAGACCCACTGCCGGAAAAATCGGAATCCCTGCCCGAGGTTCCACGACCCCCGCCGGAAGCTAGAAGAAAGAGGAATCCAATACAGAATCGCCACCACCCAGTGTGTACTTGATTCAACCAGCATCAACATTGATTCGGATGGGCTTTTTAATTTTTTTAATAAAATAAAATTTTGTTTTTAATTTTTGTTTGTAATTTAATTTTAATATCTTCACTAAAATAGAAGTTATTTATTTTTTGTATGTAATTTAATTTGATTTTTTAATAAAATAAAAAGCTATTTTTGTAATTTAGTTTTAATATATTTAATAAAATAATGGTTGTTTAATTTTTTATTGTAATTTAATTTTAATATATGTAATAAAATAAGAAGTTATTTTTATTTTTATTTTTGTAATTTAGTTTTAATATATTTAATAAAATAATAGTTGTTTAATTTTTTATTGTAATTTAATTTTAATATCTTTAATAAAATAGAAATTGTTTAATTTTTATTGTAATTTAATTTTAATATATGTAATAAAATAAGAAGTTGTTTTTTATTTTTATTTTTAATTTAATTTTAATATATTTAATAAAATAAGAAGTTGTTTTTATTTTCTATTTTTTTTAATTTAGTTTTAATATGTTTAATAAATAAGAAGTTTTTTATTTTTATTTTTTTGTAATTTAGTTTTAATATTTTAATAAATAAGATTTTTTTTGTAATTTAGTTTTAATATATTTAATAAATAAGAAGTATTTTTTGTTTCTTTTTGTAATTTAGTTTTAATATATTTAATAAAATAAGAAGTTTTTTATTTTTATTTTTGTAATTTATTTTTAATATATTTAATAAAATAATAGTTGCTTATATGTTTTGTAATTTAATTTTAATATATTTAATAAAATAGAATTTGTTTAATTTTTTAAAATTTAATTCTAAAATAAAAGTCCAATATTTGTAATTTTATTGTAGGCCTTAAAGCGTGCCCTTGGGGACGCGCTTTGTCTCCACATCAACAAAGCGTTCACGCCAAATGCTTTTGATGATTTAGCAAAGCGCGTCCCTGTATGCACTTTTTTTTTTCCCCACAAAACGCGTCCACGTCAAAGACGCTTTGTGGGAAACGCCTTTTTCGTAAATTTTTAAAAAATCAGCTATTTTTCAGAAATTTTGTTATTTTTTGGTATATTTGGGTATTTTACCCCACAAACTTAGTTAAGGGCTTAAATAATAGTATAATTTTAATAATTATTCTTTGTGTTTTATTATGAAAAAGTATTCATATTTTTATTTTGAAAACAAAATTTTATTTTCATTTAATAAACATGTTTTTTTATAAATTTTAAAACAATTTTATCAAAAATAAAAATATTTTTTCAAATCAAACTAAATCTTACCCTATTAGATTAATTGAAGATTCTTAATTAGAAATTGAATTCATGCCGAAATAAATTAATCGATTTTGAAATCAAAATTATTCGATAAAATAGTTTAATCAAGAGTTCAAATAATTTAAATTTCTTTCTAGTGGAATTTAAATTTTGAAAATACCATTTCCACACCCGAACCGAATTTGGAGTGGAGTTTAAACGCAAATGTCCTTTATTAAATTGTACCAACTTAAGGGTTTGTGCAAATACAGAAGATGGCACTCTCAAGTTTGTCAAAGAGAGTTTGATTATTTAAGAAACATGTAATGGACCAAAAGTTTAATTTTGGTTCTGTCGAAATGTAAAATCTTTTACCTACATTCGTGGAATCTTACTAGAATTTCAGAATAAGTAATTATTAAATCAAAGGAATAATTTAATTAGAAACTACGAAATTCCAAACAGGAATATAGTAATTTAAGAATAAAACCTAGCTTATTATTTTTAGGTTTATGAGAAGTTTGAAAATCCGAGTTCCCATGCATGCTTTCATCCAAAATAACGTAACTGAGAAGGTAAAAGATGTGAAAACAGAGGAGAGAGACAGGCAGAAACAGATGCTTATTAGTGATGGTTAAGTCACGTTGCTTGCACTGCTATTCCCTGTTCTTCGTTGCTTCATTCACTGCCTTCCCTTCCCTTCTCTCAAATCAGTCACCGTTTTAACTGTTGATAATGGTAGACTAGACTTCTCATTTGGGACGAGAAGTAAAAAATAATAATACAAGCTCTTCTTTCTTACTTCAAACAAAAAGAATGAAAAGTGAAACAAAATTAATATTGAAAATATTAAAAAAAGAAAACATTAAGACTGGCGAAACAGAGTTTCTACTTTCGATACTCCTTATTTCTCTCTTTAATATATATGGTTTTTGGGTCCACACCAAAGGTCTGCTCTGCTAATGGTTTCTTTGACCCTTTGCTGCAAACCAAATTTATTTTTGGAATGTCAGCACCTTCTGGTTTTCATTTATTTCCCCTCTTTTTTCACTATATAAACCCCTTCCGTCCCTTCAACAACCATCTCTTCTTTTTATCACTTCACTGCTGGCTTGCGCTTAATGTCATAAATTTTGCATGATTTTCTCAACTCCTTATTCCTCCTTCTCTGTCTATTCTTTCTCATGCTCCCGCTCCAGTTCTTGCTCATGCTCTCTACCGCTCAAGCCTCAAGAGATTATTTTCATGGAGCCGCTGAACCCTTTGTGCCTCCTTGAAACGTCCAAAGAAGAACATCAGTATTCTGGCTTTCATCACAAGTATAAAATCAACAGGAGTTTAAGGGTGCTATCCTTGCTGAGCTTTTTTGGATTTTTATTATTAATTTTTTTCTTTTAATTTTTTTCTTGACCTTGCAAGACTTTCTAATTCTTGTGTTAAGATGTGTAAGGTTTTTATTTTTGTTTTGATTTTTTGTTTTGATTTTTATCTTGATCAATCCTCCCATCTTTCTTTTTTGTCTCTATTCCTCCTGAGCTTTACTGAAATAAAAAAAAAATTGAATATTTCTTTCTAATGTTGTATTATATAATTTACTATTTTTCTTGTAATTGCTATCTGTGCTTTTGAATATCTCCTATTTTTCATTTGGTCATTCAGGGGAACTTTGTAAGTTCATGATCTTCTGTATTTTGCTAAAACTACAAATATATTGGCTCGTCTTTGAGAAGTGGGGGATGCCTTTTTTCACTTTTCAGTTTACAATGCTTGAAGGATGCTCACGGCATGCCCATGATCAGGACCTTGATAATGATGTCGAAAGTACTCATGTGAGACATAACTTAGATGGAATAAAATATATGCCCTATAAAGTTTAAGGGAAGAAAGATGTAGAAGGCCTGAATATATGACTAGTATATTTAGTTCTATATTCTGTAGTGATACCGACTAAAATGAGATGGTCAATTCAGAAGAGCTATAATTTCCTTGCAAGATGGGTATAATCCTGTTTCGTTTTAGCTGAAAACCTTTAAGTTAGAATGTTGTTTTGTATTCAGATTCTTGCAGGTGTATATGGTGATTGGATCTAATTATAGTGATTAATGGCTGCTGTTATTAAGTTTAATACCAACCAGAAACTTCAAACATGCTAAATCCAATTGAATTAATTATGTTTTTACGAGTGAAAGCAAGCATTCCTACCATGTGGATTGCCATGGTGTCTGGAAAAAGATAATGTGGGATTAAAAGTAGTTGCTGAAATTTAGTAAAGATTCGACAAACACGCCCCTATATTTAGTTTTACCTCAATAGGTTCATTGAGGTATTAATGAAATGGTAGATGTTTCGAACATATACATTGACGAGCTGCCCTGCCAGCCCTAGTACTCGTCTATTCCATTAGCATTTTTTGTAGGCTACTACAATATTCCATGAACATTTTTTTGTATCAACCATCAATTAAGCTTTTGAATCAATCTTCTTTTTTTTTTTTTTTTTTTTACTCAGCAGACTGATCTTTTAATTACGTCTAATAACAAAATGTAAAGTTTTATACACATATTTCATATTTTATTTACTTTAAAAATAAAAGAAATAAGACTTTAAATTTATATAAAAGTTTATTTTGTAAATTTTATTTACATATTAATAAGCGACGCAAAAATAAAAATTAATGCCGTCACTTTTCAGATTTTACTAAAATCGATCTATTCTCATCAATTTTCAAAATTTCAACCTATTTTTGTAGTTTTAAAAAATGACATTTTTTGGTATTTTAGTCTCTCTTATTTACAGAAAAGAAATTGATGACATGTGAAATTTTATAAGAAAATGTAAACAAACTGAAAAAAAATTCTCCTAAAAACACCTTTAAAAAAACGATACTCATCGAAATCCATTAAACTCTTAAGCATTTTTTTTTTTTGGGTATTAAGAACTTCATTTAAACCATAAAAAGCCAGATTACATCATAGAGTTGAGCTCTTGGGGCAGCTGCAAGAACCAGTTTAGAGGCCAAAGGCTCCTCTTTGTTACATAAACGAGAAGCATAAGAAAGAATGACATTACAGCATCCTGTTAACAAAAGCGAGATATCGTCATGAACAACAACAAATTCCCAGAGGTTGAAAATTTCTTTTGAACAGTTGATCACAATTTGGTTGTCGGATTCAAAGATAAAGGTACGCCATTGTTGAGTATTTCCTACAGTAATCCCAATCGAACAACAAGAGCCTCAGCCGCGAGCGGAGTTCCAACAAAAGTCAAGGCATTTGCACCTGTAATGAAAGAACCATCGCTGCCTCAGGCAACTGCAGCCAGACTCGCAGTTTTGCTACATTGGTCAAAGGCAGCATCAATGTTTATTTTAATGAAACCATGTAGGGGTGGGTTCCAAGAAGAGGCCGATATTCGAGGGGTTGAATGGGACCGAGCATTCTCCTCAACATGCAGGAACTCAGAAAAATTCCTCCATGCATCATTCCAAATTTTAATGGGATCAGAGTTAATGCCTTCAAACATCCTTAAATTCCGGCTCCTCCATATTTCCCAACATATCCAAGCTGCCGAACTTGTGGCTGAGAAAGAGCCAAAATTTGGAAAATTTTCGTTTATCTCAATCCACCAGTTAAAGAAACTAGAGAAACCAATATTTGATCATAGTGAAAAAGTGAACGCTCTCCAAACCGCTTTTGCAATCGGACAGAGAAACAGAATATGCTCGAGAGATTCAACATCGTTATCGAATCCTTGACACTTGTTTGACAAGGCTCGATGACGTTGGTACAAATTTTCATCAGACGCAACAACATTATTACACGCTCTCCATAAAAAATTCTTAACTCTCGGGGTACCTTGTATATTCCACATTGAGTTCCAGTTTAAGCTTTGTCGATTACTTCTTGAGTGAGATCCATCGTCTTCATTTCTATGCTTCTGCTCTCTCAACAAATTATATCCAGACTTAACCGTGTATTAGCCATCTTTTGAGAAGTTCCAATCAATCTTGTCATTGATAGACGGTGGACCGATAGGGATAGCTCTAATGGCTTTCACTTCATCCTCTGGGAATAAAGAACAGAGAAGACCGTGGTTCCGTTGGTTATGGCGGTTTATCAGGTTACGAACCAATGGAATATCAACCCCTCGTAAGAACTGTAGATGCGGTTAGAAGTTTGGGAGAGATAGAATCCACTTATCTTCCTAGATTAAGATATTCGAACCATTGGAGATATTCCGTCTCAAACCTCTGTTAAGAAAGTGATGCGTTCATGGAGACTTTCCCAAGCTGACGACGATGATTTCGGAACTGAGGATGTGAGCATTGTAGTTCCTGGAAAATAAACAGCCTTTAGGATCTTTGCCCAAGGCACATTTGGGTTTGAAAAGAGTCTCCAAGCTTGTTTAGCTAGGAGGGCAACATTAAAATAGTGAAAATCCCGAAAACCCATGCCTACTAATTTTTTATGTTTAGCCAAACGATTCCAGGACATTCAGTCGATTTTCCTCTTTTCGTTTTCATTTCCATCCTACCAGAACTTATTAAGAAAGAGATTTACATCATTGCAAAAAGAGTCTGGAAGTCGAAAGCAGTGCATTGTGTAAACAGGAATGGCGGAAGCAATAACCTTTTACCACCACCTCCTTTTCGGCTTGAGCTAACAATTTCCCCTTTCAATTTTGAACTTTGGATTGCAATCGTTTCACAATTTTGTCTAGGGCTTCTCGTTTACCTTTACCCCATGATGCCGACATCTCGAGCTAATTATCGCTTTTTTTCATGTCGATCATAATAAATCTGCCCAAGAACCCGCATTTGCTGATTTCTTTCGCATTTGGAGAGAATATAATGGTGCATTTTTCAAAGTTTACCGATTGCCCGATTGCTTCATGAAACAAACGGAGAATTTTCTCAATAGTATCAGTCTTTTTGAGACGCATTTGCAAAAAGAAGACAACCACCCGCAAACAGAAGATGAGAGATAATATGGCATCTTTAACTGATTTTGAACCCTTCTAATTCTCCATCTTGAACAACATTATCCACTACAGATGAGAGAACATTTGCGATAATAATGAAAAGTTATGGCGATAGTGGATGACCTCGCTTAGGGTAAAAACTCGATTAAACTCAAAAATAAAAAAAAATTTGAATTTCGAGTTAAACGAATTGAATTATTCGAGTTAATCGAGTTATTCGAGTCAACTCGAATTTTTTTTTTCAAATTTTGAGTTCGAGTCGGGTTGAGTTTTCGAATTCGAATAACTCGAATAATTCTAATATTAAAATATAATATTTTATATTTTTACCCCAAATTCCTAAACTTTTTTACTTTTCCCTCAAAATTTTTATTCCTTCCCACTTTTCCCCCAAAACTTTTATTTCCCTCCCATCCCAACCCTCTAATCTACCCAAAATCTATTTCCCACCAAAATTTTACTATCCCATTTGTTTTTTCTCAAAATTTTATTCCAAAAAACCCTCAAAACTTTTTATTTCCCCCCTAAATTTTTACTCCCTCTCACTTTTCCCCTAAAACTTTTACTCCCTTCACATCCTACCTCCCATCTACCCCAAACCCCCCCCCCAAATTTTTTTTTTATATTTTCCTTCCAAAATTTTACTCCCCTATTTATTTTCACTCAAATTTTTATTCCTCAAAACTTTTTATTTTCCCCCTAAACTTTTACTTCTCACCTTTTACTCTCAAATAAAAATTAAAATTATCCACAAAAATCACTAAACATAAATAGCAATAATTTTATTTATATCTATTATTTATATTATTAAATTAAATTTCACATTTTATATTATTTATATTATTGAATTATTTAGTCATATTGAATATTTATATTAAATTGAATTATTAATTTTACCATAAAATATTTGTATTAAAATTTTATATTGGTATCAATTTCATATTTTTCTTTAAAATAACTTTTATTAAAAATCACATTTTACATTTAATATATATTTTAATTCCAAAATACATTGTGACAAGAATCAAGATAATTGAAATAACTAAGCAAGCAAAAAAGCTAACCCGTATATAAAATATTAATAAATAAATTATGAGGTGATGAAAGTTAATAAAAATTTGATTAAGGTAGACAAATTTTATTATGATGGGTGATAGTGGTTACAAGGACCCAAAATTATTTTTTAAAATTTAACTCGAACAAATATATTCGATTCGATTCGATTCAAATTCCATCTCACTCTACTCGATTCGAGAAAATTTCAAATCAAATTAGGATGATAAAATATGATTCGTCAACTCGATTAACTCAAAATTTTTTCATTCGATTCGATTCGATTCAATCGAACGCTCACCCCTAGCCTTGCTGTAGCCCCCTTTCTGGTTTTATAGTCCCTTTTTTGTTCACTGTTAAAATTTATGAAGAGACTTGGTACTTGAACGCGAGAAAAGATTATATAAAACACTAATACTATTTAATTTATATGTTATTTGTATTTTTTTAATAAATTTATATCACATCAATATTTTTATTCTGAATTTTAATTTGTTCATCTTAAAAAAATTAAATTAAAATTAAAATTCTAAAATATAAGATAAGAATATTGATATGGCATAAAATTATTGAAAAGAATAATATCTCTATTTCATACAATCATTTCTGCTCGAAAGACATCACTTTTTCATCCACCAATAACAAATTTCTAATCGCACAAGTAATTTGGGTTATTTTACTCGTTTGATTAATAAAAAATTAATATTTATAAAAATTACTCTGGTTCAAAAATATTCACTTAAATTATTTGAAATGAACCTAAAATTGGATTATAAAAATTAGATGGTTGGCACCACTATTTTTCTATTAAAAAGTAATTTTTAAAGTTTTAAATACTAGATGGTTGGCACCTATGTATTTTTTTTTTTCAAAATTTCTTTTTCGGGGTGTGTGGTGTTGACCAACAAATGGCCAAAGTCACCCACCAAAAGGAATGGGAATATTGCAAAATTAACCCCTTCTTGTTTTCCCATATTTTTTTATTTCCTAAATTTAATTACATATCTTATATTTTAAAATAATATTGAACTACTTATCATATTTTTTTAATTATTATTGCATCACTCACATTATTATTAAATTTAAAATTAATTTAAATTTAATATGCACAATTAAATTAGATTTTTTATTAAATTCGAACATGCTTTAATGATTTTCATTTTTATAATAATTCAAATAAACATTGCTAGATTATTGTTTCTTTTATTTTAAAAATAAAGTGTAATATATTTATAAATTTAGGAACTTTTAAATTTAGAAACGTGTAATATATTTATAAAACAAATTTACCTTATAGATTAAATTAATTTATAAAATAAAATTTTAAAATATAAAAATAACGTGTAAAATATGAAAACACGAAAAATTTATTGTTCAACTCTTTAACAACATGAAAAACCAAAAGCTCTATCCTCCCTCTTTATCTATCCATGGGATGGAAAGGCGGAGGCATTTGGTGTCCCCTTCAATCAAGAATTGGGGTCTCATAATCACTAGCCAATATGCTTTTCTCTTTCTCACACGCATTTTTTTGTTCATGGTTCGATATTTTGGTATCCTAGGCGTAGAGGAACAACACAAATCCATCTCGAACTTAGTGGTTAGACTCTACTACGGTGACGATACTGTAATGATTCTGAGTCCTCAATTCTTGACTAGAAGGAACACCAAAGGCCTCCACCCTTCCATCCCATGGATAGATAGAGAGGGAGGGCAGAGCTTTTGGTTTTTTCATGTTGTTAAAGAGTTGAACAATGGATTTTTCGTGTTGTCATATTTTACACGTTATTTTTATATTTTAAAATTTCATTTTATAAATTAATTTAATCTATAAGGTAAGTTTTTAAATTTATAAATATATTACACGTTACTTTTAAAATAAAAGAAACAATAATTTAGCAATGTTTATTTGAATTATTATAAAAGATGAAAATCATTAAAGTAGGTTCTAATTTTATAAAAAGAAATCTAATTTAATTGTGCATATTAAATTTAAATTAATTTTTAAATTTCATAATAATGTGAGTGATGCAATAATAATTAAAAGACATGATAAGTAGTTCAATATTATTTTAAAATATAAAATATGTAATTAAACTTGAGAAATAAAAAAAGGGGAAAATAAGGAGAGGCTAATGCTGCAATATTTCCATCTCCTTTGTTGGGTGACTTTGGCCATTTTTTGGCTGGCACCACACACCCTAAAAAATTTTTAATCAAATAAAAGGTATCAGCTATCAGTGTGTCAATACCTAAATTTTTTTTAAATACATGGGTGCTAGCCATCTAGTGACCAAAACCTCAAAAATTATTTTTTTAATAGAAAAAATAATGGTGCCAATCATCTAGTTCTCATAACCCAATTTTATTGTTCATTTCAGATTATTTGGGTGAATATTTTTAAACCAAGGTCATTTTTATAAATATTAATTTTTTTAGGTCAGATGAGTAAAATAGCCAGTAATTTTTTCAAGAAAATCCAATTAACTTTTGCGGTATCCTTACATAAGATCCAACTATTCGATACTCATTTTAATTTTCAATTTTCAATACTCAATTATATTTTTAATTCTTGTTTTGAATTTTATTCTCTTCCATTTGATTTTATTCGTTATAATTTTCAAATGACAAATTAGCTTATTCATTTGGATGGAAAGCATATATCCAACGCTCAATTATGAATGATAAGAAAATTTATTAAATTATTTAATTTTAAATAGTTAATTATTATGTTGTTTAAATTATTAATTTTTATTTTATATACTCGCCCAAAAAACAGATTTTGATATCGTACATAAACAATTTAAGTGAATGTGCATCGGATATCATTTATGGACATTTACGAGATACAGGGAAAATTTTTGTAAAACATAACTTTTGTAAACTTGAAGCACAATTAGGGCTTCAAGATTACACAAACAAAAATAAAATTACAACATTTTTCCTTGCATATCACAAGTGTCCATAAGTGATATTTGGTGCACCTTCGCTTAAATTGTTTATAAATATAAAAAATTAATAAAAAATTAATAATCTAAACATCATAATAGTTAATTATTTAAAATTAAATAATTTTCTTATCGCTTGTACTTAAACATTAGAGATATGCTTATCATCCAAACGAATAAGATGATTTGCTATTTAAAAATAATAACGAATAAAATATAATAGAAGAGAATAAAATTTTAAAAAAAAGAATTAAAAATAATTGAGGATTGAGGACTGAAAACTAAGAATTAAAAATATAGGATGGAAGAATGAGTATTTAGTTTTTGGTTGAAAAGAATGAAGTTTGGAGGGGTTTATATAGGAAATATTATGGTTGTTGGAGTCCTTGTAGTCGTTGGAAGAGTTACCGTTGGAAGGAAAATGCATTCTGCAGAGCGTGTTTTTATTCTCTCTCCTAAAAACACGTCTTACAGAGTGTGTTTTTACTGATGTGGAAGTGAAAACGTGCCCTCTGTAAACCCCTTACCCGTGTTCAATGCCGGAACAGGGTACGAGGCATTACCGAAACATAACACATACAGTCGTACTAAACCGAGACATAAAATTTACATCGAAATTTAAAACTTTTCAATTTTCATCACATACTCATTCAACCTAGTCATGCATCTCATAAATTGCATCATCATAAACTTATAACTTGATCAATAATAGCCAACATCAATGGCCTTATACAAAATGAACTATCAAATAACATAGGCCAACATTTTAGGCGACACATACAAAAATAACCAAGTCTCCTATACATGCCATGACTTTACGTGTAAGAATCATTAATACCCAATTTGTTAGTTTGATAGTGTGATAGGTTATCCGGCGACTTCCAACCCGAGCTAACCCGAGGACATTATAAACACAGAAAATAAATGGAGTAAGCTATATAGCTTAGTAAGTTGGTATGTAAATAATAAGCAATTTATTAACATGCTTTTACTAATTCTCACAATATGTTCTCAAGATAATACAATCATAATTGCACATAGTTTCACTATTTACTCATGTTCATCTCAAGCTATCTACTCGAGTCACAGTCACTAAATTATTTATATCTCAAGCTACAGAACTCCAAATTAAGATCCGTTAATTTTCCCTGAAACTAGACCCATATATATTTTTGCCATAAAATTTTTAGAATTTTTGGTTTAGCCAATAAGTACAGTTTATTCTTTAAATTCTTCCCTATTTTGCTATCCGACAGTTCCAACCCCTCTTAACTAAAAATTAATTACCTCATTGTACATAACTCGAATGATGTTCCCATTTGTTTCTATTGAAAATAGACTCATTAAGAAATTCAATCATGTAAATTTTATCCCATGATTATTTTTTTACAATTTTTAATGAATTTCTCAAGTCAAAATAGGGGATTTCGAAATCATTCTAACTCTGTCTCACAAGAATAATATGAAATTCTTTTTCTTACATCATTCCTTTTATACGAAAATAGACTCAATAATATTTAATTTCATATCTTATTCAACCTCTAATTCGATTTCCACCATTTTTGGTGATTTTTCAAAGTCACACAACAGTTGTTGTCCAAAACTGTTTTGTTTCCAATTTTACTCTTTCATTATTCCTTTTATACACTAGATATGAATTTCACAAATTAATTCATTTCAATGTTCATATGAACCAAATACATTCATACCAACTCATTCACATCTTTAATAATATTTCGTCACATATTGATCTCCTTCTTTAGAAGTCTCACATACATACCTGTGCCAATTCACAACATACTCACATGCTTCAACACTTTGCTATTTTGTTGAACTACCTGTTGGGCCATGTGGAATGCTAAAGGATAATCGAAAGTCTTGTACATAGTGCCACACTTACATGTAGCCGAAGCTACCACTTATATGTAGCCGAAACTACCACTGATATGTAGCTGAAGCCACCACTTATCACATATCACATAGGAGTTCACTCTCGAGCTATTCACATTCACGGGTCTGCTCACACAAGCTGTCAGTCATTACGTAACTACTCAGTGTTGCTCACACAAGCTGTCAGGTATCCGCAACACATGCCGGATTACCCAGCCATTGGTAGAACTTATAAGACCAGCACCCGTTTCACATAGTCACAAATCTCGGGTCTGCTCACACAAGCTGTCGGTCATATGAGCTACACGGTGCTACTCACACAAGCTATCAAGTATCCGTAACACATGCCAAATAACTCAGCCACCAGTAGAATGTAACAGCCCGATTTAGGGGCTAGTCAGAACAATGATCTCGGGATCACTAATTCCAAGGTTAGAGAAAATTATTTTCATGTTATTTTATGTGTTATAACATGTTTATAAAGGTGCATGAAAATTTTAGTGCTTTAATTTTAGCTATTTCATGTGTAATCACGAAAAAGGACTAAATCGCATAAAATGCAAAAGTTCTATTTTAATTGTTAGACGTGCCAAATAGCTATAGAATATTAATTGGAGGTTCCAAATGTTCAATTTGGCCTTGTTTTAAGTGAGTTGGCCGGCCATAGTATGCAAGGGGGACAAGAGCATTTATTTTGGTCAATAGTTTGGTGATATTAGTTGACAAAAAATGAATAAAATAAGATGAAATAAGCCAAGACTATCGTCTTTTCATTTTGTTTTCTTTTCCAACCGAAAATATCAGCAAGCTTAAGGGTTTTAAAGCTTCAAAATTTCAGCTACATCTCATACTTGCAAGTAAGTTCTTTTGATGATAATTTTTGATGATTTTTGTGTTTTTGGAGTCCCCAAAGCTTAAGCTAGCTAATGAGGGGACTAATTTGCAATATGGTTGAAAGTTTAGGGACTTTCCATGGGAGAGTTTATGTTGTTTTTTGATTTTTTATGGAAGAAAATGAATGTGAGGGAGATGAGAAACAACTTTCGTGAAAGGTGTTGTCATGAAAACACCTAATTGGGATTAAGTTGTGAATGTTGCAAATTGGTAATAAATGCATTAAATACTGGGAATTGTGAATAGTTGTAAGAGGATTAAATGTTCATATAGGCTTGTTTAATAAGAAAATGTGATGAAAAGTGATTTACGAGCTTAGGGGAAAAATTGTAATTTTGCCAAAGTATAAGGGCAAAATAGTCAATTTTTGCCTAAGTGTAGATTACGATGTATTATGATTTATAAGTGATTAAATGAGTAAATTCTATTGTTCTAGATCAAAGAAATGAGATTCGGACCTAGAATGTGAGAAAAGAGATATATGGACAAATGGATCCCTTTCTACCCTTTCGATATTGAGGTAAGTTCGTGTTCAAATGTTGCAATTACGTATGGGTTATTTAATATTCCAATGCTATATGGAATGTATATTTATGCTATGAATGTATTAAATATGTTTTGACGAGATGTTAAGAGAATTGGATTTAAGAATAATGGGAAATACAAATAGCATATATGATGATGGTTAAGGTCCCGTGTAAGATCATATTAGAATATGGCCTCGGTGTGAGATATTGAATAAGACCATGTCAGGGACATGGCATCGATATGATATTTCATGTAAGACCTTATCGGGGGCATGATGTCGATGTGAAATTATATGTATGAGATTCAAAAGTGTTATTTAACAATTTGAGTGATTCAACAGGTATGTTGAAAATAAGAAAGTATATGGTTGTACCACGAGAGGTACAGGTATGAGTTAGAATTAAACTAAAGTGAATTTGGTATAGGAACCCATGGTGGTTTAAGTGTAAACGATGCATTTTAAATGCATATTGTTGTTTTTGAGTGGTGCATGGCATGATTGAGAACATATATGATTCAAGTGGAATTAATTTGATAATTATTGTATAGTTTCGTATGAATGACAAAATATTGATGTAAATGTGTAATAACAACACATGACGGTGGGCTAAGTGCTATACCACCTTGTCACTTATCTACGATGGGCTAAGTGTGATACAATCGTTTAGATTATTATTTGGTGGGCTACGTGCGATACCACCCTATTAAAGATTGATGGTGGGCTAAGTACGAAACCACCGAGTGATTTGGCATTGAGTTGGCTTAGTGATAAATTATGATGTGTTGTATCATGAGAAATTGTGGTGATAAGTGCAGGGAATGTATGTTAATGAATGTGAGCATCAAGCTCGAGATATGGTTAGATTGTGGTAAGAGACGGAATGAGTAAGCATTATGAGTGATTAAATAGGTAACCATGAGTTTAAGAGTAAAACTCATTATAATATGTTGTGATTGAGTATAATCAGTGAATATAAATAATTGATTATTACTTGCATATGAACTTACTAAGCATTATTGCTTACTCCTTTCCTTTTCCTATCTCTTATAGGTTAGCTTAACTAGCTCGTGTTGGAGACCACCGAAGATGTTTTCACACTATCAAGTAGACACTTGGTATGAGGTTTCAAGTCCTTATGAGTTATGACATGTATAGGGATAGTATTTAAAGTTGCTTAAGTCATAGTTGATATAGCCAAATGTGTTGGCTTAAGAGAGTTTATGGTTCAGTTGTGTATAGCCATAGATGATGACTTAAGTCGGTTGTAATTATACTAGAAATAGTTCTCTCTGTGTATGGGATGAAGACTTTATTTTATAGTTTAAATGTGAAGTTTATGTGATGGTGTATGAATGCATGCAATTGAGGGTGGCTAAATGGCTTGGAAAATAACCTTGAATTGGTCTACACTGGTAGATACACGAGCGTGTGTCTAGGCCGTGTGTGACACACGGTCAGCCCTATGGGTGTGTGACTTGGACGTGTGTCCCTGGCATGTTAGTGTTGTAAGTTAGTGTTGACCATGGGCTAGCCACACGGGCATGTGCTTAATCCGTGTGACCCTTATGAGGCTGCTAACGTCACAAACAGAATGCCCAAGTTTTTACACATGGGCGTGTGGAGCACACGGGCCAAGCACACGGGCGTGTGTTCGGCCGTGTGAAAACCCCTATAGGTTCGAAATGAAAATAAATCCCACACGGGGTAGGGACATGGGCGTGTGTGAAAACACGGCCTGCCCGCACGGGCATGTGGCCCTTATTAGGTGAAAATTTTCTAAGTTTTTGAAAAGTTCGATTTGGTTCCTCAACATCCTGAGCGAGTGTAAAAGGTCTCATTGACCCATGATAGGGGCGTTACGATGGTGAATGACAAGTTTTAAATTGGAAAGAATTTTTATAGCCTAAAGTGAAATGATCAAGCAAGTCAAGTCCAGTAATGCCTCGTGCCCAGTTTCGGCATAGAATCCGGGTAAGGGGTGTTACATAGAACGTACGGACCAACACCCGAATTACTTAGTTCACTTAGCACAATGACATGGACATATTTCACTTAGCACAATGCCATGGTTTAACCATGGTCTTTTACCGTCAATTCATATTTCATTATGCAACGATCGTGATCGATCCTGCATTTTTACTCAATTTGAACATTTATTGAAATTTCCATAATTTTATCAAATATATGATAATGGTGCCTAATTAACACAAATCAATAACATTTATCAACATACGAACTTACCTTAATACCAAAATGGCAAAAAGGGACCTAACTGTCAATTTCTCATTTTTCCCCTTTCTAAGTCCGAATCTCATTTTCTTTGATCTATAACATCACATTTAGCTTACTTATTAGTCACATTATTCATTGTGACCAAAAAATTATACTATGGCAAAAATTACATTTTTGCCCCTAAATTTTATCATATTTACACTTTTTCCCTTAGGCTCGTAAAATGATTTTTATTCAATTTCCTTGTATTTTAGGCCTATCCGAATCATTTTCATAACTATAGCAGTCCAAAATTTTCATTCATTCACACATTTATGATAATTTTCATAAGTTTTATAAATTAGTCCTTTTAGGCTTTTTTATTGAAAATCACTTAGTAAAAGTCGTTTCTCTAACCACAAACATGCATTTTCTACCATTAAACACAAAAATACACACATATTCATCATGGTTCAAAACCCTATACTTTAACCATATCTCAAATTAGTGGTAGAAATAGATAGATCTTGTTACGAGGATTTTAAAAACAGAAAAATCATTAAAAACGGGGCTAGAACGGACTTACAATCGAGCTTGGAAGCTTGAAAACCCCTAGCCATGGTTTCCCTTTGTGAAATTCAGCCATGGGGTTGAAGATGGACAAAAATTGGCTTTTAATTTTGTTTTTAATTCATTTTAATAACCAAATGACCAAAATGCCCTTAATGAAAAACTTTGGAAACATGCCTACCCATGTCCATTTTTGTCCACCAACTTAAAAAATGGTCTAATTGCCATATAAAGACCTCCAATTTAAAATTTCATAACAATTGGACACCTCTAGCATGTAGAACTCAACTTTTGCACTTTTTACAATTTAGTCCTTTTGACTAAATTGAGTTCCCAAACGTCAAAATTTTCAAACGAAATTTTTGCAAAATCATTTTGAGAAATTTTAGACCATAAAAATATAATAAGAAAAGATTTTTCTTGTCGGATTTGTGGCCCCGAAACTACTGTTTCGACTAGGCCCAAAATCGAGCTATTACACCCTCTAATATGTGTTTTCTTTTCTCTCACTCCAAAAAATAGCATGGATTTGTAAATTTTTAGAAAATCAACATAGTTTCTCAATTGTTTTTTTTCTAGCATATGTAGATAAATTAACTACATGTAAAGCTTCATGGGTGATAAAGATGTTTTAGATTTGTCTACTATGAAAAAGGCAAATTAGGCTAAGGAAATAATGCTCAAAAGGATTGGCCTGAGTCTCATAGCAAGAATTCGAGCAATAATTTTGTAGATGAAAGTGCAACAACTAATCAATTCATATTGAGAGTGTTGGAAAAAATCAAGTTTTAAAAAAAGTTCTCTTAGAGTGAAAAATTGAAACTTTGAAACATGAGTTAATTTGTGATATTTTTAGCAATAAACTTTTCTCAAAAAGTATTGATGCTTTAAGTAAGACAGATCCTAAATGTTCCCAGCTTTCAACCAAACAACCTTTTTTGATATTCTTGTACCACAAATTGCTTCGAGTGTAGGCTCGAATAATCACAAATCAAATAAAAAACCATAAATGATTTATTATTTTTAGTAGGAAAGTAATTCTCTCTTAATAGTGACTGGTAAAATTGTTATTCCTAAAAAATATAATTTATACTTAGAAAATAAAATTTTCACTATTTTTGAGCAGGATTACAACATCTCAAAGTTGCGTATATCTCATTTATTTATAGGGAGAAATAGAAAAATCTCGACACATCCTAATTAAATATACTAGGAGTTGCCGCCCCTCATATATTATAAGGGGATTTTGGGTCTCTTTTGTATTGGGGCCAAGTAAATATGCTTCTTGGACTTTTTACCCAACATTTTATAATTGAATCCAACCCAATACATATTTTTCTATTTTCTAAAATAAATATTATTTTCTAAATTAATTTAATTAGAAAATTAATTTTTCAATTAAATAATTTTCTCCATTCGATTCCGTTAAAATCCGACAACTTTATTGTAAGAGAATCTATGAGAAAATATATTTAATTTCCATATTCAACAAATTCACAATGACCAATTAATTTAATTTCATTTTGAACTTCAATTATTTGATTTAAATAATAATTTGAAAAACTTAAATTAATTCTCAAGTCATTTTCATACTTAGTGAGAAAACACATTCATTTCTGAATATGTCTTATTTCTCTAACTTTATCATTTTCATCGATTTTTGTTAAATTGGATCATTGTTGTCTGTAAGCTTGTTAAATCTCAATATGAGCTTAAACAAACACCAAAGTAATGACACCAAAAGCTTGACAAGGTTGTTCTAGCTAATGACTATAAAATAAATGAATATGATAAGTGCATATATATAGCAAATTTGAAAATGAAAAAGATGTCATAATTTGCTTATTTGTAGATGACATGCTCATATTTGGAATGGATTTGGAACAAATAGAAAACATAAAGAAATACTTGTCAAGCAATTTTGCTATGAAGGATATGAATATAGCAGATGTTATCCTTGGGATTAAAATAACCCGAGAAAAAAGCACTATAGCTTTATCGCAATCACATTACATTGAAAAGGTGCTTAAAAAGTTTGATATTTTCAATTGTATACTAACATCTACACCTATTGATCCTCAAATAAAATTAGTATCTAATGCAGGTAGGAAAGTTGATCAATTGAAATATGCAAGTTTAATTGGTTGTCTTATGTACATAATGACTTGTACAAGAATAAATATTGTATACGATGTTGGGCAATTGAGGTACATAAGTAATCCAATTAGTTTACATTAGCAAGCTTTAACTAGAGTATTTAGGTACTTAAAGAAAACTATTAGCTATGGGTTATGCTATAATGGATATCCTTCAGTTTTATAAGGGTATTCAAATGTTAGTTGGACTACAAGTTTGGAAGATCATGTTTCTTGTAACACCCACTACAGCAAAATTGGTTTTTAGCGGCGCTTAAAAAAAAAAACGCCGCTATTGATCGAGCATTAGCGGCACTTTTCAAAAAACGCCGTTATAGATCGAGCATTAGCGGCGCTTTTTAAAAAACACCACAAAAAAATTAAGCACAACGCCGTCGTTTTATGTTGAGCTTTAAGGTGTTAGTGGTTCTTTTTGAAAAACGCACTATAGATCGAACATTAGCGACGCTTTTTGAAAAATGCCGCTATAGGTCGACCATTAGCGATGCTTTTTGAAAAACGCCACAAAAAATTAAGCACAACGTCGTCGTTTTATGTTGAGCTTTAATGTAACACCCCTAACCCGAGACTGTCGCCAGAATAGGGTTTAAAGGCATTACCGAATAATAGGATCATTTTACATCGCATTCACGACACAAAGTCAATCATCATCAAACACATTCATATACAATCATAGTGTCCCTTAAACGAGTCATAAAGACCCTAAGCATGCTTACAAACCGAGTCGAAACTAAACCAAAACACATATAAAATTTCATGAAAAGTTGAAACTTTTCTAGAATACAGGGGAGACACGCCCGTGGGGGTAGGCCATGCCTCTCCCACGGCCACATGACACACACCCATGTGACCTCCCCGTGGTTACTTACTGCCAAAATCAACACGGCTAACAAGCATGCCCGTGTGCTAAGGCCGTGTCCTATAAGGTTATAAACTGCCATTTCTCGCACGACCTGTAGGCACGCCCGTGCCATGGCCGTGTGCAGTTTAAGCCACATTCTGCCAATTTATCCACGGTCCGAGACACGCCCGTGTGCCCCAACCGTGTGACATTATAGGCCATCTTTGCAAGGCCAACATGCGACCCACTTAGGGTAATCAACCAAACATCTCATGCACATATTGCCATCTAAAAGCATACCAATTTAGCAATTTAAAACATACAATCAATACCAACTCTAATCATACCCAATTCAATACCAATACTTATTCTATCACAAACATAATTCATTCCCAAATCTCACTACTCCTACTAGCATTTATCAACACAAAGTTACCACTCAATAGCAAATTTATCAATCTACAATTCATGCCAAATGATGCATCATTTAGATACCACATTCATTCATGCCAAACCTATCACATATCTAGCCACATCTCATGGCTACTTACAAATCTCAAACTTGATTCAATTTACCAGCCTATACATGCCATATTCTAGCTATATACATCTTTCCAAAAGTACCAAAATAGAATGCCGATAGTGTGATTTAGAAGCTGACGATCCCATATCCGAGCTAGCTTTACTGACACTGCAAGGCAGAGAAACAAATCACACAGTAAGCTTTTCAAAGCTTAGTAAGTTCGATATACAATACAAGTATCATATCAAATTAAATCGATGCATAAATAAACAATCACTTAGATCTATTATCTCATATTCGTGCCTTCTCATCCATAGCCACAATGCTCATTTCCTCAATCAAAGCTAAATTTTACTCATCAACCACAAAGGTTGAATACGTACCTTAACCACACAAAGCTATTAAATCTCCAAGCTATTCATTGCTCGATATTATTTACCGATCATTCTTTAATGTAATCGCACACTCAGTGCCACATACTTATCCAAATCATAACTATTATCGCACACTTAGTGCCTATTCTTTTAACCAACTCATCTCGGTATCGCACACACAGTGCCACAGCAATAATCCAAAGCTTTCATAACATCCCACACACAGTGCCACAGCAATAAACCGAAGCTTTCATCACATCGCACACACAGTGCCATTCATTTCTATCACGATTTCACTTTCGCACACTTAGTGCCCTCAAATTAAAATCATGCACATAGTAACTCACTTTCATATACATAAACATATTCATTTCATATCGATAAAACGTATCTCAAATACATGTATTATATCTGAACTGACCTCGGACGTCGAACTATCGATACGGTCGATTAATCGAGCACTTTATCTTTGCCTCAATCTCGATCTCGATCCGAACCTCTCCTCTCTTGGTCTATACACATTCAAATTCACTCCATTCAATCATCAATTCATTCATTTTAATCCAAACACACATATTTAGGGCATTTTACAAAATAGCCCTCACATTTTCACATTTTGACACTTTAGTCCCTATCTCACAAAATCATCAAATACTCAAAATTTCATTACACTATGCTTAGGTCGAATTCTCCTTAGTCTCATAGGAGTGCACATATTTCATTTATTTCACATTTTAATCCTCCAATTTCTCATTTTCATAATTTAGCTCAAATTCCTCAATTTCACCAAAATTTCAAATACAAACTATGTTAACCCAACATTAAACTTTTATATTCCACTAACTACAAAGCTCATATATTCAACAATGGAATATCTCAAAATCACCATCATTTTCTAAAATTTAAGCATGGGTTAGCTAGAGCACAAAGCAATGATCACAAAAACGTAGAAATTATCAAAAAAATCGAGCACAAAACACTTACTAATTGAAGCTTGAAGTTGTTGAAACCATGAAAGCTTCAAACCCTCTTTTCTTTCTCAAATTTCGGTGGAAAATACATATTAAAGATGAGCATTTTAGTTTCATTTGTTTATTATAACATTTATAATTGATTTCCAACTATACCCTTAATGAAATAAACATTAAAGCTTATTATGGATGGTTATAAATGTCCATCAACCTTCTACTATCATTAAATATGGTCTAATTACACCATAAGACCTCCATATTTAAAAGACAACAACACTTAGGTACTTATAAATCAGCACATAGCTTTTACTATTTACGCAATTACGTCCTTTCTCTTAATCCGACACTAAAATGATCAAATCATCACATAGAATTTTCACACAGACTATGTCACATATCATTCACACAGAAAATATCATTATAATATTTTTACGACCTCGAATTTGTGGTCTCGAACCACTGTTCTGACTAGGGTCTAAACCGGGCTGTTACAACTCTCCCCCTTAGGGATTTTTATCCCCGAAAATCTTACTAGTGAATAGTTGTGGATGTTTCTCTCTCATAACGTTCTCAGGCTCCCACGTAGCCTCTTCAATTTCGTGTTTGTGCCACAATACATTCACTAAGGAAATTATTTTGTTTCTCAACTCTTTGGTCTCTCGTGCCAAAATTCGGATCGGTTCTTCACTATACGACAAGTTTGACTGAATCTCAACCTCAGAATGAGCAATCACATGAGACGGATCTGATCTATACCGTCGAAGCATTGACACATGAAACACATTATGGATCTTTTCCAATTCAGATGGTAATTTCAATCTATAAGCAACCGATCCAACTCATTCAGGGATCTCATACGGTCCAATGAATCTCGGACTCAGCTTGCCCTTTTGGCCAAATCGAAGTATTTTCTTCCACGGAGACACTTTCAAAAACACTTTATCGCCAACCTCGAATTCAATATCCTTTCGTTTCAAATCTGCATAAGATTTTTGACGATCTGAGGCTGCTTTCAAACTGTCACGAATTACTTTCACTTTCTACTCAATCTCTTTTATAAGATCAACCCCGTGAATCTTGTTCCCACTTAGTTCGGTCCAATACAATGAAGTTCGACACTTTCGACCGTACAGAGCCTCATATGGTGCCATTTTGATACTAGACTGAAAACTATTATTATATGCAAACTCAATCAATGATAGATGCCTTTCCCATGTGCATTCAAATTTGAGTATACAACATCTTAGCATATCCTCAAGAATTTGAATAATTCGTTCGAATTGACCATCCGTTTGTGGATGAAAAACAGTATTGAAATGCAATTTCCTGCCCAAAGCATCTTGCAATTTCTTCCAAAATCGTGAGGTAAATCTCGGATCTCTCTCAGACACAATAGATAACGGTACTCCGTGTAATCTCACAATGTCATCGATATACAGTTCAGGCAATTTATCTAAAGAATAATCGGTTCTCACCAAATGAAATGAGCTAATTTCGTCAATCTATCAACTATCACCCAGATCGCACCTTTCTTGCTCGGAGATAAGGGCAAACCTGACACAAAGTCCATCGTGATCCTCTCCCATTTCCACTTAGGAATCATAATCGGTTGCAATAAACTGGACGGAACTTGATGTTCAGCTTTAACTTGCTGACAAACTAAACATTTCGACACAAAGTCAGAAATATCTCTCTTCATACCATGCCACCAATAGAACTGTTTCAAATCATTATACATTTTCGTACTCCCCAGATGTACAGTCAAATAACCATTGTGAGCTTCAGCCAAAATCATTTGAATCAGCTCTGAATTTCTCAGAACACAAATCTGATCTCTAAATCTCGAAAAATCATTATTATCAACTCGAAATTCTGATATGGCATCAGAATCACACTAAACTCTTTTTGCTAACAACTTATTATCAATCTTCTGAGCATCACAAATCTACTGTACAAACATCGGCCTAACTTTCAATTCAGTTATCGCCGCATTAGCATCACACGGATCTTTCTGATTACTCAAAGCTCACAAAGCGTATAATGATTTCCGACTTAGGGCATCAGCTAGAACATTAGCTTTACACGGGTGGTAATCTATCACAAGTTCGTAATCTTTCAACAATTCTAACCATCTTCTTTGTCGTAAGTTCAAATCTTTCTGAGTCATCAAATAATTTAAACTCTTATGATCAGTATAAATATGACATTTTTCACCAAATAAATAGTGAAGCCAAATCTTCAATGCGAATACAATCGCAGCCAACTCAAGATCATGCATTGGATAATTCTTTTCATGCGGTTTTAACTGTCTCGAAGTATAAGCGATGACTTTTCCTTCTTGCATCAGCACACAGCCCAAACCATTTAACGATGCATCACTATAGACTATAAACTCTTTGCTCGATTCAGGTTGAACTAACACTGGTGCTTCTGTCAACAACACTTTCAACTGCTCAAAACTCTGATGACACTTTTTTGACCACTCAAATTTAACATCTTTCTGTAACAACTTTGTCAATGGGTTCGCAATCATCGAGAAGCCTTTCACAAATCGTCTATAATATCTCGCTAGTCCCAGAAAACTACAGACTTCGAACACATTTCTCAGAGGCTTCCAATCTAAAATAGCAGAGATTTTATACGGATCGACTCGTATCCCAGTAGCAGATACAATATGCCCAGAAAACTAACCTCAGGCAACCAAAATTCACACTTGCTAAACTTTGCATACAACTGATTCTCACGCAGAGTTTGTAGCACGATTCTCAAATGCTCGGCATGCTGCGCCTCATCACACGAATAGGTCAAAATATCATCAATGAATACCACTATGAAGCGATCCAAATACGGTTTGAATATTCGATTCATAAAGTCCATAAATACTGCAGGGGCATTTGTTAGTCCAAAGGGCATCACTAAGAATTCATAATGTCTATACCTCGTTCTGAAAGCAGTTTTCGGCACATCAGACTCTTTAACTCTCAACTGATAGTAGCCCGATCTCAAATCTATTTTAGAAAATACTGTAGCTCCTCTCAACTGATCAAACAAATTATCGATCCGAGGTAATGAATATTTGTTCTTTATTGTTACTTTGTTCAATTGTTGATAATCAATACACATTCCTATAGTTCCATCTTTCTTTTTCACAAATAATACAGGAGCTCCCCAGGGTGAAAAACTCGGTCGTGCAAATCCTCTGTCAGTCAATTCTTGCAACTAAGATTTCAACTCTTTCAATTTTGTTGGTGCCATTCTGTATGGAGCTATCGAAATAGGAGCAGTTCCCGGTACTAACTCAATACCAAATTTGACTTCTCTAATCGGAGGTAACCCCGATAACTCTTCTGGAAACACATCTGGAAACTCACTTATCACAAGCATAGATTCAACTTTCCTTTTCGACACTTTTGTATCAATCACGTATGCCAAATAAGCTTCACAGCCCTTTTTCACATAGTTCATAGCTTTCATTACAGATACAACAGCTAGTAATCCTTTCATATCACTAGACTCAATTCGAACTATCTCACCATTCTGACTCTTCAATTCAACATTCTTTCTCTTACAATTCACAATGGCATTATGTAAAGTGAGCCAGTCCATTCCCAGAATTATGTCAAATTCATCAAATGGTAGCAACATCAAATTGACCGGGAAACATAAATCACGAAACATCAACGGGAAATTCTTGCACACCTTATTCACCAAAACACACTTGCCTAAGGGGTTCGATACTCTAATCACAAATTCAGTAGACTCAACAGGTAGAGTCTTATTCAATACTAAATTTATACACATATAAGAATGAGTCGATCTTGGATCTATCAATGCAATGACATCAGTATCAAATAAAGTGAAAGTACCAGTGATCACGTTTGGAGATGATGCTTCCTCTCGTGCACGTATAGCATAGGCTCGGGCAGGTGCTCTCGCTTCTGATCTCATAACTGTATCAGTTGTTCCTCTCTGTCTTTTGCTCATATTTCTGATGTTTTTGGGTGGTCTACCCCTTGTTGTCATATTACTCGGTCTTTTATTCTGAACATTTTCTTTTTTGACCATCTTTGGGTAGTTTCGGATAAAATGATCTTGGGATCCACACTTATAGCATGTTCTATTGTTATACTTGCCCCAGCACTCTCCGACATGTCGTCTCCCACATTGTCTACATTTGGGCTTGTTACTCTTAACACTGCCAACACTTGTTTCATTCGGAGCTTGAATTCATAAACTAGTACTCTGTCTCGAACGATCTTTATTTGGATGTCCAAACAAGGCATTTGAATGATTGCTTGCACCTTTATATCTCTTTGCTGAAGATTGAGAGAACTTATTCATCGATCTCTTTCTTTTATCACGAGCCTTAGAATCAACTTTCTTCTTTTCTTTACCGAGATCCTCAACTTTGCATGCTCTTTCGACTAATACAACAAATTCATTTATATCCAGTATTTCAACCAACAACTTAATGTCTTCATTCAAACCCTCTATAAAATGTTTACACATAGTAGCTTCAGTCGAAACACATTCCCTTGCATATTGACTCAATCTTACGAATTCCCGCTCGTACTCAATAACACACAAACGACCCTGTTTCAGCTCTAAAAACTCCTTACGTTTCTGATCAATAAAGTGTTGACTGATATACTTCTTTCTAAACTCGGATTGAAAGAAATCCCAAGTTATTCTCTCTCTCAGAACTATAGATATCAATGTTTTCCACCAATTGTAAGCCATGTCTCTCAACAAGCAAACTGTACACTTAATGCACTCTTCATGGTTCAACGACATCTCATCAAATACTCTGATTGTATTTTCAAGCCAAAACTCGGCTCGCTTCAAAGATCGCCATCACCATGCCCTAAACTCTTCACCCCATACTTGTAATCTTATCTACGTGTGGTTTATTCAACTGCTCGGATCTTCAACTTGTGGAGCAACAGGTACTTGCGGGGGTGGAGGTTGTGGAGCAATCGAATTTGTTCTAACAAATTCCAAAAACCATTCATTCATCATACAGAAGAAGGCTTGCTTAGCCTCACCTCCTCACCACTATCATTCGGCCTAGATGTGGTCATGCCTCCCCTTGAGCGGAGCAGGTATTACTCTCGTCGTCAAAGAATTGCTCAATCGGGATCCATTACTATATTAAAACACATTTCAACTATCAGATTTCATCACACTATCACAATTTCATAATATGGCATGTATAGCTAAACTCACACACACTACATTAGTCTGAGAATCGACTAAACCGTAGCTCTATACCAATAAATTGTAACACCCCTAACCTGAGATCGTCATCGAAATAGGGTTTAGAGGTATTACTGAACAATAGGATCATTTTACATCGCATTCACGACACGAAGTCAATCATCATCAAACACATTCATATACAATCATAGTGTCCTTTAAACGAGTCATCAAGACCCTAAGCATGCTTATAAACCGAGTCGGGACTAAACCAAAATACATATAAAATTTCATGAAAAATTGAAACTTTTCTAGAATACAGGGGAGACACGCCCGTGGGGGTAGGCCGTGCCTCTCCCAGGGCTACATGACACACCCGTGTGACCTCCCCATGGTTACTTACTGCCAAAATCAACACGGCTAACAAGCACGCCTGTGTGCTAAGGCCGTGTCCTATAAGGTCATATATTGCCATTTCTCGCATGACTTGTCGGCACGCCCATGCATTGGCCGTGTGCAGTTTAAGCCACATTCTGCCAATTTACCCATGGTCTGAGACACGCCCGTGTGCCCCAACCATGCGACATTATAGGCCATCTTTGCAAGGCCAACATGCCACCCACTTAGGGTCAAACCTACAAGCCAATCAACCAAACATCTCATGCACATATTGTCATCTAAAAGCATACCAATTTAGCAATTTAAAACATACAATCAATACCAACTCTAATCATACCCAATTCAATACCAATACTTATTCTATCACAAGCATAATTCATTCCCAAATCTCACTACTCCTACTAGTATTTATCAACAAAAGGTTACCACTCAATAGCAAATTTATCAATCTACAATTTATGCCAAAAGATGCATCATTTAGATACCACATTCATTCATGCCAAACCTATCACATATCTAGCCACATCTCATGGCTACTTACAAATCTCAAACTTGATTCAATTTACCAGCCTATACATGCCATATTCTAGCTATATACATCTTTCCAAAAGTACCAAAATAGAATGCCGATAGTGTGATTTAGAAGCTGACGATCCCAGATTCGAGCTAGCTTTACTGACACTGCAAGGCAGAGAAACAAATCACATAGTAAGCTTTCAAAAACTTAGTAAGTTCGATATACAATACAATTATTGTATCAAATTAAATCGATGCAAAAATAAACAATCACTTAGATCTATTATCTCATATTCGTGCCTTCTCATCCATAGCCACAATGCTAATTTCCTCAATCAAAGCTAAATTTTACTCATCAACCACAAAGGTTAAATACGTACCTTAACCACACAAAGCTAATAAATCTCTAAGCTATTCATTGCTCGATATTATTTTCCGATCATTCTTTAATTTAATCGCACACTCAGTGCCACATACTTATTCGACTCATAACTATTATCGCACACTTAGTGCCTATTCTTTTAACCAACTCATCTCAGTATCGCACACACAGTGCCACAGCAATAATCCAAAGCTTTCATAACATCCCACACACAGTGCCACAGCAATAAACTGAAGCTTTCATCACATCGCACACATAGTGCCATTCATTTCTATCTCGATTTCACTTTTGCACACTTAGTGCCCTCAAATTAAAATCATGCACATAGTAACTCACTTTCATATACATAAACATATTCATTTCATATCCATAAAACGTATCTCAAATACATGTATTATATCTGAACTGACCTCGGACGTCAAACTATCGATACGGTTGATTAATCGAGCACTTTATCTTTGCCTCGATCTCGATCTTGATCCAAACCTCTCCTCTCTTGGTCTATACATATTCAAATTCACTCCATTCAATCATCAATTCATTCATTTTAATCCAAACACACATATTTAGGGCATTTTACAAAATAGCCCTCACATTTTCACATTTCGACACTTTAGTCCCTATCTCACAAAATCATCAAATACATAAAATTTCATTACACTATGCTTAGGCCGAATTCTCCTTAGTCTCATAGGAGTCCACAAATTTCATTTATTTCATATTTTAATCCTCCAATTTCTCATTTTCACAATTTAGCTCAAATTACTCAATTTCACCAAAATTTCAAATACAAACTATGTTAACCCAACATTAAACTTTTATATTCCACTAACTATCATCACAAAGCTCATATATTCAACAATGGCATATCTCAAAATCACCATCATTTTCTAAAATTTAAGCATGGGTTAGCTAGAGCACAAAGCAACGATCACAAAAACGTAGAAATTATCAAAAGAATCAAACACAAAACACTTACTAATTGAAGCTTGAAGTTGCTGAAGCCATGAAAGCTTCAAACCCTCTTTTCTTTCTCAAATTTCGGTGGAAAATACATGTTAAAGATGAGCATTTTAGTTTCATTTGTTTATTATAACATTTATAATTGATTTCCAACTATACCCTTAATGAAATAAACATTAAAGCTTATTATGGATGGTTATAAATGTCCATCAACCTTCTACTATCATTAAATATGGTCTAATTGCACCATAAAACCTCCTTATTTAAAAGGCAACAACACTTATGTACTTATAAATCAACACATAGCTTTTACTATTTACGCAATTAAGTCATTTCTCTTAATCCGACACTAAAACAATCAAATCATCACACAGAATTTTCAAACAGACTATGTCACATATCATTCACACAGAAAATATCATTATAATATTTTTACGACCTCGAATTTGTGGTCTCAAACCACTGTTCTGACTAGGGTCTAAATCGGGCTGTTACATTTAAGGCATTAGCGGCACTTTTTGAAAAATACCGCTATAGGTTGACCATTAGCTGTGCTTTTTGAAAAACACCGCAAAAAGTTAAGCACAACGCCGTGAGCTTTAAGGCATTAGTGGCGCTTTTGAAAAATGTCACTATAGATTGAGCATTAGTGGCGCCTTTTGAAAAATGCCTGTAACACCCATAACCCGAAATCGTCACCGGAATAAGGTTAAGGGGTATTACCGATCAATCAGAACATTTAACCTCTAAATGTCAACACAAAGTCAAACATCATCAAACACATTCATATACAATCATAGTGTCCCTTAAACGAGTCATGCTTATAAACCAAGTCGAGACTAAACCAAAACACATTTAAAATTTCATGAAAAATTGAAACTTTTCTAGAATATAGGGGAGACACACCCGTGGGGGTAGGCCGTGCCTCTCCCACAACTACATGACACACCCGTGTGACTTCCCCGTGGTTACTTACTGCCAAAATCAACACGGCTAACAAGCACGCCTGTGTGCTAAGGCCGTGTCCTATAAGGTCATATACTGTCATTTCTCGCACGACCTGTAGGCACACCCGTGCCATGGCCGTTTGCAGTTTAAGCCACATTCTGCCAATTTACCCACGGTTCGAGGCACACTGTGTGGCCTAATCGTGTGACATTATAGGCCATTTTAGCAAGGCCAACATGCCACCCACTTAGGGTCAAACCTACAAGCCAATCAACCAAACATCTCATACACATATTGCCATCTAAAAGCATACCAATACCAACTCTAATCATACCCAATTCAATACCTACCACAAGCAGAATTCATTCCCAATCTCACTACCCCTACTAGCATTTATCAACACAAAGTTACCACTCAATAGCAAATTTATCAATCTACAAATCATGGCAAAAGATGCATCATATATATATATACCACATTCATTCATGCCAAACCTATCACATATCTAGCCACATCTCATGGCTACTTACAAATCTCAAACTTGATTCAATTAACTAGCCTATACATGCCATATTCCAGCTATATACATCTTTTCAAAAGTACCAAAATAGAATGCTGATGTGTGATTGAGAAGCTAACGATCCCAGATCCGAGCTAGGTTTACTGACACTGCAAGGCAGAGAAACAAATCACACAGTAAGCCTTCCAAAGCTTAGTAAGTTCGTAATATAATACATATTACTCAATACTACAACATCAACATGTATATATATGTACCATCACATAGATAAAGGCATAACTAGGCACATTAACAATCTTAACCACATACCCAATTATCTATTCATTCAACTCTTAAATCTATCATAAACCACATAGGTTCAAACATACCTTGATCAACACATAGTTACTTACCATTTATGCTACTCAATTGTTCGATATTACCTCTCGCTCAACCCTTGCTATTCCATTGGTTTATTCGCACACTTAGTGCCAATTTCATAATTGAAACATAATCATCACCGTACACTTAGTGCCAATATATTAAACCGAACTTATATCGATATCGCACACACAGTGCCAAGTCGATAAGCTGAAGCTTTTATCTTTTTGTACACACATTGCCAATTATCTCTTTTTCGTTTCAAATTTCGCACACTTAGTGCCCCTTTATCTCAATTCCGCACATAGCATTTCAAATCTAATAGATACATATACATGCACTCAATTTATATCACATAGATAAAGTTTACAACTAGTATTATATCCGAACTTACTCGAATGTCAAAATACCGAAACGGTCGATTAATCGAGCACTTTGTCTTTGCCTCGATCTCGATTCAAACCTCTCCGTTCTTAGTCTATACACATTTAAATTCAATCCACTTAATCACCAAATCATTCATTTTAATTCAAACACACATATTTAGGGCATTTTACAAAATAGCCCTCACATTTGCACATTTCGACACTTTAGTCCCTATCTCAGAAAATCGTCAACACACATTCACATGCTTGGCTGAACCTCTCTAGGGATTATATAAGTCCAAATATTTCATCAAATATTCTATTTAGTCCCTCAACTTTCCATTTTTCTCAATTTAGCCCAATATACTCAATTTCACCAAAAATTCAAATACAAACTATGCTAACCCAACACTAAGCTTTCATATTTCAATATCAACTAACACATAGCTCAAACATTCATCAATGGCTCATCACAAAAACATCATTAATACATAGAATTTAAGCATGAGTTTTGTAAAGCACAAAGCAACGATTACAAAAATGTAAAAATTATCAAAAATCGAGCTAAAAACACATACCAATTGGAGCTTGAAGTAGCCGAAAGTTTCAAAGCTTCGAACCCTTTATTTTCTCTTAACTTTCGGTGGAAGAAAAAGATGATAATGGCTATCAAATTACTTTTTGTTTTTGTTATAATAACATTTTAAACAAATACCAATTTTGCCCTTTTATAAAACATATAAAATAAATATAAATTAAGGCTAATTTGTCATTTAGCCATCCATTAACTAAATAATGGTCAAATAACAATATAAGGCCTCCACCTTAAAAAGCCAACATTAATTAAGTACTCATAAATTAGTACATAGCTTTCACTTACTATGAAATTAAGTCCTTTCTCTTAATTCGACACACAAACGATTAAATCAGCACACAGGATTTCCACACAGACCATGTCGCATACTATTCACACAGAAAATAATATTAAATTATTATTCTGACCTCAGATTTGTGGTCTCAAAACCACTATTCTGACTAGGGTCTAAACCGGGCTGTTACAACTCTCCCCCTTAGGGATTTTTGTCCCCGAAAATCTTACCAGTGAATAGATGTGGATGTTGCTCTCTCATAACGTTCTCAGGCTCCCACGTAGCCTCTTCAATTCCGTGTTTGTGCCACAATACCTTCACTAAGGAAATTCTTTTGTTTCTCAACTCTTTGGTCTCTCGTGCCAAAATTCGGATCGATTTTTCACTATATGACAAATCTGACTGAATCTCAACCTCAGTAGGAGCAATCACATGAGACAGATCTACTCTGTACCGTCGGAGCATTGACACATGAAACACATTATGAATCTTTTCTAACTCAGATGGTAGTCTCAATCTATAAGCAACCAGTCCAACTCGTTCAACGATCTCATACGGTCCAATGAACCTCGGTCTCAACTTGCCCTTTCTGCCAAAACGAAGTATTTTCTTTCACGGAGATACTTTTAGAAACACTTTATCACCAACCTCAAATTCAATATCCTTTCATTTCAAATCTGCATAAGACTTCTGATGATCTAAGGCTGCTTTCAAACTGTCACGAATTACTTTCACTTTCTGCTCAGTCTCTTTTATAAGATTAACCCCGTGAATCTTGTTCTTACTCAGCTCGGTCCAATACAATGGAGTTCGACACTTTCGACCGTAAAGAGCCTCATATGGTGCCATTTTAATGCTAGATTGAAAACTATTGTTATACGCAAACTCAATTAATGATAAATGCTTTTCCCACGTATTTTTAAATTCAAGTATACAACATCTCAGCATGTCTTTGAGAATCTAAATGATTCTCTCGGATTGACCATCCGTTTGCGGATGAAAAGCAGTACTGAAATGCAATCTCGTACCTAAAGCATCTTGTAATTTCTTTCAAAATCGTGAGGTAAATCTCAGATCTCTATCAGACACTATAGATAACGGTACTCCGTGCAATCTCACAATCTCATCGATATACAATTCAGCCAACTTATCTAAAGAATAATCGGTTCTCACCAAAATGAAATAAGTTGATTTCGTCAATCTATCAACTATCACCCTGATCGCATCTTTCTTGCTCGGAGATAAGGGCAAACCCGACACAAAGTTAATGGTAATTATCTCCCATTTCCACCCAGGAATTATAATTGGTTGCAATAAACCGAACGGACATTGATGTTTAGCTTAACTTGCTGACAAACTAAACATTTTGACACAAAGTCAGAAATATCTCTCTTCATACCATACCACCAGTAGAATTGTTTCAAATCATTGTACATTTTCGTACTCTCCGAATGTACAGTCAAGTGACTATTGTGAGCTTCGGTCAAAATCATTTGAATCAGCTCTGAATTTCTCAGAATGCAAATCTGATCTCTGAATCTCAAACAATCATTACTATCAACTAGAAATTCTGATTCCGCATTCGAATTACATTGAACTCTTTTTGCTAACAACTCATTATCAATCTTTTGAGTCTCACATATCCACTGTAAAAACAACAGTTTTACTTTCACTTCAGCTACAACTGCATCATCATCACACAGATCCATCTGATTACTCATTGCTCGTAAGGTATATAACGATTTCTGACTCAAAGCATCAGCTACAACATTAGCTTTACCCGGGTGGTAATCTATCACAAGTTCATAATCTTTCAACAACTCTAACCATCTTCTCTGTCGCAAGTTCAAATTTTTCTGAGTCATCAAATACTTTAAACTCTTATGATCAGTATAAATATGACATTTTTCACCGAAAAAATAATGACGCCAAATCTTCAATGCAAATACAATCACAACCAATTCAAGATCATGCATTGGATAATTCTTTTCATGCGGTTTTAACTGTCTCGAAGCATAAGCGATGACTTTTCCTTCTTGCATCAGCACACAACCCAAACCATTCAACGATGCGTCACTATAAACTATGAATTCTTTGCCTGATTCGGGTTGAATCAACACTGGTGCTTCTGTTAACAACACCTTCAACTGTTCAAAACTCTATTGACACTTTTCTGACCACTCGAATTTAACATCCTTCTATAAAAACTTTGTCAAAGGAGTCACAATCATCGAGAAGCCTTTCACAAATTGTCTATAGTATCCCGCTAGTCCCATAAAACTACGGACTTCAGACATATTTCTCGGAGGCTTCTATTCCAAAATAGTAGAGATTTTATGCCGATCGACTCGTATCCCAGCAGTGGATACAATATGCCCTAGAAAACTGACCTCATGCAACCAAAATTCACACTGGTTAAACTTTGCATACAACTGTTTCTTACGCAGAGTTTGTAGCATGATTCTCAAATGCTCGGCATGCTGCGTCTCATCACGTGAATAGATCAAAATATCATCAATGAACACCAGCATGAAGCGATCCAAATACGGTCTAAATATTCGATTCATCAAGTCCATAAATACTGCAGGGGCATTTGTTAGTCCAAAAGGCATCACTAAGGATTCGTAATGTCCATACCTCATTCTGAAGGCAGTTTTCGGCACATTTAATTCTCTAACTCTCAACTGATAGTAGCCCTATATCAAATCTATCTTAGAAAATACTGTAGTTCCTCTCAACTAATCAAACAAATCATTAATCCGAGGTAACGAGTATTTGTTCTTTATTGTCACTTTGCTCAATTGTCGATAATCAATACACATTCTCATAGTTCCATCTTTCTTTTTCACAAATAATACAGGAGCTCTCCAAGGTGAAAAAACTAGGTCGTGTAAATCCTCTGTCGGTTAATTCTTGCAACTGAGATTTCAACTCTTTCAATTCTATTGGTGCCATTCTGTATGGAGCTATCAAAATAGGAGTAATTCCGGCACTAACTCAATACCAAATTTAACTTCTCTAATCGGAGGTAACCCTGGTAACTCTTCTGGAAACACATCTGGAAACTCACATATCACAGGCACAGATTCAACTTTCCTTTTCGATACTTTTGTATCAATCACGTATGCCAAATAAGCTTCACAGCTTTTTCTCACATAGTTCATAGCTTTCATCACAGATACAACAGCTGGTAATCCTTTCATATCAATAGACTCAATTTGAATTATCAAACCATTCTGACTCTTCAATTCAACATTCTTTCTCTTACAATTCACAATGGCATTATGCAAAGTAAGTCAGTCCATTCCCAAAATTATGTCAAATTCATCAAATGGTAGCAACATCAAATTGACCAGGAAACATAAATCACGAAACATCAATGGGCAATTCTTGCACACCTTAATTACCAAAACACACTTGCCTAAGGGGTTCAATACTCTAATCACAAATTTAGTAGACTCAACAGGTAGAGTCTTTTTCGATACTAAATTCATACACACATAAGAATGAGTCGATCCTGGATCTATCAATGCAATGACATTAGTATCAAATAAAGTGAAAGTACCAGTAATGACGTTTGGAGATGATTCTTCCTCTCGTGCACGTATAGCATAGGCTCGTGCGTATAGCTAAACTCGTCGCAGTGCTCTTACTTACGGCCTTCAATTTGTGTCGATCGTTCCTCTCTGGCTTTCATTCACATTTTTGATGCTCCTAGGTGGTCTACCTCTGGTCGTCACATTACTTGGTCTTTCATTTTGAACATTTTCTTCTTCAACTATCTTTGGGCAGTCTCGAATAAAATGATCTTGGGATCCACACTTATAGCATGTTCTAGTGTTATACCTATCCCAGCATTCTCCCACATGTCGTCTCCCACATTGTTTACATTCGGGCTTGTTGTTCTTAACACTGCCCACACTTGACTCATTCGGAGCTTGAATTCGTAAACCAATACTTTGACTCGAACGATCTCTATTAGGATGACCAAATGAAGCACTTGAATGATTGCTGGCATCTCTATATCTCTTTGAGGAAGACTAATAAAATTTATTCATTAATCTTTTTCTTTCATCTCGAGCCTCAGAATCGGCTTTCTTCTTTTCTTTACTGAGTTCCTCAGCATTGCATGCTCTCTCCACAAGTACAACAAATTCATTTATATCCAGTATCCCAACCAAAAACTTTATGTCTTCATTCAATCCCTCTACGAAATGTTTGTACATAGTAGCTTCAGTGGAAACACACTCTCTAGCATATTGACTCAATCGCATGAATTCTTGTTCATACTCAACAACAGACAAACGGCCTTGTTTCAGCTCTAAAAATTCCTTATGTTTCTGATCAATGAAGCGTTGGCTGATATACTTCTTTTTAAACTCGACTTGAAAGAAATCCCAGGTGATTCTCTCTCTCGAAACCACAGATATCAATGTTTTCCACCAATTGTAAGCCGTGTCTCTTAACAAGGAAACTACACACTTAATGCACTCATCAGGGTTCAGCGACATCTTATCAAATACTGGAAGGGTATTATCGAGCCAAAACTCAGCTCGCTCAGCAGCATCATCAGTTGTGGCCCTAAACTCTTTGGCCTCATACTTGCAAATCTTGTCTATAGGTGGTTTATTCAATCTGATCGGATCTACAACTTGTGGCACAACAGGTACTTGCGGGGGTAGAGGTTGTGGAGCAGTCGGATTTGTTCTAACAAATTTTGAAAACCATTCACTCATCATACGGAAGAAGGCTTGCTTAGCCTCACCTTCCTCACCACTATCATTTGGCCTTGATGTGGCCAGTGTTGTCCCTTGAGCGGGAGCAGGTGCATTACTCTCCACGTCGTCAGCAACTGCTCGATCGGGATCCATTACTATATTAAAACACATTTCAACTATCAAATTTCATCACACTATCGCAATTTCACAATATGGCATGTATAGCTAGACTCACACGCGCTACGTTAGTCCGAGAATCGACTAAACCGTAGCTTTGATACCAAGAAAATTGTAACACCCCTAACCCAAAACCGTCGTCGAAATAAGGTTAAGGGGTATTACCGATCTATCAGAGCATTTAACCTCTAAATGTCGACACAAAGTCAAACATCATCAAACACATTCATATACAATCATAGTGTCCCTTAAACGAGTCATCAAGACCCTAAGCATGCTTATAAATCGAGTCAGGACTAAACCAAAACACATATAAAATTTCATGAAAAATTGAAACTTTTCTAGAATACAGGGAGACACGCCTGTGGGGGTAGGCCGTGCCTCTCCCATGGCTACATGACACGCCCGTGTGACTTCCCCGTGGTTACTTACTGCCAAAATCAACACGGCTAACAAGCACGCCCGTGTGCTAAGGCCATGTCCTATAAGGTCATATCTCGCCATTTCTCACACGACACAGTAGGCACGCCTGCCATGGTACGTGTCTTGATTAAGCCACATTAGAATTTACCCAGAGTGCGAGGCACTGTGCCCCAACCATGTGACATTATAGGCCATTTTAGCAAGGCCAACATGCCACCCACTTAGGGTCAAACCTACAAGCCAATCAACCAAACATCTCATACACATATTGCCATCTAAAAGCATACCAATACCAACTCTAATCATACCCAATTCAATACCAATACTAATACTTATTCTATCACAAGAAAAATTCACTCCCAATCTCACTAACCCTACTAGCATTTATCAACACAAATTTACCACTCAATAGCAAATTTATCAATCTACAAATCATGCCAAAAGATGCATCATATATATATCATATTCATTCATGCCAAACCTATCACATATCTAGCCACATCTCATTGCTACTTACAAATCTCAAACTTGATTCAATTAACTAGCCTATACATGCCATATTCTAGCTATATACATCTTTTTAGAAGTACCAAAATAGAATGCTGATAGTGTGATTGAGAAGCTGACGATCCCAGATCCGAGCTAGCTTTACTGACACTGCAAGGTAGAGAAACAAATCACACAGTAAGCCTTCCAAAGCTTAGTAAGTTCGTAATATAATACATATTACTCAATACTACAACATTAACATGTATATATATATGTACCATCACATAGATAAAGGCACAACTAGGCACATTAACAATCTCAACCACATACCCAATTATCTATTCATTCAACTCTTAAATCTATGATCAACCACATAGGTTCAAACATACCTTGATCAACACATAGTTACTTACCATTTATGTTACTCAATTGTTCAATATTACCTCTCGTTCAACCCTTGCTATTCCATTGGTTTATTCACACACTTAGTGCTAATTTCATAACTGAAACATAATCATCACCGCACACTTAGTGCCAATACATTAAACTGAACTTATATCGGTATCAGACACACAGTGCCAAGGCAATAAGCTAAAGCTTCTATCTTTTCGCACATGCAATGCCAATCATCTCTTTCCCGTTTCAAATTTCGCACACTTAGTGCCCCTTTATCTCAATTCCGCACATAGCATTTCAAATATAATAGATACATATACATCCACTCAATTTATATCACATAAATAAAGTTTACAATTAGTATTATATCCGAACTTACCTCAGATGTCAAAATACCAAAACGGTCGATTAATCGAGCACTTTGTCTTTGCCTCGATCTCGATCCGAACCTCTCCGTTCTTGGTCTATACACATTTAAATCCAATCCATTTAATCACCAAATCATTCATTTTAATCCAATCACACATATTTAGGGCATTTTACAAAATAGCCCTCATATTTTCACATTTTAACACTTTAGTCCCTATCTCAGAAAATCATCAAATTCACAAATTCCACACATTCACATGCTTGGCCGAACCTCTCTAGGGATTATATAAGTCCAAATATTTCATCAAATTTTCTATTTAGCCCCTCAACTTTCCATTTTTCTCAATTTAGCCCAATATACTCAATTTCACCAAAAATCCAAATACAAACTATGCTAACCCAACACTAAGCTTTCATATTTCAATATCAACTAACACATAGCTCAAACATTCATCAATGGCTCATCACAAAAACATCATCAATACATAGAATTTGAGCATGGGTTTTGTAAAGCACAAAGCAACGATTACAAAAGCGTAAAAATTATCAAAAACTGAGCTAAAAACACATACCAATTGGAGCTTGAAGTAGCCAAAAGTTTCAAAGCTTCAAACCCTTTATTTTCTCTTAACTTTCGGTGGAAGAAAAAGATGATAATGGCTATCAAATTCCTTTTTGTTTTTGTTATAATAACACTTTAAACAAATACCAATTTTGCCCTTTTATAAAACATATAAAACAAATATAAATTAAGGCTAATTTGTCATTCAACCATCCATTAACTAAATAATGGTCAAATAACAATATAAGACCTCCACTTTAAAAAGCCAACATTAATTAAGTACTCATAAATCAGCACATAACTTTCACTTACTATGCAATTAAGTCATTTCTCTTAATTCGACACACAAACGATTAAATCATCACACAAACTTTCCACATAGACCCTGTCGCATACTATTTACACAGAAAATAATATTAAATTATTATTCCGACCTCATATTTGTGGTCTCAAAACCACTTTTCCGACTAGGGTCTAAACCGGGCTGTTACAACGCCTCAAAAAATTAAGCACAACGCTTTTTGAAAAACGCCGCTATAGATTGAGCATTAGCTGCGCTTTTTGTAAAACACCGCTATAAATCAAGGATTAGTGGCGCTTTTTAAAAAATACCGCAAAAAAAAAAAAGCTAAACAACTTGGTTTTTTCCTTTCTACATGCTGATACTTGTGGCCGTGGGACACTCGGATGTTTTTGCTTCTTCCTTTTTTTTCCCTTCATTTGTGATAAAAAAAATTATTCTAATAGATAAATGATATTTTCGCAAAATATTTTAAAATAATGTAGTTTAATATTTTCTAAAATATATATTTAAATTTACTTGCTTAAAAGTTATAGTATCAATGAAGTTTTTCAAAAAAATATTTTATTATAAAATATAAATTTAATATTTTAATCAATATTTTTAAAAATATTAAAATTTAAGGTACTTATTAAATTCAACCAATGTGATAACTATTTGCATAAACTTTTAAAACTTTACTCATTTTTACAAAAATATATATGGTATTAGTGAAGTTTTTCTTTTAAAAATATTGCGAAATTTATATATGTTTTTAAAGATATCTTATGTAAACACTCTTTAATTCTTTGGAATGTTTTATTTCAATAAAGCTATCTTTAAATTCCAACTTAAGTTTTCTCTTAACATTTGTTGTTAGTTAGTACAATATTATGATACAGAAAGAAAGCTTTTCAATTTTAGAGTAAACTATATTTAAAGTTATTATATTATTAGTAAATTTACGTTTTGATCACTTAACTTTAAAAGTTATAAAATAATTATTTAATTATTTGAAAGTTTTCATTTAAGTCATTGAACTATTTTAAAGTTTTTATTTAGTCATTGGGTTATTAAGTTTTTCTTAAAAAGTTCGGATAGTGAGCTTCAAACAATGGTTCAGCAATCGGTACGGTGAAGAACCTATCGATGAGTAAAATATATAAATTTTAGATCTAAGTTGATTTGACAGTTAATATCGGTGATCAAAGAAAAAAGTTGTTTGGATTTTGAATTGCAAATTTGTAACATTCAATATTGTTTCAAGAAAAAAGTTAAACTATAGAAGAGAAATGGAATGAGAGCCTTTGATTGGTGCAAATAATCTTAATAATCTTTAGCGGGGCTTTATCAAAAATGCCGCAAGAAACATTTTATCTATCTATTTATTATTTAACTGGTTTATTTATATTAATTAAAATACAACTTATTTTTAATTGAATATTTAAATTTAAAATACTATTATTTAAAATAATTTTAAAGTTTTTGGGTATATGATTGATTGTTTTTAATTTATATATTAAATAATTTCTTATATGATCGTAAAATAGATAATATTAATTTTAAAATATTGAATTGATTATCATTATATTTTAGGGTTTATGGTTTAGGGTATATGATTTAGGGTTTAAGGTTTAGGAGTTACCATTTAAGGTTTAAGGATTATGGTTTATGGTTTAAGGTTTGGGATTTAAAGTTTAGGGGTTAGTGGTTAGGAGTTTAGGGGTTAAGGGTTAGGAGTTAAGGGTTTATGTTTTATGATTTAGGGTTTAAGGAACATGGGCTAGAGATTTAGGGTTTAAATTAATTAGTGTCTTTTAATTTATATATTAAATAATTTCTTACATAATTGTAAAAGAGATAATATTAATTTTAATATATTAAAGTTATGATTATAGTTTAAATTTTTAAGAAATAATAGATAAACTTTATATATATTAAATGGTTTAAGATTTAAGGTTTACTTTAGATAAACAATTTTTGGAAAGTATTTAAAAGAAAAAAAGTTTAATGAGAATTTTAAAATTGATTACAACTTTCTAAAGAAATTATTAAGGAAACATATTTAATAAAAATTTTAAAGGGAATGAAATATTTAGAGGGAAAAATATTCAAGTTGATGTTAGTGGCATCGGGGGAATTTTTATTTTCGTATATAAATTTTTACTTCGGTAATTTTAATAATTAATTAATTAAATTGAGTTATTTAAAAAAAACCGGAAGATGAGAAAGTGAAAAACCTAGAGTAGACGCAAAAATCAAATAAGCCAAATCCCTCCGGAAAACCCCAAAGACAAACCAAATTCCCTCCCTTTCTTTCTCTTTCCAAACCCAAAATAAAAAAAAAAACAAGGGAAAATGTGTAAAAAAATATCTAATGCCCAAAAAATCGCCCTCTCTGCCTCAGGCACGTCAATTTTCCTCTCTTTTCTCTGTCCTTGGGTTTTTCTTCTAACTTTTTGTAGTTATTATTACTTACAAATTGAGAGAAAATTTAAAATAAAGGGATCTTTCTTTGCATGCTTGATAAAAATATTTGCATTTTTTTATGTTTTTTATCTTCTGAGTTTGAGATATCTGAAATCTGTGAACAAAAATTTATTTATATTTTTATTATAGAAAAAGTAAAGTAGCAATAATGTTGAAAACAGATTTTGAATCGCAGAAAAATAGGTACAGGGTGTTTGGGAATATGGCGTTGGTTGTTTCGAAGGAGCTTGACGAACTCGAAAAGCCTTTTTCTTTGCATTCTCCAAAGCCTTTTGAGGTCCGATTTCAAGTTCCCAATTGGAGAGTTCCCACTAGAGTGAGTTTTTTTCTCTTTCCCCCCTTTTATGGTGTTACTACTTTAAGCCTACGGTTCTGTTTGGGTGCTGGGAAAATGGAAAGTGTAAAATATAAAGTAACAAGAAAATTTTTTGGTATCCCACTTGTTGGAGGTAAGAAGCTGTGGCAATAAACGACATGCATTTCTGCATCAATTTTTTTCAATTTTCTTTATTAAATGTTTAGCTACTGATAGTTATGGGGAGACTACTATTCCAAACAAAAAATACACTGAGTAAAAGATATAAAAGAAAATGACCCTCTTAAGAATATTGTTTTCTTTTTGTCCATTAAGAAATTTTTTTTTTATGTTGACTATATTTCATTACTGGTTTTTCTAAATTTTCAAAAGATTTTATGGACATGAAAGATATCTTGTTCCTAATTTGTTTGTGTTAAGAAATGTATTGTTGGAAAATTTTGATATTGGATTTTGTCAATTTTATTGATCTATATGACTCCCTGCACTATAATGGCCAAAGATGGTTACTGGTCTTAAAGTTAGCTTGAGTTATGAGATATCTTTGATGTAATTCATTTAATTTTATATTCCCTAAACCTGTAACATCCTGAATAGGGCCTAAGCATTTTCAGTTTGATTGTATGAAATGACAAGTTTAAGCACTAAGAATAAATTTTGATATTTTGGAAACACGAAATGCATGAAAATGGAAACCTAAACATTTTGGAAACCTAAACATTTTGGAAACACGAACATTTTGGAAACACGAACATTTTGGAAACACGAACATTTTGGAAACTTGAAGATGTAAGAAAATGGCAAGTTACAGAGCCGATCGAAAATTTTAGGAAACTTAAAAATAAGGCCGGAATGACAAATTTTAAAGTCAAAATAGGAAATAAGGGCAAGAGGGCCTTAAAAGTAAAAGTTGGTGAAATTTGACACACAATCGGGTTTGGAAAAGTGGCCTGAAGGTGTCACTTAAGACTTATGGAAATGGCGCCATGTGTAAGAGGAATGGGCTGAGTTCGAGTCACTTGGAAAGCAAATATTGAAGGTTTTATTTTGCTTCCAAGGCTAGGGTGGACGGCACCTATTTGCTAAAAAGGGAAGAGTTTTATTTCTATTAAAACTTGATAAATTAGAGTGATAAATAAGGGATTTTTAATTGAAGAGATAAAGGGTGGATTAAACACTTTTAATTTAATTAGGTGACAATTAAAGGAGATAATATTATCACTTGTGGGGAGTAGTGGCCAAGTCATGGACTCTTGGTCTAGCAATTTCAGTTAAAGGAGGAGAATTGAGGCTATTCTCTCATCTTTTCTAGCCTTGCCGAAATTTTGCTAACTCTCTCCCCCTCTCTGCCGAATTTTCCTTAAGCAAGAAACCATCCTCTTTTCTTCTATTTTCTTCTCTGTTTCTACTACCAAAGCCGAACCTTTGTTGATTCTAAGTAAAGAAGCAATCGATTAAAGGCATCAAGGTAAGGTTAAGCTATTCAATTTCCTTTCTTTTCTTTTCTAAATGCTGAAAGTAAAAGTACTAATCCCAAATCTTGTTCATGGCCGAATCTACAAGGGGTCCCTCAGGTTTCTATACTTTTCTGAATATAGGGATCAAATATCCAAGGTAAGTGAGTTATACATTAGGCCAAGGCCAAATCTTAGGTTTTCAGATCAAATTAATCACAGACTAACTGATTCAGGGATTTAGGATTTGGCCGATTTCAAGGAAGAGGAAGGTGAAGGTTTCGGGATTTAAAGTCCATAAGGTAAGCACTTAAAAAGTATTCGGTCAAGGCTTTTGTGATTACCTAGATCAGTTCTTTAATTATTAAAGCCAAAAACTAACCCATGTTAAGAATCAAGGTTGGCCGAATATCAGGTGAAGGAAAACCAAGTTTTCGGGATTTGAATAAACACCAAATCGGCATCAAAGGTAAGCCTTTTACAAATCCTACTAGGATTTGGTTTTGTTTCAAGCCAAATGGGTTTATTAATGTGTCTTATATGATGGCCGAATATAGGAGTTAACAGATCTAAAGTTAGATCGGGATTTTCGAGATCTAAAGGAACCTTGTTAAGCAAATCAGGTGTGTACGCACACTAACCTTCGATTTATCATGTGGCAATTATTTTTATAAATATGTATAAGAATATGAATATGGCTAAGTACCCTAATGTGGTACAAAGGTACTCAGTCGTTTCCTACTTAGATAGGATTATGAAATATGTTATTCTATAACATGTGAAAATACGAATATGAATGTGGATTTAATTATATGCATGATTATTAATTTTTGGGGCATTCGGGTTCATGTGAAAGGGGAAGAAGGTGTTGACTTCGGTCTCACCAACGTTATATGGTGACTACGATCACAAATATTTGAATATGGTAACTCGGTTACATTATCTGAATTTGGTAACCGGTTACATTATTTGAATATGGTGTCTCATGACACAAATTATATAGGCGATGAGCACGCGTCATTGCAATGACGCCTTCGATGGTGTGTAGCGGATGGAGGTTGACTTAGTAGTCCCACGGTGTGACCGGCGAATGCTGGTGGTGTGTAGCGGATGGACAAATAGGCTTGGGTTTGGGTTGCATCATAATTTATTTTATATGAATATGAATTTGATTTATGAACATGTATGCCGATTTGTTGAATGTTAGTCTTGTGTGCACATTGAGTCTGTTGACTCACCCGTTGTGGGAAATATTTTCGGTGATGAACGGTGTGAACGGGACGGTTGACCTTGAGGTGGCCATGATCCATTTGAAGATTCTATTTAAATTTGGACTTTATTTATGTTTAGTACCTTTAATTTTATTTTTGGGTTTTATTTGATGTAATAAGGCCATAAGGCCCAATGGATTTTCTTATTCGCTTCACTTTAAATTATTATGTTACGAACTATTATGATTAAAGTTAAGTGATTTTTTTAAAACCTTAAAATTATTTTGTCACCTTAATAAAATTGGATTTATAAATTTAATTAAATGGGTTTCCAATCTAAGCCCAATCCAAAACAACAATTTCTAAAAATTTTTACGAATTTTCTCTAAGTAACGAAGGATTTTGAAACCGGTTTACCTTAGGAACATACCAGATCCGGTTCAGGCTCGTGGGCCGGGTGTGGGGTGTTTCAAAACCATTTGCCAGCAGCATCAAAATAAATGTTATGGAAATACAGAGATCTGAAGTTTAGAAGGCTACCGTTTCAAATAACTGTTATCTTTTTTTCATGAAAATGATTGTTTCCGATATCACAAAAACATGTTCTGATTATGATTCAAGATTCTTGAGGACTAGAGAAGTTGGTGAGTTTCTTAGTGGAGCTTGACCAAAGCTGTCCTCGCTCCTTTAGAAACTATCATGTTGGTATACACTTGTATTATATGGGTTCCTTCATTATTTTGCTGAGTTCTTGTCTCTGTCATTATGTCTAACGTTTATGATTCTTTATCTGGTGTCTAATAAGTGTAATTTTTTCTTTCAATCAGCATTAAAATTTTTAAAAGATATGGAAACTCACATGGAAGCTTGAACATGGGTGTACTATATAGCTCACTTCATAGTTTTCGGTTTTAAGTAAAACTATAATCATAAACTTTATTATTTAAATTTTGTAAATGCTGAAAGCCGGGTTTTGTTGCTCTGCAGATGATTGAATAATCCATTATGATTGTCTTAACATTTGATAAATTAAGACCGATGGATTGATTCTTTATTTGTTTTCGTTTTGTCGGTAGCTACACCTTTATGGATAATAGGCTATCACATATACTAGTGTAAGACTAAATTATTTTTGCATGTATGTTTTATATTTTTTAATAGGCTATTTTATTTTATGTTAGTTTTGAATGATTTTAGGATGTATAATTGGTTGGTTGCAAAAAAAATTAATAATGAAAAATCGTATTCTGGATTAATATGATAGAGATGTAGGATAGATTTGAAATTTTACTTGCATGATGAGTCCAATTATATTTGTAAATCCAACTATTGGTTTGTGAAATCGTATATTAATCCTATAAAATTATATCAAAATGTGTAGAACTAATTTAGTTTTGCAGTACTGTAAGTGGATGCTTTTCTATACATAGTAATCTGAAAAGAAGTATATCTAACTCATTCAAAAAACTGAGGGGCATCACTTGGCATTTTATTTCTCACTTCTTCCGCACTGTGTATTTAAAGGTCATGCGTTAAAAAGGGATACATGAAAGATGACTACATCCATTTTTTTATTAGAAGACCCGTGAGGAGATCTCCTATTATTAACCGTGGTAAGTTTTGATTCATTTGAATTTCTTTGTGATTTTTTAATGAATTTAATCTTTATGGATTGTTATTCTTTTTTAATGAATTTAATCTAATTAATTGTTTTTTAATGAATTTAATCTAACGGATTATTATTTTTTATTGAATTTAATCTAATGGATTGTTATTGTTTCTTTCTGTTTTATTTGGCTGTGTATTTTAGGTTATTTTGCACGTTAGGTTGCTTTTAGGAAGCTTCTATATCAATTTCTTGATTGTGAGGGATCTAATAGTGAAAAGGGTAAAACAAAGAGGTAGATACTATCACTTGGTGCTAGATTTGACACCACCTATTTTCAGTAGCAGGAGCCTGATTTTTCTTGTGAGTTGGATAAACTCATAACATAATACAGACTTATGAAATTTCTTATCTATTGGTTGAGTTTCTATTTGTTTGTTAAATTTTTTTTTTGGGAAGTCATATGTCCATTGCACCTAGTAGATGTTTTGAGGATTTGATGGTAGATTTTATATATTATAGTTCATTATGCATCAACAAACTTTTGATTGAAGGAATCACAGAGCTAGCTTCTTGTACTTTATAGTATCTTTCTTTTGGTTCATTTTGGCACATGCTTCTTTGTAGAATGATACAGAGTTTATATCTTTGCAGAGAAATCACTACAAGCAACTTACAGTTGATTTGCGTGACATTCATATCTTTGTAGAGTTCTTATCAGTAGCGTTACAAGCAATGGGCTGATTATTACAATCAAACGGAAGTTAGTTGCGCCCTTGGAACATAAATGGATTTGTATAGGAACTGTTATCAAAGTAACGCTAAAGGATTTGCTTAAACGGGTAGAGGGATAGGAATGGATTTGTAAATAAACTGTTATCCAATTAACGTTTGGTTGCGTGCTATGATAATAGTGCTGATTCTATTGCATGCTTCTCTTTGATATCTACTCTTTTATATAATATTTTAATTTTTTTATTTTTCATGACCTTTAGCGACATTGTTTTTGGGGAAAGCGTCGCTAAAGATATGGCCTTTAGCGACTTTTTAGGGAAAGCGCCGCTAAAAGGTCATGTTCTTTAGTTGTGTTTTTGGGGAACCGCCGCTAAAGATCATGTTTTTTAGCGGCATTTTCAAAAACACCGCTAAAAGTCATTTTCTTTAGCGGCATTTGTGGGGTAAGCGCCGCTAAAGGTCATGTTCTATAGCAGCGTTTGTGTGGGAAGTGCCACTAAAGGTCACGTTCTATAGCGGCGTTTGTGGGAAAAACGCCGCTAAAGATCATGTTCTTTAGCGACGTTTGTGGGAAAAGTGCCGCTAAAGGTCATGTTCTTTAGCGCCGCAAAATTTAGCGGTGTCGTCTATAGCAGTGTTTTTTATGGCACTTGTAAAAGTCCGCAAATAGTTTTAGTAGCGCTTATAAACGCCACTAAAGGCCTAAAAAACGCCGCTAAAAGTCTATTTTGCTGTAGTGACCCCTAACCCATATTTGTCGCCGGAATAGGATTGTAAAATATTACCGGAGTTTACAGGAAAAATACAATTACATTATTCATTTACTATTCATATTCAAAACCAGTCATATTCAAACGTATTGTCCCTTAATTGGACCCTCAAGGTACAATTTATACATTAAAAACAAATCAGGACTAAATCGGGAACTCAGAGAATTTTTACCAAAATTTTCAAAATTTTCTTATATACAGGGGACACACACCAGTGTGATTAGGCCGTGTGAGCTGACACGCCCGTGTCTCAGGCCGTGTGGGCATTCGATGTGAGGCACACGATCGTGTCCCAGCTCGTGTCTATACCCGTGTAACTCTCTGACTTGACTAGCCACACGCCCGAGTACCAGGCCGTATGGACAATTTAATTTTCAAAAATTAGGTGTAAGATTCACATGTCCAAGACACATGCCCGTGTGCTAGACCGTGTGTTACACACGACTGAGACACACGTCCGTGTCTTTGCCTGTAATAGCCCGTTTTTGGTCAAATCAGAACAGTGGTTTCGGGACTACAAATCCAAAGTCAAAATAATTATTTTATTATTATTTTAATGTCTGTGGCATGATAATATGTTTGTGTAAAATTTTCGTTAAGAAATTTTATTGTTTGAATTGGTCAATTTGATAAAAAGGACTAAATCGCGTAAAGTGTAAAAGTGGAGTTCCATTAGCTAAAGGTATCTAATAGCTATGGAATCTTAATTTGGAGGTCCTTATGTTGTAATTAGACCATAATTAAATTGAGTGGACATTTATAGGCATGTTATAAATTGTTTAAAAGGTTAATTAGTAAGGTTATATAAGTAATTTAATTAGTAAATAATTAAAATAGGTAAAACAAAACCAAATTATTTCATTATCATTTTCTAGCCGAAAATCCTAGGGCAAAGAAACACCATTTTTAAGCTTGAAGTTTCGACAACTTCATTTGGCTATTAAGGTATGATTTTTGACTCGGTTTTTAATGATTTCTATATTTTTGAGATCGTTGCAGCTTAGTCTAGCTAGCCCAGGGACTAATTTGCAAAATTGTTAAAGATTTTGAGTGTTTCCATTGATGAATATGTATGAGTTTTGATGATTGATGATGGATTTTGAATGTTTGTTGTTAGTTAAACAAGTTTTGTTAAGTGATTTTTAGTGAAAATGTAAAATAGGGGTTAAATTGAGAAATATTAAAACTTTGTGGTTAAAATGTGAAATAAATAGAAAATATGGGCTGCTAGGGGTATTATGGTAATTCGGCTAGCATGGGTATATTTGGAATTTCACTAATTTGTAATTTTATGCAATAAGGAGTAAATTGTAAAAAATGTGAAAGTTTAGGGACAAAGTGTAAATGTACCTTAAAGAGTGTTTTGGACTAAATTGAATGAATAGATGATTAAATAAGTTAATTTTGAATATATTTAGATCAAGAAAAGTGAAATACAGACTTGGATCGGGGAAAAGATAAAGTTATCGACTAATCGACTCGATTCGCCGTTTTAACATCCGAGGTAAGTTCGTATGTTATAAATTCATTTCAAATGTATTTTATATGCTTCGATATAGCATGAATTGTCTTTACGTGATTACGTACGAGTTCAAAATGATTCGATGAAGATTCGACAATTGGAAGCCCGATTGAACCTTAGGAATAGTTTAGGATGCTAGTGACATGTCATTAGGTATACTTGAGTTGGCTTCGGGCCATGATTTAGCATTATGTGTGCTAGATAAACTGATTTGGCTTCGGGCCATGCATATCAGTTGATTCAGCTTCGGGTCTTGATATCAGAATTTCGGATAAGTTACCTTGATTTGGCTTCGAGCCATGGTATAGGTACTTATCGTGTGAGACCTTGAGTATCTAACTTCTATTCTGAATGGTTCAACGAGTAAAAGAAGGAAGTGTTTGAACATGAGATTGGTACGAGATAGTACAGGTACGTACGAAAATGAATTGAGTATTGAAAGCTATGAAATTGATTCTTGGTAAGTTATATGAATGATTAATTGATAGTTTGAAATTTAATAGAATTGTTGTACATTGTTTTCCATTATACGAATGTTTAATGAATGATGATAGTTTCTCATTGTTAACATACGAGCTTACTAAGGTATATTGCTTACTTTGTTGCTTTTCCATGTTTTATAGTGATTGCAAAGCTAGCTCGGATTCGAGGATCATCGGAGACTTCACCATACTATCCACTGACTCTTTGGTACCTTTGAAACTATGTTTTAATTATATGGCATGTATAGGTATTTGAGTCATGTTGATTATGTTTTGGTAATAATGTTGTCCAAATGAATTGACATTGTAAATGTATATGTTTTGAGTTGTAAATATAGCCATGAGAGTTGGCTTAAATTGGTGAATTTTGGTTATGTGCATATATGTGAATATATGGTTGATATTAGATGTGATTTATGTGTGTGAATTGGTTTAAAATAATGTAAGTTTAGTAAAGGTATAGTTAGTTGAATTGGTATGTTTTGATAGAGTAAGGTTTGAAGTTATAAACATGTTAAATGTTGGTATTGAAAATGGTATGGATTTTTAATTATGGCTGAATTGAATGTTATTTATGATATGGATTGGTACCATTTGAGTTGGTTTAGGTATGTGAAAATGGGTGGCAAGATGGCTTGGTAAATAGCCTATTTTTGTCCACATAGGTAGAGACACAGGCGTGTGTCTCAGCCGTGTGTGACACACGATCAAATTACATGGCCGTGTGTCCCCTAGTGTTGAGATTGAAATGAAGTTAGTATGCTCCACAAGGTCTTACACACGGACGCTTGATCGGACCGTGTGGTACAAGTCAGTATACGCCCTAATTGGTACACAGCCTAGCATACGGGCATGTGACTTGGCCGTATTGCATAAGTCAGTATACCTTACAGGTTTGACATGGCCTAGTACATAGCCTGGCACATGGGTGTGTGTAGCCACTTTGAAGGGCACACGGGCTAGACACACAGGCATGTGGTTGGCCATGTGACCCAAGTTAGTATGTACCCCCTGTTTTCACATGGCCTATGACACGGGCGTGCCTGGCCACACGGGCGTGTGTCCCCTATTTGAAGCAAAATTTTCTAAGTTTCACAAAAATTTCTCGAGTTGTCGGTTTAGTCCCGAACTATTTATAATGCATGTTTAAGGCCTCGTAGGATTGTTTAAGGGACACTATCATTGGTTGTGATTGAATTGTATATGAAATGATAAATTGTATATGAAATGTGTGTTTTAAAGTGTTGTAAGTTTTGTAATGCTCTATAACCCTATTCTGGCATTGAATACGAGTGAGGGGTGTTACACTACCCATGTGAACAATTTAAAGCATTATATTTCTAAACTTTTAGGATGTAGGGGACACACGGCCAAACCAAATGCCCGTGTGTCACACAAGCCCGTGTGTCTACCCGTGTGGACAAAATAAGGCCATTTCCAAGCCTTATTTCTCCCCCAAATTTGCTTTCAACCTATAAAAAAATTGAACACTTTCACCAACCAAATTCCAAACATTAATACCAAGCCTAAAATCCAATCTTATGCATGATATATCACTTCTTAAATTCATTTATCCAATTTACTTATTTGGCCATATTAACATATATGTATATTTTACAAAATCATGCAGTCTTAAACATATGTGTATAATTCCCATTATTAATCCATTATAATACACATACCAAACATGTTAACACCTTATATAATTACATCAAAATATACCAAACATTAGCCATTCCAATGGCTACTTACAACCAAAACATTAGTGTGTCAACATTGGCTAATTTAACTGTACATGCCATTATACTCAAAATAAAGTTTACTTTTTGTACCAAAACGAGCTGAAGGATAGCGTGATGGTGCTCCGACCGATTCCAACCTTTACGAGCTTTCAAGCGCTATAAAACAGAGAAAAGAAAACTGAGTAAGCATTTCAAATGCTTAGTAAGTTCGTATAACAAGAATTTAACTTACCAATTATGTTCAATTTAAATAATCATGCAAATAACATGCATCCCAACAAATTGACCAATTGCCTAACCACATACATTCAATCAAGCAAATTAGTCATAAATTTCTAACTACTTTTCAAGTAATAAAGATGAGCTCATCATGTAATAGCTTTCATACACATATACTTTTCGCATCATATTTTCATATAACATATACATTTCTATGATAAATCATCTCAAGTTCAAATTAGCCATAACAGAACTTTGCCTGTTGAATTTATTTGAAATATCGATAGATACACATGTAGTACACTTGAAGTGTACAGAACTATAATCTGTCAAATCATGTTCAAGGGTACCGTTAGGGCACATAATCAGAAAGCACTCTCTCGAGCCATATAATAGGATAGGATGCTCATGTGAGCCATGTAACAAGAAGCTTATCCGGGCTAAATTAGGAAACTCATAAAATTTTAAAACAGAAACACATTGAGCTAAATAGGTAACTCCAAAGAGTTATTATCAGGAAGCTCCGGATAGCCATATAACAGGAAGTTCAAGCAAGCCATATCAGGAAGATCAAAAAGAGCCTATATTAGGACACTTATAAAGAGCTGCGGTAGTCCGCAACACATGCAGGATCACTATCGATCAGGATGCTGGCAAGAACCATATAACAGGAAGCTCGAGAGGGCTTATAACATGATGCTTGTAAGAGCTATAGTGTGTCCGTAACATATGCAGGACTACAACCAATTCAGGAATTCCTGTATCCATCAAATTCTGTTATTCAAACGGGATTTAACATTTATCAAGCATTTTCAGAATTATGATTAATTTCATAAACATATTAATTCATAATTCAACATTCACATATATAATATTTTATTCAAACATGTAAATATATAGAATTTAGTTACACGAACTTACCTCGATAAACGTTCGTATACAAGGATCTACTAATCTAATACTTTTTGTTTTCATCGATCTAACTCCGTACTAGGTTTATCCGAGTCTATATAAATGAATTTAACATCAATTTAATCCATTTATTACTTAATTCAATCCAATTCACATCTTAGGCAAAAGTACCATTTTGCCCCTATACTTTTCATTAATTCCAATTTTGTCCCAAGACTCGGAAAATGAAATTCATACAATTTAATCCTTATTCCAAGCCTAACTGGAATTTTCATATAGCATTTACAACACATATATTTCATAAAAATAAAAAAATCTTCCATGAATTTTACATCTTTACAATTTAGTCCTTAAATCACAGTTTCATGAAAATTCACTTTACAAAAGTTATTTATCTATCAGCAACCTTTCAATTTCTACCACAAATTTCAAAATTTCAGTATATTAATCCATGAAAAAAATTTGATACTTTGATAAATTTGAAACTTAATCCCTAAAATAGATAGATTAGATTGTTACGATCTCGAAAATGTAAAAATTATTAAAAATGGGACAAGATTACTTACCCAATTAAGCTTGCTTGATTTTCTTTCTCTCTCCTAGGGTTTTCATAGAATTCGGGGAAGAAGATGATATAAAATTGAAACACCCCAAGCCCGGCCCACAAGCCCTGACCGGATCTGGCATGCTTCTAGGAAAAACCATTCGAATCTTATTTGAACCTTGCCAAAAACTTATGTGTCTTTGAAGAACCATTGATTTGGGTTGGGCTGAAATTTTAAAACCCGCGTTGATTAGGTGTCAAATCATTTAATATTTATACTTAAGAAAAATGGACTTTAACTTTGAATTATTAAAAATCGAGTCATACTTAAATAATTAAAAATGCATGCATAAACAGTTCAAACCAAGGCCTTATTACATCAAATCAAAACCTAAATTAAAGCCAAAATACTTAAAAGAAAGCCCAAAATAAAATAAATAAATCGAGTTGTGCATGGCCACCACTTGAGCTCCCGCAAACCCGATCCATTCTTGGCGTCACGAAAAATAATCCCACAAGGGGTGAGTCAAACAGACTCAATGTGTACAACCAACACAAGTCTCAATTAATTCAGACATGTTAAATCATACATGATAAACATATATAAATCATGATGCAAACCCGAACCTAAGCCTACATAACCATCCGCTACACATCACCCGTACCAACCATCACACCGTGGGGACTACTAAGTCAACCCTCCATCCGCTACACATCATCGAAGGCAGTCACTGCAGTCGACGTGCTCATCGCCCTTATAATTCCGTGGCATAGCCACCAGATAATAATTCGTGACATAAGTCACCATATTCAGATTTCGTGACATAAGTCACCACATTTAGATTTCGTGACATAAGTCACCACATTCAGATATTGGGGTATAAAACCACCAATTCACTTCCCCTTTACATATCACCCATATGCCCCATGTCAAACAAATCATGCAATATCATGCCTTATTTCACATTCTTATCACTATCGACATATGTGCCATAATAGATCATATCATACTCATAGTAGGAGTGGGTAAACGTACCTGAGTACTTTGTACCATTGCAAGATACTCTTAGCCACATCTTAACATATTCTTAGTAACATATTTATCAAAACATAGCCGTAATTTAATTAAGGCTTAGTGTGGGGTACACACCTGATTTACTTAATGAGTTCACTGAAATCCCAAAGATCTCGATCTAACGCTTTAGATCTTAGTTCCTATATTCGGCCATTACTAGGCATATTAGCAAAAACCTATTCGACTATATAACCAAATTCCGAAGGAAACATAACCGAAATCTAACCTTGCTTGCCGATTTGACTACTATTTGAATCCCGAAAACTTTGTGATGACTCTTCTTGCAATCAGCTAGACATTAAATCACTGAACCAATTAGTTTCGGCTTTTAAATGAACTAAGAAATAAATTGGAATCCCTAAATATGGCCTATAGCCGAATGTTACCAACCACTTACCTAGCTTGTCTAAATCCCGAAATCTTTTCTTGCACCTGAAGTTGCCAATATCCCTATTAACCATTGTTAGAATCGGCTTAAACATAAACCTTATAAGAATGGCCTTTGGCCGAATACCACTTTGACTTACCTTTATCACTACAGATCCCGAAAGACTCCCTCCTAAAATCGGCAGCAAGAGAAATCCCGGAAGACCTTTCAAAGTTTCGGCCAAAAGGTTCGAATAGGATTAGTACTTTTGATTTCGGCCACAAGAAAAAGAATTAAAACGATAACAATAGATCCTTACCCTTACTACTATTGTTGATTGAAGAGAAAAGAGGTCTCGGCTTTTGAGACTTGTGAAAAAAAAGAGAGGATGAGAGGCTGAAAGATTCGACAATGGTGATCAATAGTAGAGAGGTTTCGGCTTTAATGATAGATGAAGAAGTAAAGGAGATAAGTGACTTATTAGGTTCGGCTTTGGGAAAGAAAATGGAAGAAAGAAAAGATGAGAAAAGAGTGAAGAGAGGGGGCTAAATTTCGGCAAGAAACACTAGAGAGGAAACAAATGAAATTCGGAACCTATCCCCCTACACATAATTGAATATACCAACACAAGGAGCCCCTCATTTGGCCAACTCCTCCTCTCACTATCAAATCCCTTATTTCACTCCATCTTAGCCGAATCATTAACGCTCCAACCCAATCTATACTTCCTTCCTCCAGAGTCCATGTGCCGTGCACTTCCTCTCCTCCTTGTAGCAAAATAAAAACTTTTATTTGCTTCCCTTGTGACTCGAACCTAGGCCCTTTCCACTTGCTTGTGGCATCACACTCTAAGGCCGTAAGTGGCGCCTCCAAGCCACTTAAACAAGCCCATGTTTGTGTTATATTTCACCTACAATTTTTCTTAAGGCCTCTTAAGCTTAGCTCCCTCTTTTAAACTTAAAATCTTATAATTTCTAAGGCATTTTCTACACTTTAAAGTTTACAAAATTCATGCCACACAATTCAGAACACATAGACATGCTTTCACACATACTTAAGCAAAAATGCACAATCCCCAATTCCTGGATATTACAGTTCTACCCCCTTAAAATAATTTTGACCTCAAAATTACCTAGCTAGAATATGTGGGGGTATTACTGTCGCATTACTTCCTCCAGCTCCCAAGAAGCTTCCTCCGATCCATGGTTACGCCACAACACCTTGACCAAAGGGACCGACTTCCTCCGAAGCACCTTCACATCTCGTTCCAGAACCTGAATTGGCTCTTCCTCATAAGACAGATCTGGTCTCAGCTCCACCTCTTCAACCGGAACTACATGAGATGGATCTGATCGATATCGACGTAGCATAGAGACATGAAATACGTCGTGCATCTGCTTCAATTCTGGAGGTAACTCCAACTGGTATGCCACCGGTCTAATTCGCTTCAATACCCGATAAGGTCCTATAAATCTAAGACTTAACTTCCCTTTGCGACCAAATCTCATCACCTTCTTCCAAGGTGAAACTTTGAGAAACACTTGATCTCCCACAGGAAATTTGATCTCCTTCCGTTTGAGATCTGCATATGACTTTTGCCTATCAGACGCCTCCTTCAACCGTGCCCGAATTATCTTAACCTTTTCCTCTGATTCTGCCACAATTTTCGGACCCAAAATCTAACGTTCCCCTAATTCCGTCCAACACGTAGGAGTGTGACACTTCTGTCCATACAGCGCTTCGTACGGTGCCATTTTAATACTGGCCTAATAGCTGTTGTTGTAAGCAAATTCCGCTAGAGGCAAATATTCTTCCCAACTTCCTCTGAAGTCAACCACACAGCCTCTTAACATATCCTCTAACACTTGGATCACTCGTTCAGACTGGCCGTCCGACTGTGGATGAAAAGCCGTACTGAAATCCAATCTAGTGCCTAAAGCCTGATGTAGAGCTTTCCAAAATCGAGACGTAAACCTCGGATCCCTATCTGAGATAATCGACACCAGGACCCCATGCAACCTTACAATCTCTGCTACATACAACCTTGCTAACTTTTGTAAGGAGTAGTCAACCCGCATTGGAATAAAATGCGTGGACTTTGTTAGCCGATCCACTATCACCCATACCGAGTCCTTCTTAGTAGGCGTAAGGGGAAGCCCACTAACGAAGTCCATGGTAATTCTCTCCCACTTCCACTGCGAAATCTTAATCGGCTGAAGTATTCCTGACGAAACTTGGTGTTCAGCCTTAACTTGCTGACACGTTAAGCACTTGCCAGCAAATTCAGTCACTTCCGCTTAAGACCAGGCCACCAAAACTATTCCTTTAGATCCTTATACATCTTACTGCCGCCAGGATGCATAGCATAAGGGCTACTATGCGATTCCCGAAGAATTCTCTGCCTAAGTTCTTCATTCTTTGGCATACAGACCTTACCCTTGAAGCACAATACTCCCTCGTCATTAATACCAAAATCTTCTAACTCCCCATTCTGCACTTGTTGCAACTTAACACTTAGATCTTCATCCATTAACTGACTTTCCTTCACCACGTTCAACCATGTCGGTTTGACTTGCAACTCTGCCAGCAGACTTTCATCATCATACAAGCTCAGATGTGTGAACATCGCCCTTAGATCTGACACAACTTTTTGACTTAGAGCATCTGCCACCACATTAGCCTTGCCCGGGAGATACTCTATGGAACAATCGTAGTCTTTCAATAATTCCACCCACCTTCGCTGTCTCAGGTTCAACTCCTTTTGAGTCAGCAGATACTTAAGGCTTTTGTGGTCTGTGTAGATCACTGACTTCTCTCCATAAAGATAGTGCCTCCATACCTTAAGAGCAAAGACCACTGCCGCCAATTCCAAGTCATGTGTCGGGTAGTTAACCTCGTGTGGCCTTAGCTGTCGAGACGCATAAGCGACTACTTTCCTATCTTGCATAAGGACACCTCCCAATCCTGTATGGGAAGCATCACAGTACACTACAAAATCCTTCCCTACCTCAGGCTGAATCAAAATTGGAGCTTCGGTCAAGACCCTCTTAAGCTTCTCAAAGCTCTCCTGTTGCTTATCGGTCCATATGAAAGGTACCTCCTTCCTTAATAACTTTGTCAAAGGTGCAGCTATTGATGAGAACCCTTCCACGAACCTTCTATAATAGCCTGCCAATCCCAAGAAACTCCGAACTTCCACCACAAATTTAGGGGGTTTCCAATCCAAAGCTGCCTCAATCTTCCGAGGATCTACCCTTATCCCTTCAGCAGATACCACATGTCCTAAAAACGTAACCTCCTTAAGCCAAAATTCACACTTGCTAAATTTGGCGTAGAGCTTCTTCTCCCTCAACACCTACAACATAACTCGGAGGTGCTCATCGTGTTCTTCCTCAGACTTTGAATACACCAGGATCGTCTATGAACACAATAACAAACCGGTCCAGATAGGGTTGGAAAACCCGGTTCATCATGTCCATAAACGCGGCTGGGATATTTGTCAATCCGAACGACATTACCAATAACTCATAATGCCCGTACCTTATTCGAAAAGCCGTCTTATGGATATCAGCCTCCTTCACCTTAAGCTGATGATATCCAGACCTTAGATCTATCTTTGAGAATACTGCGGCCCCCTTAAGCTGATCAAACAAGTCATCTATTCTTGGCAATGGATACTTGTTCTTGATGGTCAGCTTATTCAACTGACAATAATCTATGCACATGTGCATAGTTTCGTCCTTCTTCTTCACAAACAAGACCGGTGCTCCCCATGGAGACACACTGGGTCGAATAAATCCACGGTCTAGCAACTCTTATATTTGAGTCTTGAGCTTAACCAACTCCTTTGGTGCCATTCTGTATGGGGCGATTGACACAGGAGCTGTTCCCGGCAACAAATCAATTCCGAACTCCACTTCTCTATCTGAGGGTATTCTAGGTAATTCTTCCAGAAAAACATCCACAAACTCCCTTACGGTTCTAACTCCACTAACTCCCCCTTCTTTCGCATCCAAAGTACTAATGAAGGCCAAAAATGCCTTGCACCCTTTCCGTACCATCTTATCAGCCTTCAAAGTAGAAACTACGTTAGACAAGTAGTTCCTTCTTTCTCCTATCATAACTATCACCTCATCCTCTAGGGTCCTTAACTCCATTCGTTTGGCTGCACAGTCCAATATAGCCCGATGCTCCACTAGCCAGTCCCTACCAAGTATAAGATCAAATTTCCCGAAGGGTAATTCCATTAAGTTGGCAAGAAATACTGCTCCCTGAAGCTCCAAAGGCACACTCTGAAATATCTTGTTCACTACTATGGTTTGACCTAGTGGGCTTACTACAGTCATCTCCCTACTAGATAGTTCAGAGGCTATTCCTAGAGTTTCAATTACTCTACATGCAATATAAGAATGGGTCGAGCCCACATCAATCAAAGCAACATAAGGCTTGCCAAATATAAGAAACGTACCGGTTATGACATCCGGTGCGTCTCAGTCCTCCCTCTGACGAACTGTATATACTAAACTCGGCTGTCTGGCCTCCGTGTTACCAACACCTCGGCCCGGTGTTCCCTGTCCTCTACCAGCACCGTTTCCTCTACCATTCGAACCACGGCCCCGCTGAGGCTGTTGTCTACCTCTTCCACCTTGTTTAGAACCTTGACTTACTTGTCGTCGCCCTTCGGTTCTCATAGGACAATCTTTAATCATGTGGTCCTTGGACCCACACTTAAAGCATCCTCTCGTCTTCTTCCAACATTCTCCTAAATGCTTCTTCCCACATTGGGCACAAATACGATACTGCCCTCCAGTAGCAGCTTGCTGACCTCGCGGCCTATCAACTCTAAGCCTCTTTTAAACATTCCCAGATTACCCTGATGATCCAAATCCTCTTTTCTGCCTATTCCGATCGGTGTTCTGCCTTACAGAATCCTTGATACCCTCGGCTACCTTAGCCTTCTCCACCAACACAGCAAACTCCGCTCTTGTTGTGGAGCTATCAACAGTCTCAAGTCATCCCTCAATCCATCCTCAAACCGAACGCATTGTTCATGTTCTGTACCTACTATCCCTTGAGCATATCGGCTTAACCTTAGAAATTTAGCCTCGTACTCTGCTACGGACTTGTTCCCTTAAACCAGCCCCAGAAATGCCTTCCTCTGTGCATCAATGTAATGAGTACCAACATACTTCTTCTGGTATGCCGCCTTAGCATAATCCTAAGTGAGTTCCTTAGCTGTAACACTATCCTGAACTGTGAGCCACCATTGATATGACTCATCGCAGAGAAGCGACACCAACCCTTTCAGCTTTTCCTCGGTAGCTAAATCGAGCTCATCCATAATCCGCCCAGTCGCTTCCAACCAATACTCAGCGGTACTAGGTGCCACACCAGATACACCATGGAACACCTCAGCTCCGTTGGCTCGGAGTCGCTCAGGTATCGACTTTCGAGCTCCCATGCCTCCACCTGCTCCAGCCACCCTTTCCAAGACCTGCAACATCGCCTGTGACACTGCGTCATCCCCCGTCTGATCCTGATATTCCACATCAGCGGCTGGTGGTGGTGGTGGCATTTCATTTTCAGATCCTTGACCCGATCTAACGGGTTCTGACACAGTCATTCGGCCTCTACCACGGCCACGCACGTTATGACCACGTCCCCTTGAATTCATTCTTTCGATTTGTGTTTATCTGATTAAATAATTTTATAGATTAGTTTTGTTCCACTGATTTATCACGTATAGTCTTATGTTCAATAGTTTTTAAGGGGTAGTTCTTTTGAATTCATTCACATACAGTTTCAGATCATTCATTCAATCACATACATGAACTTGCGTTCATTACAGAGAAATGTTGTAGTTGTCGCTGTTTGTTGTTTTCCACTACCGAGGGTATTTTGTAATTTTATCCCATAGGGTATTTTGGTAATTTTATCCAAATTAAGGTATTTGAAAATGTTGCAAAATAAAGATTATTGATATTTTACAAAATTAAAATACTTGCTGGAAAAATTTCAAGGGTGAAATGGTAATTTTATACACTAGGGGTATTTTGTAATTTTACAAGTGAGGTCATTTCGGTAATTTTTCACGAAATATGGTTCTTGGTGGCTTTTCAAAATAATGGTATTTTGAAGGTTTCTAATTTGAGGTACTTGATAATTTTCCTTCTTGAGGTATTTTGGTCTTTTATTCAGGTTAGGGGTAATTTGGTCATTTTGCAAATCAGGGGTAATTTCGTAAATTTTCCAAATCAGAGTATCTTAATATTTTGTAAAAATAGGGTTTTTGGATATTTGTAAGGTAAGAGAATCTTGATAAAAGCGTGGGTAGTATGGAAATTTTATGAACCAAGGGTATTTTAGTAATTTTTTTCAACTGAGGTATTTAGGTCATTTTAGTAAATCGAGAATATTTTGGAATTTTTTTCAAAATAGTTTTCCTACACATCAAAGGGTCATTTGGTGATTTTAAGACTAGGGTTTTTATAAAAATATGGCTAGTCCCTTTCGGGTTTTAGTTATTTGGTTTAGCCTGTGGCTGAGTCCTCTTGGTTAGGGTGAACCGTCACTACACACCAGGTAGGATTCAAGTGGAGAGGAGGTGAGTCACTAGGACTGCTTAAATACCAAGCTTCCACCGAAACCAATCCTAGACATGCGCACGATGGTTGCCACACCCTAACTCGGCGACTTAGACACATGTTTGTTTAATTGGGCATTAAAGTTTTATGTAATTCTCATGTTGGGGTAAACTAGTCGTAGGGTTTAATTCCTAGTCCACTAATCTACATCCCTATATATTCCCACATACGATCACAAAAGAGTTAAGAGTACTTACCTGGGGGACATCAGGCCGGAGACTCAGGTGCCATGCTAGAAAAACCTGCTTATTTCTTAGTAAAACCCATTTTCAAAAGAAGAAAACATTTTGGGCCCTAAAAGCCCTCAAGGTGAGTTTTGAACAAGACTCGATACCAAACCAAACACCCCAAACCCGCCCACAATCCTCGACCGATCTGCATGCTTCTAGGAAAACCATTGAATCTTATTTGAACCTTGCCAAAAACTTATGTGTCTTTGAAGAACCATTGATTTGGGTTGGGCTCAAATTTTAAAACCAGCGTTGATTAGGTGTCAAATCATTTAATATTTATACTTAAGAAAATGGACTTTAACTTTGAATTAATAAAATCGAGTCATACTTAAATAATTAAAAATGCATGCATAAACAGTTCAAACCAAGGCCTTATTACATCGAATCAAAACCAAAATTAAAGCCAAAATACTTAAAAAGAGAAAGCCCAAAATAAAATAAATAAATCCAGAGTTGTGTATGGCCACCACTTGAGCTCCTGCAAACCCGGTACATTATTGAGCGTCACCTGAAAAATAATCCCACAAGGGGTGAGTCAAACAGACTCAATGTGTACAACCAACACAAGTCTCAATTAATTCAGGCATGTCAAATCATACATGATAAACATATATAAATCATGATGCAAACCTGAACCCAAGCCTACATAACCATTTGCTACACATCTCCCGTACCAACCATCACACCGTGGGGACTACTAAGTCAACCCTCCATTCGCTACACATCATCGAAGGCAGTCATTGCAATCGGCGTGCTCATCGCCTTATAATTAGTGGCATAGCCACGGATAATAATTCGTGACATAAGTCACCACATTCAGATTTTGTGACATAAGTCACCACATTCAGATTTCGTGACATAAGTCACCACATTCAGATATTGGGGTATAAAACCACCAATTCACTTCCCCTTTACATATCACCCATATGCCCCATGTCAAACAAATCATGCAATATCGTGCCTTATTTCACATTCTTATCACTATCGACATATGTGCCATAATAGATCATATCATACGCATAGTAGTAGTGGGTAAACGTACCTGAGTACTTTGTACCATTGCAAGATACTTTTAGCCACATCTTAACATATTCTTAGTAACATATTTATCAAAACATAGCCGTAATTTAATTAAGGCTTAGTGTGGGGTACACACCTGATTTACTTAATGAGTTCACTGAAATCTCGAAGATCCTGATCTAACGCTTTAGATCTTAGTTCCTATATTCGGCCATTACTAGGCATATTAGCAAAAACCTATTCAGCTATATAACCAAATTTCGAAGGAAACGTAACCGAAATCTCACCTTGCTTGCCGATTTGACTATTATTTGAATCCCGAAAACTTTGTGATGACTCTTCTTGCAATCGGCTAGACATTAAATCACTGCACCAATTAGTTTTGGCTTTTAAACGAAGTAAGAAGTAAATTGGAATCCCTAAATATGGCCTATAACCGAATGTTACCAACCACTTACCTAGCTTGTCTAAATCCTGAAATCCTTGCTTGCACCTGAAGTTGCCAATATCCCTATTAACCATTGTTAGAATCGGCTTAAACATAAACCTTATAAGAATGGCCTTTGGCCGAATACCACTTTGACTTACCTTGATCACTATAGATCCCGAAAGACTCCCTCCTGAAATCGGCGGCAAGAGAAATCCTGAAAGACCCTTCAAAGTTTTGGCCAAAGAGTTCTAATGGGATTAGTGCTTTTGATTTAGGCCATAAGAAAAAGAATTAAAACGATAACAATAGATCCTTACCCTTACTACTATTGTTGCTTGAAGAGAAAAGAGGTCTCGACTTTTGAGACTTGCGAAAAAGAAGAGAGGATGAGAGGCTGAAAGATTCAGCAATGGTGATCAATAGTAGAGAGGTTTTGGCTTTAAGGATAGATGAAGAAGTAAAGGAGATAAGTGACTTATTAGGCTCAGCTTTGGGAAAGAAAATGGAAGAAAGAAAATATGAGAAAAGAGTGAAGAGAGGGGGCTAAATTTCGACAAGAAACACTAGAGAGGAAACAAATGAAATTCGGCACCTATCCCCCTACACATAACCGAATATACCAACACAAGGAGCCCCTCATTCGGCCAACTTCTCCTCTCATTATCAAATCCCTTATTTCACTCCATCTTAGCCGAAAACACTCCAACCCAATCTATACTTCCTTCCTCAAGAGTCCATGTGCCGTCCACTTCCTCTCCTCCTTGTAGCAAAATAAAAACTTTTATTTGCTTCCCTTGTGACTCAAACCTAGGCCCTTTCCACTTGCTTGTGGCATCACACTCTAAGGCCCTAAGTGGCACCTCCAAGCCACTTAAACAAGCCCATGTTTGTGTTATATTTCACCTACAATTTTTCTTAAGGCCTCTTAAGCTTAGCTCCCTCTTTTAAACTTAAAATCTAATAATTTCTAAGGTATTTTCTACACTTTAAAGTTCACAAAATTCATGCCACACAATTCAGAACACATAGACATGCTTTCACACATACTTAAGCAAAAATGCACAAGCCCTAATTCCCGGATATTACAAAAATGATGTTATTTGATATCTAACACCCCAAACCCAGCCTAGAAGTCTAGACCGTATTTGGAATGCCACATTGATCACCGAAGTGATCGTAGTAAAATTTTTAAAACAATTTATCTCAGTAAATCGAAATCGTTTAACATATGTGAATAAAACATAAATCGAAAACTGTACCACAACAGTATAAATCCTTACAGTTTAAAATTTATCCGAATAATAAATAGAACCAAAATAAATAAAAACTCATAGTTTAACCACCGAGACTATCCAAGACCTCTGCATACCGAGTCCAGCATCAAAAATTGGAGTGGTACTTGAAAGGGGAAACAGAAGAGGGGGTAAGCTACTTGAGCTCAGTGTAAGATCAAGACCAATAAAGATACAGAAATAAAAATAGAACAGAAATAGAAAGGCTTAGAAGCAGTTCAAGTTCAGTGGCGATGTAGAACCAACCTACCGAACTCAACAAACCGGACGATATATACATATAAAGCAAACCTTACCGTCAGATGACAGTTGAGCATATTCACCAATAATCAACATAACCCATATGTAACTTTACAGTCATACGGCCTAATCGAGACACGATGCGAAACTTTCAATAATTCTGATCGGGTCTAAGCCCTTCGAATCGAAATCGATTTGGCTTTACCCTCATTACATCACACAAGGTTATCTTAGGCACGAATGCCTTTCAGTCGAATAACACAATCAAACATTTCGTTCAATCAGACAATCAAATATTCCAGTCAATCATATATTGCTTGTCGTAGTATCACATTCAGTCACAATGTCAAGCAGATGCGTATGAGTGGAAATGAGTTGTAAAATAACCCACCTATCTAGCCAACACACCATCTTCGTCCAACCCTACACTTACTCTAGGGATTTAATCAACCCACCCATCCCTACACTCTGAATTGGACCTCGAAAGCCCATCCAACCTTATACTCCATATGATGTCACCCTGAGTCACCCGGCAATGATGATCATTAGTATTGTCCTCGACCCTTAGGGAATTGGGACCGCCTTCAACTGTAACAATCCGATTTAGGGGCTAATCAAAATAGTGATCTCAGAATCACTAAATTGAGGATAGAGAAAATTATTTTCATGTTATTTTATGTGTTATAATATGTTCATAAGGGAGCATGAAAATTTTGGTGCCTTAATTTTAGCAATTTCTATCTAAATTGTGAAAAAGGACTAAATCGTATAAAGTGTAAAAGTTTTATTTTATTTGCTAGAGGTGCAAAATAGCTATGAATTATAAATTGAAGGTCCCAAATGTGCAATTTGGCCTTGTTAAGTGAGTTGGCCAGTCAAGGAAAGTTAGGGGACAAGGGCATTAAATGTTGGTCATGTTAGGTGATTAAAAAGAATAAAATAAGATGAAATAAGCAAAAAGCTATCATCTTTTTTATTTCTTCTCTTCATCCACCGAAAATGAGCAGTAAGAATGGGGTTTTTGAAGCTCAAAATTTCAGCAAGCCTTTCTCCTCACAAGTAAGTGATTTTGATGACTTTTCTTGATAATTTTTATACTTTTGGAGTCCCCAAAGCTTAAACTAGCTAATGAGGGGACTAGTTTGTAACATGGTTGAGAGTCTAGGGACTTTCCATGAGAGATTTTATGCTGGTTGCTAAATTTTTTTAGAAGAAAATGAATGATACGATGATGAGAAACAACTTTTGTGAAAAGTGTTGTCATGAAAACACCTAATTGGGACTAAAATGCAAAAGTTATGATTTGTTCATTAATGCATGAAATTGATGGAATTGTGAATAGTTGTAAGAGGATTAAATGTTCAGCTAGGCTTTTTTAACGAGAAAATATGATGAAAATTTATTTACGAGCCTAGGGGCAAAATCATAATTTTGCCAAAGAGTAAGGGCAAAATAGTCATTTTTGCATAAAGTGTAGATTATGATATATTATGATTTATAAGTGATTAAATTAGTAAATTACATTGTTCTAGATCAAAGAAAATGAGTTTTGGACCTAGAACGGGTGAAAATAGAAATCTGGCCAAAAAGGTCCATTTCGGCCCTTTCGACATCGAGGTAAGTTCATGTGCAAATGTTGTAATTATGTATGAGTTATTTTAATATTCCAATGTTGTATGGAATGTATAATTACTCAATGAATGTTTGAAATTTCTTTTGATGAGTTGTTAAGAGAATTGAACCTAAGAATGGTAAGAAACATAAATAGTATGAAATGATGATAGTTAAGGTTCCGTGTAAGACCATATTGGAATATGGCTTCGGTGAGAGATATTAACTAAGACCATGTCAAAGACATGGAAATAATGTGATACTTTGTATAAGACCTTGTCGGGGACATGGCATCGATATGTTAATTCATGTATGACCCTATCAGGAGTATGATGTCAATGTGAGAATATGTGTATGAGACTTAATAGTGTTATTTAACAGTTGGAGATGAATTCAGTGTGTGATGGACCTCTAAGGGGATAAGTGTAATCAATACACTTTCATGTGTGTGAGAGATTTGCTAATGCACTGTGTGAGTGTGAATGAGAATAGTAGAAAGTTAAGTAAGAATGATAGTGAGTGATGATGTTTACGGATGAACATTTGAATTAGAGAAATGTATGAGGATAGATATTTGTGAATGCATAATATCGGTGGGCTGTGTGTATTACAACGTGATATATTATTACTTGATGGGCTGTGTGGGATACTATCAACAATATTAAAATTGGTGGGCTGTGTGCGTTACCACTTGATATATTATTAATTAATGGGTTGTACGCGATACCATTAACTATATTAAAATCGGTGGGCTGTGTGCGTTACCACCTGATTAGTTAGTAATCGATGGGCTGTGTGTGATACCATCGCTTATAAATGATTGGTGAGCTAAGTGCAAAATCACCATAGTTATAAATGATTGGTGGGTTGTGTGCGATACCACCCTATAGAGATTCAATGGTGGGCTAAGTGCTTAACCGCTGAGAGATTAGTAGTATGAGAGACTTATTGAAAATGCTTGATGTGTTGATTTATATGATCTTGTGGTGATCAGTGCAGGATTGTGTACTAACTAAGCGAGCAATTGGTTTATGGCATGGTAAGAATGTGGTAAGAGATGGAATGAGTAGGCTTTAAGAGTGGTTGAGTAAGTAGCCATAAGTTAAAGGTAAAAACTCGGTATAATACTTTGTGGTTATCTATATTTAGTGAATATTAATAATGGTTGGATTCTGCAGATGAACTTACTAAGCATTATTGCTTACTGCTCTTCTTTTCTCATCTCTTATAGGTTATTTTAGCTAGCTCGGGCTGAAGATCACTGGAGATGTTTTCACACTATCGAACAGACACTCGATATGAGGTATCAAGTCCCCATGAGTTATGGCATGTATAGGGCTAGTACTTAAGGTTGATTAAGTTATTGTTGATGTAGCCAAATTGTGTTGGCCTAAGAGAACTTATGTTTTGTTTGTGTATAGCCATAGATGATGGCCTCAGTAGTTTGTATTTATACGGGAAATAGTCCTCCCTAGTGTATGGGATGAAAACCTTATTTCTTTTATAATCAAATGTCTTTAATTTAAGAGTTATGTTAATGTTATGTGTAGCTATATGATAAGGTATGAATGCATGCAAATGTGGGTGGGAAAAGGCTTGGTAGATAGCCTGATAATTGTCTACATGGGTAGACACACGGACGTGTGTCTAAACTGTGTGGGAGGCATGGCTAGAACATGGGCGTGTACCCAGGCCGTGTGAAGTCTACACTTTGCTCATAAAATGGTAAATTTTGCACGGCCAGGATACACGGGCGTGTGCATAGGCCGTGTGGTTAAGTCAGAATGCTAAGGTTTTACACATGGGCTAGGGCCACAGATGTGCCATGGCCGTGTGATATTAGTCAGTGTCGACCACGGACATAAGACACGGGCATGCCTTAGAGGTACACGGGCGTGTCCCAAGACCTACACGGGCGTGTGACCCCTGTTTTGTTAAAAAGTTGCTCGAACGTGTGAAAGTTCTTGAAAAGATTTATATACTTCTTGGAAGTATGTTTAAGGCCTCATAGGCCAATTTTGAGTAAGAGATACGTTTAAATGAAATTTTATAGCCTGTTTCGAAGTATTAAGTAAGATTAAGCATGGTAATGCCTCGTATTTTGGTCTCGATGTTAGACACGGGTAAGGGGTGTTACATTTAGTGGTATCAGAGCATGGTTTAGTCGGTTCTTGGACTAACCTAGTATAAGTAAGAGTCTAGCTATACATGCCATAGGTGGACTGTGATAGTGTGATATCTCCCGGCTCTAATGAAATTATTTTGTTAAGACAGTGATGGTTCCCAACCGAGCTAAATCCAATAATATTGTAAGTGATAATGAGGTAATTGAAATGCTCTTATGCATTGATGAGATTTGAAAAGGTATGAATAGAAGTATTTTACATGTGTGTGATAATGCATGAAATGAGAGTTATAAAGTGATCAGCTTATCTGTATTGGCTTGATGTGCATAAGGTGTTATATACTCAACCTATTAGGTTAGGTGCATATAGTGAGTAAATTTACCCAGAGAATGGGGTATATGTGTATGTACAATTGTTTGAATGATGTATGATCAATATGTCCACATAGTTGAATCTCATGTGTGACGATTAAAGTAAATGATGTATAATGTTTTATTTCGTGACTCTGTATGAAATTACGAGTATTATGGTGTGAGAGTTAAACTGGGAAGTTTGACTAAGTAGAATGCAAGGGATGAGTACGGTCATTCAATGATGAGATGATAAATAAGACCATGGTTGGACCATGGCGATACATGTGATCCCATATAAGACCATGTCTGGGACATGGCATTGGTGACGATACGTGATCCCGTGTAAGACCATATCTGGGATATGGCATCGGTATCAACATGAATTCCTATGTAAGATCGTATCTAGGATATGGCATTGGTATTGATATGAGATTTCGTGTAAGACCATAGCGAGGCTATGGCATCGTGACGACATGTAAAGTAATAGCTGGGCTATGATGTTGTGATACGAGTAAGACCATAGTTGGACTATAGCAATCAAGTAAACGACGTACTCAAACCCGTAAGATATTTTTTTAATTGATTAGTAATAGTGAGAGAAATTAGAGTGAAATGTTGAGTACTTGAGTAGATGTTAATGTAGAACATGAGTATGAGAATGTCTCGATTAAAGTTGAACAACTTAGGATACTCAATCACTCACATGAGACGGGAGAGTCCGTATATGACCAAGCTAAGGCATGGCATCGGCAAACAGGCAAAGATACCAAGTAAGTCCATGTCAAGACATGGCGTCAAGGGCGAAGTTAAGAGATCCCATGTAAGACTATACCTAGGATATAACACTGGCACTGAAATATATGTGAGATGAGATTTAGTATTCTCGGTCATACATAGTAATTCATCGGGCAAAAGAGTGAAGATTGAATGAGAAAGCAAAGAAGTCAAGTGAGTAAAGTTGTTATTAAGTTATGCTAGTTAGAGCTGACTGAGAGTATTATGCATGTTATGAATGATGAATTTGAGATTAGGTTTACCATATCGAAGTATGCTGATATGTGTGAATAATACAATATTTATGATAGCTCAATTCAGAATGTCTTGTATCACATTGATACATAATACTCTACCAGATAGAGTGATTGTTGTTGAACATGAGGTTGAATTCCTAAAGGACTAAAATGAAAAGGTTATCAATGAGATATAAAATAGCTAAGGTCCCGTATAAGACCATATCCGTGATATGGCCTCGGTAAAGAATAGGAGAATCGTGTAAGACCATGTTCAAAATATGGCATCGATACTTGATGCGGAAGTCCATATAAGACCACCTCGGGGATGTGGCATTGGTTTCATACCTACATGAATGACGATGAATATGCATCTTTAACTCTCCCTAGTGATCAATGGGACAGATAGACAAGTTTAGAGGTAGAAATGAGAATTGTACTAAAGTCATGTGAATGAGTGAAAATCGGTACTCGTGAACGAGTCGCAAGCGAATGAGTATAGAGTGTGGTACGATATGTGCTTAAGAAAGTTGATTGTAAGTAAGTATGTCTGAATGCTTTAATGATTGTATTGATTATACAATGTTAAAAACAAAGAGAAAGTTAGCCTAGACTATTTGACTCAAGTGAGTAGAAAGCCTGAGATGTATGTTTATCGAGATCTTCTTAAATTGATGTTCATTAATGAAAGGAATTGTTAAGGAGTTTGAGGATGAAATGGTTAAAGAAACAATGTTTGAACTATGAGAGTGTTCAATTATGATAACCATAGTTGTATGGATCATAATGATCTCTTTAAGTATTACGTGTTAATAACTTTTTCCTTTTAAGGGCGATGTAGTTATTTATCTTATGAATCGAGATCGTGCGAGAATGTTAGCTGATTGTGAAATCAGAATAGATGGTTGTCGATTTAGTAATTGGAATTTACATCCCTTTACCTCCTCATAACCTTATTCGGGTAGTTTGAAGAGGAGGTTGGTGATGATTCTAGTATAAGGAGTGGAATCATGAGTTTCACGTTGTGTGATAAGTTTTCGGACAAGCCGAATAGAGTTAATGAATTCGATCAAGATGTCCCTGCTATCATGAGATATGATGATAGTAAAGGTTTTAGATTAGCACAGCAAGAGAAAATCAGATAAGAGTGTGCTTGAAATATGTTCTCAGTGTGAAGGAGAGAGCAAATTAATGTATTGAGATATGATCCAAGTTCTGTGTATATTTGCGCATGAATCAGTGAAGAGAATAAAATTTTGTGTGAACGTGAACAGGGAGCATGATTCAAAGATATACTCATCAAAATATTCAACCATGATGATTGAGTTGAAAGCTATAGAAGGAACTATTAATTGAAAGTTCTAGTACTGAGTTCAGTCTGAATTGAGAAAAAAGAGTTGTTAGATTGGTGATATAGAGACAATCACTTTTGTGTCTGTGTTGAGAGTTAGATGTGTTGTAATAATCTATGGGAAAAATCAATGTGTATTTTTTGAATTTTTTTAATGAGTGAGAGCATCTTATGAAAATGAGATAGTGGAAACGACTTGAGCTATTACCATCGTGGGTATAGTTATCGTAATACTTCTCAGACAGTAGACATAGTACGGGTGTTTAAATGAAAGATCCATGTTAAGCAATGCAAGTTAGTTACTCGGTTGATCTTAGTTGGTAATATCCTGGTTTCAGCGAGGTTAATGACTAGAGCGAGTCTTCTTTTCAGAACAAAAGGGTTCAGAAGTGAGTTAGTAAATTGCATTTTTAAATAAGCTCTGAATGAGTAGGTGGTGAAAATTCAGGTTGGATAAGATTTCCATTATTGATATTTCTTAATTGAGACAAAATTTGGAATCATGATGAATCCAAAACTTATACATAAATTTTGGTATGAGATTTAGTAGTAGCATATCTACTTATCCAAGAATAAGGAAGTACAATTAGGTGCATAATTGTTTTAACAATAGAGTACATTTTACGATATGATTGAGTTTATGGTCAAAAGTAGTCGACCACTAAGAGCTGAGTTTCCAAAGCACACAATAGATTTCGAATTTGGATTAACCTGATTCCCAAAGAGGGGATGTCATCTGAATTGTATTGAATTATGCGATACGGATTTGAATGATCATTCTGGATATGTATAGAGTTCCCAATTAGTAGATTGTTGAATATATGCCCAAGAGGGAGAGTAATTTAGGTCTCAAGCTGTGTTTCGACCTTGTGTACTATAGCTTAAAGGTTGTTGGCGAGAGAAGCTTAAGGACAAGTTGATTTGTAATTTGGAATAGTTGATGGAAACGTTTTAAGAATTATAATAGCAGCTTCACCTAAAAAGATTTTTGGGGATGAAAATCCCTAAGGGAGGAGAATTGCAATAGTCTGATTTAGGGGCTAGTCAGAACAGTGATCTCGAAATCACTAAACTGAGGATAGATAAAATTATTTTAATGTTATTTTATGTGTTATAACATGTTTATAAGGGTGCAAGAAAATTTTGGTGCCTTAATTTTAGCAATTTCTAGCTAAATTGTGAAAAAGGACTAAATCGCATAAAGTGCAAAAGTTTTATTTTATTTGCTAGAGGTGCCAAATAGCTATGAATTATAAATTGAAGGTCCCAAATGTGCAATTTGGCCTTGTTAAGTGAGTTGGCCGGTCAAGGAAAGTTAGGGGACAAGGGCATTAAATGTTGGTCATGTTAGGTGATTAAAAAGAATAAAATAAGATGAAATAAGCAAAAAGCTATCATCTTTTTTGTTTCTTCTCTTCATCCACCAAAAATGAGCAGCAAGAATGGGGTTTTTGAAGCTCAAAATTTCAGTAAGCCTTTCTCCTCACAAGTAGGTGATTTTGATGACTTTTCTTGATAATTTTTGTACTTTTGGAGTCCCCAAAGCTTAAATTAGCTAATGAGGGGACTAATTTTAACATGGTTGAGAGTCTAGGAACTTTCCATGAGAGATTTTATGCTGGTTTCTGAATTTTTATGGAAGAAAATGAATGACAGGATGATGAGAAACAACTTTTGTGAAAGGTGTTGTCATGAAAACACCTAATTGGGACTAAAATGCAAAAGTTGTGATTTGTTCATTAAGGCATGAAATTGATGGAATTGTGAATAGTTTTAAGAGGATTAAATGTTCATCTAGGCTTGTTTAATGAGTAAATGTGATGAAAATTTATTTACGAGCCTAGGGGTAAAATCATAATTTTGCCAAAATGTAGGGGCAAAATAGTCGTTTTTGCATAAACTGTAGATTATGATATATTATGATTTATAAGTGATTAAATCAGTAAATTACATTGTTCTAGATCAAAGAAAATGAGTTTTGGACCCAGAACGGGTGAAAAGGGAAACGTGGGCAAAAAGGTCCCTTTCGGCCCTTTCGACATCTAGGTAAGTTCATGTACAAATGTTGTAATTATGTATGAGTTATTTTAATATTCTAATGTTGTATGGAATGTATAATTACTCAATGAAAGTTTGAAATGTCTTTTGATGAGTTGTTAAGAGAATTGAACCTAAGAATGGTAAGAAACGTAAATAGTATGAAAGGATGATAGTTAAGGTTCCGTGTAAGACCATATTGGAATATGGCTTCAGTGAGAGATATTAAATTAGACCATGCCAAGGACATGGCAACGATATGATACTTCGTATAAGACCTTGTCGGGGACATGGCATCAATATGTTAATTCATGTATGACCTTATCAAGGGTATGATGTCAATGTGACAATATATGTATGAGACTTAATAGTGTTATTTAACATTTGGAGATGAATTCAGTGTGTGATGGACCTCTAAAGGGATAAATGTAATCAATACATTTTAGTGTATGAGAGAGATTTGTTAATGCACTGTGTGAGTGCGAATGAGAATCGTAGAAAGTTAAGTAAGAATGATAGTGAGTGATGATGTTTACAGATGAACATTTGAATTAGAGAAATGTATGAGGATAGATATTTATGAATGCATAATATCGGTGGGCTGTGTGCATTACCACCTGATATATTATTACTTGATGGGCTGTGTGCGATACCATCAACTATATTAAAATCGATGGGCTGTGTGCGTTACCACCTGATATATTATTAATTGATTGGCTGTGTGCGATACCATCAACTATATTAAAATCGGTGGGCTGTGTGTGTTACCACTTGATTAGTTAGTAATCGATGGGCTGTGTGTGATACCATCGCTTAAAAATGATTGGTGAGCTAAGTGAGAAATCACTATAGTTATAAATGATTGGTGGGTTGTGTGCGATCTTATAAGAGATTCAATGGTGGGCTAAGTGCGTAACCACCAAGAGATTAGTAGTATGCGAGACTTATTAAAAATGCTTGATGTGTTGATTTATATGATCTTGTGGTGATCAGTGCAGGACTGTGTACTAATTAAACGAGCAATTAGCTTGTGGCATTGTAAGAATTTCGTAAGAGATAGAATGAGTAGGCTTTAAGAGTGGTTGAGTAAGTAGCCATAAGTTAAAAGGAAAAACTCGGTATAATACTTTGTGGTTATCTATATTCAGTGAATATTAATAATGGTCAGATTATGCAGATGAACTTACTAAGCATTATTGCTTACTCCTCTTCTTTTCTTATCTCTTATAGGTTATTTTAGCTAGCTCGGGTTGGAGATCGCTGGAGATGTTTTCACACTATCAAACAGACACTCGGTATGTGGTATCAAGGCCCCATGAGTTATGGCATGTAACACTCCTTGCCCGGGTTCTACGTTGGAATCGAGCCTGAGGCGTTACCATACTGAAATCACTTAATCGCCACTAAGGCTCATCGTGACTACTCTCTTATGTCACTTCAACATTCCTATTCTTGACTTACAAATCCTTACTCAAACAGACGAGGACTCTCGAGGCTGTATCAGAACTTTTTCATTCTTAAAAATTTTCTCTTATACAGGGCTCACACACTCGTGCAATATGTAACATGCCCGTGTGTGGACACACACACGCCCATATTCTCTAGCCGTGCTAAAAACTCGAGCATTCTGCCAATTGCCCAATGGCCATGGCACGTCCGTGCTCCCTAACCGTGGTGAACACTGACTAACCTTACACGGCATTGACATGCTCGTGGCCCTAGACCGTGTGCCATACCTTGTTATACTGACTTAAGACACAAAGGTGTAGGGTACGCACGGCCTAGACACACGCCTGTGTGTCTATCCGTGTGGACACTTAGAGGCTATCTACCAAGCCTTTTTACCACTCTCATTTGCATACCTTCATATACTAATTCAATGAAATCTCAAATCATCAACTAAAACACATGAATTCATACATTTGATTCATAAAAATAAAGTTTTCCTCCCATACACTAGGGAGAATTATTCCCATATAATTACAAAGAACTTAGGCCAACACAATTTGGCTACATCAACAATGACTTAATCAACCTTAAGTACTAGCCCTATACATGCCATAACTCATGGGGACTTGATACCTCATGCCGAGTGTCTACTTGACAGTGTGAAAACATCTCCGGCGATCTCCAACCCGAGATAGCTAAATTAACCTATAAGAGATGGGAAAAGAAAAAAAGTAAGAAAAAATGCTTAGTAAGTTCATCTGCATATAACTAATAAACACTTATATTCATTGAACATACATGACTGCAAATTATCATGATAAGCCTTTCTCATGAACTCATGGTTACTTAATCATCCTTAAGCTTACTCATTCTACCTCTTACCATATTCTTACCATGCCACAAGCCAAATGCTCGTTTAACTTGCATACATTCCTACACTGATCATCATAAGGTCATATAAAACAACACATCAAGTATTTTCAATAAGCCACTCATATTACTAATCTCTCGATGGTTGAACACTTAGCCCACCATTGAATCTCTTATAGGGTGGTATCGCACACAGCCCACCAATCAATTATACTTATGGTGATTTCACACTTAGCACATCAATCATTTATAAACAATGGTTTCGTACACAGCCCATCGATTTCTAATTAATCAGGTGGTAACGCACACAACCCACCGATAGTAATATAATTGATGGTATCGCACACAGCCCAACAATTAATAATATATCAGGTGGTAAAGCACACAGGCCACCGATAGTAATATAATTGATGGTATCGCACACATCCCATCAATTAATAATATATCAGGTGGTAACGCACACAGCCCACCGATAGTAATATAATTGATTGTATCGTACACAGCCCATCAGTTAATAATATATCAGGTGGTAACGCACATAGCCTACCAAATGTATACATTCTTGAATAGTTATCCTCATGCATTTATCTATTTCAAATGTTTACCCGAAAACTTCTTCACACACTACTATTCTTACTTAGCTTTCTACTAAAATTGTTCGCATTCATACAATGCAATAATAATTATAACTTATGCAACTAAAGTGCATCATTTACGCATCACCCACTATGGATTCATCAAATGCCGAATCCACCTCGATTCAGTTCTAACACATTCTTGTACCTCTCATGTACAACACATTCATTCTCAATTCTCAAATACTTATTGAGTCACTAAAATCATTAAGTAACTCCCTTAAGTCTCGTACACATAATATCACATTGACATCATACACGAATTAACCTATTGATGCCATGTTCCCGACATGGTCCTATACAAATTTTCTCACCGAGGCCATAGTTCAATATGGTCTTACACGGAACCTTAACTATCATCATTTCATAATATTTGCATTTCTTACTATTCTTATATTCCAATTCTCTTAACAACTCATCAACACTTATTTAATACATTCATTGCACAATTATACATTCCATACAATATTGGAATATTAAATAACCTACACGTACTTGCAAGGTTTGCATATGAACTTACCTCGATGATGAAAAGGCGAAAAAGGACTTTTTGCCCACATATCTCTTTATCCCGTTCTAGGTCCGAATCTCATTTTCTTCAATCTAGAACAATAAAATTTACTCACTTAATCACTTAATGATCGCATTACAACATAATATCCACTTAGAAAAAAATGACCATTTCGCCCCTATACTTTGGCAAAATTATGATTTTGCCCCTAGGCTCGTAAATAAATTTTCATCACATTTTCTTGTTAAACAAGCCGAGCTAATCATTTTATCCTCTTATAACTATCCACAGTTTCAACTATTTCATGCCTTAATGAACAATTTACAACTTTTGCATTTTAGCCCAAATTAGGTGTTTTTATGACAACACCTTTCACAAAAGTTGTTTCTCATCATCTTATTATTCATTTTCTTCCATAAAAACTTAGCAACCAACATAAACTATCTAATGGCAAGTCCCTAGACTCTCAACCATATTGCAAAATAGTCCCCTTATTAGCTAGCCTAAGCTTTGGGGACTCCAAAAGTACAATTTTTATCAAGAAAAGTCATCAAAATCACTTACTAATAAGGGAGATAGCTTGGCTGGAATTTTGAGCTTCAAAAACCCCATTCTTGTTGGTCATTTTCGGTGAAAGAGGAGAAGAAATAAAAAAAGATGATAGCTTTTCTTATTTCATCTTATTTTATTCTTTTTAAGCACCTAACATGTCCCACATTTAATGCCTTTGTCCCCCTAGCTTCTTATGGCCGGCCAACACACTTAACAAGGCCTAATTAAACATTTGGGACCTCCAATTTATAATCCATAGCTATTTGGCACCTCTAGCAAATAAAATAGAACTTTTGCACTTAATGCGATTTAGTCCTTTTTCACAATTTAGCTAGAATTTGCTAAAATTAAGGCACCAAAATTTTCATGCATCCTTACAAACATGTTATAACACATAATATAACATGAAAATAATTTTCTCTAACCTCGAATTAGTGATTCTGAGATCACTGTTCCTACTAGCTCCTAAATCAGGTTGTTATATGGCATGTATAGGGCTAGTACTTAAGGTTGATTAAGTTATTGTTGATGTAGCCAAATTGTGTTGGCCTAAAAGAAATTATGTTTTGTTTCTGTATAGCCATAGATGATGGCCTAAGTTGTTTGTATTTATACGGGAAATAGTCCTCCCTAGTGTAAGGGGTGAAAACCTTATTTCATTTATAATCAAATGTCTTTAATTTAAGAGTTATATTAATGTTATGTGTAGCTATGTGATAAGGTAAGAATGTATGCAAATGTGGTGGCAAAAGGCTTGGTAGATAGCCTGATAATTGTCTACATGGGTAGACACGCGGGCGTGTGTCTAAACCGTGTGGGAGGCACGGCTAGAACATGGGCGTGTGCCCAGGACGTGTGAAGTCTGCACCTTGCTCATAAAATGGTAAATTTCCCATGGCCAGGATACACGGGCGTGTGCATAGGTCGTGTGGTTAAGTCAGAATGCTAAGGTTTTACACATGGGATAGGGCCACGGGCATGCCATGGCCGTGTGATATTAGTCAGTGTCGACCACGGACACAAGACACGGGCATGCCTTAGAGGTACACGGGCGTGTCCCAAGACCTACACGGGCGTGTGGCCCCTGTTTTGTTAAAAAGTTTCTTGAACGTGTGAAAGTTCCTGGAAAGATTTGTATACTTCTTGGAAGTATGTTTAGGGCCTTGTAGGCCAAGTTTGAGTAAGAGATACATTTAAATGAAATTTTATAGCCCGTTTCGAAGTATTAAGTAAGATTAAGCATGGTAATGCCTCGTATTCTAGTCTCGGTGTTAGACACGGGTAAGGGGTGTTACATCGACCCTCTGGGAATTGGGCTATAAGAATACAGATAAACTGCCAAATCGTAAATTACGCGGCAAAGCTAGCGTATAAGTTGTATTGTGCAATGCGGCAACTCGCGGTACAGATGTTTAGTAGGAATTGCTAGATCAGATAATGGTACGTAGAGTAGCTAACGTACATGTGGTACAGTGCAATGCGATAATTCGCTATACCGATGAGTTACAGCAAAACTGCCAGATCAGATCGTAAATCTCCCTTCTCTTCAGAATCCCAACCCGAAATACTTTATATGTAGATGTATGTATGAAAATGTATGTATACAGCTACACCAAATCAGAATACAGTCTCAGGCAGTCAGTCAGAAGTAGTCACTTATAGACAGTCAATCACAACTAGTTGGTCAGTTTCACGAGTGTGTACACTCGTACACTCAAACTTAGTATCAGGCTTGTCACACAACTAATCACACATCACTCACATATCAACTCAGATCAGAGTCATAGTTATCCTCAGTAAAGCTTAGTCAAGGTTTAGAGCGCATTGATTTGAGATTACAAACGAATCGACTTAAATTTAGAATCTGGTGAATTAGGGCCACACGCCCATGTGCTCTAGCCGTGTGGAGTAGTCCAGGCTGTGTGGGGATCTAAACGCCCGTGCGAGGGGTGGCACACGACCGTGTGACAGAGGCACACGCTCGTGTGGTGCAGGGACACGGCCTTGTGAACAAGCCGTGCAACTCACTGTCCAATTTTGATAAAATCAAGTGTAGGGCAGACATGGCCGTGTGAAGGTGTCACACGCTCGTGTGGCCATCAGACACGGCCGTGTGTCCCATAACATACGCCCATCCACATCAGTCACACGGCCATGTGTCCCGAAACACATGCCCGTCTAGAAGCCCTAATTTCCCCAAATCCACAAGCCAATGTACCCAAAGGACACGGTCGTTTGTAAATCGAAAAAAAATCCTAAAATCAGCCACACGCCTGTGTGGCCGTCGGGGAGGCTACGAAACCACCCCAACTCAGCCCCGAAAATGCCGTTTTGGCCACCAAAATCGTCTCTAACCTATGCCCTATCAAAGTATATTAGAATTCAACGATTCTATCATCTAAAAAGTCAAAAATTAGGGGGTAACACATAGATATGAAAACCCAAGGAAAAGGGATTCACAAAACAAAATAAAAATTAATAAGGAAAGAGTAGACAAGATCCGAATCCCACACCTTAATTAGACAACGGAGGAGGCGACAGAGGAGAAAAAAATCCTAAAACCGCAGTTAAAAATGTTAGAGAAATAGGAGAAAGCAAAAGAAAGAAAATAGAGAGGAGAAGGGAGAAGAAACGTCCAATCCAAAAATAAAAATGAAAATAAAAATAATTTTACTTATAAAAAATATCAAATAATTATTATAATAAAATAACAAGAGAATGACATAAATAAAAAGTCCACAAAATATCTCCCTAGCTCACGCAGGGATTTGATCACAAAACCTCCACCAATCCAACACACATCTTAACCACCAAACCAGCAGGCCCATTCTTGTTGTTAAATTGTACAATTGACACATATATGCAATCTTCCCATTATCCGTATGCTCAAAGCTCCAAACTTCTAGGCCCAAAATTCGGGGCGTTACAGGATATTTATTTTATTTATCATCTTTTATTTATTTCAATTTTCAATTTAGTCCTTTTTCTTTTCTAATTTTCCATGGATGAATCATCAAAAATATCTACTAACTTTTCTTTACGATCTAATTGCCATAGAAGGACCTCAAATTTTGAATTCCATAGCTCTTTAATCCTTCTAGCTACTAGAATTCAACTTTTGCACTTTATAAAATTTGGTCCTTTCCTCCTAATTAAACACAAAATCGATAAAATTTTATTGCCGAAACTTTCATTCATTTTCCTATTATGATGCAGACCATGCAATAATATTAAAATAAATTTTTTTTGACTTAGATTTGTGGTCCCAAAACCACTGCTTCGATTTAACTGAAAACAAGCTGTTATATTTCTACTAGTGGATGCATCTTCATTCTTGGTGGAGGAACCATTTTTTAGGATTCCAAGAAACAAGCATGCATTACTATTTCCATGATGACAACTGAATTTGTTGCACTAGTTGCTGCATCCAAAGAAGTAGAATGGTTAAGAAATTTGATTTATGATGTACTTTTTCGGCCTAAACCAATTTCACCTATTTTTATCAGTTGTGATAGTGAGACTTCTCTAGTAAAGGCCTATAGGGAAATATATAATAAAAAGTCTAGACACATTGGATTAAGACATAGCTATGTCTGACAATTAATCTCCAAAGGAGTGATCACTATTAATTAAGTGAGGTTAAGTGAGAATTTAGCGAATCCTTTGAAAAAAAAGTTTTGCTAGAGATGTAGTCAATAAGGCCTCAAAAGGGTTGGGACTCAAGCCCATTAATTAGAGTCACCCATGATGGAAACCTGACTTGACACTTGGTATAACGTCAAGTCTTGAGTTTAATGAGACAAAGTACATCATTAGTATGTGACTGGTAGCAATATAAATAAATTCATCCTAAGATTAAAGTGCTTGGTACCCATAATGAAGGGAATGATGAGAAAATATACTTTTAATGTACCCATAACATAAATATGTTTGAGTGTTATAATCATGGGAACACTCTTAATGAGATCTACCTATGTGACTGTGAAGTGTGATCACTTTTAGGAGCTCAAGAGGTTGGCTTTAACAACACTCATGGAAAGAGGACACAAACAGATGACCATAATACTGTCCGTGAATACTATGCATTAACTGATGTTGAAAACATTGTGTGATATGTGTTTGGTTAATCAAATGGAATAATTGGTTTAAAGATTAGTCTACCATTCAATTTCGATTAATTATAACATGTTTTCACTAAGTGAAGGTTTAATCGTATAACACATTCATTTATGCAAATTTATTTTCAAGATTATCAAAATCTAAAATACTTTAGAAATAGGGGAGATTGTTGGAACATTTTCAAATATTTATAGTGTTCCAATAACTATAGATGAAATGATGTAATTAATCAAAAGATATATTTTTTGTAATTGATCAATAGTAATATAACTTGATTTTGACAAAAATTATAACTATTCAAATAATATTACCGAAAAGTTATGTTTATTTTAGAAATATTAGTTGAATAATTATATCTTTTAAAGATGTGATTATTTAGAAAATACATGTATTGAAAGTTGTCCCTATGAAAAGATATGAAATTTCATATAAATAGGAGTGGGTTTCATTTGGAAAATATAGAAAAAATCTCAACAGTTGTTTCTATCCTCCATCCATATTTTACTATTATTAAATTGTTCTATAAAGAATTACAGTAAAAATTCTTTTTAAAAATTAATTTTTTTGGTTATACTCTACTCAGGGTTTAGTGATTTACTTTTTTCAGTACAAAACATAAATAATCATTGGGCTTCATTGTAGTCTCGAGGCTCATTTGTTTGAAACTCATTTGCAGACCGAGTATAAATGGGGGCAAATAGAACCTTAAAAATAGTGGGCTTGATACACATATTGGAGCCTTATCCTATTGCTTAGTTTTTTTGTTCCAATTATTGTTCGTATTTTGTTCGTGTGTTGAAGATCTTCCCCACCGAAGTTCTGTATTAACAGGATTGAATATTGGGTTTTTCTTGTAGCATTGGGGTGGCTACTGTCACCAATCTAAGCTATGGGCTATTTTTGATGGCTTGACCTTGCCTGGGCCCGTGGCTTTACTGAGATTGTAGTAGAGAGTGATAACAAAGAAGCTGTCGAGCTGATTAACAAGACGGTTTCTCCTTTTTTTGCTCTGGTAAGGGAAATACATGATTTGTGTAAGCCACAATGGACTGTTAGTGTGTTCCATGTTCCACGTTAAGCCAACAAAGCGGCAGACATTGTGGCTAAGATGGCTTTGGGTGGTCGGCCTGAATTGCATTTATTCATGACCCCTGTACCAGAGGTCTTGCACCAGCTTGTTTGTGATGTGCATGGATCCCATAATTTCAATGCTCCTAATTAGTTAGGCACTCACTCTTTCTTTCGGTGCTCTCCTTTTGCTACCAAAAAAATTTACAACCAAATTTGAATATCAAATCCAATTTCCTGGTCTCGCTGCAACATTAAAAGCCATGACCATAAAACTATATCCAAGAAGTATATATCAAATTAGTTTTTCTTTGTTGTTAAACGAGGAGAGATCTAGAGTACAGAGATCAACTGTTTCAAAATCTAACAACCAACTGAACATACTTTGTCCAACAACAGTTATTACAATGTAAATGGATATACAACACTATAACAAATATTCAAAATAGATGCATGTAATGCAGTATATAACTGAAAAACATATTCAGTTTTTGGGGAATTGAAGTTGATATTTGGTATAAGATGTGGAAAGCATGAGCATGTGATGAACGGTTGTTGCCCATGTCTTGTAACATAGATAATCATCTACCATGTCTAGCTTAATCGTCCCAAAATTTGTCGTCAACACGATTACATAACATGTATCAGTAGTCTCTTCAGCTTCGGGATCTCTATACAGCTCGGCATGCTGGTCCAGTACAAAGCCTGAATTACAGAGTCCAGATTTTGATCAAATTGGATGTGCTTTTCATCATTAAACCACTTCTTCGTTAAAAAAATTAACGGCGTACTACATGGAAAGAAAAGAGGAGAATCATGACAATGTGCGACTCACATTCTTTCTTGCTTTTTAACAGGCTGAGCTTTCTTAGTTTAAGAATGACCTGAAAAGCATATATCATGAATGAAAAATTGATTAAGGCTTCAGTTGCCAGCTAATAATAATGAAATTATATTGCAGCATTTGATTCCATGCATGTAACTATTGTTAATTAAATAGGACTTCTGCTTCACTGTATGACCTTTGATTCACCATCAAGTATAATGGACACTGATCTGACCATATATTTCCCTGTTAAGAAATAACAGTAACCCGATAAGGAAAAGTAGAATCAAAGTCCAAATGAGACCATAAATTGATAACTTGAATATTAGTACGAGTGCTAGGACTCGGATCCCAAATCTTTATCTCTTATTAGTTTAATCAAGTTGAAATGTTGTACCTGATAGTTCTTTTATATCTTTTTTTAAGACAAAGACTGCAAAATTTACTAACCATCTGGTGTTTCTACACCTAACTTGGCACCCTTTGCTAGTATTGACCTGCACTTCTCAAACTCGAACGGAAGATCATTGTTGTCCTCGATTGGAAGGATGGGGGCACCGCCACTGGATCTGTTCTTGCATTCTGTTCTTGCTTTAAGTGTACCAGCTCCTCTTAATGCTACAACAATAATTACAATAAAATTACTACCGAAGAATGAGATTTAGAGGATCAGCACAGAATGGCATTGGCAACTGCTTAAGTAGGTCACAGTTTTCGATCGTCTTTGGTCTTTACCACTACTAGTCTTGATCTCTATACAAAATATGGAGCCTAACATACTGAAACCCTGATGAGCTTCTACGTTTATACTTACATGCATTAGCTGAAGCAGTTAGTGTTAAGATATCACTTGCACTTGTACCACTCATGGCTGAACCAATAACACTGCCAAGCTGCTCCTTCTTAGCCCCCATTGCTTCTGCCACTTTGGCGCATTGTGTGGCAACCAGAGCAGCTGCCGAGGCTATAGCAGCCTCCTTGGTTGGGTTACAATCATTCCTTTTCGAGTTTTCAGCGGCAATCGCAGCCAGTGCTGCTGCTAGCCCTGCCACTGATATTGCTGCGTGCACTTCAGCTCTTTGTAGTCTCTCTTCTTCTTTCCTCTTTGCTTTCATCTCCTTCAACCATTTCTTGATTGAAATACCCTTAAAGGGGACTATCTTCCACGGCATCTAGCATATAGATGACATTAAGTTGTAAAAACTGATTTCTTTGAATATTAATGTTCTTTTTTTTTTTTTTTTTTTCTAATTCAAAAAAACTTCATATGGTTTAAGATACTAGGTGAACAATATGGTATCGGCACCAACCCATTTCTTTCGAAGACAGCTGTTGTAATTCAGTTCTGGATGCATAGCTTGTTGCATCCATATCCATGACTGAACATAAAACAGAAAAAATTATTAAGTTGATTTCCAGATAAAAAAAAAAAAAAAAAAACAAGTAGCGACTTCAACAGTTAACACCAGTACGTAGATAGCATTCATGGAATAGTATGATAGATGTTACCTTCACATCATTGGATTTCCATGGTGGCAAAGAAGACTTGAAATCAGTAGCATCAATCTTTATGCTTTTCTCCATCTTCTGCCACTTACAAGAGCTTGAGTTCAATTTCATTTGCACTGCACAATATGAATACAATATATGCAAATAGAACATCTTATGTACGGTACAGTCTGCCACTGCTACTCACCGTGAATGAAATTGGGGAAACACTTTCAAATTTCTTGGTTGGATTGTCTAAGATGACAATCGATTGATCATGTAACTCAGGTTGTAGAGCTTGAACTGCAAAGTCGCACCATGCACGCGAAAGAAAGTCCATCGTCTCTGGACATGCCTCCGAAGGCGATGGTGTGGAATTGAAATCCATGCTTGTAGGAGGTGATGAAGGAAATATATCGGGAATGGACTTGAGAGAATAATAAAAAAGGTTACCTTGATTCAGATATAACTACCTTAATGTTAAGCATATATAAACTAAAACAGCATCACCTTAAGGCTATGATGTGGGTTCACTAAACATAGTTCATATCCATCCTTGTATCATTACAATTGGTGGGCTTGACCAGTTTCAATATATCAATAAACATGAAATCGACCACGCACATGATATACATGTTAAGACTTAAATTATAAGGACTAGAGTGTGAACGTCTGGATTTTTTTATACTTTTTTCGTGTACTTGAAAGATCTTTGGAGGTTATATCCCTGTATCCATGTGTCAAACATGAATGAAGGATACGAATACTAGAACAAAAATAAATAGCCAAAGCAACATACTTTTAAGACTGAAACAAAAGGAGGCAGGAGGGTTAGGAAGTACAGCTTGTTTCTGTCGTCTCTTGCTGACAGAAAAGCTTCTGAAAAAGAACAATTAGACAGATGGGATGTTAACAGTTGGAAAGGTTAACTAAATGTTCACAAATATATAAACATTAAAGAGCTGCAAATAAAGGGGGACCTACAAGGAATTATGGGAGATTTTAGAGATAATCCGATTGTGATTGGGTGGGGAGTCCTCAAAAGATTCAATTGAGAAAACTTCACATGCTAAGCACCGTAGAGGCATGGATGGACTAGAAGAAAATCATAAAAGAAGGAATCAAAGAGGCCCTCTTTCCTTTTTGAAAACCATGTATTCAAGCTTAGTATGACGAAGTTTTAGATTGATGTGATGAATTAATTGGGTAGAGCTGTCTCGCTAGGGACATAAATTAGCACCCTAACCAAACAGGTTTAGAAAAGGGAGAAAATGTGATGAATTATGAGACATTATAGCAAAGCATACAGTCGGGCCTACATTGAGAAAAAGGAAGTAGACATGTATGATGAATAATTGAAGCTGACATCGATTAAGAAAAAGCACTAGACAAAGCATCATTGAACCTAATTATTTCTTTGATTAGAATAAAGCTTGCATGTTTTACCTACAATTCTAATGATGTTGCGAAAGATTTAACTTTATATATTAAATTGTGGCTTGGGCGTTTGTTGGGTAGCTTTTTCTTTTTTCTTTTTTATAAAAAGAGGGGGTCACCTTTACTCCATTTCATTGAAGAAAAAAAGTTAATTTTGCAGATTTGCTTAAAGGAGCTCTCATTACACTCATGTGTCACGCTAATACTTTATGAGCTATTTAATGCTTATATTTCAAACCCAACGGAATCAGCTGATGAGGCTGGCGCCATTGCAGCTATACCAATTTTTTTTTTTTTTTCATTTTTATGGGCATTTATAAATGTCAGTAAAAGAGAAGAAAAACCCCAATATTGACTTTGCTTGCAATTCTTTGAACGTTGGTTGACCTAAGGAACGGCGTGGAAAATATTTTCGATTGATTTTTTTTTCGGGTATTGTCTTAATCAATTAGTTTTTCCTCAAATATTTTTTCCATTTTTTTTTTGTCTTTGCATCTTTAGCTTAGTAGTTAGTTAATTTTAGATTAAACAACAACTCCTTTAATTTTTAGGTTAAATAATAAAAAGAAAGTATTAATACTTTTAGTTCCTTTGGGTTCGACAATCCGGTCTTGCCATTAAACTATACTATTGTTCGATAAGTGCATTTGCCTCCATCGTTGTCTTACTTAGTTTTTAGGTTTGATCATTCTTTTTATAAAATTTTAAGACTCTGACACATGATCAAGTTTTTGGCGCCGTTGCCGGGGAACTGAATTATTAAGAACGCTTAATTTTTATTACTTTAGCCATATTTTATTTTTGCAATTAAATTTTATTTTTACTTTTCGAATTTACTTTTTTCTTTTTATCTGCTTCTGACAGGTAATTCTAGTTTATGACTAGGAGGAACCCGTCAGGACCCTTGATTTTTGACAGTGAAATAGAACATACCACTCGCAGAAACCAAAGAGATGTCACTGAATAATTATCAGTGGCAAGTCATGAGGATAAAGCCTACTAAAGAAGCCGATGTTTTCAACCTTGACGTGGTCACCATATTATCTAAGCAGGTAGAGGTTTTAAATATAAAAATTGATGGTTTGTATGGTTCTACGCAGGTACATCCAGTTATGCAGTGCGATATGAATAGAGGAGGGATGAGCAATATAGAATATCCACCTTACAACCCAAGCGTTGAAAACGAGCAAGTTCACTATATGAGTAAAAATTTTCTATCTCAAAATAATTTTTATAATAACACTTATAATGCAGGTTGGGGGTACCATCCCAATTTCTCGTGGGGTGGTCAAGGTAATCAGAGACAACAACCCCTCCCAAACTTTGAACAACAGCCCTACCCATAGGAAAAGAAGCTGAACCTTGAGGAGATGCTGACAAAATTCATAGCGGTGTCAAAAACATGTTTCCAAAACACCGAAACAACACTTAAAAATCAACAAGAATCGATTCAAGAGATCGAAAACCAATTAGGGCAACTTGTTAAGCTGATCTCAGAAAGACCACAAGGTATCTTGCCTAGCAACACTGAAACTAACCCAAGAGAGCAACCTCAAGCAATAATGGCTCACGATAATGAAGGGTTAGATGAACCAGAGTTTAAGCAAGAGAATGTGGTAGAGGAAGGTAAGGTTGAAGTAAGCCATGATAAACCAAACCAGGTATTACAGAGTATCGACATCGTGTGCCATACCCCAATGCGATAAAGAAAGACCATACAGAGTAACAATTCGGTAAATGTCTTAAACCTCCAAAGAAATTTCATATTAACTTGCTGTTTCTTGAAGCTCTTTCGCATATGCCAGATTCAATGAAATTTTTAAAATAATTTTTGACAAACAAACGGAAGTTAGACAATACGTCACATGTGGAGCTAAACGCAGTTCTTGACACAGCTAGGACATCGAGTATTAAATGTGGAATCAATCACTTCAAAGTTGGGGACCAGGTACTGTTAGATGCAACCGACCCTAGAATAGCCACTTCAAAGCTTAATACAAACGGTGAGACTCCTTTTTCGGCACGTAAGGTCTTCCCATACGGAACGGTCGAGGTAACACATTTTAATTTTGGCACTTTTGAGGTAAATATTACCCGACTCAAACCATATGTTGATAGAATTGATAGTAAGAACAAGGAATTTTGACTCCGTGAACCACCATGGCCATAAAAATAACAGATAAGTCTAGCTCAAGACTTTAAACGAGCACTTCTCAGGAGGTAACCCGAGCACTAACCCCATTAATTTTTTTATTTTCGACTTTTAGCATCTAACTAAGAACTAATCAGACTTTTCGGCGCAGGTTTTCATACCCATACGGCCTTGCACACGGCTGTGTGGCCACCACAGGAAGGTACAAGGGCGTGGGCAACCGCCAGATCCATGATTTCTATTTAATCCCCTTCTTCTGTTCACTTTCTTTCCTAAAGTCTTCTTTCCTTTTTCCCTTTCTCTTTGAACGCATATCCACTTTTCATTATTTATTTTTATTTTTTCTTTGAATATTTAGTTTTTTCTTTATTATTTTCTTCTTATTCTTCATGCCATTTAGATTAAGCTTAGGATACAATAAGATTAGACTGGCTGCTTCAAGGATCCAATTTCAAACAGTTCGAGGCGCCCCCCAACTTATCTTTCACCTCCAAATCAAGTTTCCACACTTCCAACTCAAGGATTCCATTCAAAAATTCAGGAAGTTTCACTTCTCTCCCTCTTTTTTGATTTTCTTACTACATGTTATTATCTACCTTTGTACATTGAGGGTAATGTACATCTTAAGTGTGGGGGGTGAAAATTTATTTAGAAAAGTGCCTAACTTTTTGCATTATTATCAAATCTCTGAATGATATCTTGTCTTAAGTAATTTTCTCATATCACTAATTAGAATGAAATTCTTGTTGATGTATGATTTTATTGATATGTTTTAGATTAAGTCATTGATAATTGTGCATTAATGATTTAAACTTTAGGATACTAGAGAATCAAGCATGATGAGTCTATTTTTAAAAAATTAAAATTTTGTTAGGTTGTCTACTTGAATCTAATTATTAACTTGATGTTTAAAATTTATAAGGTTGTCATCAAAAACCCATAATTTTTGTGAGATTTTGAACCTTTTAGAGCATACATTTTTTCGTGCTCGCTTTATTGATTATGAGTGTGTCAACATTGATTTGTTATTCTAGAACTTGCTTTGATTATACATGTTAAGACCACATCTTTGATTTGATATACTGAGATGATAAAGGCACCTAGGATTTAACGCACAGACTCCACCAAAAGCCTACCTTCATAATTAACCCCTAGTAAACCCTTTTGATCCTAACAACCCTTTTATTAATTCACCTACTAATGTTAACCCAAAACCCATCTTGTATTTGTTATCGCCATTACTTCTGACTACCCTTTTATCTAGACTTGATTTGATCAGTTGCCTAATTATTTTATTTTAGTAGTTTAATTTTTTCTTATATTTTGTATTTATTGATTTGTTCTTAAAAAAATCAAGGTATATTCATTATTAGTTCTATGTTCTAGTGAGCTTGTACATTTAAATTCAACATCTTGAAGAAAAAGCTCGTATTATTAGTTTCAAGTTTTTAATTGATGTAATTATTCAGGATTAGTTCATGTTTTTAGTTAGGTAATTTGTCAATTCAAGCTCGATTCTAACCTTCTAATTTAGCCTTTATCCACACCTTTAACCTAAGCACTTTACAACCCTTTAAAGACCTTTTGATTTGTGTATCATCTCATTTTATAGTGGTGGATATTTGATTTTCATGCAAGCCTATGGTAATAACTTTTCATGTTTGACTGATGAGTGCTTTATTTTGATCCTTAAACACCTTGAGTGATTTGGGTGAATCTTTAGTGAGGATGTTAACTCTTGTCGATTTTGAATTAAATATAATTATTCGGATAAGGGGAAACAACTATGTTTTCGTGCTATAAACTTATGACTTTGATTGATTGAATCTTTAGGACTCTTTTAGTTAAATTATCCATGTATAAATTATCTATGAATTATGATGAAACGTTATCGATGAATATTTTGAATTGAGGAAGTTTGCTTTAATTGTGAGTTGAGAATTTTGCTTGACGACAAGCAAAAGCTTAAGTGTGGGGTATTTGATAAACCATAATATGAACATATTTTAATCCCACATTTAGCATACTTTTGGATGATTTATCCCTTTAATTATGGAAATAGGTGCTCCTAATCCCTTGTTTTCATGTTTTATACTCAAGAGAGCACCGGAAGATGAAAAGAACGAGAAACGGGCTGAAAACGAAAAAATGAGCCTAACACGAATTACATATGGCCTGGACCCCGAATCAAACGGCCGTGCCTCTTTCACAGGTTCGACCACGGCCTGGCCTTGAATCACACGGGCGTGTGCCATGGGCATGTCTCTGCCGCAGCAAAGAAGAGTTCTATTTGGAATAGGGTACTTAGAGGCAAAGAAAGCCATCCCAAAAGCCTATATAAACACCCTAGAGGCCAACCTTCAAGGAGACGTTCAACGGGGACGTTCAGCAGGGCGTTTAGCAAGGCCAAGGAGCCAAGCCAGAGGGCCAAAATTGTGGGATTCACTCGAAGAAAGCCAGTTGATTCATCTCAAAAAGTCGCCGGAGTCATACTCAAGACTGAGGATCTCTCCTTCAATTCCTACAGGAGGTTTTAGGGTTTTCTTTATGTTTTGTTTTATCTTTTCTTCTGAGATGTATTCTTTTATGATTATAAACTAAACCCTCAAATACCTGAGGGGGATGAAACCTAAGACGAATCTTGTTATTGTTTTCTGAGCTGTATGATAAATACTTGATTTGTTCTTAATTATGTGTTCTTAATTCTTGCTTTGATATTTCAAGATATTGATTCAAGTATTGATGTGCTTAGGCAGTGGAGCAAAAGTCCCTATTTAAGAGTAGATCTAGCATAGTTAAGCGGAGTTAATCCCAACCCTAGAAGTAGGATGACGAAAATCTACCGGATAAGGGTCAAACCTAATATGGGAGTCCATAGATTGAGTTAATGCAATTCTAGGGGTTTTAATTAGAAAGAGATTTCAATTAATCAACCTAGGGTTAGACGTTAGTAGCCTCGAAAGAGGTATTAATATAAATAAGGGAATCCTATGGATCAAGTCAAGTGAATAAATCGTCTGGTTTAGATTTAGATAACAGGTGAAGTCTAGGTGGATTCTTCCTCGGGTATTGTCTTAATCAATTGGTTTTTCCCTCAAGTATTTTCCCCAATTCCTTCTTTTTGTCTTCACATCTTTAGCTTAGTAGTTAGTTAATTTTAGATTAAACAACAACTCCTTTAATTTTTAGGCTAAATAATAAAAAGAAAGTTAATATTAGTACTTTTGGTTCCTTTGGGTTCGACAATCCGGTCTTGCCATTAATCTATACTATTATTCAATTGATACACTTGCCTCCATCGTTGTCTTAGTTAGTTTTCAGGTTCGATCATTCTTTTTATAAATTTTAAGACTTTGACACACGATCATGATACATGGATGGCCGAATCAACATGTTTTTTCATTTTATACTTTCATGCATCCTTAACCTTAAAGAAAGCTTGATTCCATGTATATGCAGCCCCTTAAGTGTTCCTACATCTCCCTTGGCTAAATGAGGCTTTAATGTGCCTAGATTGCTTAAATGTTCATCTTTGAAATGCCTGAAGCATGCATGAACGTCCCAACACATGTTCCTCCATAAATTTGGTCCATAAATGTTCAAATGCATGAACATTCAGCGACCCCTCTTGAATGAACGTCCCAAGTGCTTGTACTCCTTTAAATGCCTTCCAATTAACCTCATTTGTGCATGAACACTCCCACACGTTGCCCCAAGCCGTTCATGAACCTTGCATTAATCAGATCTTCACATTCGGCTGAACCTAAACACATAATGTACACTTTAAATTCACATGTATATTCGGCTGAACCTAAATAAACATTATCTAGACATATTGATAAGCATAATAATTAAATTGAGACAAAATTAATGTGGACTTAGCTAACTTAATAAATTCAGCTAGCTCAAAACATGTGAAACATTTAATGAACTGATTTGAGCTAGAGAATTCGGTCATGAGCTATATCTAACTAAATATATTAAAACTAACACTTAATTTATTTTAAAGATAAAAGAAATGAGCTGGAAAGAAGCTAATTTGAGCTCAAACGAGCTTAAATGAGCTCAAGGGAGCTGAATTGAGCTGAACGGAGCTCGAGGAGCTGAAATCGAGCTAAACCGTATTTGATTGAACTTTAATTGAGCTGGAATTCAGCTTCATTTTACACTTAGGCCCCTCGAGCTTGAGCCATTCTTGATGGCATCGGGTGGTGTCGTAACATGATGCGACCGGGGTCGCATCATACCACTCTTGAAAGCGATTCATCCTCGAATCCAACCGTTGGTTCTCGTGAACATAGTTACTTTTACTAGGCTTTCCTCAATCGAGTGGGGCGGAGGGTAATCGATTCAACTAGAAAGAATAACCTTGAATTAGTAAAAAGCAATGTAAACAAAATCGCAATCCAGGAATAATCGAAACAAGACAAATATGACACATGGAGTTGGACAGATTTAAATTATCATGCAAACAATGTAATGCCTCGTCAAATGTTCTGAACAAAATCGAATAGGATTCAAGGCATTCATTCAACTTAAATAATTTCCACAAGTCATGATTGGATCTTGAATAATGAGTCAAAATATGTACATAGGCATCACAAACAGGTAATGAAAAAGATTTACAAAATTCACGGTTTAAATTAGTTGGCCATTGTATTGTCGGTTCAACCATATACTTGCCAACAAAATCATGATGCTCAAAGACAAGGATATTTTTATCCATAATCAAGATAGATAGTTCACCAAGAAGCAAAATAGGATAGTCAAACACGTCACTATCTAAATGTTTTACAAGAGTGAAATCAGCAACATGATCTTTAACACCATCCGAGGAGAACCAAAACGTTTCAAAAATTTCAGAAGTCTTACCTTTATAGGCAGAAAGATAAGGGTCGATTTTACCTTACTCAAGCAATACAAACTTTGTCTCCTCGGGAACATAGTATAGTCGAGGCTTCGCAATCGAATTAACCTTTTTCAAATGAAACGTGAACTTCAAGTACAACCACAAAACTTGTTTAAGGAGCGAATTAAAATTGAAAAAAGTTATCAAATTTCGTTACCTTATTCTTAAACCAGGGATCAAGCAGATAGAAATTATTCGTACAAAATCAATGAAACTTGATTTTCCCACAAAATGATTCAAAAAAAAAATTCTCGGTTTAAAAACTTGATTCTGATTATTTATGCTGATCTGTAGCAAAGGCTTTATTAAATCAAACACATTAAATCTAAAGAATTTTTGCATACACAATAACGAACAATTAAAACTCTTTACGAACTTGAAAGCAATTTGCAAAAACTCGAGGATTTCGAACAAAGAAGCAAATTATTCACACAACCATCACAATCGAATAAATTGAGATACTTATGTGAAAAGTCATTGTCACACAGAATCGAGTTTTGCACTTGCCGATTAAACACTACTTCACCTTTAAACTTGTCTTTGCAAAGACTTTTATTAACAAATTTTTCCTTACCATTATTTAAAATATCAATTTTAATCAAGGAAGGAAAATTAACCCAATCGTGGTGCGTAGCTTTTTCCAAGATGAAGTCATCGACAACAATTTTCCCAACATTCAGGGAAGATAATTGAAGCGCAAGTGTTAAGGAATCCTTACCTAATTGACCTTCGGACTCGTGTGGTTTATTCTCAACTTCAACCTTACCTTTTTCGGTTAAGCAAAAATTTCGCTCGTCGGGAAGGTATTGAAGTTGGTATTCGTCACTTGACTTCTCGGGAACCTGAAAAGAGGAAATATAACAAGAACAAATTTCATATACGTTAGTTGAAACACTCCTCACTTTTTCTCGCTCGTTTTGTTCTTTTGTTCCTTTTTCTAACTCAAGTTCTTTTTTTTTCAATTCGTCTTTTTTCAATTTCTTTTTCAATCTTTTTTCTTTTTCAGTTTCTTTTTCTTTTTCTTCTTTTTCCTTTTCTATTTCCTTTTCACTTTCTTTTTCCTTTTCCTTTTCCTTTTCTTTTTCTTTTTCCTCTTTTTATATTTCTTTTTCAATTTTATTACAACACGAAGATGATACAAAAGAATCAAGAAGATAATCGTTTGGCTCAATGAAAGGGAAAGTACTTTCGTAGGGTTCTCCTCCATTTCTTCGGGAACAATCCTTCATGTGTGACATCTTTGAAGCATACGATGATTGACTCGTACATTCTCAAAAAGTCTCAAACTCAAAACTTTCTTCTCTTTGCCTCGAATTCCTTGACGAGGAGGAATCCCGATAAGAATCCTTTCTTGAATAATGTCGTCGTGATGACCATGGCTCTATTTTTGACTTGGTGGAGTTTGCTTCCGTCGGGTTGTTTCTCGAGGTTTTAGCTCGTCTCGAATTGTCTTAATTTTGCGGTCGAGCATGCTTTCCATTTCTTCCAAAAAGTATTGAACATCAAACGCGAAAATCTCTTCTCGATACATTATTATTTGTTGAAAAGGAGAAACGTTAAAAAGAACAGAAACAGAAAATTAAATACCTCACCTCGAAAATCTCACTTTTCACTCTGAAAGAAAATAAATGATGTTTTCACTCACGCTCGTGTTTTTCACTCATTTTAAGGCTTTTTTCTACACTCTATTAGGCTTGCCACTCTTGCTTTTTTCCACTCGACCTCTTTTCACAATTTTGTATTTTGTCTCGAAAGACCTATTTGCTTGCTCGGGGTCGGTTTCAAATGGGTTGCAAGGGAAAATGATGTTACGGGTGTAGCTAGGCTGAAACAAAGAAAATTTTTTGGCATGTGTGGCGTTGGGGTGAAGAAGGGTGGTACCAAATGATGATAGGATAATGTTGATGATCGGGGTAGAAAGATAAAAACAAAGTAAAACTTGCAAACTCTTTTTTTTTCACTCGTATATATTGTTTTTTTCTCATTTTTTTGAATTTTTGTAATTCTTTTTTTAATACTTCAATACAATATGCAGATTTACAAATAAAACAAATACAACTTGTTTTTTTTGAATTTTTTTACGAACCTACTTCCGGCTTGATACGAACGTCATCGGGGCTCTTCGTTTTCAAGCTTTGATACCAAATGATACGTCTCGGGTCCACAATAGACATGAGTTGCAAGAGTTGCCCGATCATCTACGAGGAGAGGATTCGTTTTCAGAAAACAATGGATAAGTAGTTAGGTTTGTGGAAGCTTTTAAGTGAATTCCTTTTATATTTCAGATTAAGTTAGGAATAGAGGTTAAGGATAATGGAATAGGATAGAGGATTGGAAGCTTAGGTTCGGCTAAGGTAATAGACATGAAAATGGATGGTGAAGGATCGGCTTAGAAAGAAATGAAACAAGATAGGAAAAGGGTGGATAATCAATGGCTCAGATTTAAAATGGATAAACAAGATAATTTGTGGTTGATGGAATAAAGAACTTAACCAAGAGAGATTTAACACTAAAAAATGTCACCCCGATTCTTATACGGTTAACGTGGAAAGATGGAGATAGAATGATAGGTGAACGCCACACCGGTTAAGGTGATAAGCTCAAAAAACAAGTCGAATATGCCACGAGCAAGCTTGATAAGTCAATCAAAACTTGTACAGAAATAGAGAGGAGATAAACTCACTCAAGAACACAATGTTCATAAAGTTTGATCAAAGTTTAACAACCTTTACAAATGAAAATAGCAAAGTATTTATAGGCCTATTTCTAGCTAGCCGAATGGTCACTAAACAAAGCTTAAAGACTAAGTAAATATGGCTAGATTAAGCTAGAAAATTCTGGAAAGAAAACCATTAATTTACTAAGCTAGATTCAGCTGAATGGGCATGAATAAAGCATTAAAATTTTGGTTCATGCTTGGAGATGATGCATGGATGGCTGAATCAACTTGTTGTTTCATTTGATACTTTCATGCATCCTTAACCTTGAAGAAATCTTGGTTCCATGTATGTGCAGCCCCTTAAGTGTTCCTACATCTCCCTTGGTCGAATGAGGCTTTAATGTGCCTAGATTGCTTGAATGTTCATCTTTGAAATGCATGAAGCATGCATGAACTTCCCAATGCATGTTCCTCCATAAATTCGGTCTATGAATGTTCAAATACATGAACATTCAGTAGCCCCTCTTGCATGAACGTCCCAAGTACTTGTACTCCCTTAAATGCTTTCCAATGAACCACATTTGTGCATGCACACTCCCATACATTGAACTAAGTTGTTCATGAACCTTGCATTAATCACATCTTCACATTCGGCTGAACCTAAACACATAATGAACACTTTCAATTCACATGTATGTTCGACTGAACCTAAATAAACATTATCTAGACATATTAATAAACATAATAATTAAAGTAAGACAAAATTAATGTGGACTTAGCTAACTTAATAAATTCGGCTAGCTCAAAACATGTGAAACATTTAATGAACTGATTTGAGCTAGGGAATTCAGTCATGAGCTGTATCTAACTAAATAAATTAAAACTAACACTTAATTTATTTTTAAGATAAAAGAAATGAGCTGAAAAAAAGCTAATTCGAGCTTAAACAAGCTCAAATGAGCTCAAGTGAGCTGAATTGAGCTGAATAGAGCTCGGGGTGCTGAAATCGAGCTGAACCGTATTTGATTGAACTTTAGTTGAGCTGGAATTTAGCTTCATTTTTCACTTAGGCCCCTCGAGCTTGAGCCATTCTCAATGGCGTCGGGCGGTGTCGTAACATGATACGGTCAGGGTAGCATCAGATAATGACGCCAAATCTTTAGTGCGAACGCAATCGCAGGAAGCTCGAGGTCATGAGTCGGATAATTCTTTTCATGCAACTTCAATTGTCTCGAAGCATAAGCTATGACTTCGCCTTCTTGCATTAAAACACATCCCAGACCATTTAACGAAGCATCACTGTATATCATGAATTCTTTACCCAATTCTGGCTGTACTAAAACAAGAGCTTCAGTCAATAAAACTTTTAACTGATCAAGGTTTGTCTGCCATTTATCGGACCATTCAAAATTCACATTTTTCTAAAGCAATCTTGTTAACAGGGTTGCAATCATTGAAAAGCCTTTTACAAATTGACGATAATAACCAGCTAGTCCCAAAAAGCTACAGATTTTAGACACATTCTTCAGAGGTTTCCAATCCAGAATAGTAGAAATCTTGCTCGGATCGACTCGTATTCCAGAAGCTGATACTATATGTCTCCAAAAACTAACTTCATACAACCAGAATTCACATTTACTGAATTTCGCATATAATTTCTTTTCTCTCAGAGTTTACAACACAATCCTTAGATGTTCAGCATGTTCAGTCTCATTACGTGAATAAATCAAAATGTCATCTGTAACATCCCGAATTTGGGCCTAGTAGGATTGGGCCCAATAGGCCTTGGGCGTAGTAGCGGTTAAAATTTTTGAGAATAAGAGAACAGCTTTAATGCAAGTTGGATCTAGTAGGTGAGTGATTTTGGAAGGTTAGGGGCCTTCTATGAAGTCCCGGGTTCAAGTTAGGCCTTAGGAAAATTTTGGTTTTAGTTGAATAAAACCCTGGGAGTTAGTAGGTAGGCTTTAAGAATAAAATGTAGAGAAAATGACACAAGTGGAGTGTGTGGTGTAGTGGCAAAGTGACGCCACATAGGCAAGGGGGTGATGCCAAAAGGAAGGAAGGAGATCCAAGGTTCAAGGCATGGCACTTGAATTTCTTTTTGGTATTTTTTTAAAATGGATTTAGAACTTGGCCATAGATTTATATTTAGTTGTGCATGGTTTTAGTCACAAGAGGAGCTGGTGGCTTAGTGGCAAGTGGCGTGAATTGGCTGATGGGAGAGCTTGGGTTCAAATCTCATGGAAAGTAAAGGAGTATTTATTTTGCGGATTGGACGGTAAGAGTTTGGGTTGGATTTAAACTCTACTAACAGAGGGATCCCACATCAGAAAGATACAAAGAAGGAAGGTGAGAAGCTAGCCATATATAGAGCTGTCTAGGAGGAGAATAACCATACTTGGTTGGCGTTGGACGTAGGAGTGCTCGGAGCACGGTTTAGCAGCTTCAGACTCCCTATCAGGTGTGTACTCTCTCTACTATAGTTGCAGAGCGGCAAACGCTGAAATGCCGGTCACACAGCGATGGTAGCCATACGAGCGTGTGAGCGCACGTGTGGAAGCTTCGATGCGATAGTCGATGCCACCATGAGTATTCTTGTGGGTGTGGGCTGTTGGGCCACGATGGCTCGAAAGGGGCCAAGTGGGCCCAATGGGCAAGGTGCCCATATAAGTAAATTGTATGATTGAGTAGTAGATAGTGAACTAGACTATGTGAATCTCATATACGTGGCTAGGTTTGGGCTAAATGTGCCACACAAGTGTGTGGGCCCACTTCGACCGAGAATGGGCCTTAGGCCCATTCGTATCATTATCTCTGTTTAGAATACTTGAGTTATTCAAAGCGATAGTGGACCTTATGTTGGGTCGTTAATACCTTGATTTGTGACCGAAATACCCCTAGTTTGAAAAATTATCGAAATACCCCTAGTTTGTAAAATTACCAAAATACCCCTAGTTTGTAAAATTATCGAAATACCCCTAATTTGTAAAATTACCGAAATACCCGTAGTTTGTGAAATTACTAAAATACCCCTGGTTTGCGAAATTATCGAAATACCCTCAGTTTGTAAAATTACCAAAATACCCCCAGTTTAATTATCTAAATACCCTCGATTTGTGAAATTACTATTTTACCGCTAAACGACAAAATAATCATTGTACCCTCGTGGAAGTACTAGTGTTTTATGTGTTAATTGTATGATTGATTATGTTTGAGATACACTGCATACAGGAATTAGTTATGAGTAGAATTACCGAACTACCCTTGAAGGGTAGGATTACCAGAATACCCTTACAGGGTAAAATGACTGATTTGCCCTTGTAGGTAAGTGATTGACTTGTGCTATGATATGACCGGTTTGGCTATGGTTGTATGACTGATATGCTTTTATTACATGTTTAAATAATTGTTATTGAGCATGGCCATTCTGCATATACGTGTAATGATTGAGCATGACATACACGACATATTGCATGGGGTTGGGATATTGATGATCGGGGAAGTATATATCGGTGGCTCTGCCACATTCTGTATAATCGCTATATGCCAACCTAAATATGGCTCCGTTCCATATTGATTATGGCTTTGTGCCAATCGTATTTACCCAAGGTTGTGTGCCGATTATATTACTGTCGTTGATGGCTATGTGCCAAGCATAATACAGTTATTGATAACTCTGTGTCAATCATATTTACCCAAGGCTGTGTACCGATTATATTATTATTTTGGTGGCTCTGCCACATATATTGGTGGCTCTGCCACATTGTTTTGATGGCTTGGTGCCACACATATCGGTGACTCTGTCACATTATATCAGCTTTGAGCAGTGTGACTGTAGCATGACTGCCAAAGAGGAGTGTAGAGGATGGAGGGTTGATTGTAGAAATCCACACAGGAGTGCTGAGGTTGGATATATGGGGTGGAGTGTAGATGATGGAATACTAGGTTGGGCTGGGTTGCATTGCATTCACTACTTATGCCATGTTGTTAGGGCTATGGCCCAGTTCGACTTGTATGGGCTTCGACCAATTTCATTATTGTGAGAGCTAAGGCTCAATGTGCTTCTATGGGTTTAGGCCCAGTTATCGTTCGTATATGGAATTACACATTGAGTTCTCATAACTCACCCCTCTGCTTAATTCTACAGGTAATTCCTAGCTTCGCGAATTTGGAGCCGAGGTGAACTCTGTGGTGGCCGTAATCGTAGCTTAATAAATTCTGTTTTACGGTACTATAGGTTTTATTTAAATTTGGGTTTTTGTTTTGTAATAAGGCCTTTGGTATTTGTTTTAGCATTTAATTCGGTTACTGCTTATTAATTTTGAATGCTCAATTTGGGATTTTCTAAAACATTAATAAAGATTTTTCTATAATGTTAATACACGATTTAGAAACTATAATGGATAAAACTCTAGATTTTCTTAACGTTGATAACTCTTTTCAAAATATCGCATGTCTACAATAATTTAAATATCATTTTTCTAAAACTCATTGAGTTGGATTAATTATAAACAAGATCATCAAAAATAGGAACGAAAATGTTTTTGCAAAGAGAACTATAAAACAAATTGGATTTTTCACAAGCAACAAAACTTGATATTTTTAACGAATGTATAGATTCTTTAACAACCTTTCCATGTGACATGCCAGATCTGGTAGTAACGTCTAGACTGGATTTGGGGTGTTACAATTGTTGTATCAGAGCCTAGGTTGCAAAAACCGGCTGTGGAATGGGTTCGAAAATGTTTTCCAAAAATTGGTTTGAAACATGGTTTAAAAATATAGGTCCTTTTGGGAAGTATGGCACCCGAGTCTATGACACCAAATCCGTAAGTTTCCTGACCTTATGCTTTGTTATGTGCTGAAATGGATGTATTTCTGGTATTCATTCTGTGATGTGTGGATGTGATGTATGACTATAGAAATTGTGTGCATGTGTGGAAAAAATCTGTTTGCTTCTGTGTTAGATATTTGGTTGTGTGAAGGGGTACCAAGATTAAGTTAGAAAGTGTATTAGTGTTATTGGAATCAGAGTGCGCAGCGTGAGCATAGTGTTGTAGGTTAAGATGTACGACTGTTAGTTAGTTGAAAATTTCGAGGACGAAATTTCTTTAAGGGGGTAGATTTGTAACATCCCGAATTTGGGCCTAGTAGGATTGGGCCCAATGGGCCTTGGGCGTAGTAGCGGTTAAAATTTTTGAGAATAAGAGAATGACTTTAATGCAAGTTGGATCTAGTAGGTGAGTGATTTTGGAAGGCTGGGGGCTTCTATGAAGTCCTGGGTTCAAGTTAGGGCTTAGGAAAAATTTTGGTTTTAGGTGAATAAAACCCTGGAAGTTAGTAGGTAGGCTTTAAGAATAAAATGTGGAGAAAATGACACAAGTGGAGTGTGTGGTGTAGTGGCAAAGTGATGCCACATAAGAGGCAAGGGGGTGACGCCAAAAGGAAGGAAGGAGATCCAAGGTTCAAGGCATGGCACTTGCATTTCTTTTTGGTATATTTTTCAAAATGGATTTAGATCTTGGCCATAGATTTATATTTAGTTCCGCATGGTTTTAGTCACAAGAGGAGCTGGTGGCTTAGTGGCATGTGGCGTGAATTGGCTGATGGGAGAGCTTGGGTTCGAATCTCATGAAAAGCAAGGGAGTATTTATTTTGCGGATTGGACGGCAAGAGTTTGAGTTGGATTTAAACTCTACTGACGGAGGGACCCCACATCGGAAAGATACAAAGAAGGAAGGTGGTTGGCATTGGACGTAGGAGTGCTCGGAGCACGGTTTAGCAGCTTCAGACTCCTATCAGGTGTGTACTCTCTCTAATATAGTTGTAGAGCAGCAAATGCCGAAATGCCGGTCACACGGCGATGGTAGCCACACGAGCGTGCAAGCGCACATGTGGAAGCTTCGACGCGATAGTCGAGGCCACCTTGAGTATTCTTGTGGGTGTGGGCTGTTGGGCCAGGATGGTCCGAAAGGGGCCAAGTGGGCCCACTTGGGTCGAGAATGGGCCTTAGGCCCATTGGCATCATTATCTCTGTTTAGAATACTTGAGTCGTTTGAGGCGACAGTGGACCTTCTATTGGGTCGTTAATACCCTAATTTGTAAAATTACCGAAATACCCCTAGTTTACAAAATTATCGAAACACCCTTGATTTGTGAAATTACCAAAATACCTCTGGTTTGCAAAATTACTGAAATACCCTTGGTTTGCAAAATTATCGAAATACCCTTAGTTTGTAAAATTATCGAAATACCCTCGATTTGTAAAATTATCGAAATACCCCTAGTTTATGAAATTACCAAACACCCTCGGTTTGTAAAATTAACAAAATACCCCCAGTTTTCAAAATTATTGAAATACCCTCGGTTTGTGAAATTACTATTTTACCCCTAAACGACAAAATGATCGTTGTACCCTCGTGGTAGTACTAGCGTTTTATGTGTTAATTGTATGATTGATTATGTTTGAGATACACTACATACAGGTATTAGTTAGGAGTAGAATTACCGAGCTACCCTTGAAGGGTAGGATTATCGGAATACCCTTACAGGGTAAAATGATTGATTTGCCCTTGTAGGTAAGTGATTGGCTTGTGCTATGATATGATCGGTTTGGATATGGTTGTATGACTGACATGCTTTTATTACATGTTTAAATGATTGTTATTGAGCATGGCCATTCTACATACACGTGTAATGATTGAGCATGACATACACGACATATTGCATGGGGTTGGGATATTGATGATCGGGAAAGTATATATCGATGGCTCTGCCACATTCTGTATAATGGCTATATGCCAACCTAAATATGGCTCCGTGCCATATTGATTATGGCTTTATGCCAATCATATTTACCCAAGGCTGTGTGCCGATTATATTACCGTCGTTGATGGCTATGTGCTAAGCATATTACAGTTATTGATGACTCTGTGTCAATCATATTTACCCAGGGCTATGTGCCGATTATATTATTATTTCGGTGGCTCTGCCACATATATCGGTGGCTCTGCCACATTGTTTCGATGGCTTGGTACCACACATATCGGTGACTCTGTCACATTATATCGCCTTTGAAGCGGTGTATTGTCGGCATGATGCCAAAGAAGAGTGTAGAGGATGGAGGGTTGATTGTAGAAATCCCCACAGGAGTGCTGAGGTTGGATATATGGAGTGGAGTGTAGAGGATGGAATACTAGGTTGGGTTGGGTTGCATTGCATTCACTATTTATGCCATGTTGTTAGGGCTATGGCCCAGTTCGACTTGTATGGGCTTCGACCAATTTCATTACTGTGAGACCTAAGGCTCAATGTGCTTCTATGGGTTTAGGCCCCCTTATCGTTCGTATAGGGGGTTACACACTGAGTTCTCGTAACTCACCCCTCTTCTTAATTCTGCAGGTAATTCCTAGCTTTACGGATTTGGAGCCGAGGTGAACTCTGTGGTGGCTATACATCGTAGCTTAAAAAATTTCGTTTTACGGTGCTAGAGGTTTTATTTAAATTTGGGTTTTTATTTTGTAATAAGGCCTTTGGTATTTTGTTTTAGCTTTTAATTTGTTACTGCTTATTAATTTTGAATGCTCAATTTGGGATTTTCTAAAACATTAATAATGATTTTTCTATAATGTTAATACACGGTTTAGAAACTATAATGGATAAAACTCTAAATTTTCTTAACGTTGATAACTCTTTTCAAAATATCGCATGTCTACAATAATTTAAATGTCGTTTTTCTGAAACTCATTTAGTTGGATTAGTTATAAACAAGATCATCGAAAATAGGAACGAAAATGTTTTTACAAAGAGAACTACAAAACAAATTGGATTTTTTACAAGCAACAAAACTTGATATTTTTAACGAACGCATAGATTCTTTAACAACCTTTCCATGTGACATGCTAGATCCGGTCATAACGTCTAGGCGGGTTTGGGTGTTACATCATCAATGAAAACTACAACAAATCGATCTAGGTACGGTCTAAAAATTCTGTTCATCAGATCCATAAAAATAGCAGGAGCATTCGTTAGTCCGAAAGGAATAAATAAAAACTCATAATGCCCGTACCTCATTTTGAAAGTAGTTTTCAGAACGTCTGAATCTTTCACTCTCAACTGTTAGTATCCCGATCTCAGATCGATCTTATAAAATATAATGGTTCCTTTTAACTGATCAAAGAAATAGTCAATCCTGGGAAACGAATATTTTTTCTTTATAGTTACTTTGTTCAACTGACTATAATCAATGCACATTCTCATCGTGCCATCTTTCTTTTTCACAAAGAGAACAGAAGCACCCCAAGGTGAGAAAATCAATCTAGCGAACCCTCAGTCAGTCAATTCTTATAGCTGTGACTTTAACTCTTTCAACTCTATTGGTGCCATTCTATATGGAGCTATCGAAATAGGTGTAGTACCAGGCAACAATTCAATACCAAATTCAACTTCACGTAGCGGAGGCAATCCCGGTAATTCTTCAGGGAATACATAAGAGAATTCACAAACAACTGGCACTAATTCAACTTTCCTTTCAGATACTTCCGAATCAATCACATAAGCAAATAAGCTTCGTAACCCTTTTTCACATAACTCTAAGCTTTCAATACAGATATTACAGCAGGAAATCCATTCAAATCATTAGATTCAATTAAAACTATTTCATCATTCGGACATCTCAAATCAATAGTCTTTCTTTTACAATTCACAACAACATCATGCACTGTCAACCAGTCCATACCCAAAATGATATCAAACTTATCAAATGGCAAGAGCATCAAATCAGTAGGGAAACAAATATCTCAAAACATTAACGGAAAAATCTTGCATACTTGGTCAACCAGGACACTTTTACCTAAGGAGTTTGATACTTTTATAACAAATTCAGTAGGCTCTACAGGCAAAGTCTTACTGGATACTAAGTTCATGCATATATACGAATGAGTAGAACCAGGGTCTATCAATGCAATCACATAGGTATCATAAAGTGCAAATGTACCCGTTATAACATCTAGAGATGAAGCTTCTTCCCGAGCTCGGATAGCATACGCTCTGGCAGGCGCTCTAGCTTCGTATCTCGCAACAGTATCTCTCATAGTTCTCTGACTACCACTGACATTTCTTACATTTCGGAAGGTCTACCTCTCACAGGTGCATTATCGAATCTCAGATTCTGAACAATCTCTAGCTTAATAGACTCAGGGCAATCACGAATAAAATGATCTAATGATCCACATCTAAATCAAGCTCTGTTATTTAATCAACAACTTCCCAGAATCCTTTTTCCACAATGCTTACATTCTGATTTCTCAGATCAAACATTTCCAACACTTGCTACTGAAGTAGCTGGAGTTTTGGAGCTCATTTGTGATCTAGCTCGATTTCTATTCGATTTTCCCACATTATCACTTGATCGGCATTGTTAATATCTGAATTTCTTCGAAACAAACTGAAATGATTTGCTCAGAAATCTCTTTCTCACACCTCGGGCTTCAAACTCAGCTTTTCTTTTATCTTTCCCGAGTGCCTCAGCTTTACACGCTTGGTACAACAAACTTTTTTATCTCTAAAATCCCAACTAACAAGCGGATGTCTTTATTAAGGCCGTCTTCGAATCTTTTTCACATTATTGCTTCAAATGATACCCATTCTCGGGCATACTGACTTAACCTCACAAACCCTCATTCGTATTCAGTGACCGACATACGACCCTATTTCAATTCTAGAAATTCTTTCCGTTTCTAATCGATGAATCTCTCACTGATGTATTTCTTCCGGAACTCAATCTGAAAGAAGTCCCATGTAACTCGTTCTTTTAGAACAACAGAAATCAGAGTTTTCCACCACTGATAGGCGCGTCTCTTAGCAACGAAACAACACATTTAATATTTTCTTTCGGAGTCAGAGACATCTCATCAAATTCCTGAATAGTGTTTTCTAACCAGAACTCATCTTTCTCGGCATCGTCATCACTGGTAGACCTAAATTCTTCAGCTCCATAGTTAGGGATTTTATCGACCGGACGCTTGTTCTACAAATTCAGATTTGTAGTTTGAGGCATAGTAGATGTCTGAGGGGGATTAATCGGGAGCGGGGGTTGCAAAATAGTCGGGTTATTTCTTACAAATTGAGTGAACCACTCACTCATCATCTAGAAGAAAGCTTGTTTAACTTCTCCCTCTTGACCGTTTGTAGCCAGTCTCGGATCAGAAGGCGCTATCCCTTGTGTGGGAGCAGGCTCATTACTTTCTACATCATCAGCCACGGCTCTTTCGGGATCCATTACTATATAAAAATCACATTTTTCACGTCAGGATTCATCACACTATCACAGTTCAAATATATGACATGTATAGCTAGACTCTGACACGCTACATTAGTCCGAGAATCGACTAAATTGTAGCTTTGATACCAACCAAATGTAACACCCCTAACTCATATCCGTCACCGAAATATGGTTAAAGGCATTACTAGGCGGATCGAAAACTTTTACAAACATTTTAATAATACAAATCATCATTCAAAATCTAGTGTCCCTTTTTATAGGTCAACGAGACCTTAATCATGCTTTAGAATAGGGTCAGGACTAAACCAAACACATATGAAAATTCTCAAAAATTTAAAAATTTTCTATAATAGAGAGGTCACACTCCCATGTGAGCAGGCCGTGTACCTCCCACGACTACTAGACACACCCATGTGTCCTGGCCGTGCCAAATCAAAACAAGTATTCTAACTAACCTACACGGCCACTAGACACGCCCATGCAGCATGGCCGTGTGCTCATAAGCCATATACTGACTAAATTACATGGCTACTAGGCACGTCCATGTGCCAAGGCCGTGCACACTTAGGTTGGCTATTGACTTTCACCCACGCTAGGCACGCCCGTGTAGGCAAAATAGGCCATTTGCAAGGCCATAATGCCACCACACGAGTGCCAATCTCTACAAGCAAATTACCAAATCATTTCATGCATATTTTACAACCAAAACATATCAAAGTAATCATCAAATCTTCACCTACAATTACAACTCCAATCATGCCAAATTGTACAACTAAACACATATATCTTAACCTACATTTACCTTTCATATATCCCCTTCTTTGATCAATCAAACATACTTATAATGCATTCATATGCTTACAATATCGTTAACCATTTCATAAGCTATATGCCCAAGCATATTGCCAATATTTATCTAGCCACATCTCATGGCTATTATACAAACTCAAACTTATACCAAATAACTAGCCTATATATGCCATATCTAATTATATACATTTCCAAAAGATACCAAAATGAGCTTGGGTAGTGTGATGACGATCTTCGACGGTCCCGAGCCTTTAGTAGCTTTGGCAATCTATAAAATAGAACAACCACACACAGAGTAAGCTTTCAAAAACTTAGTAAGCCATATACAAATAAACTTAACCTACAATGCATATAACTAAATTAATACAATGGTACTTATGATTCTCATAGCCAATTCATCACATAATCTTTGGCACATTTGCTTACACAAAGCTTTCCACATACTTCTATTCCCACATCACATATGTACTTAGCTCATTCAAGCATATTTCCATTCTTGCATCTCATTCACATTCTCATATTCAAAAACACACTTCATCATAGTAAATTTATATAGGTACTTACCTTTTATACACACTTAGTGTATCTCAAATTTTCCCGTTGAACCATAAGAAATCTTTTAGGATACTCAGAATGCTCGAAATAGTCATACAATGCCAACGTCCCAGATGAGGTCTTACATGTACTTAAATATCGATACCATTGTCCCAGACAGGGTCTTACACGAATCAAATACGATGCCAATGTCCCAGACATGGTCTTACACTTAAATTAAATATCAATGCCAACGTCCCAGACGTGGTCTTACACGAAATCTCAAATCAACGCCAACGTCCTAGACGTGGTCTTACATGATATCACATAACAGACACCTATGTCATGACATAGCTAATCCTATCTATTCCTAGGTTCGTACGGGACTTTTCGGACGTTGTCACTATGTCAAACTTATCTCAAAATTCTTGTACACAATATCTCATGAGCATTTATCATTATCAATAGTCATATGAATATACATAATTCAATACGAACACGTTTATTTGTATAATGACTTACCTCTTGGATATTCGTTTGGACTCGATTGTTCGACTACTTTTGCTTTCCCGCAATCTAAGTCTGTTTTCTTCGGTTCTTGATCTATATATATTCAAATTTAATCGTTTTATTTACCAACATATTCATTTCAATCCAAAAACATATATTTAGGACTATTTGCAACTTAACCCTCACATTTGCACATTTTAACAATTTAGTCTATTTTTCTCAAAACATCAAATATACAAAATTATCATATACCCATGTTTAGCCGAATGCTCATATATCTCATACAAGTCCAAACATTTCATCAAATTCACAAATTAGTCCCTCAAAATGCTATTTTCTCAATTTAGCCCTAATTAGCTAAATTCATCAAAAATTCAAGAACAAAACATGTTCATTAAGCACATATCTTTCATTTAATAGCTAAACTCATCACAAAACTTACCATTACATTAACGGCACATTTCATAAACATCATCAATACAAAAAATTGAGACATGGGTTTTGAAGTGTACGAAACAACGATTACAAAAACGTAAAAATTATCAAAAACCAATTAAGAACATACCTTGAATCAAGGCTTGAAACGGCCGAATATAACCAAGCTAAACCCTTTTTATTTTCTTACAAAATTCAGTGGATGAACACTCACATAATGGCCAATTTCAAGCTTTGTTTTTATTATAATTAACATAATTATTAATTGACAAAAATAACCTTTCATAATAATATATATAACATATGCACACAAGGTCATTTATGACCATTATCATCCACTTACTTCATTAATGGGCTTATTGCCTATTAAGGACTTCACATAATCAAAACATCAACAATTTGATACTTTCACATTTAACCATCAAACTTTCCTTTTATGCGATTAAGTCCTTTTTCTCTAATTAAACATACAAACAAACAAACAAATTATCTCACGAAACTTTTACACATGCTTAATCACATATCAAGAGCACATAAAATAATATTTAAATATTTTACTGACTCAGATTTGTGGTCCCGAAACTACTGTTCCGACTAGGGTCTAAACCAAACTGTTACACCGTGCACTATTATTAAATAAATGGTTTAATTTCCTTATGAGTCCCTTTGTCATGTTCTACATTTTGATTTACTAACAATTGAACTTTTGACGCTTTTATGATTTAATCCCTATACCCTAATTAAGCACTAATTTGAAAAACTAACCTGGCTGAGATTTAATTTTCTCCTAATATAACTTCGTAAATATTTAATAAAATTATTTATGTGTCTGGATTACGGAGACGGGGTTCCAAAACCACACATCCTGACACCACTGACTTTTAAGTCGTTACACTTCTAAAAGTGAGAAAAAAGAGAAGAATTGGGTACTTTAGGGGAAAATTATAGAGGCTCAAAGTAAGCTGGATTTGAGGTTGTATAGCCTAAAAATAACTATATCTTTCCATGCCATGAACCAAGCCCTATTACAACCTTGTTAAATACCTATTAGTTTAAAATTTTATCCCTGCTACATTAGTGGAGTGGAATTACTAAGTTCAACATATGAAGACATAATTTAACCCTTAGGATTGTTGCTTAGCTTAATCAAGAGAAACAAAAAATTAATGGCAAAGAACTTAGTGCACAATCATAGGGAGAAGGCATTCAATTCATGAACTTTGTTAGCACTTTAATACTTGGCAGAAATTGAATGATATATGTACTTAAGTTACAAGTGTGCAATTTTTATTTTTGAGCATAAAATTTTCTTAAGCATTATCAAAATGGAGAATTAATTATGCTGGAGGGGGTTGAATTTAGATGTTTTAGCATTTGTTCAAAGGACATTACTCTGGACAAGCAATGAATTAAGTTTGGGGATGTGATAACTTATTTTCAACACTTTTTCATATTTAATTTATGCAAATTCTGAGTAATTGATAACATTTTTATAGGTTTTTTATAATTTTTGTTATATTAAATTCTACTATGGAAGAGTGTCCATTTAATTAATTTTATGCTAAATTCAGAATTTTTTTATATTTTTGAGGACTTAATATGAGATTTACACCTTTTTAGGGCATCTCAGTCTAGCTTCCTTGGGCTTTAACAAGGCAATTCAACCTAGAGGTGCCCAACCATCCACCCAAGGGTAAAATGGTCTAGAAAAGTTATTCATTGAATGAAGAAATCTTTTCCTCCTCTTTTCAAAGGACAACAACCACCAATAGAAAGAATCAAGGATAGCTTTTTCCAAAAATAGAAAATTCAACCTTTCCACTCCCACTAATCAAGGTCGACCACACAAGGGAGATTTTGAAAGGATTCCCATGCTATTTTTAGCATGGGATGTTAGGGGCATCTCTACTATAAATATGCCCTCATCCTCACTATTCAATACATTTTCATAAACTAAACTTAAACATTTCAATACCATTTGGCATATTAACCTAAACATTCAAATGCCTATTTTTACTTATACCAGATCAATCACAATATGTCATTTCACTTTCAATACATATACAATTCATTCATCAACACTTTTATGACATAATCCATGAACCAAACATACCATTCACTAATATGTAACTTAAGCATATCAACAAGTTATACCTTGTAACGCCCTGACTTATTTATTTATGTTTATGTGAATTCTGACATACTTGTGTCTCTGGTTTAGTGGTTAAGTGTTCTGGGTGTGTGTGAGAGGTCTTGGGTTCAAGTCTCACCTTGAGTAAATTTTGGTTATTTTAGATCCAAGCTTTACCCTTGTTGAGTGGGCTTATTTAAAATTCTGTGTTAATTGATATCAGAATGAGCCTGCTGGTTCGAGTGGTAAAGGAGTTAGTGTGTTGGAGGTCCTGTGTTAGAATCCCTACGCAAGCGTAGGTATTTTTTTGCTCGGTATTGTGATGGATTTTTAGTGGAATTAAAATTCTAAAGTGGTTGAGATTGAGGTGTTAGTGGGAGAAAAATAAGGGATGTGTATCATACATTTTATTTTATTTTATTATTTTATTATTTTTCTTTCTAAAAAATTTTGGTTTCGCTTCCAAATTTCTGATGTTCTTGTTGCTTCCATCCTTTTTCTTCTATTCTATTACTTCTTCTTCAATTTGTATCCTCATTTTTGTTCTTTCAAATTGTGGTGTTTTGGTTCTCGGTATTCTTGTGTATTGGTAAGTGGTGGTAGTACTTTTGCTCAAGTAGGGAGTTTTTCTTTAAGTTGTTTAGGGCAATATTGTTCTTTCTATTAGTATTGAATTTGTGTTTTTACAACAGATAATAGCGAGGAATGGGGCTCTCCTTTTGTAGAATCTTAATCGAAATCATTAGAGGCATTGGGGTAAGTGTTGAACGCTCGAATTGGACTATAACTGATTTTGTGGGTTTGCGATTTCGTCAGATTGAGAGTGAAAGTACTTTTGACTTTGGGCTAAGTAACGATGGAGTTCTGTGTTTTCAAGGTCAGATCTATGTGCCAGATGATTCTAATTTGAGGCAGTCGATTCTGAGGGAGGCGCATATTAGTCCTTACGCTATGCATCCCAGTGGTAATAAGATGTATCTGGATCTCCGTGAACTATATTGGTGGTCGAGTTTAAAATGTGAGGTTATGTATTTCGTTGCTCGATGTCTGATGTGCCAGCAAGTTAAGGCTGAGCACCAGTTGCCTTTGGGTTTGTTACAATCCTTTAAGATTTCCTTATGGAAATGGGAATAAGTAACGATGGACTTCTTTAGTGGGTTGCCCTTGACACCCACTAAGAAGGATTCTGTTTGGGTCATCATGGATCGATTGACCAAGTCTGCTTATTTTATTCCAGTTCGAAAGGACTATTTTCTGCAAAAGTTAGCGAAGCTCTATATCTCTGAGATTGTAAGATTGCGTGGGGTTCCTATTTCAATAATTTCTGATAGAGATCCTCGCTTTACTTCTATGTTCTGGAAGAAATTGCATGAGGCTCTGGGTTCAATATTCGACTTCAGTAATGCGTTCCATCCTCAGACCGATGGTCAATCTGAGAGGGTGATTCAGATATTGGAAGATATGCTTCGAGTTGTGTTATTGATTTTTGAGGTAGTTGGGAGGATTATCTACCGCCAGCTGAGTTCGCCTGCAATAACAGTTTCCAGTCTAGCATCCAGATGGAACCTTATGAGGCTCTATATGGTTGTAAGAGTTGTACTCCGCTATGTTGGACTGAGTTGGGTGAACATCGATTTTTGGGTCCTGAATTGGTTTCTTAGATCGATGATAATGTTAGAATGATTTAGGATCGTCTAAAGATGGCTTATGATAGACAGAATTCTTATGTAGATCTAAACAGGGGAGACATTGAGTTCACTGTGGGTGATTCTGTGTTCCTTAATGTTTCTCCGTGGAATAAAGTTCTAAGGTCCGGTCGTAAGGGCAAGCTAAGCCTTAAGTTTATTAGGCCGTATTGGATTCTAAAGTGTGTGGGACTAGTTGCTTATCAGTTGGAGATACCTCCAAAGCTAGACCGTATCCACGATGTGTTTCACATATTGATGTTAAGGCGGTACCGGTCTGATCCATCTCACATTGTCTCTGTTGAGAAGATCGAGGTTAGACTAGACTTGACTTTTGAGGAGGAGTCGATTCAAATTCTGGATTGTGATATTAAGGCTTTGAGGAGGAAGTCTATATCGTTAGTGAAGGTTTTATGGTGGAATCATGAAATTGAGGAAGCCATGTAGGAACATAAGGACTCAATGCGTCAGTAGTATCCTCATCTATTCTGATCAAGTAAATTTTGAGGTAGAAATTTCTTTTAGGGGGTAAAGTTGTAACTCTCTGACTTATTTATTTCTTTTTCTCTGAATTCTGACATAACTGTGCATCTGGTTCAGTGTTTAAGTGTTTTGGATGTGTGTGTGAGGTCTTAGGTTCAAGTCTCACCTTAAGTAAATTTTGGTTATTTTAGATCCAAGCCTTACCCTTGTTGAGTGGACTTATTTAAAATTGTCTATTAATTGATATCAGAATGAGTCTGCTAGTTCGAGTGGTAAGGGAGTTAGTGTGTTGGATGTCTTTTGTTTGAATCCCTGTGGGAGCGTGGGTATTGTTGTTGCTTGGTTTTGTGATGGAGTTTCGGTGGAATTAAAATTCTAAAGTGGTTGAGATTGAGGTGTTAGTAGGAATAAAATAAGGGATGTGTATCATACTTTTTTTTTATTTTTTTATTTTATTATTTTTTCTCAAAAATTTTGATTTCTCTTCAAAATTCTTGATGTTCTTTTTGCTTCCTTCCCTTTCCTTCTATTCTGTTACTTTCTCTTCAATTTGTATCTTCTTTTTTGTTCTTTCAAATTGCAGTGTTCGGTTTTTAGTATTCGTGCGTGTTGGTAAGTGGTGGTAGTACTTTTGCTCAAGTAAGTAGTTATTCTTTAAGTTGTTTGTAGCGATGTTGTTCTTTCTGTTAGTATTGAATTTGTGTTTTGGTAGTAGAGAATCGCGAGGAACGGGGCTCTCCTCTTACGGGATCTTAGTCGTAATCGTTTGAGGCATTGGGGTAATTGTTGAACGCTCGAATTGGACTATTTTTGGGTGTTGGAGGTCCTTGTTAGTTTTGAATCAAAGGTAATTATTTAGAAAAGGGTAGACACCTATGTTTTCGTGCTACAAATATATGACTTAGAATTGGTTTAATCTTTAAGAGTCTTTGAGTTAAATTATCCATGAATGGATTGTCTATGAATTATGATGAGACATTGTTGATGAGGATTATGAATTGTGGAAAGTTCGTTTTAATTGTAAGTTGAGAATTTTGCTTGAGGGCAAGGAAAAGCTTAAGTGTGGGGGTATTTGATAAATCGTAAAAGTAACATTTTTTAGACCCACATTTAGCATACTTTTGGATGATTTAAGCCTTGAATTATGTAATTTGGTGCTCTTAATCCTTTGTTTTCGTGTTTTATACTCATGAGAGCACTGGAGGATGAAAAGAACATGAAATCGGCCTAAAATGGGCCAAATTGGGTCAAAATAGAAATCGACACAGCCTAGGCCCAAGACCACACGGCTGTGCCTCCCTAATTTACTCTAACACGGCCTGGACCCCAAAATACACGGGTGTGTCTATTCAGTAGACTTGACCACGGCCTGAAATCGATTCACACGGGCATGTTCCATGGGCATGTCCCTGTCGTGACAAAGAGAAGTTTCACTCAGATTAGGATATTTAGGGGTGAAGAAACATATCCCGAAGCCTATATAAACACCCTAAGTATAACCTAAAAGGGGGGAACCCAGGGCTTTAGTTAGGGGGCGTCTAGCTAGGCCAAAGAGGGCAGATTTGTGAAGATTTACTCGAAGATAGCCAGTTGATTCATCTCAAGAAGCCGAAATTATACTCAAGACGGAGGATCTCTTATTCAATTCCTTCAGGGGGTTTTAGGGATTTCTTATGTTTTGTTTTTTCTTTTCTTTTGAGATGTTTTCTTTTATTGTTATGAGCTAAACCCTCAGATACCTAAGGGGGATGAAACCTAAGATGAATCTTGTTATCGTTTGCTGAACTATATGATAAATATTTGACTTGTTCTTAATTATGTGTTCTTAATTCTTGTGTTGATATTTTCGGGATATTAATTCAAGTATGATGTGCTTAGGTGGAGGAGAAAAAGTCCTTGCCTAAGAGTTGATCTAGCATTATTAAGAGGATTTGATCGCGCGCCTAGAGATAGGGTGACGAGATTTTGCCAGCTTAAGGTGAAACCTAATATGGGAGTCCATAGATCGAGTTAATGCGATTCTAGGGATTTTAATTAGAAAGAAATTTCAATTAATCAACCTAGGGTTAGACGTTAGTCGCCTTGAGAGAGGGATTAATATATGTTAGGGAATCTTACGGATCAAGTCAAGTGAATAAATCGTCTGGTTCAGTGTTAGATAACAAGTGAAGTCTAGGTGGATTCTTCCTTGGGTGTCGTCTTAATCAATTGGTTTTTCCTCAAGTTATTTTCCAAATTTCATTCTTCTTTGTCTTAGAGTCTTTAGTTTAGTATTTAGTTAATTTAGATTAAACAACAAATTCCCTTAATTCTTAGGCTAGATAATAAAAAGAGAGTTAGTATTAGTATTTTTGGTTCCTTTGGGATTCGACATTCTGGTCTCGCCTAAACTATACTACTGTTCGATAGGTGCGCTTGCCTCCATCATTGTCTTAGTTAGTTTTCAAGTTCGATCATTCTTTATATAAATTTTAAGACTCGACAAAACAACGATCAGGAGGCACTATTTGTATAGTGAGAGGTGTATTATCTACACTGATCACAAGAGCCTCAAGTACCTCCTTACTTAGAAGGAGTTGAATCTTAGACAGCGCCGACGGATTGACCTATTTAAAGATTACGACTGTAAGATAGAATATCATCCTAGTAAGGCCGATGTGTGACCGATGCTCTCAATCGTAGAGCGATGACTGATTTGAGAGCGATGTTCGCTTGCCTTAATCTGTTTGATGATGGGAGTCTGTTAGCCAAGTTGCAAGTTAAGCTGACTTGGATTGATCATATTTGACATAAGCAGTTAGGGGATGAGTCTCTGGGTTTGCGGTTTCGTCATATTGAGACTGGTAGTACTCCTGGCTTTGGGCAAAATAAATATGGAGTTCTGTGTTTTCGAGGTCGGATCTTTGTGCTGAATGATTCTGATTTGAGGCAATCGATTCTAAGGGAGGCGCATAGTAGCCCTTATGCTATGCATCTCGGTGGTAAAAAGATGTATCGGGATCTCCGAAAATTGTATTGGTGTTCAGGTTTAAAACGTGAGGTTATAGATTTCGTTGCTCGATGTCTGACGTGCTAGCAAATTAAGGCTGAGCACCAGTTGCCTTTGGGTTTGTTACAACCCATTAAGATTCCCTTATGGAAATTGGAACGAGTAACGATGGACTTCATTAGTAGGTTGCCCTTGACACCCATTAAGAAGGATTCTTTTTTGATCATCATGGATCGATTGACCAAGTCCGCTCATTTTATTCCGATCCGGATGAACTATTCTCTGCAGGAGTTAGCGAAGCTCTATATATCCGAGATTGTAAGATTGCATGGGGTTCCTATTTCTATAATTTCTGATAGAGATCCTTGCTTTACTTCTCGGTTCTAGAAGAAATTGCACGAGGCTCATGGTTCAAGATTAGACTTTAGTACTGCATTCTGTCCTCAGACCGATGGTCAATCTGAGAGGGTGATTCAAATACTAGAGGATATGCTTCGGAGTTGTGTTATTGATTTTCGAAGTAGTTGGGAGGATTATCTGTCATTAGCTAAGTTTGCCTACAATAACAATTTCCAGTCTAGCATCTAGATTGCACTTTATGAGGCTTTATACGGTCGTAAGTGTCGTACTCTGCTATGTTGGACTGAGTTGGGTGAACGTCGAGTTTTGGGTTCTGAGTCGATTTCTTAGATCGAGGATAAGGTAGACTAATTCGGGATTGTCTAAAGATGGCTTCTGATACATAGAAGTCTTATGCGGATCTAAAGAGGTGAGACATTGAGTACTCTGTCGGTGATTCCATGTTCCTTAAGGTTTCTCCGTGGAAGAAAGGTCAGAGGTTCGGTCGTAAGGGCAAGCTGAGCCCTAGGTTCATTGGGCCGTATTAGATTCTAAAGCATGTGGGATCGGTTGCTTATCAGTTGGAGATACCTCTAGAGTTAGACCATATCCACGATGTGTTTCATGTCTCAATGTTGAGGCGGTACCAGTTTGATCCATCTTATGTTCTCTCTGTTGAGGAGATCGAGGTTAGACCGGACTTGACTTTTGAGGAGGAGTCAGTTCAGATTCTGGATTGTGATATTAAGGTTCTGTGGCAGAATCATGGCATTGAAGAAGCCACGTGGGAACCTGAGGACTCGACGCATCAGTAGTATCCTTATCTGTTCTGATTAGGTAAATTTTGAGGTCAAAATTTCTTTTAGGGGTTAGAGTTGTAACGCCCTGACTAATTTATTTATGTTTTTGTGAATTCTGACATAACTGTGTAACTGGTTAGTGATTAAGTGTTCTGGATGTGTGTGAAAGGTCCTGGGTTCAAGTCTCACATTGAATAAATTTTGGTTATTTTAGATCCAAGCCTGACCCTTGTTGAGTGGGCTTATTTAAAATTGTCTGTTAATTGACATCAGAATGAGCCTGCTAGTTCGAGTGGTAAGGGAGTTAGTGTGTTGGAGGTCCTTTGTTTGAAACCCTGCATGAGCGTGGGTATTGTTTTTGCTCGATTTTATGATGGATTTTTTGGTGGAATTAAAATTCTAAGGTGGTTGAGATTGAGGTGTTAGTGGGAGAAAAATAAGGGATGTGTATCATACTTTTTATTTTTCTTATTTTTCATTTATTATTTTTCTTTATAAAAAATTTCGGTTTCTCTTCCAAATTTATGACGTTCTTTTTGCTTCTTTCCATTTTCTTCTATTCTATTACTTTCTCTTCAATTTGTATCCTCCTTTTTGTTCTTTCAAATTGCGGTGTTTTGATTCTTGGTATTCGTGCGTGTTGGTAAGTGGCGGTAGTACTTTTGCTCGAGTAGGGAGTTATTATTTAAGTTGTTTGGAGTGATGTTGTTCTTTCTGTTAGTATTGAATAGGGCTACTTAGCATTACTGGACTTATAACACATATAACCGTACTTTTCTCACGCATTCAATCAATTCATACAATCATCATACAATCTCAATCAATTTTTCCCTTATAATAGCCTACGAGGCCTTAAACATGCTTTAGGAGCGGTTCGGGACTAAACCAATAACTTATGAACTTTCACGAAACTTTAAAAAAATTTCTCAAAATAAAGGACACACACCCATGTGGCCAGGCTGTGTGTTTCACACGGCCATCAGACACACCTGTGTCACCAGCCATGTGAAAACAGGGGGTACATACTGATTTGGGTCACACGGCCAACCACACGCCTGTGTGTCTAGCCCGTTTTCCCTTCGAAGTGGCCACACACGCCCTTGTGTCAGGCCGTATGCTAGGCCATGCCAAAACTGTAGGATATACTAACTTGTACCACATGGCCAGTCACACGCCCATGTGTGAGACCATGTGGAGCATACTGACTTCATTTTAGTTTCAAAACCAGGGGACACACGGCCGTGCAACATGACCTTGTGTCGCACACGGCTAAGATACACGCCCGTGTCTCTGCCCGTGTGGACAAAAATATGCCGTTTACCAAGCCATTTTGCCACGCATTTTGCACATACATATACAATCTCAATTGGTACCATTTTAAGACTCAAATATGCAACCAAAAGTCATCAACCAATACACAATCATACTATAACCATTTCAATTGTTTCAATACTCAATATAAGTCAATTACCTAACTCAAAACAAAGCCACTTACACAACTTAATACATTAAAAAATACCTTATCACAAGCCAACTCAAATGGCCTATATATACATGTTCATCAAACATACTCAAAATGACTCAAGCCTATACATGCCATATATTATATATACATAACTTCAAAAGTACCAAAATAGATGTTCGATACTGCGATGAAGTCTCTGATGATCCCCGAATCTAAGCTAGCTTCAAAAGACTATAAAACATAGAAAAATAAACAACGTAAGCTATAAGCTTAGTAAGTTCGTATGTATATAGGAAATAATTGACATTATTCATTAACGATTCCAAATAGATACATAATTTGCAATTAAAATCTCAATCAATGAGATAACATAAAGTTTAATTACAAAGCAACTCATAAGTTCTCATCTTCTTTTAATTCATCATTTGAACAATTTTCTGTACATACCTGTACTAATACATGTCTATTCTCACCAATTCGCTTATCGAATCACTTCGAGTATATATATATGCTTACGATATAAGTACATCGATTTCTTGATGCCATATTCCAACTATGGTCTTACACATACATTGCCAAGGCCCTGCCGTGGTCTTGCATTCACATGCTATAACCCAATTATGGTCTTATTATCCGATTGCCATAGCCCAACTATGGTCTTATTCAGTATCTTGTCAACTTAAACAGTACATTTAAATCAAATTCATCACATTTAGCCATTGAATAAATAAAATCTCAATACCATCGATCAATTGAATAATTACACATTCAAGTTAAATTATACGAACTTACCTCGTGTACGAAAATGATGAAACGGACCGACTATTCAATTACTTTACTTTTTCCCCGGTCTAAGTCTGAATTCCTCTTTTCTTGATCTATAAGTAATCAAAACTAGCTTATTTAATCATCTCTCTATTCAATTTAGTCCAAAATATACATTTGAGCTATTTTACACATTAGCCCCTAAACTTTCACATTTTTACACTTTAGTCCTTCTTTCAAAAAATCACATATTCATACAAATTTCAAAACACCCATGCTTATCTGAATTACCATTATACCCCTAGCAGCCCATATTTTTCATTTATTACACATTTTACTACACATTTTTCACATTTCACAATCTGGCCCCTAATTTGCATTTTCACCAAAAATCATTTAACAAAACTTGTATATCTATCAACAAGCATTCATAATATATCAAGAAAATTAAAAATACACATGTATTCATCAATGGCATCATTCAAAATCTTTAACAATTTTGCAAAATAGTCCCTAGCTAGCTAGACCTAGCTGCAACGATCTCAAAAACGCAGAATTCATTAAAAACGAGACAAAAACGAACTTACAATTGAACTAAGAAGCTTGGCTGAATGTAAAGGAGAAAAATAGCTTCCTTTTCCCTAGCAAATGGTTTGAGAAGATGATAATATGTGATAAAATGATTTCGTTTTATTTTAATTAACCTTAATTACCAAATTACAAAAATAACCTTATTATTAATTCAATATTTCAATTATGCCAAGCCATTATCATCCACTACCTAATTAATGGTCTAATTACCACTTAAATACCTTTACTTTAAGGTTCTATAGCTATTAGATACTTTTACACTTTACGCGATTTAGTCCTTTTATCAAATTAAGCATTTAAACAAAAAAATTTATTCACGAAAATTTCACACCATCATATATTCATGCTATAAATAATAAAATAATAATAAAATAAATATTTTGACTTCAAATTTGTGGTCCTGAAACAACTGTTCTGATTTGACCAAAAACGGGCTGTTACACAAAGAAACGCGAGGAACAGGGCTCTCCTCTTGCGAATCTTAGTCAGAATCGTTCGAGGCATTGGGGTAAGTGTTGAATGCTTGAACTGGACTATTTTTGGTTTTGTGGGTTCGATTTAATCATGAATTACGACTGATTTCAGGAGTTGATTTGTCAATTTTAGGTTTTGGTGGTCTCAGCAGTGATTTTGCATCAAAATTGTACCAGTGTATTCCCAAATCATGAAAAATGAGGTTTCAGCGAAAGTCAAAATTGCCTACCGTGTGGCCAGCCGTATAGGTGGTCGTGTATGAGACACAATCGTGTATTTAACAAGGGCATGGTCGTGAGCATGACACGACCATGTGATGGTGTAGGCATGGTTGTGTGGGCCACACGGACTAGGCCAAGTTGGGCATGTGGGCCAAAGGGGCATGTGGATTTTGGGCTAGGCCATGTAGGCCACACGGGCAAGGAAAATCTGGGCATGTCGGCCACACAGGTGTGTGGGCTCACATGGGCATGTGGACCCATATTTCTGGAATTTTCCCTATGGTCACACAGGTCATTCCGATCGACATTGGGCATACCATAGGCTTAGTAAGTGTAACAGTCCGAATTTGACCCTAATCAGAACGGTGGTTTCGAGACCACGAAACCGAGTCAAAAATATTTTTTTATATTATATTCAGTGCTCATTATGGGTGAATTTATGTGTGTGAAAGTTTCGTAGAAAAATTTAATCGTTTGTGTGTTCAATTTAACAAAAAGGACTAAATCGCGTAAAGAGTAAAAGTTGCATGTTATAGTGAAAAGTGCCAAATTGATGATGGCTTTTTAAAGTGGGGCATTAAAAGGCCAATTAGCCCATTTTTAGGTTAGTGGGTGGCATTTTTCATAACTAACCTTAAGTTATATATTAGTTTTATTTTATTTTGAAGGTTAAATTAGTAATTAAATATTATTTACTTTATATGTTAAAAGATTATAATAATAAGCCATCATCCTTTTTCATCCATCTTTGGCCGAATGTGGGAGAAAGAATGAAGCTTTGAAACCCTTTAAATTTCGGCATTTCTAAGCCAAAAATCAAGGTTAGTTTGATTTCAGTTTTTGTTAATTTTTACGTTTTTGTGATCGTTGCTTCGAATACTTCAATACCCATGCTTGAATTTTTGATTTTGATCAATATTTTGAAATGTGCCATTGATGATTTCATGAGTTTTATGATGTTAGTTGATGGATTATGAAAGATATATGTTAGATTGATATGTTTTATTTTTGGATTTTTGGTGATTTTGAGAGATTAGGGCTTAATTATGAAAATAAAATTTTAGAGGGACTTAAATGTGAAATAAACGAAATATATGGATTTGTATGAGTGCTATAGATATTCGGCCCTTAAGGTATTTATACAAATTGTGTGTATTTTGTGTTTTAAGCAAATAGGACTAAATTGTAAAAATGTGAAATAATAGGGGCAAAATGGTAATTTGCCCATTTAGGTATTTTGGTACTAAATTGAGATGAAATGTACTTGAATGAGTTTATTTTAAATATGTTTAGATCAAGAACAAAGAAAAATGGATTTGGATCTGGAAAAGCGAAGGTTATCGAATAATGGGTCTTCGTCAGTCCATCGATATTTGAGGTAAGTCCTTAAGTCGAATGTATATAAGTAAATTAGATTGAATGCATAATTTAATAATGTGATATGAATGAGTATCTCGATATGAATTGTGGGTTTTACAATGACGTAATAATTTTATTTGTGTAATTTGAATAAGCTTAGTTGAATTGGATATGTGATAAATTATGAAATGTGTGTGGAATGATTGACTTCATTGATACTCGGGCTTTATGCCTAGCAAGCCTCGTGCCGGTGATATATTCGGGCTTCGTGCCTAGCGTGCTTAGTGCTTGGTGACATATTCGGGCTTCGTGCCTAGCGAGCTTAGTCTTGGTGATATATTTGGGCTTCGTGCCTAGCGTGCTTAGTCTTGGGTGATATATTCGGCTTATTGCCTAGCGTGCTAAATGCCGTGTTTGAACTACGGACCTTGAGTCTAGCAAGTCTAATGCCAGTATGTGAGATTCGGGCAAATGCCTAGCAGGTTTTTATACCGATGAGTTGAAATTCCAAGCTTAGATTGTGTACTAGTAAAGTCATGAAATGAATCAAGTGAGCCTAAGCATTTGAAAATGAATTTGTTAATTCTACTACAAGGTATGTGCTATTCATATTCATGTATTATACATATATATATGTGATGATGATAAGTAAATGAATTGATGAAGGAAATGTGATATACAATCGGTAGATGCAAATTGTGTATAAACTATGTCATGAGGAAATTGGTATATGAAAGCATAATGTGGTTAAAGGTAATCGTATAAGTATATTGATATGAATGATACAAATTGATCCTGTATATTTGGCCTTATGCTTATGTTTACGTGACATACTTGGGATTACTTTGATGCTATGTATACGAATGTATGAAATGTCAAAGGATATACATATATATATGTGTGAATATATTTCCTTCATGTGAAATTACTAAGTGTAAAGTATATACTTATTGTATATACATATATATATATATATATATATATATGTGATCCTATGGAAATATGTGTATCGAAAATATGAGTAGTTGGAAGCAGTATTTAATCTATATGATAAGATTAAAATGGAGGTTTAAAGGAAAATAGTGATGATGGTTAAGCTAAACGAACTTGTGATTATGTAATTAAAGAGGTGATTTAGATGTACATGGCCCTTTACTTATTCGAATAATTATGTGAACCTATTGAGTTTCATATATGCATATTATGAATAGATCATAAAGAGAGGATGCTCTATATTTTGGTTAAAATGCTGAGTTGGTAAGTTGGATGTTAATGGTAAGGAAATGATAAACGTTATGTTAAGTGAGGTAAAGGCATTCGGTTTTGGAGGTCCTTCGAGTTAAGCTAATTTATTCAACGTTATTACTTGATTGTTTTTTTTTATGCTTGAATGTACAATTGGTATATCATGACTGCTTAAGACTTACTAAGCTAAATTAGCTTACTCCGTGTGTTCATCGTTCTATTTTATAGATTTTGGTCAAGCTACGAGCCCAGGGGGGTTCGTCAACGAAGTCATTCACACTATCGACTCTTGTTGGTACCTAAATTGCTTAGACTTTTGGTTCTTAAGGCATGTATAGGCTAGCTAAGTTTTTGAATGATAATTTGATAATGTATAAAAGCCATGCGAAAGTGGCTAGTTCTTAATGTTAATGCTCGATGATATAATCTATCTTTGATGTGAGATATGTGTATGTTTTGTTTGGGAAATGAATGAGTATGTGTTATATATATATATGTACATACTCATATTCATATGTGTTTCATGCTGAACAGGTAGATTTTATGACTTATATACTTGAAACGATTGGGTTATAAGTAAGTTTTGAGTAGTAAATAGTAATATGGTGGTTCGGTTATGAAATGAACTTATTTGGAAGTGTATTGTATGATAAATCTTGGGTGTAAAGATGAACAAATGTCTCAGTTTGCATGATATGATATTGAATGGTCGAGTCTTAGATTTATGTTCCATGAATCTATGAGTTATGAGATATCCTTGTTATAAATAGGGAAAGTTGGTATATATATGTATGCGTGCATGCATTGTATGTTCGGCTATACCATTTGAATAGTCAAGTTCGGGTTAGAAATGCCTGAAAATATATTTTTTAAATGTTATAAATGAAAATAAAAGAAGTAGGGTTGGTATGAAGTGAAATTCGTATAATAGATAATCTTGATTTAGTCGTATCAGTTATATATATATATATGTATCTCGATACATATTTGATTAAATTATTTTCATAAAAAGGAAATTTTATGAAGTTGGTTCTGTTATATGCGAACCTAGACTGAATCTTTCATAGACGAATGGATACACCATAGAGTGCTGTGAGAGTTTATGTTTAAATAGGTATATGTGTATAATATGTGAAATGATAAGTTGATAACTGAATAAGTAATAAATGTATTTATATTTATTTTATATGTATAAAGTGAAAAGTGCATACTCAAACTTGTAACGAACATTTTAATAACATATATTCGATGATTCTATGGTTTGATTTTTATAAGCATGAATTAAGTCTCTTTTGGGTTTGATAAATGCATGATTTGTGATAAATGATTGTGATGATTTGAGTCGAGTTCGGTAATGCCTCATAACCCTAACCCGGCGACGGGTATGGGGTAGAGGTGTTACATTTGATTGGTATCAGAGCTTATGATTTAGTCGATTCTAGGACTATCGTAGCACGTGTGGGTCTAGCTATACATGCCTTAAATTACAATATGATAGTGTGGTGACTTCTGACATCTGAATTGTGATTTTATATTGTAAACGGATCCCGATGGAGCCGTAGCTGATGATGTTGAGAGCGTAGCGCCTGATTCCGCATATAGGTCAGCGCTGGTAGACTCTCAACCTTTCTCTAGTAGTCATGAGGGGGAAGGCTAAGTAAGCCTTCTACTAGATGATAAACGAATGGTTTACTCAATATATCTGGACTAACCCGACTGTGCAACAACCTCCACCCCCGAATAATCCATCTTCGATACCTATGGTACCTCAGATAGTGGATCCGATAAGATTTGGCGGCCTCTCAGAGATAAAATTGAGAAACACAGGTAGAAGAATTTAAAACTAATGATGATGATAATGATACGGAATGGTGAGTTGTGGTTTGACAATACTATTTGTGTGTTCAACGAGCTATCTTATATTTCGGATCAATGTTTAAAGTGTACCATATCTTCATTACAAGACAATATTAACATATTTGAAGCCAGAGTGCCAGTCAGAGTGTATGCTATTCGAGTTCTAGAGGATTCCTCATCATCTGATGTCATAACTGGTACATTTACTCTTTATGATACTTCTGTGATTGTTTTGATAAACCTTGGTTCCACATATCCGTATGTATGCATGAATTTAGTATTCAGCAAGACTTTGACTGCAGAATCTTCTGAGTTTGCTATAAAAGTATTGAACCCCTAGATAAAAGTGTCATGGTTGATAAAGTATGCGAGAACTGTCCATTAATGTTTCGAGATATCTATTTCCCCGCTGATTTGATGCTTTTACCATTTGATGAGTTCAATATTATTTTGGGAAGGGATTGGTTGTTATGCATGATGCTGTTGTGAACTACAAAAGAAAGACTATAAATTTGAGATGTCTGAAAGATAAGAAAGTACGAATTGAGTCTAATGGTTTGAGTAGATTGACTACTATAATATCTGTTTTGAAAGCTCAAAATTATATGAAAAAAAAGGGTTATGAGGCATATTTTGCCTACGTGATTGATTCGAAAGTATCTGGGAAGAAAATTTATTCGATGCCTATTGTTTGTGAGCTTTCTGATATGTTTCCTGAAGAGTTACTGGGTTTGCCTCTATTCGTGAAGTTAAATCTGTTATTGAGTTGTTGTGGAAATTGTGGACGATCCCTTTATTTATTCACTTGATGAAAAGGAACATACAGAACATTGAGAATTTTCTTGCAAACTTTGAGAGAAGAACAATTATATATATGATATTTAGAGAATGTGAATTCTGATTGTATGAAGTTAGTCTTCTGGGACATATTGTGTCAGCTTTTGGAATCAGATTAGATCTGATGATAGCTACTCCGTTGATTAGACTGCTTTGGAAAGATGTCAGGTTTGAATGGTCAGAAAAGTGTTAGAAAAGTTTCGATCAGTTGAAAGCCCTTTTGATTGAAGCTCCAGTGTTAGTAGTGATGCTTCTTTGTGGATTGTGTTTTGATGCAAGAAGGCAAAGTCGTAGCATACGCTTCGAGACAATTGAAGCCGCGTGAAAGAAATTACCTGACATGAGATTTGGAACTAGCAGCTATTATGTTCGCAATGAAGATTTGGCGTTATTACTTGTTCGGGGAGAAATGTCATGTCTATTCAGATCATAAAGTTTAAAATAATTGATGACTCAAAAAGATTTGAACCTGTATTAGAGAAGATGGCTTGAGATATTGAAAAATTATGAGCTATTGTTAGATTATCATTCGGGCAAAACAAATGTTGTGACTAATGGTCTGAATAGAAAGTCATCGTTGCATTACAGGCTTTGAATACTCTGTTGGACTTGTCTTATGATAGTTTCTTAATAGAGGAATTGAGAGTAGAACCGATGTTTTTGACAAATATATATATAAAGCTCGAAATTTAATAATAAATTGTTAGTGAATCGAGCTCGATTGAAGTGAATTTCAGTCTGAATTTCAAAATTTTTGATGATTGTCGAGATTCGGGATCATGATTGTATTCCGAGAAATTCAGAGTTAATTTTATCGATTTGAATGAAGCACATAATAGTCGTTTAACTGTTCATCTAGGAAGTACTAAAATGTATCATAATTTGTAGCAACACTACGTGTGGTTTGGTATGGAACGAGACATTTCTGATTTGGTTTTAAAATGTTTAGTCTGTCAACAAACGAAAGCCGAACATCAAGTTTCATCTGGATTATCACAGCCAATTTTGATTCTTGAGTGGAAATGGGATAAAGTAACAATGGACTTTGTCTCTGATTGGCCCTGACTCTGAGAAAGAAAGATGTGATATGGGTCGTAATTGACCGATTAACTAAATCTACCTATTTCATTCCGGTTAGGTCTGATTTCTCACTAGAGGGATTGACCGAGTTTTATATTAATGAGATTGTGAGATTGCACAGGGTACTACTATCTATTGTGTCAGATAGTGGTACGAGATTCCCATCACGATTCTAGAGAAATTTACAAGAAGCTTTGGGCACGAAATTGCATTTCAGTACAGCCTTTCATTTGCAAACAGATGATCAATCTGAACAAACTATTCAGATTCTTAAAGATATACTAAGGTGCTGCGTATTAGAGTTTTATAGCTCATGGGAAAGTATCTACCATTGATTAAAATTGCGATAATAGTGGTTTTCGATGAATATCAAATGGCACCGTATGAAGATTTGTACGGATGTAAAAATCGTATACCTCAGATTAGACCGAACTCGGTGAGAATAAGTTACACGGGTTGATTTGATAAAGGATCTGAGCAGAAGTGAAATTGATCCGAGATTGTTTGAAAGCGATTTGATCGTCAAAAGTCTTTTATAGACTTGAAACAAAAGATATAGAATTTGAGATCGACGACAAAGTATTTCATGTTTCAATATTTCGTAAATATCGACTGATCCGTCACGTGTGATTGCCCCATCCAAAAGTAGATCCGATCTAATATGACATATGAAGAGAGCTGGTCCATATCTTAGCCGTGAGATAAAGCGGTTGAGAAATAAGAAATGGCAACTGAAGATTCAATGTGGCAACAATATTCGACTTTGTTTAACGGTAAGATTTTCGGTATCTAAGGAGGAGAGTTGTAACAATCAATTTGACCCTAATCGGGTGGTTTCGGGACCACAAAACCGAGTCAAAATATTTTTATATTATATTCGTGCTCATTATGTGAATTTATGTGTGAAAGTTTCAGAGAAAATTTAATCTTTTGTGTGCTCAATTTAACAAAAAGGACTAAATCGCGTAAAGAGTAAAAGTTGCATGTTATAGTGAAAAGTGCCAAATTGATGATGGCTTTTTAAAGTGGGGCATTAAAAGGCCAATTAGCCCATTTTTAGGTTAGTGGGTGGCATTTGTCATAACTAACCTTAAGTTATATATTAGTTTTATTTTATTTTGAAGGTTAAATTAGTAATTAAATATTATTTACTTTATATGTTAAAAGATTATAATAATAAGCCATCATCCTTTTTCATCCATCTTTGGCCGAATGTGGGAGAAAGAATGAAGCTTTGAAACCCTTTAACTTTCGGCATTTCTAAGCTAAAAATCAAGGTTAGTTTCATTTCGGTTTTTGTTAATTTTTACGTTTTTGTGATCGTTGCTTCGAATACTTCAATACCCATGCTTGAATTTTTGATTTTGATCAATATTTTGAAATGTACCATTGATGATTTCATGATTTTTATGATGTTAGTTGATGGATTATGAAAGATATATGTTAGATTGATATGTTTTGTTTTTGGATTTTTGGTGATTTTGAGAGATTAGAGCTTAATTATGAAAATAAAATTTTAGAGGGACTTAAATGTGAAATAAATGAAATATATGGATTTGTATGAGTGCTATAGATATTCGACCCTTAAGGTATTTATACAAATTGTGCGTATTTTGTGTTTTAAGCAAATAGGACTAAATTGTAAAAATGTGAAATAATAGGGGCAAAATGGTAATTTGCCCATTTAGTATTTTGGGACTAAATTGAGATGAAATGTACTTGAATGAGTTTATTTTAAATATGTTTAGATCAAGAACAAAGAAAAATGGATTTGGATCGGGGAAAGGCGAAGGTTATCGAATAGCCGGTCTTCGTCGTCCATCGATATTTGAGGTAAGTCCTTAAGCCAAATGTATATAAGTAAATTAGATTGAATGCATAATTTAATAATGTGATATGAATGAGTATCTTGATATGAATTGTGGGTTTTACAATGATGTAATGATTCTATTTGTGTAATGTGAATAAGCTTAGTTGAATTGGATATGTGATAAATTATGAAATGTGTGTGGAATGATTGACTTCATTGATACTCGGGCTTTATGCCTAGCAGGCCTCGTGCCGGTGATATATTCGGGCTTCGTGCCTAGCAGGCTTAGTGCCAATGACATATTCGGGCTTCGTGCCTAGCAGGCTTAGTGCCGGTGATATATTTGGGCTTCGTGCCTAGCAGGCTTAGTGCCGGTGATATATTCGGGCTTATTGCCTAGCGAGCTAAATGCCGGTATTTGAACTACTGGACCTTGAGTCTAGCAAGTCTAATGCCAAGATGTGAGATTCGGGCAAATGCCTAGCGTGTTTTTATACCGTGAGTTGAAATTCCAAGCTTAGATTGTGTACTAGTAAAGTCATGAAATGAATCAAGTGAGCCTAAGCATTTGAAAATGAATTTGTTAATTCGGCTACAAGGTATGTGCTATTCATATTCATGTATTATACATATATATATATGTGATGATGATAAGTAAATGAATTGATGAAGGAAATGTGATATACAATCGGTAGATGCAAATTGTGTATAAACTATGTCATGAGGAAATTGGTATATGAAAGCATAATGTGGTTAAAGGTAATCGTATAAGTATATTGATATGAATGATACAAATTGATCCTGTATATTTGGCCTTATGCTTATGTTTACGTGACATACTGGGATTACTTTGATGCTATGTATACGAATGTATGAAATGTCAAATGGATATACATATATATATGTGTGTGAATATATTTCCTTTTATGTGAAATTACTAAGTGTAAAGTATATACTTATTGTATATACATATATATATATGTGATCCTATGGAAATATGTGTATCGAAAATATGAGTAGTTGGAAACAAGTATTTAATCTATATGATAAGATTATAAATGGAGGTTTAAAGGTAAAATAGTGATGATGGTTAAGCTAAACGAACTTGTGATTATGTAATTAAAGAGGTGATTTAGATGTACATGGCCCTTTACTTGTTCGAATAATTATGTGAACCTATTGAGTTTCATATGTGCATATTATGAATAGATCATAAAGAGAGGATGCTTTATATTTTGGTTAAAATGCTGAGTTGGTAAGTTGGATGTTAATGGTAAGGAAATGATAAACGCTATGCTAAGTGAGGTAAAGGCATTGGTTTTGGAGGTCCTTGAGTTAAGCTAATTTATTCAACGTTATTACTTGATTGTTTTTTTATGCTTGATTGTACAATTGGTATATCATGATCGCTAAGACTTACTAAGCTAAATTAGCTTACTCCGTGTGTTCATCGTTCATTTTATAGATTTTGATCAAGCTACGAGCTCGGGGATCATCAACAAAGTCATTCACACTATCGACTCTTGTTGGTACCTAAAATGCTTAGACTTTTGGTTACGAAGGCATGTATAGGCTAGCTAAGTTTTGAATGATAATTTGATAATGTATAAAAGCCATGCGAAAGTGGCTAGTTCTTAATGTTAATGCTCGATGATATAATCTATCTTTGATGTGAGATGCGTGTATGTTTAGTTTGGGAAATGAATGAGTATGTGTTATATATATATGTACATACTCATATTCATATGTGTTTCATGCTGAATAGGTAGATTTTATGACTTATATACTTGAAACGATTGGGTTATAAGTAAGTTTTGAGTAGTAAATAGTAATATGGTGGTTCGGTTATGAAATGAACTTATTTGGAAGTGTATTATATGATAAAACTTGGGTGTAAAGATGAACAAATGTCTCAGTTTGCATGATATGATATTGAATGGTCGAGTCTTAGATTTATGTTCCATGAATCTATGAGTTATGAGATATCCTTGTTATAAATAGGGAAAGTTGGTATATATAAATGTGTGCATGCGTTGTATGTTCGGCTACACCATTTGAATAGTCGAGTTCAAGTTAGAAATGCCGAAAATATATGTTTTAAATGTTATAAATGAAAATAAAAGAAGTAGGGTTGGTATGAAGTGAAATTCAGTATAATAGATAATCTTGATTTAGTCGTATCGATTATATATATATATATGTATCTCAATACATATTTGATTAAATTATTTTAATAAAAGGAAATTTTATGAAGTTGGTTATGTTATATGCGAACCTAGATGAATCTTTCATAGATGAATGGATACACCATAGAGTGCCGTGAGAGTTTATGTTTAAATAGGTATATGTGTATAATATGTGAAATGATAAGTTGATAACTGAATAAGTAATAAATGTATTTATATTTACTTTATATGTATAAAGTGAAAAGTGCATACTCAAACTTGTAACGAACATTTTAATAACATATATTTGATGATTCTATGGTTTGAATTTTATAAGCATGAATTAAGTCTCTTTTGGGTTTGATAAATGCATGATTTGTGATAAATGATTGTGATGATTTGAGTCGAGTTCGGTAATGCCTCAGAACCCTAATCCGGCGACGGGTATGGGGTAGAGGTGTTACAGTAAGGGCTAACCAAACCCTAGGTTATGTGATCTGGTATTCTGATAGTATGCTTTGAGTAGGACACTATTATGGATGTCTGACTATCCTATTATATATATGTCTGCTATCTGTATATAAGCATGCTGAGCATGTCTAATCTGAAATTTTTGTATCTGATTTCTGTAACTGTTTTTGGGGTGGGTTTTGTATGTGTGGAGGAAGTGTTCTGTATGGCGATCATCGCCTATATTCTAGCAGCATGGCTACATATTATCTGATATGTATCATAACAGCACAACTGTTACACTCAGGCATCTTTACAATTCAAGTATCATTTCTTTGACTAATTCTGTCATCACTAATCTCGTATTATTCCATTCACTAATGAAAATCAATCCGAAAGAAATTCTAGCAAATACATACTTTAGACATCATACCTGAATGAGTCGATTAGTTGAGATTAACTTTTTCTTTAACCATGACATCGCGAAATCTGAATGATCTTTCGAATAACCTGGCTTCTTTTCCAAAACTATATTCATTTGTGAAACTATTCTTAACTCTGACAACATTATTAGTTATTCCACTACTGAATTCTTTAGTCTCTTACTTGTGAGCTCATTCAATTTAAATCTCATGAAATTTCATTATAAAATACCACATTGGTAAGGGGGTGATGTAGTAAAGCCTCTAACTCGACTATCATAAATACACACATATAGCTTAGCATTCATTATCAACGTAATACCTTCACAATCCTATAATTCGCTTCAAGCTAATTAACATACATATTTATGTCATACGAAATTTTTGATTACCTTATCCAAACAAGTGTACTTAAACACACTTTCCATAAATTTTCAGTAAGTTCACTAATCACATTCACTTAATCCAAAAAGTTATGCACATAACATCATATGAATGCCAAATAAACATAGATGAGCTTATCACAATATAAACTTTCATTTCGTGTCACTTTTCCATATTTCAAGAATAATTCCCATTGATCTATTGTAATTTCGATGGATACTCAAGTAGTATACTCAAGGTATGCATGTCAACAATCTGTTAATTCATATTAAAAAGTGCCCTTTTTAACACATATTCATAGAGAACACTCTCGAGCCACATATGACATAACAGGATTGCCAATTCAGGCTAAATCCTTTCGATAACGTATGCTCTAAAGGCTTACTCTGAATTACTCGTCTGGGCTAAACCCATTTTATAACATATGCTCGAGAGGGCTTAATTCAGGATTGTCATTCCAGGCCAAATCCTTTTTGCAACATTTAAAACATTTTTTTGTTTCATAAAATCACCATAATCCATCGAAATACAACATTCAAACGGAACAATGACATTTTATCCATATTTCTCAACTTATGGTTATTCCATTTCGTACATCATCACATACATATCATGAACTCTTATTCCTACCTTTCTAAGTTTCAACTCATCACAAACACATTTTCAAATATCTTAGTATCACTTTCAGCATTTTCGAAAGTAGCTTGGTTGGAAGGCATCTCTGCCTCAACAAAACAATTTCATCAGAGTGGGGAGATATCACACTATCACAGGTAGTAATATGGCATGTATAGCTAGACTTACATATGCTACGTTAGTCTGAGAATCGACTAAACCATAGCTCTAATACCAGTAAATGTAACACCGCTTACCTATATTCAATGCCGAAACAGGATACAAGGCATTACCGGTCATAAATACAAGCAAGCACACAATTTCGAGTCATAAAATTTGCGTCCAAATTAAAATCATTCATAATCAATCATAAATTCCCTTATACGAGCCTACGAGACCCAAAGCATGTATTGGAAGTGGTTCGGGACTAAACTGAGAACTTTAGAAATTTTTTATAAAACTTAGAAATTTTTTGCTAAATGCAGGGCTCACACGCCTGTGTGGTATAAGGGACACACCCGTGTGACCCTGGGACACGCCGTGCTTCAGACTGTGTTCAAATTAGGGTGCTCTCTGACTTGTGCCACACGGCCGTGCCACACGCTCGTGCCATATGCCCGTGCCACACGCCCGTGTGCTAGGCCGTGCAGCACACACGGCTGAGACACACACCCGTGTCTCTGCCTGTGCTCAAATCTGGACATTCTGTTTTTCAAAATTAAGGTGTAGGGGACACACGACCGAATCACATGCCTGTGGGGCAGACTGTGTGTCACACATGGCCTAGACACACGCCCGTGTGTCTACCCATATGGACAAATTAGAAGCTTTTTACCAAGCCATTTTCCACCCTTGTATACACATACACTTACACCAATTCAAGGTACATACATAGCATACTTAGGTAACCAAATCATCCATAATTATGACCAATACAATATCCATATATATCACACTCACAACATTTACTAAGTCACAATTGACTACTTTCAAGATATCTAATTGTACACCACTTTAACATTTCATCAATAGACCACATTTACAAACATCTCACATTCGTGTCATAAATAACATTTCTATCATTCACCATGCATACCATGACCATATCACCAAATTCATTAGCACACACACATATATATACTTAGGCTTACAATCATGATAGCCCAAATGAACCAATCTACATGGCCAATTATAAAAAACAAACACTTGACAATCACAAGCCAACACATTGGCTACAATCACAATGACACATTTAACACACGACTAAGTCCTATACAAGCCATAGACTTAAAATACTTGAATTCACTTATTCCAAAAATGATAGCTTGATAGTGTGATAGAATCTCCGGCGATCTCCAACCCGAGCTAGCTTAATAACCCTAAAAGACATGGGAAAGGAAGGGGGAAGCTATATAGCTTAGTAAGTTCATATGCAAATAATACAAAACATTATTCATACACTTGACATACAAACAACTTAAAAAACATTAAAACAAATGACATTAAAAATTTATAAACACAACTTACTCAATCACAATCTCACCAACAGCTCATCATATAAGTAACATAACATATTTCAACATGAATGTGATTAACTTCATGAGTATAATTTACTCAATCACATTCTTGCCTATAACTCATCACATGAATAACATAACATATATCAACATGAATTTCATTAAAACTTAATAAATGTCATATGAACATAAATGTCATTTAATATCAACATAATTGTTATATACTAATAACTTATCATATGAACTACATAACACGTTTCAACATAAATGTCATTTAAGCTTCATAAGCACAACTTACTCAATCACAATCTTACCACTTCTTCATCATATACTGAACTCATTTTCTTTGAGTTTTATGCACATGCCTATACCAATTCGTAATACTTACATACTCTTTCTCTTCTTTGACATGCCCGTTGAACCATTTGGAATACTAAAGGATACTCGGGGATCTCGCATTCATAGTACCATACCAATGCCATATCCTAGATATGGTCTTACATGGGATCTCATATCGATGCCAATAGCCCAGCTATGGTCTTACACGAAGTCTTATATTGATGACATATCCCAGATATGGTATTACACGAATCTCAATAACCCTAATGTCATGACATTTGTATCCTAACTATTCTTAAGGTTCAACCGGGATTTTATCGCTTGTCGAGATTTGTCGATTATGTTCAAGGATTCGATCATAATTCATACAATATTAAAGCATTTAGAACATAAATAAAACAATACATTATTTACACACGAACTTACCTTGGCATAAAAAGGGCAAAAAAGGCTAAATTGTCAAATACTCGTTTCTCCCCCATTCTAGGTCCAAACCTCATTTTTTCTTGATCTATAATATCACATTTAACTTATTCAATCATTATACTATTTAAATTAGCCCAAAATCACATTATGAAAAAAAATTCATTTTTACCCCTAAAGTTTGACATTTTTACAATTTAGCCCCTAGGCTCGTAAAATGATTTTCATTCAATTTCTTCATTACCCATGCCTAGAAGAACCTATATCATGCTCATAACAGCCCACATTTTTCATGTATTCACACTTTTACTACTCATTTTTCAACTTTTATAAACAAATCCTTTTAGGCATTTTCACCGAAAATCACTTGGCAAAAGTCATTTATCATACACCAAACATGCATTTTCTACCATTAGACATCAAAATACACAAAAATCCATCATGAGTAAAATTTTAGACCTTGACATCTCTTCAAATTAATGGTAGAAATAGAAAGATCGAGTTACAATGACTTTAAAAATGTAAAAAGCATCAAAAACGGGGCTAGAACAGACTTACAATCGAGCTTGAAAGCTTGAAAAACCCTAGACATGTCAAGAAGATGGAAATTTTTGCTTTTTAATTCATTTTAATTAACAAATTACCAAAATGCCCTTAATGAAAAACTTTAGAAACATGCCAAACCATGTCCATTTTTGTCCACCAACTTAACTAATGGTTTAATTACCATTTAAGGACCTCTAACTTAAAATCTCATAGTAATTGGACACCTCTAACATATAGAATTTAAGTTTTGCACTTTTTGCAATTTAGTCCTTTTGGCTAAATTAAGTGCCCAAACATCAAAATTTTTGAATGAAATTTTCACGAAATCGTTCCATAAAATTGTAGACCATAAAAATATGATAAAAATAATTTTTTTCATTGAATTTGTGGTCTCAAAACCACTGTTCCTACTAGACCTAAAATCGGGCTGTTACAATAGCTGCATATTATTTGATATGTGTCGTAAAGGCACGATATGGTGTGTAGGTATGGTTAGGTGTTTTTAACCCCACATGGTGTGTTGGGATAGATAGAGTTGGTGTGTAGTTGGTGTGTAAAGGATTGGGATAGGATTATGTATATATGTTTTGCATATCTGTATCTGTTATCCATATCTGAAATGGACATAAGTCTGTATTTGTATCTGACTGAACATGAGGTTTCTGAATGTTTTGCTTTCCTATTTACATTAGGTTACACATTGAGTTTACAAAAACTCACATCTGTTGTCTGTTCTATACAGGTAATCCACAGACTTAGGCGGATCGGTGCAACGGTGACCACTCGACTGTAAACTATTTTAACATAGTAACTTATGGTTTAATTAAAATTCTGGATTTATTTGAGAGTTTGTAATTTCTAGGACATTTTGGACTATATGGTTTTTAATTGTTGATTTTTGGTTTGTCTGGTAACTTGCATGCTTCAATAAACTGTTTTATGAAAACGATGGTTTCACGCAAACAAATTTTTTTCTGAAATTATGAACTGGATTTTCGAAATAAAATAATTTTTTATAAGCTTTCACTGTAAATCACGTTTTGGCAAATTAATTAATTAAATAATGCTTTGACACTGGATATAAGCGAATATAAGTTGGATAACTGAATGATTTTATTGTATTGACTTCATTTTCAAAACCCTTCTTTGTGACATCTCCAGATTCGGCCATAACGTCTAGGCCGTGTAACACCCCTTACCCGTATTCGATGCCCGCACAGAGTATGAGGCATTATCGAAATTAAATACAAGCAAACATACAAAATCAAGACGTAATTTCCATCCAAATTTAAAACTTTTCACATACATTCATATCGTCCCTAAAATGAGCTTACGAGGCCCAAAACATACATTGAAAATAGTTTGAAACTAAACCGAGAACTTTAGAAAAACATAAAACACTTAGAAAATTTTTCATGTTACAGGGCTCACATGCCCGTATGGTGCAATGGACACGCTCGTGTGACCATTGGACACGCCGTGTTATAGGCCGTATTCAAACTAGGGAGTCTCTGACTTGTGCCATATGGCCGTGCCATATGCTCGTGTGCTAGGTCGTGTGGTCAATTTAATTTTCATGATTTTTTCATAAAATAGGTGCAGACTTAACACGTCCAGGGCACACGCCCGTGTTCGAGGCCATGCCGTCTACAAGGATGAGACACATGCCTATGTCTCTGCCCGTGTGTTCGACACTGAGTATTCTATTTTGCAACATTTAAGGTGTAGGGGACACATGGCCGAAACACACGCCCATGGGCAAGCCGTGTCTCACACACGGCCTAGACACACGCCCGTGTGTCTACCTATGTGGACAAAAATAAAGTTATTTACCAAGCCATTTTGTTACCATTCCATGCATAAACCTACACAACAAACATAGTGTAACACCCCTAACCCAAAATCGTCGCTGGAATAGGGTTAAGAGGCGTTACTAGTCATTTCCAAACATTTCATATCATTTTACAACATCAAGTCAACCATCATTGAAACATATCACATCATAAACATATAGTCCCTTAATGAGGTCTACGAGACCTTAAACACATGTTAGAAAAGGGCCGGGACTAAACCGAACACATACAAAAATTTTTGGAAATCAAACATTTTTCTAAGTTACAGAGGTCACCGCCCGTGTGGGTAGGTTGTGTGCCAGCCTCAGACACGCCCGTGCGTCCAAGCCGTGGCAAAACAGGGCATACATACTGAGTTGTCCACACTGCCTGAGACACGCTGTGTTGCTCACCCGTGGTCGACACTGACTTGCACCACACGGCTAGTCACACGCTCGTGTGTCCAACCCGTGGTCAAGTCTGACTTGAATCAAATTACAAACTTGAAAGACACGGTCAAGCCACATGCCCATGTGCTCAACTGTATGGGAAATTATAGGTCATATTCAAGGCCAAATTACCATCCACACTTTGAAATCACCTATAAGCATCAAACCAATACCAATTCATGCCTCAAATGCAATCAAAACAAACTAATACAAGTTTCAACTAATCATCTACTACATCATTTATTTCCATACACAATTCCTACTCAAATAAATCCATCCAAAACATCATCTTCACAACTCAAATCATATAAATTAAGCATCACCTAAACATACCACAAATTTACACTTAAAACACCATTCTCATCAATCAATTCAAGCATGAAATATACCATTTCCAATCTTACTATTTCATAACACATTCATCATTTTCATAGCTTCATATATGAACCATCTTCATTCAACTTCCAAGCCATATCACATGGCAAGGTCCAAACATTACAAAACATACCATAACCACTAGCCTATACATGCCATATACCAAATATATACATCTTTCAAAAGTACCCAAAATAGATAGCCGATAGTGTGTTTGAGTCGCTGACGATCCCCAGATCCGAGCTAGCTTTAAACACTGTAAAATAGAGAAAACTTCACACAGTAAGCTCTAAAGCTTAGTAAGTTCATAATATAATACACTTAGTTCAATAATGCAATTACAATATACAAAGACAATCCATCACATAGATCAATTCACAATCACATATACCATACCATCCAAAGCTAATATGCTTAATTAACCATCCATAAATCCATTTACGATTTCATCAACCACATAGGTTTCATACGTACCTTAGCCAACATTTAGTTATCGATCATACATGCTACTCAATACTCAATACTTCATTTCGACCAACATTTGTTATTTCTTCAATTCAATCACACACTTAGTGCCCAAATCATAGCCGAAGCTTAAGTAACATCGCACACTTAGTGCCTCTATATCAAACTGAACTTGATTTGGTATTGCACACACTTACTGTCTCTATTTCGCACACACAGTGCCGTTCATTATCATATAAATTCTATATAGCACACTTAGTACCACATTTCTCAATTCCACACATATAGCATTTCTAGTTCAATAATCACAAATTCATACATTTCATAACACATAGATATGAATTAAACATTTCGTATTATATTTGAACTTGCCTCAGCCGTCGAAATATCGAAACTAGCTGATCAATCGAGTACCTTGTCTTTGCCTCGATCTCGATCTGAATCTATCCTTTCTTGGTCTATATGTAACACCACAAACCTGGCCCAGAAGTTAGGCCCGAATCTGGTGTGTCATAATGAAGAAAACGTATAAAGGATTTTGTGATTCGTACTAAAAAAGGTGTAATTGAAGAAAACAAGTTTGATTAGAAATATTTGATAAAAATACTACTAATCTTTGAAAGCTGATTGAAGAATCGATATTTGAACTAGTGATCTTTTAAAATCGTATCTTTTAAAAATAGCGTCGATAATTTGTAAGAAAATTCGAGTTAAATTATTTGTACAAATTTGTTATGAAATCCATTTGTTAATCAAATCAATTTTGGAAAACGTTATTTAAGATTTTAGAAAAATCCCCATTTAAAACAATTTAAGAAAAATAATAAATACGTCCAAACATAAAGCAAATCAAAGTTTATCCCAGAGGCCTTATTACAACTTAAAAACCCAAAATAATAAAAATAATAAAGTAAGCGAAAATAGAAATTTAAAGTTCAATAACACCATTTTCTGAAGTATGGCCTCCACCGAATCATCCATGGCCCAAGTCCACATCACTGAGTATTACCTACAAGGAATAAGAAAGAAGGGGGTGAGTTACAAGAACTCAGTGTATAATCCCCTTACCTTTATCCACTGGGCCTGAACCCGTAAAGCAATATCTTGGGCCTGAGCCCATGTAGTAAAATCTTGGGCCTAACCCACTTACATGTAATAAATTAATGATATGAATGCAACCCATCCCATCCAGACAATCTATCCACCCGTACCAACCAATCTCTCCTGTGGGGATCAAGTCAACCCACCCCGGGAGTCTCTCCACCCGTACCAACCAATCTCTCCTGTGGGGATCAAGTCAACCCACCCCGCCAGTCTCTCCAATTTTGTAGTCAAGCTGCCATTTATAATATTTGTGTGGTCAAACCATCGAAATCATATACTGTAATATAATCGGCACACAGCCTTAATCACGATGGCACAAAGCCATATTTAAATTGGCACATAGCCATTATCAAAATTTGTGGCAATGCCACCGGTCTACTCTTCTCTTCATTCAAGTTTCTCATCCCATGCAATATGTAAATATGCAACGTACATAGTAACTCATGATATTTACAAATACAAACAACAATCATTAATTCAGAGATTCATTACAAAAATTTGGCCCATTATAACACTTTGCAAATCGGCCCATTAGGGCAATCTATCAAATCGGCCCATTAAGGCAATATATCAAATTGGTCCATTTTGGCAATATATCAAATCGGTCCATTTGGTCATTTTTGTAATTCGGTAATATCGCAACCCAGGGGTATTTGGTACTTTATCATCCAAGGGTATTTTTGTAATTTCGCAACCCCAGACTTAACTACTAATTTGGGGCATAAAAATTTAAATTGTCCATCTGCATCATACTGACTAAATTGACTATAACTTGAGTTAGGAATCTCAAAATATAAATCCGTAAATTTTTCTTCAAACTAGACTCATATATCTTCTAACTACAAGTTTTCCATAATTTTTGGCTTAACCATTTAGTACAGTTTATTCCTTAAAATTTCCCTTGTTTCATTGTCCAACGATTCTGACCTCTCTTACCTTAATTTCAAACATCTCATAGTACGGTTTTCATATATTGCTCCCACTTATTTCTAATGAAAATAGGATCAATAAGGAATCCATACATATAAATTATAACCCATAATTCACTTTGTACAATTTTATATGATCTTTCCAAGACAGATCAGGGAACCACAAAGTCATTTAGAACCAGTCTTACTAAAATTTATAAATTTCAAAATATACTAACTCTTTGCTTGCTTGGTTTCTTTTATAATAAAATAGACCCAATTAGCTTTCAATCCATATCTTCTTCACTTTCTAATTCCCTTTCTCCTATCTTTCATGATTTTTCTAAATCACGTCACTGCTACTAACCAAAACTGTTTCATTGCAAAAATATTATTACCATTACGAATATACACACTCCCGAGTGATCAGATACGCCGATTTCTAATTTTTTGATCTTTCAACCGAATCACACAACATTCATGCAAATATTCAGGGAACTGTGGCATTACACACCATTTCCAACATGTATTCAGAAAGTACGGGATTACACACCTTGATTAGGATTCCCTAAAGAACCACTCTTCGTTGCCCCCTAAAAATAAAATCGATCAAAAGTTAGCCTTGATTTCTTAAAGTTTCCAAAAGCCCAAAAGTACTCACTCACACTACTAGATTCTAAAATCCGGACTTGGACCTTGGCTATTGTAACGAGTTCCAATAAACTTTTGAAACCAAGGCTAAGAGAAAGATAAGTAGCAACAAAGGATGGCTTGATTCGGCCTTCATCAAAAGAAAATAAGAGGAGTTTAAAATAACAACAAGTGGCTAGGTTCGGCTTCGGCAAGTCAAGAGAAGAAAAAACAAACAACATGAATAACAAGAAAGAACCTTTACCTTAATAATAGGGATGAACCGAAATGAAGAACACGGTTTGGCACTAGTAGCAGGACAACAAAGAAGGATCAGTAGTTTCGGTTTTCCAAGAGAAGATAAGTGAAAAATAATTGGTCACAAAGGCTAGTTGTTTTCGGCAAGACAAGAAAGAGAAGAGAAAATGTCCTGTATTGTCTTGAAATTGCGGCAATGAGAGGAGAAGTTGGACGAATGAACACAAAGGATGCCAAAAGGTATTAGACCTAACAAGCACCTAAACTATCAAAATGCTCCCATCAAAATTCGGCTATCCTCTCCCTTCTCCAAACCATTATCATGTTTACCAAAAGATGAACATAGACCAAATAAAACCTTTCCAAAACATCCCCCACAAAAATGCCAACATGTTCCCTATTCCTTCCCTTTTTCTTATGATTTCTTTCCCTACCCTCATCTTCTCCTTATTTCTTTAGCCACCTTGCCAAAATTAAAAAGTCCACATTGCCTTATTCACCTCCTTACCTTATTTTCTTAGCCATCTTTCCATCAATAAAAAGTCTTCCCTTACCATATTTAAAGCTTGGCCAACACTTACCATCTTCCACAAGATGAGCATAAAATTAAATCCCAAAAGTTGTAATAGGTGGGATTCGAACCTCCTCCCTCCTATTCTGCCAATGATGACATAGCCACCACACCACACACTCCACTTGTGTTAGCAAAATACCCGCTTATTCCCGTATGCCTTGACGCCACTTACCTTCTCTCCTTAAAGTACTTCAACACAAAAATTTACCTATAGCCTAACTTAAACTCGGAGCTTCCTAGAAACATAGTAACCTTCCAAATTCACTTAACTAATAAGTCCAATTTGCATCAACGTCATTCTCTTATTCTTGAAAATTTTAAACAATCTTATGCCTGAGGCCCATTGGGCACAATCCTACTAGGCCCAATTTTGGGATGTTACAATTCTACCCCCTTAAAGAAATTTCGTCCTCGAAATTTCCAACTATAGGAACAGTCGCACATCCTAACCTAGTATACTCCACTTTCGCTGCGCACTTTGATCTTAATAACACTAATTCACTTTCTATCTAAATCTTGGAAACTCTTCACATCATCAAATATCTAATCCTCAGAAGCAAGCAGGTATTTATCACTCATATCTAAAATTTTCTACATTCAACCAAAACATACTTGTCTTAATGGTGATGGAACAATCCCGAGCCCTATACTCCTTAGACCCGCATCTCAAACATGCTCCTAACCTCCTCCAACACTCACCCAAATGGCGATTCGTAATAATCGCAACCCGAAAAGTTTGGATGTGCCTTGACACGTTTCACAGAACGAGATTGCGACCCTGAAGAACCGCGATCCTTTTTCTTCTTATAGTCTACGCACTTCTGTCAAAGTGCCTTATCGATTCCTTTAACCTCTTCCAAAACCTCCCTAACCAGCTGAGTCAGCTCATCAACTGTAATATCCCGGGTTAAGGGCTATTTTATTTTGGCATTGTTTGCATGTTAATGGCTTGCTATGTTGTTGTTTGGGTAGTTTTGGGGCTTAGTTGTAGGCTAGGAGTGAGCCTGAGTAGGTGGTAAAATTTTAGTTTTTGGGCTTTAGGTGATAGGAGCTGAAGGAGTTGGGGGATATATATTTTATTTGTTGAATTGTGGCATAACAAAGGAGTTGGTGGAGTGGCAAGGCATGCGCCACATGGAGAGTGTGGTTGGCGTCAACTGTAGGAAGAAGAGGTCCTGAGTTCAAGCTGCGAAAATCCCACACTTTTGCATCCATTTTGATGGCATGAAGGGAAGAGTTGTAGGAAGTTTGAACTCTACCATGGACTTTGTCAACTCTTTCAAATGGTGGGTGGAGAGTGAAAATAGGAGGAAGACTTGGTCATGGTATTTGAATTGGTGGTTTGAGAGTAAATGGGGGGAAGTTGTGGCCAGATTTGGAGAGATTTTGGGGGGTGGTTTGAGTGGCCGGTTTGGGTAGTAGGGGTGAGCCGAATTTGCTTTTGGCATGGGTGTATTTTTTTTTCTTCTTTCTTCCTTTCGGTCAAAACTCTTTTGGTAAGCAAGTTTTCTCCTAGTCAAACGAACCAAAATTTCAAGTTACTTCTTCTTTTCTTTTCAATTAAAACCGAATGCTCAAGTAGCTTTATGACAAAATTGCTTTGCATCTCTAAACTTGGTGTGGCCGAATATTGTTCCCATTTCCCCTCTTTTGCATCTTGTGAACACCGAAACCCCAAGCAACTCCACTTGCAAAATCTTGCACTTTCATTTTTCTACATTTTGTGTTACCAAACAACCGCCCCAATTGCTTGCTCCATTTCTTCTTCATCCAAATCGAAAGCTACCACAATCATACCCTTGCCGATTTTGGTCATTAGTAGCCGAAAGTTCTTTTCTCTCCCACTTCCCTTTCTTTTGTTTATTTTGTGTAAGCTGAAACTTCACTCTCCAAACACTTTCTCTCTTTTCTTTTCACATAAACCGAAAGCACCCCATTCACCATTCTAATTTCTTATTTTTTTTCTCTCTTCTCCAAACCCCTTAGCTTTTGTTCCCAATCGTTCTTCCCATTTCTTCAAGGTCGAACCTCCTTTCCATCTTGATTAAAGGGTGCTGGCCGAATCTTTTTCTTCTTCCTATAGTTCTTCATTGACCGAATTTCCCTTCCTTCAATTGTGTTTGTTTGGCCGAATCTTTCTTCTCTCCTAGTGGTGGTTGGTTGGTCGATTAGTGGTTGGTGTTGGGGTAAGTTCTTGGCCGTATGGCCATTTCTCTTCTTTCTTGCACCTTGCCGATTTTTAGTATGTTTAAGGGCCGATTTGATTCTCGTTAAAAGGTGTTAACTTCTTGTTATGGTAATCATTTTTGTATAGGGTCCTTGGGTTCAAATCAAGCAAGGAGAGGCTTTTACTCATTAAGCAATCGGTAAGTAATGGTGAGATGATTGCTCGTGGTTTATTTGTTTAGTTTTCAATTAAGTATATGGTTTCAAAGGATTAATCGTTCTCTTTTTAGGGTGGAGTCGATTAGTGAAGGAACCACTGTTGGTTCGAGCCTTGGTTGGTAACCGATTCAAGGGCAGGTAAGAGATCGAAGTTAAACCCTCTTTGTGTATGTGGTCATGACCGAATGGTATGATGGTTAATCCATTGTTGGCCGATTGTAGGATTCGGGTTGTGGAGGTGATCAAGGGACGTAGACCGATTCTTAGGATTTAATCTTCGCTATTTCAGGTGTGTAAACCAACACACTATCTTAACTAAGTAATGTGATAACCTGTTTGTGTAAATGAAACAGTGTGGTTGACTGTTTCGATACCCATTGAGGTATGGATACGGATTCAGGTAAGTCCGTTTCATTATGAAATATGTGATGATATACGATATCATGATTATGGGTGTATATTCATTGAGATGCCATATTGAGCATGTGAGCATGATAGCATGACTGCACGATTTTGCATCTAGTATGATATGTGATTGGGTGTTATGAGAGGAGGGGGAGTATGATATCCGTGTCTTTGGGACACTGTGTCTTTGGGACACCAGAGGTTTGGCACCTCCAGTGGTTTGGTACCACGTATTTTGTGACTTTGGGTCACCAGAGGTTTGGCACCTCAGCGTCTCGTCCCAGTGGCTTAGTACCACGATGGGTTGGCCCCACAGTTGATTATACAAGATTGACGCCAGTGATTTGGTATTACACGATGGGTTGGCCCCATCATCGGATTGTGACTACGGTCACCAGTGATTTGGTATCACATTGTGTCTTTGGGACACCAGAGGTTTGGCACCTCATTGCGACTCGTCCCTGTGGTTGACACCACCGTGGGTTGGCCCCACTTATGAGTTACGGGATTGTCGCTAGTGATTTGGTATCACACGATGGGTTGGCCCCATCATTGGATTATTTGTGACTTCGGGTCACCAGTGGTTTGGTACCACAGTATGGATATCGTGACTTTGGGTCACCAGTGGTTTGGCACCACCAGTGGTTTGGTACCACACGGGGTAGAAAAGGTGATATGGTTGGCTAGGATCGGGTGCATTACTTGCATTATTTTGTTATGATATGTGTGTTGGCATGTTATACCCGGAGAGGGATTTACACATTGAGTCTTGCGACTCACTCTCTCCTTTGACTTTTTCAAGTGACACTTAGACGCGGACATGGAGCCGGGATGGACTCGAGGTGCTCATGCCATGCTTAAATAAAGATCTGCTTGGATTTTTATGAAATTTGGTACTTAAGTTTTTATTACTATTTGGTTTTATTTGGGTTTGTAAATGGCTTTTTTTAAATTATGTTTGGTTTATGATTAAAGTGGATTTATAATATGCCTTAACAAATTAATTGGGTTAAATTGTGCTAAAACTTGGAAAGACAACGATTTCAAAGTACAAAAGCGATATTTTAAACTATACCATCGGGTATCACACTAACATTTGGAATAAAGAAGAACTCAAATGTTTTCTAACTTAAACACGATTTTCTACTAAGACAAAATGTTTTGTAACAATAATAAACAACTCAAACTTCTTAACGAGATAAACCTGTTTTGTCTACCCATCGGAGTAAGTTTTTAAAATTTCCTGGGTTTTCCAATACATCATCAGATTTCAATCTAACCTACTCAAGTCTTTCTTCAAATACAAAACTTAAGCGAAGTGTTTTCCTCAAACTTTTAAACTCAAACCTAAACCTCTCAAAAACCTTTTTCCCTGTAACATACCAGATTCGATCGTGGTGTATTGACCGGGTTTGGGGTGTTACATCAACCCTAGCTCGATCATGAGACCCCGTCTCAGCCACTGGCGATGCCGTTACCTCCCTTTTGGGCACATGTCTCGGTGCTGAAGATCCAACTCTAGCGTCACGACCTCTACCACGACCACGTCTATTGCGTCCACATCCTCTAGCACTCATATTTTCTAAGTCGATTTAATCTTATTAAGAGTCTTATGAATCAGTATACTATTTCAGTGTTTATTAAACAATATTTTATGAAGTATAGGAAGTAAAGTCGTTTTCGCAAACGCATCCTATAGTCTCAATCTCTATAGTTTCAACTCCCAAAACTAAAAGTTCTAGAGTATTCCTACGGTCATATCACAATAATCATAACATAATAATAGATACTTACTTGACTTGGTGCCGGATACCTGTAGTGCCATACTTCCTTTAAATCATGCATTCTTAAAATTCAAACAACTTTGGAAAATATTTTTGAACCCAAACCACTGCTGAGTTTTGAAACTGGGCTCTGATACCATAAAATGTAACACCCTAAACCCGACCCAAAAGTTAGACCCGAATCTGATGTGTCACAATGAAGAAAACGTATAAAGAATTTTGTGATTCGTACTAAAAAAAGGTGTAATTGAAGAAAATAAGTTTGATTAGAAATATTTGATAAAAATACTACTAATCTTTGAAAGGTTGATTGAAGAATTGATGTTTGAATTAGTGATCTTTTAAAACCTATCTTTTGAAAATAGCATCGATAATTTGTAAAAAATCCGAGTTAAATTATTTGTACAAATTTGTTATGAAATCCATTTGTTAATCAAATCAATTTTGGAAACTGTTATTTAAGATTTTAGAAAAATCCCCATTTAAAACAATTTAAGAAAAATAATAAATGCGTCAAAACATAAAGCAAATTAAAGTTTATCCCAGAGGCCTTATTACAACTTAAAATCCAAAATAATTAAAATAATAAAGTAAGCGAAAATAGAAACTTAAAGTTCAATAACACCATTTTCTGAAGTATGGCCTCCACTGAATCATCCATGGCCAATGGTCACATCACTGAGCATTACCTACAAGGAATAAGAAATAAGGGGGTGAGTTACAAGAACTCAGTGTATAATCCTCTTATCGTTATCCACTAGGCCTGAACCCGTAAAGCAATATCTTGGGCCTGAGCCCATGTAGCATAATCTTGGGCCTAAGCCCACTTACATGTAATAAATAAATGATATGAATACAACCCATCCCATCCAGCCAATCTAGCCCGTACCAAACACTCTCTCCTATGGGGATCAAGTCAACCCACCTCGCCAGTCTCTCCACCCGTACCAACCAATCTCTCCTGTGGGGATCAAGTCAACCCACCCCGCCAGTCTCTCCAACTTTGTAGTCAAGCTACCCTTTATAATATTTGTGTGGTCAAGCCACCGAAATCATATACAGTTAATATAATCAACACACAGCCTTAATCACGATGGTACAAAGCCATATTTAAATTGGCACATAGCCATTATCAGAATTTGTGGCAATGCCACCGGTCTACTCTTCTCTTCATTTAAGTTTCCCATCCCATGCAATATGTAAATATGCAACATGCATAGTAACTCATGATATTTACAGATACAAACAACAATCATTAATTCAGAGATTCATTACAAAAATTCGGCCCATTATAACATTTTGCAAATCAGCCCATTAGGGCAATCTATCAAATCGGCCCATTAAGGCAATATATCAAATTGGTCCATTTTGGCAATATATCAAATTGGTCCATTTGGGCATTTTCATAATTCAGTAATATTGCAACCCAGGGATATTTCGGTACTTTATCATCCAAGGGTATTTTCGTAATTTTGCAACCCTAGACTTAACTACTAATTTGGGGCATAAAAATTTAAACTATCCATCTGCGTCATACTGACTAAATTGACTATAACTTGAGTTAGGAATCTCGAAATCTAAATTCGTAAGTTTACCTTGAAACTAGACTCATATATCTTCTTACTACAATATTTCCAGAATTTTTGGCTTAACCATTTAGTACAGTTTATTCCTTAAAATTTCCCTTGTTTCACTATCTAGCGATTCTGACCTCTCTTACCTTAATTTCAAATATCTCACTGTACGGTTTTCATATATTGCTCCCACTTGTTTCTAATGAAAATAGGCTCCCTAAGGATAGCATAAATATAAATTATAACTCATAATTCACTTTGTACAATTTTATATGATTTTTTCAAGATAGATCAGGGAACCACGAAGTCATTCAGAACCAGTCTTACTAAAATTTATAACTCTCAAAATATATTAATCCTTTGCTTGCTTTGTTCTTTTTTAAGAAAATAGACCCAATTATCTTTCAATCCATATCTCCTTCACTTTCTAATTCCATTTCTCCTATTTTTCATGATTTTTCTAAATCACATCACTGCTACTAACCAAAACTATTTCATTACAAAAATATGGTTACCACTACAAATATACGCACTCCCGAGTGATCAGATACGCCAATTTCTGATTTTTTGATCTTTCAACCGAATCACACAACATTCATGCAAATATTCAGGGAACTGTGGGATTACACACCATTTCCAACATGGATTCGAAAAGTACGAGATTATACACCATGATTAGGATTCCTTAAAGAACCACTCTTCGTTGCCCCCTAAAAATAAAATCGATCAAAAGTTATCTTGATTTCTTAAAGTTTCTAAAAGCCCAAAATTACTCACTCACAAGAGTCACTTACCACAATCGCAATCTTTCCCTACTAGATTCTAAAATTCGGCCTTGCACCTTGGCTATTGCAATGAGTTCCAATCAACTTTCGAAACCAAGGCTAAGAGAAAGATAAGTAGCAGCAAAGGATGTCTTGATTCGGCCTTCATCAAAAGAGAATAAGAGGAGTTTAAAATAATAACAAGTGGCTAGGTTCAGCTTTGCCAAGTCATGAGAAGAAAGAACAAACAACATGAATAACAAGAAAGAACCTTTACCTTAATAATAGGGATGAACCGAAATGTAGAACACGGTTTGGCACTAGTAGCAAGACAACAAAGAAGGATCGGTAGTTTTGGTTTTTCAAGAGAAGATGAGTGAAAAATAGTTGGTCACAAAGGCAACGTGCTTTCGGCAAGACAGGAAAGAGAAGAGAAAATGTCCACTATTGTCTTGAAGTTGCGGCAATGAGAGGAGAAGTTGGAAGAATGAACACAAAGGATGCCAAAAGGAATTAGACCTAACAAGCACCTAAACTATCAAAATGCTCCCATCAAAATTCGGCTATCCTCTCCCTTTTCCAAACCATTATCATGTTTACCAAAAGATGAACATAGACCAAATAAAACCTTTCCAAAACATCCCCCACGAAAAATGCCAACATGTTCCCTATTCCTTCCCTTTTCTTTTGATTTCTTTCCCTACCCTCATCTTTTCCTTATTTCTTTAGCCACCTTGCCAAAATTAAAAAATCCACCTTGCCTTATTCACCTCCTTACCTTATTTTTTTAGCCATCTTTCCATCAATAAAAAGTCTTCCCTTACCATATTTAAAGCTTGGCCAACACTTACCATCTTCCACAAGATGAACATAAAATTAAATCCCAAAAGTTGCAATAGGTGGGATTTGAACCTCCTCCCTCCTAGTCTGCCAATGACGCCATAGCCACCACACCACACACTCCACTTGTGCTAGCAAAATACCCACTTATTCCCTTATGCCATGACGCTACTTACCTTCTCTCCTTAAAGTACTTCAAGACAAAAATTTACTTATAGCCTAACTTGAACCCGGAGATTCCTAGAAACCTCGTAACCTTCCAAATTCACTTAACTAATAAGTCCAATTTGCAACAACGCCATTCTCTTATTCTTGAAAATTTTAAACATTCTTACGCCTAAGGCCCATTGGGCCCAATCCTACTAGGCCCAATTTCGGGATGTTACACTATACATATTCAAATTTAGCTCATTCATTCATCAATTCATTCAATATAGTCCAAACACACATATTTTGGACATTTTACAAAATAGCCCTCACATTTTCACATTTCGACGCTTTAGTCCCTATTTCATAAAATCACAAAATACACATAATTTCATTATACCATGCTTAGGCTGAATTCTCCTTATATTCATACAAGCCCATATATTTCATTTATTTAACATTTTAGTCCTTAAATTTTTCATTTTCACAATTTAGCCCAAATTAATCAATTTTATCAAAAATCCAAATACAAACTATTTTAACCCAACACCAAGCTTTCATATTCCACCAACTAACAACACAAAGCTTACATATTCATCAATGGAATATCTCAAAATCACCATCACTTTCTAAAATTTAAGCATGGGTTTGATAATACACTAACCAACGATCTCAAAAACATAAAAATTATCAAAAAACCGAGCTAGATACTTACTTAATCAAACTCAACAATGGTCGAATGTCCTAGCTTTCTTTATTTCTTTTTCTTTTCCTTAGTTTTGTTCATAAACAAAAAGATGAACATGGCTTTCATTTTGTTTTGTTTTATTATAAATACATTATTTATTCATTTACTTATTTAACCTTTTATTAAACATATAAAACATTTATATATTAAGGTTATTCTAGTCCTTTGCCGCCTATTATCCCTAATAATGGCCTAATTGCATCATAAAACCTCCAAATTATAAAGACAACAACAATTAGGCACTTTACCAATCAACACACTGCTTTTATATTTTATGCGATTTAGTCCTTTTTCGTAATTAAGCACACTATCGATAAAATTTTCACACAGAACTTCCACACATGCTTAATCACATATTATTAACACCAAAAATAATATTAAAATATTTTTTTGACCTTGGATTGGTGGTCTCAAAATCACTATTCTGACTAGGGTCTAAACCAGGCTGTTACAACTCTCCCCTTAGGGATTTTCGTCCCCGAAAATATTACCAATGAATAGGTTTGGATATTGCTTTCTCATAACATCTTCAGGCTCCCACGTAGCCTCTTCAACTCCGTGTTTGTGCAACAACACTTTCACTAAGGAAATTCTCTTATTTCTCAACTCTTTGGTCTCTCGTGCTAAAATTCGAATCGGTTCTTTACTATACGATAATCTAACTGAATTTCAACCTTCGTAGGAGCAATCACATGCGATGGATCAGATCTATATCAACGAAGCATCGATGCATGAAATACATTATGAATCTTCTCTAATTCAGGTGGCAACAGTAATCTATAAGCAACTGGTCCAATTCGTTCAATAATATCATATGATCCGATGAACCTCGGACTCAACTTGCGTTTTTGGCCAAATCGAAGTATTTTCTTCCACTGAGACACTTTCAAAAGCACTTTGTCACCAACCTCAAATTCAATATCTTTTCATTTCAAGTTTGCATGAGAATTTTGACGATCTGACGTTGCTTTCAAATTGTCACGAATCACTTTTAGTTTTTGTTCTGCCTCTTTTATCAAATCAACCCTGTGGATCTTATTCTCACTCAGCTCAGTCCAATACAATGGAGTTTGACATTTTCGACCATAAAGTGCCTCATATGGTTCCAATTTGATACTAGATTGCAAACTGTTATTGTACGCAAACTCAATCAACGGTAAATGTTTTTCCCACATATTCTCAAATTCAAGAATACAACATCTCAACATATCTTTGAGAACCTGAATGATCCGCTAAGATTGACCATCCATTTGCAGATGAAATGCAGTACTGAAATGCAACTTTGTGCCTAAAGCCTCTTGTAATTTCTTCCAAAACCGCGAGGTAAATCTCAGATACAATAGATAGTGGCACCCCGTGCAATCTTACAATCTCAGAGTTGTACAATTCGCCTAACTCGTTAAGTGAATAATCTGTTCTCACCGGAACAAAATAAGCTGATTTCGTCAATCTATCAATTATCACCCAGATTCTATCTTTCTTTCTCAGAGATAAAAGCAATCCCGACACAAAGTCCATCGTGATTCTCTCCTATTTCCACTCAAGAATCATAATCGATTGTAACAAATGGGATGGAACCTGATGTTCAGCTTTAACTTGCTGACAAACCAAGCATCTCGAAACAAACTCTAAAATGTCCCATTTCGTACCATGCCACCAATAAAACTATTTCAAATTGTTGTACATTTTTGTACTCCCAGGATGAACAGCCAAACGGATATTGTGAGCTTCGTTCAAAATCATCTGAATTAACTCTGAATTCCTCGGAATACAAATTCGATCTCTGAATCTCAAACAATCATCATTATCAACTTAAAATTCTGAAACAGAATTCAAATCACATTGAGCTCGTTTTGTCACCATATCATCATCAAATTTCTAGGCATCACAAATCTGACGTATAAACATCGGCCTAACTTTTAACTTAGCCAAAATCGAACCATCATCACAAAGATCTATCTGAGTATCCATTACTCGCAAAGCACATATAGACTTTCGGCTCAAAGCATCAGCAACAACATTAGCTTTACATGGATGATAATCAATTACTAATTCATAGTCTTTTAGTAATTCTAACCATCTCCGCTGTCTCAAATTCAATTCTTTCTGGGTCATCAAATATTTCAAGCTCTTATGATCAGTATAAATATGACATTTCTCACCAAATAGGTAGTGACGCCAAATCTTCAATGCAAATACAATCGTAGATAATTTAAGATCATGCATCAGATAGTTCTTTTCATGTGACTTTAACTGCCTCGAAGCATAAGCGATGACTTTGCCTTCTTGCATCAACACATAGCCCAGACCATTCAACGATGCATCTCTATAAACTATGAATTCTTTACTTGATTCAGGTTGGACTAACACAGGTGCCTCTGTCAATAATGCTTTCAACTGTTCAAAACTCTATTGGCACTTTTCTGACCACTCAAATTTAACATCTTTCTGTAACAACTTCATCAACGGAGTCACAATCATCGAGAAACCTTTCACAAAACGCCTATAATATAATTCTAGTCCCAGAAAACTACGGACTTCAGACACATTTCTCAGAGGTTTCCATTCTAAAATAGCCGAGATCTTACTCGTATCAATTCGTATTCCCACCGCTGATACAATTTGTCCCAAAAAACAAACCTCACATAGCCAAAACTCACATTCACTAAACTTTGCATACAATTGCTTCTCACGTAGAGTCTGTAACACAATTCTTAAATGCTCGGCATGTTGCATCTCATCACAAGAATAAATCAGAATATCATCAATGAACACCACAACAAAGCGATCCAAATATGGTCTGAATATCCGATTTATCAAATCCATAGACACTGTAGGAGCATTCGTTAGTCCGAAAGGCATAACTAAGAATTCATAATGTCCATACCTGGTTCTGAAAGTAATTTTCGGCACATCCGATTCTTTGACTCTCAACTGATAATAGCCAGATCTCAAATCTATTTTCAAAAACACTGTAGCTCCTTTTAGTTGATCAAACAAATCATCAATACGAGGTAAAGGATATTTTTTCTTTATCGTCACTTTGTTCAACTGTCGGTAATCAATACACATCCTCATAGTGCCATCTTTCTTTTTCATAAACAATACAGGAGCACCCCAAGGTAAAAAACTTGGTCGTGCAAATCCTCTATCAGTCAACTCTTGCAACTGAGACTTTAACTCTTTCAATTCTGTTGGTGCCATTCTATACGAAGCTATTGAGATAGGAGTTAGTCCTGGTAATAGATCAATACCAAATTCAACTTCTCGTATTGGAGGTAATCCCGATAGTCTTCAGTAAACACATTTGGGAATTCACAAACTACAGGTACAGATTCAACTTTCTTTTCAGTCACTTTTATATCTATTATGTACGCAAGATAAGCTTCGCAGCCCTTTTTCACATAATTCAAAGCTTTCATCAAAGATATAACAGCCATTAACCCATTCAAATCACTAGATTCAATTCTAACTATCTCACCATTCTGACCACTCAAATCGATACTCTTCCTTTTACAATTCACAATAGCATTATGTAAAGTGAGTCAATCCATACCCATAATGATATCAAATTCACCAAAAGGTAGCAACATCAAATTAACCGAAAAGTAAATATCCCGAAACATCAACGGGCAGTTCTTGCATACTTTATCAATCAAGACACACTTGCCTAAGGGGTTCGATACTCTAATCTCAAATTCAATGGACTCAATAGGTAGAGTCTTACTTGATACTAAATTCACACACATATAGGAATAAGTAGATCCTGGATCTATCAATGCAATCACATCAATATCAAATAGAGTAAAAGTACTAGTAATGACATCTGGAGATGACGCTTCTTCTCGAGCACGAGTAGCATAAGCTCGGCAGGTGCTCTTGCCTCTGATCTCACAGTTGTATCGGTAGTCCCTCTCTAGCTTCCAGTCACATTTTGGGTATTTCTGGGTGGTCTACCCCTAGCTGACATATTACTCGGTCTCACACTCTGAACATTATCTTTCTTGGCTAACTCTGGGCAATCTCGAATGAAATAGTCTCGTGATCCACATTTGTAGCAAGTTCTATTATTGTACTTGCCCCAATATTCTCCAACGTGTCATCTTCCACACTGTCTACACTCAGGCTTGTTGCTTTTAACACTACCAAAACTTGAGTCAATTGGAGCTTGAGTTCTTGGATCGACACTTTGTCTCACCCAATCTCTACTCAAATGTCCAAACGAAGCATTTGAATGATTGCTTGCATCTTTGAATCTCTTCGTCGAAGGTTGGGAAGACTTACTCATCAATCTTTTTCTTTCATCTTTAGCCTCAAAATCTGCTTTCTTCTTTTCTTTGCTAAGGGTCTTTCCACTAACACAACAAATTCATTTATGTCAAGTATTCCAACCAACAATTTAATGTCTTCATTCATCCTTTCAATAAAGCATTTACACATAGTAGCTTTGGTCGAAACACATTCCCGTGCATATTGGCTCAGTCTCACAAACTCTCGTTCATACTCCGTAACTGACACACGGCCCTATTTCAGCTCTAGAAACACTTTACATTTTGATCTATAAATCGTTGACTGATATACTTCTTTTGAAATTCAACTTGAAAGAAATCCCAGGTGATTGTCTCTTTCAGAACAACAGATATCAATGTCTTCTACCAGTTATATGTCGTATCTCTCAACAAGGAAACAACCCATTTAATTCATTCATCAGGAGTCAACGTCATCTCGTCAAAACACTCGAATGGTATTCTTGAGCCAAAACTCAGCTCACTCGGTATCATCATCAGCTGTGGCCCTAAACTCTACGGCCCCATACTTTTGGATTTTATCTATAGGAGGCTTATTCAATCAGATCAGATCTGTCACTTGTGGCACAACAGGTACTTGTGGGGGTAGAGGTTGTGGAGCAGATGCATTCATTTGAACGAACTCCGAAAACTACACACTCATCATTCGGAAAAAGGCTTGCTTAGCCTCTCCTTCTTGGCTACTATCATTCGGCCTAGATGTGGCCGGCATCGTCCCTTGAGCGGGAGCAGGTGCGTTACTCTCTACATCATTAGCAACTACTCGATCGACATCTATTTCCTATATGAAAACACATATTTAGCTGCCAAGATTTATCACACTATCGCAATTATATATATGGCATGTATAGCTAGACTCACACGTGTTACGTTAGTCCGAGAATTGACTAAACTGTAGCTCTGATACTAATAAAATGAAACACCCCTAACCCAAAACTGTCATCAAAATAGGGTTAAGAGGTGTTATTAGTCATTTCTGAACATTTCATATCATTTTACAAAACCAAGCCAACCATTATTGAAACATATGACATCATAAACATATAGTCCCTTAATGTGGTCCACGAGACCTTAAACACATGTTAGAAAAGGGTCAAGACTAAACCGAACACATACAAAAATTTTTGGAATTCAAACATTTTTCTAAGTTACAGAGGTCATACACCCGTGCGTCCAAGCCGTGGCAAAATAAGGTATACATACTGACTTGTCCACAAGGACTGAGACACACCCGTATGCCTCTTCCATGGTCGCCACTGACTTGCACCACACGGCCGGTCACACGACTGTATGTCCAGCCCGTGGTCGAGTCTGACTTAAATCAAATTACAAACTTAAAAGACACGGTCGAGCCACACGCCCGTGTGCTCAACCATGTGGGCAGTTATAGGCCATTTTTAAGGCCAAATTACCATCCACACTTTGAAATCACCTATAAGCATCAAACCAATACCAATTCATGCCTCAAATACAATCAAAACATACTAATACAAGTTTTAAATAATCATCAACTACATCATTTATTTCCATACACAATTCCTACTCAAATAAATCCATCCAAAACATCATCTTCACAACTCAAATCATATAAACTAAGCATCATCTAGTCATACCACAAATTCACACTTAAAACACCATTCTCATCAACCAATTCAAGCATGAAATATACCATTTCCAATCTCACTATTTCATACCACATTCATCATTTTTGTAGCTTTATATATGAACCATCATCATTCAACTTCCAAGCCATATCACATGGCAAGGTCCAAACATTACAAAACATACCATAACCACTAGCCTATACATGCCATATACCAAATATATACATCTTTTAAAAGTACCCAAAATAGAGAGCCGATAGTGTGATTGAGTCGCTGACAATCCTCGGATCCGAGCTAGCTTTAAACACTATAAAATAAAGAAAAATTTACATAGTAAGCTCTAAAGTTTAGTAAGTTCGTAATATAATACACTTAGTTCAATAATACAATTACAATATACAAAGACAATCCATCACATAGATCAATTCACAATCACATTTACCATACCATCCAAAGTTAATATGCTCAATTAACCATCCATAAATCCATTTATGATTTTATCAACCACATAGGTTCTGTACGTGCCTTACCCAACACTTAGTTATCGATCACACGTTCTACTCAATACTCAATACTTCATTTTGACCAAACTTTGTTTTTTTCTTCGATTCAACCGCACACTTAGTGCCCAAATCATAGCCGAAGCTTAAGTAACATCGCACACTTAGTGCCTCTATATCAAACCCAACTTGATTTGGTATCGCACACACAGTGCCAATTAGTATAATCGATATTGTCTCTATTTTGCACACACAGTGCCATTCATTACCATATAAATTCTATATCGCACACTTAGTGCCACATTTCTCAATTCCACACATATTTCATTTCTAATTTAATAATCACAAATCCATACATTTCATAACACATAGATATGAATTAAACATTTCGTATTATATTCGAACTTACCTCAGACGTCAAAATACTAAAACTAGCCCATCAATTGAGTACCTTTGTAACATCCTAAATAAGGGGCTCTGCATTTGTAATGTGTTATGTGTGTATGCCATGCTATGTGTGTTAATCTGGTGTGTTTAGAGGTTTGGGAAGGCTTAAGGTTAAGCCTGAGCCTTGGTAAAAATTTTTGTTTTTAGGCACTGCAAGGAAGAGCTAGTTGAAGTAGGCCTTAAGGGTACTTAAGTGGGGTAGTTGACATAAGAATCTAACTGGTAAAGTGGCAAGGAGGTGCCACTCAAGGTGTAGGTAGGTGATGCCATAAGGAGGTTATGAGGGAGCAGGTTCGAGTTGCGTTGACAACAAATAGGAGTGTTTTTTTATTTATGCGCCTAAGGAGCCTGAGTGATGGATTCGGCTGGGACTCTACATGGGTGAGTGTGGATTAAGTCAAAAGATATGAAGATGAGGCTAAGAGGAAAATGTGGGATAAGATATGGGTATAGGTGGTGGCCGAATGTTGGATACTATGAGCAAGAGGGAGAAATCGGTTTGGTGTGGTTAGGGTGTGCCGAATTTTTACTTTGGAACATAGGTTCTTTGTTCTAAAAAATAATGCATTTTAGGCTTTTGGGTTAGTAGGTGCCGAAATTTTGTTTAGTAAAGTGAGAGTTTTCTTCTTATTTTTGGCATATGAGGTTTTCTTTATCCTTTTCTTTTTCTGCCAAAATCGAATCCACTTAGGTCCTACCGAAAATTCTTCTTCTTCTTTACCATTCCTATCACTTCTTTCTATCTTGTTTTTATTTCTCTTCTCCCAATTGTTTCCTTCTCAGAAGCTGAAACCCCTAACTCCATTCTCATCCCCATTTCTATGCTATAGTCGAATGTCCCTTGCCCATAGTTCTCTCCTCTATTTTCTTTCCACAAGCTGAATCTTCATAGCCTTTCTCTTGTTCATATTTTCTTCTGATCTCTTCTAAAATTGAAAACCCCTAGGTCACATCTATGGTTTAATTTTATTTCTTTCGGCCTTTCAATCTTCTTCCCTGTCATTGCCGAATCTTCTCTTAAGTGGTAGTCGAATCTTCTGTGTTGAGGTAAGTGTCGACTCCTATTAATTCTCTATGTTTCTCTTTCTGTTCTTGGAAGCCAAAATCGAATGGCTAATTGGCTTAGTAAGGCCATCGTTAGATTGATGTTTCTCACTATTTCTTGTGTTCTCTTTAGGGCGCTATTCCGGGAATTGAAGGAGATCAGATCATCTAGGTTCATAAGCCAAAAATCGTTAACCTCTAAACCATATCTCTTCTTTCAGGATCTCAAGGTAAGGGTGTTCTCTTTGGATTGTATTTAGGTCATTATCATAATCGGTACCTTAACCTTACCTTGTGGTTTGGCAACCATATTTCATTATAGTAGCATCTAACAAGATCTTTGATAGAATCCAATATCGATCAGGTAAAGAAGGGGGTTGGACTCGTAAACCCAGCCCCAAAGTTCAAGAAACGAGCAGTGTCTACTGCTCGAGATTGGCCACCGGGGTGTGGGCCAGCTTCTGAGCAGAATAATAGACAGATAGCAGTGGTTCCTATTAGCGATAGTGTCAACATAGAAAGCGTGATATTGCGTGTTATCAGGTGTGTAAACCTCCACACACTTTACTTTATCTATACTAACGATTATGTCGCCTGAAAAACTGAAAAAGGCTGTGTAGACAGTCGTGATGCCCTTAGGGGTAAGGCTAGAAATGCCAGGTACATGACCGTATCGTTTTCTTTACATGGACGAATAAATGTGTGGTGATCTATTGTGTTATGGATAGCATGTTGCATTCGTTAGGATATGTATGTAGTACATGGGGTACGAGTTTAATATGAAGGGGAAGTGCATAATTATTTGGTCACGTAGTGATCGGTGGCTATGCTACGATATATATATATATGTACACACATTAATTGGGTCGTATAGTGATCGGTGCTTAAGCCACGATATATATTATTTGGTCACCTAGTGATCGGTTTGGTGTGATGGGCTGGTATGGGTTGGTGTGTAGAGGATGGAAAAACTAGGTTTGGGTTGGGCTTATTGCATTCATGTGTTTGTATGTTTTTATATATGGGCTAAGGCCCAATGTGTGATTGTGGGCCACGAGCCGTTTGTATAATGTAGGAGAATTTACACACTGAGTCCTGGTGACTCACCCCTTCTTTAATTTTTTAGGTAATCAATAGACAGTGGATGTGGGAGCCGAGGCGGACTCGTGGAGGCCATAATACCCTTTTTGTTCATAAACTCGTTTCTTATTATACTTTATTTTAATTGGGATTTTTGTTATGTAATAAGGCCTTTCTAAGTAAAACTTGGGTTTTTATTAGTTATAGATTATCTCAAATTTGACACTTAATCATTAAAGTGAAAATGGAGTTTTTCAAAAACATACGGGCAACATAAATTAATCATTTCTCTTTAAAGTATCAGCTAATATAATGAGTGCTCGATTATCATAACTTGGGAATTTCCTTAATTTACGTATCGTTATTTTCAAGACTACACCTTGATCAAAAAGTTTTTCAAACCTTCGATTTTTCCTAAATTCAACAAATCTCATTTTTATTTCACCCTGTAACATATCGGATTCAGTCGTAACGTTTAGGTCGGGTTTGGGGTGTTACATTTTTGGTATCAAAGCCTAGGTTACAAAACTTGGGCTGTGAAATAGGTTCGAAAAGGTTGAATAAAATCAAAGTTAATATTAAGGTGTTAATCGAAAGATGGCATCTGAGTCCACCGGCAAGCAATCCACGCAGGTAAGTGTTCTAATCCCTAGTAATGTATGCATGAAATGTTTATTTGACTGGATGGATATGTTGTTAGCATAGGAAAACTTAAACTTTAGGGACTAAAACCTCTAGCTTGTGAAATGTTTTGTGAAAATTACTCTTTAAAGCTAAGTTACATAAAATTGCTCGGTATTAAGACAGTGGAAGATACTAACTCATAAAACTTTTAATCAGATTAAGTTGCAAACGTTAGTTATGAGCACTAGGGGGCGTGGTGTGTGTGGTCGCGGTAGAGGCAGGATTGTTGTGTCAGAACCGGTAGGGTCTGGTCATGAGTCAAAAAATAAGATGCTAGTGCCGCCAACTGTAGAAGCAGAATATCAGGACCAAACAGGCGGTGACGATGCGGTGTCTTAGGCGATGCTACGGGTATTGGAGAGAGTTTCTGGGGCAGGCATTGGTATAGGGGCTTGGAAATCTGTGTCAGAGCGACTTCAGGCTAACGGAGCGAAAATGTTTAGGGGTATTTTCAGCGTAGCTCCTAATACAGCTGAATATTGGTTGGAGGCAGTGGAGCGTATAATAGATGATCTCTACTTCACGGAAGAGGAAAAGCTAAAAGGAGTGTTGTCTCTTCTCTGGGATGAGGCGTATCAATGGTGGGATAGTTCAGTGGCTGACTGCATTACCTGGGCTTTCTTCAAGTCGGTATTCCAGAGTAAGTACATCGGATCGAGTTATGTGGATGCGCAGGGCATTTCTAAATCTAGTCTATGAAATAAATTGGTGGCTGAATATGAAGCAAAATTCCTGCGTTTGAGTCATTATGCCCGGGGAATAGTGGCCACAGACCATGAGCGTTGTGTTCGATTTGAGGATGGTCTGAGGGATGATCTGTGTGTGCTGATAGCTCCACAGCAAGAAAGGGAGTTTGCGATTTTAGTGGAAAAAGCTAAGATAGCTGAGGAAGTTAAGCGATCAGAAAAGCGAAATCATGATAGGGACAGGGATAAAAATAAGAGGAGTTTTGGATCATCAGGGTCAGCGGGGCATTTTCAGAAAAGACCTAAGATGGATAGGCCAAGTTAGGGTGTGAGATCTATGGGTAATATCAGCCTCAGAGGTGTGCCCAATGTAGTAGATTTCATTCGGGCTAGTGTTGGATGGGTGACAGAAGATGTTTTAGGTGTGGGTCTACTGATCATCAGGTCAGGGACTGTCCACAGGATCGGGGTGGCGCAGGGCCGGTAGGACAGGCTAATGCTCAGCCAGATAGAGGAGGTCAACAACTGCAGAGAGGTCGTGGTCCAGCCAAAGAGGGTAATGGTTATGGCCGGGGTCGTGGAACACCAGGTGATGGGCAGGGAACACCGATGCGAGATAGTCGGGGTTGGTCTATGCAGCTAGACGTCGAGAGGAGAGGGATGCACCAGATGTCATAACCGGTACGTTCTTGATTTTTGGTTTGCCTTTTTCTACACTAATTGATATTGGATCGACGCATTCTTATATTGCTAGTGTAGTATCTGGAACTTTAAGTATAGACTCTGAGACTATTTCTAGGGAGATGATAGTAATTAACCCGCTAGGTCAGTCGGTAGTGGTGAACAGACTGTATAGAGATGTACCTCTAGAAGTGCAAGGGGTAGTTTTTACGACGGATTTAATGGAACTGCCGTTTGGGGCGTTCGATCTGATCTTAGGTATGGACTGGTTAGTGAAATATCGAGCAAATTTGGACTATGCAGCCAAGTGCATCGTACTAAGGACTCTCCAAGATGATGAGGTGGTGGTAATAGGGGAAAGGAGAAACTATTTATCTAATGTAGTGTCTGCTCTAAAGGCTGAGAGAATGGTGAGAAAAGGATGTAGGGCATTTGTAGCCTTTGTTTGTACTCTGGAGGTCCAAGAGTCAACTGTGGGGAATGTTAGAACGATGAGGGAATTTTTTGACGTTTTCCCAAAAGAACTTCTAGGACTACCCTCGAATCGCGAGGTGGAGCTCAAAATTGATCTTCTTCCTGGGATAACACTAATGTCCATTGTACCATATAGAATGGCGTCAAAGGAGTTGCTGGAACTGAAAGCTCAGATTCAAGAACTGTTGGACCGGGGTTTCATCCGACCAAGTGTATCGCCTTGGGGAGCGCCAGTTCTATTTGTTAAGAAGAAGGATGGATCAATGCGTATGTGCATTGACTACCGTCAGCTGAACAAGTTAACTATCAAGAACAAATATCCGTTGCCGAGTATTGATGACTTGTTCGATCAATTGAAAGGGGCGTCAATTTTCTCAAAGATTGATTTGATATCAGGATATCATCAAGTTAAGGTCAAAGAATTAGATATTTATAAGACAGCTTTTAGGACCCGTTATGGCCATTACAAATTCTTGGTGATGCCATTTGGGTTGACCAACGCACCAACAACATTTATGGATATGATGAACCGAGTATTCCAACCCTATTTGGACCAGTTTGTCGTAGTATTTATAGACGATATCCCGGTATATTCAAGTTCGAAGGAGGAGCATGATTCGCTTCTTCGAGTGGTTCTACAAATCCTGAGGGAGAAATAATTATACTCTAAATTCAGTAAGTGCAAATTTTGGCAAAGTGAGGTTACTTTTCTGGGACACGTTGTGTCGGCAGAATGGGTCAGAGTTGATCCCTGGAAAGTTAAAGCTATCATGGATTGGAAATCACCCAGGTCTGTGATAGAAATTCAGAGCTTCCTTGGTCTTGCTGGGTATTACCGGAGGTTCGTTGAGGATTCTCCTTGATTACGGCACCTTTAACCAAGTTGTTGAGAAAGGGAGTACCTTTTGTGTGGGGTGATAAAAAGCAGGAAAGCTTTGAGAAGCTAAAAAGGGTGTTGATGGAATCTCTGATTTTGATTCAATCAGAGGCTGGAAAAGAGTTCGTGGTTTACTGTGATTCTTCACACACGGGGTTAGGATGTGTGTTGATGCAAGGTGGAAAAGTTGTTGCTTATGCGTCTCGATAGTTAAGACCGCATGAGCTAAATTATCCCACACATGATTTGGAGTTGGCAGTGGTGGTTTTTGCCTTGAAGATCTGGAGACATTATCTGTATGGAGAGAAATCCGTCATCTATACAGATCATAAGAGTTTGAATTATCTCCTTACCCAGAAGAAGTTGAACTTGAGGCAGAGGAGGTGGATTGAGTTATTAAAAGATTACGATTGTTCGATTGAATACCATCCGGGTAAAGCTAACATGGTGGTAGATACGCTAAGTTAGAAGGTAATCTCGAATCAGAGGGCGATGTTTGGCCATCTGAGCCTGTATGAAGATGGGAGTTTATTAGCTGAGCTTCAAGTGAAGTCGACGTGGGTAGATCAGATTAAAGAGAAGCAGTTGCAGGATGATGTTTTGAGTGCTCTACTATCTCAAATGCAACATGGTGAAGTAAGGGATTATAGTCTAAATGATGATAGGGTCCTGTGTTTTGAAAGAAAGTTTACGTGCCGAGGGACGTGGAATTGAGGCGGATGATTCTTCAGGAAGCTTATAATAGCCCATACGCTATACATCCGGGAGGAAGTAAAATGTATCGGGATTTATAGGAACAATTTTGGTGGCCAGGTCAGAAGCAAGAGGTAACCAAATTTGTGGGTAGATGTTTGATATGTCAGCAGGTAAAAGTAGAGCATCAATTGCCTTCGGAGTTATTGTAGCCGGTAAAGATTCTTCAATGGAAATGGGAGAGGATCACTATGGATTTTGTTAGTGGGCTACCCCTTATACCTACTAAGAAGGATTCGATATGGGTATTCGTTGATCGATTGATGAAGTCCACTCATTTTATACCGGTTTGGGTCGATTACTCTCTTCAGAAGTTGGCTAAGTTGTATATACGGAGATTGTGAGGTTGCATGGAGTACCTGTGTCCATCATCTCGAACAGAGATCCTAGGTTTACGTCAAGATTTTATAGGGCATTGCATCAAGCATTGGGTACAAAGCTAGATTTTAGTACGGCGTTCCATCCGCAGATAGACGGACGTTCGAAAGGGTAATTCAGATATTAGAAGACATGTTGAAAGGTTGCATCCTCGATTTCAAGGGTAGCTGGAAAGAATTTTTACCGTTGGCAGAATTCACACATAACAACAGCTTTCAGTCCAGTATTCGGATGGCGCCATATGAGGTATTGTATGGGCAGAAGTGTCGTACTCCTATGTGTTAGACGAAGTCGGGTGAGCATTAGCTATTGGGTCCAGAACTAGTGCTGGAAACGGAGAACAAGGTTGAATTGATCCGGAGTAGGTTGAAGGAAGCTTCTGACAGGCAGAAATCCTACGTTGACCTGAACGGAGGGACATAGAATTTGCAGTGGGTGACCAAGTTTTCCTAAAGGTGTCACCGTGGAAGAAAATTCTAAGGTTTGGACGGAAGGGTAAGATAAGCCCCAGGTTCATCCGGCCTTACCGTGTGTTGAAGCGTGTGGGACCAGTTGCTTATCAACTCGAGCTACCTTTGGAGTTAAGTAAGATTCACGATGTGTTTCATATTTCAATGTTGAGACGATACCGTTCAGATCCATCCTATGTGATATCGTTAGAGAAACTCGATATAAGGCCTGAGTTATCCTTTGAAGAGGAACCAATTCAGATCTTGGAGCGGGATGTTAAAGTTTTGCGAAGGAAATCAGTTCCTTTGGTTAAGGTTCTGTGGTGGAATCACGGGTCAGAAGAAGCTACATGGGAGCCAGAGGATGTTATGCAACAACAATACCCTCACCTCTTTTGACCAGGTAATTTCAGGGCCGAAATTTCTTTAAGGGGGTAGAACTATAACATCCTAAATAGGGGGCTCTGCATTTGTAATGTGTTATGTGTGTATGTTGTGCTATGTGTGTTAATTTGGTGTGTTTAGAGGTTTGGGAAAGCTTAACGTTAAGCCTGAGCCTTGGTAAAAATTTTTGTTTTTAGGCACTGCAAGGAAGAGCTAGTTAAAAGTGGGCCTTAATGGTACTTAAGTGGGGTAGTTGACATAAGAATCTAACTGGTAAAGTGGCAAGGAGGCCCCACTCAAGGTGTAGGTAGGTGATGCCATAAGGAGGTTGTGAGGGAGCAGGTTCGAGTTATGTTGACAACAAATGGGAGTGTTTTTTTTATTTATACGCCTAAGGAGCCTGAGTGATGGATTCGGCTGGGACTCTGCATGATATGAAGATGAGGCTAAGAGGAAACTGTGGGATAAGATATGGGTGTAGGTGGTGGTCGGATGTTGGACACTATGAGCAAGGGGGAGAAATTGATTTGGTGTGGTTAGGGTGTGCTGAATTTTTACTTTGGAACATAGGTTCTTTGTTCTCAAAAATAATGCATTTTCGGCTTTTGGGTTAGTAGGTGCCGAAATTGTGTTTAGTACAGTGAGAGTTTTCTTCCTATTTTCAGCATTTGAGGTTTTCTTTCTCCTCTTCTTTTTCTGCCAAAATCGAATCCACTTAGGTCCTGCCGAAAATTCTTCTTCTTCTTTACCATTCCTATCACTTCTTTCTATCTTGTTTTTATTTCTCTTCTACCAATTGTTTCCTTCTCAGAAGCCGAAACCCTTAACTCCATTCTCATCCCCACTTCTATGCTATAGCCGAATGTCCCTTGCCTATAGTTGTCTCCTCTGTTTTCTTTCCACAAGCCGAATCTTCATAGCCTTTCTCTTGTTCATCTTTTCTTCTGATCTCTTCTAAAACTGAAAACCCCTAGGTCTCATCTGTGGTTTAATTTTATTTCTTTCAGCCTTTCAATCTTCTTCCTTGTCATTGCCGAATCTTCTCTTAAGTGGCAGCCGAATATCCTATGTTGAGGTAAGTGTCGACTCCTGCTAATTCTCTATGTTTCTCTTTCGGTACTTGGAAGCCAAAATCGAATGTCTAATTGGCTTGGTAAGGCCATCGTTAGATTGATGTTTCTCACTATTTCTTGTGTTCTCTTTGGGGCGCTATTCCGAGAATTGAAGGAGATCAGATCATCTAGGTTCCTAAGCCGGAAACCATTAACCTCTGAACCATATCTCTTTTTTTGGGATTTCAAGGTAAGGGTGTTCTCTTTGGATTGTATTTAGGTCATTATCATAATCGGTACCTTAACCCTACCTTAGGGTTTGACAACCATATTTCATTATAGTAGCATCTGACAAGATCTTTGATGGAATCCAATATCGATCAGACAAAGGAGGGGGTTGGACTCGTAAACCCAGCCTCAAAGTTCAAGAAACGAGCGGTGTCGCTGTTCGAGATTGGTCATCAGGGTGTGGGAAGACTTCTGAGCAAAATAGTAGACAGATAGCAGTGGTTCCTATTAGTGATAGTGTCGACATAGAGAGCGTGATATTACGCGTTATCAGGTGTGTAAACCTCCACACACTTTACTTTATCTGTACTAACAATTGTGTGGCCTGAAAAGCCGAAAAAGGTTGTGTAACAGTCGTGATGCCCTTAGGGGTAAGGCTAGGAATGCGAAGTACGTGACGTATCATTTTCTTTACATGGACGAATAAATGTGTGGTGATCTATTGTGTTATGGATAGCATGTTGCATTTGTTAGGATATGTATGTAGTTCATGGGGTGTGGGTTTGATATGAAGGGGAAGTGCATGATTATTTGGTCATGTAGTGATCGGTGGCTATACCACGATATATATATATGTACACACATTAATTGGGTCACATAGTGATCGGTGGTTAAGCCACGATATATATATATATGTGTTATTTGGTCACCTATTGATCGATTTATGACTGGCAGATGACTATCGAAATGGAGTGTAGCGGATTGAGGGTTCGTTGTAGAAATCCCCACGGTATGATGGGCTGTTACGAGTTGGTGTGTAGAGGATGGAAAAACTAGGTTTGGGTTGGGCTTATTGCATTCATGTGTTTGTATGTTTTTATATATGGGCTAAGGCCCAATGTGTGATTGTGGGCCATAAGCCGTTTGTATAATGTGGGAGAATTTACACATTGAGTCCTAGTGACTCACCCCTTCTTTAATTTTTTAGGTAATCAGTAGATCGTGGATGTGGGAGCCGAGGCGGACTCATGGAGGCCATAATACCCTTTTCTTTCATAAATTAGTTTCTTATTATACTTTATTTTAATTGGGATATTTGTTATGTAGTAAGACCTTTCTAAGTAAAACTTGGGTTTTTATTAGTTATAGATTATCTCAAATTCGACACTTAATCATTAAAGTGAAAATGGAGTTTTTCAAAAACATACGGGCAACATAAATTAATCATTTCTCTTTAAGGTATCAACTAATATAATGAATACTCGATTATCATAACTTGGGAATTTCCTTAATCTACGTATCGTTATTTTCAAGACTGCATCCTGATCAAAAAGTTTTTCAAACCTCCGGTTTTTCCTAAATTCAACAAATATCATTTTTACTTCACCCTGTAACATATAGGATTCGGTCGTAATGTTTAGGCCGGGTTTGGGGTGTTACAACCTTGTCTTTGCCTCGATCTTGATCCAAATCTCTCCTTTCTTGGTCTATACATATTCAAATTTAGCTCATTCAATCATCAATTCATTCAATTTAGTCCAAACACAAATATTTATGGCATTTTACAAACTAGCCCTCACATTTTCACATTTTGACGCTTTAGTCCCTATTTCATAAAATCACAAAATACATATAATTTCATTATACCATGCTTAGGCCTAATTCTCCTTATACTCATACAAGCCCATATATTTCATTTATTTCACATTTTAGTCCTCAAATTTTTCATTTTTACAATTTAGCCAAAATTACTCAATTTCATCAAAAATCCAAATACAAACTATGTTAACCCAACACCAAGCTTTCATATTCCACCAACTAACACCTCAAAGCTTACATATTCATCAATGGCATATCTCAAAATCACCATCACTTTTTAAAATTTAAGCATGGGTTTGATAATACACTAACCAACGATCTCAAAAACATAAAAATTATCAAAAACCGAGCTAGATACATACCTTAATCAAACTCAACAATGGCTGAATGTCCTAGCTCTCTTTATTTCTTTTTCTTTTTCTTAGTTTCGGTCATAAACAAAAAGATGAACATGGCTTTCATTTTGTTTTGTTTTATTATAAATACATTATTTATTCATTTACTTATTTAACCTTTTATTAAACATATAAAACATTTATATATTAAGGTTATTCTAGTCCTTTACTGCCCACTATCCTTAATAATGGCCTAATTGCATCATAAAACCTCCAAATTATAAATACCACAACAATTAGGCACTTTAGAAATCAGCACACAACTTGTATATTTTATGCAATTTAGTCTTTTTTCATAATTAAGCACACAATCAATAAAAATTTCACACAGAACTTCCACACATGCTCAATCACATATTATAAACACCAAAAGTAATATTAAAATATTTTTTGACCTTGGATTGGTGGTCCCAAAACCACTGTTCCGACTAGGGTCTAAACTAGGCTGTTACACATAGAACCATTCCAAGCATATACCATCAACCAAATCAGCCACAACTAAGGCATCGACACCATTCACATGCTATCATTTATCATACATAAACATCACATATATCTCAACTCAAATCATGCAATTTCCTACATCCATGAAAAGCATCATCATATGCATATATATACTTAAACCAATATTAGCCAATTTCAATGGCCATTTACAAAATGAATTATCAACCAACATAAGCCAACACATTTGGCTAAATCAATTATGACACATAACAAAATGACCAAGTCCCTATACATGCCATAACTCAAAATATTAAAATCAATGGTACCCAAAATATTAAGTTGATAGTGTGAATGGATCTCCGACAGTTTTCGATCCTCGAGCTAGCTTGGTGACACTATAAGACAAGGGAAAAGAAAGGGGAGTAAGCTATATAGCTTAGTAAGTTCCTATTCAAATAATAAGCATTATAATCACACATGTATCATGCAAATAAACATGATGAACTTGGCATAATTAATATCAAGATCTTCTAATCATAACTTACTCATTCATAACCTTACAGAGGGATTCATCACATATCGAGCTCATTAGTAAATGAGTTTTACGTACGTACCTATACCAACTCGCAACATAATCATAACCTTTCACAACTTTGACATACTCGTTGAATTTCCTGTTAAACCACTTCAAATACTAAAGGATACTAGGGAGTCCCATACACACAATACCGTACTAATGCCATATCTCAGATATGGTCTTACATGGGATCTCTTATCAATGCCAATAGCCCAGCTATGGTCATACACGAAGTCTTATATCGATGCCATATCCCAGATATGGTCTTACACGTAATCTCAAATATCCATAATGTCATGACATTCGTATCCTACCTATTCCTAAGGTTAAACCGGGATTTCTCACTTGTCAAACTTTATCGATTACATCCAAGGAGTCAATCATAATTCATACAATATTAAATCATTTAAAACATAAATAAAACAATGCATTATTTGCATATGAACTTACCTCGGTACAAAAAATAGTAGAAATGGACCTAATTGTCAAACACCTTATTTTTCCCTCAATCTAGGTCTGAACCTCATTTCTCTTGATCTATAATAGAAAATTTAACTCATTTATGATCCAAATTTCTCAATTCAGTCCAAAAATCACATTATATAAAAGTTACATTTTTGCCCATAAACTTTAACATTTTTACATTTTGGCCTCTAGGCTCGTAAGATGAAATCTATTCGATTTCTTCAAGACCCAAGCCTAGTCGAACCTCTTCCATGCTTATAACAGCCCACATTTTTCATTTAATCACACTTTTACACACATTTTGAAATTTTTTTACAAATAGGTCCTTTTGACATTTTCATCAACAATCACCTAGCAAAAGTTGTTTATCTAACATTACACTTGCATAGTCTACCATTAAACTTCAAAATAAACACATGTATAACATGGGTCAAACCCTAGACCTCAATTATCTCTTGAATTAATGGTAAAAATAGATAGATCGAGTGATAACGACTTCAAAAATGTAAAGAACATTAAAAACGAGACAAGAACAGACTTACAATCGAGCTTGAAAGTGGACAAACCCTATCTATGGCTTCCCTTCTAATTTTTTGCACAAGAATGAAGAAGATGGAATAAATTTTGGCTTGAGTTTTTTGGTTTTTAATTCATTTAATTATTAAATGACCAAAATGCCCTTCACTTAAAACTTTGAAATTTTATCTCACCATGTCCATTTTTGTCTACTAACTTAACAAATGGTCTAATTACCATCTAATGACCCTAAATTTAAAATTTCATAGCAATTAGACACTTCTAGCGTGTAGAACTTAACATTTGTAGTTTTTACAATTTAGTCCATTTTGCTAAATTAGGAGCTCAAACGTCAAAATTTTCGAATGAAATTTTCACGAAATCATTTCGTAAAACTATAGACCATAAAAATATAATAAAGATAAATTTTACTGCGTCGTATTTGTGGTCCCAAAACTATTGTTTCGACTAGACCCAAAAATAGGATGTTACAACTCTCCCCCTTAGGGATTTTCATCCTCGAAAATCTTACTAGAAAATAGGTTTGGGTACTATTTTTGCCTAGCTTCCTCAGGTTCCCACATAGCCTCTTCGACTCCGTGTCGTTTCCACAAAACTTTAACTAGGACTATGTTTTTATTTCTCAACTGTTTAACTTCCCGAGCTAAAATCTTGATCGATTCTTCACCGTAAGTCATATCTTGTCGAATCTCAACCTCTGATGGAGAAATCAAATTTGAGGGATCAGAACAATATCGCTACAACATCAACACATGAAACACATAATGAATTCTTTCCAACTCTGTCAGTAAAGCTAACCGATATGCCACTAGCCCTATTCTTTCAATAACTTCATACGGCCCGATGAAACATGGACTCAACTTGCCTTTATGGCCAAATCTCATAATCTTCTTCCATGGAGATACATTCAAAAATACTTTATCACCAATCTAAAATTTGATCTCCTTTCTTTTCAAATCTGCGTATGACTTTTGTCGATCTGAAGCTGCTTCAAAGCAATCGTGGATTACCTTTACATTTTCTTCGGTTTGCCTAAACAAGTTAACCCCGTGAATCTGTTTCTCACTAAGCTCGGTCCAATACAAAGGTGTTCGGCACTTGAGGCCATAAAATGCCTCACAAGGCACCATCTTTATACTTGATTGGAAATTGTTGTTATAGGCAAATTTGACCAATGATAGATATTTTTTTGAACTACCCTCGAATTCTAAAACACAACAATGAAGCATATCTTTGAGAACCTGAATTACTCTCTCAGACTGACCATTGGTTTGCGGAGGAAAAGTGGTACTAAAGTTCAGCTTTGTACCCAAAGCTTCTTGCAACTTCTTCCAAAAACGCAAAGTAAACCTCGAATCTCTATCCAAAATAATATAAATAGGCACTCCGTATAATTTCACAATTTCAACAATTTACAATTAAGCTAGCTTGCCAAGTGAGTAATCGATACGTAGTGGAATAAAATGAGCCAATTTCATCAATCTATCAATAACAACCCGAATGACATCTTTCTTTTTTTGGAGTCAAAGGTAAACCCGTCACGAAGTCCATCGTAATTTTGTCCCATTTCCACTCTGGTATCATCACAGTCTGAAGTAAACCCGATGGTACTTGGTGTTCAGCTTTAACTTGCTAACATACTAAACATCTTGCTACAAAATCAGAAATGTCTTGTTTCATACCCGACCACCAATACAATTGTTTCAGATCATTGTACATTTTAGTACTTCCCGGATGCACAGATAAACAACCATTATGCACCTCATGAATAATTTTCTGAACAAGTTCATCATTTTTCGGTATACAAATTCTACCTCGAAACATCAAACAATCATTAGATCCGTTATAAAAATTCGAATCACTACTTGATTCACAATGACCTCTTTTGGTTTGCAAATCACTGTCACATTTTTTAGCTTCACAAATTTGTTGAAGCAATAACGGTCTAGATTTTAACTCAGCTAGGATCGAACCATTATCGAACAAAGTCAACCGTGTATTCATTACTCTCAAAGCAAACAAAGTCTTTCTACTCAACGCATCTGTTACTACATTTGTGTTACCCGGGTAATAGTTAATCACTAGCTCATAATCCTTCAGTAACTCGAGCGATCTCCGTTGCTGGAAGTTTAAATCTTTCTGAGTCATCAAGTATTTTAAAATCTTATGATCAGAAAAGACATGACACTTCTCACCGTATAAATGGTGTCTCCAAATTTTCAAAATAAACACAATGGCGGCTAATTCCAAATCATGCGTCAGATAATTCTTCTCTTGCGGTTTCTGTAACACCCCTAACCCATATCCGTCGCCGAATTAGGGTTATGAGGCATTTTTAAAGAAAATACAGCTTTCATACAATCACATAATCACATAGAACTTATCCATAAATGCATGTATATAAATATATATATGTATATAACTTTTTCTTTTTTTGAATTAACTATTCAAGTACATGCGTACTCTTATCCATAAATTCCATATTCAATTTGGCTAGCAAATGTAATACCATAAAAATTTCTTTTATAACCATATTTTACTCATCTACTAGCGACAATCCACAAACAAACAAATATGTATGTATATATAAAAGTACTCGCACAACATATATATATAGTCAGCCAAAACATACCTACTCATTGACCAAATGCACATGCAACCTTATTATTAATACGTTATGGTCGAACATATCCTATGTTCAATATGGCCTAATATATACATCCATTATGCATAACTTTACCACGTTACTAAATCATGTATCCAAATACTATTCACTCTCTGATCACTTAAACACCAAATAAAACTAAATGGTTATTTACACTCTGATCAAACGAAATTTCGATACATTCCTTATACATGTAATGGCTGCAATTTCCTATTTAACATATATCATTTTCGCATATAAATCATACACAAATATGCCATGTAATGCCTTATTACTTACCATTATACACCGAATCCATATAATTAAATATGCTAGTAATTCACCATTGTAAAACATGCATATGTATATATATATATATGCATATACATCAAACAGTTGTACATATAAAAAATGAAATATTATACAACTTGAATATATATATATAATTTAATTGAATACGCACTATCAAAGCATTATTTAGACTCAAAGTGCCATGAACCACAAACCAAACCATACCTATTATATACATATACAATGGCCGAATACATATACTAGCTAAAACCTTCACAACCATGCAAAATAATAGCATTAACATACCCAGTATCATTACTAAACATAACTATTAGACTTAAACATTAACAATTGGACATGCCATTATACCTAACTCATAAGTAAAGTTTAACAAAAGAAATAGCCATATTCGCATGGCTATTATATACATGAACAAAAAGTTTTCATCAAAATAAAGCAAAGTCTTTCCTATACATGCCTCTATCCGAAGACCAAAATGAAAGAGTACCAAATTAGATTGATAGTGTGGTCGACTTTCTTGACGATCCCGTTGAGCTTGTAGCCTAAACCTAATCTATAAAACAAAGGAGAACATTTCACACAAATAAGTTTACTAACTTAGTAAGTCCTAAGCTCTTGATAATATAACATACAAACACTTAAACATTTAAATCATTCAACTTATGACACTGCACATATACATTTAAATATATTGATTTCTACAGGGCCGAATACTAATAGTTCATAAACCGAAGTAATTGTACTTCATTTCCATAAACTTGTATCTCTTCGAAGCATAAAGTAAGTATATTACAAGAATCACATGCTCCAAATTGTATAAGTACAACATCCATATCAACCATGTTATCGTACTAAAATTTCTTTCACTCTTAGCATTTCTATTTGAAAACCGAATCTCCATAATAGTACAATCAAGCTCAAATTCAATCATTTAATACTCATGCACATCAATCGTAATCTCAAATGTACATAACACTGTTCTCATAGTATTAACTCAACTCAAGTAACATTAAACATAACATACCTTACTTGCTTACCTGAGCCTTTAACTAGATCATTTCATTCATAAGCATAAGCTTGTATTAACAATCACTGGTATAAAACATGCTAGACCAAAGGTCCTAGATTTAAACACCGGCACGAAGCCTGCTAGGCATTAAAGCCCGAAATAAATCACCGATAAAGCACGCTAGGCATTAAAGCCGAAATAAATCACCAAGACGAGGCTCTGCTAGGCATTTAGCACAAACATATCACCAAGACGAGGCACGCTAGGCATTTAGCCCAAACATATCACCAAGACGAGGCACGCTAGGCATTTAGCCCGAAACATATCAAACACGAGGCCTGCTAGGCATTTAGCTCAAAACATATAAATATGGTCGATCAATCCACACATATTTCATAATTACATTACATATACTATTCAACTAAGCTTATTCATATCACATTATCAAAGTATGCAATCAATCTAATTCACTTATATACATTCGGCTAAGACATGAGTATGTACTCAAACTTATCAAACTTTATCATTTAATATCTTCATAATTAATTCTTTGATATGTTTCAGCTTAAGGACTTACCTCGGTTGTCGATAGACCGTGCAAATCGACTATTCGAGAACCTTCGTCTTTCCCCAATCTAAATCCGTTTTTCTTTGTTCTTGATCTAAAACACATTAAAATTTAGCTCATTCAAGTACATTTCATCTCAATTTAGTCCCTAAGCACATAAATAGGAAATTTACCATTTTACCCCTACTATTTCAAATTTTTACAATCTAGTCCTAATTGCACAAAACACAAAATATACATTATTTCAATATAACACTCAAGGGACGAATATGTATAAGGACTATATAAGTCCATTTCTTTCATTTATTTTACATTTAAGCCCTCTCAAATTTTTATTTTTATAAATTAGTCCTATTTACTCAATTTTTCACTAAAACTTCAATACAAAACTTATCAATCTTAGTCCTAACAATAAATTAAATTCATCAAACATCAATTATCATATAAGAATGCTAATGGCAAAACGTTAGACATGCTCGGTTTAAAAATTACAACATGGGTTGGCTCTTGTTCAAGCAACGATCTCAAAACGTAAAATTTACAAAACCACTAAGAATTTACCTTGAATTTGGCTTGAATGTTGCCGAAAATTCAAAGAACCTAGCTCCCTTTTCTTTCTCAATATTCGCCAAGAAAGATGAATGAAAATATCCATTTATTTTTATGTTTTAATTAACATATAATATGGTTTTAACCTATTTACTATTTTAACCTTATATCATAAAATTATATAATATAAAACTTAAGGTCAATCATGTCATATACCACCCACTAGCTTAAAATGGGTTATTTACCCATTTAACACTTCATATTAAAAGCCATGCTCAAATTAGCACATTACACTTTAGTATGCCACTTTTACCTTTTACGCGATTAAGTCCTTTTATCAAATTCAATACTTAAACGATAAAATTTTTCTCTGAAACTTTCACACACATAAATTCACATATAATAAACACTAAATATAATATTTAAATATTTCTGGGCTCAGATTCATGGTCCCGAAACCACCGCTTCGATTAGGGTCAAATTCGATTCATTATAACTCTCCCCCCTTAAAGATTTTTGTCCCCGAAAATCTTACCGTTAAACAACGTCGGATATTGTTGCCTCATTGAATCTTCAGGCTCCCACGTCGCCTCTTCAACTCCGTGTCGATTCCATAGTACTTTCACTAAGGAAATCCTTTTGTTTCTTAACTCTTTCATTTCCCAGGCTAAAATACGGATCGGTTTTTCCTCATATGTCATATCAGGTTGGATCTCAATCTCAGACGGAGCAATCACATGTGACGGATCTAATCTGTATCTATGAAGCATAGAAACATGAAATACATCGTGTATCTTTTCTAATTCAGAGGGTAACTTCAACCTATAAGTAACAAGTCCAACACGTTCAATGATTTCATACGGTCCAATGAACCTCGGGCTCAATTTGCCTTTCTAGCCAAAACGGTCCACGGAGAGACCTTTAAAAATACTCGATCTCTGACCTAAAATTCAATGTCCTTGCGTTTCAAATCAGCATAAGACTTTTGACGATCCAAAGTAGCTTTCAAATTGTCTCTAATAATAGCTACTTTACATCAGCTCTTTAATCAAATCAACCCGTGTATCTTCTTCTCACGAGCTCACCCAAGATAATGGTGTTCGACACTTTCGCCCATACAAGGCTTCATAGGGTGCCATTTTGATAATAGATTGAAAACTGTTGTTATAGGCAAACTCAATCAGAGGTAAATATCTTTCCCACGCACCTTCAAACTCAAGAACGCAACATCTCAACATGTCCTCAAGTATCTCGAATAGTTCGCTCGGATGGATTGTGCATCTGCGGATGAAAGGTCAGACTAAAATGTAGTTTAGTGCCTAAGGCATCTTGCAACTTCTTCCAAAATCGCGATGTAAATCTCGGTCTCATGCAAAACAATGGATCTCGGTGCACCATGCAATCTCACAATCTGCGATACATATAATTCACAAGTTTATCGAAAAGATCGGCACACAAATGAGTGATTTAGTCACCTATCAACTATAACCCAGACGGCATCTTTCTTACTCGGTGTCATAGGAAGACCGGATACAAAATCCATTGTAATTCTATCCCATTTCCATTCAGGTATCATGATTGGCTGAAGTAATCCGGATGGCACTTGATGTTCAGCTTTTACTTGCTGACACACTAAGCATTTCGAAACAAATTCAGATATATCCCGTTTCATGCCCGGCCACCAATAAAACTATTTCAAATCATTATACATCTTTGTGTTACCTGGATGTATTAATAATCGACCACTATGGGCCTCACTCAGAATCATCTGTATCAAATCTGAGTTTTTCGGAACACACATTCGGCTTTTAAAATTCAAACAGTCATTTGCATCAATCTGAAAATCGACTCGCACCTTTTCACCTCGAATTGCCTAGCAATCAAATCCTTGTCAACTTTCTGTGCATCACAAATTTGCTGAATAAACATCGGTCTTGCTTTTAACTCGGCTATGATCGAACCATCACCAGACATAGCTATCGGCGCGTTCATTGCACGAAGAGCAAACAATGATTTTTGACTTAATGCATCTGCAACAATGTTAGCTTTTCCCGGATGGTAGTCAATCACCAATTCATAGTCTTTCAACAATTCTAACCATCTGCGTTGTCTCAAATTTAGATCCTTCTGAGTCATTAAATACTTTAGAATTTTATGATCTGAATAAATGTGACATTTCTCGCCAAATAAATAGTGACGCCAAATTTTCAATGCGAAAATAATGGCTGCAAGTTCTAAGTCATGCGTCGGGTAATTTCTTTCATGCGGCTTCAATTGTCTTGAAGCGTAGGCTACAAGTTTGCCTTCCTCGCATCAAAACGTAGCCCAAACCATTTAAAGAAGCATCGAATAAACAACAAATTCTTTACCCGATTCAGTTTGAACTAACACCGAGCTTCACAAAAGGGCTTTCAAATGATCAAAACTTTTCGACACTTTTCGACCCTCGAACTCGACATCTTTTGCAATAACTTTGTCAACGGGGTAGCTATCATAGAAAAACCTTTCACAAATCGTCGATAGTAACCGCAAGTCCCAGAAAACTTTGAATCTCGTAAACATTTTTTGGTGGCTTCCAATCAAGTATAGTCGATATTTTGTTTGGATCAACTCGAATGCCTGATGCTGAAACAACATGTCCCAAAAAGCTAACCTCTTTCATCCAGAACTCACACTTACTAAACTTCGCATACAACTGCTGATTTCGCAAAGTTTGTAGCACTAACCTCAACTGCTCAGCGTGTTCAATTTCATCTTTGGAGTAGATCAATATGTCATCAATAAACACTACCACAAATCGATCCAAAAACTATCTAAAAACTTGATTCATCAAATCCATAAAAATAGCAGGTGCATTAGTAAGCCCAAAAGGCATAACCAAAAACTCAAAATGTCCGTACCTCGTCCGGAATGCAGTCTTTGGCACATCTGTATCTCTGACTCGCAACTAATAATAACCCGATCTCAAATCTATCTTTGAAAATACTGAAGCCCCTTTCAACTGATCAAACAAATCATCAATCCAGGGTAGCGGGTACTTATTCTTTATAGTTACCTTATTCAGTTGCTGATAATCAATACACATTCGCATCGTTCCATCTTTCTTTCTCACAAAAAGAACTGGTGCACCCTAAGGAGAGAAACTTGGTCGTGCAAAGCCCCTATTTGTTAACTCTTGCAACTATGCTTTCAACTCTTTTAGCTTAGTAGGTGCCATCCGATATGGAGCTATTGAGATCGGAGTCGTTCCTGGTGCTAATTCAATGCCAAACTCAATCTCTCATCTGGGGTAAACCCGTAGTTCTTCAGAAACACATCCGGTATTCACATACAATCGATGCAGATTCAATCTGCTTTCTCGGACAATTTATTATCCAAAGACATAAGCCAAATAAGCTTCGCACCTTTTCTCACATACTTCCTGCTAACATCGAGGATATAATCGTAGGAAACCCACTTAAATCATCGGATTCAATTCTAATGATCTCACCATTCGATGTCTCAAATCGATAAGCTTTCTTTTGCAATTCACCACTGCATCATGTGAAGTTAACCAGTCCATTCCCAAAATTATATCAAACTCGTCAAAAGGCAACAGCATTAAATCGATTGGGAAGCAAAAATCCCGAATCATCAATGGGCAACCTTTACACACTTTATTAACAAACACACATCTACCCAAAGGGTTGGATACGCGAATCACAAACTCGAGAGACTCAATGGCGAGTCTTCTTGAATACCGAGTTTCACATACATATGAATGGGTCGAACCAGATCAATCAATGCAATTACGAGAGAATCATAAAGGGTGAAAGTACCAATAATGACATCCGAGAAGCGACATCCTCTCTAGCTCGAGTAACATAAGCTCTAGATGGAGCTCTAGCCTCAGATCGAACTGTCGTGTTCTTCGTCCCTCTCTAACTACCACCTACATTGCCAGAATGCCTGGGTGGTCTACCCCGTGCTAATGCACTGCTCGGTCTAGAGTTCTGTGTTGTATTCTGCTTAGCTAACATCGGGCACTCTCGAATAAAATGGTCTGAGGATCCACATTTATAGCAGGATCGATCACGAACTCTACAACTCCCAGAATGCCATTTTCCACAATGTTTGCATTCAACTCGATTCTGTGGAACGTTATCAACACTGGCCATCGAGGTAGCTCGGGAGCTCACTGGAGGTCAATCACGTCTAGGTGTATCTGAAGTAGCTTTATGTCGATTGAAGTCATCTCTAAACTTCTTAGATGTAGAATGGAAATTCTTACCCGACGGTCTTTTACGAGTGTCTCTAGCTTCTGTCTCAGCCTTTCTTTTCTCCTTCCCAAGCTCTTCAGCTTTGCAAGCTCGCTCGACTAATGTCACAAACTCTTTGATTTCAAGAATGCCAACAAGTAACTTTAAATCTTCATTCAAACCATCTTCAAACCTTTTGCACATAATGGCTTGATTGATACACACTCCGAGCATATCGGCTCAATCGACAAATTTTTGCTCATATTCATCACGGTCATTTTCCCTGTTTGATTCAAGAAATTCTTTTCGCTTCGGTCGATGGACCTCGATCGATATATTTCTTGCGGAATTCATTCTGGAATAAATCCCATGTCACTTTTTCTTTTGGAACCACTGATACTAGTGTATTCCACCCGTGATAGGCAGTGTCCTGAAGTAAAGATATGGCACATTTCAAACATTCGTCTGGAGTGCAGGATAGCTCATCAAGTACCCGAATAGTGTTATCAAGCCACATTTCATCTTGCTCTGCATCATCATCATCATTAGCCTTGAATTCTTTGGCCCCAAATTTCCTGATTTTATCAACCGAAGGCCTACTAGATCTCATTGGATCTATCATCGGGGGTGCTGAAGGTACCGGAGTTGGATTATTCGGGGGTGAAGGTTGTTGTACAGTCAGATTATTCTGAACAAACTGGGTAAACCATTCATTCATCATTTGGTAGAAGGCTTGTTTAGCCTCTCCTCGTGGTTACCCGTGGCGGTTGAGAGTCTAATGGCGCTGATCCATGTGCGAGACCAGTAGCGACACTCTCCACATCATCATTACTGCTCTATCGGGATCAAATCCATTTACTATATAAAATACAATTGAAATTGTCAAGTCACCACACTATCATATATACAATTCAAAGGCATGTATAGCTAGACTCTTACATACTACGGTAGTCCTAGAATCGACTAAACCGTAAACTCTGATACCAATAAAATGTAACATCCTTAACCCATATCTGTCGTCGAATTAGGGTTATGAGGCATTTTTAAAGAAAATACAACTTTCATACAATCACATAATCACATAGAACTTATCCATAAATGCATGTATATATATATGTATATAACTTTTTCTTTTTTTGAATTAACTATTCAAGTACATGCGTACTCTTATCCATAAATTCCATATTCAATTTGGCTAGCAAATGTAATACCATAAAAATTTCTTTTATAACCATATTTTACTCATCTACTAGCTACTATCCAAAAATAAACAAATATGTATGTATATATATAAGTACTCGCACAACATATATATATAGTCAGCCAAAACATACCTACTCATTGACCAAATGCACATGCAACCTTATTATTAATACGTTATGGTCGAACATATCCTACATTCAATATGGCCTAATATATATATACATTATGCATAACTTTACCACGTTACTAAATCATGTATCCAAATACTATTCACTCTCTGATCACTTAAACACCAAATAAAACTAAATGGTTATTTACACTCTGATCAAACGAAATTTCGATACATTCCTTATACATGTAATGGCTGTAATTTCCTATTTAACATATATCATTTTGCATATAAATCATACACAAATATGTCATGTATTGCCTTATTACTTACCATTATACACCGAATCCATATAATTAAATATGCTAGTAATTCACCATTGTAAAACATGCATATGTATATATATATATATATAATGCATATACATCAAACGGTTGTACATATAAAAAAAAATGAAATATTATACAACTTGAATATATATATATAATTTAATCAAATATGCACTATCAAAGCATTATTTAGACTCAAAGTGCCATGAACCACAAACCAAACCATACCTATTATATACATATACAATGGCCGAATACATATACTAGCTAAAACCTTCACAACCATGCAAAATAATAGCATTAACATACCCAGTATCATTACCGAACATAACTATTAGACTTAAACATTAACAATTGGACATGCCATTATACCTAACTCATAAGTAAAGTTTAACAAAAGAAATAGCCATATTCGCATGACTATTATATACATGAACAAAAAGTTTTCATCAAAATAAAGTCAAAGTCTTTCCTATACATGCCTCTATCCGAAGACCAAAATGAAAGAGTACCAAATTAGATTGATAGTGTGGTCGACTTTCTTGACGATCCCGTTGAGCTTGTAGCCTGAACCTAATCTATAAAACAGAGGAGAACATTTCACATAAATAAGTTTACTAACTTAGTAAGTCCTAAGCTCTTGATAATATAACATACAAACACTTAAACATTTAAATCATTCAACTTATGACACTGTACATATACATTTAAATATATTGATTTCTACAGGGCCGAATACTAATAGTTCATAAACCGAAGTAATTGTACTTTATTTCCATAAACTTGTATCTCTTCGAAGCATAAAGTAAGTATATTACAAGAATCACATGCTCCAAATCGTATAAGTACAACATTCATATCAACCATGTTATCGTACTAACATTTCTTTCACTCTTAGCATTTCTATTTGAAAACCGAATCTCCATAATAGTACAATCAAGCTCAAATTCAATCATTTAATACTCATGCACATCAATCGTAATCTCAAATGTACATAACACTATTCTCATAGTATTAACTCGACTCAAGTAACATTAAACATAACATACCTTACTTGCTTACCTGAGCCTTTAACTAGATCATTTCATTCATAAGCATAAGCTTGTATTAACAATCACTGGTATAAAACCTGCTAGACCAAAGGTCCTAGATTTAAACAAACACGAAGCACGCTAGGCATTAAAGCCCGAATAAATCACAGCATAAAGCACGCTAGGCATTAAAGCCCAAATAAATCAAACCAAGACGAGGCTTGCTAGGCATTTAGCGAAACATATCAAAAGACGAGGCACGCTAGTCATTTAGCCCAAACATATCAAAAGACGAGGCACCTGGGCATTTAGCAGAAACATATAAATATGGTCAATCAATCCACACATATTTCATAATTACATTACATATACTATTCAACTAAGCTTATTCATATCACATTATCAAAGTATGCAATCAATCTAATTCATTTATATACATTCGGCTAAGACATAAGTATGTACTCAAATTTATCAAACTTTATCATTTAATATCTTCATAATTAATTCTTTGGTATGTTTTAGCTTAAGGACTTACCTCGGTTGTTGATAGACCGTGCAAATTGGCTATTCGAAAACCTTCGTCTTTTCCCGATCTAAATCTGTTTTTCTTTGTTCTTGATCTAAAACACATTAAAATTTAGCTCATTCAAGTACATTTCATCTCAATTTAGTCCCTAAGCACATAAATAGGCAATTTACCATTTTACCCCTACTATTTCAAATTTTTACAATCTAGTCCTAATTGCACAAAACACAAAATATACATAATTTCAATATAACACTCAAGGGCTGAATATGTATAAGGACCATATAAGTCTATTTCTTTCATTTATTTTACATTTAAGCCCTCTTAAATTTTTATTTTACAAATTAGTCCTATTAACTCAATTTTTCACTAAAACTTCAATACAAAACTTATCAATCTTAGTCCTAACAATAAATTAAATTCATCAAACATCAATTATCATATAAGAATGCTAATGGCGAACCTTAGACATGCTCGGTTTAAAAATTACAACATGGGTCGGCTTCTTTATTCAAGCAACGATCTCAAAAACGTAAAATTTACAAAAATCGACTAAGAATTTACCTTGAATTTGGCTTGAATGTTGCCGAAAATTCAAAGAACCTAGCTCCCTTTTCTTTATCAATATTCGCCAAGAAAGATGAATGAAAATATCCATTTTTTTATGTTTTAATTAACATATAATATGGTTTTAACCTATTTACTATTTTAACCTTATATCATAAAATTATATAATATAAAACTTAAGGTCAATCATGTCATATACCACCCACTAACTTAAAATGGGTCATTTACCCATTTAACACTTCATATTAAAAAGCCATGCTCAAATTAGCACATTACACTTTAGTATGCCACTTTTACCTTTTACGCGATTAAGTCCTTTTTATCAAATTCAATACTTAAACGATTAAATTTTTCTACGAAACTTTCACACACATAAATTCATATATAATAAACACTAAATATAATATTTAAATATTTCTGGGCTCGGATTCATGGTCCCAAAACCACCATTTTGATTAGGGTTAAATTCGGTCTGTTACAGTTTCAACTGTCTCGAGGCATTCCAAATCATGTGATGGGTAAGAGTAATTATGAGTAAGTATGCCTCAGCACTTGAGATCTTGTGTTGCTATTGTTTTATGAGATGAATGGATTTTACCATGAATATTTATGTTGCCATATTAATTCATGCTAACTTACTAAGCTATATGCTTACCCTTCTCTTTTCCTTTTTCTTGTAGTATCGCGAAGCTAGCTCGAGGATCGTAGAATGTCGGAGTTCGGATCACACTATCAATCGTTCTTTTGGTATAATAAAGTTGATTTATTTTGAGTATGGCATGTATAAGAACTTGGTCATTTTGTGTCATGTCATATTTGAAGACAAAAGGGTTGGCTATTAATATTTTATACTCACTTTGTAAATGGCCATTGTGAATTGGCCAATATTTGTCAAGTTCATATTTTAATGATGATGAGTTTAATGAAATGAAAGTTCATGAAATTTTTGAAGTAAAATGTGGATTGAATGAATGATGATCTAAGGATTTTTATAGCGTATTATTGCTATGTTATGTGTTACTTGTGGTGAAATGTGTGAGTTTATGTTTCAATGTGGCAAAAGGCTTGGAAAATATCCTCTAGTTGTCTACACGGGCGTGTGTGACACACGGTCAACCCCTATGGGTGTGTTGATAGGTCGTGTGTCCCTTGTATCAAATTTCAAGAATTCAATTCGTCACACGGGCCAGCACACGGGCGTGTGACTAGGCCGTGTGCCCCTTAAGAGGATGATGATGTCATAAATAAAATACACAGGTTTTTCACACACGGGTGAGGACACAGGCGTGTCTAGGCCGTGTGAGGAACACGGGTCATTGACACGGGCGTGTGTCCAGTCGTGTGAAAACCCCTATAGGTTTAAAATCAAAATAAATTTTACACGGGCTAGGGACATGGGCGTGTGTGACCATATGGCCTGCCCACACGGGCGTGTCCCATTTCACATGGGCATGTGGCACTGTTTAGACAAAAATTTTCTAAGTGCACAAAAGTTTCTGGTTTAATTTCGAAACCTCCAGGAGGTATGATTAAGACCTAGTAGGCCCATAATAAGCTTGTCATGAATGTGAATAAGAAGTTTTAAGTTTGAAAGAAATTTTATAGCCCAAAGTTGTATGTACAAGAAAGTTAAGTCCGGTAATTCCTCGTACCTAATTCTGGAGTCGAATACAGGTAATAGGTGTTACATTTAGTGGTATCAGAGCTACGGTATAGTCGATTCTCAAACTAACATAGCATATGCATGAGTCTACCTATACATGCCATACACATGAGTAAGATGACTCTTGACTTTTCTTTATATTAGCCAGAGGTTTATCAACCAGAAAGAAAGGAATTCCTTAAACTGAAACAAGGTAAGATGACTGTAACTGAGTATGAGCTTGAGTTTTCAAGGCTCAGTAAATACGCTAGAGAGTGTGTATCCACTTAGGCCATTATGTGTAAGAGGTTTAAGGATGGATAAATGAAGGCATCCAATTGTTTGTCGGTGTCCTCGAATTGAAAGAGTTTGTTGTGCTAGTGAATCAAGCTTGTAAAGCCGAGGAGCCGGTGAAAGAGAAAAGAAAAGTTGAGATAGAGTCTCTTGATTCAAGAAAGAGACAATGAACAAGTCGTTTCAACCTTCATCCAAAAAGTCAAGAGACTTCCCTACCCGATCAGTTACTTCCATCGGGTTTTCAAATAGAAGAATAAACAGCACTCGGAGACTACCTCAGTTGCTAGTGTTGGGAACACTCGACCCAATAAATTGGAATATCCATAATGTGGTAGACGTGATCCCGATGAGTGCCGAGCCCATGAGAGAGCCTGTTTTAAGTGTGGTTCCCAAGATCATTTTATTAGAGAATGCCCTGAGATGGTTGAGAAAGAGAAAATTCAGAGTGCGAGATCGGGAAGTGCTACTAGAGGGAGACTATAGAAAAACTTGGGAAGTGGAATGAGTAGTAAGAATTCACCCAGAGAGTAGGCTGTGAGATCTGAGGGTAGAGTGCCTGCGAGGACTTATGCCATTCGCGCTCGTGAAGAAGCGTCATCCCCAATGTAATTACAGGTACGTTTTCTCTCTATGATACTAATGTTGTTGCTTTAATTGATCTGGGGTCTACCCATTCATACATTTGCGTGAAATTAGTATCTAGCATGAGCATACATGTTGAGTCTACAGAGTTTGTGATAAAAGTGTCTAATCCTTTAGGCAAAAGTGTATTAGTTGATAAGGTATGCAAAGATTGTCCATTGATGGTTAGAGGTCATTATTTTAAGGCAAAACTCATGCTATTACCATTTAATGAATTCGATATAATTCTTGGTATGGACTGGTTAACCATTCATGATGTGACAGTAAATTGTGGAAAGAAACACATTGAATTGAGATGTGAAAATGGAGACACTCTTCATGTTGAATCAGATGAGTAGGATAGATCGCCTGTAGTGATCTCTCATATGTCTGCCCAGAAATATGTAAGAAAGGGATATAAAGCATATCTTGCCTTTGTTATGAATACGAAGGAAACTGAGTTAAAGATTAAATCAGTGCCGATAGTGTGTGAGTACCCAGATGTATTCTCAGAAGAATTGCCAGGGTTGCCTCCGGTTAGAGAGGTTGAATTTGGTATCGAGTTAGCTACTAGTACTGCGCCTATATCGATTGCTCGTTACAGAGTGGCTCCAACCAAGTTGAAAGAATTAAAAGCATAGTTGCAACAGTTAACGGACAAAGGCTTTACAAGATCATGTTATTCACCGTGGGCTGCTCCAGTGTTATTTGTGAAAAAGAAAGATGACTTCATAAGATTATGTATAGATTACCGATAGCTTAATAAGGTAACCGTGAAGAACAAGTACCCATTTCCAAGGATTGATGATCTGTTCGATCAATTGAAGAGAGCCACTATGTTTTCCAAGATAGACTTGAGGTCAGATATTACCAGTTGAGAGTAAAAGACTCAAATGTGTCGAAGACTGCATTTCAGACTAGGCATGGCACTATGAATTTTTAGTCATGCCTTTTGGCTTAACAAATGCCCCTACTGTGTTTATAGATTTAATGAACCGCATATTTCGGCCATACTTGGATAAGTTTGTTGTAGTTTTTATTGATGACATATTGATATATTCTCGTGATGAGACTGAACATGCCAAGCACTTGAGGGCGATTTTACAGATTTTGTGGGATAATCAGTTGTATGCCAAGTTTAGTAAAAGTGAGTTTTTGCTCAAACAGGTTGGATTTTTGGGGCATATTATCTCGGGAGATGGAGTCCAAGTCGACCCAAGTAAGATTTCAGCTATTGTTGATTGAAAACCACCGAAAAATGTATCTGAGGTTAGAAGTTTTCTGTGCCTAGCTGGCTATTATAGATGGTTTGTCAAAGGGATTTTTATGATAGCTACTCTGATGACGAGGTTATTACAAAAAGAGGTGAAGTTTGAATGGACAGAAAAGTGCCAACAGAGTTTCGAGAAACTAAAAGAACTGTTGATTAAGGCTCCAATTTTAGTGCAACCTAAGCTGGGAAAAGAATGTGTAATCTACAGTGATGCATCCTTGAATGGATTGGGCTGTGTACTTATGCAAGAGGGAAAAATGATAGAGTATGAACAGATAAAGCCACACGAGAAGAATTACTCGACACATGATTTAGAGTTAGCTGCCATTATGTTTGCATTAAAAATATGGAGACACCATTTGTATGGTGAAAGATGTCGGATATTCACCGATCATAAGAGTCTAAAATACTTGATGACTCAGAAGGAGTTGAACTTAAGGCAGCGAAGATGGTTAGAGCTGATAAAGGATTATGAGCTGGTTATTGATTACCACTTGGGAAAGGCGAATGTGATCATCGATGCTTTGAGTAGAAAATCCCTATTTGCTTTGAAGGCTATGAATACACAGGTGAATTTGTCAGACGAGGATTCCATTCTAGCTGAGTTGAGGGCTAGACCAATGTTCCTTTAAGATATTTATGAGGCTCAGAAAGATGATAGTTACTTGCAAGATAAAAGAGTTCAGTGTGAGTCGGGTGTTGAGTCTAACTTTCGGATTAATCCCGATGGATGTTTGATGTTCAGAGACAGATTCTGTGTACTGAGGAAAGATAAGTTCATTTGGAAAGTTTTGCACGAGGCAGATAGTGGATGCTTATCTTACATCCGGGTAGCACCAAAATGTATAATGATTTGAAGAAATGGTATTGGTGGCCGAGTATGAAGAAAGATATTTCTGAGTTTGTATCAAGATGCTGGATTTGTCAGCAAGTGAAAGCCGAACACCAAGTATGTAACAGTCTGAATTTGACCCTAATCGGAACGGTGGTTTCGGGACCATGAATCCGAGTCAAAAATATTTTAAATATTATATTCGTGCTTATTATAAGTGAATTAATGTCGTGAAAGTTTCAGAGAAAAATTCAATCGTTTGTGTGTTCAATTTAACAAAAGGACTAAATCGCGTAAAGCGTAAAAGTTGCATGCTATAGTGAAAAGTATCTATTTGATGATGCCTTTGTAAAGTGGGGCATTAAAAGGGAAATTAGCCCATTTTAAGTTAGTGGGTGGCATTTGTCATAACTAACCTTAGGATATATGTTAAGAAATTATATGTTAAAGGTTAAATAGGTAATTAGTTAAATAAATTATTATATGTTAAAATAACATAAAACAAGCCATCATCTTTTCACTTTTCATAGCCGAATGTTGAATGAAGAAATAAGCTTTGGAGTTCTTTGATTTTCGGCACTTCTAGGCTAAAATTCAAGGTTAGTTTGATTTGGTTTTTGTTAATTTTTACGTTTTTGAGATCGTTGCTTGATCAAGAGTGACCCATGTTAGAATTTTTAGATTTGAGCATGTTTAATATTCGGCTATGGTTAAATGTTGGTGTTTTATGATGTTGGATGGAAAATATTAAAGCTATGTTAGAAATCTACAAGTTTTGAAATGAAAATTTTAGTAATTTTGAATGAATTGGGCTAAATTGCAAAAATAAAAATTTAGAGGACTTATTTGCAAAAATAAATGAAATAAATGGACTTGTATAGTCCTTAGGAGTATTCGCCCTTAGGTGTTATTGTGAAATTTGATATATTTTGTGTTTTATGTAAATGGACTAAATAGTAAAAATGTGAAATATTGGGGTAAAATGGTAAATTGTCCATTGATGTGTTTTGGGATTAAATTGTAATGAAATGTACTTGAATGAGGTTATTTTGATATGTCTAGATCAAGAACAAAGAAAATTGGATTTGAATCGGGGAAAGACAAAGGTTTGAATAGCCGGTTTAAGTCGTCAGTTGTCAATCGAGGTAAGTCCTTAAGCAAGTATCGTAAAGAATTATTCTGAACATAGTATATGATGATGTTTGAATATTTAAAGCATAATTATACATGTTGGCCAATGTGGAGTATGAAATTGTAGTGAAATTAATTTGGTAAAAACAAGGTGAATATGTATGTGTGGATTAATAGGTGAAAGAAAAGGAAGAATATGAGATGGATAATAGTTTAGTACTAAGTCACATGTATAAAAAAGTTAAATGTGATGATATTCGGGCTTGAGCCTAGCGGCTTAGTCTTTGGTGATATATTCGGGCTTTGTGCCTAGCGAGCTTAGTCTTGGATATATTCGGCTTCGTGCCTAGCGAGCTTAGTCTTGGGTGATATATTCGGCTTGAGCCTAGCAGAGCTTAGTGCCGATGATATATTCGGGCTTTGTGCCTAGCGGCTTAGTCTGCCTGATATATTCGGGCTTCGTGCCTAGCGAGCTTAGTGCCGTGACATATTCGGACTTGAGCCTAGTAGGCTTAGTCTTGGGTGATATATTCGGGCGTGCCTAGCGAGCTTAGTCTTGGGTGACATATTCGGGCTTGAGCCTAGCAAGCTTAGTCTTGGGTGATATATTCGAGACTTGAGCCTAGCGGGCCATGTGCCGGTGAAATAGTTCGGGCTTATTGCCTAGCAGGCTTAAATGCCGGTGTTTAACTTCGGACCTTGAGTCTAGTAGGCCTAGTGCCAGTGTTTGTGATTTGGGTAAATGCTTAGTAGGTTCTAAACCGATGAATTGAAATTTCAAGCTTGGGGTATGTAACAACAAAGTTATGAAACAAATTGAGAAAATCTAAGTTTTCGATAATGAATCTTATTAATTCGACCTTGAGGTATGTATCTTCTTACTTATATCTGCATATGAAGTCGGTGAGTAAGTATATTATTGAGGAAGCAAATGTATTATACATTGAGTGTTTGATGTTATATGTATATTATACTTATATACATATATTATTGTGTATTGGATCATAAGTTTGGTTGTGCTATTGGGATTCGGTATAAATGAAATTGTTAAGTATGAAAGTGGTTGAAATTGTTAGCATATGTATATTATACTTATATACATATATTATTATGTATTGGATCATAAGTTTGGTTGCGTTTTTGGGATTCGGCATAAATGAAATTATTAAGTATGAAATCAAATGGACGTTGTATGTATTTATATGAATAGCTAGTCGTATGTGAATAGAATGCATATTAAAGTTAATAGTCTTTGATTATGCAAATATTTTTGCCACTAAAATGTTCGGGAGATGGTACGTTTTAAGTATATGGCTAGTGAAAGTTAAAGGGAGATAACGACATACGGCAATAGTGAAGTTTATTAGTTAAATCATTGTATTTGATACTAGGTCCAAATTGTCAATTAAATTTGCATAATAATGCTCGAATGTTTAGTTGAATATTGAAATTGGCTTGAGACTTACTAAGCTAGCAAGCTTATCATGTGAAATGTTTCCTCTATTTTATAGTTTAGGTGCAAGCTACAAGCTCTTCGGGATCGTTCGGAAAGTCACTCACACTATCAATCTACATTTTGGGTACTCTTTCATTTTGATTTTAATCGAAGGCATGTATAGGAAAGACTTGGTCTTTGTTTGATGAAATCTTAAGGTTCATGTATATAATAGCCATGCGAATATGGCTAAATTTTTAGTTAAATCTGTTGTTGTGTCTTGATATGTATGTTGGTTTATGATGGTAATGTTTATGCATTCTTAATCAAAGTTTAATCGTTTTTGTTAAGGAAATGTTTGTATATGAAATGAATCCTTGAATTAGGGATGTAGGTAGGTTCGGTTAGAAGCTAGTCTTTCATAAAATGCAACAAAACAGCAGTGATGTGAGTTAGAAAAATCACCAAAAATAGGGTATATTGAATTAGAAGGTGAATGAGATATGAAATTAAACCTTATTGTGTCTATTTTTACATAAAAGAAACAGAGTAGGCAAAAGATTTATATATTATGAGATAATTAGGTTTTAGTGAGACCTGCTCTAAATGAATTCATGAGTCACTGTTCTGTTTTGGAAAAATTGTCAAAAATTGTACAAAAATCATTAAGAAGCATGGTTTATATGTGTAGAACCCTTAATGAGTCTATTTTTCATTGGTATAAACAAGAACATTATAGGAAATTTGTGCAATGAGATAACTGTATTTTTGTAGAGACAGGTCAGAATTGTCAAGTCTAGTAATGGTTAATTCAAAATAGTTTAGAAAGCATAAAATTTTGTGACTGCTGTAAGGTGATCAACTGTAATATGGATTTGAAATTTACATTGGTTGCTTGTGATTATTAAGTCATACGTTAGTATATACAATTTTTAAAGCAAAGTGTTTAAATTTTGTTAAGTAATGCCTTGTAACCCTAATCCGGCGACGGTTACGGGTTAGGGGTGTTACATTTGATTGGTATCAGAGCACGGTTTAGTCGATTCTAGGACTACCGTAGCGCTTGTGAGTCTAGCTATACATGCCTTAATTATATATATTTGATAGTGTGGTGACTTGACAATTGAATGTGTTTTATATTGTAAATGGATCTTGATCCCGATAGAGCCGTAGCAGATGATGTAGAGAGTGTAGTGCTGATCGCACACGTAAATCGGTAGATAGACTCTCGATCTGCTTGAGTAGCCATGAGGGGAGGCTAAGTAAGCCTTCTACTAGATGATGAGCGAATGATTTACTCCATATATCTGGACTAACCCGATGACAACAACCTTCACCTGAATAGTCTAACTCCGATACCTATGGTACCTCGATAGTAAATTCGATTAGATTGGATAGACATCTTGTAGATAAAATCGAAAACAAGGAGTCAAGAGTTTAAAACTAATGACGATGATGATGCAAAACGAATCGGTGTGGTTTGATAATACTATTCGAGTGTCCGATGAGTTATCATGTACTCGGAGGAAGGTTTAAGAAGTGTAATATCACTATTGAGGACACCACACCGGTGGAATGCACTAGTATTGGTGGACTCGAAAGAGAAAGTGATTTGGGAATTCTTCGGTGAGTTCCATAAGAAAGATATCAGTTAAAGATTCTTGAATTAAAACAGGGTCGAATGAGTATTTCTGAGTATGAACTGGAGTTTGTGAGATTGAGTTAGTATGCATGAGAATGTATACCCTTCGAAGCTATAATGTGCAAAAGATTTGAAGATGGCTTAAAAATATATATATATATATATATATATATTCGGTTGCTAGTTGAGATTTTAAAATAGAAGAGTTCGTTGTACTCGTGGACCGAGCTTACAAGCTGAAGCATCCGAGAAGATGTAGATTTAATGACAGAGCTTGCTTTAGATGTGGATCGCTTGATCATTTTATTTGAGAATGTCCTGAGTCTGTCAAGCTAGAGACTGTTCAGAATTTGATATCTGATAGCGTACTTGTGAGAGGTAGACCTTGAAAGAATGTAAGAAACATCAGTGGTAGTCAGAGAACTATGAGAGACAATATTGTCAGATACGAAGCCAGAGTGCCTGTCAGAGTGTATGCTATCCAAGCTTGAGAGAAGCTTCATCATTTGATATAATAACGGTATTTTTACTCTTTTGGTACTACGTAATTGCTTTGATAGACCTTGGTTCTACACATTCATACTTGTGCATGAACTTAGTATTCATTAAGACTTTGCTGTAGAATCTCTTGAGTTGCCATAAACGTCTTGAACCCCTAGATAAAAGTGTCATGGTTGATTATATATGCAAGAACTGTCCATTAATGTTTGAGATATCCGTTTCCGTGATCGATGCTCTTGCCATCTAATAAATTCTATATTATTCGGGTATGGATTGGTTATTTGTGTATGATGCTTGTGTTAATTACAAAAGATAGGTGATAAATTTGAGATGTCTGAATTATGAGATTATAAAATTGAGTCGGATGATTTGAATGGATTGCTCTTTGTAAAATCAATATCAAAAGCTATGAATTATGTGAAAAGAGTTGTGAAGCATATTTTACTTATGTGATTGACTCAGAATATCTGAGAAGAAAATTTATTCAATGCCTATTGTTTGTGAGTTTTCTAATATGTTTCTAAAGAGTTACCGGGTTTGCCTTTGATTGTGAAGTTAAATCTATTATTGAGTTGTTGTGGAAACTGTGGATGATCCCTTTATTTATTCACTTGATAAAAAGAAGCATCTTGAACTTTGAAAATTTTCTTACAAACTTTGGGAAAAGAACAAATATATATATATATATGATATTCAGAGAATGTGAATTCTGATTGTACGAAGTTAGTTTTCTGGGACATATTGTGTCAGCTTTTGGAATCGATTAGATCGATGATAGTTACTCTGTTGATGAGGCGCTTTGAAAGATGTCGGTTTGGATGACCAGAAAAGTGTTAGAAAAGTTTCGATCAGTTGAAAGCCCTTTTGATTTAAGCTCCAGTGTTAGTTTAGCCTGAATCGAGTAAAGAATTTGTTGTATTTAGTGATGCTTCTTTGTGGATTGTGTTTTGATGCAAGAAGGCAAAGTCGTAGCCTACGATTCGAGACAATTGAAGTCGCATGAAAGAAATTATCTGACATGTGAGTTAGAACTAGTAGCTATTATGTTCGCGATGAAGATTTGGCGTTATTACTTGTTCGGGGAGAAATATCATGTTTATTCAGATCATAAAGTTTAAAATAATTGATGACTCAAAAAGATTTGATCCTGCATCAGAGAAGATGGCTTGAGATATAAACAAAAAAAATTATAATGAGCTATTGTTAGATTATCATTTGGGCAAAACAAATGTTGTGGCTAATGGTCTGAATAGAAAGTCATCGTTGCATTACAGGCTTTGAATATTCAGTTGGACTTGTCTTATGATAGTTCTGTAATAGAGGAATTGAGAGCAAAACCGATGTTTTTACAACATATATATATAAAGCTCAGAAATTTGATAATAAATTGTTAGTGAATCGAGCTCAATGTGAAGTGAACTCGAGTCCGAATTTCAAAAGTTTTGATGATTGTGCGAGATTCCGGATCATGATTGTATTCGAGAAATTGAGTTAATTCCATCGATTGAATAAAGCATATAATAGTCGTTTAACTGCTCATCCGGGAAGTACTAAAATGTATCATAATTTGTAGCAACACTACGGGTGGTTTGGTATGAAATGAGACATTTTTTATTTAGTTTTAAAATGTTTAGTCTCAACAAGCGAAAGCCGAACATCAAGTTTCATCTGGATTATTACGACCAATTTTGATTTTTGAGTGGAAATGGGATAAAGTAACAATGGACTTTGTCTCGATTGGCCCCGATTCAGAAAGAAAGATGTGATATGGGTTAAAAAAATCGTATACCTCATATTAGATCGAACTCGGTGAGAATAGGTTACACGGGTTGGTTTGATAAAGGATCTGAGCAGAAGTGAAATTGATCCGAGATTGTTTGAAAGCGATATTTGATCATCAAAAGTCCTTTATAGACTTGGAACAAAAGATATAGAATTTGAGATCGACGACAAAGTATTTCATGTTTCAATATTTAAGTAAATATCTACCGATCCAATCACGTGGGATTGCCCCATCCGAAATAGAGATCCGAACTAATATGACATATGAAGAGAGTGATCCATATCTTAGCCGTGAGACATAGGAGTTGAGAAATAAGAAATGGCACTGAAGATTCAATGAGGCAACAATATCGACTTTGTTTAACGCTAAGATTTTGGGATGAAAATCCCTAAGGGAAGAGTTATAACAATCAATTTGACCCTAATCGAACGGTGGTTTCGGGACCATGAATCCGAGTCGAAATATTTTTAAATATTATATTCGTGCTTATTATAAGTGAATTAATGTCTGTGAAAGTTTCAGAGAAAAATTCAATCGTTTGTGTGTTCAATTTAACAAAAGGACTAAATCGCGTAAAGCGTAAAAGTTGCATGCTATAGTGAAAAGTATCTATTTGATGATGGCTTTTTAAAGTGGGGCATTAAAAGGAAATTAGCCCATTTTAAGTTAGTGGGTGGCATTTGTCATAACTAACCTTAGGATATATGTTAAGAAATTATATGTTAAAGGTTAAATAGGTAATTAGTTAAATAAATTATTATATGTTAAAATAACATAAAACAAGCCATCATCTTTTTCACTTTTCATAGCGAATGTTGAAGGAAGAAATAAGCTTTGGAGTTCTTTGATTTTCGGCACTTCTAGGCTAAAATTCAAGGTTAGTTTGATTTGGTTTTTGTTAATTTTACGTTTTTGAGATCGTTGATTCGATCAGTAGCTGACCCATGTTAGAATTTTTAGATTTGAGCATGTTTAATATTTGGCTATGGTTAAATGTTGGTGTTTTATGATGTTGGATGGAAAAATATTAAAGCTATGTTAGAAATCTACAAGTTTTGAAATGAAAATTTTAGTAATTTTGAATGAATTGGGCTAAATTACAAAAATAAAAATTTAGAGGGACTTATTTTAAAAAATAAATGAAATAAATGGACTTGTATAGTCTCTAGGAGTATTCGGCCCTTAGGTGTTATTGTGAAATTTGATATATTTTGTGTTTTATGTAAATAGGACTAAATAGTAAAATGTGAAATATTGGGGTAAAATGGTAAATTGTCCATTGATGTGTTTTGGGATTAAATTGTAATGAAATGTACTTGAATGAGGTTATTTTGATATGTCTAGATCAAGAACAAAGAAAATCGGATTTGAATCGGGGAAAGACAAAGGTTTGAATAGCCGTTTAAGTCGTCAGTTGTCAATCGAGGTAAGTCCTTAAACAAGTATCGTAAAGAATTATTCTGAACATAGTATATGATGATGTTTGAATATTTAAAGCATAATTATACATGTTGGCGAATGTGGAGTATGAAATTGTAGTGAAATTAATTTGGTAAAAACAAGGTGAATATGTATGTGTGGATTAATAGGTGAAAGAAAAGGAAGAATATGAGATGGATAATAGTTTAGTACTAAGTATTGTGTATAAAAAAAAGTTAAATGTGATGATATTCGAGCTTGAGCCTAGCAAGCTTAGTCTTTGTGATATATTCGGGCTTTGTGCCTAGCAGCTTAGTCTTAGGTGATATATTCGGCTTCGTGCCTAGCAGGCTTAGTCTTGGTGACATATTCGGGCTTGAGCCTAGCGGGCTTAGTCTTGGTGATATATTCGGGCTTTGTGCCTAGCGAGCTTAGTGCTTGGTGATATATTCGGGCCGTGCCTAGCGTGCTTAGTCTTGAGCATATTCGGTCTTGAGCCTAGTAGGCTTAGTGCCGTGATATATTCGGGCTTCGAGCCTAGTAGGCTTAGTCTTGGGTGGCATATTCGGGCTTCGAGCCTAGCGAGCTATGTGCCGTGATATATTCGACTTGAGCCTAGCGGTGCCATGTCTTGGTGAAATAGTTCGCTTATTGCCTAGCGAGCTTAAATGCTTAGGTGTTTAACTTCGGACCTTGAGTCTAGCGTGCCTAGTGCCGTGTTTGTGATTTGGGTAAATGCTTAGTAGGTTCTAAACCGATGAATTGAAATTTCAAGCTTAGGGTATGTAACAACAAAGTTATGAAACAAATTGAGAAAATCTAAGTTTTCGATAATGAATCATATTAATTGACCTTGAGGTATGTATCTTCTTACTTATATGCCATATAAAGTCGGTGAATAAGTATATTATTGAGGAAGCAAATGTATTATACATTGAGTGTTTGATGTTATATGTATATTATACTTATATACATATATTATTGTGTATTGGATCATAAGTTTGGTTGTGCTATTGGGATTCGGTATAAATGAAATTGTTAAGTATGAAAGTGGTTGAAATTGTTAGCATATGTATATTATACTTATATACATATATTATTGTGTATTGGATCATAAGTTTGGTTGTGTTATTGGGATTCGGCATAAATGAAATTGTTAAGTATGAAATCAAATGGACGTTGTATGTATTTATATGAATAGCTAGTCGTATGTGAATAGAATGCATATTACAGTTAATAGTCTTTGATTATGCAAATATTTTTGCCACTAAAATGTTCGGGAGATGGTACGTTTTAAGTATATGGCTAGTGAAAGTTAAAGGGAGATAACGACATACGGCAATAGTGAAGTTTATTAGTTAAATCATTGTATTTGATACTAGGTCCAAATTGTCAATTAAATTTGCATAATAATGCTCGAATGTTTAGTTGAATATTGAAATTGGCTTGAGACTTACTAAGCTAGCAAGCTTATCATGTGAAATGTTTCCTCTGTTTTATAGTTTAGGTGCAAGCTACAAGCTCTTCGGGATCGTTCGGAAAGTCACTCACACTATCAATCTACATTTTGGGTACTCTTTCATTTTGATTTTTAATCGAAGGCATGTATAGGAAAGACTTGGTCTTTGTTTGATGAAATCTTAAGGTTCATGTATATAATAGCCATGCGAATATGGCTAAATTTTTAGTTAAGTATGCTGTTGTGTCTTGATATGTATGTTGGTTTATGATGGTAATGTTTATGCATTCTCAATCAAAGTTTAATCGTTTTTGTTAAGGAAATGTTTGTATATGAAATGAATCCTTGAATTAGGGATGTAGGTAGGTTCGGTTAGAAGCTAGTCTTTCATAAAATGCAACAAAACAGCAGTGATGTGAGTTAGAAAAATCACCAAAAATAGGGTATATTGAATTAGAAGGTGAATGAGATATGAAATTAAACCTTATTGTGTCTATTTTACATAAAAGAAACAGAGTAGGCAAAAGATTTATATATTATGAGATAATTAAGTTTTAGTGAGACCTGCTCTAAATGAATTCATGAGTCACTTTATTCTGTTTTGGAAAAATTGTCAAATATTGTACAAAAATCATTAAGAAGCATGGTTTATATGTGTAGAACCCTTAATGAGTCTATTTTTCATTGGTATAAACAAGAACATTATATGAAATTTGTGCAATGAGATAACTGTATTTTTGTAGAGACAGGTCAGAATTGTCAAGTCTAGTAATGGTTAATTCAAAATAGTTTAGAAAGCATAAAATTTTGTGACTGCTGTAAGGTGATTAACTGTAATATGGATTTGAAATTTACAGTGGTTGCTTGTGATTATTAAGTCATACGTTAGTATATACAATTTTTAAAGCAAAGTGTTTAAATTTTGTTAAGTAATGCCTTGTAACCCTAATCCGGCGACGGTTACGGGTTAGGGGTGTTACAAAGTACCTTCAGGTCTGCTTCAACCTATTATGGTTCCCGAGTGGAAATGGGATCGTATTACTATGGACTTTGTAATGGGTTTGTCGTTGTCACCGAGTAAGAAAGATGCTTATAGGTTGTGGTAGATAGACTTACTAAGTTGGCCCATTTCATACCTGTACGTGTTGATTATTCGCTTGATAAGTTGGCAGACTTGTATGTTTCTAAGATTGTGAGGCTACATAGAGTGCCTTTATTGATTATATCAGATAGAGATTCAAGATTCACATATCGATTTTGGAAAAAGTTGCAAGAGGCCTTGGGCACAAAGTTGAGTTTTAGTACAGCTTTTCACCCCTAAATCGACAGACAGTCGAAGAGATTAATACAGATACTTGAGGATATGCTCCAGTGTTGTGTTCTTGAGTTTTAGGGCAGCTGGGAAAAGAACCTACCGTTGGTAAAATTTGCCTAAAATAACAGTTTTCAGTCGAGTTTGAAAATGGCGCCCTATAAGGCTTTGTATGGGCATAACTGTCGAACATCTTTATATTGGACTAAGCTCAAGGAAAATCAAATTCGCGGGTTTGATCTAGTTAGAGAAACTGAAGATAAGGTTAAGATAATCCGTGATTGTTTAAAAGCTGCTTCTAATAGACAAAAATCGTACTCGGATTTAAAACGAAAAGAGATCGAGTTTCAAGTAGGTGATAAAGTATACTTGAAAGTGTCACCATGGAAGAAAGTTCTCAAATTTGGTCGGAAGGCCAAACTGAGTCCGCGTTTTATCGGACCTTATGAGATCACCGAAAGGATAGAGCCGGTATGTAACACCCCTATCCCGTGGCCGTCGCTAGATTAGGGTTAGAAGTGTTACCGGACAAATCAAAACATTTACAGAATTTCACACAATCATTCATCAATATCATTCATAATGTCCCTTAAATAGGTCAACGACACCTTAAACATGCTTATGAACCCAGTCGGGACTAAATAGAAACACGTACAAAATTTCATGGAAAAATAAAAACTATTCTAAATACAGGGGATACACGCCCGTAGGGGTAGGCCGTGCATCACCCACGGCTACTTGACACACCCGTGTGCCCTCCCCCTGGTCATATACTGCCAAAACTAACACGGCTACCAAGCACGCCCGTGTGCTAAGGTCGTGTCCTACAAGGCCATATACTGCCATTTCTCACACGACCTCTAGGCATGCCCGTGCCATGACTGTGTACTTCTTAACCTAGCTACTGATTTTACCCCACGGTTACTAGGCACGCCTGTGTGCCAAGACCATGTGACATTATAGGTCATTTGCAAGACCAAAATGCCACCCAAATGGGTCATACCTACAAGCAACCATTCTCATCACATGTCATGCATATATGGCAACCAAATACATACCAAAATGACCATTTCATACGCATCAGGCCACACCAAAACATAAATCATATGAATCATTCATTCAAACATTAAAATAACCCAAAACTTGCCAAAACACATGGCTAAGTTCACTTCTTAAACATATACACATATCTAGCCTATACATGCCATAATTAGCTATATACATTTTCAAAAGGGTACCAAAATGAGTTTAGTAGTGTGATGACGATCCTTGACGGTCCCGAGCCTTCAGTAGCTTTGACGACCTATAAAACAAGGAAAATACACACACAGAGTAAGCTTTACAAATCTTAGTAAGCCATAATACAAATAAACTTAGCATGAAGGCATATACGCATAAATTACATTGACACATAACATTTACTTAGCAAACTATCACATATTGCTTTGGTTCATATATTTGGGCACAATTGCCACATTCATTCATACAAGAATCATATGTATATATATATATACAACTCTTTCTTAAACATTCTTGCATCTCATTCTCGTTCTAATATTCAATCATACCTTTCTTCAAATCAAAGTTATATAGGTACTTACCTTTTATACACACTTAATGTACATGCCAAACGTATCTGAAATGAATATACATTCTCGTAATTGTTCATAGCTCATATTTACTCATTGAACAGTTTGGATTCTAATAAGATACTCGAAAACTCAGAATGATTGTAAAATACCAAAGTCCCAGACATAGCTAAAATACTCATTCACTCATTCATAGCTTGTTTATAACTCATCAACCACAAAGGTTCAATACATACCTTATCTAACACATAATTATTCAACTTCCAAGCTATTCAATGCTCGATATTACATGTCGATCGTCCTTTAATATTCATTCAACTTAATCGCACACTCAGTGCTATATACATAATTGAAGCATATTAATCATCGTACACTTAGTGCCTATTCTTTTAATAGACTTGTCTCGATGTTGCACACACAGTGCCAATTCAATAAGCCGAAGCTTTCATATCATCGCACACACAGTGCTAATTCAATAAGCCGAAGCTTTCATATCATCGCACACACAGTGCTATTCATTTCTTATTATCGCACACTTAGTGCCTATTCTTTTAATCGACTTGTCTCGGTGTCGCACACATAGTGCCAATTCAATGAGCCGAAGCTTTCATATCATCGCACACACAGTTCTATTCATTTCTTATAATCACACACTTAGTGTCTATTCTTTTAATCGACTTGTCTTGATGTCGCACACATAGTGCCAATTCAATAAGCCGAAGCTTCCATTACTTCGCATACACAGTGCTATTTAACTCCATCATAATTTCAATTACACACACTTAGTGCCTCATTTTTCAACATCATAGATGTACTTAGTGTCTCATTTCTCAACATCATAGATGTAGCATTTCTAATTCAATAACTATCATTCAATTCCCATCACATAGATATAAACTAACAACTTGTATTATATCCGAACTCACTTACTATATTAAACTTATCACGAAATTTATATGCATAATCCTCTCATAAGCATCCATTATCAACATTAGTCATTTAAACAATTACAATTTCATGCAAGTACGTTTATTTGCATAGTGACTTACCTCGGATTCAATTTATCAGAATGAAAATGGTTACTCAGTTACTTTCGCTTTCTCGCGATCTAAGTCCGTTTTCCTCGGTTCTTGATCTAAACATAGTCAGAATTAACCCTTTTATTCACTTATTCATACAATTCAATCCATGGACACACACATTTAGGGCTATTTGCAAATTAACCCTCATATTTGCACACTTTATCAATTTAGTCCATTTTTCTCAAAACATCAAATTCACAAAATCCACACATACACATGCTTAGCCGAATGCATATAAATCTCATTCAAGTCCATATTTTCCATCAAATTTGCTATTTTGTCCTTCAAATTACCATTTTCTCAATTTAGCCCTATTTAGCTAAATTCATCAAAAATTCAAGAACAAAGTATATTCATCTAATACATATCTTTCATTTAACACCAAAAATCATCAAAAAGCTTAACATATCATCAATGGAATCTCACACAAACATTATTAATTCATCAAATTGAGACATGGGTTTGATAGCTCTCAAAGCAACAATTACAAAAACGTAGAAATTATCGAAAACCGATCAAAACACATACCTGATTTAAGCTTGAACTTTGGCCGAATGAAACAAAGTCTAACCCTTTCTTTTCTTTTCTACATTCGGTGGATGAACACCATTGAAATGGCTACCATTTTCTTTTTATTAAATTATAATAACATTATTAAACACTTTACCAATTTACCATTAATGAAAACCATTATAATTCATATAACCTATGGCTATTTTTTGTCCTTTAATAAGCCACTAACTTATAAATGGTTTATTTTCCATTTAAGCCTCCACCTTTATAAAGCCACAACACATTGGTACTTTAACAAATAGCATGCTAGTTTTGCATTCAATGCAATTCAATCCTTTTGTAAAATTAAACACACAGATGAACAAATTAGCTCACGAAAATTTACCACATGATTAATCACATATCAACGGCACTGAAAATAATATTAAAATATTTTATGGACTCAGATTTGTGGTCCCAAAACCACTATTCTGACTAGGGTATAAACCGGACTGTTACAATTTTCCCCCCTTAGGGATTTTCGTCCCCAAAAATCTTATCGTTAAACAGAGTGGGATTTCAATCTCAAATTCAATATCTTTTCTTTTTAAGTCTGCATAGGACTTCTGATGATCAGATGCTGTTTTCAAACAATCTCAGATCAGTTTCACTTTCTGTTCTGAATCTTTTATCAAATCAACCCCAAGTAACTTATTTTCACTAAGTTCAGTCCAATACAGAGGTGTACGATATTTACGTCCTTGCAAAGCTTCATATGGTGCCATTTTGATGATCGTCTAAAACTATTATTATACACAAATTCGATCAATGTAAGATATGTTCCCATGAACCATCAAACTCAAGTATACAGAATCTTAGCATGTTTTCTAGAATCTGTATGATCCATTTAGACTGACCATCTGTTTACGGATGAAAAGCTATACTAAAGTGTAATTTCGTGCCCAAAGCTTCTTGCAATTTCTTCCAGAATCTTGATGTAAACCTCAGATCTCTACCTGACACAATAGATAGTGACACCCCATGTAATCTCACAACCTCAAAAATATAAAGCTCGGCTAATTTTTCAAGTGGATAATCAGATCTTCCCAGAATAAAATGGATAGATTTCATCAATCGATCAACTATGACCCAAATCATATCTTTCTTTCTCAGAATCTAAAGCAAAATAGAAACAAAATCCATTATCACTCTATCCCATTCCCATTCAGGAATCAAAATTGGTTGTAGCAAACCAAGCAGAACTTGATGTTCAGCTTTCACTTGTTGTCAGACTAAACATTTTAACACAAAGTTAGATATGTCTAGTTTCATTTCAGACCACCAACAATGTTGCTTTAGATCATAATACAGTAGTTCCTTTCTAACTGATCAAATAAGTCATCAATTCTGAGCAACGGATATTTGTTCTTTATTGTCACCTTATTCAACCGTCGATAATCAATACACATCCTCATCATGTCATCTTTCTTTTCACAAACAGGGACAGAGCACTCCAAGGTGAGAAACTTCGGTCTAGCGAACCCTCTATCAGTCAACTCTTGCAACTGCGACTCTAACTCTTTCAACTCTGTTGGTGTCATTCTATACGGAGCTATTGAAATAGGCGTAGTACTTTAACACCCCAAACCCGGCCCATACGTCATCACCGGATCTGGTATACTACGGGTTTAAATCTTGAAAACTTTGCTTCAATGGGTTTTAAAAAAACTAGTTTATTATAGCCGAATAATCCATTAAATGCGTTGATTGGGTTTGAAAAGCCCATTTTCCATTTTGTTTTATATTTGATATTTTGAAGCAAAACATAAGTTGTAAAAACCAACATAACAAGAAAGAAGATAAATCGAAAACTAAGTTATGGGGCCTTATTACAAAAATATATTCCAAAAAAAAAACAATAATAATAATCCATAATAATAATAAAAGTCTTGATGGCCCCTCGAGTCCGTCTCGGCTCCCGTGTCCACAGTCTACTACTCATCTGTAGAGTGGGAAAAAAATAAAAGGGTGAGTCACTAAGACTCAGTTTGCAAAACTTGAAAACATATAAAAGCCTAGGACCCACAAACACATTATGGGCCTTGGCCCGCATACAATGGTAACAGTTTATGTCATGCATCATGGCCCATCCCAAAACCTAAGAGTCCATCCTCTAAACACCCCCGTACCAACCTTTACACCGTGGGGATTTCTACAATCAACACTACATCCGCTACACACCACATCGGCAGCTGTGCTGCCTGTCATATAGACCGATCGCTTACGTAAACCTCAAAAATACATTATAGTATTCGATGACTATCTTTTGTCATATAGGCCCGATCGCTTACGCGAACCTCAAAAATGCATTATAGTATTCGACAGCTATGCTGCCTGTGGCAAAGCCACGATCGCCTCGCGACCCTACTCCCCTACCATAAATCCATCAATCATTCCCATCCCATGCATGCATAGATACAAGAAACAAGTTATCAAACCATCTAACAGATCTCATACTTTCACATGCTACGAATCACATAGAAAAGTTTCTATCGGTACGTACTTGGCATCTCATGCCTACCCTTTCTGGGTAATATGACTGTTCATACAGCCTTTCTTTCTGGCTTTTAGCACTTAGCATACATATAATATATAAATCCTTATGTGTTAAGATTCTACACACCTTATTCTTCGTTAAGATGACACCTCTATGTCGACCTTTGTCGAAGCCGATCTGATCGCTATTTGCATAAGATCTTTGTTGAAGTCGGTCCACAACCCGACGGTCAATCTCGAACAGTGGACACTGCTTGTTTATTAAACTTAAGGATTACAGACCCAACCCTCTCCTTTGCCTGATCCATATTTGATTCCATCCAAAAAGTCCTTGTCAGAACTACTATAGCGAAACAGGGTTAAACCATATCATATGAGTCAATAACTCAATTATGATAGTGAATCTTAATGGAATCTAAAGAAATTCCTTACCTTGAGATCCTGAAATCGATAGGATACTAGAGATTATTGGTTTCCAGATTTTTAAGATCTGGATGATTCGATCTACTATGATTTCCTGGAGTGCTGCCCAAAAGAGCATGCGGTTAACAAAAGAGTTAAACTAAAGATAGCCTATCAAACTACTCGCCATTTGGCTATAGTCTTAAAACTGAAAGAGAAAAGAATTTGATTCTTACCTTTACAGAGAAATCGGCACTTCAAGAAAATCTCAGTTTATGGAGAAATCGACACAAGAGGAAAAGAATGGAAAAAGAAAGTGAATTAAAAAGGTTTCGACTTTTAGTAGGGTAATCGACAGAGAGAGAAAAGAAAAATTAATCAAAGGTATTCAGTTATAGAGATTAGAAGAAAGTTGAGAGGTTTTGGTTTTTTGGAAAGGAAAAGAGAATAGAAAGTGTAGAGAGGGACTGAAAATTTCGGCACAAGGACTAGGGTTCAAATGCCGAATTTGAAGATATACACTCCTATTCTGAGGGATTTCAAGACTTACCTATCAAATGCCTAATTGCCCTCTTCAAAAGCGAGACTAATTGACAAACATGGGGAATTTCGGCACCCCTTATGCCACTTCAAAACCGATTCTTCCTCCCCTTAGAGTTGGAATTTCGGCCATCTCTTTCCCTTAGAGTGGGTATTTCGGCCAACTCTGCCTACAGTAGATAACTCCCATCTTTTCTCCTTAATCTACTCATAACTAATATCAGCACAATTATCTATATATTCATCAGATAAATCTTCCTATTTTTAAGCCTTGTTGCCGTCCAACCTTACCCACCTATATGCCAAAATTTAGCTAATTACAATTAAAGGAATTGGGCTTCATGCCCCTTGCGTTTGGGCCTCCTTAGTTGACGCCACCTCCTTGCTCTCTAAGTGGCGCCATTTGCCACTGGGCCACAAGCCCACTTGTGATTGAAACACAGATAACATCTTTTAAATCCTCTAATGTCCAAGCAGAAAATTTACCCAAGGCCTCGGCCGAATCTGAGCCCCTTAAATACTCTAATTAACACATTGAACGTAATACACATCAAATGCAAAGGCCCATTAATTTAGGATGTTACAGTTCTACCCCCTTAGAGAAATTTTGTCCTCGAAATTACCTAATCCGAATAGATGCAGATATTGCTGTCGCATCGCTTCCTCCAGTTCCCACATAGCCTCCTCAGAGCCATGATTCCGCCATAGAACCTTCACCAACGGAACCTTCTTCTTTTATAATACTTTGACATCATGATCCAAGATTTCCACTGGCTCCTCTTCAAAGGATAGGTCAGGTCTTACCTCGATTTCCTCCACAGGTACCACATGAGATGGATCCAAATGATATCGTCTTAACATGGAGACATGAAATACATCGTGAATCTGGCTTATCTCAAGAGGCAGCTCTAGCTGATACGCTACTGATCTAACTCGTTTCAGCACCTGATAATGTCTGATGAATCTGGGACTTAACTTACCCTTCCGTCCAAATCTTAATACTTTCTTCCATGGCGACACTTTCAAGAACACCTTGTCACCCACGGCAAACTCTATGTCCCTACGCTTCAGATCAGCATAGGACTTCTGTCTGTCCGATGCTTCCTTTAGTCGAGCCCGAATTAACTCAACCTTCTCCTCCGTCTCGGTAACCAACTCTAGACCCAAAATTCGACGTTCCCCTAATTCCATCCAACAAGTATGAGTACGACATTTCCGCCCGTACAATGCTTTATAAGGCACCATCTGAATGCTAGACTGGTAGCTGTTGTTGTAAGCAAACTCCATCAATGTCAGAAACTCCTCCCAACTACCTCTAAAATCAATGACACAACCTCTTAACATGTCCTCCAAGATCTGAATCACCAGCTCAGACTGTCCATCGATCTAAGGATGAAACGCTATACTAAAGTCCAACTTCGTACCCAACACTTGATACAATGCCTTCCAAAACCTTAACGTAAACCTAGGATCTCGGTCTGAGATAATTAACACAGGTACTCCATGCAACCTTACAATCTCTACTATATATAGCTTAGCCAACTTTTGTAAGGAGTAATCGACCCGGACCGATACAAAATGAGCGGACTCCATCAACCGATCAACAATCACCCAAACTGAATCTTTCCTAGTAGACGTGAGAGGTAGCCCACTAACAAAGTCCATTGTGATCCTTTCCCACTTCCATTGGGGAATCTTTACCGGCTGCAATAATCTTGATGGTAACTGATGCTTCGCATTTACCTGCTAATAGGTTAAACACTTCCCTACCAATTCAGTCACCTCTCGCTTTAAGCCTGGCCACCAGAACTGTTCCCGTAAATCTCGATACATCTTACTCCCTTCAGGATGCATAGCATATAGACTACCATACGCTTCTTCCAAAATCCTTCGCCTCAACTCAGGGTCTTTTAGCATGCACACTCTCCCTTGGAAACATAATAATCCTTCCTCATTCATACTGAATTCCGTTGGCTCGTCACTTGAGATCAACTGCAACTTTTCCCTAAGCAATCCATTGATCTGCTGTTTCTCCTTAACTTGACTAACCCATGAAGGTTTCACTTGAAGTTCAGCTAGTAAACTTCCATCATCATATAAGCTAAGGTGAGCAAACATCGCTCTTAAATCAGGGATCACCTTACGGCTTAGAGCATCTGCCACCACATTGGCCTTACCCGGATGATACTCGATCGAGCAGTCATAACCCTTTAACAACTCGATCCACCTTCTCTGCCTCAGATTCAACTCCTTCTGAGTCAAAAGGTACTTCAAGCTTTTATGATCCGTGTAAATGACAGATTTCTCCCCGTACAAATAATGCCTCCAAATTTTTAAGGCAAACACCACCACCGCCAACTCTAAATCATGGGTGGGATAGTTTGCTTTGTGTGGTCTCAACGGTCGTGATGCATACGCAACCACCTTTCCATCTTGCATCAACACGCATAATAACCCGTGTGTTAAGCATCACAATAAATCATGAATTCCTTCCTAGCCTCTGGTTGAATTAGCACTATAGCCTCCGTCAATATCCTTTTTAACTTCTCGAAACTATTTTGCTGCTTATCAGTCCACACAAACGGAACTCCTATCCGTAACAACTTAGTCAACGGTGCCGCAATCAGAGAAAATCCTTCCACAAATCTTCTATAGTACCCGGCTAAACCAAGGAAACTCTGAATCCCTGCCACCGACTTAGGCGGCTTCCAATCCAACGCGGCTTCAATTTTCTAAGGGTCAACTCTAATCCCCTCTGCTGACACCACGTGACCTAGAAAAATAACTTCCTTCAGCCAAAATTCGCACTTGCCAAATTTGGCATAAAGCTGCTTCTCCCTCAGAATCTGTAGAACCACGCGTAGATGTGAATCATGCTCCTCTTCCGATCTTGAGTAGACCAAGATGTCATCAATAAAAACCATGACAAACCGATCCAAATAGGGTTAGAACACTCGATTCATCATATCCATAAACGTTGCTGGTGCGCTAGTCAACCCAAATGGCATCACCATGAACTCGTAGTGACCATAGTGAGTCCTAAAAGCCGTCTTATGAATTTTTGCCTCCTTGACCTTAAGCTGATGATACCCAGACCTCAGATCTATCTTTGAAAAGACTGAGGGCCCTTTCAACTGATCGAACAAGTCATCGATCCTTGGCAACGGGTATTTGTTCTTGATGGTTAACTTATTCAGTTGACGATAGTCAATACACATACGCATTGAACATCATTCTTCTTAACAAATAACACCGGCGCTCCCCAAAGCGACACACTTGGTTGAATAAACCCTCTATCCAATAACTCCTGGATTTGCACTTTCAATTCCACCAACTTCTTCGGCGCCATTCTATATGGAGCTATAGATACCGATGCTATTCCCGTAATAAGATCAATTCCAAACTCTACTTCTCGATCTGGAGGTAATCCCGAAAGCTCTTCAGGGAAGACATCAGGAAATTCCTTCACCGTCCTAACGTCCTTAACAGTTAGGTCATTGGCTTCCAATGCCCGTACAAACATTAGAACTGCCTTGCACCCTTTTTCTCACCATTCTTTCTGCACTTAGGGCAGTTACCACGTTTGACAGACAATTCCCCATTTCTGCTATCACCAACACTTCACTTCCCTCGGGGGTTGTTAACACCATCCATTGGTGCACAATCTAAGTTGGTTTGATACTTCACTAGCTATCCATGCCTAAAATTAAGTCAAACTCCCGGAACGGTAATTCTATCAAATCCATCAGGAAAACTATTCCCTGAACTTTTAAGGGTACCTGCCGATAAAGTTTATCTACTATCACAGATTGTCCTAATGGGCTAATTACCATCATCGACCTAGGGGTAACTTCAGAATCTAAACTTAAAGTTTCAGACACACTACTAACAACATATGAATGTATTGACCCAATGTCAATCAATGCAACATAAGGCAATCCAAAAATTAAAAATGTACCGGTTATAACATCCGGTGTATCAGCCTTCTCCCGACGTCTGGCAGCATAAACCAACCCCGGATGCCTTGCCTCAGTGTTTCCTGCCCCTCGGCCTGGTGCTTCTCGGCCTCGACTAAAGCCATTACCACCTTTGGCAGACCACGACCTCTCTGTTTCTGCTGACCTCCTCTACTCAATTGAGCATTTCCCTGCCCTGTGGGTTTTTCCTCATCCCGTGGCTGAGGACAATTTCTTATCTAATGGTCCAAACAACCACACCTAAAGCACTTCCCACTGCCTGCCCTACACTCGTATGCATGGAATTTGCCACATCGGGCACACTTTCGTGTTTGGTTAGCAGCAGGTCTTTCAGCTCGTCTCGGTCCATCCGACCTAGGTCTTTTCTGATTACTCCTAGTTGTTCCTGATGCTCCAAAGTTTCTCTTACCTCCACCCCTATCTCTATCTCAATTCAGCTTCTCTGTTCACTTTACCTCCTCAGCTATCTTAGCTTTCTCCACAAGCACAGTGAATTCCCTCTCCCGCTGTGGAGCTATCAACACCCGTAGATCATCCTTCAGGCCATCCTCAAAACGAACACATCGTTCATGCTCTGTGGCCACTATCCCTCGAGCATAACAACTAAGGCATAAGAATTTTGCTTCATACGCCGCCATCGACCTACTTCCCTAAACCAGATTTAGGAACGCTCTACGCTGCGCATCCACATAACTCGTTCCAATATACTTACTCTGGAATACCGCCTTGAAGTAATCCCAGGTGATATGGTCAGCTACGGTACCTTCCTTAACTGTAAGCCACCATTGATAAACTTCATCCCGAAGAAGAGACACCACTCCCTTTAGCTTCTCTTCATCTGTGAAGTCGAGATCATCCATGATCTACTCCATTGCTTCCATTCAGTACTTAGCTGTACTAGGAGTTACACCTAAAATTCCCTTAAACACCTCCGCCCCATTGGCTTCCAGTCGCTCTGGCACAGACTTCCGGGCTCTTGTGCCCATGCCTGCTCTAGCAACTCTCTCCAAAACCATTAACATAGCTTGAGATACAGCATCATCTCCAATCGTCTGATCTTGAAACTCTGCCTCCACAGCTGGTGGCACTGAAACTTCCTTCCCCGACACGTAACCAGACCCCACGGGTTCTGACACAGCAATCCTGCCTCTACCTCGGCCACGCACACCACGTCCTCTAGTGTTCATTCTATCGTTCGTGATTTATCTGATTAAAAATTTTATGAATTAATAATTCTTTGTTCCACTGATTAATAACAAACAGTCTTATAGAAAGTAGTTTTAACAGTAGTTCTTTCGAATTTGCATTCTATCGATAAGTTCAGTTCTCAAGTTTGTATTCCCTAATTCTAGAGTTCACATTCAATCAACATCAAGCAGAGCACCACATACATGCATCAAACACACAAGTAAACATCCACGAACTTGCATTCATCACCTAGGGGAATTTTCGTCATTTCACTACCCAGGTGTATTTTTGTAATTTTATCCTACATGGGTATTTTTGTAATTTTCCAAAATAAGGTTTCTTGGTGATTTTTCAAAATAAGGGTATTTTGGTAATTTTACAATCCGGAGGTATTTCAATAATTTTGTCAACTGGGGGAATTTCGGTAATTTTCATAGATTATGGGTAATTCAATAATTTCTCGTAGAAGGGTACTTTGGTAGTTTTTCAAACAAGGGTATTTTGGTCATTTTGCAAAATCAAGGGTATCTCGGTAAAGTTTCTCAACCTAGGGTATTGCGGATAATTTTACAAAATCAGGGACATACAAGTCATTTTACAAAAATAGGGTACTGGTCCCTTTCAGGTTTTAGTTATGAATTTTGACCTGTCAACAAGTCCTCGTGGCTAAGCGAACAGTCACTACACACCAGGTAGGATTCCATAAAAGAGAAGGTGAGTCACTAGGACTGCTTAAGTACCAAGCTCTTCCTGTATCCAACCCTAGACATGCGTATGCCTGTTTCCACACCCTAACCCTGTGACTTGTTCACAGACCTGCTTAATCAAGAAAAATTAAGTCTTATGAGATTTGAAGAATTGTTTAATCTAGGCCTAGTTCCATTAACACTATCATACTAGTCTACGTCCATAAGGCCCATCAAACCCATCATATATATCACATCAAAGGTTAGAATACTTACCTGGGTGGATCGGGTGCCTATAGACTCGAAGGCCATATCTTTCAAAACTTTTCTCAACTTACATTACTTTCATAAATTCCTACTGGACCCATTTCACAGCCCGAGTTTTGAGCTGGGCTCTGATACCAAAAATGTAACACCACAAACTTAGCCCATACGTCATCACCGGATTTGGTATGCTACGGGTTTAAATCTTAAAAACTTTGCTTCGATGGGTTTTAAAAAACTAGTTTATTAAAGCCAAATAATCCATTAAATGTGTTCATTGGGTTTGAAAATCCCATTTTCCATTTTGTTTTATATTTGAGATTTTGAAACAAAACATAAGTTGTAAAAACCAACATAACAAGAAAGAAGATAAATCGAAACCTAAGTTATGGGGCCTTATTACAAAAATATATTCCCAAAAAAAAAACAATAATAATAATCCATAATAATAATGAAAGTCTTGATGGCCCCTCGAGCCCGCCTTGACTCCCGTGTCCACGGTCTACTGCTCATCTGTAAAGTGGGAAAAAAAATAAAAGGGTGAGTCACCAAGACTCAGTGTGCAAAACATGAAAACACATAAAAGCCTAGGACCCACAAACACATTATGGGCCTTGGCCCGCATACAATGGTAACAGATTATGTCATGCATCATGGCCCATCCCAAAACCTAAGAGTCCATCCTCTAAACACCCCCGTACCAACCTTTACACCGTGGGGATTTCTACAATCAACCCTCCATCCGCTACACACCACATCGGCAGCTATGCTGCCTATCATATAAATCGATCGCTTACTCGAACCTCAGAAATACATTATATGCTGCCTGTCATATAGGCCGATCGCTTACATGAACCTCAAAAATACATTAAAGTATTCGACAGCTATGCTGCCTGTGGCAAAGCCACGATCACCTCACGACCTTGCTCCCCTACCATAAATCCATCAATCGTTCCCATCCCATGCATGCATACATACAAGAAACAAGTCATTAAGCCATCTAACAGATCTCATACTTTCACATGCTACGAATCACATAGAAAAGTTTCTATGGGTACATACTTGGCATCCCATGCCTACCCTTCTGGGTAATACGACTGTTCATACAGCCTTTCTTTCTTGCTTTTAGCACTTAGCATACATATAATATATAAATGCTTATGTGTTAATATTCTACACACCTTATTACTGTTAAGATGACACCCTCTATGTCGACACTGTTAGAAGCCGATACGACTACTATCTGCCTAAGATGCTGTTCAGAAGCTGGTCCACAACCCGACGGCCAATCTCAAACAGCGAACACTGCTCGTTTCTTAAACTTAGGGATTACGAACCCAACCCTCTCCTTTGCCTGATCCATATTTGATTCTATCCAAAAAGCCCTTGTCAGAACTACTACAGCGAAATAGGGTTAAACCATATCATATGAGTTAATAACTCAATTATGATAGCGAATCTTAATGGAAATCTAAAGAAATCCCTTACCTTGAGATCCCGAAATCGATAGGATACTAGAGATTATTGGTTTCTAGCTTTTGAGATCTGGATGATTCGATCTACTACGATTTCCCAGAGTGCCGCCCAAAAGAACATGCGATTAACGAAAGAGTTAAACTAAAGATAGCCTATCAAACTACTAGCCATCTAGCTATAGTCTCAAAACTAAAAAGAAAAGAATTTAGTTCTTACCTTTACAGAGAAATCGACACTTCAAGAAAATCCCGGTTTATGGAGAAATCGGTACAAGAGGAAAAGAATGGAAAAAAAAAGTGAATTAAAAAGGTTTTGGGTTTTAGTAGGGTAATCGATAGATAGAGAAAAGAAAGAATAATCAAAGGTATTCGGTTATGGAGATGAGAAGAAAGTTGAGAGGTTTCGGTTTTTTTGGAAAAGAAAAGAGAATAGAAAGTGTAGAGAGGGACTGAAAATTTTGGCACAAAGACTAGGGTTAAAATGCCAGAATTTGAAGAGATACACTCCTATTTATAGGGGATTTCAGCACTTACCTATCAAATGCCGGAATTGCCCTTTTTTAAAAATTGAGACTAATTGACAAACATGGGGAATTTGGCACCTTATGCCACTTCAAAATCGATTCTTCCTCCCCTTAAAGTTGGAATTTTGGCCATCTCCTTCCCTCAGAGTTGGTATTTCGGCCAACTCTGCCTACAGCAGATAACTCCCATCTTTTCTCCTTAATCTACTCATAACTAATATTGACCCAATTATCTATATTATTCATCAGATAAATCTCTCTATTTTTAAGCCTTGTTGTCGTCCAACCTTACCCACATATATGCCAAAATTTAGCTAATTACAATTAAAGGACTTGGGCTTCATGCCCCTTGTATTTGGGCCTCCTTAGTTGACGCCACCTCCTTGCTCTCTAAGTGGCGCCATTTGCACTGGGCCACAAGCCCACTTCTGATTGAAACACAGATAACATCTTTTAAATCCTCTAATGTCCAAGCAGAAAATTCACCCAAGGCCTCGGCCCAGGCCCAATCTGAGCCCATTAAATACTCTAGTTAACACATTGAATGTAATACACATCAAATGAAAAGGCCCATTAATTCAGGATGTTACAAGTACTAGGCATCAATTCAATACCAAACTCAACTTCACGAATCGGAGGTAAACCCGGTAACTCTTTAGGGAACACATCAGAGAATTCACAAACAATAGGCACTGACTCAACTTTCTTCTCAGACACTTTCGAATCAATCACATAAGTAAAATATGCCTCGTAAACCTTTTTCACATAACTTTGAGCTTTCAAAATAGATATCACAGAGGCAAACCATTCAAATCATTAAACTCAACTTGTACAATCTCATCATTCGGACACCTCAAATCAATTGTCTTTCTTTTATAGTTCACAACAGCATCATGCACAAACAACCAATCCATACCCAAAATAATATCAACCTCATCAAATGGCAAAAGCATCAGATCAGCAGGAAAACAGATATCTCGAAACATTAACAGACAGTTCTTGCATACTTTGTCAACCAAAACACTTTTTACCTAAGGGGTTCGATACTTTTATAGTAAACTCAGTAGACTCTACAGACAAAGTCTAGCTAAATACTAAATTCATGCATATATACGAATGCATAGAACCAAGGTCTATCAATGCAATCACAGAAATATCATAAAGAGTAAATGTACCTGTAATAATATCTGAAGATGAGGTTTCCTCACAAGCTCGAGTAGTATACGTTCTAGTTGGCTCTATAAATTCAGATTTTGGAACAGTATCCCTCATAGACCTCTAACTACTACTAACATTTCTTGTATTTCGAGAAGCTCGATCTCTCTCTGGAACGTTATAAACTCTCAGATTCTGAGTAGTCTCTTGTTCAGCAGACTCTGGGCAGTCTCGAATAAAATGATCTAATGATCCACATCTGAAGCAAACTTGATTACTCAATCTACAATTTCTGGATGTCTTTTATCACAACGTTTACACTTAAGTCACTAGGATCTGACATTTTCAACACTCGCCATCTTTGGGCAATCTCGAATGAAGTGATTTCGTGGTCACATTTATAACAAACTCTATTGTTGTACTTGCCCCAAAATTTTCCCACATGTCGTCTTCCATATTGTCTACACTCAGGTTTGTTGCTTTTAGTACTTCCATCATTTGATTCAATTTGAGCTTGAGTTCCCAGACCAGCATTTGGTCTCACACGATCTCCACTCGTATGTCTGATTGAAACATTTAATCTATCTCTTGCATCTCTATATTTCTTCATCAAAGGTTGAGAGAATTTACTTATCGATCTTTTTCTTTCATTACGAGCTTCAGAATCGACCTTCTTGATATTATCATCATTAGTAGCCCTGAACTCACCGGCCTCATACTTACAAATTTTTTCAACCGAAGACATGTTCATCAGATTCAGATTCATAGTCAAAAGCATAGCAAATGTCTGAGGGAAATTAACCGAGGGCGGAGGTTGTAAGACAGTCGGGTTATTTCTCACAAATTGAGTGAACCACTCACTCATCAACTGGAAGAAAGCTTGTTTAGCCTCTCTCTCATGACCGCTCGTAGCCGGCCTTGAATCAGAAGGCACTGTCCCTTGCGCGGGAGCAGGAGCAGGAGCAGGAGCATTACTTTCTATGTCATCAGCTATGGCTCTTTTGGGATCCATTGCTATACAAAAATCACATTTATACATCAGGATTCATCAAACTATCACATTTCAGATATTATGGCATGTATAGCTAAACTCTGACATGCTACGTTAGTCTGAGAATCGACTAAATCGTAACTCTGATACCAACCAAATGTAACACCCCTATCCCGTGGCCGTCGCCAAATTAGGGTTAAAAGTGTTACCAGACAGATCAAAAACAATTACATAATTTCACACAATCATTCATCAACATCATTCATAATGTCCCTTAAATAGGTCAACAAGACCTTAAACATGCTTATGAATCGAGTCGGGACTAAATCAAAATACATACAAAATTTCATGGAAAAATAAAAACTTTTCTAAATACAGGGGATACACGCCCGTGGGGGTAGGCCGTGCCTCACCCACGGCTACTTGACACACCCGTGTGCCCTCCCCGTGGTCATATACTACCAAAACCAACACGACTACCAAGCACGCCCGTATGCTAAGGCTGTGTCCTATAAGGTCATATACTACCATTTCTCACACGACCTCTAGGCACGCCTGTGCCATGATTGTGTACTTTTAAGCTAGCTACTGATTTTATCCCCCGATTACTAGGCACGCCCGTGTGCCAAGATTGTGTGACATTATAGGTCATTTGTAAGACCAAAATGCCACCCAAATGGGTCATACATACAAGCAACCATTCTCATCACATGTTATGCATATATGGAAACCAAGTACATACCAAAATGACCATTTCATATGCATCAAGCCATACCAAAACATAAATCATATGAATCATTCATTCAAACATTAAAACAACCCAAAACTTGCCAAAACACATGGCTAAGTTCACTTCTTAAACATATACACATATCTTGCCTATACATGCCATAATTAGATATATACATTTTCAAAAGGGTACCAAAATGAGTTTAGTAGTGTGATGACGATCCTTGATGGTCCCGAGCCTGTAATAGCTTTGACGACCTATAAAACAGAGAAAAACAAACACACAGAGTAAGCTTTACAAAGCTTAGTAAGTCATAATACAAATAAACTTAGCATAAAGGCATATACGCATAAATTACATTAATACATAACATTTACTTAGCAAACTATCACATATTGCTTTGGTTCATATACTTGGACACAATTGCCACATTCATTCATACAAGAATCATATGTATATATATACAACTCTTTCTTAAACATTCTTGCATCTCATTCTCATTCTAATATTCAATCATACCTTTCTTCAAATCAAAGTTATATAGGTACTTACCTTTTATACACACTTAATGTACATGCCAAATGTATCTGAAATGAATATGCATTCTCGTAACTGTTCATAGCTCTAATTTACTCATTGAACAATTTGGAATCTAATAAGATACTCGAAAATTCAGAATGATTGTACAATACCAATGTCCCAGACATAGCTAAAATACTCGTTCACTCATTGATAGCTTGTTTATAACTCATCAACCAGAAAGGTTTAATACATACCTTATCTAACACATAATTATTCAACTTCCAAGCTATTCAATGCTCGATATTACATGTCGATCGTCCTTTAATATTCATTCAACTTAATCACACACTCAGTGCTATATACATAATTGAAGCATATTAATCATCGCATACTTAGTGCCTATTCTTTTAATAGACTTGTCTCGATGTCGCACACACAGTGCCAATTCAATAAGCCAAAGCTTTCATATCATCGCACACATAGTGCTATTCATTTCTCATAATCGTACACTTAATGCCTATTCTTTTAATCAACTTGTCTCGATGTCGCACACACAGTGCCAATTCAATAAGCCGAAGCTTTCATACCATTGCACACACAGTGCTATTCATTTCTTATAATCGCACACTTAGTGGCAATTCTTTTCATCGACTTGTCTAGATGTCGCACACACAGTGCCAATTCAATAAGCCGAAGCTTCCATTACTTTGCACACACAGTGCTATTTAACTCCATCATAATTTCAATTACACACACTTGGTGCCTCATTTCTCAAGATAATAGATGTAGCATTTCTAATTCAATAACTATCATTCAATTCCCATCACATAGATATAAACTAACAACTTGTATTATATCCGAACTTACTTACTATATTAAACTTATCACGTAATTTATATGCATAATCCTCTCATAAGCATCATTATTAACATTAGTCATATAAAAAATTACAATTTCATGCAAGTACGTTTATTTGCATAGTGACTTACCTCGGATTCGGTTTATCGAAATGAAAACAGTTACTTGGTTACTTTCGCTTTCCCGCAATCTAAGTCTGTTTTCCTCGGTTCTTGATCTAAACATATTCAGAATTAACCCTTTTATTCACTTATTCATACGATTCAATCCATGGACACACACATTTAGGGCTATTTACAAATTAACCCTCATATTTGCACAGTTTATCAATTCATTCCATTTTTCTCAAAATATCAAATTCACAAAATCCACACATACACATGCTTAGCCGAATGCATATACATCTCATACAAGTCCATATTTTCCATCAAATTTTTTATTTTGTCCTTCAAATTACCATTTTCTCAATTTAGCCTTATTGAGCTAAATTCATCAAAAAATCAAGAACAAAGTATGTTCATCTCATTCATATCTTTCATTTAACATCAAAAATCTTAACATATCATCAATGGCATCTCACACAAACATTATTAATTCATCAAATTGAGACATGGGTTTGATAGCTCTCAAAGCAACGATTACAAAAATGTAGAAATTATCAAAATCGATCAAAAACACATACCCGATTTAAGCTTGAACTTTGGCCGAATGAAACAAAGTCTAACCCTTTTTTTCTTTTCTACATTCGGTGGATGAACACCATTAAAATGGCGACCATTTTCTTTTTATTAAATTATAATAACATTATTAAACACTTTACCAATTTACCATTAATGAAAACCATTATAATTCATATAATCTATGGCTAGTTTTGTCCTTTAATAAGCCACTAACTTATAAATGGTTTATTTTCCCTTTAAGCCTCCACCTTTATAAAGCCACAACACATTGGTACTTTAACAAATAGCATGCTAGTTTTGCATTCAATGCAATTAAATCCTTTTGTAAAATTAAACATACAGACGAACAAATTAGCTCACGAAAATTTACCACATGCTTAATCACATATCAACGGCACTAAAAATAATATTAAAATATTTTAAGGACTTATATTTGTGTTCCTAAAACCACTGTTTTGACTAGGTATAAACTGGACTGTTACACGGTAGCCTATTGATTGGCTTTATCGACTGAATTGAAAAAGATTCACGATATGTTTCAAGTATCTATGTTGCAACGTTACCGATTAGATCCTTCGCATGTGATTACACCGACAGAGGTTGAGATTCAACCCGACATGACATATGGTGAAGAACCGATTAAGATCTTGGCACGAAAAGTCAAACACTTAAGGAATAAAAGTATAGCTCTCGTGAAAGTATTATGGCAAAGACATGGGGTAGAAGAGGCTACATGGGAGCCCGAGAAGGCTATGAGGAACTAGTCCCCAAACCTTTTTGCTGGTAAGATTTTTGGGGACGAAAATCCCTAATAGGGGAGAAATGTAATAGCCCAATTTTGGGCCTAGTCAGAATAGTGGTTGTAAGACCACAAATTCGAAGTAGAAATATGTGTTTTATGATTTTTATGATGCTTATGAGGTGTTTGCATGATTGTGTGAAAATTTCATGAGGAAATTTTATTTATTAGTGATCAATTTGTCCATTAGGACTAAATTACAAAGATTAGAAAATATGAGATTTTAGAAGATTTAAGTATGAAATAGAATTATAAAAATAGGCCATTATATGTCAAGATGGGCAAAAATAGACATGGGAGGGAAAAATCTCACAAAAGGATCATTAAGGGCATTTTTATCCTTTAGTAAATAAAAATATTAAAAAGGGAAAAAGAAGTCAAAATTGTGTCCATCTTCTTCTCCCATGGCCGAAAATCACTAAGGATCCATAGCTAGGGTTTCTTCAGCTTCCAAGCTTGATAGTAAATGCATCCAAGCCCCATTTTTAATGTTCTTCATATTTTTGAAATCCTCGTAGCTCGGTTTATCTATTTTTAGCTATATTTTGAGCTAAGGTTTATGTTCAAAAAAATTACCCATGTATGACATGCATGTATTTTGATGTTTTAAGGAAGAATATGAAAGTTTAATGTATGATAAACATCTTTTTCTAAGTGATTTTCATGAAAAATGCATAAAAGTATCAAATTGAAAAAGTTGTAAAAATGGTCATACATGAGTGAAATAGTGGAAATTGAAGGTTATTATGTTAAATTATGATTTAGAAACCCAAAATCCTTGCAACTTGTTAAGTTATGATGAAAGCCCATGTTTTAAGAAAACGTCCATATGTTATAGTTATTTCGAAAACCATGTTAAACTATAAAATTTATTTAAGTTTAATAATTAAGCAGTTGAAACAATAATAAAGCCCAAATGTAAAGTCAAATTGGAGATACAAGGCCTTATTACATCCCAATGAAAATAAAGTAATTAAAATACAGTCATTCGAAACTAATTAAAAACTTCTAAGTAGCCTGCAGTGTGGCCTCTTCCGAGTACTCTTCCACGTCGAGCCGTTTATTGAGAGTTACCTGAAACATTAAAAAAAAAGGGGTGTGAGTTTCGAAACTCGGTGTGTACGACCCTTGGTAATCCAACAAACATGCGATTATCACATTGGGCCTAAGCCTTATCAAAATCGGTGGTTTAGAGACTTAGCTCATAATGACCTCATATCACATCAGTATCACATGAATGCAATGCTTTCATCCCCAAATCCAACCCTGCACTCCATTTCCCTTCCAACCCTACACTCTTGTGGGGATATAAATATCAGCCCACCCATCCCTAAAATCCAAAGGTAGCACCAACAGCGGCACTACTCAAACGTTGCAGTAAGGCTACTAAGCATACTATGGGCTTAAAGCCACCGGTGGATCCACGGTTGTCAAGCGACTATGCGATCCTCACATATCTTCCTCCGTATCGTCAAACCCACCCAAGTGCAACATATATCTCATGAATGCAACATACACATTTTCACACATTAAGCACCTAGGGGAATTTTAGTCATTTCACTACCCTACAGGGGTATTTTCGTAATTCTACCCTATAAGGGTATTTTCGTAATTCTACACTATAGGGGTATTTTCGTAATTCTATCCTATAGAGGTATTTTCGTAATTTCTTTCATCTCGGGTTTTAGTTATGAACTTTGGCTTACAACAAGTTCTTGCAACTAAAGTGAACAGACACTATGCACCAGGCAGGATCCCAAAGAAGAGGAGGTGGGTCACTAGGACCGCTTAAGTACCAAGCTTTCCCTAGATCCAATCCTAGACATGCATATGTCCATTGCCACACTCTAACCTAGCGACTTGTCCACAGGCATGTTTGATTATTAACTTAAATTTTATGCTATATAAGAATTTATCAGAACTAGGCCTAGAGTCCATTAAAACCCTAGCATGCATTTCTAAAATCCCATAAGGCCCACTAAGCCCAATCATGTCCATATAGTCCATTAAGCCCAATCATGTCCATGTAGCTTATTAGGCCCGATCATAATCAAATCATACAACCATCCATATCAATCCATCATTCAATTTCACATATCAACTCTTGTCGATTTGGGCCCACGAGCTCGGCAGGCCCATTGAGCCTCGTCTGGCTCGATCGGCCAAACAGTGGCCCGAGACCATGAGATCGCTCTCTTGGCCCCGGTAATCGTATCGGTGTTCCCACACAAATGTTTGCACGTTTGTATGGTTGCTGGCGCCAACCTTTTGGCTTTTCGACTTTTTGGCATTTCAGTTTTTCAAGATTTTGGCTTTTGCCGATTTATCATGTGTGAAGCATATGTACACACCTTCGGCGTTATATTAAATTATCGAATCATAGGGTAGAAGTACACACCTTACCACCTGGAGTACTAAGTACTCATAATCGTCAGAACCTATATTCAAACATTACACTCCATTAGTCACTTACTTAATGACTTAAAATAAATCCACTACAACCACTCACCAAAGGACAACCTATACTTGCCTTAACTGACAGAAATTTTCCTACTTAATCCGAGGTCCGTTGTAGTCCCCCTTCTGCATCTAGGTGGAAAGTCCCGAACCGCCGACACCTTACGTCGCTTAAACTTGGGAGTAGTGGTCACTTGCTCACACTCAGTCAGCATCTTTACTGACACTTTACTAGTTCCCCCTTTGCTCATCGTAAATTCCTTATCAATCGTCCAATGAATGCAATAGCTAGTCCCAGAAGATTTAGCCAACGCGAGGAGTATAAAAAGATTTGAAAGAGGGAGAGAATGAATATTTGGTTAAGTAACTGAACAAAAAGGATTGTTTTGATCAAATTGTAGAAGAAAAGGGGTGGCACAGAAGGGATTCGACAAAAAGGAATACTGGACTTTATGGAACAAGAATATTCAGCACAAAAGAAATAGATTAGAAGCAAAGGAAAGAAAAGAGTTTGATGAGAAAGAAGGGAAGAAATTAGCAAAAAAAATAGAAGAGGAAGAATAAGGGATTTCAGCTTTCAGTTATTTGGAGAGAAAAGTAGTTTTCGACAAAATAAAAAGAAAGAATTTGGCATTAGCCTAGAACCCCAAAATTGACACCTATTTATAGCCTATAGGTGAATATCCTATCCCCAAACTCCCAATTCGGCTCAACCTCTTCCACATATCTCATCTCCTAATTTTTCTCCACAATAAGCTCCTCAATCCCTTTCCTAAATTTTCTCTTCTGATCACTCTCCTTAGAGTCCACCATCACACCACTTCCAACCTTCTAGAAGGCCAAAATTTAACTCCTAAAAAAATACAGAGCTAGGATTCGAACCTAGGATCTCCTTGCTAGCCTATAATGCCACCTTTCTATACCCTAAGTGGCGTCACTTAGCCACTCCACCACAAGGCTCTTTCCTACAATTTTTCCCTATTTTTATTTAAAAGCCCAACTACTCACTGCCCTGGTTCTTTTAATAATTAACTTAAAATTATTCTTCCTCAAAGTTTGAACCCAGAACTTCTCCAACACCCTTAAACACTCCAAGTTTATTAAACCCTTAAAGCCATCATGTCAATTGTCATTTTCTCGCTCACTTAAAAATTTTCTGAGACCCAAAGTCCAAAGCCCAATAGGCCTAATACTTCTAGGCCCCAATTTGGGGCGTTACAATTCTCCCCCTTAAAGAAATTTTGTCCTTAAAATTTCCAACTAACTATTAATCGCACTGCTCAAGTCACACCACTATGCTTTCGCTGTGAACTCTGATTTTAATAACACTAACACACTTTAACTCTAATTGAGCCCTCTACAATTTCAAGTTCCAACGGCCTTTAGTCTCTAAGAACCTATTTTTTAAAGTAGCCCAATATCTCAATACAGTTCAGTAATTTAAACAAGTGCAATAATAGAAAAACTTACTTCGCTCGACGTCGAGGGCTCGGTGAACCAAACTTCAAGAACCCTGCAAAAACTTTTTAATCTATTTATTTTAAAAACCCAAAATCTAAGGGCCATTTCACAGCCTAAGCTTTGCAACCGGGTTCTGATACCACTAAATGTAATACCCCCCAGACTCGACCCAGATGTTATGGCCGAATCCAATGATGTCATATCAAAAGGACAACTCCAAAACAACTTTGTTTAGTTAAATTTATGTTTAGTAGGAAATTTTCATAGTTAAAAACTTAAGTTTAAGATTTAGAAACCCAAAATCCTTGCAACTTGTTAAGTTACGATGAAAGACCATGTTTTAAGAAAACGTCTATATGTTATAGTTATTTTGAAAACCATGTTAAACTTTATAAATTTATTTACGTTTAATAATTAGGCAGTTGAAACAATAATAAAGCCCAAATGTAAAGTCAAATTGGAGATACAAGTCCTTATTACATCCCAATAAAAATAAAGTAATTAGAACAAAGTAATTCGAAACTAATTAAAAACTTCTAAGTAGCTTGCAGTGTGGCCTCCTCCGAGTCCTCTTCCATGTCGAGCCGTTTACTGAAAGTTACCTAAAACATTAAAAAAAAGGGGGTGTGAGTTTCAAACTCAGTTTATACGACCCTTGATAATCCAAGCAACATGCGATTATCACATTGGGCCTAAGCCCTATCAAAATCGGTGGTCAAGGGCCTTAGCCCACAATGACCTCATATCACATCAGTATCACATGAATGCAATGCTCCCATCCCCAAATCCAACCCTGCACTCCATTTCCCTTCCAACCCTACACTACTATGGGGATATAAATATCAACCCACCCATCCCTAAAATCCAAAGGTAACACCAACAGTGGCACTACTCAAACATTGCAGCAAGGTTGCTAAGCATATTATGGGCTTAAAGCCACCGGTGGATACACGGTCGTCAAGTGACTATGCGATCCTCACATATCTTCCTCCGTATCATCAAACCCACCCAAGTGCAACATATATCTCATGAATGCAACATACACATTTTCACACATTAAGCGCCTAGAGGTATTTTAGTCATTTCACTACCCAGGGGTATTTTCGTAATTCTACCCTACAGGGGTATTTTTGTAATTCTACAATATAGGGGTATTTTCGTAATTTCTTTCATCTCGAGTTTTAGTTATGAACTTTGGCCCATCAACAAGTCCTTGCGGCTAAAGTGAATAGGATCCTAGAGAAGAAGACGTGGGTCACTAGGACCGCTTAAGTACCAAGCTCTCCTAGATCCAATCCTGAACATGCATATGTTTATTGCCACACTCTAACCTAGCGACTGTTCCACAGCCATGTTTGATTAATAACATAAGTTTTATGCTATTTAAGAATTTATCAGAACTAGGCCTAGAGTCCATTAAAACCCTAGCATGCATTTCTAAAATCCCACAAGGCCCACTAAGCCAAATCATGTCCATCTAGCCCATTAAGCCCAATCATGTTTATGTTGCCCATTAGGCCAGATCATAATCAAATCATACAACCATCCATATCAATCCATCATTAAATTTCACATATCAACTCTTATCGATTTGGGCCTATGAGCTCGACAGGCCCATTTAGCCCCGTCTGGCCCGGTCAGCCAAATAGTGTCCCGAGACTATAAGATTGCTCTCTTAGCCCCAGTAATCATCTTGGTGTTCCCACACACATGTTCGCACGCTCGTGTGGTTGTCGGTGCCAACCTTTCGGCTTGTCAGCTTTTCGGCATTCTAGTTTTTCGAGATTTTGGCTTTTGCCGATTTGTCATGTGTGAAGTGTATGTACACCTTCAGCTTTATATTAAACTATCGAATCATAGGGTAGAAGTACACACCTTACCACCTAGAGTACAAAGTACTCGTAATCGTCAGAACCTATATTCAAACATTAAACTCCATTAGTCTCTTACTTAATAACTTAAAATAAATCCACTACAACCACTCACCGAAGGACAACCTATACTTGCCTTGACCGACTATGATTTGCCTGCTTAATCTGAGGTCTGTTGTATTCCCCCTTTCGCATCCAGGTGAAAAGTCCCGAACCGTTGACACTACGTCGCTTAAACTTGGGAGTAGTGGTCACTTGCTCACACTCAGTCGGCATCTTTACTGACACTTTACTAGTTCCCCCTTTACTCATTGTAAATTCCTTATCAATCAGCCAAATGAATTCAATAGCTAGTCTCAAAATATTTACCCAACACAAGGAGAATAAAGGATTTGAAAGAGGGAGAGAATGAATATTTGGTTAAGTAACTGAACAAAAAGGATTGCTTTGATCAAATTGTGGAAGAAAAGGGTAGCACACAAGGATTGACAAAAGGAATCTTGGATTTTAGGGACCAAGAATATTCGGCACAAAAGAAATAGGCTAGATGCAAAGGAAAGAAAAGAGTTTGCTGTGATGGAAGAGAAGAAATCGGCACAAAAATAGAAGAGGAAGAATAAGGGATTTCGGCTTTCAAATATTTGGAGAGAAAAGTGGCTTTCGGTAAAATAAAAAGAAAGAATTTGGCATTAGCCTAGAACCCCAAAATCAACACCTATTTATAGCCTATAGCTGAATTTGCTATCCCCAAATTCCCAATTCGGCTCAACCTCTTCCACATATCTCATCTCCTAATTTTTCTCCACGATAAGCTTCTCAATCCTTTTCCTAAATTTTCTCTTCTAATCACTCTTCTTAAAGTCCATCATCACCCACTTCCAACCTTCTAGAAGGCCAAAATTAAACTCCTAAAAAAATAGAGCTAGGATTCGAACCTAGGATTCCTTGCTAGCCCATAACACCACCTTTCTATACCCTAAGTGGCGTCACTTAGCCACTCCACCACAAGGCTCTTTGCTGCCATTTTTCCCTATTTTTATTTCAAAGCCCAACTATTCACCGCCCTGGTTCCTTTAATAATTAACTAAAAGTTCCTTTTCCTCAAAGTTCGAACCCAGAACTTCTCCAACACCTGTAGACACTCTAATTTTATTAAACCCTTAAAGCCATCATGTCAATTGTCATTTTCTCACTCACTTAAAAAAATTTTGAGACCCAAAGCCCAAAGCCCAATAGGTCCAATACTTTTAGGCCCAAATTCGGGGCATTACAGTATGAATTATGAGTCAATTTAGCCAATGTGATTATTAAACAAGTGAAATTGTTATTATAAATCAAGAAACATGAAGCTCGGGCTAAAACCGAGGCAAAAACAAAGTTGTGGACTAAATCAAACATCTACACCTATTTTGAGTACTGAGGCAAGTTTGTCTGAAATTAAGGTTACATATGTTATTATGTTTAAATTACTTATTACTTTGAGAAAATGATTAATGATGTCTTGATGAGAAAATGATGAAAATATGTAAAGTTTAAGTTTCAATTGTAATTTTGGAATAACGATGATACCTATGTCACGACATGAGATAAGAAAGGTCCCGTATAGGACCATGTCTGGGACATGGCATCGGCACAAATGTAGGTCCCATATAAGACCATATGCGGGACATGGCATCGGCACCGAATGTAGATCATGTGTAAGACCATGTTTGGGACATGGCATTGACATTAAATAAGGAAGGTCCCGTGTAAAACCATATCTGGGACATGGATTTGGCACCAAAGGAAGATCTCGTGTAAGACCATGTCTGGGACATGGCATCGACATCTATGTATGACCTCGTATAAGATCATGTCTGGGACATGGCATCGACATCGAGTTATGAGATCTCGTGTAAGAACATATCTGGGATATGGCATCAGCATCAAGAGAAGATCCCATGTAAGACCATATCTAGGATATGGCATTGGCATCGTGATATATGTATGATGAGATTGAGTATCCTCCGATATTCTGAGTAGTTCAACGGGTCGTGTGTCTCCTGTATCAAATTACGAGAATTTGATTCGTCACACGAGCCAGCACATAGGCGTGTGACTAGGCCGTGTGCCCCTTAAGAGGATGCTGGCATCATAAACAAAATACCCAGGTTTTTCACACACGGGTGAGGACACGGGCATGTCTGGGCCATCTGAGGAACACGAGTCATTGACACATGCATGTGTCTAGTCGTGTGAAAACCCTTGTAGGTTTGAAATCAAAATAAATTCTACACGGGCTAGGGACATAGGCGTTTGTAACCAGACGGCCCGCCCACACGGGCGTGTACCATTTCACATAAGCGTGTGGCCCTGTTTAGGCAAAAAACTTTAAGTGCACAAAAGTTTTTAGTTGAATTCTGAAACCTCCGGAGGTATGATTAAGACCTCGTAGGCCCATAATAAGTTTGTTATGAATGGGAATAAGATGTTTTAAGTTTGAAAGAAATTTTATAGCCCAAAGTTGTATGTACAGGCAAGTTAATCCGGTAATGCCTCGTACCTAATTTTGGAGTCGAATACAAGTAAGGGGTGTTACAACAACCCTGTTTCAGCTCAAGAAATTCCTTACATTTCTGATTGATGAACTGCTGATTAATATATTTCTTTCGAAACTCCTATTAAAAGGATTCCCATGCAACCCTCTCTCTTGGTACCACTGATACCAAGTATTCCACCGTGATCTGTGAGAATCTCTCAAAAGTGAGATGGCACACTTTAAACACCCATTCGATGTGCAGGACAACTCATCAAATACCCTGATGGAGTTTTCGAGCTAAAACTCGGCTCTCTCTTGATCATCATCCAGATTAGCTCTAAAATCTTCAGCCCGTACTTTTGGATCTTATCAACCGGGGGCTTGTTCATTCTTACAAATTCCATACATTGTAGAGCTATGGGAGCTGGTCGAGGAATAGGTGGGGGTGGAGGAGGTTGGGCATTCAGATTTGTTCGAACAAATTCCGTATACCACTCATTCATCATGTGGAGAAAGGCTTCCCTAGCCCCTTCTCCCTGACTAATTGTAGAAGGTCTACTATCAGATGGTGCTGCCCCTTGGGCAAGAGCCGGTGCATTACTTTCAACTTTATCAGCCTCAACTCGATTGGATCCATGTACTATATGAAAACACAATTTTAAAATTGTCAAGAGTCATCACACTATCACAGTTCATTTATGGCATGAATAGCTAGACTCTTATACATACTACATTAGTCCAAAAATTGACTAAACCGTAGCTCTGATACCACTAAATGTAACATCCTTTACCCGTATTTGATGTCAAAACAAGGTACGAGGGATTACCAGACTTAAACATAAGCAAACATACAAAATCGAGGCGTAATTTCCATCAAAATTTAAAAATTTTCACATAGATTCATATCGTCCCTAAAAGAGCTTACGAGGCCCAAAACATACATTGGAAATAGTTCGGAGCTAAACTGAGAACTTTAAAAAAACATACAACACTTAGAAAATTTTTCATGTTACAAGGCTCACACACCCGTGTGGTCCAAGGGACACGCCCATGTGACTCTTAGACACTCCCGTGCTACAAGCCGTGTTCAAAATAGGGATCTCTCTAACTTGTGCCACACGGTCGTGCCACACGCCCGTGTGCTAAGCCGTGTGGTCAATTTAATTTTCATGATTTTCAGTAAATAGGTGCAGACTTCACACGGCCAGGGCACACGCCTGTGTTCGAGGCCGTGCCGTCCACATGGTTGAGACACATGCTTGTGTCTCTGCCCGTGTGCTTGATACTGAGCATTCTATTTTGCAAAAATTAAGGTATAGGGGACACACAGCCGGAACACACACCCATGGGGCAAGCTGTGTCTCACACACTGCCTAGACATACACCCGTGTGTTTACCCATGTGGACAAAAATAAAGCAATTTACCAAGCCATTTTGTCACCCTTCCATGCATAAACATACACAACAAACATAGAACCATTCCAAGCATATACCATCAACCAAATCAGCCACAACTAAGGCACCAACACCCCATTCACATGCTATCATTTATCATACACAAACATCACATATATCTCAACTCAAATCATGCAATTTCCTACATCCATGAAAAGCATCATCATGTGCATATATATACTTAAAGCAATATTAGCCAATTTTAATGGCCATTTACAAAATGAATTATCAGCCAACATAAGCCAACACGTTTGGCTGACACATAACAAAATGACCAAGTCCTTATACATGCCATAACTCAAAATATTAAAATCAATGGTATCCAAAATATTAAGTTGATAGTGTGAATGGCTCTCCAACAGTTTTCGATCCCCGAGCTGGCTTGGTGACACTATAAGACAAGGAAAAGAAAGGGGAGTAAGCTATATAGCTTAGTAAGTTCCTATGTAAATAATAAGCATTATAAAAACACATGTATTCTAAAATAAACATGATGAAATTGGCATAATTAATATCAAGATCTTCTAATCATAACTTACTCATTCATAACATTACCACATAACGAGCTCATTAGTGAATGAGTTTTATGTACGTACCTTTACCAACTCGCAACATAATCATAACCTTTCACAACTTTGACATACTCGTTGAATTTCCCGTTGAACCACTTGGAATAGTAAAGGATACTCGGGAATCTCACACACACAATACCATACCAATGCCATATTTCACATATAGTCTTACATGGGATCTCTTATCGATGCCAATAGTCCAGCTATGGTCTTACACGAATCTCATATCGATGCCATATCCCAGATATGGTATCCTACTTATTCCTAAGGTTCAACCGAGATTTCTCACTTGTCAAACTTTATCAATTACATCCAAGGAGTCAATCACAATTCATACAATATTAAATCATTTAAAACATAAATAAAACAATGCATTATTTACATATGAACTTACCTCGGTACGAAAAATAGTAGAAATAGACCTAATCGTTAAAAACCTCATTTTTCCCCCAATCTAGGTCTGAACCTCGTTTTCTTTATCTATAATAGAAAACTTAACTCACTTATTATCCACATTTCTCAATTCAGTCTAAAAAAAATCATATTATGAAAAAATTATATTTTGGCCCCTAAACTTTAACATTTTTTACATTTGGGCCCCTAGGCTCATAAGATGAAATCTATTTGATTTCCTCAAGACCCAAGCCTAGTCGAACCTCTTTCATGCTTATAACAGCCCACATTTTTCATTTAATCACACTTTTACACACATTTTAAAATCTTTTTTACAAGTAGGTCCTTTTGACATTTTCATCAAAATCACCTAGCAAAAGTTGTTTATCTAACATTACACTTGCATAATCTACCATTAAACATCAAAATACACACATGTTTAACATGGGTCAAACCCTGACCTCAATTATCTCTCAAATTAATGGTAAAAATAGGTAGATCGAGTGATAACGACTTCGAAAATGTAAAGGGCATTAAGAACGAGACAATAACAGACTTACAATTGAGTTTGAAAGTGGCCAAACCCTAGCTATGGCTTCCCTTCTACTTTTCGGCACAAGCATGAAGAAGATAGACTAAATTTTGGCTTTATTTTTAGACTAAATTTTGGCTTTATTTTTTTGGTTTTAATTCATTTAATTACTAAATGACCAAAATGCCCTTCACTTAAAACTTTGAAATTTTATCTCACCATGTCTATTTTTTTCCACCAACTTAAAAAATGGTCTAGTTACCATCTAAGGACCTTCAGTTTAAAATTTCATAGCAGTTAGACACTTCTAGCATGTAGAACTCAACTTTTTCATTTTTTTACAATTTAGTCCTTTTTGCTAAATTGGGTGCTTAAACGTCAAAATTTTCGAACGAAATTTTTATGAAATAATTTTGTAAAATTATAGACCATAAAAATATAATAAAAATAAATTTTACTGCGTCAGATTTTTGGTCCCGAAACCACTGTTTTGACTAGACCCAAAATCGGGCTATTACAGGCCTGGTTTGGGGTGTTACATACCTTTTCAACTAAGTACCAACCAATTCCAAATCTTGCATTTGTAATTCACATACTAACTGTTAGGTTCATGTTTTAAATTACCAAAGTATCCAACATTACTTTTTCAAGTATTAACCAAGTTATTAGCCATGTACATCATACAAATTCAACATATACCAAAATCATTTACATGTTCAATTTAACAAGACTTTCATACATTTAAGTAAGTAACATGACAACTATATACATGACACAAACTACGACTCAAAATGTTCAAAAGCTACCAAATCAGTGATAGGATAGTGTGAGCTTCGAACGATTTAGCTTAACATGTTTCGCAAGGTGACAATCTACAAAGGAAAGGGAAAACAACGGGATAAGAATATACGATACTTAGTAAGTTCATAGGCATTAAACAAAACTTATCTTAACTTTCAAATAAATACAAAAAGCCAACAGAACTTGAGCATAGTTTAGCTAGACATGGCAAGTCATAGCATCAACAAGGTGAGTTTTAGCACAAAATCTAAACATGTAATATCACAGGTATTTAACATATAAATTCATGCTATAATAGGTAACAAACTTAAATCTCATTCAATTCAAGAGCGATATAATCACATATATATATCAAAGGCTTTATACTCAAATCATTCGATATTCATTTATTTGAACATCGAATTCATTTCGTGTCATTTCAATTTCTCGTTTCATATAAATTGTTTTGCCCGATAAACCCTAGTAAATAGAATCAGATACACAGGTGACTACATCGCACCAGTGCACAAAGTGCAAAGCCTGTAGGCATTATATGCATATTCACATGCTAATACATCCATCCACCACACCAAGGTCTTCGTAGAGATGAATAATACTCAATGATCCACAACAAATGTTAGATCTCATTTTAACTTTGTGGCAACCTCGGACAAACACATATCCTATACAAATGCGCATAAGACCCTATTGGCATGCCAATCATATCTTAACCTCTACTAAGTTCAAGCGGACATCTATTACATAATTTAACATTCCTTTACAATTTACTCCAAATCTCACATTTTTGTACCAATTCAATTTACAATCAAACATATATATAATTCAAATGCATTCAATCTAAGTTATAAATACCATATGAACTTACCTATCAAAACAATAAGCAAATTGAATCATCAAGGACAAATAGACATTTATGGTTTTTCCCGATTATCTTGGTTTGATTAAATTCTTGATCTAAACAATTATTTTAGACAATTCACCAATACCAAATATTTTATATCATTCCATGATATCCATGAACCTATTTAATTCCACTTTTTGAATGCCCCTTAAGTTTGCCATTTTATTTAATTTAGTCCTCGAAACCGAAATAACAATATCTTTCAAATTTGAGCTTCAATTTCAAAATCGATCTAAATCGAATATAGACCATCTACTATCTATTATTAAAAAATTCACATTAATTTAGTAATTTATTCACTTTAGTCCTTTTGAACAAAACTAACAATTAAACATTACAATCTAGTCCTTTTCACTTCTAAGCTTAAAATCTATCATTTAACACTAATTTTTCAAGATATCATCGGTAGAAACTTCCAAAATTTACAAATTGGTACATGGGCTAATTAAATCAAGCTCCCAAGACCTCAAAACATAAAACTTACAAGAAAAATGACTTAATTGAACTTACAAATTACGGTCAAATGTTTGAAGCTTCCTTAAGGGTTTTCTTTCTTTCTTTGTTCGATGGAGAAGATGAATAGAAAATGGCCTTTTAATTCTTTATTTTATCATATATAGTTGGATTAGGATTAGTTAAATAGGTTTAATTAATTAAATTATACTTAATTAACAAAAACTAATAACTAAACTTGGTTAACACTATAGGAAAACAAATTTTTGAGAAATTTTATTTGCCTTTAAGCTACCGCTAAAACTATTTATGCTTATAGACAATCCGCTAAAACTTGCGACATTTTAAAGACCATGACTTTTAGCGGCACTTTTATAGAAAACGCGCTAGAAGTAATTTCCTTTAGCGGCGCTTTTTTACAAACGCCGCTAATTTGGGCGATTTGCAATATACATTTTCACCAATATCCAACCCTTCCCGCATGAAATCCAACAAAAATAGGAAATATAGCATGAAATCCAACCAAAAATTCAAATCTAAATGATACAAAATTATCTGAAAGATATGATATAAATTATAAATGAAGTATAATTCAAAATTTTTACAATAATGTTAAAAGTTATAAGAAAACAAATGTCTAAGATGGCGATGTCTGCATTCACTGAACATCTTCATCATAGTCTGAAGTCGTAGCTAGAGTTCATCATACTTTACATTACGCCTCGCCTCTCCTCATTGCGCCTCCGCTCTAAGTTGAGAAATTTGCTCAACTGTGCTAGCTTCCATCCGAGCTATCTGGTCTCTTAACCTCTGAACTTGACTAGAGCTTGACTCCATGAAGGCATGTATTATGCAAGCTAGATGCAAAATATTGGGTCGAGTTAACACGGATCCTTGAAATTGAACTCGACCATACCTTTCAGGACCCAAAACTTCATTAATAATTCTATTATCAATATCCTCAAAATTAATAGAACTATCAGTCGAAGCAATCGCTTCATACTCTATCTCCTTATCTTTTAGTTCCTCCTAATAAATTAATTAAAGAGTTAAAATGAAATATATAATAAAAAGGAATGCAACATAACTTACCATTATTTAAAACTACTAAAAGCAATTAAACCATTATAATTAAACATTATAAATATGTAACGCCCAAATTTTTGGGCCTAAATGAATTGGGCTTTGGGCTTTAGGTCTTAGAAAATTTTTAAGTGAGCGAGAAAAATGACAATTGGCATGTGGGCTTTGAAGGTTAATGAATTTGGAGTGTTTAGGGATGTTGGAGATGTCTTTGGGATCAAGTAAGGGTATAGGAAAAATTTTGGTTTTAGCCCCAAGGAATTATGACTTGAGTTAGTAGGCCTTTTAAATAAATGAAGAAGAAAATGACACAAGAAGTGCTTGCGATGTAGCGACAAAGTGGCGCCACTTAAGGAGTGGAGGTGGCGCCATTAGCGAGCAATGGAGTCAAGGTTCGAGTAGTGGCATGGTATTTTATTGGGGTATTTATTTTGCAGTTAGACGATCGAGTTTGTGTTGGATTTGAACTCAAGCTTTGGAGGTTTGAATTGGTCTTATGAGATGGTTGTGGAGGAAATTAAGGAGGGATAAGGGGGGAGTATCTTAGAGAAAATTTAGGATGAGATTGAGGAGTTATCAGGGAGAATGTAACAGCCCAATTTTGGGGCTAGTCAGAATAGTGGTCTCGAGACCACTAAACCGAGGTTGAGGAAAATTATTTTAGTATTATTTTATGTATTATGGTATTAATATATGGCTATATGGAAATTTTGGTGCTTTAATTCTAGCAATAGCATGTTTAATTGTGAAAAAAGACTAAATCGCATTAGATGCGAAAGTTCTATTTTATAAGGTAGAGGTACCTAATAGCTATAGAATGTAATTTGGAGGATTTTAAAGTGCAATTAGGCCAGATTGAGGGTGTTGGTCGGCCATAGGAAGCTAGGGGACAAGAGCATTTATTTTAGTCAATTTTGGTGACATTAGGTGATAAAGGATGAATAAAAAAATGCTAAAGAGGAAAGATATCATCTTTCACTATTCATTCTTCACCTCCACCAAAAATTTAAAGCTTAGAGGGGTTTTGAATGCTTTAAAATTTCAGCCAAGTTATCTCCCTACAAGTAAGTGATTTTAGAGGTCTTTTTGGTGATTTTATGTTTTGGAGTCCCCAAAGCTTCAGACTAGCTAATGAGGGACCAATTTACAATATGGTTGAAAGTCTAAGGACTTGCCATGAGAGTAATTATGTTGTTATCTGAGTTTTCATGGAAGAAAATGAATGTTAGGGAGGTGAGAAACAACTTTTGTGAAAGGTGTTAGCATGGAAACACCTAAATAGGACTTGAATGCAAAGATTTTATTTGTCATAAATGCATGAAATAGTTGGAATCTTGAGTAGTTGTAAGAGAAATAAATATTCAGCTAGGCTTGTTTATTGAGAAAATGTGTTGAAAAATGAATTACGAGTCTAGGGGCAAAACCGTAATTTTGCCAATGTATAAGGGCAAAATGGTCATTTTTTCCCAAGTGTAGAATTTGATGTATTATGATCATAGAATGATTTAAACGAATGAATTTCATTGTTATATATCAAGAAGAGCGCAGAATCAACCTTGACCATGGGAAAGGCAAGGTGATCGAGTAAATTGCTAATTAACACGTTTTGCACCGAGGTAAGTTTATGTGTAAAAAATGCATATTTTTGTAAACATTATGTTGCTAATTAGTGTATGGCATGATTGAGAACATATGTGATTCCAGTGGATTGAATGATTATTGTATGAATGATGAAATAATCATATAAATATGTAAAAACAACGCTTGTTGGTGGGCTAAGTGCGATACCACCTTATTGTTTAATTACAATAGGCTACGTGCGATACCATCTTTTATTTACCATTTGGTGGGCTATGTGTGATACCACCGTAACTAATCTTCTGGTGGGTTATGTACGATGCCACCGTAACTAATCTTTTGGTAGGCTATGTGCGATGCCACCCTAATAAAGGCCGATGGTGGGCTAAGTGTGAAACCACCGTGTAATTTGACTTGAGTGATGGAGTTAGATATAGTGATGAACTGCATTATGTGACCTTGTGATGCTAAGTGCAGGGGAACTTGTTAATAAATGTATGCGGTATGCTTGTGATATGGTTGAAATGTGGGAATGGAGTAAGTAAGTAAGCATGATCATGAATGTAAATTGTTTCTTGCTTAGTATATTAAGCTATGAAATTGTTGATTACATGTTAAAATGTTATATTGTTTACATGTAAACTTACTAAGCTTAAAGCTTACTCCCCTTTCTTTCCATTATTTTATAGAGCTGAAGAGCCGAGCCGGGATACGTCGATAACCAAGAGTGCCCCACACTATCTGCTCACCTCGGTATATTTAGACTTAGTGATTTTGTGTTTGGCATGTATAGGGGCTAGACTAGTTAGATTATTTTGTTATTTTGGCCAAAGATGTATTGGCTCTTGCTAAGACAATTACTTTGGAAATTGCCAAGGTTGATGGCTCACCTTATCATTTATGAAATTATGAGTTACTTATGGGAGTTTATATTGAAATCATGAATTGTTTATTAGTATGATGAATAAAGTTATGTGGTATGAGCTACTGGAATGTAAAGAACTTGGCAAACAGCCTTGTTCTCGTCCACATGGGTAGGCACACGGGCATGTGTCTAGGCTATGTGTGACACACGGTCAGCCCACGGGCATGCAACCTAGCCGTGTGTCCCCTACATGTTAGCAATTTAAGTTAGGATAGACCACGAACTAACCACACAGGCGTGTCTAGGCCATGTTAAATTAGTCAGTGTCAACCACGGGTGGAAGACACGGACATGTCTTGAGGGTACACGAGCATGTCTTTTTCCATATAGGTGTGTGCCCTAGCCGTGGGACTTTGGCAGAATGATGGGGTTTTTAGGCACAGTTTGGGCACATGGGCGTGTGAGACTACACATGGGCATGTGTGTCTTCTAACACGGGCGTGTACTCCCTGTTTAGTTGAGAAAGAAATTTTATGGATCGTAGGAGTTTCTGATATAGTCTCGAAAGCCCTCGTAGTTACGAGTGAGGTCTCATAAGTCAAAAATGAAGTTGTTGTAGAGACTCAAGTAGAGTAGTAGCGTTGAGCCTAAGTGGCGATCAAATAGTTTTGTACGGTAACTCCTTGTGCCCGATTCCCATGAGGATTAAGGGTAAGGGGTTATTCTGAGAAAATGTTTGGAGCTAAAAAGTGTGAAGAGTTGGTCTTTGTCTTGGGAAGTGGAAAGTGTATAAATTCAGCTTAGGAGGGTAAATGAGTGTCGTTTTTGGGTCTTTTAGGGGGTATTACGAATTTTTCATTGTGGCTTTTGGCATTTGGGGGGTTTTGCAAATAGGTCAGTCTTTCTTTCTTTATCGAATATCCTGTAGTTACCCTCACACAAGCACACTTGATCTTTTTTCTTTTCTTCTTGTTACCTCTTCCAAACCCTCTAAAGCTGAATAATTCCAACCTCCTTTTGCCGAAATTCTTTTTGTGTCGTCACTATTTCGCCGATTCTTGTGTAAGTACTTTACTCTTTCAATTGATCTTGCTAGAATCGACTTCTCCTCTCCCTCACTCTTTCTAAATCAATTTTGGTAGGGGATTGATATTGAATCTCTTTTTTTTTAGATCTCTCCCGAATTACTCTTTATGCATTTCGGGATTTGGGTAAGTATACTTCACTTTTGGTTTTGAAGGTTGGCCGAATGGTCGTAAGTAATGTAAGGGTGACTTAAGATGGATATAAGTCACTTGTGGTTCAATTTTAATAATTAAGATTGATGCGATTTAGGAAGTACTCGTGATTAGTGATCAAGGAAAAGCTATTAAGGCTTGCTGTTTCAGGATCATGGCTAAGGAGATCCCAGCGCATTTGTTATCAGGTGTGTACATACACTACACACACATTAGATCGGTAAAAGCTGAAATGTCGAAATACTGAAAGTTTTGGCTATGGTAGTCTTGCAAGTACGTGAACACTCGTAAGGGAAAATTGATACGTTATCAGATACCCCATGAGCGATCTCATTGAAACACCCCAAACCCGGCCCATAAGCCCTGACCAGATCTGGCATGCTCCTAGGGAAAAACCATTCGAATCTTATTTGATGTTTGTCAAAATTTTGTGTGTCTTTGAAGAACCATTGATTTGGGTTGGGTTCAAAATTAAAACGGTGCTAAAACATTTAATCTTTATTTTTTTTTAGAAAAATTATTTGAACTTTAAATTGATAAGAACCGTACCATAATAAAACAATTAAAATGCATAAGTAAATAGTTCATACCATGGCCTTATTATATCAAATCAAAACCCAAATTAAATCCAAAATACTTAAAAAGAGAAAGCCCAGAATAAAATAAAGAAATTTCAGAGCTGAGCATGGCCACCACTTGAGCTCCTACCGACCCGGTCCATTAGTCTCTTACTTAATGACTTAAAATAAATCCACTACAACCACTCACCAAAGGACAACCTATACTTGCCTTAAGCGATGAAATTTTCCTACTTAATCCGAGGTCCGTTGTAGTCCCCTTACGCATCCGGTGGAAAGTCCCGAACCATGACACCTTACGTCGCTTAAACTTGGGAGTAGTGGTCACTTGCTCACACTCGATCAACATCTTCTTGACACTTTACTAGTTCCCCTTTGCTCATCGTAAATTCCTTATCAATCGTCCAATGAATGCAATAGCTAGTCCCGGAAGATTTAGCCAACGAGAGAGTATAAAAGATTTGAAAGAGGAGAGAATGAATATTTGGTTAAATGGCGAACAAAAGGATTGTTTTGATCAAATTGTGGAAGAAAAGGGGTGTCACAGAAGGGATTCGACAAAAAGGAATACTGGACTTTATGGACCAAGAATATTCAGCACAAAAGAAATAGATTAGAAGCAAAGGAAAGAAAAGAGTTTGATGAGAAAGAAGGGAAGAAATTAGCAAAAAAAAAAAATAGAAGAGGAAGAATAAGGGATTTCAGCTTTCAGTTATTTGGAGAGAAAAGTAGTTTTCGACAAAATAAAAAGAAAGAATTTGGCATTAGCCTAGAACCCCAAAATTGACACCTATTTATAGCCTATAGGTGAATATCCTATCCCCAAACTCCCAATTCGGCTCAACCTCTTCCACATATCTCATCTCCTAATTTTTCTCCACAATAAGCTCCTCAATCCCTTTCCTAAATTTTCTCTTCTGATCACTCTCCTTAGAGTCCACCATCACACCACTTCCAACCTTCTAGAAGGCCAAAATTTAACTCCTAAAAAAATACAGAGCTAGGATTCGAACCTAGGATCTCCTTGCTAGCCTATAATGCCACCTTTCTATACCCTAAGGGCGTCCTTAGCCACTCCACCACAAGGCTCTTTCCTACAATTTTTCCCTATTTTTATTTAAAAGCCCAACTACTCACTTTACGGTTCTTTTAATAATTAACTTAAAATTATTCTTCCTCAAAGTTTGAACCCAGAACTTCTCCAACACCCTTAAACACTCCAAGTTTATTAAACCCTTAAAGCCATCATGTCAATTGTCATTTTCTCGCTCACTTAAAAATTTTCTGAGACCCAAAGTCCAAAGCCCAATAGGCCTAATACTTCTAGGCCCCAATTTGGGGCGTTACAATTCTCCCCCTTAAAGAAATTTTGTCCTTAAAATTTCCAACTAACTATTAATCGCTTGCTCAAGTCACACCACTATGCTTTATTGTGAACTCGATTTTAATAACACTAACACACTTTAACTCTAATTGAGCCCTCTACAGTTTCAAGTTCCAACGGCCTTTAGTCTCTAAGAACCTATTTTTTAAAGTAGCCCAATATCTCAATACAGTTCAATAATTTAAACAAGTGCAATAATAGAAAAACTTACTTCGCTCGACGTCGAGGGCTCGGTGAACCAAACTTCAAGAACCCTGCAAAAACTTTTTAATCTATTTATTTTAAAAACCCAAAATCTAAGGGCCATTTCACAGCCTGAGCTTTGCAACCGGGTTCTGATACCACTAAATGTAACACCCCAGGACTCAACCCAGATGTTATGGCCGAATCCAATGATGTCATATCAAAGGACAACTCCAAAACAACTTTGTTTAGTTAAATTTATGTTTAGTAGGAAATTTTCATAGTTAAAAACTTAAGTTTAAGATTTAGAAACCCAAAATCCTTGCAACTTGTTAAGTTACGATGAAAGACCATGTTTTAAGAAAACGTCTATATGTTATAGTTATTTTGAAAACCATGTTAAACTTTATAAATTTATTTACGTTTAATAATTAGGCGTTGAAACAATAATAAAGCCCAAATGTAAAGTCAAATTGGAGATACAAGTCCTTATTACATCCCAATAAAAATAAAGTAATTAGAACAAAGTAATTGAAACTAATTAAAAACTTCTAAGTAGCTTGCGGTGTGGCCTCCTCAAGAGTCCTCTTCCATGTCGAGCCGTTCTTGAAAGCTACCTAAAACATTAAAAAAGGGGTGTGAGTTTGAAACTCAGTTTATACGACCCTTGATAATCCAAGCAACATGCGATTATCACATTGGGCCTAAGCCCTATCAAAATCGGTGGTCAAGGGCCTTAGCCCACAATGACCTCATATCACATCAGTATCACATGAATGCAATGCTCCCATCCCCAAATCCAACCACACTTCATTTCCTTCCAACCCTACACTACTATGGGGATATAAATATCAACCCACCCATCCCTAAAATCCAAAGGTAACACCAACAAGGCACTACTCAAACATTGCAGCAAGGTTGCTAAGCATATTATGGGCTTAAAGCCACCGGTGGATACACGGTCGTCAAGCGACTATGCGATCCTCACATATCTTCCTCCGTATCATCAAACCCACCCAAGTGCAACATATATCTCATGAATGCAACATACACATTTTCACACATTAAGCGCCTAGAGGTATTTTAGTCATTTCACTACCCAGGGGTATTTTCGTAATTCTACCCTACAGGGGTATTTTTGTAATTCTACAATATAGGGGTATTTTCGTAATTTCTTTCATCTCGAGTTTTAGTTATGAACTTTGGCCCATCAACAAGTCCTTGCGGCTAAAGTGAATAGGATCCTAGAGAAGAAGACGTGGGTCACTAGGACCGCTTAAGTACCAAGCTCTCCCTAGATCCAATCCTAGACATGCATATGTTTATTGCCACACTCTAACCTAGCGACTGTTCCACAGCCATGTTTGATTAATAACATAAGTTTTATGCTATTTAAGAATTTATCAGAACTAGGCCTAGAGTCCATTAAAACCCTAGCATGCATTTCTAAAATCCCACAAGGCCCACTAAGCCAAATCATGTCCATCTAGCCCATTAAGCCCAATCATGTTTATGTTGCCCATTAGGCCAGATCATAATCAAATCATACAACCATCCATATCAATCCATCATTAAATTTCACATATCAACTCTTATCGATTTGGGCTATGAGCTCGACAGCCCATTTAGCCCGTCTGGCCCGGTCACCAAATAGTGTCCCGAGACTATAAGATTGCTCTCTTAGCCCCAAGAATCATCTTGGTGTTCCCACACACATGTTCGCCTTCGTGTGGTTGTTGGTGCCAACCTTTAAACTTGTCGACTTTTGGCATTCTAGTTTTTGAGATTTTGGCTTTTGCCGATTTGTCATGTGTGAAGTGTATGTACACCTTGACTTTATATTAAACTATCGAATCATAGGGTGAAGTACACACCTTACCACCTAGAGTACAAAGTACTCGTAATCGTCAGAACCTATATTCAAACATTAAACTCCGTTAGTCTCTTACTTAATAACTTAAAATAAATCCACTACAACCACTCACCGAAGGACAACCTATACTTGCCTTGACCGACTACGATTTGCACCTTAATAAAGGTGCATTGTATTCCCCCTTTCGCATCCAGGTGAAAAGTCCCGAACCGTTGACACTACGTCGCTTAAACTTGGGAGTAGTGGTCACTTGCTCACACTCATTCGGCATCTTTACTGACACTTTACTAGTTCCCCCTTTACTCATTGTAAATTCCTTATCAATCAGCCAAATGAATTCAATAGCTAGTCTCAAAATATTTACCCAACACAAGGAGAATAAAGGATTTGAAAGAGGGAGAGAATGAATATTTGGTTAAGTAACTGAACAAAAAGGATTGCTTTGATCAAATTGTGGAAGAAAAGGGGTAGCACACAAGGGATTCGACAAAAAGGAATACTGGATTTTAGGGACCAAGAATATTCGGCACAAAAGAAATAGGCTAGATGCAAAGGAAAGAAAAGAGTTTGCTGTGATGGAAGAGAAGAAATCGGCACAAAAATAGAAGAGGAAGAATAAGGGATTTCGGCTTTCAAATATTTGGAGAGAAAAGTGGTTTTCGGTAAAATAAAAAGAAAGAATTTGGCATTAGCCTAGAACCCCAAAATCGACACCTATTTATAGCCTATAGCTGAATTTGCTATCCCTAAATTCCCAATTCGGCTCAACCTCTTCCACATATCTCATCTCCTAATTTTTCTCCACGATAAGCTTCTCAATCCTTTTCCTAAATTTTCTCTTCTAATCACTCTTCTTAAAGTCCATCATCACCCACTTCCAACCTTCTAGAAGGCCAAAATTAAACTCCTAAAAAAATAGAGCTAGGATTCGAAGCTAGGATTCCTTGCTAGCCCATAACACCACCTTTCTATACCCTAAGTGGCGTCACTTAGCCACTCCACCACAAGGCTCTTTGCTGCCATTTTTCCCTATTTTTATTTAAAAGCCCAACTATTCACCGCCCTGGTTCCTTTAATAATTAACTAAAAGTTCCTTTTCCTCAAAGTTCGAACCCAGAACTTCTCCAACACCGTGAACACTCTAATTTTATTAAACCCTTAAAGCCATCATGTCAATTGTCATTTCTCACTCACTTAAAAAATTTTGAGACCCAAAGCCCAAAGCCCAATAGGTCCAATACTTTTAGGCCCAAATTCGGGCATTACAAGATGAATTATGAGTCAATTTAGCCAATGTGATTATTAAACAAGTGAAATTGTTATTATAAATCAAGAAACATGAAGCCGGGCTAAAACCGAGGCAAAAACAAAGTTGTGGACTAAATCAAACATCTACACCTATTTTGAGTACTGAGGCAAGTTTGTCTGAAATTAAGGTTACATATGTTATTATGTTTAAATTACTTATTACTTTGAGAAAATGAGTAATGATGTCTTGATGAGAAAATGATGAAAATATGTAAAGTTTAAGTTTCGATTGTAATTTTGGAATAACGATGATACCTATGTCACGACATGAGATAAGAAAGGTCCCGTATAGGACCATGTCTGGGACATGGCATCGGCACCAAATGTAGGTCCCATATAAGACCATGTCTGGGACATGGCATCGGCACCGAATGTAGATCATGTGTAAGACCATGTTTGGGACATGGCATTGACATTAAATAAGGAAGGTCCCGTGTAAAACCATATCTGGGACATGGATTTGGCACCAAAGGAAGATCTCGTGTAAGACCATGTCTGGGACATGGCATCGACATCTATGTATGATCTCGTATAAGATCATGTCTGGGACATGGCATCGACATCGAGTTATGAGATCTCATGTAAGAACATATCTGGGATATGGCATCAGCATCAAGAGAAGATCCCATGTAAGACCATATCTAGGATATGGCATTGGCATCGTGATATATGTATGATGAGATTGAGTATCCTCCGATATTCTGAGTAGTTCAACGGGTCGTGTGTCTCCTGTATCAAATTACGAGAATTTGATTCGTCACACGAGCCAGCACATAGGCGTGTGACTAGGCCGTGTGCCCCTTAAGAGGATGCTGGCATCATAAACAAAATACCCAGGTTTTTCACACACGGGTGAGGACACGGGCATGTCTGGGCCATCTGAGGAACACGAGTCATTGACACATGCATGTGTCTAGTCGTGTGAAAACCCTTGTAGGTTTGAAATCAAAATAAATTCTACACGGGCTAGGGACATAGGCGTTTGTAACCAGACGGCCCGCCCACACCGGCGTGTACCATTTCACATAAGCGTGTGGCCTGTTTAGGCAAAAAACTTTAAGTGCACAAAGTTTTAGTTGAATTCAAACCTCCGGAGGTATGATTAAGACCTCGTAGGCCCATAATAAGTTTGTTATGAATGGGAATAAGATGTTTTAAGTTTGAAAGAAATTTTATAGCCCAAAGTTGTATGTACAGGCAAGTTAATCCGGTAATGCCTCGTACCTAATTTTGGAGTCGAATACAAGTAAGGGGTGTTACAACAACCCTGTTTCAGCTCAAGAAATTCCTTACATTTCTGATTGATGAACTGCTGACTAATATATTTCTTTCGAAACTCCTATTAAAAGGATTCCCATGCAACCCTCTCTCTTGGTACCACTGATACCAGTGTATTCCACCAGTGATACGCAGAATCTCTCAAAAGTGAGATGGCACACTTTAAACACCCATTCGATGTGCAGGACAACTCATCAAATACCCTGATGGAGTTTTCGAGCTAAAACTCGGCTCTCTCTTGATCATCATCCAGATTAGCTCTAAAATCTTCAGCCCGTACTTTTGGATCTTATCAACCGGGGGCTTGTTCATTCTTACAAATTCCATACATTGTAGAGCTATGGGAGCTGGTCGAGGAATAGGTGGGGGTGGAGGAGGTTGGGCATTCAGATTTGTTCGAACAAATTCAGTATACCACTCATTCATCATGTGGAGAAAGGCTTCCTAGCCCTTCTCCCGACTAATTGTAGAAGGTCTACTATCGATGGTGCGCCCTTGGGCAAGAGCAGTGCATTACTTTCAACTTTATCGGCCTCAACTCGATTGGATCCATGTACTATATGAAAACACAATTTTAAAATTGTCAAGAGTCATCACACTATCACAGTTCATTTATGGCATGAATAGCTAGACTCTTATACATACTACATTAGTCCAAAAATTGACTAAACCGTAGCTCTGATACCACTAAATGTAACATCCTTTACCCGTATTTGATGTCAAAACAAGGTACGAGGGATTACCAGACTTAAACATAAGCAAACATACAAAATCGAGGCGTAATTTCCATCAAATTTTAAAAATTTTCACATAGATTCATATCGTCCCTAAAAGAGCTTACGAGGCCCAAAACATACATTGGAAATAGTTCGGAGCTACACTGAGAACTTTAAAAAAACATACAACACTTAGAAAATTTTTCATGTTACAAGGCTCACACACCGTGTGGTCCAAGGACACGTCCATGTGACTCTTAGACACTCCGTGCTACAAGCCGTGTTCAAAATAGGGATCTCTCTAACTTGTGCCACTGCAGTGCGTACCCTGCCTTGTGTGCTAAGCCGTGGTCAATTTAATTTTCATGATTTTCAAGAAAATAGGTGCAGACTTCACACGGCCGGGCACACGCACTGTTCGAGGTCGTCATGTCCACATGGTTGAGACACATGCTTGTGTCTCTGCGTGTCTTGATACTAAGCATTCTATTTTGCAAAAATTAAGGTATAGGGACACACGGCCGAACACACACCCATGGGGCAAGGTGTGTCTCACACACGCCTAGACATACACCGTGTGTTTACCCATGTGGACAAAATAAAGCAATTTACCAAGCCATTTTGTCACCCTTCCATGCATAAACATACACAACAAACATAGAACCATTCCAAGCATATACCATCAACCAAATCAGCCACAACTAAGGCACCAACACCCCATTCACATGCTATCATTTATCATACACAAACATCACATATATCTCAACTCAAATCATGCAATTTCCTACATCCATGAAAAGCATCATCATGTGCATATATATACTTAAAGCAATATTAGCCAATTTTAATGGCCATTTACAAAATGAATTATCAGCCAACATAAGCCAATACGTTTGGCTGACACATAACAAAATGACCAAGTCCTTATACATGCCATAACTCAAAATATTAAAATCAATGGTATCCAAAATATTAAGTTGATAGTGTGAATGGCTCTCCAACAGTTTTCGATCCCAGAAATGGCTTGGTGACACTATAAGACAAGGAAAAGAAAGGGGAGTAAGCTATATAGCTTAGTAAGTTCCTATGTAAATAATAAGCATTATAAAAACACATGTATTCTACAAATAAACATGATGAAATTGGCATAATTAATATCAAGATCTTCTAATCATAACACTCATTCATAACATTACCACATAACGAGCTCATTAGTGAATGAGTTTTATGTACGCATACCTTTACCAACTCGCAACATAATCATAACCTTTCACAACTTTGACATACTCGTTGAATTTCCCGTTGAACCACTTGGAATAGTAAAGGATACTCGGGAATCTCACACACACAATACCATACCAATGCCATATTTCACATATAGTCTTACATGGGATCTCTTATCGATGCCAATAGTCCAGCTATGGTCTTACACGAATCTCATATCGATGCCATATCCGGATATGGTATCCTACTTATTCCTAAGGTTCAACCGAGATTTCTCACTTGTCAAACTTTATCAATTACATCCAAGGAGTCAATCACAATTCATACAATATTAAATCATTTAAAACATAAATAAAACAATGCATTATTTACATATGAACTTACCTCGGTACGAAAAATAGTAGAAATAGACCTAATCGTTAAAAACCTCATTTTTCCCCCAATCTAGGTCTGAACCTCGTTTTTCTTTATCTATAATAGAAAACTTAACTCATTTATTATCCACATTTCTCAATTCAGTCTAAAAAAAATCATATTATGAAAAAATTATATTTTTGCCCCTAAACTTTAACATTTTTTACATTTGGGCCCCTAGGCTCATAAGATGAAATCTATTTGATTTCCTCAAGACCCAAGCCTAGTCGAACCTCTTTCATGCTTATAACAGCCCACATTTTTCATTTAATCACACTTTTACACACATTTTAAAATCTTTTTTACAAGTAGGTCCTTTTGACATTTTCATCAAAAATCACCTAGCAAAAGTTGTTTATCTAACATTACACTTGCATAATCTACCATTAAACATCAAAATACACACATGTTTAACATGGGTCAAACCCTAGACCTCAATTATCTCTCAAATTAATGGTAAAAATAGGTAGATCGAGTGATAACGACTTCGAAAATGTAAAGGGCATTAAGAACGAGACAATAACAGACTTACAATTGAGCTTGAAAGTGGCCAAACCCTAGCTATGGCTTCCCTTCTACTTTTCGGCACAAGCATGAAGAAGATAGACTAAATTTTGGCTTTATTTTTAGACTAAATTTTGGCTTTATTTTTTTGGTTTTAATTCATTTAATTACTAAATGACCAAAATGCCCTTCACTTAAAACTTTGAAATTTTATCTCACCATGTCTATATTTTTCCACCAACTTAAAAAATGGTCTAGTTACCATCTAAGGACCTTCAATTTAAAATTTCATAGCAGTTAGACACTTCTAGCATGTAGAACTCAACTTTTTCATTTTTTTACAATTTAGTCCTTTTGCTAAATTGGGTGCTTAAACGTCAAAATTTTGAACGAAATTTTTATGAAATAATTTAAAAAAATTATAGACCATAAAATATAATAAAATAAATTTTCTTTGCGTCGATTTTGGTCCCGAAACCACTGTTTTGACTAGACCCAAAATCGGGCTATTACAGGCCTGGTTTGGGGTGTTACATACCTTTTCAACTAAGTACCAACCAATTCCAAATCTTGCATTTGTAATTCACATACTAACTGTTAGGTTCATGTTTTAAATTACCAAAGTATCCAACATTACTTTTTCAAGTATTAACCAAGTTATTAGCCATGTACATCATACAAATTCAACATATACCAAAATCATTTACATGTTCAATTTAACAAGACTTTCATACATTTAAGTAAGTAACATGACAACTATATACATGACACAAACTACGACTCAAAATGTTCAAAAGCTACCAAATCGGTGATAGGATAGTGTGAGCTTGAGCGATTTAGCTTAACATGTTTATGGTGACAATCTACAAAGGAAAGGGAAAACAATGGGATAAGAATATACGATACTTAGTAAGTTCATAGGCATTAAACAAAACTTATCTTAACTTTCAAATAAATACAAAAGCCAATGAGAACTTGAGCATAGTTTAGCTAGACATGGCAAGTCATAGCATCAACAAGGTGAGTTTTAGCACAAAATCTAAACATGTAATATCACGGTATTTAACATATAAATTCATGCTATAATAGGTAACAAACTTAAATCTCATTCAATTCAAGAGCGATATAATCACATATATATATATCAAAGGCTTTATACTCAAATCATTCGATATTCATTTATTTGAACATCGAATTCATTTCGTCATCATTTCAATTTCTCGTTTCATATAAATTGTAACACCCTAAAATTTGAGTATTTAAATTTGCATAATTTTGGTGTTTAGATTTTAAAGGAAAAATCTTTTATTTTAATTTGGTGTTTATTGAAATCTTGAGAGGGTAAAGCATAATTTGGAGAAGAAATAAAATTTATTAAAGTGAGATTTATGGAAGTGAAACAAAGGTGATTAAGACTTAAGCTAAATTAAGTGCTAAAAGTGTCATAAAATGAGCATATGGCATGGTGGAGATTGGCGCATGGGTTCAAGTAAGAGGAAGAGGTTCGAATCCCTTGTATAGCACCTAGATAAAATTTTTGTTTTAATTTTCGCTCATGGCTATGAAGTGTCGACAAGGGACATATAAGGAAGGTGTTGACCATGTATTTTTGGTTAGTGTATCAAGGGATTAAGGTAACAACTAGCATATGGTATGAAATCAAAAGTTTAAGGAAAGATAGGGGGACATAAGGCACTTATCAAGGGAAAATTTGGAAAGAAATAATGGCCAATTGACCATAGGCTGGACGGCAATATTGGTAGGGGAGGAGAGCCAAAATTTTGTTAGTTTGGCAAAAATCTCATTCTTTTCTCTTTGGTTAACCTTTGCACTTTGTGCAGAATTTTATTCCTCTCCTTTCAATATCCCTTTTGGCGAATTTTGCACTTGGTTAAGCCAATATCTCTTGACCATTTGGTCACTTTTATTCATTATGTTAACTTTCTTTTGTATTCTCCTTGTCCGAAATCACCTATACCAAAATCAATCTCTTTCTTTTCTTTGCCATGGCCGAATATACCAGCACCTAAGTTCATATTTTTCTTTTCTTTTCTTCTAATCTCCTTGAAATCAAAACATCATCACCATCATCCTTTCGTTCTTATACTATTTCTTTTCAATCGAAAATTTTCTCCATCTTCACTCTCTTGGCGAATGTTATTGTGCCTATAAGCCAAAAATTATTTTTCCATTCTTAATCATTTATAGTAGAATCTTTCATCAATTTAGACACCATTCTCCATCCTTTTCTTTTCGATTGTGGATCATAGGTAAGGGTTTTCTTTTCCATTTTTCGTTTTAATAAGTGATATTATGGCGAATGTCATTAGATTGGCATTCATATTAATAACGTTTCTTCGTTATTATTTAGTGCAATAACGAGATCGGAACTCAAGAGATCGGGAGAAAGCGTTGGAGCGTTTTATTTTGGTAAGGAAATCAAATCTCTTTAAATCTCTAGTATTATTGATATTATTTTAGATCTAACTAAATTCTTTTGGATCTTGAAGACTGTCAAGATAGGGAAGAAAAGGGCGGTGTTTAGTTATCGTAAGAGGGGTGGATCTGTAAATCCCCCATTCAAACGAAGAGCGGTTTCTGCAGTCCGGGATTTTCCACCGGGTTGTGGGCCATCTTCCGAAAGAAGTCCATTATTCGAAGTAGTACGAACCTCGGAGCCGTTATACGTTGGTGGATTCTCGGCGGCTAGTGAATCGATAAACGAAGGAAAACCGAAAATCGAAGTGATTCAAAATCAAGAGGGTAAGATTTTGGATCCATTAACAAATAAGATTATTTTTGCGAATTAGTTGTCTAACGAATCGAAATATATTTTAGGTGCCGAGGAGCGAGAAGGGATAATACTCACGGTATCGAGGTGTGTAATTTCACCCTCATTATTTTTGGGTTGTATGTCAAATTTCGGTATGGTAGAAAAATCGTAAAAACGACTAGATCGGTAAAAGCACAAAAATTGATATTTTGACGAAATACGTAAAAACGACTAAATCGTGAAAATTACGAAAACGCCCTCAAGAAATTAATTGTTATTATGAAAATTTGATGTTTTCGTGAAAATGGGCCGTAAATACTCTAGTTAGTGAAAATGGGCCGTAAATACTCTAGTTCGTGAAAATGGGCCGTAAATACTCTAGTTCGTGAAAATGGGCGTAAATACTCTAGTTCGATAAATTGGGCCATAAATACTCTAGTTCGTTAAAATTTAGCCAAAACGCTCTAGTTTGGTAAATGGGCCAAAGCCCACTAAATTGCTAAATGGATAAATTGCTATAATTATGGGCCAAATGAAATGTCATTGATAAACCCACCATGTTATGTATTGATAATAAATTTTATATTTTTAAAGTACATGTATAATTGCATGGGTGGGATTTATGAAGAAGAAGAATGGCCGTTACACAATATCGGCTTATTGCCTCTAGTTCGGTGGCTCACTTACAATATCGACTTATTGCCTCTAGTTCGGTGGCTTCGCCACAATATCGACTTATTGCCTCTAGTTCGGTGGCTATGCCACGATTATAAAAAGGCTTAATGCCTACGATTGGTGTGATGGCGGGGTGGGTTGACTTGATCCCCACAGGTGTGATGGTTGATGCAGGGGTGTTAGCGGATGGATATTAGGTTTGGGTTGGGAATTACATTTTTTTATGCATTATTAATTATTTTAAATTCATGATATATTATTGAATTCGAATTGGGCTCAAGCCCACATAATATCTTGACAACTTTGGCCCAATAATGGTGGTAAGTGAGTTACACTTGAGTTCTAAGTAACTCACCCTTTAATTTCTTTCCATCTCGGGTAATGGGCCGATGTGGACTTGGGTGAGGATGACTTCGTGGAGGCCATCTTGCTAAATAAGGGTTATTTAAATTACGAACTTTTAATTATTATTTTTACTATTTTGGGATGTTGTAATAAATGGCCTCTATAAATAACTTATGGATTTTATGTGTGTTGGAATTTAAACTTTATTTGGGCTTTTAAATCATGGGTGTGATTTATGATGCTTTACTAAAATGAACTTGGGTTTTCAAAGTATATGGAATTCTTTTATAAATAATTCTTTTTGTTAACTCTTTAACAAATTTCCTAACGGTTTTAGATAATACAATGATTTTCAACTAAATGTTTTTAAATATTTATCAAAATCTAATACTCTACAAATTTTAAACTCAGTAAACAATATTGTAGTTTTCAACTCATTAAGGATTTAAGAATAGTTCGAATCATGTAACAAACCAAATCTAGTCTCAACGCATAGACCGGGTTTGGGGTGTTACATTTAGTGGTATCGAGCCCGATTTCAAAAACTCTACCGTGGTTTGGGTTCAAAAATAATTTCGGTATGAAAGCGTTCAATGATATTTTAAAGATCAAGATGGCACCACAAGCATCCAGGCAACAAGTCAAGTAAGTATTATTGCTTAATGATTACTATGATATGATCATAGGAACACTCTAGAACTTCTAGTTTTAGATGTGAAAAGCGAGAGATTGAGACTATAGGACACGTTACGAAAAACAACTTTATATCTCAAATCTCATAAAATATCGTTAATAAACACGAAACAAAATTGATTCATAAAACTTGTAATCGGATAAACGAACAAGCAATCATGAGTACAAGAGGACGTGGTCGTGGGCCTTGCGGTAGACGTGGCCGTGGTAGAGGCCGAGGTGCTACTTTGAAGCACCAAATCATATGCGAAGTGGGCGACTGCGTCAATAGAAAGTGAGGCCGGATCACGCGATCACATGGAAGAAGATCATGCATTGACTCAAGCAATGCTACGAGTCTTGGAAAGGGTCATTGGAACTAGAATTGGGCCAACAACTCGTGGGTCAATTTGAGAGCGACTTAAAGCGAATAATCTGAAGTTTTCGAGAGGAGTCTCGGTGTAGCTCAAATGTGGCGAATCTTGGCTCAAGTCGTGGAGCGGATTATGGATGATATGGAATGCACTATTGAGCAAAAATTGAGAGGGGCTGTATCCTTATTGAGAGATGAGGCGTGTCGGTGGTGGCTCAACGCTCGAGAAAACCTTGAAGCCGCTGGCGATTAATCAGGAATTCTTTAAAGCGCCTTCCAAGGAAAATCGTCGAACGAGCTATGTAGATGCGAAGGAAGGAATTTCTCGAATCTTGTCCAAGGAAGTAAGACCGTGGCGACATATGAAGGTGAGTTTTACGTCGAGCCGTTATGCGGGACAATTGTAGCAACAGATCATGAGCGTTGTATGCGTTTGAGGATGGACTTAATGATGGTGAGGGTTACGATTGCTCATGACAAGTTAGAAATTTTTCGACTCTTGTGGAGAAGGCCAAAATAGCCGAAGAGGCTAAGAACTCGAGCAGCGAGCAAGAAAGATCCGAAACATGAGAGAGACACAAAGATCGGTTCTTCCAAGAGATTCGAAGAAACCGAAATGATGAATCGAGTTCAAGCGGAACCCGGTAGCAAATAATCGAAGTCGAGATTGCACGAGTGTGGGAAAAGGCATTTTGGGGAATCTTTGGAGGAAAGCGGTGCATGCTACAAATGCGGTTCAATGGAACATCGATTACAAAAGTTGTCCTCGACGAATGGATACGACTCAAGAAGTCCGTAATAATGATGCCTGTTACCGCCGGTGTAATCGGCAGACCGAGAGGTCGTGGACCAGTCGTGGTGGTAATGGGGCTGGTCGTGGTCAAGGTGCACGGGTCGAGGCAATGGTAATAGAGGAAATGCGATGCAAGACGGCTGGGTGGTTTATGCGGTTAGACGCAGCGAAGACGGCAATGCACTGATGTGATAACCGACGTTCTTCATTTTGATGTACTGTTATTGCCTTAATAGATATTGGCTCTACTCATTCATATGTATCTAGTGCCATATCTGGAAATCAATTTAGAATCAAAATTCTTGAAAATGAGATGACGATGTCAGATCCTTTAGAACAATCGATGTATTAATAAAATATTTAAAGACGTGCCTTTAAAATCCAAGAGGAAGTATTCTTAGCAAATTTGATGGAACTACCTTTGGCGAGTTCGATCTCATTCGGGCATGGATGGTTGGTTAACCATCGGCGCAATTGGATTGTCTTTGAAAAACGAATGTCGATGGGACCGGATGATAAGGAAATCATAATGATTGGTGAGCGAAAGAACTATCTCGGCAAATGTGGTATCGCATTAAAAGCGGAGAAGTTGGTGCGGAAAGTGCAGGGCATTCCTAGCCTTTATCGTGCTTTGGATGCCAAAGAATTATCCGTGAATGATGTGAGGACGGTGAAGGAATTTCCGATGTATTTCTGAAGAACTTCGGTATACCTCGGATCGAGAAGTAGAATTTGGCATTGAGCTTTTGCAGGGACTGACTCTAGTGTCCATTGCTCCCTATAGAATGGCACCGAAGGAGTTGGTGAGCTCAAAGCTCAAATTCAAGAATTCTTGGATCGGGATTCATTCGACCAAGTGTGTCTCCAGTGGGGAGCACAGTTTTGTTCGTCAAGAAGAAGGATGGATCGATGCGTATGTGCATTGACTACTGAGCGATTGAATAAATTGGCGATCAAGAATCGGTATCCTCTGCCGAGAATTGGCGACTGTTTGATCAATTGAAGGAGCTTGAGTTTTCTCAAAATTGATTTAAGGTCGGGTTATCACCATTTAAGGTAAAAGAAGCGGACATTTATAAGGCGGCATTTTACACCGCGTACGGACACTATGAGTTTGTAGTGATGCCGTTTGGATTAACCAATGCACCAAATGCATTTATGGACATGATGAACCGAGTCTTCCAACCATATTTAGACCGGTTTGTGGTAGTGTTCATAGATGATATATTGGTTTATTCGAGAAATGAGGAGGAACATGACCAAGATTTACGGATAGTATTACAATTACTTCGTGATAAGCAATTGTATGCCAAATTTGGTAAATCTAATTTTGGCTAAAGGAGGTGACTTTCCTTGGTCATGTAGTATCACCAAGGAATAAGGTGGATCCTCGGAAAATTGAGGCTATTCGGATTGGAAGCCACCAACATCGATGGCTGAAATTCGGAGTTTCTTAGGCTTGGTGGATACTATAGGCGCTTTGTAGAGGGTTTTCATTGATTGCTTGCTAAACTAAAGCATTGCGAAAGGGAGCTCCGTACATCCGGGTGAAGCGACAAGAGAGTTTTGAAAAATTGAAGAAGATCTGACGAAGCTCGGTTTTAATTCAACCCGAATTTGGAAAAGAATTCACTGTTTATTGTGATGCGTCTCACACGTGCAGGTTGTGTGTTGATGCAAAATGGAAAGGTGGTGGCCTATACTTCTCGTCAATTGAGACCACAAGTAAACTACCCTACTCATGATTTGGAGTTAGGCTGCGTTGTCTTTGCTCTAAAGATTTGGAGGCACTATCTCTATGGTGAGAAGTCCATAATCTACACGGATCACAAGAGTCTTAAATACCTTCTTACCCGAAGGAGTTGAATTTAAGACAAAGAAGATGGGTAGAATTGTTAAAAGATTATGATTTCTCCATCGAATACCATCTGGAAAGGCTAACGTGGTAGTGCGAGCGTTAAGTCGTAAATGGCGGTATCTGAATTAAGAGCTCTATTTGCCCATTTGAGTGCATGCGAGGATGGCGGTTGTTAGCGAACTTGTGTGAAGCCGTGGTTGGAACAAATCAAGGAAAAGCAGATCGATGAGAAGTTGGGACCTTTCTTTGCGACAAGTTGAAAATGGCGAAATTGAGGATTTTGGAATAAACACGGAGGTGTGTTGTGCTTTCGAGGAAGAGTATGCATGCCTAGGATTTAGATCTGAGGCAAGCCGATTCTCGGAGGCGCGTAGTAGCCCTTACGCTATGCATCCGGAGGAAATAAGATGTATCGAGATCTCCGTGAATGATATTGGTGGCGAGGGTTGAGCGTGAGATTCTGAGTTCGTGGGAAAATGTTTGACTTGTCGACAAGTGAAGGCGTAACACCAATTACCGTCTGGATTGTTACAACCGATAAAGATTCCTCTTTGGAAATGGGAGAGGATAACTATGGATTTTGTTAGTGGGTTACCGTTAACACCTACTAAGAAAAATTCCGTTTGGGTAATTGTTGATCGGTGACGAAGACCGCTCATTTCTTGCCGTTCGTGCGGATTATTCTTTGCGAAATTGGCGAAACTTTCGTATCCAAATTGTGAGGTTACATGGGTACCTGTATCTATTATATCGGATAGGGACCCTAGGTTTACATCACGATTCAGAAAGCTCGCATGAAGCCTTGGGAACAAAGTTGAATTCGAGACGGCTTTTCATCCTCGATCGATGGTCGATCGGAGAGTAATTCGAGATATTGGAAGATATGTTAAGAGGATGTGTAATCGACTTGAGGGGTAGTTGGGAGGATTATCTACCATGGCGAAATTTCGTATAACAACGACTATCGGTCTAGCATTCGATGGCACCTTACGAGGCATTGTATGGTCGTAAGTGTCGCTCTCCTATTGTTGGACCGAGTTGGCGAAAAACGATGTTAGGTCCCGAGATGATATCGAGACCGAGGATAAGGTAAAAGTTATTCGAGCACGGTTGAAAGAAGCCTCGGATAGATGTAAATCGTCGCAGATCCGAAGCGGAGGGACATCGAGTATAGTGTGGGAGATCGGGTTTTCTTGAAGGTATCTCCTTGGAAAAAGATCTTCGATTCGGAAGGAAGGGCAAGCTAAGTCCTAGATATATTGGACCTTATCGTGTCTTTGAAGCGTGTTGGTCCATGGCATATCAGATTGAGTTACCTCGAGAGTTAGATCAAATTCATAATGTCTTTCATGTTTCCATGTTAGGCGTTATAGATCGGATCCTTTGCACATTATACTAAGTAGAAGAATTGGAGTGAATCCAGTTGTCCTTTGAAGAAGAACCGATGGAAATCCTAGACCGAGATGTCAAGGTATTAAGGAAGAAAAGCTGTACTGTTGGTCAAAGTTCTATGGCGTAACCACGAAGTGGAAGAAGCTACATGGGAGCCAGAGGATGCAATTCGGCAAAGAATACCCTCACCTTTTTCAACTGTAAATTTCGAGGACGAAATTTTCTTTAAGGAGGGTAGAGTTGTAACACCCTAAAATTTGAGTATTTAAATTTGCATAATTTTGGTGTTTAGATTTTAAAGGAAAAATCTTTTATTTTAATTTGGTGTTTATTGAAATCTTGAGAGGGTAAAGCATAATTTGGAGAAGAAATAAAATTTATTAAAGTGAGATTTATGGAAGTGAAACAAAGGTGATTAAGACTTAAGCTAAATTAAGTGCTAAAAGTGTCATAAAATGAGCATATGGCATGGTGGAGATTGGCGCATGGGTTCAAGTAAGAGGAAGAGGTTGAATCCTTGTATAGCACCTAGATAAAATTTTGTTTTAATTTTACGCTCATGGCTATGAAGTGTCGGCAAGGGACATATAAGGAAGGTGTTGACCATGTATTTTTGGTTAGTGTATCAAGGATTAAGGTAACAACTAGCATATGGTATGAAATCAAAAGTTTAAGGAAAGATAGGGGGACATAAGGCACTTATCAAGGGAAAATTTGGAAAGAAATAATGGCCAATTGACCATAGGCTGGACGGCAATATTGGTAGGGGGAGGAGAGCCAAAATTTTGTTAGTTTGGCAAAAATCTCATTCTTTTCTCTTTGGTTAACCTTTGCACTTTGTGCAGAATTTTTATTCCTCTCCTTTCAATATCCCTTTTTGGCCGAATTTTGCACTTGGTTAAGCCAATATCTCTTGACCATTTGGTCACTTTTATTCATTATGTTAACTTTCTTTTGTATTCTCCTTGTGCCGAAATCACCTATACCAAAATCAATCTCTTTCTTTTTCTTTGCCATGGCCGAATATACCAAACCTAAGTTCATATTTTTCTTTTCTTTTCTTCTAATCTCCTTGAAATCAAAACATCATCACCATCATCCTTTCGTTCTTATACTATTTCTTTTCAATCAAATTTTCTCCATCTTCACTCTCTTGGCGAATGTTATTGT